>CM037593.1:60389520-62789520 GCA_021018995.1 Chloranthus sessilifolius | reverse complement strand
AGGTTCCTGCTGATTCCCCATTGCCTCTTGGCAAAAGTTGTCGGGGCAAGGGTGGTAGTCTCCTCAATTTTTGCTATCTTGTACCCCCCCTTGAGAAGCAGCTTGGTGATGACTCTGGCATTGGGGAGTGTGTGTGGCTTCTTATTCTACCCTAATTTCTCCACCAGGTCCTTCATTTCCTCAAAGATTAACCAACCAGCATGGAAGCCATGGCCCAGAGAGAAAGAGTACACAACATCAACAATAGGAGCTCTCCTCTCTTGCTGATGGCCTGAGCAATAGATGTTCTTTCTTAGGACCTGGTCAATGAAAAGGAGGCTTGGCTCCAACTCTCTTCTTCTGATAGAATCCCCTGAGGCCTTTAATCCTCTAGTCAAAGCCCTTGCAATTGTATCAATTGAGGCACTCAGGGGGGGGGGCATATCCACAGCTAGGGTCAAATGCAGCTGGGATACCCAAAACCTCAGCAATCACCTTTGGGCTAACCAACATTTTGAAGTCATCAATCAACACCTTTAGACCTGCCTGTCCATCTTTGTCCTTGGTGACCTTGATGTGCTGGTAAAAGAGTTACACTAGCCTAGGGTAGGCTAGTGCTGAAATTCCTCTCATCAAGGGTGTCAGGCCAGCCTTGCTCATAAACTGCACGATAGGGGTAGAGAGAGGCTCCTTCTCGAAGAAGGGCAGGTCGAAAGTTGTCTCAAGCTCCAAGGGGATTGAAGCCATGAGCTTGGAGGGTGTAGAAAACTCAGGGGTTGGCTCCTCCACCTCCTTAACCACTTCCTTCCCTTTTTTCGGTGCCTTTGCAGTTTTGACCTTCTTAGCAGCGGGCTCAATAGGGGCCTTATCCTTGCCCCTTCTCTTTGGTGCACTCTTAGGGGCCATTCCAAACTCTACTTTTGAATATGAGAAATGGAGACTGAGATTTGAGTGCTTACCCTAAAATTATAGGGTTTGGTTCAATCTGTCGCACAGGGCACCACGAGATCTCTGAGTAGAGGGCATTTGATGGGGATGATGTTAGGAACAACTCTGTAGATTCCTGGTGTGAATGATAGGTTGTAGGATGGACGCTAGAGGAGAGAGGGAGAAGAGCGCCAGAAGCTAGGGTTTCACTGGATGAAGAAGGAAGAGAGAGTACTAGAAAGGGAGACAAGCGTAGGGTTAAAACACTTGTCGCTAAGCTTGGCGCATTTTGGAAATATATGGTCGCGACATTAGAAATGAAACCTAGCGAAGGTGCTATTCAACTTGGATTGTGCGACAATCTCTCAGGTTTACCTTAGAGCACGCGACAACATGTGAAGAATTCCATGTGAATTGTGCGAGGGGCTCTCAGGCCTCCTTTTGGATTGCGTGAAAAGCTCTGAGGTTCACTTTGAATCTCGCGACAGCCTTTGAATCTCGTGACAGCTAATAAACTATTCTTTTTGAATTACGCAAGAGTCTCCCAGGCTTCCTACTGAACCTCTCCACAGCTAGTGAAATGCTCTATTTGGATCGTGCGAGAGGTTCTCAGGTTTACTTGAATCTCGTGACATCTATTGAAGGGTTCTATGTGAACTGCGCGAGAGTCTCTCAGGCCTACTTTTGAACCCAGCGACAGCAAAGTAGTAAACAGAGAGCATGTGCTCTATGTTCTGCCATTTCCATTTATGTTGTGGCTAGATCTTAGGCATGACTCTCCACCATAAGTACCCCCAGACACATTAAAATCAAACATTAAAGCACAGACAACAAAAATCACCATCCAACATTGTGCATTCAAGCAAAAACCATCAATTCAAGAGCAGTAATCATCAAACTAAGCATAAAAAAAATCAGACCAGACAGGTCCAAATTCAAGTGGGCCACTAAAATTTCCTAGAAAATTTGAACAAAAGAGAGCAAGACAAATCTAACAAAACTAAAGTACATATGATACAATATTGACGCACCTGTGGATCAGTTTAATGAAGGATCCCCTTGAAAGTGAATGGTGTCCATGGGTTCAGCAAGTTTTTCAAAATAAGGCTTAAGCCTCTGACCATTCACCTTCAAGGTTTTCCCAGACTTGGGATCCTTGATTTCCACAACACCAGATGAGGAAACACTCATGACAATGTAGGGACCTTCCCATCTGGATTTCAGGTTGCCAGGAAAAAATTTAAGTTTGGAGTTAAACAACTAAACCTTGTCACCAGCTATGAAGCTCTTTCTCAACAGACCCTTGTCAAAGAAAGCCTTGGACCTTTCCTTGTAGATCCGGGCATTGGCATATACATCCATCCTCAACTCATCTAATTCTGACAGCTGCAGCAACCTATGATGACCAGCAGAAGTTAGGTCTAGATTTAAATTTTAAATGACCCAATAGGCCCTGTGTTCTAACTCTACTGGGAGATGACAAGTCTTGCCATAAACCAGTCTGAATGGGGACATCCCAATGAGAGTCTTATAGGCAGTCCTATAAGCCAACAATGCATCATTTAGCTTGTTAGCCCAATCTTTCCTGTCAGTCCTCACAGTCTTCTCAAGGATGTGCTTGATCTCCCTATTAGAAATTTTAACTTGCCTACTGGTTTGTGGGTGGTAGGGAGTAGCAATCCTATGGGTGATAGAATATTTCTTGAGCAAGGTCTCGAAATTTCTGTTGCAGAAATGGCTACCCCCATCACTGATAATGGCTCTAGGGGTTCCAAATCTTGAGAAGATATTCTGCTTTATAAACTTGAGGATGACCTGATTATCATTAGTTCCTGTGACAACAACTTCTACCCATTTTGAAACATAATCCACTGCCACTAAGATGAAATGATAACCATTGGAAGGAGGAAAGGGGCCCATAAAGTCAATACCCCAGACATCAAACAGTTCCACAACAAGGATGGGCTGCAAAGGCATTGAGTTTCTCTTGGACAGCCCTCCTAATTTCTGACATCTCTCACATGCCCTGCAATATGTATGAGCATCTTTGAATAAAGAAGGCCAATAGAACCCACACTGTAAGACCTTGTCAGCTGCTTTTCTTCCTTTAAAGTGACCCCCACAGGCATTTTCATGGCACATGGCCAGAATACTGGGGACATCACTTTCTGGAACACATTTTCGGATGATTTGGTCTGCACAATACTTGTATAAGTAAGGTTCCTCCCAGAAAAAGAATTTGACCTGTGAGAAAAATAGGTCTTTGTCCATTTTGGTCCAATGGGTAGGAATCTTGCCTATAACTAGATAATTGACAATGTGTGCATCCCAAGGAACCAAGGATTGGATGACAAACAATTGGTCATCTGGGAAGACATCATTTGTAGGATCATCAATACATTTCTCCAACACAATTCTGGATAAGTGGTCAGCCACCACATTTTCCACACCCTTTTTGTCCTTGATTTCAATGTCAAACTCCTGCAACAGGAGTATCCATCTAATCAGCCTAGGCTTAGCATCCTTCTTGGACAATAGGTACTTCAATGCTGAGTGGTTAGTGAAGATTACAGTTTTAGACCCAAGTAGGTAAGGTCTAAATTTTTCCACAGCAAAAACCACTGCTAGAAGTTCTTTCTCAGTTGTTGTGTAATTCAACTGAGCTTCATCAAGTAATTTGCTGAGATAGGCAATGACCACTGATAGCTTATCTTTCCTTTGACCTAAAATAGCACCTATTGCCAAGTCGGATGCATCACTCATCAACTCAAAGGGCAGTGCATAGTCAGGTGTTTGGAGTATAGGGGCAGAGGTGAGGCAAATCTTCAAAGTTTCAAAAGCCTCAAGACATTCAGCAGAAAAGTCAAAGGGCACATCCTGGCAGAGCAGGTGACACAATGGTTTAGCAATTTTGCTGAAGTCTTTAATGAACCTCTTGTAGAATCCAACATGTCCAAGGAAAGATCTGATTTGTTTGACTATTCTTGGAGGGGGCAAATTTGTAATGAGGTCAACTTTGGCCTTATCTACCTTAATCCTATCTTTAGAGACTACATGGCCCAACAGAATACCTTGTGTTACTATGAAGTGGCTCTTTTCTCAACTTAAGACCAGATTGGTCTCCTCACATCTTTGCAAGACCAGGTGGAGGTGTTGCAGACATTGGCCAAAACTGTCCCCATATACAGAAAAATCATCCATAAAAATTTCTAAGAATTTGTTAATCATATTAGAAAATATGGCATACATACACCTCTGAAAGGTGGCTGGGGCATTACATAGCCCAAAAGGCATCCTTCTGTAAGCAAAGGTGCTAAAAGGGCAAGTAAATATAATTTTCTCTTGATCAAGAGGGTGCACAGGGACCTGGTTATACCCTAAGTACCCATCAAGAAAACAATAAAAAGCTTTTCCAGCCAACTTATCCAGAATTTGATCAATGAATGGGAGAGGGAAGTGGTCTTTTCTGGTCTTAGAGTTGAGCTTTCGATAATCTATGCAAACTCTCCAGCCAGTGGTCTCCCTGGCTGGTCTCAACTCTCCAGACTCAGTCGTGATGACTGTTATGCCAAATTTCTTGGGCACCACTTGGATAGGTGGCACCTGTTGACGGATTTCTGAGTGTGTGCTTACTTTATTGGTTGGTGGTGAAAGTTATTTGAAAATCAAAGAAAGAGTAAAACAGGAGATGGAATCAGCACAACTAAGAAATCCTAGACCTGCAAGATACAGGGTCCATTGTAGCAAGTTTTGATAAGTAAGAGTTTGTCCCACAGGGAAAGGTGATCTACAGCTCCAAAGGAGCCATCTCTAGTAGTCCCTCTAGATCTGACTACAGATCTGGCAGTCCTAAAAGGAAGGGAGTTTAAGGTCACTTATTCTAAGTATTCTAATGTCTAAACTACAGAAAGGGTTGAGAGGATGGATGGAGTGTGGAAAATAAATATAAAAGGGTGAGAAGTATGTTATTGAGCCCAGATCAGAGGAGTTTTATAACTCAGATTCAGATCTGATGTTATAGAAATCCTGTCCAGTGGCAATATTATCACCACTAAGGAGAAAGGATCCAACCCATCACTCTGCTATGATTCCACCCTTAAGGCTATAACCTATCCACTCAAATGGTCACAGATTATCCCATAGGGGAACCACTATCCAGGGATGGGTTAAAACATAACCAGTAAATCATTGCAGACACTATTTCATCTAGGCTACCAGCTCAAGAATCCATAGGGAACCTCAACCTCTAAAGCTCTATATGTGGGCCTAAGGCTGTATAGGACCGTGATAGCCCAGACACATAGAACCAACAAGAGATTGAGTACAACCTTCGATCTAGCTGTCCATTGCTTGAGTGAGGCTACAATGGTCTAGTCACCAGCCTACAATCTTTATAACCAGATCATATCCAACATCTGATGGTGGATCTACACAAATATAGGGGAGTCTGCCTCTGTACAATCTCCCACCAGGCTTCTACAAGCTCAGGTGTAAAGAAGAAGGATCCATCTTGGATCGATGGATTAGAATCACCCTAAGGCTATAATCTGTCCACTTAAATGGTCATAGACTATCCCAGAGGTTATCCTCCTCACGGAGCCCAAGACAAAACAAGAATATCGCTGCTACCACTATGGTCACAAGGCTACTAGCTCAAGCTCCCATGGGGATTTCAGATCTTGTGGGTCCTGTGGTGGGGCTAAGCTGTATAGGACCATGATAGCCCAGACACACAGGTCAATTGGATCTAAGTGGCCCTTAGAATTAGTCCTCCATTGCTTTGAAACACAGCCAAAGTAATGGTGGATCACAAGGCAGCAACCTTGGACAGAGCATCTCACACACAAACATAAATCCCACAAAGTACAGATCCAATTACAGAACTTCCATTAATCTAGTTCAAAATACATACAAAGACATAGCCAGCAAGTGTTGGACTATGGAGAGAAGGAAAAAGAAAAAGAAAGGTACTTACAACTACAAAAAGAAAAACTAAACGATCTCAGATCAGGTCTCCCAGAAATGAGATGGGTTCCTAGCTATTCCAAGATGTAGAAAGAAAAGAAAGTCTAAGCTCCCTACCTAAGCTAAGTGTGGGTATTTATAGCAGTGGTGTGGCGGTGCATTAGGGTTAGGAAACCCTAATTTTAACAATGCCACATGGCCGAATAGTGATCCTCCGATGCCTTGGGGCACGCGCACAGAGATTTGAGCATGGGAGTGCATGCCCTAATCACTAGAAATTCCCAGAAAGTCCTCAGCTGAAGAGATGAAAGTTTGAGGTTCAGAGCTTCGTTAGGTAGCTATTATTTCCCAGACTTGTCATGTGGTAGCTTTTGTTCTTCACTAGGATGATTTGAAATTGAAACTTCTGCCTTCACGAGGTTGGCTTGGTTTGCTCTTCAAGCAGTCGTGAGGTTGAGTGGACATCAGAGCCTCAGATGTCGCGGGGTTGGAGCTTAAGAAGTTGCGAGGTTAATCTTCGCGAGGGTGGCTTTGCCTTCGCAAGGATGCTTTTTTCTTAAATGACGCGAGAACTGCGCGAGGAGTTCTCTTCTGACAATTGCATCCCACTATGACTACGCGATAGCTGTGCGAGGAGTCTTCTGAAGGTCTCTCTTCTCAGCCGTTCTGAGCGAACTGTGCACGGTTGAGAGAAGTCTGCTTTGAACTGTGTGAGACTGCGCGAGGTGTTCTATTCTTGAGCTTCGCGAGAGCTGCGTGAGTTTATGTTTCTGAGGCTCTTCAGTCAATCATCTGCTCGAGAAGTTGTTGTAGAGTCTTGGGAAGCTTAGCTGGACTGCGCGAGGCTCATTTTCAGGTCTGGATTTAGACTTCATCCTTCTGAGGGACTTTTGGTGCCAAAATAGGCTTTTTAGCAGGATTCCTGGCCTTATTTCACTGCTGGGTACTACCTACATAAAACACTTAACAAGGACTTATTAGGTGGCTATGGGTCTAATCAAAGGTTAAGTTAAGGGGTGAAAAGTGGTACTTTTCAGGTCTTAATACACCCCCAAACCTAATCTTTACTAGTCCCTTAGCAAAGCTACATTAAATCTATTATAAAAATTAAATGCCACTTTCGTAGGGAGAACAGATACATTTAGCATATGTACCAAGCCTTTTAAACCCCTGGGTGATCCCTAGTGGAGGAGTGAAGTCTTCTGAGGGTTTTCAGTGAAGACACCCACAAACTTCTTCAATGAAACAGTTAACAAAAGTGCAATATCATCCAATGAGCAATCAAGGGGCAGACTTAGTTTACTCTTGCATTATTAAGCATAAAAGAAATTTAATTCATTGGTTACACAGTAACTTAAACAACATTAATTCTTCATGATTGCACAACATTTCCAATTAGTTTACAATCACAGAAAACTGCACTAGTGTGTGCCAGCACTGAGCTTATCCTTAGGTCAAAAATTAGGTTAAGGTCATACATAATGCATTCAAGTTTAGACCCAAAAACTTTGCAGGGCATACTCTCATAAGGGTTTTGTTGAGGGGTTCATTCTCTCATAGGCTCAAGAGCAGTTACATCCCCCAAATGGGTCTGTAAGCATGAGCATAGGCAGAGTTCTTAAGTGCTGACATCATTGGCAGTTCCTCACCATAGATTGGATAACTCTTTATCTTCACATGATAGCTCACTCAACTTTTGGATCACAAGGGCTTTTAATTGGGCTGTAATGTGGCTTATGGAGTGGGGTTGGAAGAATGGAGGGTTGAGAAGGGGTTCAAAATAGAGAAATCAGTAGGTGACATAGGTGATTCATGACTTCACCTTCTTGAATTCAGCTCCTTTCATCTTCTTTGAGATTTTCAGATTTGAAGTGATCAGTTTCTCTTCTTGATTTTGATTTTCCAATGAAAGTTCCTCTTGACGCCTCCCTTACTTCTCTTCATTATTATTTTTGTTTCCTTCTTGTGGAATTTTCTGATTTTTATTTTTTTTGTTTTTACTTTTCAGAAATGCCACCATGCTCCCAATTATCATACTGCCAGATTTGAGGTATTTCTTTTCTATTCACCTACTGTTGACCATAGCTAGTCCATCTTCAACTTTTTCTCCTTTACCTTCTGAATTCTCAGAGTGAGTGAGGGTAGGTCAAGGTGTTCATAGGTTCAGTTCGGAGTTCAAGTACTGTGTGTATTTGAAGAAATTTAGGATTTAAAGCTCAAAGGGGGTATGGACAAGGGCAGTTACTTAAGGGTTGGTCTTATTAGGCTTAAACTGTCCAAGAGAAGGCCTTGATCCTTTCCTCAGTCTCATGAGTACTGTCAGTTGTTTCAACTTGGATTTACCTAACTTCTAGTGAGCACAGTGACTCAGTCAGTCTTTAGAACTAGAAGGGATTGCCTTGGTTACTCCTCAAAAGATGTTATTTTTTTTTATAGGCCCAATTCTCACTGGTTATGGTCTTCCTTTGAACTTTTAAGTATGTCCTCACCTTTTTCTCTCTCTTGATTCTGAGTCTTTGATACAAGTGAGTTTCCTTGGTGATATTATCATGGAAATGTGGAGTATTAGAAGTTTATAATGCCAAAAGTTTGCAAAAATGTTAAACTTCTTATTTTCATGATTCCTAAGTGAACAGAGGTCCATTTCCATATTGCTCATATGAGTCAGCTGCACTTATGTTAGCTATTCTATTCGCAGGATCTGCCTGGCACACCCCCAAACCTATGAGGAGCAGTGTCCTCACTAGTTCAAAGGTGTCTGTGCAGCAGAGTTATTACAGCATAAAAGACCAGAACAAGAAACAAACACACAACATACAAAGCAAAATAGTAATGATAAGAGAATAAAGTTTATTAAAAATGAGAAGTGTACAAACTACAAGAAAATAGAAGAAAAAGAGTGCAAAAATAGATAAAATCCTATGGATAATCTAGTCAGAACCTGGCTCAAAACTTGTCCCAACCCATTTTCTTGGCATGTTCTTGAAGGTAAGCCTCCTCCTCTTTCTTCCTTCGATCTCTCTCTGCCTTTCTTTGGTCGGCCGTTTTGGGTATGGTTGGAGCCCTGACTGTCCTTTTTCGCTTCTTTGGTTCAGGAGGGATCTCTGAAGATTTATCAGTGGTTGGCTCAGGGGGTTTGGTGGGAGATTTTCCTTTGGGGCCCTTACCTTTGGAGGCTTGCCCATGCTGGGTCGGAGGGGGAATAAGAGGGGATTGGGCTGGTGCTGGCTCAGAAGGGACAATAGGGGATTTAGCTTTTACTTTCTCTTGAGGCAGGAGAGGACTTTTCCCTTTCACTGATTTAGGGGGAGCCACAGAAGATGGATCTTGTACTTTGGCTGCAGGAATGAAAGGGCTCTTCCCTTTCACGGGCTGACTTAGTGGTGGTGCCTCCTCAGACTGGATAGATTTGTCTTTTCTAATTTTCAAAGAGCGACTTGGGGGAGTAGTCCTCTTGGCAGCAACCTTCCTTCGCTGAGGATAGGATTGTTCAGCAGGGCATGATGAAGGAGCAGCAGCAGTAGTGGGGGCACTGGGATCCTTTGGTGGTACAGAATCAGAGTCGAAGTCAGAAGGAAAAAGCTCAATGGGATCCAATCCAAGGGCAGTAGTAGCCTGTCTGCGTTCCGCTTTGGAAAGTAGGTGACCATGGGGATCATCTTGAGCAGAAGCTCGGGTGACCTTTGGAGGTGGGGATGGAGGGGCCGACCTTTTTCCTTTTTGAGCTGCAGTGGCTCTTTTAGAAGTGAGAGTTTTCTTGGAAGGAGTGCGTTTTCTTTTGGGAGCAAGAGAGGGAATAGGTGGGGGCACTGAGACAGGAGCAGGAGCTGCAGTAGGGACTTTATCAGGAGCAACAGGTTGTGTAGGTACTATAGAAGGAACTGCAGTAGGCATTTGAGGAGGAACAGGAGGAGGTACCTGAGTTGGGGCTGTGGGAGGTGGGGGAACAAGTTGTGTAGGTGTTGGGGTAGGGGCAGTGGAAGAAGATGGGTCTGGTTGTGTGGAAGAAGATGGGGCCTCAGGGGGAGCGGTGGCTAGAGGGGTGGCCTGTATGGGTTGGGAAAGTAGGAAGGCAACTCTCTGTTCCAAGATTTCAATTTTCTTGTTAGCCCATAGCAGATTGATATCTGCAAGCTCCTTACTGAGTCGGTTGATCTCTTGAGCATTGTTCAATTTTTTCTCTAATAATCGGTTGTACTTTTTCGCCCTTTCTGCATTGGCTTTTTCAATCTCAGTAGTCATTTTGTAATACGTTGCTGCAGCCTTGTATGTATTTAGGGTCTCCAAAATTGCCTCCCACCCTTTGGAAATATCTCTCAGCTGCTCGCGGTGAGCAAGCTTCAAGTCACTAAGTTTCTACAGCAAGGGGTATTCGATGGCTTGGCAGAGTTGGGCAATGCCATTGAGAACATCCCTCTTGATATAGGGATTGTCCCTCATGGCATGGAGGAGGGTGAAGTAGGGGGGGGTGTAATAGGAGTGTCTGGGTAAGATGGGTAAAAATGGAGTGGAAGAAGTAGAAGGGTATTGATCTTGGGGGGGAAGAGTGGGTGGTGTAAGGATGAAGTCAAGAGAAGGGGTGGAAGTGGCTGGGGTAGTCTGTGTTGAATGGTCAGTGAATTGAGGAGGAGGTGGGAGAAGAGGTGGAATGGAAGGTATGGGTGGAAAGTGAAATGAAGGAAGGGCAGTGGATGTGGATGGGTCTAGGTAAGGGAAGAATGGAATGGTGAAGGGTCGAAATTGAAGGGATGGGGTTGGAAATAAGTGGGGTTGAATGGGAAAGGTGGATGGGAAGGGAAGGGGGTCAGTTTGGGTAGAAGTGTTGGTAAATTGAGGTGGAGGTAATATTAGAGGGGGTAGGGTAGGTAGAGAGGAGAAGGAGTGGTAGGGTATGGTGTCTTAGGGGGTGAAGGGTGTAGGTAAGTCAATGTGGGTGCGGTATGTTGGAACTGTGGGGTCAGAGGTGGAAGGGGGTTGAGTCAATGGGGTGGTAGGTGGTTGTGTAGGGATGATTGATTTTGTCAATGTTTGAAGGGTGGATTGTATGTTGGTGATGTTCGTTTGCATTTGGGCTTGGGTCTGTGTGGTGTTGGAGAGTTGGGTTTGGATGTCATGTATGAGGGAAAGGATATGGGTAAGGGTATCTGAGGTTGGTTGGGGGGGAGTATGAGGGTAGGAGGGAACAGGTTGGAAAGGGGAAGTGGGGGCATGATGGAAAGTGGTAGGGGGAGAAGGTGAAAGGGCTGGGGAGTGTTGTGGTGAAGGGAGTGGTGAATCTGGGAGAGGGTTGACATGGATGGGCAAGGTATCAAGCAAGGTAGTCATGAAGGCCTGCTACCCGGAAGTGGTGGCTAGGCTAAAGTCCAGATCATGGACGGAAGATGAAAGTGGGAGGGTTGGACTAGGGGTTGGTCAATATGGGGTGTGTCTGTGGGAATGACAGTGGAGGTGGAAGTGGGTAGAGATAAGGCAGGGGTTCTGTGAGAGGTTTTCTTTTTAAGGTAGGTTATCAAGGGAGGGCTGTCAGGGTTGAGGTCAGAGGATGTCGTAGGTACTGGGGCTGTGTATTGAGGTAAGGTGGGTGAAGGGGGAGTGTTGTCATGGGGTTCAACACTTTCCACCCAGGAACGAATCACAGTGGGGGGTGGAATGGAAAAGGGAGATAAGAGAGGGAAAGGAAGAGATGGAATAGGTGAAGAAATTAGTGGAGAGGCAAGTGTGGTGGATGGAGGGATTGCTGCAGAAGCAGAGGTACAGAAGCTCGCGCCACCTTCTTTGGGGCAGGGGCTTTAGCCTTCTTTTTGGGGGCAGGGGTGGCCTTTGCCACAACAGCTCCCTCTCCCTGCGCAGAGACATTCTGAGCTTCAGCCTTCTTCTTCTTCTTCTGGGGATCCATTAGACTTCTGCTGATCCCCCATTGTCTTTTGGCAAAAGTGGTGGGAGTGAGGTCAGCAGATAACTCCCCCACTGGTATCTTGTATCCTCCCTTCAGTAGTAATTTGGTGATGAGTCTTCCGTAGGAGAGAGTGTGGACCTTCTTTTGCAGCCCAAGCTTCACCATCATATCTTTCATGGCCACAAAAATCAACCATGCAGCATTAAATCCGTGGCCCAGAGAGAAGGAATAGAGAGCATCAGCAATTGGTGTCGTCCTTTCTTGCTGATGGCCGGAGCAGTAGATATTCTTCCTTAGCACTTGATCGATGAACAACATCTTGGGATCTAAATCTCTTCTTCTGATGGAGTCCCCTGTGGCCTTCAAGCCTCTGGTAATGGCCTGGGCAATGGTATCGAGAGGGGCATTCACAGGGGCACCATAGCCGCAGTTGGGATAAAAAATGGCAGGGATGCCCATGACTTCAGCAATCAATGTTGGGTTAAGCAGCATCTCAAAATTGTCAACTAACATAAGGAATCCTGGCTGCCCATGTGTGTCAGGTCTGACCCTAAGGTGCTGGTAAAAGAGTTGCACTAACCTAAGATAGGCTAGTGCAGGAATCATTTTCATCAAGGGGAACAAACCAGCCTTGCGCAAGAACTCAATGGCAGGAGTTGACAACGGCTCAGATTCGAGGAACGATATATCAAAAATGGCTTCAGGTTCTAAGGGAATGGAAATGAGGAGCTCGGAGGGAGTAGAATAATCAAGTGCTTTTGCAGTCACCTCAGGAATCACCTCCTTCCCTTTTTGTTGTGCCGTAGAGGACTTGGCTTTCTTAGGGACAAGCTCCACGGTGGCCTGGTCCCTGGCTCTCTTCACAGGTGCACTTTTAGGAGCCATCAAGATTCACCCTGGTGAGTGTGCAGTTGAAATTTGGAAAGGAAAGATTAAGAGCTGAGTCTAACCCTAAAAGTTAGGGTTCTGTTCAATTTGACACACGGTAGATCACAAGAGCTCCTAGCAGGGGGCAACTGTTGATGGAAGCTTTAAGAATAAAAATCCAGAATTTCAAAGTGAGCAATGAACTGTAGACAGGAAGCTGGAGGAGAGAGATTGAGAGGAGTGGGAGCTAGGTTTTTGCTGGAAGGAGAGGAAAGAGAAAGCAGTAAAGAAAAGCAGTGCAGGGTGGGATTTAAATATCGCGAGGCTCGGCCCGCTTTGAAAATATCCGCTCGCTGGATGGGCATGAAGGGGTCGCGAGATTAGATGTTCATTTAAATCATGAGGCCACCCAGCTTATATCAAGCTCATGACAAGAAACAAAGTAGTTCTTTATGAACTGCGCGAGACAGGACCAAACCCATTTTTCAGAACCCCGTGATGGCTTAACAGAGTTAGAATTCACTCACCCACTAGTCAGCCTTTTAACCCTAACTTTGTGGGTGGATTCTCTCACAGTCTCTCTTCCAGGGATACCCATAAGCATTATAAAGCATTCACAAATTCCCATACTCTCAAAGCATTAAATTCACACATCATGAAAAGCATTCAAATACTACCATTATCATTCAATCACTTGAAATTAGCAAACAAGGGGAACATGAATAAAAGTAGGCATAAAGCACTAAACTCAAATTCCAACAAGATTGCTACAAATTACTTTAAACTGTAAAGTACATATTATACAAAGGTGCACAATTCTTATCATCAATTCAATGAAAGATCCCCTTCAGGGTCTGAGGATCCTTCACCAATCAAAAATTGGCCCTTGGGATTCACCACTGGTTGACTGGGCAACCTTCCCTCTTCTCTTTTGGCTAAGGTATTCGCTAGTTGGCCAATCTGCTCTTCCATCTTCTTGATGCTCTGACCATGAGAGTTCACAGTCTGAGCCAAGGAACCCAGGTTTTGCAGTGAGGTCAAGACCTGGTCCTCGAAAGAAGTATTTCTAGGTTGAGAAGGGGGTAAGACCAACTGATTTTATCACGATGGGGTCATTGATGGTCTTTGGAAGGTAGATCTAGGGGCATTCCCTTGATTGAACTGCTGCTGTGGCCTTTGTGGTAAGGCCAACATCTGCTGGGGCTGCATGTAGTTGTCTTGCCTCCACCTCAGATTTGGGTGGTCTCTCCATTGGTAACCAGCATTTTGGTGCTGGTATCCATATGGCTGCCTATTGTAGCCCCCAGATTGTTGCTGGCCATAAGATTGAGCAGCAGCAGCATGTTTCAAAACCAATTCAGGAAATTGCCCTGCAGATGGACATTCCTCCACTGTGTGCTGTGGGGACTGGCATATCAGACATGCCTCCACCACATGAGCAGCCCTTTTGGGTTGTATCACAGTCAATAATTTGTCAAACTTCATAGAGAGGTTTGCCATCTACAGCTACAGGTCATTGTTCCCAGACACCTCATAAACTTTTCCTTTTGATCCAGCAGCAAGCCTCACCATTGACTCAGATTCCTGACTAGTTCTTGCCAGGGATGGCTTTTGAAAAGCATTCTCACTAATCACCTTAAACAATTCCCATGCCTCCTTAGCAGTCTTGGTAGGATCCACCACAAGAGGCATCGACCATATCTCTATTTTTCTCATCAATCCCATTGTAGAAGCTTTGTACAAGCTGCCATTCTGGGATCTTGTGGTGGGGGCATTGTTTGAGCATCTCTTTAAACCTATCCCTGGACTGGTTAAAATCCTCAGTTGGGGATTGAGCACACGCAAGAATCTCTTTCCTCAACTGGCTAGTTTTGGTCTTAGGGAAGAACTTCGTTAGGAACTTGGTCTCCAAGTCTTTCCTTGAAGCAATGCTATTGTTGGGAAGAGTGGTCAGCAAGGTACTGGCCCTATCCTTGAGAGAGAAGGGAAAGAGTCTGAGCCTAGTAGCCTCAGGTCCCAAACCAGTGATATTAAAAGTGGTGCACAAGGCCAAGAACTGGTCAATATGCTTGTAAGGGTCCTCTTTGCTAAGCCCATGGAAAGTGGAGATCGAATGATTGAAGTTTTATTTCATAGTTCCCACGAACATCGAATTGAATGCTAAAAGGGAGTTGTAGTCATACGGAGCATTCAACTCCTTGAGGGTTACGGGTTGTTCTTCACCAATAATTCACACGCAGATTCACTTGGGGGCTCTCCAGTGGTGTGCCTGTCTCTCCTAAGTCTCCTTCCCCTTTCTAACTCAAGGTTAAGAGGCTCTAAAGCAGGGCTGAGGGATCTCCTCCCTAGCATACAAGCACACCAACAGCAAGGAAAGCTTCTTGCAGGCACATTGCAAAAGAATAATTGTACACTAACAAATTTATCTAACTAGTTTACAGCTATTCAAAGAATACATTTAAACTATCCTTGATACTGCTGAAATTTTTTTTAAGAAAGATAGAGTTTTAAAAGTCAGAGAGTTTGCAAACAGAGGTAGCTAAGCTCCAAATGCAGTCCACTGTCCTTCGCTGCTGTTGTCTAGATCTGTAAAAAGATTCAAAATTATGTCAGCAGTATCAATTATTCACATGTGCAAAGAATACTAAGAATACAAAAACTAAGGGTCTACTAATAGATCATCTTTCCCCGGCAGCGGCGCCAAAAACTTGTTGGTGGATTTCTGAGTGTGTGCTTACTTTATTGGTTGGTGGTGAAAGTTATTTGAAAATCAAAGAAAGAGTAAAACAAAAGATGGAATCAGCACAACTAAGAAATCCTAGACCTGTAAGATACAGGGTCCATTGTAGCAAGTTTTGATAAGTAAGAGTTTGTCCCACAGGGAAAGGTGATCTACAGCTCCAAAGGAGCCATCTCTAGTAGTCCCTCCAGATCTGACTACAGATCTGGCAGTCCTAAAAGGAGGGGAGTTTAAGGTCACTTATTCTAAGTATTCTAATGTCTAAACTATAGAAAGGGTTGAGAGGATGGATGGAGTGTGGAAAATAAATATAAAAGGGTGAGAAGTATGTTATTGAGCCCAGATTAGAGGAGTTTTGTAACTCAGATTCAGATCTGATGTTATAGAAATCCTGTCCAGTGGCTACATTATCACCATTGAGGAGAAGGATCCAACCCATCACTCTGCCATGATTCCACCCTTAAGGCTATAACCTGTCCACTCAAATGGTCACAGATTATCCCATAGGGGAACCACTATCCAGGGATGGGTCAAAACATAACCAGTAAATCATTGCAGGCACTATTTCATCTAGGATACCAGCTCAAGAATCCATAGGGAACCTCAACCTCTAAAGCTCTATATGTGGGGTTAAGGCTGTATAGGACCATGATAGCCCAGACACATAGAACCAGCAAGAGATTGAGTACAACCTTCGATCTAGCTGTCCATTGCTTGAGTGAGGCTACAATGGTCCAGTCATAAACCTACAATCTCTATAACCAGATCAGATCCAACATCTGGTGGCGGATCTATAAAAATATAGGGGAGTCTGCCTCTGTACAATCTCCTACCAGGCTTCTACAAGCTCAGGTGTAAAGAAGAAGGCTAAAGCTTTCTTTGACAAGGGCTTGCTGAGAAAAAGCTTCGAACCGGGTGGTAAGGTTTGGTTATTCAACTCCAAACTAAAAGTCTTTCCTGGCAAATTAAAATCCAGATGGGAAGGTCCCTATGTTGTCTTGAATGTTTCCCCATCTGGTGCTGTGGAAGTCAAGGATCCCAAATCTGGGAGGACCTTCAAAGTGAATGGTCAGCGACTTAAACCTTGCATTGAACAACCTGCTGATCCTATGACCACTATTCATTTTCATGGGACCCCTACATCTACTTGACCCGCAGTTGTGTCCATATTGTACTATACTACTTTTGTTTCTCCCTTAAGTTCTAGGAAATTTTAGGGGTTATGTGGAGTTTGATATTGTTGAGCTTGATAGAGTTTATGTGGGATTGGTATGATTTATTCTTCTTCTTCTGTGAATTGCTGATTTTCGAATTTGAATGCATATTATGTGAATATTTGTGATGAGTAGGCTGCACTAACTATAGTGCCCCTGTTTGGCACTAGGCCCTTGCACATTTCAAATTGTGATTTGGGAAGACTCGCGCAATTCGCATAGACCATTTCTTTCGCTGTCGCGAGTTTCAATGCTGCAGAATATCTCGCGCACTTCCAGCTCTAACTCCCATAATCGCGTGATTCTGATATCTCGTGATCCCCTTACCCAGCTGCGCGAGTCTAATGCATTTGTCATTTCCCACGTTGACTGCTGGGACTTGACGTTTCCCAACTCACTCTCAATTAATTGCGGTGACTTGGATGTTATTCAACCGTTTCATCTTCCACCATCCTCGCCTTTAAATACACAGGGAGGCCCTATTCATCTTCATCGCATCCTATCTCCTCTCACCCTAGCGGTCCTTCCCTAATCCTAATCGCGGCAGATGACAAGCCAAATGCGCTGCCTAACAAGTTTTACCCGATGTGGTTGGACCCGCCGCCACCTAAAGAGCCGGATCCCCTCCAACCCCTCTGAGATAAATACGAGGAGGTTCTGCAAATCCTTGCCAAGGAGAAGGAGGAAGAGCTTCAGCCACAGAAGAAGAAGCAAAAGACAGAGCCATACCCTGCCCCCTCCACTCCACCCCCTCCCCCACCTTCTCCACCCCCTCACCCCTAATCCCTCTCTCCTTTCCTCCTCCATTTTCGTAATTTTCTTTTAATCTTAATGAAATCTTCCTTTTCTGATATGCTGTACAATTTTCTATTCTTGGTTACTTTGTCTCTTGTTTTGGTCTTTTATGCTGTAATAACTCTGCTGCACAGACACCTTTGAACCAGTGAGGACACTGCTCCTCATAGGTTTGGGGGTGTGCCAGGCAGACCCTTCCAATAGAATAGCTAACATAAGTGCAGCAGACTCATCTGAGCAATATGGAAATGGACCTCTGTTCACTTAAGAATCATGAAAATAAGAAGTTTAAAATTTTTGCAAACCTTGGACATTATAAACATCTAATACTCCACATTTCCATGATAATATCACCAAGGAAACTCACTTGTATCAACACTTAGTGAATTAGCAGAGAGAGAAAAAGGTGAGGACATACTTAAAAGTTCAAAGGAAGACCATAACCAGTGAGAATTGGGCCTATATAAATTTTTTTTCCATCTTTTAAGGAGTAACCAAGGCAATCCCTTCTAGTTCTAAAGACTGACAGAGTCACTGTGCTCACTAGAAGTTAGGTAACTCCAAGTTGAAACAACTGACAGTACTCATGAGACTAAGGAAAGGATCAAGGCCTTCTCTTGGACAGTTTGAGCCTAATAAGACCAACCCTTAAGTAACTGCCCTTGTCCATACCCCCTTTGAGCTTTAAATCCTAAATTTCTTCAAAATACACCAGAGTACTTGAACCTGAACCTATGAACCTGCTTCAGCCTACCCTCACTCTGAGAATTCAGAAGGTAAAGGAGAAAAAGTTGAAGATGGACTAGCTATGGTCAACAGTAGGTAAATGGAAAAGAAATACCTCAAATCTGGCAGTATGATAATTGGGAGAATGGTGGCATTTCTAAAAAGTAAAAACAAAAAAAATAAAAATCAGAAAATTCTACAAGAAGGAAACAAAAATAACAATGAAGAGAAGTAAGGGAGGAGTTAAGAGGAACTTTCATTGGAAAATCAAAATCAAGAAGAGAAACTGATCACTTCAAATATGAAAATCTCAAAGAAGATGAAAGGAGCTGAATTCAAGAAGGTGAAGACATGAATCACCTCTGTCACCTACTGATTTCTCAATTTTGAACCCCGTCTCAACCCTCCATTCTTTCAACCCCACTCCATAAGCCACATTACAGCCTAGTTAAAAGCCCTTGTGATCCAAAAGTTGAGTGAGCTGTCATGTGAAGATAAAGAGTTATCCAATCTATGGTGAGGAACTGCCAATGATGTCAGCACTTAAAAACTCTGCCTATGCTCATGCTTACAGACCCATTTGGGGGATGTAACTGCTCTTGAGCCTGTGAGAGAATGAATCCCTCAACAAAACCCTTATGAGAGTATGCCCTGCACAGTTTTTGGGTCTGAACTTGAATGCATTATGTATGACCTTAACCTAATTTTTGACCTAAGGATAAGCTCAATGCTGGCACACACTAGTGCAGTTTTCTGTGATTGTAAACTAATTGGAAATGTTGTGCAATCAGGAAGAGTTTATGCTGTTTAAGTTACTGTGCAATCAATGAATTAAATTTCTTTTATGCTTAATGATGCAAGAGTAAACTAAGTCTGCCTCTTGATTGCTCATTGGATGATATTGCACTTTTGTTAACTATTTCATTGAAGAAGTTTGTGGGTGTCTTCACTGAAAACCCTCAGGAGACTTCACTCCTCCACTAGGGATCACCTAAGGGTTTAAAAGGCTTGGTACATATGCAAAATGTATCCATGCTCCCTACGAAAGTGGCATTTAATTTTTATAGTAGATTTAATGTAGCTTTGCTAGGGGACTAGCAAAGATTAGGTTTGGGGGTGTGTTAAGACCTGAAAAGTACCACTTTTCACCCCTTAACTTAACCTTTGATTAGACCCATAGCCACCTAATAAGTCCTTGTTAAGTGTTTTATGTAGGTAGTACCCAGCAGTGAAATAAGACCAGGAATCCTGCTAAAAAGCCTGTTTTGGCACCAAAAGTCCCTCAGAAGGATGAAGTCTGGATCCAGACCTGAAAATGAGCCTCGCGCAGTCCAGCTGAGCTTCCCAAGACTCTACAACATAGACTATGATCTGTCCACTTTAATGGTCACAGACCATCCTATAGACTATCGAATCCATGGATTACAGCAGATGAATCCAATTGAGGCCTGAGCTTAGATTTACCTTAAGGTTATGATCTGTCCACTTTAATGGTCATAGACCATCCTAGAGATCTCCTACAAAGCCAGAGTCTCAATTAGAACAATTAAAACCACTACAGATACTGCAATTTCCAGGTCACAGACGCAGGAAATTACAGGGATATCAGATCCAGGGAATTCAGATGATATCCAAGAGGTCTACCAGTTAAGTGGGTGAGCTGATCAAGCAACTCCTCTACACAAATCTGATCGAGCACCAAAAGGAATCAAAAGAGTTTTAGATCTGATTAAAACATTGAAAATAATATTTATATTACAAACAGGGTCACTCTTACAATGGAATGCTCTCAGATCTATAGTTTGTGAAGCAATTAACCCCAGTAATACTCTTAACCTTACCCAATCACAGATCTAACTCACTCCTTGCTGCTCCTAGGGAATTAGCCAACCATGGTTGGGCTAAAGGAAGGAAAATAGAATCTCGCTGCAAGCTTTGATCTCTAGGAAATTGTTCAGAATTTTGATCCTCCCTCAATGATAATTGGGGATCTCTATATATAGCTTTCTCCTCTATTTTTCCTGCCAAAAATCCCTTCTAGAAGGTCGTCAGAGTTTGTTAGAGTTCTGTTAAAGCACGTGGGTCGGTTAGAGCTTTCTAGGGCATCTTCTAGAACCTTGCGCCGGTCATCAAAGTGCCTCGGGTTGCGTGTAGCAAGTCATTGAATCACCATGTGTGCACAACTGAAATTCTGAGAAGTTCTGCACACGATTTCGACAGGTTGACATAGAGCTTTTTGGTCATTTCACTAGGTTCTCTGAACTGTTTGATAGGTTCCGATAGGATGAACCTTCACTTAGAGTTCCAGCCTTCTCAGTCTTTGGTTTGGAGTATTCGACAGGTTGAAAGGACTCTTCGACAGGTTGGAGAACCATTTCGATCGGTTCCTTTCTGCATGCTATCCCTTTGATAGGATTGCTCTTACTCCTATCAAAAGACTCAATCACCATTCGATAGGTTCTATTCCAGCACTTTCATCTCGATAGGTTCAAGAACCATCCAATAGGTTCCTTTGACGCTTCAGGTAGGCTTCCGATAGGATGGTTTCTTCATTCCTTTTAGCTGCTCGATAGGTTCTTGGATCTTATCGAACTGCTCTATCTGCAAGAATTCATCCTTCTTCTACCTTCCGATCCTATCGAAAACTTCTTCAACTGCTCGAATTCTTCCTTTCTTTGCTTTCAGCTCCTATCGAACTTTTCAGGTAACCCATTGATAGGACATTTTCAACCTATTCTCGCTTTCTTCACCTTGTCCTGCTGTAGCCACGCGCTCTAAGGGTTCAATGATGTGCTACCCTTGGGTGTGCTATTGCTGAGTTCATCCTGTGCTGAGAGATGACTCCTTGTTGGGCATTCTTGAGTGCTTTTCTTCATTAGTATCTTCTTTAATTATTGTCTACAAAATGCACTTGACAAGGGCTTATTAGTGTGCTCACAGGTCTATCAATGGTCAGGTTATAGGATGGAAAGTGGCATTTTTCACCACTTAACATCAGCACAGCAAGTCTGAAATAAATACAGTCCTGTAAGATACAGGGTCCATTATAGCAAGTTTTGATAAGTAAGAGTTTGTCCCACAGAGAAATTGATCTAGAACCCAAAATGGGCTATAATAGTAGGCCTTGAGATCTGGCTACAGATCTGACAATCCTAAAGAAAGGGAGTTGAGTGTCACGACTATACTAAATTAATTCTAAAGGCAGAGAAATAAAATGTAGCCCTATCCTAAAGAAAGGGTTAAGAGGAAGATGGTGGTAGTGTGTGCCAAAATAAAATACAAAAATTATGAGAAGCAAGTAGGTTAAGCTAGAGTAAAAGCAGTGATGCAACTCAGATTTAGTCTGTCTCTGCAGTGTTCCTTGCTGAGACGCTATTAAAAGCCTCAATAAGGTAAAAATATTCAGTTTAACCCATGCCATTTGGGGCGCTCTTAGGGTTATACTCTGTCCACTCTAATGGTCACAAGGTATCCGATAGAGTCTGTAAAATCCCATTGGTTAAAACAAACATTGTCAATCTAACCCAGGGGAGTGGACTGATCGTTCCCCCAGCCACTGGGCTAGATCAAGCCATGAATACTATTACAGCACTATGTAATGTCAGTGCTAGAAGCTCCCCAGATCTGCGCATAGACCTGGCTGACATCCATAGTTTTCCAACCCATAAGATCCTAAGTGCTTTGGTAAGGCTAACTGCTCACTAGTGCCCATAAAAGGACCATGCAATAGGTTGAATAAGGCTTTAGATTCAGTTGGTCATTGCTACAAATGGCCTGCAATGACTCAGCCTCAAGCTACAATTACTACAAAGAGATCAAATCTAACATCTGATGTTGGCTAGGTAAAATAGAGGGGAGCTAGTTCCTGTACAAACCTCCTCACAAGGCTCTAGAAGCTCATGTGGAGGGGAGAAGAATCCTTCTCAAACATGTGAATGGACATAACCTTAGGGTTATACTCTATCCACTTGAATGGTCATAGGGTATCCCACTGGTCTATTCATCCCACAGAGGCCTGAGAAAGAACATGAAAACTGCTGCAACCACCATGGTCCATAGGCCTCCGAGCTTCCTAGATCTTGCTACATATCCAGCATTACTTTTCATGGGGCTATCAAACCAACAAAAATCAGATGGTAAATAATAGACCGACTAGAAACTGAATGGGCTAGTCCCAAATACATGGATCCTATAGACATCTAAAGAAACCATAAGATCTTTAGGTTCAATTAAGCATTAAAATGACAATCCATTGATGAACACAAAACTTATAATGAAATGTCTCCAAGCTAGAGCCTGTACACAACTGCTCATCAAAAATCCCAATGTATACAAAACCTATTACAAAACTGAAATAAACTAAATCTAGCTGCTTACAAGGGGGGTTAGCCAGCAAGTGCTGGGCTAAGAGAGAAGAAGAATAAGAAAAAGAGATGATCAAACCCTAATCTTAGCCTGCTAGAGTTTTCAGTCGACAAAGGATGAAGGAAAGATGAAAATAATAAACTCTAAGTATAGCTTTTATACTCTGTCAATACGGCCTTGGCTGTAAAGAGATTAAATCTAATTTTTCCAACAGACGTGGCACTGTTTCAACCCTTGGATGCCTGAAGATATGTGCCTCGAAATCTGCACTTCGAGAAGTGTGCCCCAGCCTTGGGAAATTTTTAAAAAGTCCTTCAGTTAAAACTAAGAAGTGGAGAGCTCGTGCTTCACGGGGCTGACATCTACTCTTAGCTCATTTGTGTAGCTGCTTTGGCTTGTGGGAAGAGCTTGCTCTCGCGTTAGCTCTTCATTTGATCACGCAGTTCACTGACACTGCAATACTATCACAGAGATGATCTGGAGTGCCAGGATTTCTTGCTCAGTTGAGCTTCATAAGCTCTCTCTCGCTAAGTACTCACACAGTTATGCTCCTATGCCCGCATAGTCAATGGTAAGGCTTCAGAGTGTGCGAGATCTGTGCGAAGAGAATTCTGGACGTCTCTCTCTTCCAGGGCTACGCGAGAACTCTACGAGGTGACAGTTTGTTCAATGTACATATGGACTCGATGTGTTCTTTGCGCGACTGTTTTGAGGCTTCATCTCCGTGAGAGCTTCGCGACCACAGATTCTGGGGACTTTAACCTGCGAGAACTTCATGAGGTCATTTCAGTTGCCTTTCTGACTGCGCAACGTATCTGTGCGAGGGCTTCTTCCACTGCATCTTTAGCTTCACGAGGACGCTCCTCAACTCTGTGAGGTCTATCTTTTACTGTTCTGGTACATTACACTTGCTGCTGTCGCAGTCTCCTCCCTTCTCAGCTAACTTCATTCATCTGCTAGATTTTTGTCAATGTTGATCAACAATAATGAGTGACCATCATAAGCACTACCAAGGTGTTCCATTAGGCTTTGTCTCAGCTGCCATCTTTGAGTACATTCTCTCTCTTTTGGGCCAAAAAGCAAGGAATTTGTATTAAGCTGCATATTTTATTACTAACTACAAAACACACTTAACAAATGGTTATTAGTCTGCTTCAAGGTCCAACAAAGGCTAAGTTAAGAGGTGAAAAGTGGTACTTTTCAGTAAATAACAATACTATAACCTGTCGAGAGGTTATGGTGCTCAAGAGCCAAGCTGTCGAGAGGTTCTGAGGTAAAAGAGTGAAGAGATCAAGAGGATGACAGATCCTGTCGAGAGGTTGGAAGAGCAGTGAAAGATCCTATCGGCACCTTACCTGAAGGTGCAGGGGAAGTTGAGAGGTTCTAAGTAAATCTCAAGAGGTTCAGCTGAACCTGTCGAGCAGTCCAAGACAACCTGTCGACAACTCATCTGAAGATACGCTAATCTTCGCGAGGTTCAACCAACCTGTCAAGAACTCAAGAGAAGTCTATAAAGCTATCGATAAGATTTTCTATAACAAGTCTACAGGTTGATTAGAACCTGTCGACAAGATGAATGAAGAACTTGATAGAAGGTTGAAATAAGCGTCAATCCTATCGACCAGTGCAAATCAACCTCTCGAGATGTCTCCAATCCTGGCAAGAAGTCTTCAGAAGATATCGAGAGCTACCCAATCCTATCGAAGGCCACATCAACCTATCAACATGCACATCCCAGCAGATTTAGAACCTGTCGAGAGGTTCTCTGAACCTCTTGATACTTGAACTAGGAACTTCTCAGTCCCCTCTTCATCAACTGTCAACTTTAAAAGTTTGTGCACACATTCCAAAGCACGTCAGCGACCCCTAGGAGTATTTTTGATACTCAACTGAGCACGAATGGAAACCCTAACTGTCTCACATGTACTTACCAGTTGTGGACCAATGAGATAAGAGCTTCTAGAAGAGAAATCAACCACATCAGCATAATATAATTATTCTCTTGAACTCTGATTGGCTAAAACAGATCTGAGGGCAAAGGAGGAGAGTATAAAAGGTTGAAGAAATTACAGAGCTAGGCATCCAGAATTTGAAAGAACTAGAGCTTAAGTCGAGATCCATTTTCCCTCCAAAAATTCCCTCTCTCTTCCTTCTTCCCCCATTCTCTCTTTAGCCAATGATGGTTGTCTAAACTCCTTTCAGTAGCTTGGGTGAGGTCTAGAGCTGTAAATCGAGAGTTTCAGAGGCTTTATAAGGGATTGTATATTGTACAGATTGCATATCTGAGCACAATAGGATTATAAGTCGTATTATTACAATGTAATTATAGTTTTTAAAGATAATTCTAATCTATATTTCACTTCTTCATATTTGATTTTCCTGGATTGGATATTCCTGTAAATGCCAACAAGAAATGGGGAGGTTGTAGCCTGACACTCACAACATTTGCAATAGTTTACCTGTTCTAATCAAGATCTTTAGCTTGGAACAATCTCTGGGATGATCTGTGTCCAGTAGAAGGGACAGATCATAACCTTAGGATTGCTTCAATCCATTGGTGGAGAGTGAATTCTTATACCTTGCATCTGAGCTTATAGCCAGATGAGGGATTGTTGCAGATCTGCCCTCTATACTACCTTTAATTCCTTTAATTTTCAGTAAAAGACCAAAATCCCTAGCTGATGTTCTCCATCTTTTGAATCTAACCTTTTCTCGATTTTCCCTCATCTCTGTGTTTAATCAGATCTGGATTACTTACATTTAATTCTTGTAGTTTGTAGTAAAGTCACAAATCCTAGAACCTCTCCTCTTTCCTGTTTGATTTAGCTTTAATTAGGATAGAGTGCCAGATCTACCATAGATCTGGAGATTTACCATAGTTTAAATGACAATTCCCTGTGGACCTACCCTTACTTACCAATTAAAACTTACTACAACAGCCCTGATTCTTGCAGGACTACTTGCTTACCTTGGTTCCATATATTTGTATTTTTGCCCTCTTAATTGGTTGTTTTAACCTTCTAATAATTGTAAGGTGAGCAAGACAACAATTTTTACTGTACATGCCCCATTTTTTCTTTTCTATAACTTTTTCCGACAATCTCATTTTGGGATTTTACTTTTCTATTTTTTTTTGGATTTGAAGCTAACTCTTTTTCTCCCTTTTTTTTGTTTGGTATATACACTTTTTCCGTCTTCTTTTCTTGTGAGGGGTTTATGAAAGAAAGGCCAATGGCTCAACGGGTGTAGCAAAGGGTATGATTATTCAGGGACGCATTTTGGCTACGTTATTTTGAGATGATGGCCTCTTTTTTAAAGGATCCTTAAGCAGTCATGTATCCATCTCATTAATACATACCTTGCTGCAGAGACTAAGAGTAGAATCGACATACGTATCCAGCGTTGATGGGCTCAGGAAAGTGATCGTCGTCCATGGTGGTAAGGCGGAGCGCATACCCCGGGAGCACCTCTCGGATGATGTAAGGTCCTTTCCAATTGGGCTTGGATTTCCCACTCAGATCGGCATGGAAAGATGGGAAGATTTTCTTGAGTACTGTGTCACCCACCTTTAAATCTCGAGTGCGAACATGCTTATTGTAAGCACGTGCGATCCTTCTCTGATAGGCCTGGGTGTGACACAAGGCCAGGAGCCTTTTCTCATCTAGTAGGTTCTGTTGCTCAAAATGGGACATCTCTTTTTTAGTTTCTGGTAGACCAGATTCGACGAGAATGCAAAGTTAAGGTACTTAAACCTCAACTAGTAGCACTACCTCAATTCCATATACAAGGAAGAACGGTGTTTCCCTTGTAGCGGTACAAATCGATGTTCGATAGGCCCAAAGTGTGGAAGGTAACATTTCACTCCAATCTCGGTAGGTGATGACCATATTCTCTAGGATTCGGATAACCGTCTTGTTATCAACTTCTATGGCACCATTGGTTTATAGTCGATACGGTGATGAGCGATGATGTTTAATTTTATATTGCTCACAAAAGGCCCTGATGTGCTTGTTCACAAAGTTAGTGTCATTGTCTGTGATGATGTCCTTGGGCACACCGAATCGACAAATGATGTTGTTCTTGATGAACTTCTCAACATGACTGGCCGTGATATTTACGTAACATGCTGCTTCTACCCACTTGGTGAAGTAATCAATGGCGATGAGGATGAACTGATGCCCATTAGATGCTTTCAGATTAACCTTTTCGATGACGTCGAGTTCCCATGTAACGAATGGTCAAGGAGTGGTCATGCTGTGTAGATCAATAGCAGTTGCATGTATCAGACTGGAGTGTTCTTAACATTTGTAGCACTTTTGAATGTGCTTGCAACAGTCAGCTTCCATGGTAGTCCAGAAGTATCTTTGCCGTAGGATCTTCTTGGCGAGCATATATCCATTAACGTAGGCTCTGCATACTCCTTCATGGATTTATCTCATGATGTTGGCTGCCTTGCCCTCAATTAGGCATCTGAGCAAGATGCTATTATATGACCGCTTATAGAGGCACTCACCGCAAATGACGTAATTGGCCGCTAAACGTTGGATGGTCTGCCTGTCCGTCTTAAATGTCCCCTTAGGGAAAGTTCGAGTTTCAAGGAAATTCTTGATATCTGAGAACCATGGTGGCTCATCATCTAACCTTGGGGCTTCCTCAATTTGGAGGCAGAAGGCAAGTTCATTTCTTTGGTCAATCATGATCGGCTTCATCTCGACCCCGTACAAAATTTCAACCATTGATGCCAACATTACTAGTGCATTGGCTAAGCGATTTCTTGCTCGCGGGACATAGGAGAAGGTAACATCATCGAAGCATGCTATTAGATTCTCGAGGTGCTCATGGTATGGGATCAACTTTTCATCCTTCATCTTCTAATCTCTATTGATCTGGCATATGATCAGCTGTGAGTCACAAAATACCCTAAGATGAGTTACATTCAGGTCAAGTGCTGCTTGTAAGTCGGCTGCGTAGACTTCATATTCGATCATGTTGCTTGTGCACGGGAAGCCAATTTTGATGGAGACTGGTACATGATATCCTCTAACTGAAATCAGAATAGCGGCAACTCCTTGACCTTTGGCATTTGCTGCCCCATCGAAGTGCATTACCCAGGACTCCTCTGTCTCCGCCGTATCATCTTCTGTCATGAACAAGATGTCCTCATCTGGGAATTCAGTTCTCAACAACTCGTAGTCATGTAAAGGGTTCTCGGCAAGATGATCAGCGAGTGCTTGCCCCTTTATTTATTTCTGCATGATATATGTAATGTCGAACTCTGATAGGAGGAGCTGCCAGTGTGCGATTCGGCCCGTGAGAGCTGGCTTTTCAAATAAGTACTTTAATGGATAAATTCGTGCCAGAAGGAGAACATCTTGGGATAGTAAGTAGTGGCGGAGCCTTTGTGTGGCCCATACGAGAGCCATGCATCTTTCTCTAGATGAGAATAGGGCGTCTTGTAGTCAGTAAACTTCTTTCTAAGATAATAGATGGCCTGCTCTCTTCTCATTTCATCATGTTGCCCTAGGACACATCCCATCAAAACTTCCGTTGTGGAGAGATAAATTAAGAGTGGTCTCTCGAGTTTGGGCGGCACTAAAACTAGTGGGTTGAGGAGGTAACCTTTAATTTTATCAAATGCTATTTGACAGTCGTCATTCCATTCAACTAGTGAATCTTTCCTTAGTAGCTTGAAGATCGGCATGCAGATAGTAGTTAGCTGTGCAGTGAACTAGCTATCCTGCTCAAGAAGCCTCTGACCTCTTTCTCGGTAGATGGTGGTGGCATTTCAATGATAGCTTTTACTTTCACTAGGTCAACCTCTACATCTCTCCTTCTGACGATGAAGCCCACTAATTTTCCTGACATGGCACCGAATGCACATTTTTGAGGGTTCAGACACAACCTGTATTTACTTAGCTTCTCAAATAGCTTTTGGAGCCTTATCAGATGGTCACCTCTTTCTGGTGATTTGGTAATCATGTCACTAACATACACCTCAGTCTCTCAGTGTATCATGTCATGAAACAATACAGTCATGGCCTTTTGATACGTTGTCCCAGTATTTTTCAACCCGAATGGCATGACCCGGTAGCAGAAAGTTCCCCACGGAGTGATGAACGTTGTTTTCTCTCAGCCCGCCTTCGCCATTTTGATCTGATTGTATCTGGAGAATCTGTCCATGAACGCGAGTATCTCATGTCTCATAGTTTTATCAACCAAGATGTCGATGTGCAGTAATGGGAAGTCTTCCTTTGTGCTTGCCTTGTTGAGATTTCTGAAATCAATGCACATGCGAACCTTTCCATCTTTCTTCGGTACCAGGATGATATTGGCTAGCCACCGTTGGTACTTAGAGACCATGAGAAATCCTGCATCGTATTGCTTTATGACCTCATCCTTCACTTTCAACATCCATTTTGGTCTGAGGCATCTCAACTTCTGCTTGACTGGCCTAACATCAGGATATAGCGGTAGCTCATACCCGACCAAATCGGTATCCAAATCAGGTATGCCCTCATATGACCATGTGAAGATGTCCTGGTATGATCGAAGGAAATCAATCATGCTTTTTCTTTCCTTGGGAGACAGTGAAATTTCGATTTTAGTGATTCTAGGAATATCCTCGGTCTCTAGATTGACGTCCTCTGTTTCTTCCATAATTAGCATAGGGCCAAAATCGGCAAATCGGTCTAGGAGCTCATTAGAGAGCTCCTCGATTGAGATTTCCTCATTCAGACTCGTGACTCCTACCTCTTCTTCTATTTACATAGAAAATGGGTCGATTTCACATGGGACGGGTTTTTCTATTAAGGATCATTTTTCTTTGATTTTCTCCAAAATTTTGAAAGACAATATTTTTGGATTTTCTATTTTTTCTATTTTTTGTGATTTTTGTTTTCTTTGGAGATGGGCCCTTGGCAAGGCCAGTCTTCGTATGCACTTGGTATTGACTTCCAAAGGCTCACCTCATTTTTTATAGGTTGTTTTTTTTAAGAAGTCAGTGACGTATTTACGGCCACTTGATGCTTCTAGAGTTAGGGGCATTAATGCCTAATTCTTTACTTGCGGTGCCCCTTTACCTGCTTGGGTGGAGGAGGCTGATTGATATAGCTTTTGGGAGTCAGCCTCCATCCTATTTTTTCTGGGCTCATACGGGACCTAGCCCTCAAATGCCAGCATGGTTCGGTGGTGGTGTACCACAGGGGGGACTATATAGGTATGGAAAACTCCTCAAAAAAAGATAGGGAGGCTAGGTCTATTTCAAAATTGGGAGGGATGATTTAGGGATTGGTTGGGTGCTTCGGGGCTGCCGGCTTGTGTGGGGTTAGCTGTGTTGCTTTATTCTGATCAATTTTTATGACCGCGGTGCTCACGAATGTACTCCGGATGTGAGGTCGTGGATGGGGATCGTCTTCTAGGTCTATTCCCCTGGATTTTATAGTAGCAATGGTTTGGACCTATTCCTTAACCTCCTGGACCTCTTCTTCAGTAGGCCTGTAGCCTAGGCCGAATCTAACCTGCTGCCTGTCTTTGGCTCTAACTGGGTCCTTCTGTCCCTATAATTGTGGTCCCAATCCTTTACCTTTTTGATAGCCCCATTTCTGGAGCATGACTACGACTGCGACCATTCCACCATCGATTTTCAAAGTGATTCTCTCGAGGGGTACCGAGATTATTGTTGATACCTCATACTCAAATCTATGGAGGTTTGTGTCTTCGATAGTGTGCAACACATCCAATACTTTGGGGTTCTCGATGCTGTGGGTAGCTTTGTATCTTTCCTCCTGCCCTTCACCCAGAATGGTGACAATCTTCTATTCTGATACAAATCTCAGTTTTTGGTACAGGTGGAAGGTATTGCCCTGACCTCATGTAACCAGGGTCGCCCTAATAGCAGATTGAAAGTAGATTTGATGTCCATAACTTGGAAGGGTATGGAGAAGTTCATTGGCCCGATGATGAGCTTAATGTAAACTTCTCCTATTATCTGTCTTCCGGTGTTATCAAATCCTCTGGTACTTGTTCTTACAGGCTTGAAAGCAGAGGGATCCACCCCTATCTTGGTCACGATTTTAAGAGGGCACACATTCAAAGTAGACTAGTTGTCTATTAACACCAATAGAATCACTAGGTTCCCAGTTTCTACAATGATGTTGAGGGGTTTAGAGTGATTATTTCCTTCATTTGGTAAGTCAGCATCCGAGACAGAAATGGAGCCAAAACCTGCCCGATGATCTGTCCCACCTCATCTGGGGTTACTTGGATAGATACATGTGCATCCTTTAATGCCCCCATCAAAGCTTTGAAATGAAGCGGTGATGTCAATTACAGGTCCCAGACCGTGATGTGTGCAGGCGTCCTTTTTAATTGTGTTTCAAGTATATGCTCTCAGCACATTTTCTCAAAAGGGTTTACAGCTACAAGTTCTTTCTTCTCCTTTGGCCGGGTTAGTACTGGCACTTCTGATTGCCTTGAGATTTTTCCTGATCGAGTGATGAAATCCACTGACCCCTCTCTACTGTTGCTATTATTCACTGAGAAATATAATTTTTCACCTCCTAACCTACCCTTTACTACACCTTGGAATCATTTAATAATCATCTTTTTAAGTGTGTTTTGTAGTTAATAATAATATTGTAGCTTAGTGCAACTGTCATGCTTTGGAGGCCAAACGAGAGAGAATTGAAGCCAAGGAGGACAACTGAGTTAAGTGTAGAGGATACACCATGGTGGTACACACCATAGTAAGCATTTGGAGTGCCTAAGTGGACCTTGGAAGTCCAACAAATGAAAGGAAGTTGGACCCTAGCGGAGGAGACTGTAGCAGCAGGTTATGCACAGTATTAGTGAGGCATAAATGGACCCTTGCGTAATTCAATTTGGCCAGAAAATCCCCTTCGCATAGTTCTCACGAAACTCCAGCCTGCAGCATTTAAAAGCTCGCGTAGATCTCACTCGGTGCACTACAGAAAAGCTTTAGAAAAGCATCTCGCGTAGTCCTCACTAGGATCAAAACTCTAGAAGGTTTGTGTCATGCAGATCTCGCCCAGACCTTGCGCACTACAGAGACAGAGCCATCCATGCAAGAAGCTCAAATTCATCTTGGCGATCATCCGCGTGAAGCTCAAAGTCCATCCTCGCGAGACGTAATTTAGCCCAATGAGATCCTCGCGACTTGAGCTACTTGGAGCACCATCTGTGCGAGCTATACTATCCATTGCCCAGTGAACCTCGCGAGCTCTCCTCCAGTAGCAACTCTAGCCATGCAAGATGCATAAATGAAGCACATCCATCCTCGTGAGACACAGGCTCCTACCTTCTTAGTCCATACACAGGGACACTTTGGGGATTTCCCCCACTTTTAGGGCACACACCCTGAGGCTCTAATCTATTTCCCCACATCCCGAGGCATCCAAGGGCTATAAAGGAGCCATGATAGTAGCAGTAACTAGGGTTTTTGTCTCCTGCTCTCCTATTGGACAGGGTAAGATATTTTTTAGACAATGCGTATATAAGCTGTAGTTTTTGTGTAGAAAGGCATCTGATCCTAAACTAAACTTTGACTGTGAGCTTGGAGGGCTAGTTCTTAGGTCATTGAGGGTTAGGGTTAGGTCTTCTTTCTGGTTTTTATTCTCTCCTTAGCCCGACACTTGCTGGCTAAGATCTTTGTAATGGCTAGGATTGTAAATCTGCTGTAATAAGACTGTGTGAAACTTGAACAAGCTTCGAAATCTGTATTGACTGTAGCTTAGAGGGCTGATCATTATAAGTATTTTTATATGCAATGCAAGCTACTTTATTGATTCAATAGATTTGTACTGCTTTTGGGTTTTCCATTAAAGTTTTATAGTTTCTATGTACCTATTGATGTATGTGCCTGTGGCCTTGCGTATATGGTAGCTGCAGTGGGTTTAATGTTCTGATTTCAATCCCTGGACTGGAGTATATCTTTTGGGGATGATCTATGACCATTTAATGGATAGATCATAGCCTTAAGACTAGTCCATATCCCTAGATTGGATTGGATTTTTTCCCCTTGCATGTGTGCTTGTGGCCAAATGCAAGGATAGATGCAGATCCATCCTTTTCTATGTTTAACCAGACCTTATTTTAGCCTAAAATAATTATCCATATTTATTACTTCCCACCATTTTCTTGTTATTTTTATAACTCCATTTTACCCTTCTCCAAAAACTCTCATAGCATAGGACTATAGTTTTATTTTATGTTTTAGTTTTAGATGTGACAATAAACTCCCTTTCTCTAAGATTGCCAGATCTGTACTCAGATATGGAGATCTACTAAAATAACCCTTTGGGTTCGAGATTAAACTTCCCTATGGGACAAACCCCTTTATTATCAAAACTTACTACAATAGACACTGGATCTTACAGGTCTATGTGTACACTTTAGATTGCTATTTTCAATCCCCTTCATCTCACTCTGTTTTTTTTAGATTTATTTTCTCCACCACTGTATTTTCTAATAAAATAAGCAGCAAACATCTAAAATATTCTCAACAAGTTTTTGGTGCTGCTATCAGGGAATATTTGATCTAATTAGTAGATCTGAGTTTTAAATTTTGTGCTTACAAATTCTTTGTAGCAGTGCCTATTTTTGAATAAAAGTACTACTGATTTTTATTGGTTTTTACAGATCTGAAATAGCAGAAAGAGGGAGAAGCTAGAGCTTTGTTGAAGCTTTACTGGCCTTAGTTTGCATTTCTTTCCTCCCCCTATTTCAGTTTTATGTTTGTTGAAATATATTTTCAGTAGTATAGTTAGCTATAATTTCTTTTCTTGTTGCTTTTATTCTTTAAGTGTATTGTAAGGGTTTGTATTACTTGTTATTTGTGTGTGTGCGTGCATGCTGGGTAGGAGGTCCCTTAACCCTGACTTAGAACCTCCAAATCTCGAGATAAAGAGGGCCCTTAGACCTAGGTTGACCACACAAACCCCTCCTGATAATACTGAGATGGGTGAATAACAAAGAATCTTGAAGGAATTCAATGCACCAGGGGTATATACATCCCCTTTCTGCATTCAATTCCCTGCTATTCAAGGAAACTATGAGATCAAATCTTTAATCATCCAAATGTTGCTTTCATTTCATGGGCTAAGTAAAGAGAACCCATATAAGCATATTGATGAGTTTCTTGCCTTATGCACCACATTCAATATTATTGGCTTGGGAGAAGAAGCCACCAAACTTAGGTTCTTTTCTTTTTCACTAAAGGACAGAGCCAGAACTTGGCTCTCCATGCTCTCAGCCAACAACATACAATCATGGAATGATCTCCAATGCCAATTTTTGCTAAATTTTTCCTTGTCTAAAACCAGCTAGTTGAGAAAGAGCATAATTTCCTTTGCTCAATCCCCAACTGAGGATTTCCATCAGGCATGGGAAAGGTTTAAAGAGCTATTAAAGTAATGTCCCCACCACCAAATTCCCGAGTGACAACTTGTCTAGAGCTTCTTCCAAGGAATTGATTTCAAGAGCAAGGATATGGTGGATGCCTCATGTGGAGGCACTTACCTCAATAAGACAGCTGATGAGGCTTGGAAACTGTTTGAGGTCATCAGTGAAAATTTTATGCAGCAGGAGACTGTCCAGAAATGACATTAAGACTCTGCTAAAATGGGGAAAGAAGTCACTTCTAGAGGAAGGATGTATGAAGTCAGTGTGCCCACTGACTTGAAAGAAAGGTGGATAGCTTGACCATGAAATTTGATAAATTAATGGGTGTGGTGCAGCCTAGACTAATTGCACAAGTGAAAGAAGCATGTTTGATATGCCAATCACCGACACACCTACTTGAGACTTCCATCAGCAGGTCAATACCCTGAATTGGTCATGGAACATGCCCATACTATCCAATCATTTGGACAACAACCTGCTGGGTATTAGTGAAGAAACCACCCTAATTTGAGGTAGAGACAAGACAATTATCAGCAACTCCAGTAACAGCAGTTGGCATTACCATATAGACCACAATAATAATATAATCAGGGCTATGCACCTCGACAAGCCTTCCAGCAGTCAGCCCCACAACAAAACCAATTGGCTTTGCCCCCACAGCAAACTAGATCTCCCTCTTTTGAAGAGCAGTTTTTAGCATCACTGCAAAACCTGGGGTCCCTATCACAGACTGTGAACTCTTACAGTCAAAGCATAAAGAAAATAGAGGACCAGCTTGGCCAAATTTCTAATGCTTTGACCAAAAGAGAGGAGGGCAGGCTACCAATTCAACCCTTGGCCAATCCCAAGGGTTTGTTTATGATTGGTGAGGGCTCCTCAACTCATGAGAAGACTAAGGCAATCACTACCATTAGAAGTGGCAGGGTGGTTGATAACCAAGTGGGCAGGGAGGAAAAGAAGACAAATGAGAGTGTAGAAGAGGAAAATGTGAGTGAAAAGGAGAGGAATGACTCACCTCTTGTTGGAGACCTGAAGGAACAAAATAAGGGGGCCATAGTTGAGCCTCAACAAAAAGAAAAAAATGAGCAAAGAAAAAAATAAAAAAAATTTGATGATGTGGCTAGGCATGCAGCTGAGGTACCAATAGTACCACAATTGCCATTTCCTCATGCACTTAAAGGTCCTTCCCCTTTTGATAAGGGGAATACCAACTTGGAGGAAATGATAGAGACTTTCAAGCAAGTTAAGATCAATTTACCTCTGCTTGATGCGATAAAACAAGTCCCTACCTATGTCAAGTTCCTTAAAGACCTGTACACACAAAAGAGAAAGCAAGAGTCCATCTGGCCAAGGTCTTTGTAGCTGAAAATGTGAAATCTGTGTTGTCTATTGCCACACCAGCAAAATTATAAGACCCAGGGGTACCTACAATCTCCTGTCTTATTAGAGATCACACTATTGGCAGGGCTCTCTTAGACTTGGGTGCTAGTGTAAACCTGCTGCCATATTCAGTATATGAGCAGCTAGGTTTGGGGGAGTTGAAACCAACTCCTATTGTGGTCCAGCTGGCTGATAGGTATGAGAGGAGGCCTACGGGTGTGGGGGTGGACAAGTTCTTTTACCCGATTGATTTTTTTGGTCTTGGATATGGAACTTTAAAAAAGAAGCACCCTTGTCCCTGTCATTTTGGGCAGGCCATTTTTGGCCACTGCCAATGCCAATATTCAATGCAGATCTGGGGTGATGGAGGTTACCTTTGGGAACATGAATGTCAAATTAAATATGTACAATGCTGCAAAGCAACCTTAGGTGGACAATGAGGACTTCTTTACAGTGGATATACTAGAGGACCTAGTTGAGGAAAATTTATCCAATCTGCTGGATTGGAATAAAGTTTTTGATGATTTTGAAAGTGTGTGGACCGAGGTTCAGGAGGAAGCCCAAAATTACAGTAATGAAGACAACAACAAAATAGACTCTTCAATGGGCCTAGTGCAGCATTCCATCTGGAAATCCAATTGTTGCCCCTTCCTCAAACCTCCAAGGCACCTTTATTACCTTCTATAGAGAGTCCACTTGATCTGGAGCTTAAACAGCTGCCAGACACATTAAAATATGCCTTTTTGGGGCAAGACAGCAAACTTTTTGTGATCATCTCTTCCTCTCTTACTAGTGAGCATGAAGAGGAATTATTGTGGGTGCTTAGGAGACACAAGAAAGCAATAGGCTGGACAATAACAGATTTAGAGGGGGTTGATCCATCAGTTTGTATGCACAAGAGACATCTAGAAGAGGGTTCTAAATCCTCAAGGGAAATATAGAGGAAACTGAATCCTCATATGTAAGAGGTGGTCTTAAAGGAGGTGGTGAAACTGTTAGATGTTGGGGTCAAATATCCCATTTTAGATTTAGAATGGGTATCACCTATCCAGGTGGTCCTCAAAAAGTCTGGTATAACAGTTGTCACCTCTGATTCTGGAGAGTTGATGCCAACCAGGGAGACCACTGGTTGGAGAGTTTGCATTGACTATAGGAAGCTCAACTCCAAAATCAGAAAAGACCACTTTCCCTTGCCCTTCATAGATCAGATTTGGATAAATTGGCTGGGAAAGCATACTACTGCTTTCTTGATGGATACTTAGGTTATAATTAGATATCTGTGTATCCTCAGGACTAAGAAAAGACTATATTCACCTATCTATTTGGCACTTTTGCTTATAGAAGAATACCATTTGGACTGTGCAATGCCCCAGCCACATTCCAAAGGTGCATGTATGCTATTTTCTCGGACATGGTTGACAATTTTTTGGAAATCTTTATAGATGATTTCTTTGTGTTTGGGGACAGTTTTAGTCAGTGTTTGCATCACCTCAGCGTGCTTCTTCAAAGATGTAAGGAGACCAACCTGATCTTGAGTTGGGAAAAGAGTCACTTCATGGTCAACCAAGGCATTGTGCTTGGCCATGTGGTTATCAAACAGATCAGATCTTTCTTAGGGCATGCTGGATTCTATAGGAGGTTCAACAAGGACTTCAGTAAAATTGCTAAACCATTGTGCCACTTGCTGTGCCAAGATGTGCCATTAAATTATTTTACTATGTTCCTTGAGGCATTTGAGGTCTTAAAGAAATGTTTAACCTCTGCTCCTATGATCCAAGCCCCTAACTACTCCCTCCCTTTCGAGCTGATGTGTGATGCATCAGACCTGGCTGTAGGTGCTATCCTAGGACAGAGAAAGCATAAGCTGCCATGTGTGGTATATTATGTCAGCAAGATACTGGCAGAGGCTCAACTTAATTACACCACAACTAAGAAAGAGCTGCTGGCAGTGGTCTTTGCGGTGGACAAATTAGACCTTACCTACTTGGGTATAAAATTATTGTATTTATAGACCACTCTACCCTCAAGTACCTTTTAGCCAAGAAAGATGGCAAACGTAGGTTGATTAGATGGATCTTGCTACTGCAGGAGTTTGATCTTGAAATCAAAGATAAGAAGGGAGTAGAAAATGTGGTGGCTGATCACCTGTCTAGGATTTTATTGGATGAATGTGCTGCTACACCTATTAGAGATGTTTTCTCTAATGAGCAACTGTTTGCCATCCAGGCTGTTGTCCCATGGTTTGCCAACATAGTCAATTATCTTACTGTAGGTATGATCCCTGCCCATTGGTCTAAGATGAACAAAGACTTGTTCTTCTCAAAAGTCAATTACTTTTTCTGGGAGGATCCTTGCGTATACAAATATTGTGTAGACTAAATAATTAGGAAGTGTGTCCCTGATTGTGATTTCTCCATTATTCTTAGCATGTGCCATGAAAATGCTTGTGGGGTCACTTCAGTGGGAAAAAGACAACAACTAAGGTGTTGTAGTGCGAATTTTATTGGCCTTCCTTGTTCAAGGATGCCCATACACACTGTCAGGCCTATGTCAGATGTCAAAGGATGGAAAATTCAATGCCATTACAGCCCATCCTTGTGGCGAAGCTATTTGACATTTAGAGAGTAGACTTTATGGGGGCCCTTTCCTCCTTCAAATGGTTATAATTTCATCCTTGTGGCTGTGGATTATGTTTCTAAATGGGTGGAAGCAGCTGCCATAAGGACCAATGACCACAAATTAGTCCTAAAATTTATAAAGGAAAATATTTTCTCCAAATTTGGCACCCGTAGAGCCATCATCAGTGATGGGGGTGGCCACTTCTGCAACAGAAACTTTGAGAGCTTGCTCAAGAAGTATGTTGTTACCCATATAATTGCTACTCCATATCACCCACAGATCAGTGGGTATTATTCACTAAAAAGTACCACTTTTTACCTCTTAACCTAGCCCTTGCTAGACCTTAAAGCTGACTAATAACTCCTTTTAAACTTGTTTTGTAGTTAGTAATAAATTATGAAGCTTAACACAAAGTCTATATTTTTTGTGCTAAGAAGAGAGAGTTCAAGCAAAAGATGACAACTGAACTAGAAAGTGATGGAACACCATGGTAGTACACACCATGGTGACTATTTTGCATGTCACAATGGGCCAAGGAAGTCTAGCAGATGAACCAAGTATAGGTGAGAGTGGAGGAAGCTGCAACAGAAGCATATGCATAACAACAGAGGAGCCAATGGTTTATCTCGCATAGTTGAAGCGCTGCCTCGCGCTGTTCAATTCATTGGTAAAACTCCCTTGCATAGCTAAAACATGCAGCATATTAGAGCTCGCGAAGAAGTGCACAACTCAATGAAGGGGTTATCATAAAGTAGCCTCTTGCACAGCAGTCGCGCACTTCAACTGCAATCAACATGTGAAGAAACTTGCGGAGCTCTCGCACACTAAGCCTCCAGAAATATAGCTCGTAAAGTTCTCACCTGGATCAAGCCTTAATGTAGTCATGCGCACTACCTTGCAAGACCAATTGGCACAAACAACAATAAAGATCTCGCGAAGTTCTCGCGTGACTCTGAAAGAGAGAGACGCCCAGAAGTTCTCTCCCGCAACTCTCGCGTGCCTAGAAGTTTAACCATGAATCGAGCGAGATGCAAAGGCATCTGCGCAAGTACCTTATGAAAGAAAACTTCTGAAGCTCTACTATGCGAGTGCATTCAAAGCTGAAGCAGTTGCATGATTATCCAAAGTCCTACTACACGAGATAACAATATTCAATGCTAAACTCTACCCCGTGAACACTCTGTAGCTGCGCGACAGAAGTGATATGCAGGAGCCAGCCTCACGAAGCTCAAGCTCTACTTCTCAATCTTAACTCAAGGACCATTTGGGGATTGCCCTAGGTCTAGGGCACACATCCCAAGGCATGAATTTTGATGCACACATCCTAAGACATCTAAGGGTTGTAACAGTGCCGCATCTGCTTGAAAAATTAGGGTTTACTCTTCTCTCAGCCACAACATTCGGTCTAAGTATATAAGCTTGAGCTTATAACTTAGAAATTATCAATCACTCTTTCCTTCAACCTCTGTTGGCTGAGAGCTCAAGCAGATTAGGGTTAGAGTTAGGGTTTGATCACCTCTTTTTCTATATTTTCTTCTCTCTTAGCCCAACACTTGCTAGCTAAATCTTTGGTAAGCACTTATGTGTAGTTTCATTTTAGTTTTGTAATAGGTCATTTAAACATTGGGATTTTTGTGAAGAGCTGTTGTGCACAAGGCTGCTGCCTTGAGAAATTTCATTGTTGGTAACATAGATCAATGGAATTTGTGTTTGAATGCTTACTTAATTTTTTATTTTCTTATTTGCCCATAGTTTTGTTCAGGCTATAACATGCATTTAGGATTTGAGCTTATTGAAAGGCCCATGGAAGCTTAAGCTTGTATCCCTGGGACCATGGTGGCAACAGCAGTTTACATCTTCTATCTCATCATTTGTGGGTAAGGGAGCCTCTGTGGATAGTCTGTGACCATTAGAGTGGACAGACTATAACCCTAGGGCAATCTTGGTCACAGATCTGAGATGGATTCTTTTTCTCTACACTCGAGCTTGTAGCCTGGTGAGAGATTGTGCAGGAACATGCTCTCCTTTGTTTCACTTGACCACTATCAGATGTTAGATCTGGCTTCTCTGTAGTGATTGCAGACTTGGAGGGCTGAGTCATTGCAAGCATTTTATAGCAATGATCAGCTGAATCTAAGTCCTTATTCAATCTGTTGCTTTTCCTATGTGTTAGCTCATTGTTCTAATGGCCTTTGACAAACACATAGGATTTTATGGGTTGAAACTCCTATGAATGTCTGTTAGATTTGTACGCAGATCTGGGGAGCTTATAGCCTGGCAAACATAGTGTCTATAATGGTTTTCATGGCCTGATTTGATTCATTGGATTAGGTTTGATCAGCCCACTCCTTAAGATTAGGTTAGCTTTTCTGACTCAATCAATGCGATTTGACATACTCTATTAGATAGTCTGTTGCCATTTAAGTGGATAGATTATAGCCTTAAGAGTAGTCTAAATGGCATGGGCTAAGTTTGATTCTTCTACCTTGCTGAGGTTATTGATAACACTTCAATAAGGATTTAATGCAGAGACATCCCTAAATCTGAGTTATATAACTGAATGAACTTTAACCTAAACTGTTTACTTCCTATCCTTTTATTTTTATTTTAACACACCATCACCACCTTCTTCATAACTCTTTCTTAGGATAGGACTACACTTATTTCTTATTTTTTAGTAGGTAATTTAGTGTAGTTGTGATACCTAAGTCCCTTTCTTTAGGATTGCCAGATCTGGAAGCCTACTATTATAGCCCATTTTGGGTTCTAGATCAATTTCTCTGTGGGACAAACTCTTACTTATCAAAAGTTGCTACAATAGCCCTGTATCTTGCAGGCTGTGTATTACTTTAGGTTGCTGATTTCATAGCCATTTCACTCCACATTTGTATTCTAATTTTTACCATCTCATTAATATAAATAACTTTAGCAAGCCCCTCAAAGTAACCAATAAGTTTTTGGCGCCGCTGTCGGGGATATTGATTTTTTTAGTAGATGTGAGTTGTATTATATTTTATTTTAGAAAATTCTTTGTAGTTGTGCCATAGTAGAATGAAAGTACTACTAATTTTTTTTAGAATCTTGCAGAATTGGACAACAGCAGAAGGGAAAAGCTAGAGCTGCAGCTGGAGTCTAGCTAGCTCTGTTTGCACTTCTTTCACCCTAAACCTTAGTCCTTTAATGTTGAATTCCTTGTAATTAGTCTAGTTATAAATTAGTTTAGTTGTTAATTCAGTTAGAAAATTTTTTGTGTGCTGTGAGCATTTTCCTTACTTGCTTAATCTGTGTGTGTATGCTTGGAAGAAGGTCTCTTAACCCTGAGTTGGAACCTCCAAATCCTGAGGTTGAGAGAGTACTTAGACTAAGTCACACCACACAAGGCCTTACTATTGAAAATGTGCAAGCTAACATGGCTGAGAGGCAAATAACCTTGAAGGAATATAATGCACCAGGGGATTACACATCTCCCTTTTGCATACAATTCCCTTCAGTGGAAGGAAACTATGAAATCAAGTCCTCTACCATCAATATGTTGCCATCCTTCCATGGGCTTAGTAAGGAAGATCCTTACAAGAACATTGACCAATTTTTGGCACTTTGCACCACTTTCAATATTGCTGGCTTGGGACCTAAAGCCACCAAACTAAGGCTTTTTCCTTTTTCCCTAAAGGACAAAGCCAACACCTGGCTCTCTAAGCTCCCAGCCAATAGCATTCAAACATGGAGTGACCTCCAGAGCAAATTTTTGGCTAACTTCTTTCCCATGAATAAGACTAGCCAGATGAGGACAAGTATTTTATCATTTACTCATTCCTCAACTAAGGATTTTTATGAAGCATGGGAGAGATTTTAGGAGATGTTAAAACAATGCCCCCACTATCAAATTCCAATGTGGCAACTAGTGCAAGTATTCTACCAAGGAATTAATCCCAAGAGTAGGGATATGGTGGATGCCTTATATGGTGCTAGTTACCTTCACAAGATAGTTGATGAGGCTTGGGAGTTGTTTGACATTATAGGGGAAAATTCCACGTAGCAGGAGTCACTGTCTCGCAATGACAGCCAGACCCCAGCTAAGTTTGTGAAAGAGTCCACCCCTGGAGGTGGAATGTATGAAGTTAAGGTGCAAAGTGAGTTGGAGAGGAAGGTGGACAACCTGAGCTTGAAGTTTGATAAATTGATGAATGTGATGCAGCCTATAATAGTTGCACAAGTGGAGGAGGCATGTCTGATATGCCAATCTCCCACACATTTACTCCAAGATTGTCCATTAGTCACTCAATTCCTTGATTTTTTTATGGAGCAAGCCAATGTTGCCAAGGCATTTGGACAACAACCTGCTAAGTACTCATGAAGAAACCACCCAAATTTGAGGTGGAGATAAGATAATTACCCTCAGCCCCAGCAGCAGCAGTTGGTAGCTCCATACAAACCTCAGCACCAGTTTAACCAAGGATACCCACCTAGAAAGAATTTTTAGTTGCCTGCCCCACAGCCCAACCAATTGGCCTTGCCCCCACAATAGCCCATATCCTCTTCTTTTGAAGAATAAATGTTGCCATCCATGCAGAATTTGGGGAACCTAGTCCAAACTGTGAACTCTCATGGGCAAAACATTAAGAAAATAGAGGACTAGCTGGGTCAATTCTATAATGCTTTGAATAAGAGAGAAGAGGGCAAATTGCCTAATCAATCCTTGGCTAATCCAAAAGGGTATTTTATGATTGGAGAAGCTTCCTCTACCCCTGAGGAAGCTAATGCAGTCACTACCCTGAGAGCTTATGACTAAGCCTCGTGAGAATTGTGTGAAGTCTACTTTCTGGGCTCTTCTGTCATTCATCTGCGTGAGAACAGCGCGAGCAGTTGGCGTGCTGCCTTCAAAAACCTGCGATAGCTGCGTGAAGCATTCTCTTTGATTCAATTTGAACCTTGCGACATCTGCGCGAGGCTCATTTCTTAGCTTGTTGCTACTTTGTTGTGCCTAGGCTGCAGCTAATTCTCTGTCTTGGTATAACCTCCTTTCTTTTGAGGAACTTCTAGGGCAACAGTAGGCTTCTTGGCATGGTTAGGGCCTTATCTGCAGCTGTTGCTTATTACCTACAAAATTGGCTTAACAGTCATTTATTAAATGACTAAGGGTCTAACAAAGATTAAGTTAAGGGTGAAAAGTGGTACTTTTCAGGTCTTAACAGTGGCCTCTTTCACCATTTAAGCTAGAATTTGATTGTCATTGCATGACAGAGACTCCTGCTATATGAAAATTTTCCCTATTATGTCAAATAGCTCCCATGCTTCCTCAGTTGTCTTGTGGAGGTAGCTACCACCACAAGAAGCATCCACTATATCTCTGCTCTTGGCATTAATTCTTTGATAAAACACTTGAACAAGCTGCCACATTGAGATTTGGTGGTGGGGGCATTATTTTAACATCTCCTGGAATCTTTCATAAGCTTTATTAAAGCTCTCAATTGAGGACTAAGTGAATGACAAAGAATTTGTCCTCATTTGGCTTGTTTTGTTCATAGGAAATTTTTTTGTCAGGAACTTGGTTTGAAGGTCACTCCATGACTGTATGCTGCTGGCTGGAAGCTTTGATAGCCATGTGCTGGCTTTGTCCTTTAATGAGAAAGGAAAAAGCCTTAATTTAGTGGCCTCAGGCCCCAAGCTAGCAATGTTGAAGGTAGTACAAAGTACTAAAAATTGGTCGATACGCTTATAGGGATCTTCTTTACTCAGCCCATGAAATGAAGGCAGCATACTGATGGTGGAGAAATTAATTTCATAGTTCCCCTCAATAGGTCCAAGAATCCTTTCAACCTCTAGATTTGGAGGTTCCAACTCAAGGTTTAAGGACCTTCGACCATGCATAAACTCACACCCACAGTAAGTACAGAAAAAACTCACAAGCACACACAAGAATCTCAAATAAAAATTAACAACTACACAACTTACACTAAACAAATAACAGGGACTTTAATATAAATGGACTGAGATTTAGGGGGAAGGAAGTGCAAACAGAGCTAGCTACACTCCAGCTGCAACTTTAACTTTTCTCTTCTTCCGCTATCCATTTTTGCAAAATTCCACAAAGAATCAGTAGTACTTTTTATTCTAAATTAGGCACAACTACAAAGAATTGGTTAGTCTAAATTAAAATACAACCCAAGTCTACTAAAAAGATCAATATCCCTGGTAGTAGTGCCAAAAATAGTTGATTCGTCTTTCGAGACTCTTGTTGCTATTTTATTAAGAACAGTGGAGAGAATAAATCAAGAGTGGAGAATTGGAGATGGGTCAGCTGTTGGGGATTTCCAGTGTGCTGATTTATGGTGTGAACATTAAGAGAAAATAGAGATGGGTTCAGCACAGCTGGGAAATCCTAGACCTGCAAGATACAGGGTCTTTTATAGTAAGTTTTAAAAGTAAGGGGAAGTCCACAGAGAGGTGGTTTGGAATTGGGTAAATCTCCAGATCTGTAAGAGATCTGGCACCCTAACTAATGTTGATCTAGCTAAAAGACAGGGGAGAGATTAGATTAGAGTTTCACTTAATCTAAACTACAATTAAAATGCAGATTGTCTTAGATCGATTCTGGAGCCTCAGATCTTGCAGATGGAGGGTTTAAAAACTCAAAAAATGGAGAAGAACAGCTTGGAGGTTGTTTTCACTGCAATCAGGTTGAGCTAAGCATATTACAGGGGTTTAAAAGCACACAAGTTCCTCAGCTGGCCACAAGCACAGCTGCAGGGTATAAATTCTACTCCAAATCACAGGATCCACCTGGCCTTAAGGCTATGATCTGTCCACTTTAATGGTCACAGACCATCCTATAGACTATCGAATCCATGGATTGCAGCAGATGAATCCAATTGAGGCCTGAGCTTAGATTTACCTTAAGGTTATGATCTGTCCACTTTAATGGTCACAGACCATCCTAGAGATCTCCTACAAAGCCAGAGCCTCAATTAGAACAATTAAAACCACTACAGATACTGCAATTTCCAGGTCACAGACGTAGGAAATTACAGGTATATCAGATCCAGGGAATTCAGATGATATCCAAGAGGTCTACCAGTTAAGTGGGTGAGCTGATCAAGCAACTCCTCTACATAAATCTGATCGAGCACCAAAAGGAATCAAAAGAGTTTTAGATCTAATTAAAACATTGAAAATAGCATTTACATTACAAACAGGGTCACTCTTACAATGGAATGCTCTCAGATCTGTAGTTTGTGCAGCAATTAACCCCAGCAATACTCTTAACCTTACCCAATCATAGATCTAACTCACTCCTTGCTGCTCCTAGGGAATTAGCCAACCATGGTTGGGCTAAAGTAAGGAAAATAGAATCTCGCTGCAAGATTTGATCTCCAGGAAATTGTTCAGAATTTCGATCCTCCCCCAATGACAATTGGGGATCTCTATATATAGCTTTCTCCTCTATTTTTCCTGCCAAAAATTCCTTCTAGAAGGTCGTCAGAGTTTGTTAAAGTTCTGTTAAAGCACGTGGGTCAGTTAGAGCTTTCTAGGGCATCTTCTAGAACCTTGCGCAGATCACCAAAGTGCCTCGGGTTACGTGTAGCAAGTCATTGAATCACCACGGGTGCACAACTGAAATTCTGAGAAGTTCTGCACATGATTTTGACAGGTTGACATAGAGCTTTTTGGTCGTTTCGCTAGGTTCTCTGAACTGTTCGATAGGTTCCAATAGGATGAACCTTCACTTAGAGTTCCAGCCTTCTCAGTCTTTGGTTTGGAGTATTCGACAGCTTGAAAGGACTCTTCGATAGGTTGGAGAACCATTTCGATAGGTTCCTTTCTGCATGCTATCCCTTCGATAGGATTGCTCTTACTCCTATCGAAAGACTTAATCACCATTCGATAGGTTCTATTCCAGCACTTTCATCTCGATAGGTTCAAGAACCATTCAATAGGTTCCTTTGACGCTTCAGGTAGGCTTTCGATAGGATGGTTTCTTCATTCCTTTCAGCTGCTCGATAGGTTCTTGGATCCTATCGAACTGCTCTATCCGCACAAATTCATCCTTCTTCTGCCTTCCGATCCTATCGAAAACTTCTTCAACTGCACGAATTCTTCCTTTCTTTGCTTTCAGCTCCTATCGAACTTTTCAGGTAACCCATCGATAGGACATTTTCAACCTATTCTCGCTTTCTTCACCTTGTCCTGCTGTAGCCACGCGCTCTAAGGGTTCAATGATGTGCTACCCTTGGGTGTGCTATTGCTGAGTTCGTCCTGTGCTGAGAGATGACTCCTTGTTGGGCATTCTTGAGTGCTTTTCTTCATTAGTATCTTCTTTTATTGTTGTCTACAAAATGCACTTGACAAGGGGTTATTAGTGTGCTCACAGGTTTATCAATGGTCAGGTTATAGGGTGAAAAGTGGCATTTTTCACCACTTAACATCAGCACAACAAGTTTGAAATAAATACAGTCCTGTAAGATACAGGGTCCATTATAGCAAGTTTTGATAACTAAGAGTTTGTCCCATAGAGAAATTGATCTAGAACCCAAAATGAGCTATAATAGTAGGCCTCCAGATCTGGCTACAGATCTGACAATCCTAAAGAAAGGGAGTTGGGTGTCACGACTATACTAAATTAATTCTAAAAGCAGAAAAATAAAATGTAGCCCTATCCTAAAGAAAGGGTTAAGAGGAAGATGGTGGTAGTGTGTGCCAAAATAAAATACAAAAATTATGAGAAGCAAGCAGGTTAAGCTAGAGTCAAAGCAGTGATGTAACTCAGATTTAGTCTATCTCTACAGTGTTCCTTGCTAAGACGCTATTAAAAGCCTCAATAAGGTAAAAATATTCAGTTTAACCCATGCCATTTGGGGCGCTCTTAGGGCTATACTCTGTCCACTCTAATGGTCACAAGGTATCCGATAGAGTCTGTAAAATCCCATTGGTTAAAACAGACATTGTCAATCTAACCCAGGGGAGTGGACTGATCATTCCCCCAGCCACTGGGCCAGATCAAGCCATGAATACTATTACAGCACTATGTAATGCCAGTGCTAGAAGCTCCCCAAATCTGCGCACAGACCTAGCTGACATCCATAGTTTTCCAACCCATAAGATCCTAAGTGCATTGCTAAGGCTAACTGCTCACTAGTGCCCATAAAAGGACCATGCAACAGGTTGAATAAGGCTTTAGATTCAGTTGGTCATTGCTACAAATGGCCTGCAATGACTCAGCCTCAAGCTACAATTACTACAAAGAGATCAGATCTAACATCTGATGTCGGCTAGGTAAAATAGAGGGGAGCTAGTTCCTGTACAAACCTCCTCACAAGGCTCTAGAAGCTCATGTGGAGGGGAGAAGAATCCTTCTCAAACATGTGAATGGACATAACCTTAGGGTTATACTCTGTCCACTTGAATGGTCATAGGGTATCCCACTAGTCTATTCATCCCACAGAGGCCTGAGAAAGAACATGAAAACTGCTGCAACCACCATGGTCCACAGGCCTCCGAGCTTCCTAGATCTCGCTACATATCCAGCATTACTTTTCATGGGGCTATCAAACCAACAAAAATCAGATGGTAAATAATAGACCTACTAGAAACTGAATGGGCTAGTCCCAAATATATGGATCCTATAGACATCTAAAGAAACCATAAGATCTTTAGGTTCAATTAAGCATTAAAATGACAATCCATTGATGAAAGCAAAACTTATAATGAAATGTCTCCAAGCTAGAGCCTGTACACAACTGCTCATCAAAAATCCCAATGTATACAAAACCTATTACAAAACTGAAATAAACTAAACCTAGCTGCTTACAAGGGGGGTTAGCCAGCAAGTACTGGGCTAAGAGAGAAGAAGAATAAGAAAAGAGATGATCAAACCCTAATCTTAGCCTGCTAGAGTTTTTAGTCGACAAAGGATGAAGGAAAGATGAAAATAATAAACTCTAAGTATAACTTATATACTCTGTCAATACGGCCTTGGCTGTAAAGAGATTAAATCTAATTTTTCCAATAGACGTGGCACTGTTTCAACCCTTGGATGCCTGAAGATATGTGCCTCGAAATCTGCACTTCGAGAAGTGTGCCCCAGCCTTGGGAAATTCCTAAAATGTCCTTCAGTTAAAACTAAGAAGTGGAGAGCTCGTGCTTCACAGGGCTGGCATCTACTCTTAGCTCATTTGTGCAGCTGCTTTGCCTTCGCGGAGTTGCCTTTGGCTTGTGGGAAGTGCTTGCTCTCGCGTTAGCTCTTCATTTGATCACGCAGTTCACTGGCACTGTAATACTATCACGGAGATGATCTGGAGTGCCAGGATTTCTCGCTCAGTTGAGCTTCATAATCTCTCTCTCGCTAAGTACTCGTACAGTTATGCTCCTATGCCCGCATAGTCAATGGTAAGGCTTCAGAGTGCGCGAGATCTGTGCGAAGAGAATTCTGGACGTCTCTCTCTTCCAGGGCTACGTGAGAACTCTACGAGGTGACAGTTTGTTCAATGTACATATGGACTCGATGTGTTCTTTGCGCGACTGTTTTGAGGCTTGATCTCCGTGAGAGCTTCGCGACCACAGATTCTGGGGACTTTAACCTGCGAGATCTTCATGAGGTCATTTCAGTTGTCCTTCTGACTGTGCAACGTATCTTTGTGAGGGCTTCTTCCACTGCATCTTTAGCATCACGAGGACGCTCCTCAACTCTGTGAGGTCTATCTTTTACTGTTCTGGTACATTACACTTGCTGCCGTCGCAGTCTCCTCCCTTCTCAGCTAACTTCATTCATCTGCTAGATTTTTGTCAATGTTGATCAGCAATAATGAGTGACCATCATAAGCACTACCAATGTGTTCCATTAGGCTTTGTCTTAGCTGCCATCTTTGAGTATATTCTCTCTTTTGGGCCAAAAAGCAAGGAATTTGTATTAAGCTGCATATTTTATTACTAACTACAAAACTCACTTAACAAATGGTTATTAGTCTGCTTCAAGGTCCAACAAAGGTTAAGTTAAGAGGTGAAAAGTGGTACTTTTCAGTAAATAACAATACTATAACCTGTCGAGAGGTTATGGTGCTCAAGAGCCAAGCTGTCGAGAGGTTCTGAGGTAAAAGAGTGAAGAGATCAAGAGGATGACAGATCCTGTCGAGAGGTTGGAAGAGCAGTGAAAGATCCTATCGGCACCTTACCTGAAGGTGCAGGGGAAGTTGAGAGGTTCTAAGTAATTCTCAATAGGTTCAGCTGAACCTGTCGAGCAGTCCAAGACAACCTGTCGACAACTCATCTGAAGATACGCTAATCTTTGCGAGGTTCAACCAACCTGTCAAGAACTCAAGAGAAGTCTATAAAGCTATCGACAATATTTTCTATAACAAGTTGACAGGTTGATTAGAACCTGTTGACAGGATGAATGAAGAACTTGATAGAAGGTTGAAATAAGCGTCAATCCTATCGACCAGTGCAAATCAACCTCTCGAGATGTCTCCAATCCTGGCAAGAAGTCTTCAGAAGATATCGAGAGCTACCCAATCCTATCGAAGGCCACATCAACCTATCAACATGCACATCCCAGCAGATTTAGAACCTGTCGAGAGGTTCTCTGAACCTCTTGATACTTGAACTAGGAACTTCTCAGTCCCCTCTTCATCAGCTGTCAACTTTAAAAGTTTGTGCACACATTCCAATCTGACCCTAGGAGTATTTTTGATACTCAACTGAGCACGAATGGAAACCCTAACTGTCTCACATGTACTTACCAGTTGTGGACCAATGAGATAAGAGCTTCTAGAAGAGAAATCAACCACATCAGCATAATATAATTATTCTCTTGAACTCTGATTGGCTGAAATAGATTTGAGGGCAAAGGAGGAGAGTATAAAAGGTTGAAGAAATTACAGAGCTAGGCATCCAGAATTTGAGAGAACTAGAACTTAAGTCGAGATCCATTTTCCCTCCAAAAATTCCCTCTCTCTTCCTTCTTCCCCCATTCTCTCTTTAGCCAATGATGGTTGGCTATACTCCTTTCAGTAGCTTGGGTGAGGTCTAGAGCTGTAAATCGAGAGTTTCAGAGGCTTTATAAGGGATTGTATATTGTACAGATTGCATATCTGAGCACAATAGGATTATAAGTCGTATTATTACAATGTAATTATAGTTTTTAAAGATAATTCTAATCTATATTTCACTTCTCCATATTTGATTTTCTTGGATTGGATATTCCTGTAGATGCCAACCAGAAATGGGGAGCTTGTAGCCTGACACTCACAGCATTTGCAATAGTTTACCTGTTCCAATCAAGATCTTTAGCTTGGAACAATCTCTGGGATGATCTGTGTCCAGTAGAAGGGACAGATCATAACCTTAGGATTACTTCAATCCATTGGTGGAGAGTGAATTCTTATACCTTGCATCTGAGCTTATAGCCAGATGAGGGATTGTTGCAGATCTGTCCTCTATACTGCCTTTAATTCCTTTGATTTTCAGTAAAAGACCAAAATCCCTAGCTGCTGTTCTCCATCTTTTGAATTTAACCTTTTCTCTATTTTCCCTCATCTCTGTGTTTAATCAGATCTGGATTACTTACATTTAATTCTTGTAGTTTGTAGTAAAGTCACAAATCCTAGAACCTCTCCTCTTTCCTGTTTGATTTAGCTTTAATTAGGATAGAGTGCCAGATCTACCATAGATCTGGAGATTTACCATAGTTTAAATGACGATTCCCTGTGGACCTACCCTTACTTACCTATTAAAACTTACCGCAACAGCCCTGATTCTTGCAGGACTACTTGCTTACCTTGGTTCCATATATTTGTATTTTTGCCCTCTTAATTGGCTGTTTTAACCATCTAATAATTGTAAGGTGAGCAAGACAACAATTTTTACTATACATGCCCCATTTTTTCTTTTCTATAACTTTTTCAGACAATCTCATTTTGGGATTTTACTTTTCTATTTTTTTTTGGATTTGATGCTAACTCTTTTTCTCCCTTTTTTTAGTTTGGTATATACACTTTTTCCGTCTTCTTTTCTTGTGAGGGGTTTATGAAAGAAAGGCCAATGGCTCAATGGGTGTAGCAAAGGGTATGATTATTCAGGGACGCTTTTTGGCTACGTGATTTTGAGATGATGGCCTCTTTTTTAAAGGATCCTTAAGCAGTCATGTATCCATCTCATCAATACTTACCTTGCTGCAGAGACTAAGAGTAGAATCGACATACGTATCCAGCGTTGATGGGCTCAGGAAAGTGATCGCCGTCCATGGTGGTAAGGGGGAGCGCATACCCCGGGAGCACCTCTCGGATGATGTAAGGTCCTTTCCAATTGGGCTTGGATTTCCCTCTCAGATTGGCATGGAGAGATGGGAAGATTTTCTTGAGTACAGTGTCACCCACCTTTAAATCTCGAGTGCGAACATGCTTATTGTAAGCACGTGCGATCCTTCTCTGATAGGCCTGGGTGTGACACAAGGCCAGGAGCCTTTTCTCATCTAGTAGGTTCAGTTGCTCAAAATGGGACCTCTCTTTTTTAGTTTCTGGTAGACCAGATTCGACGAGAATGCAAAGCTAAGGTACTTAAACCTCAACTAGTAGCACTACCTCGATTCCATATACAAGGAAGAACGGTGTTGCCCTTGTAGCGGTACAAATCGATGTTTGATAGGCCCAAAGTGTGGAAGGTAACATTTCACTCCAATCTCGGTAGGTGATGACCATATTCTCTAGGATTCGGATAACCGTCTTGTTATCAACTTCTATGGCACCATTGGTTTATAGTCGATACGGTGATGAGCGATGATGTTTAATTTTATATTGCTCACAAAAGGCCCTGATGTCCTTGTTCACAAAGTTAGTGTCATTGTCTGTGATGATGTCCTTGGGCACACCGAATCGGCAAATGATGTTGTTCTTGATGAACTTCTCAACATGACTGGCCGTGATATTTGTGTAACATGCTGCTTCTAACCACTTGGTGAAGTAATCAATGGCGGTGAGGATGAACTGATGCCCATTAGATGCTTTCAGATTAACCTTTCCGATGACGTCGAGTCCCCATGTAACGAATGGCCAAAGAGTGGCCATGCTGTGTAGATCAATAGCAGTTGCATGTATCAGACTGGAGTGTTCTTAACATTTGTAGCACTTTTGAATGTGCATGCAACAGTCAGCTTCCATGGTAGTCCAGAAGTATCTTTGCCGTAGGATCTTCTTAGCGAGCATATGTCCATTAACGTAGGCTCTGCATACTCCTTCATGGATTTGTCTCATGATGTTGGCTGCCTTGCCCTCAATTAGGCATCTGAGCAAGATGCTATTATATGACCGCTTATAGAGGCACTCACCGCAAATGACGTAATTGGCTGCTAAACGTTGGATGGTCTGCCTGTCCGTCTTAAATGTCCCCTTAGGGAAAGTTTGAGTTTCAAGGAAATTCTTGATATCTGAGAACCATGGTGGCTCATCATCTAACCTTGGGGGTTCCTCAATTTGGAGGCAGAAGGCAAGTTCATTTCTTTGGTCAATCATGATCGGCTTCATCTCGACCCCATACAGAATTTCAACCATTGATGCCAACATTACTAGTGCATTGGCTAAGCGATTTCTTGCTCGCGGAACATAGGAGAAGGTAACATCATCGAAGCATGCTATTAGATTCTCGAGGTGCTCATGGTATGGGATCAACTTTTCATCCTTCATCTTCCAATCTCTGTTGGTCTGGCATATGATCAGCTGTGAGTCACAAAATACCCTGAGATGAGTTACATTCAGGTCAAGTGCTGCTTGTAAGTCGGCTGTGTAGACTTCATATTCGATCATGTTGCTTGTGCACGGGAAGCCAATTTTGATGGAGACTGGTACATGATATCCTCTTAGCGAAATCAGAATAGCGGCAACTCCTTGACCTTTGGCATTTGCTGCCCCATCGAAGTGCATTACCCAGGACTCCTCTGTCTCCGCCGTGTCATCTTCTGTCATGAACAAGATGTCCTCATCTGGGAATTTAGTTCTCAACAACTCGTAGTCAAGTAAAGGGTTCTCGGCAAGATGATCAGCGAGTGCTTGCCCCTTTATTTATTTCTGAATGATATATGTAATGTCAAACTCTGATAGGAGGAGCTACCAGTGTGCGATTAAGCCCGTGAGAGCTGGCTTTTCAAATAAGTACTTCAATGGATAAATCCGTGCTAGAAGGAGAACATCTTGGGATAGTAAGTAGTGGCGGAGCCTTTGTGTGGCCCATACGAGAGCCATGCATGCTTTCTCTAGATGAGAATAAGGCGTCTTGTAGTCAGTAAACTTCTTTCTGAGATAATAGATGACCTGCTCTCTTCTCATTTCATCATGTTGCCCTAGGACACATCCCATCAAAACTTCCGTTGTGGAGAGATAAATTAAGAGTGGTCTCTCGAGTTTGGGCAGCACTAAAACTGGTGGGTTGAGGAGGTAACCTTTAATTTTATCAAATGCTATTTGACAGTCGTCATTCCATTCAACTAGCGAATCTTTCCTTAGTAGCTTGAAGATCGGCATGCAGATAGTAGTTAGCTGTGCAGTGAACTAGCTATCCTGCTCAAGAAGCCTTTGACCTCTTTCTCGGTAGATGGCGGTGACATTTCAATGATAGCTTTTACTTTCACTAGGTCAACCTCTACATCTCTCCTTCTGACGATGAAGCCCACTGATTTTCCTGACATGGCACCGAATCCACATTTTTGAGGGTTCAGACAAAACCTGTATTTACTTAGCTTCTCAAATAGCTTTTGGAGCTTTATCAGATGGTCACCTCTTTCTGGTGATTTGGCAATCATGTCACTAACGTACACCTCAGTCTCTCAATGTATCATGTCATGAAACAATACAGTCATGGCCTTTTGATACGTTGTCCCAATATTTTTCAACCCGAATGGCATGACCCGGTAGCAGAAAGTTCCCCACGGAGTGATGAACGTTGTTTTCTCTCGGCCCGCCTTCGCCATTTTGATCTGATTGTATCTGGAGAATCTGTCCATGAACGCGAGTATCCCATGTCTCATAGTTTTATCAACCAAGATGTCGATGTGTGGTAATGGGAAGTCGTCCTTTGTGCTAGCCTTGTTGAGATTTCTGAAATCAATGCGCATGTGAACCTTTCCATCTTTCTTCGGCACCAGGATGATATTGGCTAGCCACCGTGGGTACTTAGAGACCATGAGAAATCCTGCATCGTATTGCTTTATGACCTCATCCTTCACTTTCAACATCCATTTTGGTCTGAGGCATCTCAACTTCTGCTTGACTGGCCTAACATCAGGATATAGCGGTAGCTCATGCCCGACCAAATCGGTATCCAAATCAGGTATGTCCTCATATGACCATGTGAAGATGTCCTGGTATGATCGAAGGAAATCAATCATGCTTTTTCTTTCCTTGGGAGACACTGACATTTCGATTTTAGTGATTCTAAGAATATCCTCGGTCTCTAGATTGACGTCCTCTGTTTCTTCCACAATACGCATAGGGGCAAAATTGGCAAATCGGTCTAGGAGCTCATTAGAGAGCTCCTCGATTGAGATTTCCTCATTCAGACTCGAGACTCCTACCTATTCTTGTATTTACATAGAAAATGGGTCGATTTCACGTGGGACGGGTTTTTCTATTAAGGATCATTTTTCTTTGATTTTCTCCAAAATTTTGAAAGACAATATTTTTGGATTTTCTATTTTTTCTATTTTTTGTGATTTTTGTTTTCTTTGGAGATGGGCCCTTGGCAAGGCCAGTCTTCGTATGCACTTGGTATTGACTTCCAAAGGTTCACCTCATTTTTTATAAGTTGTTTTTTTTAGGAAGTCGGTGACGTATTTATGGCCACTTGATGCTTCTAGAGTTAGGGGCATTAATGCCTAATTCTTTACCTGCGGTGCCCCTTTACCTGCTCGGGTGGAGGAGGCTGATTGATATAGCTTTTGGGAGTCAGCCTCCATCATATTTTTTCTGGGCTCATACAGGACCCTGCCCTCAAATGCCAACATGGTTCGGTGGTGGTGTACCACAGGGGGGACTGTATAGGTATGGAAAACTCCTCAAAAAAAGATAGGGAGGCTAGGTCTATTTCAAAATTGGGAGGGATGATTTAGGGCTGCCGGCTTGTGTGGGGTTAGCTGTGTTGCTTTATTCTGATCAATTTTTATGACCGCGGTTCTCACGAATGTACTCTGGATGTGAGGTCGTGGACGGGGATCGTCTTCCAGGTCTATTCCCCTGGATTTTACAGCAGCAATGGTTTGGACCTATTCCTTAACCTCCTGGACCTCTTCTTCAGTAGGCCTGTAGCCTAGGCCGAATCTAACCCGCTGCCTGTCTTTGGCTCTAACTGGTTCCTTCTGTCCCTATAATTGTGGTCCCAATCCTTTACCTTTTTGATAGCCCCATTTCTGGAGCATGACTACGACTGCGACCATTCCACCATCGGTTTTCAAAGTGATTCTCTCGAGGGGTTCCGGGATTATTGTTGATACCTCATACTCAAATCTATGGAGGTTTGTGTCTTCGATAGTGTGCAACACATTCAATACTTTGGGGTTCTCGATGCTGTGGGTAGCTTTGTATCTTTCCTCCTACCCTTCACCCAGAATGGTGACAATCTTCTATTCTGATACAAATCTCAGTTTTTGGTACAGGGTGGAAGGTATTGCCATGACCTCATGTAACCAGGGTCGCCCTAATAGCAGATTGAAAGTAGATTTGATGTCCATAACTTGGAAGGGTATGGAGAAGTTCATTGGCCCGATGATGAGCTTAAGGTCAACTTCTCCAATTATCTCTCTTCCGGTGTTATCAAATCCTCTGGTACTTGTTCTTTCAGGCTTGAAAGCAGAGGGATCCACCCCTATCTTGGTCGCAATTTTGAGAGGGCACACATTCAAAGCAGACTAGTTGTCTATTAACACCAATAGAATCACTAGGTTCCCAGTTTCTATAATGATATTGAGGGGTTTAGAGTGATTATTTCCTTCATTTGGTAAGTCAGCATCCGAGAAGGAAATGGAGCCAACACCTGCCCGATGATCTGTCCCACCTCATCTGGGGTTACTTGGATAGATACATGTGCATCCTTTAATGCCCCCATCAAAGCTTTGAAATGAAGCGGTGATGTCATTAACAGGTTCCAGACCGTAATGTGTGCAGGCATCCTTTTTAATTGTGTTTCAAGTATATGCTCTCAGCACATTTTCTCAAAAGGGTTTACAGCTACAGGTTCTTTCTTCTCCTTTGGCTGGGTTGGTACTGGCACTTCTGATTGCCTTGAGATTTTTCCTGATCGGGTGATGAAATCCACTGACCCCTCTCTACTGTTACTATTATTCACTGAGAAATATAATTTTTCACCTCCTAACCTACCCTTTACTACACCTTGGAATCATTTAATAATCATCTTTTTAAGTGTGTTTTTTAGTTAATAATAATATTGTAGCTTAGTGCAACTGTCATGCTTTGGAGGTCAAACGAGAGAGAAATGAAGCCAAGGAGGACAACTGAGTTAAGTGTAGATGATACACCATGGTGGTACACACCATAGTAAGCATTTGGAGTGCCTAAGTGGACCTTAGAAGTCCAACAGATGAAAGGAAGTTGGACCCTAGCGGAGGAGACTGTAGCAGCAGGTTATGCACAGTATTAGTGAGGCATAAATGGACCCTTGCGTAATTCAATTTGGCCGGAAAAGCCCCCTCGCATAGTTCTCGCGAAACTCCAGCCTGCAGCATTTAAAAGCTCGCGTAGATCTCACTTGCTGCACTATAGAAAAGCTTCAGAAAAGCATCTCGCGCAGTCCTCACGAGGATCAAAACTCCAGAAGGTTTGTGTCATGCAGATCTCGCCCATACCTTGCGCACTACAGAGACAGAGCCATCCATGCAAGAAGCTCAAATTCATCTTGGAGATCATCCGCGTGAAGCTCAAAGTCCATCCTCACGAGACATAATTTAGCCCAATGAGATCCTCGCGACTTGAGCTACTTGGAGCACCATCTGTGCGAGCTATACTATCCATTGCCCAGTGAACCTCGCGAGCTCTCCTCCAGTGGCAACTCTAGCCATGCAAGATGCATAAATGAAGCACATCCATCCTCGTGAGACACAGGCTCCTACCTTCTTAGTCCATACACAGGGACACTTTGGGGATTTCCCACACTTTTAGGGCACACACCCCGAGGCTCTAATCTATTTCCCCACATCCCGAGGCATCGAAGGGCTATAAAGGAGCCACGATAGTAGCAGTAACTAGGGTTTTTGTCTCCTGCTCTCCTATTGGCCAGGGTAAGATATTTTTTAGACAATGTGTATATAAGCTGAAGTTTTTGTGTAGAAAGGCATCTGATCCTTAACTAAACTTTGACTGTGAGCTTGGAGGGCCAGTTCTTAGTTCATTGAGGGTTAGGGTTAGGTCTTCTTTCTGGTTTTTATTCTCTCCTTAGTCCGACACTTGCTGGCTAAGATCTTTGTAATGGCTAGGATTGTAAATCTGCTGTAATAAGACTATGTGAAACTTGAACAAGCTTCGAAATCTGTATTGACTGTAGCTTAGAGGGCTCATCATTATAAGTATTTTTATATGCAATGCAAGCTACTTTATTGATTCAATAGATTTGTACTGCTTTTGGGTTTTCCATTAAAGTTTTATAGTTTCGAAATCCCCCATGCCTCATCAGCTGTTTTATGCATGTATGTTCCACAACAAGAGGCATATACCATGTCTCTGCTCTTCTCATCAATCCCATTGTAGAAGCTCTGGACAAGCTGCCAGTCAGGGATCTTGTGGTGGGGACATTGTTTGAGCATCTCTTTAAATCTATCCCAGCATTGGTTAAAATCTTCAGTTGGGGACTGGGCAAAAGAAAGTATGCCCTTCCTCAATTGGTTGGTCTTGGTCTCTGGGAAAAATTTAGACAGAAATCTTGTCTGGAGGTCTTTCCAGGAGTGATGCTGTTGTTTGGGAGAGTAGATAACCAGGTCATGGCCCTGTCCTTTAAGGAGAAAGGAAAGAGCCTTAACCTAGTGGCTTCTGGTCCTAAACCAGCAATGGAGAATTTCGTGCACAGGGCTAAGAATTGGTCAATGTGCTTGTAAGGGCCTTCCTTGCTAAGCCCATGGAAAGAGGGAAGCATTTGGATGATAGAAGTTTTGATTTCGTAGTTTCCTTGAACATCTGGGAACTGAATGCTGAATGGAGAATTGTAATCATTTGGAGCATTCAATTCCTTTAATATTCTAGGTTGTTCTTCACCCATAACTGCTGTCTCAATTTCAATAGGGGGCTCAACTGTGGTGTGTCTATGCCTTCTCGGTCTTCTACCCCTTTCTATCTCAGGGTTAGCAGGCTCTAATGTAGGACAGAGGGATCTCCTTCCTAACATGCAAACACACCAACAGCAGGGAAGACTATTCGCAGACACATTGCACTTAACAAAAATTGCAACTACCCTAATCAACTGCTATTGAATCTTCAAAGGAGAAATAGACTGAGTTTTGAGGGTTACAGAAGTGCAAACAGAGGTAGCTAGACTCCTAGTGTAATTCTACTCTCCTTCTCTGCTACGGTCCAGATCTGTAAGAAAAATCCTAAATGTAATTCAGCAGTATCAATTATTCACAAGTACAGCTACCAAAGAATAAAGAATAAAAAATGTAGAGTCTACTAAAAGATCAATGTCCCCGGCAACGGCGCCAAAAACTTGTTGGTCTATTTTAAGTTCTTGCTACTGACTTTATTGAAGACAGCGATAAGAATGAGGTAAATGAAAAATGAGTGAAAGGTAGAGTGATGGTTACGGAGCAGCAAGCCTAAAATATGCACAGTCCTGCAAGATACAGGGACTGCTGTAGCAAGTTTTGATAAGTAAGAGTTTATCCTATGGGGAAGTTGATCTAAAACTCTAAGGGAGTTATCCTTAGTAGGCTCTTCAGATCTGACTACAGATTTGGCAAGCGTAAATGGAAGGGGATTTAGGGTCACTATAATCCAAATCCTAAGGCAACTTACTGTCTAGATTACAGAAAGGGTTAAGAAGAGTGGTGGAGTGAGAAAATAAATATAAAAGGGTGAGAAGTATGTTATTAGGCATCGGATCGATGGGGTCTTATAACTCAGACTCATATCTTTTGCTATAGAAATCCTGTCCAATGGCTACATTATCACCAAAGAGGAGAAAGAATCTAACTCACTCCTGAGCCATGATCCAATCCCTTAAGGCTATAACCTGTCCACTCAAATGGTCAAAAACTATCCAATGGGGGAACCAAAATCCATAGATGAGTCAGAATAAGTTTACCATTGTAGGCACTACTTCATCCAGGCTACAAGCTCAAGAATCCATAGGAACCTCATCCTCTAAAGTTCTGTGTGTGGGGCTAGGCCTACAAAGTGTACAAGCCTGGACACACAGGACCAGCAAGAGTTTGAGTGCTAGCTTTTAAGCATGACTGTTCACTGCTTTAGAAAGACTGCAGTGATTCAGTCACAAGCCTACAATCTCTCTGACCAACTCGGGATCCAGAATCTGATGGTGGATCTATTCAACTATAGGGGAGTCTGTCACTGCATAATCTCCACAAGGCTACAATCACAAGTGCAGAGAAGAAGAATCTATCTTAGTTCCATGAATTGGCCTCACCTTAGGGCTATAATCTATCCACTTGAATGGTCACAGACTATCCACAAAGGCTATCCTCCTCATAAAGGTCTAAGACAGAATAAGAACATTGCTGCCGCCACCATTTTCATAAGGCTACAAGCATAAGTTCCCATGGGAATTCAGATTTAGTGCGTCCTGTGGTGGGGGAAGGCCTGTAAAGTGCCTAACCTGGACACACAGGTCACTTAGATCTAAATAGTACCTTAGAAGCAATCCTCCATTGCTTACAAAATAGCTTAGTAATGGAGGATCTCAAGGCAGCAGCCTTGTACAGCACAACTCACAACAAAAATAACATCCCATACATGCAACATATCCTATTATAAAAACTCCATTAAAGTCTATACCAGATAATCATACAAAAGACATAGCCAGCAAATGCTGGACTATAGAGAGAAAGAAAAAGGAAAAAGAAAACTCCTAAACCCTAACCTTAGCCTAACTATAATTCTACAGTTGGTTTTTAGAGAAGAAGCATAGAAGTTAAGTCCCAAAGAGATATCCCACCCTTAAACCTAAGCTAGGCTTAGGCTTATATAGCAGTCGGTTCTCTCACAATTAGGGTTAGGAAAAACCCTAATTTCTTAATGTAATTGTGGCCCATTCCTATCCCTTGGATGCCTCGGGGCATGTGCACGGAGATTAGAGCATTGGAGCGCGTGCCCTAATAATTGGAGATTCCCAGATTGCCCTTACAGAAGTGGGGAGAAGTTTAGAACTCGATCCTCATTGGATAGAAAGAATTTCTAGATCGCATGGTAGAATTGGCATCGCAGGGTTGAATTGACCTGAAGTTCATGCAGTCGCAGGGTTTACATCTTGGTCATCGCGGGGTACTAATGGTTCTCGCGAGATTGAATTTTCAGCTTTGAATGGCGCGGTGATTGTTCGCGTGGTACGTCCCTTAGTGAATCTCACGACAGATCTTCATGAAGAAGCAGTGTTCAAGAGTTTCTGGGTCGCACGAGATTCACTAAAGGTTTGTATCTCGCGACCACTGCGTGCAGGAATGCCTAAAGCCCACTCTTCTGAGTGAGTCACGTGAAGCTTAACGGTTCCCCTTTTGAGTTGTGCGAGACTGCGCGAATGCTTTAGATTGAGCCTCGCGAAGTCTTCTTTTCAATTCTTTCTGGCACCAAACCGCGTAAGAACGATGCGAAGACTGCATGAAAGCTTCACTCACTTATGGCTGAGCTTCGTGAGAGCTGCGCGAAGACTAATTTGCATATCAAATCGTGCGGGAGCAGCACAAGAACTGCGCGGCCAGTTATTATGCTTCCTCCAGGGGCTCGCGACAACTGCGCGAAGGCATTATCTCTGGTTTAATTAAACCCTATGACATTTGCGCGAGGCATCCTTCTTGGTTTATTTCTGCTTTGATGTGCCTATGCTTCGACCAACTTTCTGTCTGGTTTCATCCTTCATTCTGCTAAGGTAGTTCTGGGGAAACATTGAGCTTCTTGGCATGGTTAGGAGTTTATTAGCAGCTGTTGCTTATTATCTACAGAATAGACTTAAAACACATTTATTAAATGATTAAGGGTCTAACAAGATTAAGTTAAGGGGTAAAAAGTGGTACTTTTTAGGTCTTAAAATACCCCCAAACCTAATCTTTGCTAGTCCCTTAGGAATGTTGTAATTAAATGCCACTTTCGTAGGAATCACGGATACATTTAGCATATGTGCCAAGCCTTTTAAACCCATAGGTGATCCCTAGTGGAGGAGTGAAGTCACCTGAGGGTTTTCAGTGAAGACACCCACAAACTTCAACATTAAAATCAGTTAAGTATAGTGCAGATAATGACAACAAAGATTCAATTGTTTAAAGTTTCATTTCACACCCATTTAACACTTAGAGGAAACTGCAGCAATGTTTGCAGGCCATTTAGAACTTAAAAGTTAATATGTGTTTGCCTGACCACCATTCATTTAACATTAGAATTTCAATGTATAAAAATCAGTACTCTACTTGCATTTAATTCAAAATCCAGGTTGGATACTTCCCTAATGAGGTTAAAATTCAGACCCGATTCTCACTTGGGCTATCTCTCAACATTAATAATGTGACAGCCCAGATTTCGGCACCCCAAAATCTGTGCCATCGGCACGATCATCTTGACCATGCCCCTTGACTAAACACGGAACACTGGTATATCAAGCAATAGTAATAAAGTGAAAATAATAACAATAACTGCAGAAATGATTCACTATTTAAATATTGCTCAAAAGACGGTTCTACCTTCATGCCTCTGCATGAATGGAGAACCGATCCGAACCATCGATGATAGCTGATCATCAAGGATGGTTCACCCAAAAGAATAATCCTAACATTTAATCACATTGTTTACAAAACTAGGCTTGACATACCAAGCCGTAACAATAAGCTCACAAAACTTTCAAAGCTGCACAACGGAGTCCTCTAGAAGAAGTCCTCAGGAGGTGACTCCAACTCGTCACCAGGCGCAAGGTCCGACTCACCAGGGTCAACGTCCCCTGAAGCCTCAGCAGCTGCTAATAGTGGACCGGCGACGTATAGTCTAAAGGGTGAGCTACATCATAGCTCAATAGGGAACAAAACACAGTGAATATATAAATTAAAACTCACATATATTCCATGATATTCCATGCATGATGTATCTATGCAATTACTGAGAAAATAGTAGAAAAGAATCACATTTTACTGGTAGTTTACACATCCCTTTTAATTACTCATGAATGATGCTGACCAGGCCTAAAGCAAAACTTAACCTTTCAACTTAAGTAATCCCCGAGCAATATAGGATCGAGCCCCGATGAGATACCCTTCATCGTCATCTATATAGACAGTTTTAAATGTATTCCCTGGGAATACAATTAGTACCCAAGCCCCTTTCCCCTGGGGATCGGTGGCGGGGTTTTAACTTATCTCAATTCAACACCCCTGGGGTGTGCTTACTGTGTACGGATATACCTCCGCACTGGCTTACGATTTCGCCGCCATATCGGTCACGGATATCCTGCCGCGTCAGTCGTGGGTATCCCGCCATGTCGGTGGGGTATCCTATCAAACCTCAAATAATAAAAATATCAGGTTCTTTACATATAGTTATTCACCGTGTAAGTATGGTATCTTATATTAGTTAGGCCCTATAAGACATTATTCAATCCTAGATACACCCCTGGGATGTATCTATTCACTTGCATCACACCTGATGCTCTTATTACTTCACTTCCTCATCCCCTGGGGATGGCTCATTATTACATGCTCTTCTTGATGTTACTCGCACACACTTTTCACAAAACTTTAAGGAATAAAACAAATTTCAATTTGATTTTATATCACTACATACATGCTCTTGAAAATTAAAGTACATGTTCAAGGTGTTCCCTACCTCATGTCTCCGCTAAATCATGCATCAAGGTCCCACGTGGCTCCTTGTGTCCTTGATCACACGTACCACCTATGGTACAATATAACACATGTAATACATCACTAAAGATGTAACAATGAAGGTCCAAGGCCCTCTAAGAATCTTACAGTCAAACTCAAAAGTCAACAAAAACTGGCATAGTCGATTAATCGAATCTGATTTGATTGATCGATTCCCAAAATCGATTAATCGAGATTCAAAATCGATTAATCGATTCCCAAAATCGATTAATCGAGGTCCCCATTCGATTAATCGAATCTCACATCGATTAATCGAAATTCTTGCTCTATCAATTCGATTCTCAATTTGAGTAGTCGAATGCCTAAAATCGATTAATCGATATTCAAATCGATTAATCAAAATTTGAAATCAATTAATTGAAAACCCATTTCGACTAGTCAATTTCCCCAGGTCACTTTCCTCCAGCCACTGGAGCCCACTGGAGGTTCTCAGTCGATTGATCGACACCAAACTCGATTAATCGAAATCTCAAGTCGATTAATCGAAACTCAGTTCGATTAATTGAATTCGGGCCATGTTGACTTTTCAACTTCCTGGTGAAAATCGATTAATCGAATCTCAATTTTGATTAATCGAATTGGCGATTCAAATTTCTTTTAATGTTCTTCCTCATCTTTTCCTACTCTTTTTCCTTCATTTTTCTAAGCCTTTATCCTATAATTTAAACCATTCTTAACTACAATGAACTCACATACTTATGCATTGAATTTACAAGGATTTTACCTTCAATCAATTTCAAATTGATTAGATCTAATGGTTGGAAAGGCTAGGGTTCCAGCTTTTGGCTCTAACGAAATCCCTCACTTCGAATCATACCTTATATGCTCGAATCCCCCCTTCCAATTAGCTACAATAACTCCTCTCTTTACTCCTCTCTCTCTCTCTCTCTTCTTTACTCTCCTTCAACAACCAAAACAATTGATTTTAGGGTTATTAAACCCTTTTATTTCCCTTCTAACTTGTGTGTGGAGCACATACACCAGAAGTAGGTGTATGTGACTCTGGATTTCGTCACATTCTACACATTCACTTAATTTCTCACATCTCATCCGTTCATCATACCCTACGTCATCTTGTGAACTCCTACATGGTCAAACCTATGACCAGTCGAGCACGGATCTCGAGGTCACTGTTTAATGTAAAATTTTCGAGATATTACATCCTCCCCACCTTGGGAATTTTCGTCCTCAAAAATAACCCAAAGGTGCGTCGGTCTGGCCCCCCCCACACTCTGGGGTGAGGTGGCCCAGTCGAGGAACTCACATATCACGGACAAAGACATAGCAGAAAATAATTGTACTAGATTTTTACAAAAAACATCGTATTCATTAACAAAAATTTTACAAAATTTGTATATCACTATAATCCATAGTACAACTGAAATTTGTCATATAACAAAATATACAATGCCGAGCATGGCAGTCCAAAGCTCATGCTGTCCCCTCTCCAGGCTGGTCCGGTGTTGGAGCTGGCTGCTCCATCTGAGCTGGCGGAGCCATGGGGGTGGGCTGGTTTGCTGGAGCTGGCTGGCTGGTCTGAGGTAGCGGCGGCTGCTGTGGCTGTGCTAGCTCCTCTGGTGGCTGTGGTGTAGAGCTCGCTGCGCCGGTAGCCGCGAGTGGTGGGATGGAAGACTGGACCCCGATTAAAGGCAGTGCGTCCTGCAGTCCACTCCTCCTCTTGGGCAAGGCGCCGCTGGTAGTCCAACGGGTAGATGTAGTGGAGGGTATGGAACATCAGGAAGTCCATTCTCCGGTTCATCCTCTCGTTGTTGGCGTCCATATGTGCCAACACATCCTCTATAGTAGGGCTGGAAGGAGCTGCGGGTCAGCGACGGGATGACATCAGCGTCGCTGGGGTGGATCGAGGTGGTGGTGTAGCTGTTGTGGTAGGAGGTGGGATAACAGGTGGAGCCTCCTCTGGTGGTGCTCCGCCGGCGGGTAGGTCTGGCTGTGGTGGTGGGGGTGGTGGTGGTGGTGGTGCTATAGCTGCGCCTTCTACTGTGCCCGCTGCTGGTAATGCCTTCTTCAGAAGGTTGTAACTCCGGTTCCACGAGGAGTGTGAAAACCATTTAATCTTGTCCGTCGCCCGCACCTCGTGGGGTGATATCAAGTACGTCGGGGCGGCGGAATAGCTCTCCAATATGCTCGAGATGAGCTGAGCATAGAGCATTTTTTCTTTGGGCCTTAGGTTGCCCTTCATTAACTTGCCCTTCATGTACCTCATCCCCTCGAGGATGATCATGGTGGCATCAAACCAACGACCCTTGTAAGCCACGAATAGTGCCTGTTGCACCAACTCCATGCGCTCGGTGTCATGGCGCATTGGGTACAGATTGCATTTGATGATGGAGCCGAGCATACACATATACAGAGGCAAGTCTACCCTCTGGATTGAGGTGCCCGAACCCCTCTTCCCCTTGGTCATGTCTCGGATGATCTCCTCGACATCCACCTCCTCTGGGAACGGTGGAAATAGGGTGGTCTCAGGTACGAAATCCAAATAGCACTCAAGTGCTTCATGGATGTGGTGACGTGTAATGGTGTAGTCTTGACCCTCTATCTTGGTCAAGACCACATCATCAGTAGGGCCATCGGTAAGGCCCTGGTAAAACAGTGGAACCAACCGAGGGTAATAGGACCCATGGGTCAGTTTCAAAAGATTGTCGAGTCTGGCATTTTCAAGGTACTTGCGAGCCCAATTGGTCTCGCCCTAGACATTAGGGTCTGTGAATAGAGTGGGGTCGATAATGAAATCGATCCCAATGGTCTTAGCCTCCCACCACTCGTTGGGTTGAACCACATTGGTGGGTGGTGGTGGCATAGGTGTGGATTCACATGAAGGTTCACGTGAAGATGCGCCCGTCGACCCGGACATGGTGTCCGATGCCGATGGCGATGGGGTCCTCACGGGTGATGGGGTCGGTGGTGGCGGTGCGGCATTCTTACGCCGGACCGGTAGCTTGGAGGTTGCCTTCTTTGAAGACAAACGAGTTTTTGGCGGCATTGTGGTGAAGATTCAAGAAAACTAGGGTTTCTCTAACTCAAATTAAAGAAAAAGTTCAAATTTAGGGTTTAGGATGCGATGTTACTCGAATCCGATCCGAAATCGATCGGAATGTGCAAACCCTAGATGGTCATGGTCGGTTGGAGAAGAGGAAGAAGAATGGCTTAGGGTTTAGGGTTTAGGGTTTAGGATTTAGGGTTTAGGGTTTGCCCAAATGCAAAAGTTTCGAATGAGCACCAAAATCCCAACTCACATATATATAGGCCCCGATTCGATTAATCGATTTCTCAAGGTCGATTAATCGAGTTACAAAATTAGCTAAGGCGGTCGAAATCGATTAATCGATTAGTCGAATAAAAACTCGATTAATCGAAATCCATTTCGATTAATCGAAATCATAACCGTTTAAAATTTTAAAAATTTAAGCTCACTGGTGTTAGCCAGTTGATTAATCGAAATCCATATTGACTAATCAAAATTTGAAAGTCGATTAATCGAATTTTACTTCGATTAGTCAAAATCGCGTGGTCCTTCAACCCTTTTTCCAATTCCCTAAATGACTCGATTAGTCAAATTCTTCAGTTCGATTAATCGAATTTACAATTCGATTAATTGAATTCATCATTGATTAGTCAAAATTGCTTATAATTCAAAGTTTCATCTAAAATCTCTTAAGTTATTCGATTAATCGAATCTAAAGATCGATTAATCGAATTCCAAATTCGATTAATCAAAAGCTAGATCGATTAGTCGAATTAAACATAACTTAATTTCTTCAAATATTAGGCCCACTGGCCTCTGCCAGTCGATTAATTGAATTCCACTATCGATTAATCGAGTTACCAAATCGATTAATCGAATCCCCTCAATTAATTGAAATTTTCTAAATTTTTAATTTGCCTAAGTTCTTCCTCACTGACTGATGCCAGCTGATTAGTCGACCAAAACTCGATTAATCGAATCCTCAAATCGATTAATCGATTTGAAAAAATTGATTAATCGGTTTTACCCTGACTTCTCGAATTCTGTTGTTCCTTTTGTTCTTTATTTCCTTGGTGATATTGACCTCTAAAATTTTTCGAACTCTCATTGGATATATTGACCAACTGGTCATCGTTGAATTACAAGGACGATGAGAATCCACAACCATGCTTGCAGTGTTATAATGTTGACTCTCAAGTCGTCGCAAACAAACTCGGATACTGTTCCTTCACATCAGCTTCCCATTCCCACGTAGCCTCTTCGATCGGATGATTCTTCCATCGAACAAGTACTAAGGGAATCACCTTAGTACGGAGCACTTGTTCCTTTCGATCTAAAATCTCCGCCGGTTCTTCTATCATGCTCATGTCCTCATGCATCTCCAAAGGTTGACTTCCTAACACATGAGATGGATCATTTACGTACTTCCTGAGCATTGATATGTGGAAAACATTATGTACCCGATCAAATAGCAGTGGTAATCCAATGCGGTAAGCAACTTTGCCTACGTGCCCTAAAATTTCAAATGGTCCAAGATAACGAGGACTTAACTTTCCTCTTTTGCCAAATCTCATCACTCCTTTCATAGGTGACACCTTCACAAACAAGTGTTCACCCACTTTGTAGTCGACACTAGTCCGCTTGATGTCTGCATAACTTTTCTGTCTGCTCTGTGCTGACTTCAGCCTCTCTCTGATTATACGTACGACGGTGGCATTGTCTTCAAGTAGTTCTGGGCCTAAAATAAATTTCTCACCTGTTTCCTCCCAGTTGATGGGTGATTTACATCGTCGTCCATATAGAGTTTCATACGGTGTCATACCAATGCTCGTTTGGAAACTGTTGTTGTATGCGAATTCGATCAATGGTAGATACTCATCCCAATATCCTTGCATATCCAGCATGCACGCTCTGAGCATGTCTTCTATCACTTGGTTCACTCACTCTGTCTGCCCATCAGTTTGAGGATGGAAAGCTGAACTAAAATCTAGGCGCGTTCCCATTCCTTCTTGAAATTTCTTCCAAAACTTAGACGTATACAGTGGGTCACAATCTGAAACTATGCTACTCAGAATCCCGTGTAATCTTACGATCTCCTTCATGTATAAGTCTGCCAGTCTTCCTGCCGTATACATCGTATTATAAGGCAAAAAGTGCACTGATTTGGTTAATTGATCAACGACTACCCAAATGGCATTGTATCTCTTGGTAGTACACGGTAATCCAACAATGAAATCCATAGAGATCGATTCCCACTTCCATTCTGGTATTGGTAAGGGTTGTAATAGTCCAGCAGGATGCCTATGGTTAATCTTCACTTGCTGACAGGTCAAACACCGTGACACGTATTCGGCCACGTCTTGCTTCAAACCTCTCCACCAATAGTTCTTTTTCAAGTCTTGGTACATTTTGGTGCTACCAGGGTGGATAACATAATTTGACTTGTGGGCTTCATCAAGAATCGTTCGTCTTAGATCGGCGTTGTCTGGAATGCAGAGACGGCCCTTAAACAATAAAGAACCATCTTCTTTCACTGAGAAGTCCGGCCTGATGCCCTCCATCACGTCTTGATGAATCTTTGTTAACGTCAGATCTTCCATCTGTAGATCATGGATATGCTCAAATATTACTGGTCTCATTGAGATGTTAGCCAAAAAGGATCCTATAGCTTTTGACTCAATGTTTGCATCATAGAGTGCCAGGTCTTCCAATAATTTCCACCGGTGCATACCCAAAATCAACCAAGCTAACTGAGCTGAACTCTTTCGACTCAAGGCATCGACCACTACGTTAGCCTTGCCTGGATGGTACTGTATAGAACAATCATAATCCTTGAGGAACTCCATCCATCTACGCTGTCTCATGTTGAGCTCCTTCTGTGTAAACAGGTATCTGAGGCTCTTATGATCGGTGAAAATTTCAAACGTCTCACCATACAAGTAATGTCTTCAAATCTTCAGTGCAAAAATGACTGCTGCTAGCTCCAAGTCATGAGTCGGGTAATTTTTCTTGTGTTCTTTCAGCTGTCTTGATCCGTAAGCTGTCACCCTCTTGTGTTGGTTGAGCACACAACCCAAACCATTGTATGACGCATCACTGTACACTGCGTATCCTCCACTACCTGAAGGAATCGCTAACACTGGAGCTAAAGTGAGTCTCATCTTGAGTTCTTGAAAACTCTTCTCGCATGCCTCACTCCACTCAAACCTTGAATCCTTTCGTGTCAGCTTCGTGAGAGGTCCCAATATCTTTGAAAATCCCTCAATGAAACGTCGATAATAGCTTGCTAACCCAAGAAAACTTCGGACATCGGTCACTGTCTTTGGTTGCTCCCATTTAACCACTGCTTCTATCTTTGCTGGATCTACAGTGACACCGTGCTTTGAGACAACATGTCCCAGAAAACTAACCTCTTCCAACCAGAACTCACATTTGCTGAGTTTGGCGTACAATTGGTGTTCACGTAGCGTTTGTAGAGCAATCCTCAAATGTTCTTCATGTTCTGTCTTAGATTTGGAATATATCAGAATATCATCAACGAATACAACGATGTAGGAATCCAGGTGTGGTTTAAACACCCGATTCATCAGATCCATAAATGACATCGGAGCATTCGTTAACCCAAACGGCATCACAAGGAATTCATAGTGTCCATACCGTGTCCTGAAAGCCATCTTCTGGATGTCCTCTACCTTGACCCTCAACTAATGGTATCCAGATCTTAGATCGATCTTGGAAAAATACCTCGCTCCTTGCAGTTGATCAAACAGATCATCAATTCTAGGAAAAGGGTAGCGGTTCTTCACAGTGAGTTTGTTCAGTTGTCGATAGTCAATGTATAGACGCATTGACCCATCTTTCTTCTTAACAAACAAGACCGGTGCTCCCCACGGAGACACGCTCGGTCTAACAAATCCTTTATCCATGAGCTCTTGTAGTTGCTCTTTCAACTCCTTCAACTCAGCAGGAGCCATTCTATATGGTGCTTTTGAAACAGGCTCCGTTCCCGGTGCTAAGTTAATGGCGAATTATACTTCTCTCTAGAGGTAATCCAGGCAACTCTTCTAGAAAAATGTCAGTGAAGTCTTGCACAACTGCTATCTCAGAGATGACATTCTTTTCTTCCTTGTCCTCCATTAAGAAAGCCAAGTATCCACTGCAACCCTTCCTAATCAGTCGCTCGGCCCTTACTACTGAGATCAGCAGCATTTGTGATGACCTCACTCCTTGAAATCGAAATGATCTTCTTGTGTTGTGCCAACCAGTCCATGCCAAGGATCACATCAAACCCTTACATGTCCAACAGTATCAACTTTGCCTCTAATTCATGCACATCCAAGTCTCGAATTGCTACAATGACGGATTTGCAAGCTAGCTCCGTGTCCACTAACTCTCCAGTCGGAATAGACACAGATAGGACAAAATCCAACGCCTCTGGAATAACCTTCATTTTCTTGGCAAATCATGGAGTGACGAATGAGTGGGTAAACCCTGGGTCTATCAACACTCTAGCATCATATCCAACGAAGCGTCCTTTCTCATATACAGTTAGCGTACCTATAGTATACATATATACATACAATAGTTTACATATCAATTTACACCCCTAATTCACATACAAATACAGTGTTTAGAAAAAGAACTACACTATTCCTAATGAATGCACCTTCTCTATCTAAAATAATTGAAGTTCCTTTATTTAAAAGAAATCTCACCTTGGATGACGTCATGCACGTTCCCTGCTTCCTTAGCAGTGATTGCATAGGCTCTTCCATGAACGACCGACTTCCGTGCTTGAATGGGTCGTGGTGCTGCAACTGAAGCCGTCTTCCCTTTATCAACCTCGGGACAATCCTTGATCAAGTGGCCCACCTTGCCACATCGGAAATAACCCCTGGTCCCTGCTATGCAATCCGCTGTCCTATGAGGCTTGCCACACTTGGCACAAGTCTCTCGAGGCTCGAAAGAAACTGTATGAGAACCCTGTGTGACGGTAGCGCCAGTAGACATGGCAGAGCTCTCATAGCGTAAAGGTCTCCCCGACGCAAGTAGTGGAAATCTCTGTTGGTGATGCTACTGTGCCGGTCTTCCGAAACCCCCTTGGAACTGTGGTCTCTGATTTTAGGCCATGAACCTCAGCTTTTTATTCACCGGTTCGTAGTTCCCCGTTCTTCCTTGATCATTGCTTCCTCTTTGTTGCTCTCTCTGTCTATATCTGTTGTTATTTTCCTCTTCCACAACTAGTGCCTTGCTCATGACCTCTTCATAGGCCCTTAACTGAAATGGAGCTACTCCTCCCCTAACCTCAGGTTTCAAGCCTTGCTGAAACCTCTTCGTCTTCATCACGTCGGTGGCGACGTAATTAGGAGCAAAATGAGTGAGTCGTAGAAACTCCACTCCGTACTCTCTCACATTCATCCTCCCTTGCACTAACTGTAGAAACTGAATCTCCATTTGGTTTCTCACAATCTCTAGAAAATACTGTTTGTTAAACTCCTCAACAAACTCCTCCCAAGTCCATGGCAACTCTGGGGTCTCCTGGGCCCTATTCCGTTTCACAGACTTCCACCAAGGCCCAGCCTCCCCATCGAGCATGTAGGCTGCCCATCTAACACTCTCATCCTCCGTGCACGTCAGCACGCTGAATACCTTCTCCATCTCCATTAACCAATTTTTTGCTGCCATCGTGTCTGCCTGCCCAGAAAATGTAGGAGGTCTTATCCTCCAAAATTCAGTAAAAGACGAAGGCACAGGCATTGTAGGTCCTACAGGTGGTGTAGGTGGTTGCTGCTCTCTCGCTGCATGAGCTGCAAAGGATGCGGCTTGTTGTGCCATGGCAGCTGCCATGGTCTCCATGGTGTGCATCATCCTTTGGCGCTCCTCTCTATCTTCCTGTCTTTCTCTCACTCTCTCCTGTTCTCTTTGATCTCGATCCTGACGATCTCGATCCTCATCTTCTTGTTGTCTACTACTCCTGCCCCTTGGGGCCTCAGTACCCCCGAAGGGTACTCAATTGGTAGGAGAGATGTAACCATCTCCACTATGCAAACTTCTTTGTTGGCCTCCTCTCGATCGGCCTCTTCCCCTAGATGACATTGACGGCTGCATTTGAAACTAAAGTTTCATTAGCAGAAGTCCCTATGTTCTGACAAAAGAATGATCGTCAGAATTGCTAAAAGAAATAGCTTTGATACCAACTGTGACAGCCTGGATTTCGACACCCCAAAATCCGTGCCATCGACATGATCATCTTGACCATGCCCCTTGACTAAACACAGAACACTAGTATATCAAGCAATAGAAATAAACTGAAAATAATAACAATAACTATGAAAATGATTCACTATTTAAATATTGCTCAAAAGACGGTTCTACCTTCATGCCTCTGCATGAATGGAGAACCGATCTGAACCATCGATGACAGCTGATCATCAAGGATGGTTCGCCTAAAAGAATAATCCTAACATTTAATCACATTGTTTATAAAACTAGGCTTGACATACCAAGCCGTAACAATAAGCTCACAAAACTTTCAAACCTGCACAACGGAGTCCTCTAGAAGAAGTCCTCAGGAGGTGGCTCCAACTCGTCACCAGGCGCAAGGTCCGACTCACCAGGGTCAACGTCCCCTGAAGCCTCAGCAGCTGCTAATAGTGGACCTGCGACATATAGTCTAAAGGGTGAGCTACATCATAGCTCAATAGGGAATAAAACACAGTGAACATATAAATTAAAACTCACATATATTCCATGATATGCCATGCATGATGTATCTATGCAATTACTGAGAAAACAGTAGAAAAGAATCACATTTTACTGGTAGTTTACACATGTCTTTTAATTACTCATGAATGATGCTGACTAGGCCTAAAGCAAAACTTAACCTTTCAACTTAAGTAATCCCCAAGCAATATAGCATCGAGCCCCGATGAGATACCCTTCATTGTAATTTATATAGGTAGTTTTAAACGTATTCCCTGGGAATACAATTAGTACCCAAGCCCCTTTCCCTTGGGGATCGGTGGCGGGGTTTCAACTTATCTCAATTTAACACCCCTGGGGTGTGCTTACTGTGTACGGATATACCTCCGCACTGGCTTACGATTTCGCCGCCATATCGGTCACGGATATCCTGCCGCGTCAGTCGTGGGTATCCCGCCATGTCGGTGGGGTATCCTATCAAACCTCAAATAATAAAAATATCAGGTTCTTTACATATAGTTATTCACCGTGTAAGTATGGTATCTTATATTAGTTAGGCCCTATAAGACATTATTCAATCCTAGATACACCCCTGGGATGTATCTATTCACTTGCATCACACCTGATGCTCTTATTACTTCACTTCCTCATCCCCTGGGGATGGCTCATTATTAGATGCTCTTCTTGATGTTACTCACACACACTTTTCACAAAACTTTAAGCTATAAAACAATTTTCAATTTGATTCTATATCACTACATACATGCTCTTGCAAATTAAAGTACATGTTCAAGGTGTTCCCTACCTCAAGTCTCCGCTAAATCATGCATCAAGGTCCCACGTGGCTCCTTGTGTCCTTGATCACACTACCACCTATTGTACAATATAACATATGTAATACATCACTAAAGAAGTAACAAAGAAGGTCCAAGTCCCTCTAAGAATCTTAAAGTCAAACTCAAAAGTCAACAAAAATTGGCACAGTCGAATAATCGAACTCTGAAGTCGATTAATCGAATCAGATTCGATTAATTGATTCCCAAAATCGATTAATCGAGATTCAAAATCGATTAATCGATTCCCAAAATCGATTAATCGAGGTTCCCATTCGATTAATCGAATCTCACATCGATTAATCGAAATTCTTGCTCTATCAATTCGATTCTCAATTCGAGTAGTCGAATCCCTAAATCGATTAATCAATATTCAAATCGATTAATCAAAATTCGAAATTGATTAATCGAAAACCCATTTCGACTAGTCAATTTCCCCAGGTCACTTTCCTCCAGCCACTGGAGCCCACTAGAGGTTCTCAGTCGATTGATCGACACCAAACTCGATTAATCGAAATCTCAAGTTGATTAATCGAAACTCAGTTCGATTAATCGAATTCGGGCCATATTGACTTTTCAACTTCCTGGAAAAAATCGATTAATCAAATCTCAATTTCGATTAATCGAATTGGCCAGATTCAGCCCCTTTTTGGGCTGTTCTTCCCCATCTTTTCCTACTCTTTTTCCTTCATTTTTCTAAGCCTTTATCCTATAATTTAAACCATTCTTAACTACAATGAACTCACATAACTTATGCATTGAATTTACAAGGATTTTACCTTCAATCAATTTCAAATTGATTAGATCTAATGGTTGGAGAGGCTAGGGTTCCAGCTTTTGGCTCTAACGGAATCCCTCGCTTCGAATCCTGCCTTAAATGCTCGAATCTCCCCTTCCAATCAGCTGGAATAACTCCTCTCTTTACTCCTCTCTCTCTCTCTCTTCTTTACTCTCCTTCAACAACCAAAACAATTGATTTTAGGGTTATTAAACCCTTTTATTTCCCTTCTAACTTGTGTATTGAGCACATACACTAGAAGCAGGTGTATGTGACTCCGGATTTCATCATATTCCACACATTCACTTAATTTCTCACATCTCATCCATTCATCATACCCTAGTTATCTAGTGAACTCCTACATGATCAAACCTATGACCAGTAGGGCACAGATCCCGAGGTCACTATTTAACGTGAAATTTTCGAGATATTACAAATAACCTGAGGGTGTTCTCATTCTCAACAGCTCAAGAGCAGTTGCAGACCGCAAATGGGCTTGCAAGCATGAGCATAGGCCATGCTTCTAATTTCTGACATCTTCAAGGATTTTCACCATAGATTGGGCAACTCTTCATCTCCACATGACAACTCATTTGACTTTGGATCCACAAGGTCTTTTAGAATGGGTTGTAATGTGGCTTATGGCTGAGGGGTGTACAGAATAAAGTGGTAAAAAGGGAGTCCAAATTAAGAAATTAGCAAGGTAAGGAGTGGTTCATGACTTCACAACCTTCATTTTAGTAAAAACTTCATCTTCCTCTTATATTTCAGGGACAAGGTGGCCAGCTTCTCCTCTTCTTTTCAATTTTTAGATGATGATGTTCTCTAGACTTCTCTTTTTTTTTTCTCTTTTTATTTTCTTTATTCATTCTTTGGATGAAATGCCACACAACTGTCATTGATACACAGCTGTTCACAAGTTGCTTTTCTTCACCTTCCATAGAATATTGGACCATTCTCAGTATCTTTACCTCCTCCTTTACCTTCGAAATTCTCAGAGTGAGGGTAAGGTTGACTTAGGTAATGAGATTAAGGTGCAAGTTTTCTGGTATTTGTGAAAGAAAAAATATGATTTTAAGGCTCAACTAGTGTATGCAAAAGGACAGATTTTAAAAGGTTTGATTTTTAGGCTCAAACTGTCCAAATGAGGGCCTTGAATCATTTCCTTAGTCTCATGAGTGCTGTCAATTAGTTTTGATTAGGAGTTGCACAACTTCTAGTAAAAAAGTCTTGATTCAATTAGTCCTTAGAGTAGAAATAATGCCACAAACACTCTTCAAACGAAAATGCTGGGCCCAAATCTCACTACGTGTGGTCTTCAAATTTAACTCATGGGGTGTATTTTCATCTATTTCTCTCCTCTTAGGCTCACTGAGTACTTAGCACAAAAAATTTCTAATATTATTGGCTTTATGGTGGTGTCAAGATCACTTTTATCTATTTCTAAAAGTCTGCAAAAATATTTAAATCTTTACATGTTTCCTCATTGTATCAAGTTAAGTGAAAATTGACTTTATTCATCTCATTTTTACTACCATTATTGCACTAAAATTAACTGGTCTATTGGTAGACTGCCACACCCCCAAACCATTCGGAGCAGTGTCCTCACTGGTTCAGAGGTGATAAAAGGCAGAAGAATCCAATTAGACAGACAGAAATAAACACAGCAGAAGATAGAGAAACTGAAAAAAATAATGCTAAGAACAAAATAGAATGAAAAGAAACTATCATTAAAAAGAAAAATGAAAATGGTATAAAAAGAGTGTAAAAGAAAAGACTAAATGGGGGGGGGGGGGGGGGTGGGGTCAAGGGAGAGGCGGTGGTGTGAGGAAGATGCAGGTGGATCCAATTTTCTCTTTTTCTTCTCTTTCTTCTCCTTCTTCCTCTTTTGCTTTTCCTCCTTGGCGAGGATCCTCTGAACCTCGTCATATTCATCCCAGAGAAATTGTAATGGGTTTGGTTCCTTAGGCGGTGGGGATCCTCCTAGATGGGGTAGAATGTGATTGGGAACTTGAAGGGGTTGTCATCCGCCATTTGTGTGAGTAGGTATGGACTTCTAGCGTTAGAATTGGAGGGATGAGATGAAAAGGGACTGATGGCCGATTTAAAAGAGGGGGACGAGGGAACATGAATCAGTGGAATTGAAATTGTTCTCCTTTTCAAACATGGCAATAAATGAGCGTTGTGTGGGGAAAGAAGAAACACACAGTTGGCTCTTAGAAAAGAGAATGATCATTAACTGAATGTCCAAAGATAGGCATGGTATTTAAAGGTGTCAGTGTATCGCGCGGGGATCCTCGCGAAGAATAATCAGTGATGAGTAAAGTACATTTCTCGCGCAGCTGAGCTGGGGATCTCCGCGAGGTAGCCTAACATGGCTCATCAATTTGAAGAAGAAGCCATTGAAATCCCTGAGGCAGGTATTTGCATAGATTTATATAGCCACCATCTACATCTATCCTCCACACGGATTACTATTGCAAAGAAGCATAGCCTTCCTAAAATCATCTCCCATGTATGACAAAAAAGAGCACAATGAAAACTATCAAACAGAACAAGCACACAAAACAGAGAAATAGATAAAAACTAGAGATTCTATTGAAGTGGGAGAAAATATTTACAAATTTAGTTACAAGAAGCAAAACCTAATCTATAATCTAAAAACTGGGATTTAATCTGATTTCGAATCTATAAGGAAATTCCAGCCCATCCTTTTAGCCTGTGCCTTAAGGGCAGTTCTGTCTTATTTCTTCTTTTCCTCCCTCTCCTTTTTCTTTTTGGCTGGTATTTTCTGTGCAGTTGGAGCTTTAGGTGCCCTCACTCTTACTTTTGGTGGCTTGGGAGCTTTTGGTTCCTTAGGTTCTTGAGGGGCTTTTCCTTTGCACTTAGTAAGGGGGGTGGCAGAGGATTTTCTTTTCCCTTTGCCTTTGGCTTCTGCTTCTGTAGTGGGGACCACTGGGGATTTCCCTTTTCCTTTAGCTTTGGCTTCCTTAGTGGGGACCACGGGAGATTTCCCTTTGCCAGTGGACTCATGTTGGGAAGGGGACTGTGCCTCTTCAGACTGGGCAGCAGGCTCTTTGCCAATTTTTAAAGGGAGAGCTTTGGGAGCAGACCTCTTAGCAGTGACTTTCCTCCGCTGAGGGAAAGTTTGCTTCTGTGGTGGTTCAGCAGAGGCCGTGGTAGGGGTAGGTTGCTCTGTAGTTGGAGGCTGCTCCATAGGAGGTGAAGCAGGAGCTTTTCCTTTGACTTACTGGGGCTTAGGTTGTGCCTCCGCAGACTGGGTAGGTGGAGCTGGAGTAGTAGTTGGCTCAGGCTCAGGCATGTGAATAGAGATGGGGCCTACCGGCAGAGGGACATTTTCGGTAGCAGAGGCTATCTGGATTTGATGTTTGAGGATGTCAGTCTCATGGATCTCCTTTTGGATTTTTTAGATCTCCTGTGCATTGTTAAGCCATTTTTTAAGCATTCTTGCCTGGGCATTCGCTACAGCAGCATTGGATTTCTCATACTCCCAATTTATCTGATGATAAGTAGATGTAGCCTTAGCCTTTTGGTAGGCGTCCAAAATATTAGTCCACCCCAACGAGATGCCCAGAAGCTGCTGTCGGTGTTTCTCCGTCATTTTATCAATCTGCTCCAGCAGGGGGGTCTTAATTGATTGGCGAAGCTTGGCCATGCCCCTCAGGACATCCTTCCTCAAGTAAGCATTATCCCTCATGTGATGGAGGATGGTGAGGTAGGGAGGGCCGTAAAAATAATGTTTTGGTGCTATGGGCAGATAGGAGGTGGAAGGAGGAAATTATGATTGGTCCTTGGGGGGAAGGGAGGGTGATAGTAGGGAAGTCAAGTTGTGGGGGAATGGGGTCAGGTTCTGGGTCTGTTTGTGTAGATGTGGAAGAGAAGGTGGGAGGGGGTAGGATAAGAGGGAGGATGGAAGGTATAGGGGGAAAGGAAAAAGGTGTAGGCTCAATAGGAGTTGGAGGTGATGGGGGATGGAAAATGGGAATTGTGAAAGGGATTAAAGGAAATGGGTGGGTAAGAGGGAATGTGGGTGGTGGAGGGGGTTGGGAGTCAGGAGGGAAGTCTGTTTGGGTGTCTTTGTCGAATGTAACCGGAGGGGGTGAAGAGGGTGGTGGAGGGATGGGTGGATTGGTTAAGGTGTGTAGGGTGGATTGGATGGAGGTGAGTTCAGTTTGCATCTGATCCTGTTTTTGGGTATTGGTGGATAGCTGGGCTTGAATGTCATGGATAAGGGAAAGGATAAGGGGTAGTGTGTCAGGGATAGAAGGTTGGGTTTGTGAAGAGGAGGGTACTGGTTGGAAAGGAGAGGAAGGTGCATGATGGAAAGTGGAGGGAGGGGAAGAGTGGGGTTCCGGGGAGTGGTGCCGTGAGGTAGTTGGGGAGTCTTGGAGGGGGGTGTAGTGGGTAGGCATTGTGTCCAGGAAACTTGCCATAAAGGCTTGGAATCCTATGGTGGTGTTTAGAGTTAAGTCAATGTCTGTGAGGGGAGATGTAGTAGGTATGGCTGGGGTGGTGTCTTGGTCAAGTGTGGTGTGTCAATGGGGATAGAAGGGATTGGGAGATGGTTGGGGTGGTCTCAGTGGTTTTTCATTTTTTGTTTGAGATGAGTGGAGGGCTGGCAGGTGTATGTGTGGTTGATGGGGGGGAATTGTCTTGTGAGGTAGGGTAGGGATGGTGAGTCCTCCCAGGTACCAAGCACAGGGGAAGGGGGAGTGGGCAGGGGGAATGGAAATAGAGGGGGGTGAGGGATGGATGCAAGAGGAGTAGTGGATGCAGGAATAAAAGGTGGAGGGGAGTGGGTCTTCTTTGCGTGATGGTACTGATAGGCTATGGGGGCACTTCCTTCGTAGCAGGGATGGATCCTGATCCGGCTGCCTCTTCTACTTGCTTGGGCAGAGCCTGAGCATCAGCTTTCTTTTTCTTCTGGGTCTCCATTAAGCTCCTGCTGATCCCCCATTGCCTCTTGGCAAAGGTAGTAGGGGAAAGGGTTGTGGTCTGCTCAGTCCTTCCTATCTTGTATCCGCCCTTGATCAGCAACAAGGTAATGATTCTTGCATAGGGTAGAGTGTGAGGCTTCTTGTTTGACCCTAACTTCTCCACTACGTCTTTCATAGCCTCAAAAATTAGCCAGGCTGTATGGAAGCCATGGCCCATGTGGTAGGAGTAGACAGCATTCGCAATGGGGGTTCACCTCTCTTACTGATGTCCTGAGCAATATATGTTCTTCGATAGGACTTGGTCAATGAACAGCAGTTCAGGTTCTAGTTCCCTCCTTCTGATTGAGTCCTCGGTGGCTTTTAATCCTCTAGTTAGAGCCCGTGCAATTGTATTAATCGATGCACTCAGAGGGGGGCCATATCCACAGCTAGGATCGAATGCTTCTGGGATGCCAAAAACTTCAACAATCACCTTAGGGCTCACCAACATATCAAAGTCGTCAATCAACACCAATAAGCACAGTTGTCCATCGTTGTCCTTCTTGACCTTGATGTGCTGATAGAACAACTGCACTAGCTTAGGGTAGGCTAATGCTGGAATTCCTCTCATCAATGGCATCAGGCCCGCTTTGCTCATAAACTGTACTGTAGGGGCAAAGAGAGGTTGTTTCTCAAATAATGGTACATCAAAGGCGGATTCAGGCTCCAATGGAATTGACTCCAGGAACTCAGAAGGAGTAGAGAACTTAGTGGTTGGTACCGCCGCCTCCTCAGCCACTTTCCTTTTTTGGGAGACTTTGAAGTCTTGGCCTTTTTAGGGGCGATCTCTGCAGGGTCCTTGTCCTTCCCTTTTCTCTTCTGTGCAGTTTTTGGAGCCATTTCTAACTCTGTCTTCTCGTTTGAGAAAGGAGGCCGAGATCTAGGGTTTTGTTTGGTTTGACGCACAGGGCACCTCAAGATCTCTGAGCAGAGGGCAATAGATGATGGTGATGCTAGGAACACTTGTATAAATTTGTGGAGTGAATGATGAGCTGTAGGAGTGTTGCTGGAGGAGAGAAGTGAAAGAGCGCCAAAATCTAGGGTTTTGCAGAGGGAAGAAGCAAGGAAATAATGGAAAAGGGACCAAGCATGGGGTAAAATGCTTATCGCGAAGCTTGGCGCGCTTTGGAACATCTGGTCGCGTGGTTGGAAATGAACCTAGCGAAAGTGTTAATTCAATCTGGATTGCGTGACAATCTCCTAGGTTGTCCTTGGAGCGCGCGACAGAGTGAGATGAATTTCTGTGAATTGCGTGAGTGGCTCCTAGGTCTCTATTGAACCTCGCGATAACTTTTGAATCTCGTGACAGTAAATATATATATATCTCTATGGGGATGGCGCGAGAGGTTCGCTGGTGTAAATGAATCGCGCAATAGCTGATGGAATGTTTCCATGTGAACTGTACAAAATTCTCCCAGACTTCCTTTTTAACCTCGCGAGAACTCTTGAATCTCGTGATAGTCACCCAGACTCCCCTTTTTGGACCCAGCGACAGTAAGGTATAAATTAGAGAGCATGTTTGCTGTGGTTGGATCCTGGGTATGACTCTCTCCTATGGCTACCTCTAGACATCTGTAAACTCAATCATTCAATCAAAAATGACCTCCCACATTAGGCATGCAACAAAAGTTATCAATTGAAAAATAGTAAGAATCAAACCATGCATCATAAGTTTAAAATAGATTGGTCCAGATTCGGATAAGACCATGAACAAATCCTAAAGAATAGAAATAAAAGAAAGCAAGATAAATCAACCAAAAATTACATACATATGATATAGTAATGACACACCTGTGGATCAATTTGAAGAAGGATCTCCTTGAAGGTGAATGGTGTCCATGGGTTGAACAGGTTTTTCAAAACAAGGCTTAAGCCTCTGACCATTCACTTTCAAGGTTCTCCCAGACTTGGGATCCTTGATTTTCACAGCACCAGATGGGGAAACATGCATGACAATGTAAGGACCTTCCCATCTAGATTTCAATTTGCCCGAAAAAATTTTAAGTTTGAAGTTAAGCAACCAAACCTTATCACCAGCAATGAAACTCTTTCTCAACAGCCCTTTGTCAAAGAAAGCTTTGGACCTTTCCTTGTAGATCCTGGCATGGGCTTACGCATCCCTCCTTAGTTCTTCCAATTTCAACAGCTACAGCAACTTGTGATGACTAGCAGAAGTTAGATCTAGATTTAAATATTTGATGGCCCAATAGGCCCTGTGTTCTAACTCCACTGGGAGATGATAGGCCTTGCCATAGACCAGTCTGAATGGCGACATACCAATGGGAGTCTTATAGGCAGTCTTATAAGCCCACAGTGCATCATTAAGCTTGTCAGTCCAATCCTTCCTATCAGCCCTCACAATCTTCTCAAGGATATGCTTGATCTCCCTATTTAAAATTTCAACTTGCCCACTAGTTTGTGGGTGGTAGGGAGTAGCAATCCTATGGGTGACAGAATATTTCTTGAGCAAGCTCTCAAAATTTATGTTACAAAAATGGCTCCCCCCATCACTGATAATGGCTCTAGGGGTACCAAATCTGCAGAAGATATTTTGCTTTAGGAACTTAAGGACCACCTGATTATCATTAGTTCTTGTGGCAATGGCTTCTACCCATTTGGAAACATAGTCCACTGCCACTAAGATGAAATGAAAACCATTTGAAGGAGGAAAGGGGCCCATAAAGTCAATACCCCACACATTAAACATTTATACAACAAGGATGGGCTGTAAAGGCAGTGAATTTCTTTTAGACAACCCTCCTAGTTTCTGACATCTTTCACAGGTCTTGCAGTGTGTATTGGCATCTCTGAAAAGAGAAGGCCAATAGAACCCACACTGTAACACTTTGTCAGCTGTTATTCTCCCACTAAAGTGACCCCCACAGGCATTTTCATGGCACATGGCCAGAATACTGGGGACATCACTTTCTGGAACACATTTCCGAATGATTTCTTCTGCACAATACTTGTACAAGCAAGGTTCCTTCCAGAAAAAGAATTTAACCTGTGAAAAAAATAGGTCTTTATCCATTTTTTTCCAATGGGAAGGGATCTTGCCTATAACTAGATAATTGATAATATGTGCATACCAAGGAACTAAAGACTGGATGGCAAACAGTTTCTCATCCGGGAAGACATCATTTGTAGCAAGGTCATCAACTCCTTTTTCTAACATAATTATGGACAAGTGGTCAGTCACCACATTTTCTACACCTTCTTGTCCTTGATTTCGATGTCAAACTCCTGCAACAGGAGTATCCATCTAATCAATCTGGGCTTTGCATCCTTCTTGGACAGTAGGTACTTTAATACTGAGTGGTCAGTGAAGATGACAGTTTTAGACCCAAGTAGTTAAGGTCTAAACTTATCCACAGCAAAAACCACTGTCAGAAGCTCTTTCTCAGTGGTTGTGTAGTTCAGTTGAGCTTCAGCAAGTGATTTGCTGAGATATGTAATGACCACAGGCAACTTATCTTTTCTTTGGCCCAGGACAGTACCTATTGCCAAGTCAGATGCATCACACATCAACTCAAAGGGCAGGGTATAGTCAGGTGTCTGGAGTATAGGGGCAGAGGTGAGGCAGATTTTTAGAGTTTCAAAAGCCTTCAGACATTCAGCAGAGAAGTCAAAGGGCACATCCTGGCAGAGCAGGTGGCACAATGGTTTAGCAATTTTACTGAAGTCTTTTATAAACCTCCTGTAGAATCTAGCATGTTCAAGGAAGGATCTGATTTGCTTGACTATTCTTGGAGGGGGCAAATTTTAAATGAGGTCAACTTTGGCCTTGTCTACCTCAATTCTATCTTTAGAGACTACATGGCCCAACACAATTCCCTGTGTTATCATGAAGTGACTCTTCTCCCAACTTAAGACCAAATTGGTCTCCTCACATCTTTGTAAGACCTGATGGAGGTATTGTAGACATTGGTCAAAGCTATCCCCATAAACCAAAAAATCATCCATGAAAATTTTGAAGAATTTGTCAATCATATCAGAAAAAATGGCATACATACACCTCTGAAGGGTGGCTGGGGCATTACACAATCCAAAAGGCATCCTTCTGTAAGCAAAGGTGCTGAAAGGACAAGTAAAAGTAGTTTTCTCTTGATCCAGAGGGTGCACAGGGATCTGGTTGTACCCTAAGTACCCATCAAGAAAATAGTAGAAAGCCTTCCCAGCCAACTTATCCCAAATTTGATCAATAAAGGGGAGAGGGAAGTGGTCTTTTCTGATCTTGGAGTTGAGTTTTCGATAATCAATGAAAACTCTCTAGCCAGTGGTCTCCCTGGCTGGTCTCAACTCTCCAGAGTTGATTGTGATCACTGTTATGCCAGATTTCTTGAGTACCACTTGGATTGGTGCCACCCATTCAGAATCAGAGATGGGGTAAATTACCCCAACATCCAGTAACTTAATGATTTCTTTCAGAACCACTTCTTACATGTGAGGATTCAATTTCCTCTACATTTCCCTGGAGGGTGTTGAGCCCTTCTCTAGATGAATCCTATGCATACAGATTGATGCATCAATCCCTCCTAGATCAGCAATGGTCCAGCCAATTGCTTTCTTGTGCTTCCTCAAAACTGTTAGCAATTCCTCCTCTTGCTCACTGGTAAGAGAAGATGAGATAATCACTGGGAGTTTCTTATCATTCTCGAGGAAAGCATACTTCAATGTCTCTGAAAGCTTCTTGAGTTCCAGATCAGGGGCTTGTTGGATGGATGGCAGGATTGGTGTATTGTTGATAGGGGGAAGGGGCAGCAATGTAGGTTTCTAATTGGAATGCTGTACTAAGCCCACAGAAGACCTTACTAGGGGTATGTCTTCTGGCATTAAAGCTAGGCTTCCTTCCTTCACCATGTTCCAAACTTCAGTTAAATCAGTGACAATGTTGCTCCACTCCAACAGAGTGGGCAGTTCTTCTTCAATAATTTCTTCTAGTACATCTACTACAAAGCATTCCTCATTGTCCAGCTGAGGGTACTTTGCACTGTTGTACACATTAAGCTCAACTTTCATATGTCTGAAAGTGACCTCCATGATCCCAGACCTGCATTGAATGAATACATTGGAAGTGGCCAAGAATGGTCTGCCCAGAATAACAGGTATTGGGGATGTACTCTTGCGGCAGCCCATGTCCAAAATAAGGAAGTCTGCAGGATAGAAGAACTTGTCTACCCCCACTAGGACATCCTCAACCACTCCCATGGGTTTCCTCTCAGATCTATCAGCCATCAAAAGAACAATGGGGGTGGGCTTGAGCTCCCCCAAACCTAGCTGCTGATACACACTGTATGGCAGCAGGTTAACACTGGCACCAAGGTCTAAAAGGGCCCTCCCAATCGTGTGGTCTCCAATAATACAGGGAATAGTGGGTATCCCTAGGTCTTGCAACTTCTCAGGCATTGTCATCATTAATACATAATTAACTGTATCAGTCGCAAAGACCTTTTTGGACAAATGGCCTCTGGCCTTCCTTTTCTGAGTACAAAGGTCTTTTAGAAACTTTGCATAGGCTGGGACCTCTAGGATTGCATCAAGCAGGGGTAAATTTATTTTGACCTGCTTAAAGGTCTCCATCATTTCCTCGATCTGTGCCTGACCCTTATCAAAAGGGGTAGGGCCACTCAAAGCTTGAGGAAATGGCAGCTGAGGTACTGCTGGTTCCTCAGCTGCAAGCCTATGGCAGAACTTTTATTTTTTTCTTTTATCTATTATTATCTCCTGTTGAGGCTCAACTACAACCTCTTTATTTTTCCCTTGTTGAAGGGTAGCAGGCAATTCTTGACTCTCTGCTCTAACAAAATCTTTGTCACTTTCACTTAACATTTCCTTGGGAAAGACCTCTCATTGTTCCTTTCCCACCTGGTTGTCTACCAGCCTGTCAGACCTTAGGGCAGTGATGGCATTGGCCCCCTCAAAATTTGAGGAGCTTTCTCCAATGGAATACTGGCCCTTAGGATTGGCTACTGGCTGGCTTGGCAACCTGCCCTCCTCTCTTTTAGCCAGAGCATTGGCTATTTGGCTAAGTTGCTCTTCTATTTTCTTAATGCTTTGACTGTGAGAAGTCACAGTCTGATTCAAGGGTCCAAGGCATTATAATTGGGCCAAAACCTGGTCCTCGAAAGGAGCACTTCGGGGCTAGGGTGGTGAAACTACCAATTGATTTTATTGCTGGGGCTGCTGTTGTTGGAAATTCGACCTTGGGGCATAACCCTGATTAAACTGCTGTTGTGGCCTTTGAGGTAAGGCCAACATTTGTTGTGGCTGCATATAATTTTCTTGCCCCCACCTCAAATTTGGGTGGTCTCTCCATTGGTAACTAGCATTTTGGTGCTGGTATCCATAAGGTTGTTTATTGTAGCCACCAGATTGTTGCCGTCTAAAAGATTGGATAGCAGCAGCCTGTTCCATTACAAACTCAGAGTATTGCCCTGCAGATGGGCACTCTTCTACTATGTGTTGTGGAGATTGGCATATCAGACATGCCTCCATCACTTGTGTAGCCATTTTGGGCTGCACCACAGTCAGAAGTTTATCAAATCTTTCAGTAAGATTGGCCATCTGCATTCTCAAGTCATCATTTCCCCTGACTACATACATTTTTTCTTTAGAAGTCTCAGCAAGCCCCAGCTTAGGAGGAGGCTCCTGAACGGTTCTAGATGAGGACATCTTCTGGAAAGTATTTTCACTTATGACCTTGAACAAGTCCCATGCCTCATCAGCATGTTTTATGCATATACGTTCCACAACAAGAGGCATCTACCATGTCTCTGCTCTTTTCATCAATCCCATTGTAGAAGCTCTGGACAAGCTGCCAGTCAGGGATCTTGTGGTGGGGACATTGTTTGAGCATCTCTTTAAATCTATCCCAGCATTGGTTAAAATCTTCAGTTGGGGACTGGGCAAAAGAAAGTATGCCCTTCCTCAATTGGTTGGTCTTGGTCTCTGGGAAAAATTTAGACAGAAATCTTGTCTGGAGGTCTTTCAGGAGTGATGCTGTTGTTTGGGAAAGTAGATAACCAGGTCATGGCCCTGTCCTTTAAGGAGAAAGGAAAGAGCCTTAACCTAGTGGCTTCTGGTCCTAAACCAGCAATGGAGAATTTCGTGCACAGGGCTAAGAATTGGTCAATGTGCTTGTAAGGGTCTTCCTTGCTAAGCCCATGGAAAGAGGGAAGCATTTGGATGATAGAAGTTTTGATTTCGTAGTTTCCTTGAACATCTGGGAACTGAATGCTGAATGGAGAATTGTAATCATTTGGAGCATTCAATTCCTTTAATATTCTAGGTTGTTCTTCACCCATAACTGCTGTCTCAATTTCAATAGGGGGCTCAACTGTGGTGTGTCTATGCCTTCTCGGTCTTCTACCCCTTTCTATCTCAGGGTTAGCAGGTTCTAATGTAGGACAGAGGGATCTCCTTCCTAACATGCAAACACACCAACAGCAGGGAAGACTATTCGCAGGCACATTGCACTTAACAAAAATTGCAACTACCCTAATCAACTGCTATTGAATCTTCAAAGGAGAAATAGACTGAGTTTTGAGGGTTACAGAAGTGCAAACAGAGGTAGCTAGACTCCCAGTGTAATTCTACTCTCCTTCTCTGCTACGGTCCAGACTGTAAGAAAAATTCTAAATGTAATTCAGCAGTATCAATTATTCACAAGTACAGCTACCAAAGAATAAAGAATCAAAAATCTAGAGTCTACTAAAAGATCAATGTCCCCGGCAACGGCGCCAAAAAATTGTTGGTCTATTTTAAGTTCTTGCTACTGACTTTATTGAAGACAGCGATAAGAATGAGGTAAATGAAAAATGAGTGAATTAATGAATATTAAGTTACAATAATTTTAAATTATGAAAGAGATATCAGCACATTGAGGGCTAACAATAGCCTGCAAGATCAGGGCCAATTGTAGCAAGTTTTAAAAGTAAGTATATTAAAGATCGTCCACAGAGAATTTGTCTGAAATATGAGATAGACCTCCAGATCTGTGCTACCAGATCTGGCTCTATAATTATCTAAGCGATAAAAGAGAGTGTTGGGTTTGTCACGTTTAACTAAAAGCAAATAAAGAAAAGAACTAACTAAGCGATCCGGATCCAAGTTGGGAAGTGATTAAAATAAATCAAATGGAGAAATAATAACTTTACGTGATTTAGCCTTTGAATTTTAATGGAGAATGCACGCAACTAAGCGAGTTGATTCAATCTTCATCGGCTACCGGTACGGATGTAAGAAAATAAATCTGAATTAAGGAAGGGTTTAGACTTATGGTTATGATCTGTCCACTTAAATGGTCACGGATCATCCAATAGTTGATGACCTATCCTCAATTGAACATGAACATCATTGCAAGTCTTTGTCGAACTAGGTTACCAACGCTAATTAAATGGGGAGTAATGAATCAAGGGAAATTGCATGCAAAGTAGTGAATCTAAAGGAGTCTAATGCACTAAGGTGATCAATAAGAACCCTTGACATGAATCCAATGGAGAAAACAGTTCTGACAACCTTTTAAATTCAATCTTACAATTACAGAGCACGGCTAGACAGCCCTCAGACTTGCAGTCTTGAATCCAATCTCCTTGGAGTTACAAATAGCTCTCAGAAACTCTCAAAAGCAAATACAAAAGAAGCTATTACAGGGGGTACAGACAAGCTATCTGACCGGAAAGCGGGGAAATAGAAATGAACTCAAAATCTGGATACCCAAATTGGGCAAATGGTTCGTCTATTTATAGTTTTCCCTAAGCCAGCTCAGATGTGTATCAACCAATCAGAATTGGATAGATCTGTATCAACCAATAGGAGTCGAGCACCGTGATCCGGATCTGTTCGCCAATCGTAAATGCTTGATCCGTTCACCAATCAGAAACAGAGGCATCAATTACATTATGTAATTCAAAAATCTGTTTGAGCTTCTAGAAGTTCCCAAGTAATTTCATCTTTGGGTGTTCACATGGGGTGGAATATGCCTTTGGTTCGTGCTTGAATCTTCCGGAATGTCCTTGGGTTTTAAAATGCATTGGGGCGTGCAAAGTTTCTGAAATACCCTTGGACGAAATCCCGGAATGCCATTTAGCATAGTTTAAGGGCTTTTTTAAAGTAGTTTGGCTCGAAGCTCTCTTCATAAAGCATTTTGGCTTCGAGATCTTTTATAAGCATTTTGGCCGGAGATCTTTTCGCAAAGGACTTTTGGCTTCAGGAGATCTTTTAAAGGACTTCTCTTCTTTTACAAAGGTCATTCTTCTATTAAGTGTTTTCTTCTTTTAAAGTTCAAGGTTCTTCTGATTGACTTTTAGCTTCCATTCTTCTTTGCGAATGGATCCTTCTTCTTCTTGGTCTTTTCTTGCTCTTTTAGGACCTTTTAGCCATTCTTTGAGGCTATTTCTTCACTCCCTCTTTGAGTTTGACATGCGTTGTCGACTTTTGATCATTTTAGGATGGTTTTCGGATTTGGACTGTCTTTTGGTTAGGCAATATGAACACTAAAGCACTTATTTAGTCCTCTCAAGGGTCTTTCAAGGCTCATGTTTAGGGGTAAAAATGGTATTTTTCACTACTTATCACACCCCCAAACCTAAGCTTTGCTAGTCACGAGCAAAGAAACATAAAAAACAAAGTAAAGAGCCACTTTTAGGAAGCACAGTGCATTTAGCATATGCAACAAGCCTTTTAAACCCCTAGGTGATCCCTAGAGGAGGTGAAGTCTCTGAGGGTTTTCGGTGAAGGTACCCACAAACTTCTCCATGAAGCAGTTAACATCGATGCAATATTATCAAATGAGCAATCAAGGAGCGAGTTAGTTACTCTTGAATCAATGATGAAATAGAAAATTTGATTATTGTTTGCGATTTAAACATTTATAAACCTCATGAATGTTTCAATATTTCCAATCTGTGAACAGTCATAGAAAATCATACAAATGTGCTGATAGCTCATCCTATGGATAAAAATTAGGTTATAAGTCATACTTAAGGTGCTCAAGTTCCAACCCAAATACTCACGGGTATACTCTCATCGTGTTTTTGTTGAGGGGTTCATTTTCACTCAAGCTCAAGAGCAGTTACATCTCCCCACTGGGTCTGTAAGCATGAGCATAGGCATGATTCTTAGGCAATGGCATCATTGACATCTCCTCACCATAGATTGGGTCACTTCTCATCTCCACATGACAGCTCACTCAACTTTGGATCACAAGGGCTTTTAATCTAGGTTTGTTTGTATGGCTTATGGGTGAAGTTTCAAGGAAAGGCAATTTGAGCAGAGGTTTGAATTTGAGAACTCGGAAGTGCGAGAGATGGTTCATGACTCCACCTTTTTGAGTTTAGCTTCTTTCTTCTTCTTTTGATTCTCACATTCACGGTGATCAGTTCTTTCTTTGATCTTGCATTTTTCAACATAAGGTCCCTTTTTGCCTTTTTGCTTGCAACTTTTCACATTGTTTGTCTCTTCTTTTCTCGGTCACCATATTGCTGTTTTGAGGTATTTTCTCTTCATTTTCTTGATGTTGCCGAAATGGTCCATCTTCATTCTTTCTCCTTTACCTCTGAATTCTCGAGTGAGGGAAGGCTGAATTAGTTCCATAGGTTCAGTGCAAGTACTTTTGAGTATTTTGATGAAGAATTGTAGGATTCTGACTCAAATGGGGTACAAGCAGGGCAGAATTTTCTTGGTTCGTTCTGTTAGGTTCAAGCTGACCAAAGAAGGCCTTGCTCTTTTCCTCAGTTTCATGAGTGCTGTTACTTGCTTTAATTTGTCGTTTCTTACCTTCTAGTGGATCTAATGCCTCAGCCAATCCTTTGAATCAGAAAAAATTGCCTCAGTCACTCTTCAACAGAGATGGAAAATATATGGGCTCAATTCTCACTGGTTATGGTTTTTCCTTGAGCTTTTAAGTATGTCTTTACCTTTTTCTCTTTCCCATGACTTGCTAAATGCTGATACCAGTAGGTTTTCATGGTGCTAACATCATGGAAATGTAGAATATTGAAAGGTTTATGATGTCTAAATTTTGCAAAGAAATTTTAAACTTCCTAATTGTCATGATTCTTAAGTAAATTAATACATTTCCTAATTACTTAGGTGATTCTGCTGCCCTTATGTTAACTATTCCCTAGGCAGGACTTGTCTGCCACACCCCCAAACCTATGGGGAACAGTGTCCTCACTGGTTCAAAGGTGGTGGACAATTATTAGGGGAAGAGAGCAGAAACAACAATAATCCTGATACATACAAGCACATCGAAATTTGGATAGAAAATAAAAGGAAAAAGGGAAAGGGAGTAGGGGAGGGTTGTAAGTTTTTCCAAATAGGGAGAACAAAACATGATCGGTTAGGCACTTATAATGTAAAAAATTGCAATAGAATAAAAAGCGTAAAATAAGAAAATAAGAAAGAGACAATTGATGAATTGGGCTTGTAAACCGGTAGGGGCCGGCCGATTCTCCTACTTCCCTCATTCTTCTTAACATGGCCCCGACTTGTGGTCCGTGCTTTCTTGCCAAAGTTGTGAGGAGTACCTCAAAGGGCTCTTCCTATCAATGTCAAACTTGGCTCTTAAGAGGGTCAGAATGAGTCTTCCAAAGGGAGGCCAAGAATCTTCATTCCTTTTTACCTTGGCACTCACATCACCCATTGCTTTCAGATCGCATGGGGCATTGAAGAATTGCCCTTAGAGAAGTGAAAGAGGGCTTCTAAGATGGGGTTCGCTCTCTTGGTGTGCCCAAGAACATAAAAACTCTCTCAGTATGGAATCCATCAAGAGATATTGCGGGGCGGATCTCTTCTCACTATTGATTGCCCAGAACCCACCATGCCCTGTGTCAAATGGGCGCCATATCTCGAAAGAGGCAACTTCAGAGCTCAAGGGTCCATCGATTGAATTGAAAAGGTATCCCTAGGGCATGTCCAATGTCCTCGTGATCCTGATTAAGTCACGATTGTCTATAAAAATAACTAGGGTTGGCACATCGATGTTCCTCCGTGACCGTGGTGAGGTTCGATTCCATGCCTTTGTCATCCTTGGGTAAATTTTCTCGGTAATGGAGTGAGGATGGTGCCGAGGAAGCCTCCCGAGATATCTTAAAGATAGCACTAATCAGTTTGGAGGAGAAAAAGTTTCATCCACCAATAGCTCGGTATGAGCTTACGGGCATCAATGAATGGGTTAGGCAAAACCAAAGGAATGGGTAATGGGGACACTGCACTGGGCTCGAGGCGCAGGGTGGGCTCCTCATGGCGTATTTTTTTTTTCTTTTCAACCCTATCTCGCTTTGTCCATTGAAAGTTTTCTTTGCAGACTTCTTGGCTTTGCCTTTGGCTTTGGGGGTGTTTTGGCTGCCTTCTTGGTCAAGATTTAGGGAACATGGCAAGAGATTTCTCGTTTTCCCATATTTAAAATGGCCTCAAATGTAGCTTAAGTACCAAAGAATCACGTAAAGAATAAGAGTAGAAGCGATTACGCGATCCGAGGGTTTCCTCGTGTGAGTTTCTTTGCTCAAAAGATCGTATGATCTACACCTTTGATTTCGACAAGAGAAAAGGCGCAGAGGATTAGAATAGATGGTGGAGTCTTTACCTTGCGAAATGTTTGTAAAGACTCCTCCACTCATCAATGATGTCAACATGGAAACATTCCTCACAGAGAATTGAGGTTGAGTAACAAAGATTATACACATTCAATTTAACTTTCATATTTCCAAAAGACACCTCCATGATGCCGACTGCATTGAATGCATGCATTAGTCAGAGCCGTGAATGGTCTTCCCATAATGACAGGGATGGCGTGGTACTTTTGGTTGGTTCCATGTCCAACACCAAAAGTCGGCAGGTAGAAAAACTTGTCTACTCCTACCAAAACATCTTCAATCAACCCCATAGGTTTCCTTTCAGATCTGCTCTAGTCAGTAACACCACTTGAGTGGGTTTCAATTCTCCCAAACCTAGCTTCTCATAAACAGAAAGGTTGACACTAGCACCCAGATCTAGCAAGGCTCTCTCAATGGTGTGCTCCCCAATGATGCAGGGGATTGTGGGGATTCCAGGGTCTTGCATCTTAGGTGGTGTTGCAATTGATAGCACTTGGTTGATTTTCTCCACAGCAAAGGCCTTCTTGGATAAATGTATCCTAGATTGCCTTTTGTGGGTGCACACCTCTTTGAGAAATTTTGCATAAGCAGGGACCTGTTTGATTGCATCAAGCAGAGGTAGATTAATTTTAACTTGCTTGAATGTCTCCATCATTTCCTCAATTTTTGTGTTTCCTTTGTCAAAAGGAGAAACTGACTTCATTGCATGGGGAAATGGGAGGTGAGGAACAAATTTCTCCTCCTCATCTTTTTCAACAATTTTGTTATTTTTCTGTTTTTCATTTTTTTGAATTTTCTGATGTAAATCAACAGCCCTGCAAGATCAGGGCCAATTGTAGCAAGTTTTAAAAGTAAGTATATTAAAGATCGTCCACAGAGAATTTGTCTGAAATATGAGATAGACCTCCAGATCTGTGCTACCAGATCTGGCTCTATAATTATCTAGAAAGCAGATAAAAAGAGAGTGTTGGGTTTTGTCACGTTTAACTAAAAGCAAATAAAGAAAAGAATTAACTAACTGATCCAGATCCAAGTTGGGGAAGTGATTAAAATAAATCAAATGGAGAAATAATAACTTTCTGTGATTTCGCCTTTGAATTTTAATGGAGAATCTGCAACTAAACAGAGTTGATTCAATCTTCATCCGCTACCAAAGACAGATGTAAGAGAAATAAATCAATTAAGGAAGGTTTAGACTTATGGTTATGATCTCATCACTTAAATGGTCATGCATCATCCAATAGTTGTTGACCTATCCTCAATTCGTAACATGAACATCATCGCAAGTGTGTCGTAACTAGGTTACCAACGCTAATTCGTGCAGAGTAATGAATCAAGGGAAATTGCATGCAAAGTAGTGAATCTAAAGGAGTCTAATGCACTAAGGTGATCAATAAGAACCCTTGACATGAATCCAATGGAGAAAACACGATTCTACAACCTTTTAAATTCAATCTTACAATTACGAAGCACGGCTAGATGTACTCGGACTTGCAGCCTTGAATCCAATCTCCTTGGAGTTACAAATAGCTCTCGAAACTCTCAAAAGCAAATACAAAAGAAGCTATTACGAGTGCAGACAAGCTATCGTAGGAAGCGGGAAATAGAAATGAACTCAAAATCTGGATACCCAAATTGGGCAAATGGTTCTGCCTATTTATAGTTTTCCTAAGCCCCATCGGATGTGTATCAACCAATCGAATTGGATAGATCTCAGATCAACCAATAGGAGTCGAGCACCGTGATCCAGATCTGTTCCGCCAATCGAAATGCTTGATCCGTTCACCAATCGTGAAACAGAGGCAACAATTCTGTTATGTAATTCAAAAATCTGTTTGAGTTTCTAGAAGTTCCCGCCAAGTAATTTCATCTTTGGGTGTTCACATGGGGTGGAATATGCCTTTGGTTCGTGCTCAGAATCTTCCGGAATGTCGTTGGGTTTTAAAACGCATTGGGGCGTGCAAAGTTTCTAAATACCCTTCTGACGAGCCGCAAATCCTCGTAATGCCATTTCATAGTTTAAGGGCTTTTTCAGAGTAGTTTGGCTCCGTAAGCTCTCTTCGCAAAGCATTTTGGCTTCAGGAGATCTTTTCGCAAAGCATTTTGGCTTCAGGAGATCTTTTCGCAAAGGACTTCTCTTCTTTTCGCAGAGTGTTTTCTTCGTTTCGCAAAGGTCATTCTTCTATTCGAGGAGTGTTTTCTTCTTTTCGCAAAGTTCAAGGTTCTTTGCGAATAGTAGAAGGTCTTTGCGAATTGACTTTTAGCTTCCATTCTTCTTTGCGAATGGATCCTTCTTCTTCTTCAGGTCTTTTCTTGCTCTTTTAGGACCTTTTTAGCCATTGCGGAGGCTATTTCTTCACTCCCTCTTTGAGTTTGACATGCGTTGTCAGCTTTTTGATCATTTTAGGATGGTTTTCGGATTTGGACCTGTCTTTTTGGTTAGCTGCAATATGAACACTAAAGCACTTATTTAGTCCTCTCAAGGGTCTTTCAAGGCTCGTGTTTAGGGGTAAAAAATGGTATTTTTCACTACTTATCAGGACTGCTGTAACAAGTTTTGATAAGTAAGAGTTTATCCCATGGGGAAGTTGATCTAAAACTCTAAGGGAGTTATCCTTAGTAGGCTCTTCAGATCTGACTACAGATTTGGCAAGCGTAAATGGAAGGGGATTTAGGGTCACTATAATCCAAATCCTAAGGCAACTTACTGTCTAGATTACAGAAAGGGTTAAGAAGAGTGGTGGAGTGAGAAAATAAATATAAAAGGGTGAGAAGTATGTTATTAGGTACAGATCTGATGGGGTCTTATAACTCAGACTCATATCTTTTGCTATAGAAATCCTGTCCAATGGCTACATTATCACCAAAGAGGAGAAAGAATCTAACTCACTCCTGAGCCATGATCCAATCCCTTAAGGCTATAACCTGTCCACTCAAATGGTCAAAAACTATCCAATGGGGGAACCAAAATCCATAGATGAGTCAGAATAAGTTTACCATTGTAGGCACTACTTCATCCAGGCTACAAGCTTAAGAATCCATAGGAACCTCATCCTCTAAAGTTCTGTGTGTGGGGATAGGCCTACAAAGTGTACAAGCCTGGACACACAGGACCAGCAAGAGTTTGAGTGCTAGCGTTTAAGCATGACTGTTCACTGCTTTAGAAAGACTGCAGTGATTCAGTCACAAGCCTACAATCTCTACAGCCAACTCAGATCTGTAATCTGATGGTGGATCTATTCAACTATAGGGGAGTCTGTCACTGCATAATCTCCACAAGGCTACAATCACAAGTGCAGAGAAGAAGAATCTATCTTAGTTCCATTAATTGGCCTCACCTTAGGGCTATAATCTGTCCACTTGAATGGTCACAGACTATCCACAAAGGCTATCCTCCTCATAAAGGTCTAAGACAGAATAAGAACATTGCTGCCGCCACCATTTTCATAAGGCTACAAGCACAAGTTCCCATGGGAATTCAGATTTAGTGGGTCCTGTGGTGGGGGAAGGCCTGTAAAGTGCCTAACCTGGACACACAGGTCACTTAGATCTAAATAATACCTTAGAACCAATCCTCCATTGCTTACAAAATAGCTTAGTAATGGAGGATCTCAAGGCAGCAGCCTTGTACAGCACAACTCACAACAAAAATAACATCCCATACATGCAACATATCCTATTATAAAAACTCCATTAAAGTCTATACCAGATAATCATACAAAAGACATAGCCAGCAAATGCTGGACTATAGAGAGAAAGAAAAAGGAAAAAGAAAACTCCTAAACCCTAACCTTAGCCTAACTATAATTCTACAGTTGGTTTTTAGAGAAGAAGCATAGAAGTTAAGTCCCAAAGAGATATCCCACCCTTAAACCTAAGCTAGGCTTAGGCTTATATAGCAGTCGATTCTCTCACAATTAGGGTTAGGAAAAACCCTAATTTCTTAATGTAATTGTGGCCCATTCCTATCCCTTGGATGCCTCGGGGCATGTGCACGGAGATTAGAGCATTGGAGTGCGTGCCCTAATAATTGGAGATTCCCAGATTGCCCTTACAGAAGTGGGAAGAAGTTTAGAACTCGATCCTCATTGGATAGAAAGGATTTCTAGATCGCATGGTAGAATTGGCATCGCGGGGTTGAATTGACCTGAAGTTCATGCAGTCGCGGGGTTTACATCTTGGTCATCGCGGGGTACTAATGGTTCTCGCGAGATTGAATTTTCAGCTTTGAATGGCGCGGTGATTGTTCGCGTGGTACGTCCCTTAGTGAATCTCACGACAGGTCTTCATGAAGAAGCAGTGTTCAAGAGTTTCTGGGTCGCACGAGATTCACTAAAGGTCTGTATCTCGCGACCACTGCGTGCAGGAATGCCTAAAGCCCTCTCTTCTGAGTGAGTCACGCGAAGCTTAACGATTCCCCTTTTGAGTTGTGCGAGACTGCGCGAATGCTTTAGATTGAGCCTCGCGAGGACCTCACAAAGTCTGTTTTTCAATTATTTTTGGCACCAAACCGCGCGAGAACGGCGCGAAGACTGTGCGAATGCTTCACTCACTTATGGCTGAGCTTCGCGAGAGTCGCGCGAAGACTGATTTGCATATCAAATCGTGCGGGAGCAGTGCGAGAACTGCGCGAGCAGTTATTGTGCTTCCTCCAGGGGCTCATGAAAACTGTGCGAAGGCATTATCTCTGGTTCAATTAAACCCTGTGACATTTGCGCGAGGCATCCTTCTTGGTTTATTTATGCTTTGATGTGCCTATGCTTCGGCGAACTTTTTATCTGGTTTCATCCTTCATTCTGCTGAGGTAGTTCTGGGGCAACATTAAGCTTCTTGGCATGGTTAGGAGTTTATTAGCAGCTGCTGCTTATTACCTACATAATAAACTTAAAACACATTTATTAAATGATTAAGGGTCTAACAGAGATTAAGTTAAGGGGTGAAAAGTGGCACTTTTTAGGTCTTAACAATTAACCTACATGAACCTCCCACTGCTCAGTGATCCATAGCTTTGTAATATATGTACCATATGTGTTAAATGTGTGTTTTGTTTTCTATTACTTAGCAAATTTTCAATTACTACTGTTAGAGTGATGCTTTGCTTGTGTGTTTAATTTTATGTTGTTTTGTTTTAAGTACATGTGCTTATCTGTCATCTGAATTTTGATACTCATGTCTATTGCTGATGGTTGAGATGCTCTCATAATACGTATCATGAATTTGATCTAAATGATTATCTTTGGAATTATGAACTTATGATGTTTCAATGTTGATAAAGGGTAACTTAATTATCATGATAAAGTGGAGTCAATGTCAAGGAGTTGGTGCTGATGCACACTGAATTGGTGCATGATATTGTACTTGCACAGGCCAGGGCACAAGCTGAGAGGAAAGATTAAGTTTGCCTTCTCACGAGGCTAAATGGCCTAAATTTCAAGCTCGCAAGCCACCTGAAGCTTTCTCGTAGAGTTTTGATGGATATTTAATACCGCTCGAGAGCTTCGCGAGCATAAGGACATATGCTACAACTTGATAGTGAGCCCCGTGAGATGCTTGAGACTCAAATTTTAATGCTTGTGAGGCTTCGCTACTCTAGCTGCGTGAGATATGAGCGACTACTTCGCGTGCTTGGGCCTGAATTCAACTCTGTGAAGTACCTCACGAGGCTCATAAATCCTTTAAATCTTTTCTCGCGCAGCTTTATTCTTGTCCGCGATAGAACCTCTCACGAGGTTGGTTCTGTATTGCGTGAAAAATTTACTCCGCGAGATCCTAGCGACAGCCTCACGAACCACAGGTTAAGCCCTATAAACCCTACAAATTTCTCTATTTTCTTTATTCTATCTTTTTATCCTAACTTTTCCTACGCATTCACAAGCTCCCTCTTTTCCTCTTTCTCCTATACAACCCTTTCCACTCAACCTCAGCTAGTTTCCTCATACATTTTTACTCCCCATCACCTCCTAGTCACTTTGAGCTAGGTTTGGGGGGATTTGAATATCTGTGCAACGTGTGAAGTGAATCCCTAGCTGTCATTTGGTAAGATTTCTCACTCTTTCTCAGTTGATTTAATTGGACATTACTTTAGTGTAAGTAGAGAGCAAGTTGGGGTCTGTTTTATTTGTGAAAGAGTGCATTACAATAGCTGGGATTTTGCAACCCTAACTTGAAAAAAGTTGAATAGCTATGGCCACGAGTTTAAAATTCCACCACCTGCTGGGAGCCCTGTGGTCACACGAAAATCTGTAAGGATTATAGAGGCCTCTAATGTGGAGACCCCTGTGGTAACTGCACCAACTGAACTGAGGAGCCCCAAATTGAGTAAACTGTGAAGAAGGGCAAGGGCATGACCTCTGATGCCCAAAGTGCCAAAAAGAAATCTGCTCCTAAGAAGAGGGCCAGAGAGCACCCACCATCTAAAAGCCCTGAGAAATCAATGAAGAAATATAAAATGGGCAAGGAAGTAGCCCCTGAGGTCCCTGAGGATGAAGAGGAAGAAGATAATCAATACCTTAGGGTCCCATCTGAATTTGTAGCTGGAATTAAGCTAGAATTTGAGACAATTTTTTCTAAGGATTTCTTTGAGGAGCTACCTGAAATAGCTGCCTCCATGGGGTACCTCCCCAATGCAACTAGTCTTCCCTAGATTAGTGTAATTGCTTTACCAGAATATCAGAATCAAAACTGGGGATGATGGGAACCCATCATTGCTAGTGTTGATAGACAAATTCGAGATGCTGTTCAATCAGGCTACCATTGCTAGGATCCTTAGGATACCAGCTAGGTATAGCCCTGAACGTGGCGTGGGTCCCCCTTTGACAGCCACCATCCCAGAGATAGCCAAGGAGCTGATTAGAGGGGTCACTGCATCAGGAGCATCAATCAGGAAGAGAGATTTACACCCCCACCTCAGATTTATGGATGGGTTGCTGAAGAAAAATGTATATTTCTCTGGACATGAATAGGAGAGGAGGTCTCCTATTGTTGATGCACTATTCTCCTCTCACAAGGGCCATTACTTGGATGCTATCAAGTTAATTTTTGAGGGGATGACTGACATTGTGGAGAAGGTGAATACCAAGAAGAAACCCCATTCTCTTCCCTACTGTAGCCTTATTACATCCTTGCTGAAGCTTGGAGGATATCAATTTCAAATGAATGAAGAAACCATTGCCCTGAACCCCAGAGATTATGGAAAGAAGTAATGGGGGATTAGTGGCGCTCTCATTGAGAAGAAGAAGAAGAAGCCTGAGGTATTAGCAACCTCTAATGTTGTTGCTGTTGCTGCCTGTTATTCACTAAAAAGTACCACTTTTCACCTCTTAACTTAGGCTTTGCTGGATCTTGAAGTAGAATAATAATCATTTGTTAAGTGTGTTTTATAGTTAGCAATAAAATATGCAGCTTAATACAAACTCCTTGCTTTTTGGCCTAAAAGAGAGAGAATACACTCAAAGATGATAGCTGAGACAAAGCCTAATGGAACACCTTGGTAGTGCTTACCATGGTGACTCATTATTGCTGATCACCATTGACCAAAGTCTAGTAGATGAATGAAGTTAGCTGAGAAGGGAGGAGACAACGACAACAGCAAGTGCAATGCACCATAGTAGTAAAAGATAGACCTCGCTGAGTTGAGGAGCTTCCTTGTGAAGCTAAAGTTACAATGGAAGAGGCCCTCGCGTAGACATGTCGTGCAGTCAGAAGGACAGCTGAAACAACCTCGCAAAGATCTCACAGGTTAAAGTCTCCAGAATCTAGTAGCAAAACTCTCGCAGAGATCAAGCCTCAAAGTAGTCGCGCGAAGAACATAGCGAGTCCATATGTACACTGAACAAACTGTCACCTCGCGGAGTTCTCACGTAGCCCTGGAAGAGAGAGATGCTTAGAATTCACTTCACATAGATATCGTGCACTCTGAAGCCTTACCATTGACTATGCGAGCGCAGGAGAATAACTGCGCGAGTACTTAGCAAGAGAGAGGTTCTGAAGCTCAACTGAGCGAGAAATCTTGGCGCTCCAGATCATCTCTGCGACAGCATTGCAGCGCTAGCGAACTGCGCGATCAAATGAAGAGCTAATGCTTGAGCAAGCACTTCCCACCAGCCAAAGGCAACTCCGCGAAGGCAAAGCAGCTACGCAAATGAGCTAAAAGCAAATGCCAGCCCCACAAAGAACGAGCTCTCCACTTCTCAGTTTTAACTGAAGGACTTTTTAGGAATTTCCCAAGGCTAGGGCAAACTTCCCGAGGCATGGATTTTAAGGTACATATCTCTAGGCATCCAAGGGTTGAAATAGTGCCATGTCTACTAAAAAAACTAGGGTTAATCTCTTTAGAGCCAAGGCCATTTTGATATAGTATATAAGCTGTACTTAGAGTTTATTATTTTCATCTTTCCTTCATCCTCTGTTGGCTGAGAACTCTAGTAGGCTAGGGTTAAGATTTGATCATCTCTTTTTCTTATTATTCTTCTCTCTTAGCCCAGCACTTGCTGGCTAACCCCCCTTGTAAGTAGCTAGGTTTAGTTTATTTCAGTTTTGTAATAGGTTTTGTATACATTGGGAATTTTGATGAGCAATTGTGTATAGGCTGTAACCTGGAGATAGTTTATTGTAAGTTTTATATTCATCAATGGATTGCTATTTTAATGCTTAATTAAATCTAAAGATCTTATGGTTTCTTTAGATGTCTATAGGATCCATGTATTTGGGGCTAGCCCATTCAGTTTCTAGTAGGTCTATTGTTTACCATCTGATTTACCTTGGTTTGATAGCCCCATGGAAAGCAATGCTGGATCTGTAGTGAGATCCAGGGAGGTCGGAGGACTATGGACCATGGTGGTTGCAGTAGTTTTCATGTTCTTTCTTAGGCCTCTGTGGGATTGACAGACCAATGGAATACCCTGTGACCATTCAAGTGGACAGAGTATAGCCCTATGGTTGTGCCCATTCACATCTTTGAGAAGGATTCTTCTCCCCTTCATATGAGCTTTTAGAGCCTGATGAGGAGGTTTGTATAGGAACTGGCTGCCCTCTATTTTACCTAGCCGACATCAGATGTTAGATCTGATCTCTTTGTAGTAATTACAGCTTGAGGTTGAGTCATTGCAGGCCATTTGTAGCAATGACCAGCTGAATCTAAAGCCTTATTCAACCTGTTGCATGGTCCTTTTTGTGGGCACTAGTGAGCAGTTAGCCTTAGCAAAGCACTTAGGATCTTATGGGTTAGAATACCTATGGATGTCAGCCAGGTCTGTGCGCAGATCTGGAGAGCTTGTAGCACTAGCATTACATAGTGCTGCAATAGTATTCATGGCTTGATCTGGCCTAGTGGGTGGGGGAATGATTAGTCCACTCCCCTGGGTTGGATTGGCAATGTCTGTTTTAATCAATGGGATTTGACAAACTCTATCGGATACTAATGGGATTATCTTAGATGCTTGCTGCTAACTTTATTTGAAAACAGTGATAAGAATGTGTTAGTAAAAATAATTTAAAGGTGGATTGAAAAACACAAAACAGTCAGTCTAAAAATACACAGTCCTACAAGATACATGGTCCATTGTAGCAAGTTTTGATAAGTAAGAGTTTGTCCCATAAAGAAATTGATCTAGAATCCAAAATGGGCTATAATAGTAGGCCTCCAGATCTAGCTACATATATGACAATCCTAAAGAAAGGGAGTTGGGTGTCACGACTCACTAAATTAATCCTAAAAATAGAGAAATAGAATATAGCCCCATCCTAATGAAAGGGTTTAGAAGAAGATGGTAGTAGTGTGTGCCAAAATAAAATATAAAAATTATGAGAAGTAAGCAGGTTGAGCTAGAGTTAATGATACAGTAATGTAACTCATATTTAGTCTGTCTCTGCGGTGCTCCTTGCTGAGACGCCATCAATAGCCTCAATAAGGTATAAGCTCCCAATTTAACCCATGCCATTTGGGGCGCTCTTAGGGCTATACTCTGTCCACTCTAATGGTCACAAGGTATCCGATAGAGTCTGCCAAATCCCATTGGTTAGAATAGACATTGTCAATCTAACCCAGGGGAGTGGACTGATCATTTTCACAACCACTAGACCAGCTCTAGCCATGAACACTATTACTATGTAATGCTAGTGCTACAAGCTCCCCAGATCTACGCATAAACCTGACTGACTTTCATAGGTATTCCAACCCATAAGATCCTAAGTGCTTTGCTAAGGCTTATTGCTCACTAGTGTCCACAAAAAGGACCATGCAACAGGTTGAATAAGGCCTTTAGCTCAGCTGGTCATTGCTACAAATAGCCTGCAGTGATTCAACCTCAAGCTGTAATTACTACAAGAGATCAGATCTAATATCTGATATCGATTAGGTAGAACAGAAGGGAGCCAGTTACTGTACAAATCTCCTCCCAAGGCTCTAGAAGCTCATATACAGGGAAGAAGAATCCTTCTCAAACATGTGGATGGACACAACCTTAAGACTATACTCTATCCACTTGAATGGTCACAGGGTATCCCATTGGTCTGTTCATCCCACAGAGGATTGAGAAAGAACATGAAAACTACTGCAACCACCATGGTCTGTAGGCCTCCGAGCTCCCTGGATATCATTACAGATCAAACATTGCTTTCCATGTGTCTATCAAACCAAGGAAAATTAGATGGTAAACAATAGACCTACTAGAAACTGAATGGGCTAATCCCAAGTACATGGATCCTATAGACATCTAAAGAAACCATAAGATCTATAGATTTGATTAAGCATTAAAATAATAGTTCATTGATAACAGCAAAACGTACAATGAACTATCTCCTGGCTGCAGCCCATACACAACTGCTCATCTAAGATCCCAATGTATCCAAAAATCTATTACAAGACTGAAACAAAGCTAGACCTAGCTACCTACAGGAGGATTACCGAGCAAGTGTTGAGCTAAGAGAGAAGAGAAAGAGGAAAAAGAGGTGATCAAACCCTAACCCTAGCCTGCTAGAGCTCTCATTCGGCAGAGGATGAAGGAAAGATGAAAATAATAAGCTCTAAGTATAACTTATATACTCTGTCAAAATGGCCTTAGCTCTAAAGAGATTAACCCTAATTTTTCTAGTAGACATGGCACTATTGCAACCCCTAAATGCCTCGAGATGTGTGCTTCAAAATCCATGCCTTGGGAAGTGTGCCCTAGCCTTGGGAAATTCACAAAAGGTCCTTGAGTTAAAACTGAGAAGTGGAGAGCTCGCGCTTCGCAGGGCTGGCAGCTATTTTAGTTCACTCGCGTAGTTGCTTCGCTTACACAGAGCTGACTTTGGCTGATAGGAAGGGCTCATTCACACAGTAAACCTTTAGTGAATCATGTAGATGGCTTATGAGTCGCAGTGCTGTCATGGAGATGATCTGAAGAGCAAGAGTGTTTCGCACAATAGAGCTTCAGGAGCTCTCTCTCGCTAAGTACTCGTGCAGGGGGGCTCTTGCGCTCATGTAGTAACTTGTAAGGCTCCAGAGTGTGCGAGATCTGTGCGAAGGGGAATTCTGGGCATCTCTCTCTTCCAGGGCCATGCGAGAACTTCGCGAGGTGAATTTTTATTCTCTATGAATATGGGCTCACTGTGTTCCTCGAACGGCTGCTTTGAGGCTTGATCTCTGCAAGAGCTTTGCGACCACAAATTCTCAAGGTTTTACACCGTGAGATCTTCACAATGCCTTTATGGATCTCTTCTTGACTGCGCAATATATCTGTGCGAGAGCTTCTTCCACTGCATCTTTAGCTTCGCGAGGAAGCTCCTCAACTCAACGAGGTCTATTTCTTGACACTCTGTAGCACTACACTTGCTGCTATTGCAGCATCCTCCTTTCTCAGCTAACTTCAGTCATCTGCTAGACTTTAGGTCAATGATGATCAGCAACAGTGAGTCACCATGGTGAGCACTACCAAGGTGTTTCATTAGGCTTTGGCTCAGCTATCATCTTTGCTTGTATTCTCTCTTTTGGGCCAAAAGGCAAGGAGTTTGTATTAAGCTACACATTTTATTACTAACTGTAAAACATACTTAATAAATGATTATTAGTGGGCTTTAAGGTCCATCAAAGGCTAAGTTAAGAGGTGAAAAGTGGTACTTTTCAGTGAATAACAGATACCCTGTGACCATTAGAGTGGACATAGTATAGCCCTAAGAGCGCCCCAAATGGCATGGGTTAAATCGAATATTTTTACCTTGTTGAGGCTTTTAATAGCGTCTCAGCAAGGAACACTGCAGAGATAGACTAAATCTGAGTTGCATCACTGCTTTGACTCTAGCTTAACCTGCTTACTTCTCATAATTTTTATATTTTATTTTGGCATGCACTACCACCATCTTTCTCTTAACCCTTTCTTTAGGATAGGGCTACATTTTATTTCTTTGCTTTTAGGATTAATTTAGTGTAGTCATGACACCCAACTCCCTTTCTTTAGGATTGTTAGATTTGTAGTCATATCTGGACGCCTACTATTATATCCCATTTTAGGTTCTAGATCAATTTCTCTATGGGACAAACTCTTACTTATCAAAACTTACTACAATGGACCCTGTATCTTGCAGGACTGTATTTATTTCAGACTTGCTGTGCTGACCCATCTCTAATTCCCCACTCTTGATTTATTCTCTCCACTGTTCTTAATAAAATAGCAGCAAGAGTCTCGAAATAAGAATTGATAAGTTTTTGGCACTGCTATTAGAGATATTGATCTTTTTAGTAGACCTGAGTTGTATTATAATTTAGACTAACCAATTATTTGTAGCTGTGCCTAATTTAGAACAAAAAGTACTACTGATACTTTGTTGAATTTTATAGAAATGGATAGCAGAAAGGAATAGCCAAAGTTGCAACTGGAGTGTAGCTAACTCTGTTTTCACTTCCTTTCCCCTAAATCTCAGTCCATTTTATATTTAATTCCCTGTTATTTGTTTAGTATAAACTTTGTAGTTGTTAATTTTTATTTGAGATTCTTTGTGTGTGCTTGTGAGTATTTTCTGTACTTACTGTGGGTGTGAGTTTATGCATGGTCGAAGGTCCTTAAACCTTGAGTTGGAACCTCCAAATCTAGAGGTTGAAAGGATCCTTAGACCTAGGCACACCACACAGGGCCCTGCTATTGAGAGTAAACCAGCTACTATGGCTGAGAGGCAGAGGACATTGAAGGAATACAATACACCTGGGGAGTACACCACTCCCTTATGCATCCAGTTTTCCTCTGTTGAGGGAAACTATGAAATTAAATCCTCCACATCAGTATGTTGCCTTCATTTCATGGGCTGAGTAAAGAAGATCCCTACAAGCATATCGACCAGTTTTTAGCACTTTGTACTACCTTCAACATTGCTGGCTTGGGGCCTGAGGCCACTAAATTGAGGCTTTTTTCCTTTCTCATTAAAGGACAAATCCAACACATGGCTATCAAAGCTCTCAGCCAACAACATACCGTCATGGAGTGACCTTTAAACCAAGTTCCTGGCAAGAATTTTCCCCATGAACAAAATAAGCCAAATGAGGACAAATATTTTGTCATTCACTCAGTCCTCAACTGAGAGCTTTAATGAAGCTTGGGAAAGATTCCAGGAGATGTTAAAACAATGCCCCCACCACCAAATCCCAATGTGGTAGCAGCTTGTTCAAGTGTTTTATCAAGGAATTAATGCCAAGAGTAGGGATATGGTGGATGCTTCTTGTGGTGGTAGCTACCTCCACAAGACAACTGAGGAAGCATGGGAGTTGTTTGACATAATAGGGGAAAATTCCATGCAGCAGGAGTCTCTGTCACGCAATGACAGTCTGATTCTAGCTAAAATGGTGAAAGAGGCCACCCTTAGAGGTGGAATATATGAAGTGAAGGTGCAAGGTGATCTGGAGAGGAAGGTGGATAACCTGAGCTTGAAGTTTGATAAATTGATGAATGTGATGCAACCTCGGATGGCTGCACAGGTGGAGGAAGTATGTCTGTTATGCCAATCCCCCATACATTCTATTCATGATTGTCCATCTGTGAACCAATTTTCGGATTTTATTTTGGAGCATGCCAATGCTGCTCAAACTTTTGGGTAGCAGCCTGCTGGGTATTCTTGGAGGAACCACCCAAATCTGAGGTGGGTACAAGATTTATATCCTCAATCCCAGCACCAACAAATTGTAGCTCCCTATAGGCACTAGGTTAATCAAGGTTACCCACCAAGGTAAAATTTCACATTACAGCCCCTACGCCTAACCAATTGGTCCCGCTTACAACGCCAGATCCTCTTCATTTGAAGAACAGATGCTGGCTTCAATGCAGAACTTGGGGAGCTTGGTGCAAACTGTCAATTCTCATAGACAGAGCATCAAGAAGATTGAGGACCAGCTGGGTCAGATTTGTAATGCTATGAATAGGAGGGAGGAAGGAAAATTGCCTAGTCAGCCCCTAACAAATCCGAAAGGTCAATTTATGATTGGTGATGCATCCTCTACTCAGGAGGAGGCAAGTGCCCAGTGATCCAAATATTGGCAATAAGTGTACCATATGTATGAAAATGCTATTTTGATTTGTGTTCGGGAATTCTGTCAGTTGTGTTTTTAGTAAGTTATTGAATTACTTGTTTTTGTTGTGTCTGTGTTTACATTTTGTGAATGAATACTTGTGCATGTGTGTCATCTGAGTTTACAGAGTGTTTAATGAAGAATGGTTGAGTTGCCCTTATCATAATTTGCAAGAACTTGAGCTGAAAAACTATTTTTAGGATTCTGCAATGTTGATGAACTGATGATTGAAAATGGACATATATTTTTCATGATTGAAATGAAGTACATGTAAGAGTTTGGTGCTCATGCATAGTGGTTGGGTGCACAACAACATGGATGCACCAACCAATGTGCTGCATTGGACTAACAGAGTACAGGCTGTGTAAGAACGCTGTCTCGTTGAGCTGAAGAAAGCTTAAATATGCTACGCGAGCCATCCTTTGGCTTCCTTGTGTGCTAAAAGTATGAGCAAAGGCTGTTCTGCGCGAGAGTTGCACGAGGTAACTTTTTGAAATAGCACAGTGCTTCGCGCACTAGCACCACTGAGTCAGCTCCATGATTCTCAATGTGAAGCAGTTTGCCCTTCAATACACAGAATGTTTCATGGACTTAAAAGCCAATTGCGCAAAAATCCTACTTCCCGAGCACCTATTGCCAACTGCGCGACCCGCGAGATTTACTCTATAAACTCAGCGAAACTCTTCATTTTCTACATTTAATTTGGCGCACTCAACCAAAGCTCCCAGTTCTTCCTTTCTTCTCTACCCCTTAAGCCACTCCACCTTAAGCATTTTCCTCTTACCATTTTGTTCCCTAGCACCTTTCGATCTCTTGGAACAAGGTTTGAAGGGATTTAAGCCGCTGTGGACACGTTGAGGTCGAACCCTAACTCTCAAATGGTACGATCTCCATTTCCTCTCTGTGTTGTGATTCATTTGATTTTCAGAGAAAAGTAGGGCTAAAATTTAGTGCTTTTGTGTGTACTCATTGCCTTCTGCATTTTCAGAGATTTGTGAAACCTCAATTTTAAAATTTTTGAGCACCCATGGCCAAGAGTTCCAAATTCATCGATACATTGGCGGCTATGTTAGACCCTACTCCTAGTGGCAGTCCTGTGTCCACTAAAAAATTTGCAAGGATTGCAGAGGCCTCCACATTGGAGACCTCTGCGGTGGCCTCACTTGGTAATGACCCTATAGTTTTCAAGGAAAAAAAGAAATCCGCCCTAAAGAAAAGGGCCAAAGAGCACCCACCTGCTAAGAGCCCTAAAATTTCAAAGAAGAAACAGATAAAGGGCAAGACTGTGGCCCCTGAGATTGCAGAGGAAGAGAATACTGAATACCTTAGGGTCCCTTCTGAGTTTGTGTCGGCAATTCTACTGGAGGCTGAAACCATTTTTGATAAAGTCTACTTTGAGGAGCTATCAAAGACCTCTACCTCCACTGAGTATCTGACCAATGCATCTCTGCTGCCCCTATTGAGGCCCCCTATACAGCTGGTGTTTCCAAGATTAGTCATATTATTTTATCAGAATATGAGATTGAAGACTGGTGATGATGGGAATCTAGCACTGCTGGTATTGATTGTTAATTTTGAAATGCTGTTTAACCAGTTTGATATTGCAAGGGTACTAGGGATACCAGCTGAGTATAGCCATGAGTTTGGCTTGGGACCTCCCCTGACTTCTAGCATTATAGAGATAGCTAGGGAATTAACTATAGGAATCACTGCCTCGGGAGACTCAATCAGAAAGAGAGACCTGAATCCCAAACTCAGGCTCATAGATGCAGTATTAAGGAAAAATGTGTACTACTCTTGTCATGAGCAGGAGAGGAGGTACCCCATAGCTGATTCCCTCCTCTCACTTCACAGAAATCACTACTGCGATGCAGCCAAGTTGATTTTTGAGGGAATTAAAGATATGTGTGAGAAGGTAAAGGTAAAGAAAAAACCTCAGGCCCTCTCCTACTGTAGGCTGATCACTGCCTTGTTGCAGTTTGAAACATACCCCTTCAAAAGGGAAGAGGAGACAGTGGCCCTAAACCCCAAAAATAGTGGAAAGCTATAATGGGGTATCAGTGGCACAACGATAGGAAAGAGGGAGAAGAGGAAGGAATTATTGCGAGAAGCAGCCCCCACAATTCAGGAAGTGCCTGCTGCTGCTGCTGTTACTGATGAGGCAGCAACCTCTATTTGGCCAGCCAGGCCCCCAATCTCATTGCCAGCACATACCCCCTCTCCCTCAGCTTTATCTACATCCATTGCCCCACCACCTCCACCCTTCATCCAGACATCACAACCCCTCACAAGTACAATACCCTTACTTGAGCCTATCTCCCCAATCACCCCAATCTTCCCACCAACCATGATAACCACTTCCACCCTTACCCCCTTTTTTAGCCCATACCAGCCCCCCCCGTAAAATTTGCCTACACTAAGAAAAGAAAACTCACAAAAGGCAAAACCCCCATAGAACCCCATCCCACTTACATTTTCCAAACCATTCCAATCCCAGATACTACCTTCATTCCAGACCCAATACCCACAACCTATGCACCAGTACCCCATACCTTTGACACCCCTCAGCAGTCCATTGAGAGTTCCTCACCTTTTGTACCTATCCCTAGTGAGCCATTTTCAGGAGAGGAATTTTCTACTATGATGTCTACTATCCTAGGAGACATCAACCTAGAGTTTACCCCTCTCCCAGTCTCACCTCCCCCTTTTGTGGATTTCTAGTGTGCTGATTTATGATGTAAAAATCAGGAGAAAACAGAGATGGATTCAGCACATCTGAGAAATCCTAGACCTGCAAGATACATGTCCTTTGTAGTAAGTTTTAAAAGAATGGTGAGTAAGGGAATGCCCACAGGGTGGCTGGTTAGAAATAGGATAAATCTCCAGATCTGTGAGAGATCTGACACCCTAGCAATCTCTACTTTAGTTAAAAGATAGGGGAGAGTTTTGAAATGAGTTGTCACTTAAACTAAACTACAAATAAAATACAAATTGTTTTGGATCAAATCTGGAGCCTCAGATCTTGCAGATGGAAGGTTTAAAAACTAAGAAAATGGAGAAGAGCAGCTTGGAGATTGTCTTCACTGCAATCAGGTTGAGCTAAGCATGTTACAGGGGTTCAAAAGCACACAAGTCCCTCAGCTGGCCACAGGCACTGTCCGCAAGCACAGCTGCAGGGTATAAATTCCACTTCAAATCACAGGATCCACCTGGCCTTAAGGCTATGATCTGTCCACTTTAATGGTCACAGACCATCCTATAGGCTTTATCGAATCCATGGATTGCAGCAGATAAATCCAATTAAGGCCTGAGCTCAGATTCACCTTAAGGTTATGCTCTGTCCACTTTAATGGTCACAGACCATCCGAGAGATCTCCTACAAAGCCAGAGCCTCAATTAGAACAATTAAAATCACTACAGATGCTACAATTTCCAAGTCATAGACGCAGGAAATTACAGGGATATAAGATCCAGGGAATTCAGATGACATCCAAGAGGTCTACAAGTTAAGTGGGTGAGCTGATCAAGCAACTCCTCTACACAAATCCGATCGAGCACCAAAAGGCATCAAAAGAGATTTAGATCTAATTAAAACATTGAAAACAATATTTGCATTACAAACAAGGTCACTCTTACAATGGAATGCTCTCAGATCTGTAGTCTGTGCAGCAATTAACCCCAGCAACACTCTTAACCTTACCCAATTATAGATCTAACGCACTCCTTGCTGCTCCTAGGGATTTAGCCAACCATAGTTGGGCTAAAGGAGGGAAAATAGAATCTTGCTGCAAGCTTTGATCTCTAGAAAATTAGTCAGAATTTCAATCCCCCTCCAATGGTAATTGGGGGTCTCAATATAAAGCTTTCTCCTCTGTTTTTGCCGCCAAAAATCCCTTCTAAAAGGTTGTCAGAGTTTGATAGAGTTCTGTTAAAGCACATGGGTCGGTTAGGGCTTTCTAGGGCATCTTCCAGAACGTCGCGTCGGTCACCAAAGTGCCTCAGTTTGCATGCGACAGGTCACCAAGTCTTAGCATATGCATAGCATAGTTTCTGAGAAGTTTAGCACACGATTTTGATAGGTTGGAGAAGCTTCCGACAGGTTTAAAGTAAGCTTGTAGTTCCTTTCGATAGGTTCCCTGGTCTCTTCAATAGGTAACGATAGGATGAGTTCTCTCTTTGAAGCTTCAGGGTCCTCAGCCCATTATCTGGAGTATTCGATAGGTTGACTGAGTAGTTCGATAGGTCCAGTGGTACTCTTCGACAGGTTCATCTCTGTGTGCCATCATCCCGATAGGTTGGCTCCAATTCCTGTCATAAGGCTTAAACATCCTTCGATAGGTTCAGTTTCAACATCTTCATTTCGATAGGTTCAGGGAGCCTTAGACAGGTTGGAATCGAGCATTTTAGTCCTTTCGCTAGGCTCTCAGATTCGTTCGATAGGTTCCTTTGACACTTCAGGCAAGTTTTAGACAGGATGGTTTCATCTTTCCTTTCTTTGCTCGATAGGTTCTGAAATCCTATCGAACTCCTCAATCCCTGTGACTTAATCCTTCTTCTGCCTTCGGATCCTATCGGACCCTTCTCCAACTGCACGAATTCTTTCCTTTTTTTCTCCTAAGCTCCTATTGAAGTCTTCTGGCATCCTCTCGATAGGATGTTTTGTACCTATCTTCTCTTCTTTCTCCTTGTTCTGTTGCTGGGTCTGCATGGTGCTGAGAGCTGACTTCTTTGTGGGCATTCTTAAGTGGTTTGCTGCATTATTACCAGATTTCCCTGCTATCTACAAAATGCACTCAACAGAGGCTTATTAGTGTGCCTGCAGGTCCATGAAAGGTCAGGTTAAAGGGTGCAAAGTGGCATTTTTCACCACTTAACACACCCCCAAACCTAAGCTTTGCTAGTCCCTGAGCAAAGGAGATTTCAAAGAAAAACAAAATGCCACCTTCGTAGGGAGCACGGATGCATTTAGCATATGCATCAAGCCTTTTAAACCCCTAGGTGATCCCTAGTGGAGGAGTGAAGTCTCCTGAGGGTTTTCAGTGAAGGTACCCACAAACTTCTCCAATACAACTTAGTTAATAGTAGTGCAACCTGTTAAAGCAGAATTCAAGCAAATCACATAAATTCAAATCATGCCCATTCATTAAGGGAATTTCAACAGAAAAAACATCCATTTGGAAATATCAAAGTCTGCTGAAATCTCTCCATCATCACTCAGTTTGTGTCTAGGCATTTCTTCTGAAATTTCATGCATAACTCACCATCAATTTGAGGATCCTGCTTAGATACTTCCCCCATCAACTGGATTTCAGACCCAAATCTCACCAGGGCTGTTCACTTATTAGTACAGAGAAGATGGGTAAATCATATCACTCAGCTCAAGAGCAGTTACAGCCCTCAAATAGGACTGGAAGCAGGAGCATAGGCATTGCTCTAATTTATGGTATTTTCTAATTCTTTACACCATAGATCAAACAAATCTTCATCTCCACATGACAGTTTAATCCATTTCAGATCAGTAAGGACTTTTTATTGGGTTGTAATGTGGCTTATGGGTGAGGTTTATAAAGAATGAAAGGGTGGAATGGGATTCAAAATTGAGAAATCAGTAAAAGTAAAGAGGAGATTTACAACTCAACCTTCTTCATGTTAGCACAATTCCATATACTTGTTGAACTTTCAGATTTGAAGTGGCCAGTTTCTATTCCTCATTTCAATCTTTCAATGAAATGACTTCTCTTGCTCATTTTTTTTTTTTTTTGGATTGGGATGCCACGACGATATATCACAGCAGCCTTCAAATATACTTTCTTCTTCTTTTAACTAAGCATCGAACCTTACACCTCTAACCTCACTTGTCCTCTTATTTTCTGATTTCTCAGATTGAGGGTGAACTGAAACAGATCAAAAGGTTTTGGGTTTACATTTTTTTTTTGGTTTTCATCAAAGAAAAATTGAGATTTTTAGGGCTTAAAATGTGTGTATCAAGGGCAGTTCAATGGTGGGGAATTTTAGGCTCAAACTGTCCAAGGGATGGCCTTACTTCATATCCTCAATGTCATGAATGCAGTCAAGCTTGTTTCAATTTGGATTTTCCTAACTTCTAATGATTAAAATTAGATCCCATCAGTCCTTAGAGCTGAAAAAATTGCCAAGACACTCTTCAAAGAAAATTTTTCAGGCCTAATTCTTGCTGGGTATGGCCTTCCATCTAATTTCTGGAGAGTATCTTCACAGTCTCTTCTCGTTGCTGGTTTATCACACATCAAAAACTTCCTGCAAAAATTCTTGACATTTTCTTCATGAAGAGTGTTAAAACTTCAGCTTACTTTAGTTGCAAATGGTTTTTCTTTAGAATTTTCTTAATCAACAATTATGAGGTGAATTCATTCTCTTTTCGATTATTCCTTTTTAACTTGGTTGCACTCAAATTAACTAGTTTATTGGCATACATGCCACACCCCCAAACCTAAACTAAACAGTGTTATCACTGTTTCGAGCAGAATGGATTTAGTTGTGCAGACATCCAGAGAAAATAAATTGAACAAGAAATAAATTGAGAAACAACAAGTGAAATGAACAAAGCATTTTATTATAATAATTCTAAAAACTGACATGTGGACAACATCTCTTTGTGAAAAGAAAGCTTCCCCCCTGGCTCAGGGATATCCTCAGCCGGTGTCGGGTGGAAGAGGAATTGCAAGCTAGGGGAGGAAAGAAAAGGAAAAAGAGTGGGGTCAGGGGGCAGGGGGTGGGGTGGTGGATGATGATGAGGATGACGGAGGGGAGGCAGCTGGTGACTCGGTCCTCTGCCTCTTCTTCTCCCTCTTTAGGTTTTTCTTTTTCTCCTTGGTGAGGATTCGCTAGACCTCGTCATATTCATCCCAGAGAAATTGAAGAGGATCAGGCTCGGCCGGTGGAGGTGGTGGTGGCCAGACTGGGAAGAACTTGATAGGCAACTCTGGAGGTTTGTCGTTGGCCATGAGTGGGGGCTGGAAGAGTTGGGCAGGTTAGGGTGGAATGGATGTTGAAGGGCTGGACAAAGCGAATATTTAAGGGGTATGGGCGTTGGAATATGAAATGATGCAATAAAAGTGGTGCAGTCGTCGAGGTGTGGGAATTGAAAATGAAGGGCGGGAATACAGGGATTGGCGGTCGCTAGGTGGGAATTGGAGCGTGGACTACATGATGGGCCAAATTTAGGAGGGAAGATTAAATTAGGGCGGCATGCGCCATAAATGCTGAAACACTATGCCATAGGACAAGATTATCTGATCGATACAGGTGTGAAAAAAAAAATGATTTCGATAGGATGGCGAGACTGGTGGCGATAGGTCAATGTGTCCTATCGAAGGCGTGGAAGTCAACGCTTACAAAAGGTACAATTTGATAGGATCTCAATAGGTGGAAACTTTCTTTCGATAGGTTGCGATTCGTTATTTTGATAGGTTCCGATAGGTACCCAAAACCTATTGAAAAGTCTCTGTTGTAATTTTTTAACCTATCGAAGGGTTGGTTTCACCTATCGTCAAGGCTCAGTGCCCTTTGAAATTGTCCAGAATCCTATCGAAATCATCAACTGTCTAATCAAAAGGGTTCTAAAAGCCAAAACTTGGATACATGAGTGTAGGGCTCAGTTTCAGCATCGTGAAAATTTTCCTGCTATGCCAGCCATTACTTTGTTGATACAAATAAATCACATATATTACAAATGATATAAGCCAAAGTCAGCTATCAACCTGGAGGGTCTTGAAGATCAATGCTCTCCTCAGGCTCACAAATCTTGTCCACACACAATTTGAGCCTCTGGCCATTGACCTTCATGACTCTACCATCTGTAGGGTCCCTGACTTCAACAGCTCCAGATGGGGAAACATGTACAACTATCAAGGGTCCATCCCATCTGGACTGCAACTTACCTAGAAAGAATTTTAATCTAGAATTGAACATCCACACCTTATCATTAGGTTTGAATTCTTTCCATAGCAAATGTCTATCATGGAAGGCTTTGGTCTTCTCTTTGTGGATCTGAGCATTGGCGTATGCTTCCAATCTGAGCTCCTCCAGCTCAGCTATCTACAATTTCCTGTGTATACCAGCAGAGTTGAAATCAGAATTTATTACTTTAATAGCCTAGTATGCTTTGTGTTCCAATTCAACAAGCAAATGGCACGCCTTGCCATAAACTAATCTGAATGGAGACATACCTATGGGGGTCTTATAGGCAGTCCTATAAGCCCATAGGGCATCTGTCAATTTCATGGATCAGTCCCTCCTATCACTTCACACAGTCTTCTCTAAAATATGTTTGATTTCTCTGTTGGAAATCTCTACTTGTCCACTGGTTTGTGGGTGGGAGGGAATGGCTACCCTGTGGGTCACAGAGTACTTTTCCAACAGTTTATTAAAAGGTTTATTACAGAAGTGGCTTCCCCTATCGCTGATGATGGCTTTGGGAATGCCAAACCTAGAGAAGATGTTGTCTTTGAGGAACTTAATGACAACATTGTGGTCGTTTGTCCTTGTAGCTATGGCTTCTACCCATTTGGACACGTAGTCCACAACTACAAGGATGAAATTATATCCACAGGAGGGGGGAAATAGTCTCATAAAATCAATACCCCAGACATCAAACAATTCGACCACCAGTATGGGTTGCAAAGGCATGGAATTCCTCTTAGTAATACTTCCCATCTGCTGGCATCAAGGACAAGCTTTGCAATATTGTCTGGCATCTCTAAACAGAGTAGGCCAATAGAAACCACTCTGGAGCACCTTAGCAGCAATCTTGTTACCACTGAAGTGGCCCCCACAAGCCTGTTCATGACTCATGGTTAAAATGTGGTGGAACTCTGTTTTCGGTACACATCTTCGAATTACTTGGTCTGAATAATGCTTAAAAAGATAAGGATCCTCCCATATATAGTGTTTGATCTGGGAGAAAAACAAGTTTCTATCATTCTTGTTCCAATGTGGAGGGATCCTTTTAACAGCAAGGTAGTTCACAATATTAGCAAACCAAAGCATATTGATCTCCACGGCAAACAGCTACTCATCTGGAAATGAATCATTGATGGGCAGGCTCTCTGTTTCCGCAACTTCGATCCTTGATAGATGATCAGCAACCACATTCTCCACTCCCTTCTTGTCTTTAATCTCCAAATGGAATTCTTGCAAAAGGAGAATCCATCTAATTAATCTGGCTTTGGCGTCCTTCTTAGACAAGAGGTATTTCAAGGCTGAGTGGTCAGTGAACATAGTGATTTTGGAGCCCAACACATAAGATCTGAATTTTTCTAAAGTAAAGACAATGGCTAATAGCTCCTTCTCAGTCGTGGTGTAATTCAATTAAGCATCAACCATTGATTTACTAGCACATGCCACCACACATGGTGCCTTGTCTTTTCTTTGTCCCAAAACAGGCCCCATAGCAAAGTTTGATGCATCACGTATAAGCTCAAATGGTAAAGACAAATCAGGGGCTTGTAGAATAGGAGTTGTAGTCAAGCAGGTTTTTAGCTGCTCGAAAGCAGCTAGGCAGTCATCATTGAACTCAAAGGGTACCTCTTAGCACAACAGGTGGCACAGAGGTTTGGTGATTTTGCTGAAGTCCTTAATGAATCGCCGATAAAACCCAGCATGACCCAGAAAAGACCTGACTTGTTTGATAGTCTTGGGAGGGGACAGATGGGAGATTAAGTCAATCTTAGCCTGATCAACCTCTATTCCCTTGTGGGAGACCACATGTCCAAGGACAGTGCCTTGAGTCACCATAAAATGACCCTTTTCCTAGCTTAGGACCAGGTTGGTCTCCTCACATCTTTGCAGCACATAACTGAGATGGTGCAGGCATTGGCCAAAATCATCTCCATAAATGGAGAAATCATCTATGAAGATCTCTAAAAATTTATCAATCATGTCAGAAAAAATGGCATACATGCATCTTTGGAAAGTGGCAGGTGCATTACACAGCCCAAATGGTATCCTCTTGTATGCGAAGGTCCCAAATGGGCAAGTGAATGTGGTTTTTTCTTAATCTTGGGGGTAGACAGGGATCTGATTATACCCTGAATATCCATCAAGAAAACAATAATATGCCTTGCCTGCCAGCTTGTCTAATATTTGGTCTATAAAGGGCAGTGGGAAGTGGTCCTTGCTAGTTTTTTCATTTAGCTTTCTGTAATCGATGCATACTCTCCAACCAGTGGTCTGTCTGGTTGGGATCAGCTCCCCTGAATCAGCTTCAACAACTGTGATGCCAGATTTCTTGGGCACTACCTGGGTAGGTGCCACCCATTGGGAGTCTGAGATAGGGTATATGATGTCAGCATCAAGGAGTTTGACTACCTCCTTGATCATAACTTCCTGCATGTAAGGGTTGAGTTTCCTCTGCATCTCTCGAGAAGGCTTGGTACCTTCCTCAAGATGAATCTTATGCATGCACATAGCAGGGTTAATCCCCCCTAAGTCTGCAATGGTTCATCCTATTGCCCTCCTATGCCTTTTTAGCACAACAAGTAGTTCTTTCCTGCTCAATGGTGAGGGAAGAAGAAATTATCACAGGTAATTTATTGTTGTCTCCTAAAAAGGCATATTTCAAAGCTGACGGGAGTTGCTTTAACTCTACCTCTGGGGGACTGATGAGGGAGGGCAATAGGGGTGTCTTGGAGGGGAGTGGAAGAGGCAACAAGACAGGCTTCCATGGATGGAGCTTTGCTGGTTCTGCTATGGAAGAGATAAGTTGCACATGCTCAGTTTTAGGGGTGAAAGTCATTTCTACCTCTGGTTCCTTCCATACTTCAGCTATCTCATTAGACCATTCCTTACCATGCAACAGCATATTCACATTTTCTTGCACAACCTCATTGATTATGTCTAGAGAAAAATAATCCTCATCAGGATGAGGTTGATTGGCTGCGTTGTAGACATTCAACTTGACCTTCATATTTCTAAATGACACTTCCATTATTCTAGACCTGCATTGAATAAAAGCGTTAGCTGTGGCCAAAAAGGGTCTGCCTAGGATCACAGGTATGGAGGTGGCATTCATTCCTGGTTCCATATCCAGCATCAAAAAGTCAGCAGGATAAAAAAATTTATTAACTCCCACCAAAACATCCTCGATTATCCCCATAGGTTTCCTTTCAGATCTGTCGGCCAATTGTATAACAACATGTGTGGGCTTTAATTTGCCTAAACCTAGCTTCTCATATACTGAATATAGAAGCAAATTTACACTAGCCCCCAGATCTAAAAGAGCTTTGTCAATGGTATGGTCCCCAATGATGCAGGGGATGGTGGGGAGTCCAGGGTCTTGAAGTTTGGGGGGAGTTGCAATGGACAAGACATGCTTGACTTTTTCTGCTAAAAAGACTTTCTTGGATAGGTATATCCTGGACTGTCTTTTATGGGTACATAGGTCTTTTAAGAATTTGGCATAGGCTGGGACTTGTTTAATGGCGTCAAGTAAAGGCAGATTGATCTTTACTTGTTTAAAAGTCTCAATCATTTCCTCAATTTTGCCTTGCCCTTTGTCAAAAGGGGAGGGTCCTTGCAATGCCTTGGAAAATGGCAAGTGTGGGGGTGCTCCCTCACTTGCAGCCTTAGCCAAAGGGGCTTCCTTCTTTTTTATTTTTTCTTTTCCTTGAGGATTCATATCATCCTCTTTATTGACACTGGGTTGTTCCTGCAGGTCCACCACTGGTGGCCTCTGTTGTGTTTTAGGAAAACTTCTTCCATTCTCTTCCTTCAAACTTCTCACAGGCTCACAACCCACCTGATTGTCCACTAGCCTACCACTCCTCAAAGTTGTCACAGATTTGGCTTCCTCATAGGTGGAGGAAACTTCACCCACTACAAACTGTCTTCGTGGATTATCTTGTGGTTGGCTAGGTAACTTTCCTCCTCTCCTAGTTAGAGCATCAGACAGCTGACCAAGCTGATCCTCTATCTTTTTGATGCTCTGGTTGTGAGAGTGCACAGTTTGGGTTAAAGTGTTCAAATTCTGTAATGAAGATAGAACTTGTTCCTAAAAAGATGGTGTTCTCACAGCTGGAGTAGGTGCAGCTTGCTGCACAGGAGGAGCTACAGGTTGGGCCATGGTTTGCTGATATTAAGGTCTTGGGGCATAACCATCTCGATAGGGCTGAGCATTTCCGTAGGGCATGGGCTGCTGCTGCTGTTAGCTGGGGTATCCATCTTGTCTCCACCTCAAATTAGGATGGTTTCTCCATTGATACCCAGCAACAGGCTGCTGCCCATAGGCTTGAGTTATAGCCACATGCTCTGTTATGAACTCAGGAAATTGGGCAGCTGATGGGCATTCATCTAAGGAGTGAGTAGGGGACTGGCATATGGCACATGCCTCCTCTATTCTAGCAGCCACAGGTGACTGCATTGCTCCCATCAGCCTATCAAACTTCACAGAAACCACTACTTGGATGCAGCCAAGCTGATTTTTGAAGGAATTAAAGATCTGTGTGAGAAGGTGAAGGTAAAGAAAAAACCTCAGGCCCTCTCCTACTGTAGGCTAATCACTGCCTTGTTGCAGTTTGAAAAGTACCCCTTCAAAAGGGAAGAGGAGACAGTGGCCCTAAACCCCAAAAATAGTGGAAAGATATAATGGGGTATCAGTGACCCAATGATGGGAAAGAGGGAGAAGAGGAAGGAATTATTGCGAGAAGCAGCCCCCACAATTCAGGAAGTGGCTGCTGCTGCTGCTGTTACTGATGAGTCAACAGTCTCTGTTGGGCCAGCCAGGCCCCCAATCTCATTGCTAGCACATACCCCCTCTCCCTCAGCTTTATCTACACCCATTGCCCCACCACCTCTACCCTTCATCCAGACATCACAATCCCTCACAAGTACAGTACCCTTACTTGAGCCTATCTCCCCAATCACCCCAATCTTCCCACCAACCATGATAACCACTGCCACCCTACCCACTATTGCACCCTTACCCTCTTTTTTACCCCATACCAACCCCCCCCCCCCCAAAAATTGCCTACACTAAGAAAAGAAGACTTACAAAAGGCAAAACCCCCATAGAACCCCAGCCCACCTACATTTTCCAAACCATTCCAATCCCTGATACCACCTTCATTCCAGACCCAATACCCAGAACCTATGCACCAGCACCCCATACCTTTGACACCCCCCAGCAGTCCATTGAGACTTCCTCACCTTTTATACCTATCCCTAGTGAGCCATTTTCAGGAGAGGAATTTTCTACTATGATGTCTACTATCCTAGGAGACATCAACCTAGAGTATACCCCTCTCCCAGACTCACCTCCCCCCCACACTTTACTCCACCATATGAACCACCACAGGCCACTACCTTCACTCATAGACCCACATCTCCCTTCCAACCAGTTTCACCTATCCAACCCACACCCAATACCATACCAGACCTCTTACCCCAAATCTTATACCTCTTACTATCCCTACAATCCTGAGTGTTGGCCAGTAACCAATCCCAATCCTCCATTGCGGCCAACCTTGAAACCATCACCCCCACCCTCCTCAATCAATCCTTTATCCAAGTTAGCCTGGAGTCAATCCAGTCCACTTTATCCCTATTGTCCCATTATTCCCATCAGCCACCTACCCCTGCAGTTACCATGGCCTCCACCCACACTGACCCTACACCTCAGCCTCTTCTTACTTCCATTTCCTTACCACTTTCGTCACAGCCCGCTATTTCATCTGCTGTGGCAACTTCCAATGCTGCCACTGATGTGGAGGATTTAATACCCACCTGTTCCAAGTCAGTTCAAACAGATCCTGAACCCCAGTCCCAAATTGAACCTCTAGCTGCACCTCCCCAGACCACCCTCTCTCCACTTTTGGTTGGCCCTTCTTCAAGTTAGGCACCTCCCTTACTTCTTGCCTCTTATTTTTCCATTCCTCCTTACTCTACCCTCTTTCATGCCATGCAGACAAATCCTTACATCAAAAGGGATGTTAGTCGAGGACTGACTAATATTAAACAGTCCTAAGAAAATATGATTGATCTCCTCAAAGGGGATACCGAAAACCTGCTGAAGGACATCGCGAAGGGCTGGAAACAAATATTGCGCCTATATAAAGCCTAAGAGAGTTCGGCTGCACAAGCGAAGCTAAATGCTGAACAAGAGAAAATGGCTACTGCAACTGAAAAGCTGAGAGCTGATGCATTAGAGAAAAGGTTGACTGCCTCCAAGGAGATTAGGGCACTACTTATTTCCCGAGCTGAATTGGTTGAACAAAAGGCTGAAATCCTTGAGAGGCAACTAGCCATAGCAACTGGAAGAGTACCCCCACCACCACCTGTAGAGCAAAAGAAAGTCAAAGGAAAAGGAGTTAAAATTAAGGATGAACCAGTTGACACTTAGATGATTGATGTTTGCACATGTTTAGAGTTAGGAGTAGTGTGTTGTACATACATTTTCTAATATAATAAACTTTCTTTTTGTTACTTCTGTGTACCTATTACTTTATTTTATTTTTGTTTGTCTATTTATGTGTTTGTTAATGTTTTCTATATTCATTTCTTGATTTTCTCTGTTTTAGTGTAGTATTATATATATCACTATTTGTTCACTGTTGCACAACCATTGTCCTTTGAATCAGTGAGGACATTACTCCTCATAGGTTTGGGGGTGTGGCAGGTTCTGCCAATGAAATAGTTAACCTAAGTGCAGCAGATTCAAGTGAGTAAGACAGAAACAGAACCATGTTCACCTAAGAATATTAGAAAAAATGAGAAATTTAAAATTTTACAGACCTTTAGGCATTACAAGCTTTTAAATTTTAACTTTTTCATGATGTGAACACCAAGTAAACTCACTTGTGTCAGTACTGAGTGAATCATTAAAGAGAAAAAAAGGTAAGGACATACTTAAAAGTTCAATGGAAGACCATAACCAGTGAGAGTTGAGCGTACAAAATTTTTTCCTTCCTTCGAGGAGTAACTGAGGCAATTCTTCTAGCTCTAAGGACTGGCTGAGGCAATGCCCTCACTAGAAGTCAGGCATCTCCAAGTTGAAACAACTGACAGCACTCATGAAACATAGGAAAGGATCAACGCCTTCTCTTGGACAGTTTGAGCTTAAATATACCAAATCCTAATCAACTGCCCTTGTGCACACACCTTCTGAGCCTTAATTTCTAATTTTCTTCAAAATACACCTGAGTACTTGTACCTGAAACTATGGACTTGACTCAAACCTACCCTCACTCTGAGAATTCAGAAGGTAAAGGAGAAGGAGCTGAAGATGGACAAGATAGGGTCAACATTGGGTGAATGGAGAAGAGATACCTAAAGTTGAGCAGTGTAGCAGTTGAGGAAAGATGTGGCAAGTCATAAACATAAAAATAAAAATAAAAATAGAAAGAAAAATACAAGAAAGGAAAGAAAAATAATAATGAAGAGGAGTGAGAGAAGACTCAAGAGGAAAAGTTCATTGGAAAAATTAAAATGAGGAGGAGAAGCTGGCCACTTCAAGTCTGAAAAATTTCAAAGAAAATGAAAAGGTACTGAGCTAAAAATGGGTGAAGTCATGAATCACCTCCTTCACTTACTGATTTATCAACTTTGAATCCCTTTTGAACCTTACATTCTTTATAACCCACTTCATAAGCCACATTACAACCTAGTTAAAGACCTTGTGATCTAAAGTCGAATATGATGTCACGAAGAGACAAGGAGTTGTCCAATCTATGGTGAGGATATGCCAATGATGCCAGGACTTAGGTGCTTTGCCTATGCTCATGCTTACAGACCCATTTGGGGGCTGTAACTGCTCTTGAGCTTGAGATAAAATGAAACCCTCAAGGTCCCTTGTGAGAGTATGCCCTGGTGAGCATTGGGTCTGATGTTGAATGTATTGGGCATGGCCTATAACTTGATTTTTGAATTAATGATGAGCTGAGTACTGATATACATGTGTTGTCCCCCTTGTTGTGAGCTAATTGGAACAGTTGTCCATTCATGTAGAGGTTCTGATGATTAAATGTCTGTACTTTTCATGTCCAAATTCCTCACATTTTTATTGAATCAAAGGTGAACTGATGCTCTGTTTCTTGACAACTGACTTGATAATGTTGCACCTTTGTTAACTATTTCATTGAGAAGTTTGTGGGTATCTTCACTGAAAACCCTCAGGAGACTTCACTCCTCCACTAGGTATTGTTGAGAACTGGAAAATACCATTTTTCACCACCTCAACCTGAGTCTTGATAGACCTTTGAGAGAACTAAATAAGTGTTCTAAGTGCTTGTGTTTCAGCTAACAATAAAGACAGGCTTAACCATGAAAGTAGCTTAAAAGTGCCAAAAAGATGATAATCCATGTCGATCCAAAGGAAGAAAGAGAAGGGACAACCTCACTAGCTGTTAAAAGGTCCGAACTGAAGAGGCAAAGACTTGGTCTCAACCCAGAAAAGAAGTATGGAGCAATTTGAACAGAAAAATGCACTACAGAGTACTTTTCGAAAAGAACCTGAACTGTTCAAAAAGAACCTGAACTCTGCGAAAAGAACTAAAAACTCCAGGCTTAGTTTTCGAAGAGCACCTGAACTCTTCGAAGAGATGATTGACCTTTTCGAAAAGAAGAGAACTCCTTTTGAATAGAACCTGAACGTTGCGAAAAGAGCTTCAGGAGTTACAGCACCTTGCGAAAAGTCCCCTAAACTATGCGAAATGGTATTCTGGAGATTCCCAGCTTTTACAAGGGTAATTCAGTAATCTTTTTCATGCGTCCCAATGCATTTAAAAACCTAGGGACATTCCAGAAGATTCTAAGCATGAAGCGAAGGCATATTCCACCCCATGTGAGCACCCAGAGATGAAATAACTTGGCGGGAACTTCTAGAAGCTCTAACAGATTTTCAAAATGCATAACAGAATTGATGCTTATGTCTCGATTGGTCTGAACCGTATCAAGCAATTCGATTGGCGTATCAGATCCGATCCTTGTGCTCGACTACCATTGGTTGATACAGATCTGAGCACTTCTGATTGGTTGATACACATTTGAGCTGGACTTAGGGAAAACTATAAAGAGACGAACCATTTGCCCAATTTGGGCATCCAGATTTTGAGTTTCATGCCTATTCCCCCATTTCCAAACCAGATAGTTTGTCTGAAATCCCTGTAATAGCCTCACTTTTACTTGCAATTGAGAGCTGTGAGATACTTCTGTAATTCAAAAGCGAGTTGTATTCAAGACTACAAATCTGAGAGTTGTTTAAGCTGTGCTCTGTAATTGTAATGGTGAATTTGAAAAGGTTGCTGTAAACCGTACATTCTCAATTGGACTCATGTTAAGGGTTCCCTCTGATCTCCTTATTGCATTAGACTCCTTTAGATTTACTGTTTTTCATGCAATTTCCCTTGATTCATTAATCCTGTGAGAATTAGTGTTTGTAACCTAATCTCTCACGACATTTGTAGTGATGTTTCTTGTTCTAAATTAAGGATTTAGAGTAAAGACTATTGGATGGTCTGTGGCCATTAAAGTTGACAGACCATAGCCATAAGCCTAAATCTAATCCTTGAGTTAGATTTATTTCTCTTACATCTGTGCTTGTAGCCAGATGAAGATTGGATCATCTCTCATTTGATCTGCAGTCATTCTCATTGTATTTCAAGGACCAAATCAAAGTTAGATATTATTTCTCCATTTTTATAAGTTTACATCAAAATTCCCCCAACTCAGATCTGGATCATTTAGTTTAACTTTTATTTTTATTATTTAGTTAATGTTACAAATTCAACCTCCCATCTTATGTGCTTTCTAGATAGGATAAGAGGCCAGATCTGGAGGTTTATCTTGTATTTTAAACAAATTCTCTGTGGACGATCTTTTACGCACTTACATTTAAAACTTGCTACAATTGGCCCTGATCTTGCAGGCTAATTCACTTCTCTCTGTGCTGATATTTCTTTACTCTTTTTAATGTTCTAGATAACTTAGCAGTTGCAAATCTGTTTTCAAAACACAAATAAATCATGCACACTTAGAAATTAACAAGTTTTTGGTGCCGTTGCCGGGGAATTTGTTCTAATATAGGTAGACCTAAGTTTTCATTTTTATTTTTATATCAGTACTAAACTATTCTATTGTTTATACCTGTGCAGTATTCATATCCAATTTTTGAAGGAGGGAAACTACTTAAAAAAGGAATTCTAAAGGTTTGCTGTGAATAATCTGATTTTTTGTTCTGAGTTGTATGTTTGGTAGGAGGACTCTCAGCCCTGAGATTGTCCCACTGAATTTAGAAGTTGAAAGGCTATTACGAACCAAACAAACAACACAGAATTCTGCAACTATGGGTGAAGAACCTCGACTTTTGAGGGATTACTTTGCACTTGGTGCTTATAATTCTCCCTTTTGCATTCAATTTCTTACTGTTGAAGGAAATTATGAGATCAAATCATCGACCATCCAAATGCTTCCTTCTTTCCATGGGTTGAGTAAGGAAGATCCATACAAACATGTGGATGAATTCTTGGCTCTTTGCACCACATTCAATATAGCTGGACTTGGTCCAGAGGCAACCAAGCTTAGGCTCTTTCCTTTTTCATTAAAAGACAAAGCTAGAGCATGGTTGTCTATGTTAGCACCAAATAGTATCACTTCTTGGAATGATTTGCAGTGTCAATTTTTAGCCAAATACTTCCCAATGTCTAAAACAAGCCAATTGAGACAAAGTATCATTTCCTTCTCACAAAACTCAACTAAAACTTTCCATGAAACATGGGAAAGATTTAAGGAACTTTTAAGGCAATGTCCTCATCATCAAATTCCCAGATGGCAGCTGGTTCAAAGCTTCTATCAAGGAATTGATCAAAAAGGCAAAAATATGGTGGATGCCTCCGGTGGAGGCACTTACTTGCAAAAAATAGTTGAGGAGATTTGGGACTTATTTGAAGTAATTGATGAAAACTCAACTCAATAGGAATCTCTGTCAAGAGATATTGAAAATCAGCAAACCACCAAAGGAAAGATTTATGAGGTGAATGAGTTGGAAAGAAAGATGGAAAATTTAACCACAAAGTTTGATAGATTGATGGACTCACTTAAACATCCAATGGTTGTAAGAGTAGAGGAGGCATGTCTGATATGCCAGTCCCCTACTCATTCAATTGACCAATGTCCTGCTACACCACAGTTCCCAGATTTAGTGGTGGAACAACCTCATGCTGCCCAATCATTTGGACAGATGCAGTCAAATGAAAATCCATGGAGAGGGCACCCCAATTTGAGGTGGAGCCAAGGGAATTATCAATCACAACAGCAGCAGCAACCAAAGAACCAAATGCCTTTCAAAACTGCACAGCCTTATCAGCAGAATTTTTATGCCAAGCTAAATTTTATTGACCCATTCCACAAGAACTCAAGCGACAATCAGCCTATTCAAATCCTTCAGCCCCTTCTTTTGAAGATCAAGTCCTAATTTCACTCTAGAATTTAGGATCTTTAACTCAAACTATGAACTTTCACAGCCAGAGCATAAAGAAGATTGAAGAAACATTGGGACAGCTTTCAAATACTTTGGCCAAAAGAGAGGAAGGAAAGTTACCCAGCCAACCTTTGAACAATCCCAAAGGATAGTTCATGGTTGGAGAAGCTTCTATTTCACATGAAGAAGTAAAAACTGTCACAACTTTGAGAAGTGGAAGAATTATAAATAACAAAGTGGGTACTGAAGAAGAAAAAAATGAGGAAAATGATAAAGATATGCAGCAAGAGCAGCATAATGATAGCAGTGGGGGTGCTGATGTACCTCAGAAAAATCAAACAAATGAAAAACAAAAAAATCAAAAAGATTCTGATAATGCTTCCAAAGCTGTAGATGAAGGACTAGTTCCTCATTTGCCATTTCCTCATGCAATGAAATCTGTATCCCCTTTTGATAAAGGGAACACAAAAATAGATGAAATGATGGAGACTTTCAAGCAAGTCAAGATAAATCTACCTTTGCTTGAGGCAATCAAACAAATTCCAGCATATGCAAAATTTTAAAAAGATATTTGCACTCACAAAAGACAATCTAGGATACAGTTATCCAAGAAGGTCTTTGCTGTGGAAAGAGTTAATCAGGTGTTGTCTATTGCCACACCCCCTAAACTTCAAGATCCTGGAATCCCCACAATCCCTTGCATTATTGGGGAACATACCATTGAAAAGGCTTTATTAGATCTGGGTGCTAGTGTCAACCTACTTCCATATTCTGTATATGAGAAACTAGGTTTGGGAGAATTAAAACCCACTCATGTGGTGTTACAACTAGCAGACAGATCTGAAAGGAAGCCAGTTGGGATGATTGAAGATGTATTGGTGGGAGTAGATAAATTTTTCTATCCTGCTGATTTTCTAGTTTTGGACATAGAACCTAGCAAAAGCAAAACTTCCATCCCTGTCATTTTGGGAAGACCATTCCTGGCTACAGCAAATGCTTGCATTCAATGCAGGTCTGGTATTATGGAAGTCTCTTTTGGAAACATGAAGATAAAATTAAATGTTTATAATGCAGTCACACTGCCTCAATTCAGCTCTGAGGAATGTTTTCATGTTGATCTATTGGATGAACTAGTAGAAGGGACTTTACAACAGTTTCTACTGTGTGAAGATTTCACCACAGATGCTAAAGATGCTTGGGAAAATTCCGAGGAAGAAATAGTTTGTACCTCAAAGTCGGAGGAAGTAAATGTTGTGCAAGGAACTCATAATCAATCAGCAAGTTTCTCTTCTTGGAAACCTGCTACTCTTCTCCTTCCACAAACAGCTAAGGTACCTTTGTTACCTTCTTTTCTCAGCCCACCTGATTTAGAACTGGGCATTGAAAATTTGAAATATGTGTTTTAGGAGATCATAAATCATTGCTGCGAATATTTCTTCCTCCCTCACAAAGGAGCAGAGGAAGAGTCATGATTGATTATTTTGAAAGAACATAGAAGGGAAATTATGGACTATTGCTGATTTGGGAGGAATCGATCCAAATTGTTTGCATGCATAAAATCCATTTGGAAGAAGATGCAAAGCCTTCTAGGGAAATGCAAAGGAGGCTGAACCCTCATATGCAAGAAGTGGTCATGAAAGAGGTTGTTAAGTTGTTGGATGCAGGGGTCATTTACCCCATTTCAGATTCAGCTTGGGTGGCACCTACACAGGTGGTACCTAAGAAATCTGGGATCACTGTTGTAACCTCAGATTCTGGTGAGCTTATGTCAACCAGACAAATAACTGGGTGGAGGGTCTGTATTGATTACAGAAAATTAAATTCAATCACCAGAAAAGACCAATTCCCTCTCCCATTCATTGATCAAAATTTAGATAAGCTAGCAGGAAAAGCTTATTACTATTTTCTTGATGGTTACTCTGGTTACAACCAGATTCCTGTGTTCCCACAAGATCAGGAAAAGACCACATTCACTTTCCCTTTTGACACTTTTGCCTATAGGAGAATGCCTTTTGGTCTTTGTAATGCTCCTGCTACCTTTCAAAGATGCATGTATTCCATTTTCTCTGATATGATTGACCAATTTATGGAGATTTTTATGAATGATTTTTCAATCTACGGAGACAGATTTTCCCAGTGTTTACATCATCTCAAATTGGTGTTACAGAGATGTGAAGAAACCAATCTAGTTTTGAGCTGGGAGAAGAGCCATTTCATGGTCACCCAAGGCATTGTCCTTGGCCATGTTGTTTCCCACAAGGGCATTGAGGTGGACAAAGCAAAAATTGATTTAATTGCACATTTACCACCTCCCAAAAGTGTTAAACAAATCAGAAGTTTTCTGGGACATGCTGGGTTTTACAGAAGATTCATTAAGGACTTCAGTAAAATAACCAAGCCTCTTTGTCATTTATTATGCCAAGATGTCCCTTTTGTTTTCGATAATGAATGTATGAAGGCATTTGAGTTCTTAAAATACTGTTTGATTTCAGCTCCAATATTGCAGTCTCCAGATTATTCACTACCTTTTGAACTGATGTGTGATGCTTCAGATTATGCTTTGGGAGCTGTCCTTGGACAGAGAAAGGAAAAGCTGCCTCATGTCATAGTGTATGTCAGTAGATCAAGGATTGATGCACAACTCAATTACACAACAACTGAGAAGGAGCTGCTAGCAATTGTTTTTGCTTTAAAGAAATTCAGGTCATATGTCTTGGGTTCACAAATAGTGGTGTTCACTGACCACTCTGCCTTGAAATACCTTCTGTCTAAGAAGGACACCAAACCAAGATTAATCAGGTGGATTCTCCTATTACAGGAATTTGATTTACAGATCAAAGATAAAAAATGTGTGGAGAATGTGGTGGCTGATCACCTGTCTAGAATTTTAACTGCTGAGATTGATAGGCTGCCTATCAATGAATCTTTCCCTGATGAGCAAGTTTTTGCTATAAGTGTACACACTCCTTGGTTTGTACACTTATAGCAAACATAGTTAACTTTTTGGCTACTGGAAGAATTCCTCAACATTGGAATAAAATGGATAAAGATCTCTTATTCTCAAAGGTTAAACATTTCATCTGGGAAGATCCTTATCTGTTTAAGAGTTGTGCAAACCAAATAATAAGAAGATGTGTCCCTGACCAAGAATTTCATAGAATACTTTCTATGTGTCATGAACAGGCTTGTGGAGGTCATTTTAGTGGAAACAAAACTGCTGCAAAGGTTTTACAGTGTGGATTTTATTGGCCTACACTTTTCAAAGATGCTCTGCAGCACTGTAAGTCTTGCCAGAACTGCCAGAAATTGGGCAGCATTTCCAAGAAAAACTCAATGCCTTTACAACCTATTTTGGTAGTTGAGTTGTTTGATGTTTGGGGGATAGACTTCATGGGTCCCTTTCCTCCTTCCAATGGGTGTAATTTCATTTTAGTAGCTGTGGATTATGTATCCAAATGGATTAAAGCCACAACCACTAAAACCAATGATCACAAAGTAGTTCTTAAATTTCTAAAGGATCACATTTTTTCTAGGTTTGGTTTTCCCAGAGCTATTATCAGTGATGGGGGAAGCCATTTTTGTAATAAACATTTTGAAACTTTATTGAAAAAATACTCTGTGACTCATAGAGTAGCTACTCCATATCATCCACAAACCAGTGGACAAGTGGAGATTTCCAATAGAGAAATCAAACATATACTGGAAAAGATTGTGAAGAAGGACAGAAAGGATTGGTCCTTTAAGCTGAATGATGCATTGTGGGCATATAGGACAGCCTATAAAACCCCAATTGGCATGTCCCCATTCAGGTTGGTCTATAGCAAAGCATGCCATTTACCAGTGGAGTTAGAATATAAAGCCTTTTGGGCCATTAAAACATTGAACATGGATCTAACTACTGCTGGTAATCACAGGAAATTGCAACTTGCTGAGTTGGAGGAGCTGAGAATGGATGCATACACAAATTCAAGAGTTTACAAAGATAAATTCAAAGCCTTCCATGATAAAAATTTGTTAAGAAAAGAGTTCACAGCTGGCTCTAAGGTATGGTTATTTAACTCAAAACTTAAGTTTTTTCCTGGAAAGCTGAGATCCAGATGGGAAGGGCCATATCATCATTCATGCTCATGCATCTTAGATCCAAGTAATGGAAGAATCTTGAAAGTAAATGGTCAGAGGCTCAAACCATGCATTGAAAATACCCAGGAGCCTGTGCTGCCCATCTATCATCAAGAACCTCCCCAAATCTGATGGTATACTACTGTACAATATGTTTTTATTTCATAGTTTTGCTTGGTTTTCTTTTTCTCTATTTTTAGTCATGTTTGTTCTCTTTTCGCATGGTTTAAATATGTGAAAAGTTAAGTCGCAAAGTAAAAATTGTCTTTTCGCAAAGTTTAATTTACTTTTCGAAAAGAATCTTGATTTGTAACGAACTGCTCGAAAGCAAGGATTTGCTTTTTGAATAGTTGTTTTTGAAGCCATTTTCTTTTCGAATAGTTGTTTCTGAAGCCATGTTCTTTTTGAAAAGATGTTTCTGAAGCTATTAGCTTTTCGAATAGTACTGATGCCATTCTCAGTTGTAAAAAGGTCTGTTTTGAAACTTTTTGAAAACTTAAAAAGGACTTTGCGAAATTAACTTTGAGCATATTTAAACCCTTTCGAAGTAAGGGTTTCATATTCGAAAGCTTTACGAGCGTCTGCTTCCGAAACCCTATTTCTTTCTTTCCTTGCGTGATTCTAGAATTCAGCCACACTTTTCTTCTCCTTTGTTCGATCATTTTAGCTTTCAGAGAAGGATTTTAGCTTACAGTGCAGGGATTTCAGCAAGCAAGCAACACGCTCAATCAAAAACCCTAGATCTCTGTATTTTTCTGCGCATTCCCTCTGTTTATCATTTGAAAATTTTGATTTTGTGTCAGCATTTGTTGTGGGCATTTTCATACACAAATTTAGAATGGGAAAAGCTGAAAAATCATTGGCTGCCATGTTCCCAAAATCCTCTACTAAGAAAGTTAGCAAACCTACCCCAAAAGGAAAAACCAAAACTTCAGCCAAAAGAAAACTATCAATGGATAAAGAGGATAGGATTGAGAAAGGGAAGAAAGTGAGACATGAGGAACCCATCCCTGCAGCTGCTAGTCCTGAGCCTGAGCTTCCTCCTCTGCCTATGCATTTGGTACTGCCAAATCCATTCATTGAAGCTCAGAAGCTAATTCCTGAGCTTATTGTGGACAAAACTTTTTTCGTCAACAAACCGGACTGTTTGCTATCTTTAAGATACATGAGAGATGCCTCACTAAGCAATATCCTTATCACTCTGCCAAAGATAATTTATCCGCGAATGATGAAGTTATGGTACCAAAACCTGGTAAAAGTCACTGAAAAAGATGCTGATGTCCCTACCCTGGCTATCTTTATTGATGATTGCGATCTAAATGTCACATATGAAGACATTGGGAATGCTTTGGGGATACCTTTCCAATTTTATCCTTCTGGTCCATTGGTTGCACCAGAAGCAACCTCCTTTAGAGAAATGGCTGCACATTTAACCCAAGGGATCGTTGGCACTGGACAGTCCATAATGAGAAGAGACCTCGCACCTCAATTTTTATTGATGGATTCATTTTGAGAGGAAGTTTTTATGTCACCGGGCACAACCAAGAAAGGAGAACACCAATTTTAGAGGCTCTCTTTCATTTTTCTAAGGGGCAATATTTCAATGCCCCTAAGTTAATTTTTGAAGCCATGGCTGATATTAGTGCCAAGTTGAAAAAGGAGCATAAATTAGCTGGGCTCTCATTTGGTAGATTGATCACAACCCTCCTCAGAGCTAAGTTTGATATTGATGACCAGGAGCCATTTGAAGTCATAGCTCCTCACAATTTTGGGAAAAAGGCTTGGACTACAAGCCAAGCAATGCTGAAAAGACTTAGAGAGGAAGGTGAGCCGGCACCTGCAATTGCTACTGAACCTGCACCTGCAGCTATTAATGAACCTGCCCCTGCAGCTCCCTTAGAATCGGCTTTGCCAGATCCTGAGGTAACCAGCTCTTTAGCTGCACCCATTCTCGAAGAAGCTTTGCCTGTGGTGACCAGCTCTTTAGCTACACCTATTCTTGAAGAAGCTATCCTTCCCATGGTGACCAGCTCTTCAGCTGCACCAATTCTTGAGGAAGTTGGCCCTTTACCCTCCTCACCTAGTCCAGCTCCTGCCACTTCACCTATCCCAGCTGTCCCATCTCCCATACCCACCATTATCCCAATTGCAGATTCCCCCTCTACACCAACCACTCCAACCATACTCACACCACCAATTTCTCCCACCAATGCCCAAGTTTTGGCTACAAATTTTATTGCCCAATCTCCTTGCACTCTTCTACTCCAAAGCCTCTCAAGTTCACCTGCTCATTCAGCCCACACACCTGAAGTATCCCATACACCTGAACCTGAGCCTTTCACTACAGAGGCTTATTCCTCATTAATGGGATCTATTTTTGAAAACGTGGGGCTTGAACTTGTCCCTATACCTGACCCTCATCATTTCACTCACTTACCTACTTCTCCCTTTACAGCCATTTCACCCATTGCACCTCCACCATCCACTTCAGTTTTACCAATCCCTGCTATGCACACCTCCCCCACACCTGAATCTATTAACCAAATACTTGCCTTCCTCCAATCCATCCAAGCCCAACTACAGATCAACACAGAAAACCAGTCTGTGACCAATGACCTTCTCCAAACCTTAGCCTCCACATCCCACACAACTACCATTACCACTTGACCTCGTTGATGCCCATGCTACCCAAATAACCGGAGGTAGTATTGGTTGATCTGCCCACCCCACCACTCTCGCCCATGCTACCCAAATGAACACAAGTACCTGCGTTGAGTCCCCTTCACCACTCCTCACTTTCTCAAATCAAGCCACTCAGACCGACCTTGAAGTCATCCTTCTGGACACTTCTTCTCCCACTCCCACAGCTGGGATACCTTTGGTCCCCTACCATTCCATTCCCCTTCCTAGATTTGCCACCCTCAGAAGAGTCATGGAAGAAAATCCATATATCTGTAGAGATGTTCTCAAGGGGTTAACTGATCTACAAGCCTACATTAGAACCCCTTATGAAAACCAGATTCAGAAATTGGAGTTATTCATGAAATTTGAGAGAGAGAAAATGAAGGACCTGCTGGGTCAAACTTTTCAGATGGTTCGGAGTGAGCAAGAGGTGACTGACCATGTTGCAAGCACAGCTTGACCAGGAAAAACTGAAGACCACTAGACTTGGAAAGTACATTGGCCTCACCAAGAAGATCAAATCAGAGGAATACACTGAGCTGCAAAACACAATCCAGGAGAAGGCTAAATCAAGTTCAGACTCCAATACTGATTCTAGTTCTGACTCTGACAGTGACTCCAGTCCTGATCCCATTGAACCAACTTATGATACAGATTTTGACCCTAGTTATTAAAGCACTTTGTACTTATCTGTGGTATGAGTTTGTAATATAAACTTCTGGTTTTTCTTGTGAAATTACTGTGCATTTCTGTTCTTTCTTCTTATCATTATGATTTTTTTTCTGGTTGTTCTTTTCTTTGCTTTGGACCAGTGTGGACCCTGCTCCCCTTAGGTTTGGGGGTGTGGCAGAAATGTCAATAATCAATAATTGAGTTAACATCAATACAGCTTATGATCAGTGGAATTTTTGAAAATGAAGTAATTTCACACCTGCAGTTTTGAAAAAAATGAAGAAGTTAAAAACTTTTTGAAATTAATTTCTAGTGTAATTCTAATACTTTCATGAAGTGAATGTCAGGAAATTTCCAAAAGAAAATTGATGTTTTAGTAAACCTAAAAAGAGGGAAAACAGTGATGATATACCTCAGGAATTTGATAAAAAGCCACACCCAGTGAGGTTTGGGCCTGAAATATATTCTTTGGAGGTATGAATTGGCAATTTTTTCTGCTTTTGGGACTGATTGAACCTGCTTACTTTCACTAGAAGTTACACATATCCAAATTGAAATAATTTGACAGCAATCGTGATATTAAAGACATGATGTAAGACCTCCTTTTGGACAGTTTGAACCTTACAAAGCCCCACCTTTTGAAACTGCCCTTGATACACACAATTTGAGCTTTACAAATCTAAGATTTCTTTGAAACCTCATCAACTTCATTTAGCCTAACCCTCACTCTGAGAAGTCAGAAGATAAAGGGAAGGAAGCTGAAGAAAGGAGAATTGAGTAACAGTTTGACAACAAAAGAAGAATAATAATTGAAGGCAATGATGTATCAGCAGAAGAAATGTGGCATTCCAGTCAATGCTAATTTGAAAAAAAAGAAAAAGAGGGAGGTGAAAAAGAGAAGGGATATCAATGGAAGTTTGAAAAAGAAAGAAAAAGATGGCCATGTTGGCTCTGGAAATTCAAAAAAGAAGATGAAAATATGCTGAATTAAAGAAGGTTTGTTTATCATCTCCTTACCTTGACTGACTTCTCAATTTTGAACACCATTCCACCCCTTTATTCTTGATAAATTTCACCCATAAGCTACATACAACCCAAGTAAAGTCCTTATTGATCAATGATGGATTGAGCTGTCACATGGAGATAAGAATTTGTGTAATCTATGGTGAAAAGAGCAGTGAATTCAAAACTAAAAAGCAATGCCTATGCTCATGCTTACAGTCCTATTTGAGTAAATCGCTCTTGAGCCGTGTGAAATAGTACAACCCTCTTACTTGCATGTTGAGTGAAAATCTTGGAGAGAGTTGGGTTTGAAATCAACTCATTGGGGTAACATCAAAGCTGGATTCTTAAATAGAAGGCAAGTTGTTCATTAATTTTTCTTGTAAATAACTTTGGACACAAATTGATTGAATGGTAACAGGAATTACAGCAGAATTTTAGTTTTGAACTGATGTTTTTCTTAAAAATCTTCTTACAACATGACTGATGCTGGTGTGAATAATCAGATTAGATGAAAGTTTGCTGTAACAGATTTGCAGTGATCTTAACTGATTTATTGAAGAAGTTTGTGGGTATCTTCACTGAAAGCCCTCAGGAGACTTCACTCCTCCACTAGGGATCACCTAGGGGTTTAAAAGGCTTGTTGCATATGCTAAATGCAACTGTGCTCCCTACAAAAGTGGCTTTTTACTTTGTTTTTAATTTTGTCTTTGCTCAGGGACTAGCAAAGCTTAGGTTTGGGGGTGTGTTGAGAACTGGAAAATACCATTTTTCACCCCTCAACCTGAGTCTTGATAGACCTTTGAGAGAACAAAATAAGTGTTCTAAGTTCTTGTGTTTTAGCTAACAATAAAGACAGGCTTAACCATGAAAGCAGCTTAAAAGTGCCAAAAAGATGATAATCCATGTCGATCCAAAGGAAGAAAGAGAAGGGCCAACCTCACTAGCTGTTAAAAGGTTCGAACTGAAGAGGCAAAGACCTGGTCTCAACCCAGAAAAGAAGTATGGAGCAATTCGAACAGAAAAATGCACTACAGAGTACTTTTCGAAAAGAAAGAACTGAACATTGAAAAGAACACGAACTCTCTGAAAAGAACTAAAAACTCCAGCTTAGTTTTGAAGAGCACACGAACTCTTGAAGAGATGATTGACCTTTTCGAAAGAAGAGAACTCCTTCGAACAAAACACGCGTTGCGAAAAGAGCTTGAGTTCTGACACCTTGAAAAGTCCCTAAACTATGCGAAATGGTATTCTGGAGATTCCCAGCTTTTGCAAGGGTAATTCAGTAATCTTTTTCACGCGTCCCAATGCATTTAAAAACCTAGGGACATTCCAAAAGATTCTAAGCATGAAGCGAAGGCATATTCCACCCCATGTGAGCACCCAGAGATGAAAGAACTTGGCGGGAACTTCTAGAAGCTCTTACAGATTTTCAAAATGCATAACAGAATTGATGCTTATGCTGTGATTGATTGAACCGGATCAAGCAATTACGATTGGCGAATCAGATCTGGATCCTTGTGCTTGACTACCATTGGTTGATACAGATCTGAGCACTTCTGATTGGTTGATACACATCTGAGCTGGACTTAGGGAAAACTATAAATAGACGAACCATTTGCCCAATTTGGGCATCCAGATTTTGAGTTTCATTCCTATTCCCCCATTTCCAAACCAGATAGTTTGTCTGAAATCCCTGTAATAGCCTCACTTTTACTTGCAATTGAGAGCTGTGAGATACTTCTGTAATTCAAAAGGGAGTTGTATTCAAGACTACAAATCTGAGAGCTGTTTAAGCTGTGCTCTGTAATTGTAATGGTGAATTTGAAAAGGTTGTTGTAAACCGTACATTCTCAATTGGACTCATGTTAAGGGTTCCCTCTGATCTCCTTATTGCATTAGACTCCTTTAGATTTACTGTTTTTCATGCAATTTCCCTTAATTCATTAATCCTGTGAGAATTAGTGTTTGTAACCTAATCTCTCACGGCATTTGTAGTGATGTTTCTTGTTCTAAATTAAGGATTTAGAGTAAAGACTATTGGATGGTCTGTGGCCATTAAAGTGGACAGACTATAGCCATAAGCCTAAATCTAATCCTTGAGTTAGATTTATTTCTCTTACATCTGTGCTTGTAGCCAGATGAAGATTGGATCATCTCTCATTTGATCTGCAGTCATTCTCATTGTATTTCAAGGACCAAATCAAAGTTAAATATTATTTCTCCATTTTTATAAGTTTACATCAAAATTCCCCCAACTCAGATCTGGATCATTTAGTTTAACTTTTACTTTTATCATTTAGTTAATGTGACAAATTCAACCTCCCATCTTATGTTCTTTCTAGATAGGATAAGAGGCCAGATCTGGTAGCTCAGATTTGGAGGTTTATCTTGCATTTTAAACAAATTCTCTGTGGACGATCTTTTACTCACTTACATTTAAAACTTGCTACAATTGGTCCTGATCTTGCAGGCTAATTCACTTCTCTCTGTGCTAATATTTCTTTACTCTTTTTAATGTTCTAGATAACTTAGCAGTTGCAAATCTGTTTTCAAAACACAAATAAATCATGCACACTTAGAAATTAACAACAGGTATCACCTAGGGGTTTAAAAGGCTTGGTACATATGCTAAATGTATCCGTGCTCCCTATGAAAGTGGCATTTCAATTCTTAGAGTAGTTGTTTTAATTTTTTCCTTTGCTCAGGGACTAGCAAAGTTTAGGTTTGGGGGTGTGTTATTCAGTGAAAAGTACCACTTTTCACCTCTTAGCTTAGCCTTTGCTGGACCTTGAAGCAGACTAATAACTATTTGTTAAGTGTGTTTTGTAGTTAGCAATAAAATATGTAACTTAATACAAACTCCTCACTTTTTGGCCCAAAAGAGAGAGAATACACTCAAAGATGACAGCTGAGATAAAGCCTAATGGAACACCTTGGTAGTGCTTACCATGGTGACTCATTATTGCTGATCACCATTGACCAAAATCTAGCAAATGAATGAAGTTAGCTGAGAAGGGAGGAGACTGCGACAGCAAAAAGTGCAATGCATCACAGCAGTAAAAGATAGACCTCGCTGAGTTGAGGAGCTTCCTCACGAAGCTAAAGTTGCAGTGGAAGCGGCCCTCGCGCAGATACGCCGCACAGTCAGAAGGACAGCTGAAATGACCACGCGAAGATTTCGCAGGTTAAAGTCCCTAGAATCTGTGATCGCGAAGCTCTCACAGAGATCAAGCCTCAAAGCAGCTGTTCGAAGAACACAATGAGTCCATATGTACACTGAATAAAATGTCACCTCGCGGAGTTCTCGCATAGCCTTGGAAGAGAGAAACGCCCAGAATTCTCTTCGCATAGATCTCTAGCACTCTGAAGCCTTACCATTGACTATGCGAGCGCAGGTGCATAACTACTCGAGTACTTAGGGAGACAGAGACCTTCTGAAGCTCAACTAAGCGAGAAATCCTGGCGCTCTAGATCATCTCCGTAACAGCATTACAGCGCCAGCAAACTGCGCAATCAAATTAAGAGGTAACGCCCGAGCAAGCACTTCCCACAAGCCAAAGGCAACCCGCAAAGGCAAAGCAGCTACGCTAATGAGCTAAAAGCAGATGTCAGCCCCGTGAAGCACGGGATCTCCACTTCTTAGTTTCAACTGAAGTACTTTTTAGGAATTTCCCAACGGTAGGGCACACTTCTCCAGGCATAAATTTTGAGGCACATATCTCCAGGCATCCAAGGCTTAAAATAGTGCCACGTTTACTAGAAAAATTAGGGTTAATCACTTTAGAGTCAAGGCCATTTTGACAGAGTATATAAGCTGTACTTAGAGTTTATTATTTTTATCTTTCCTTCATCCTCTGCCGGCTGAGAACTCTAGCAGGTTAGGGTTAGGGTTTGATCATCTCTTTTTCTTATTTTTCTCTTGATACTCTTAGCAAGTTTAGTTAGGAAGGTTTTGTATCTAATAGATTTTGTATATTTCTAATCTAACATTAAAGGTTTTGTGTTCATCAATGGATTGTTGTTTTAATGCTTAATTGAATTTAAAGATCTTATGGTTTCTTTAGATGTCTATAAGATCTATGTATTTAGGACTAGTCTATTGTTTACCATCTGATTTCCCTTGGTTTGATAGCCCCATGGAAAGCAATGCTGGATCTGTAGTGAGATCTAGGGAGCTCGGAGGCCTGTGGACCATGGTGGTTGCAGCAGTTTTCATGTTCTTTCTCAGGCTTTTGTGGGATGGACAGACCAATGGGATACCCTGTGACCATTCAAGTGGACAGAGTATAGCCCTAAGGTTGTATCCATTCACATGTTTGAGAAGGATTCTTCTCCCCTACACATGAGCTTCTAGAGCCTTGTGAGGAGGTTTGTACAGGAATTGGCTCCCCTCTGTTTTACTTAGCTGACATCAGATCTTAGATCTGATCTCTTTGTAGTAATTATTGCTTGAGGCTGAGTCATTGTAAGATGTTTGTAGTAATGACCAGCTGAATCTAAAGCCTTATTCAACCTGCTGTATGGTCCTTTTTGTGGGCACCAGTGAGCAGTTAGCCTTAGAAAAGCACTTAGGATAGCCCTAAGAGCGCCCCAAATGGCATGGGTTAAACCAGATATTTTTACCATGTTGAGGCTTTTAATAGCGTCTCAGCAAGGAACACTACAGAGACAAACTAAATTTGAGTTACATCACTGCTTTGACTCTAGCTTAACCTGCTTACTTCTCATAATTTTTATATTTTATTTTGGTACACACTACCACCATCTTTCTCTTAACCCTTTCTTTAGGATAGGACTATATTTTATTTCTCTGCTTTTAGGATTAATTTAGTGTAGTCGTGACACCCAACTCCCTTTCTTTAGGATTATCAGATCTATAGCCAGATCTGGAGGCCTACTATTATAGCCCATTTTAGGTTCTAGATCAATTTCTCTGTGGGATAAACTCTTATCAAAACTTGCTACAATGGACCCTGTATCTTGCAGGGCTATGTTTATTTCAGACTTGCTGTGCCGACCCATCTCTAATTCCCCACTCTTGATTTATTCTCTCCACTGTTCTTAATAAAATAGTAGCAAGAGTTTCGAAGTCTGTGGCTCCCCCCTCTGTTGCCATATCTCTGGCAGCCCATTCATGTGTGGCAGCCAACACCACCACCACATCTGAAGCCATTACCTTACCAGCCACCCCTTCACCTTCTATGCCAGTCATTACCCCATCAACCCAAGCCTCACAACCTTCATTAGCCCCCATACCCACTGTTACTATACCTACTCCCTTGCCAACTTACCCAGCTCACCCCAGCCCACCTGTGAAGGTCACCTACACAAAGAAAAGAAAATTATCAAAAGGCCACACAGAACCCCAACCCACCTATATATCCCACACGATCCCAATTCCTAAAACCACAGCCATACCAGACCCAACCATTGGCCTACCACCTACCTCACCAGCCCAAGCCTTAGAGCCTGAGCCTTACACCCTTGAAATCCCACATAGTTCCCCACTACACCCCCCAACTCATTGAAACGTCCACACCTTTTTCACCTGAGTTTCTTGAACCCTTAGACCAATCCATTCCAATTCCACCTACCCATGACCAAATCTCTCTTTTAGAAGAGGGACACTCAGCCATGATGTCCTCTATCATAGGAGACATTAACTATGAGTTTACACCTCTCCCGGACTCCCCCCCCCCCTCATTTCACCCCTCCTCCACATTCACCACAGCCCCATCAATTTGCCCCACCACCTCCATCTCCATAGGCCACCACTTTCACTCATACACTCACTTCCCAATTTCAACCAATTCCACCCCCACACCTGATTTCTTACCCCATATCTTTAACCTATTACTTTTCATCCAAGCCTAAGTGTTGGCCAACTCCAAAACACAATCATCCATTGATGCCAACCTACATGCCCTGCACTCCAACCTCCCAGACCAAACGTCAATCCACACAAGCTTAGAAGCCATCCAAGCTTCCTTGTCACCTTTCACCCCAACATCACAACCACCACCCATCCTAACAGCCACCCATTTACCTACCCCACCTCCTTCTCCCTAACCCATAACCTCAGCTGTCACCACACCTACTATTACACCCACGGAACCTGTCTCCATTACCCCTCCAACTACCTTTACCAATGCCTCCACACAAACTGACTTTGAACCAGAACCTGAACCTACCCCTATCCAGTTACCCATTATTTTCCTACCTGATCCCCCACCTACTGTAGCAACCTTTAATGCTGTAACAGATGTGGAAGACCTCATTCCCAACCACCTCAATTCCTACCCAAACAGACCTTGAGCCTGAACCTGCAATCCATAACCCTTTACCCTCCATATTCAACTCATCCATCCCCTCTCCCTTGTTGGCCCGCCCTTCTTCAAGTGATTAGCAGCACATCCTACCTGCCTCATCATTCTCCCTACCTCCATACTGCACTCTCCTCAAGGCCATACAAGAGAATCCATACATGAAGAATGATATCATTAAGGGCATGGCTACCATCAGAACTTCCATCAAATAGCCCTATGAGGAGAAAATCAGTCGGATGGAGTTCGATCACTGAGTTCAACTACTGAGAATATCTAAGGGATGGAGTAGAGTTTTGATCTAGTATGAAGCTGAAAAGAATATTGCAGCAACGGAGAAGATGCGAGTTGATGGCCTCGAACAGAGATTAGCTGCCTCAAAAGATGTCGCAAAGGCCACTAGGGAGCTCTATGAAATGAGAACTCTGTATGCTGAAAAGAAGGTAGAAATCCTTGAAAGGAAGCTTGCTGAACTAACTAGCACAACTCCTCCACAAGCAGCTGAACCTGTCCCTCCTGCTACTTCCCCTTCTGCTACCAAAGAAAAAGGCAAAGGACCCAAAGTCAAGACTGAGCCAACAGATAATTAGGATGATTAACTATACATCTGTATTTCATTAGGATATACTTTTTATAGATCACTTTTCCCTTGCATTGTACACATGCTTGTTTTAGCAATGAAATTCATCTTTAGTCTTGTTTTGCTTGCTTTACTTTCTGCTTCTTTTCTAGTATGTTTGTTTTAGTTGTTTGCGTGTGCTTTCTCTAATGCTTTCACTTATTTTCTTTTGTGTCAATTTTGTATATGTTCCTTCCTTCCCATACCCTCTTATCTTTGAATCAGTGAGGACACTGCTCCTCATAGGTTTGGGGGTATGGCATGGATTTCCAATGATCTAGTTAACCTAAGTGCATCAGTTTTAACTAAGTGAGGAATAAATAGAAGGAACTTCACCTAAGTTATGTTGAAAGTGAGGAAATTTAAACACTGTGTAGACCTTTTCAATACTGAAATCATTTGAAAATCAATACTTCTATGAAGTGAACATCAGGAAATTTTTTATGAATAGTAGTTGGTGAACCAGTAAAGAGAGAAACAGATGAAAGCATACACCTTTGAGTTAAATTGAAGACCATACCCAGTGAGCTTTAAGCTTACAAATTTTTTTTTAGGAGTGTCTGTGGCATCGTTTTCTGTTCTAAGGACTGACTGAGTTAAGCCCTTTTCACTAGAAGTTAGACACTCCGAGTTGAAACTTTTTGATAGCAATCATGACACTAAGAAAAGAATCAAGGCCTTCATTTGGACAGTTTGAGCCTAAAAGATCATACTTGTAAAACTACCCTTGTGCATACTTTTTTGAGACTTAAAGCCCCATTTTTCTTCAACAAACACCAAAGTACTTGAACCTGAACCTCTTAACCTGATTTAGCCCTACCCTCACTCTGAGAATTCAGAAGGTAAAGGAGAGGATGTTGAAGATAGGTGAGTAAAAGTTTAACATTTGGTAAGAGGAGAAGAGAGGAGGAGATCTGTAAATTACAGTGTAGTAGTTGTAGATGTGTGGCAACCATCATCAATATATAAATATATATATATATATATGTGCGACCATGGATCCTCGCGAACCCGTCGCGGCGATGTGCTCGCTAAGAATGAAATGTAGAGTCGCCACCCAGAGCTTTTGGTGACCTGGGAAACCTACAAATCGATATTTTGAGCACCGAAGTGCTAAATATGACTCTGATTTACCGGTGTTTGCCAAAGGCTCTAGGGTAGGGGCTTCGGTTATCGATCGGGAAGGGTTTAGGCACCCGATCAACCCGCACATAGCTGTCTCTATCTATGGCCAAAAATAAAAATAAAAGGGGCGGAGTTTCCCCTAGCCCGAAGGCAATACGGTCCTATCAAGCTTTGAGCCAAACTGAAATTTCGGCGGCGTAACGGCTTGAATCCTTGGACGGAGGAGACACCAAGAAGGTAGAGGAAGAGAGGGGTGAGCCAGAGCTCACGGGCCCTTGTTGCACCGTGGAAGACCTTTGCTTCGGCGTGCTTCTGATGGCTTAAACAGTATGGAAATGGGCTCTAAAGCTAGGATTCGGTAAATAGGAAGTGTAGAGTGAAGCTAGGGAATAGATTTTGGCTAAAAGAGAGTGATCTAATGGTGGAAATGGATTGAAATGGATGAACTAGGCATGTTGGAATTTTGGAAAAATGTGTGCATTTTCTCTCCCTAGGGTTCTCTTAAGCTCAAAATTCTTAACCTTAATTTTTTTCAACCAACCCTTTGGGAAGAGGGGGGCCTCTCTATTTATAGAGAAGGGATAGGTTAGGGGCTTACTTAAGAGCTAATTGGTTTAGCAATTAGGTAATCCCTCATCTAAGGTTTTCTAGGTTTTCAAGGTCCTAGGGTTTTGGGAAACTGATTTTAATGGCGGATGATGGGGTGAGACCATGGGTGACTTAAGGGTTGCCAATAAACTCAAAGGGGGGTGCAACCAACCTCAAGACACCCACCTTAACCAAGGGGATGGTCAAAGGGTCAAACCAGATGGAGGAAATTCGAGCATTTCATGACATATATTGTAGCTAAGCTGGGCGTATATATTACATACGCCCAGCTTAAGTAAAACTCAAGAAAACCAGGGGGAATCTAAGAAGATGGGTGCCCGTGGTGGGTCCCACCTATGCTGGGCATATCTATTATATACGCCCGGCCAAATTTGGCCCAAAAATGCCAGGCGTATATAATATATACGCCTGACCAATCTGGGGCCAAATTGGCTGGGCGTATGTAATGCATAGGCCTGAGCAAAAGTTATCATTTTATGTGAAACTTCAAACGGCCATAACGTTTGAATCACAACTCTAAATTGGGTGATCTTTGGCTCGTTGGAAAGTTGGAGAAGTCCTCTTTCCAATGGTATGTGGCTCATCCTTAGAAGTGGTCTATATAAAAATTTGTAGCTCTCCTCCCATCAAATGCTCAGAAGGGTTTAAATTGAGTTTAGGAAGGGATCCTAGGGTTTAGGGGTGATCTCTAAGGGTTGGGGGAATGGTTCTAATGGGTTTTAGGTGATTCCTAAAGGTCTGGATAGATTTCCAAGGGTTCAGGGGTGCCATCGGAAGCACAGGGATACATCTCTCTTGGAGTATAGACTGATCGGGCCTTGGACCGAATTTGGGTGTCTACAGATGCCCCTCTTTGGTATTCGATCACTAATGATCGAATGCTTAGGACAAGAGACATCCGAAGAGGTCTAAGGCACATTTGATGGGTCCGCCTAGTTCAACTCAATTCTCAAACATCCATGGTGATGGTGAGTGTATGTAAGCCCTCTCATTTCGGGATATCGCACTCAAAGCTAATAGTCCCTAAGCGCATGACATTATCGGGCATATAATCGCGATGATCACAAAAAGTGTAAGCCCTCTAGCCAGGATATCATCCACTTCCTGAGGGAAATTATAGATTTATGATGTTGAGTATTAATCTGAACCAGACAGCTCCATGAAACGGGGTGATCGATCTATGCTTCGAAAGCGACGCGAAGTACACAAAGCGAAGGCCTACAAACTGTGTCCAATCCTATGAGATATTAACAGCTCTATTGGATTGGCCACGGGTGCCCTTACCTAGGTAAGGCTCGGTGTCTTTGGGTGAACCCATCAACCTCGAGGTTGCTTTAGCATGATTTACCCGAGTGAAGTAAATATTGATGTCGCAACACTTTTTGGGAATGCATGCCCATTTTCAGAGTGAATTTTTGTGTATTTTTTCTTTTATTTCGAGGCCTCTAAGCAAAGATCAAGGACCTCTGACAATTTTATTCTTGCACAACTCTTTAAGTGGATCAAATGCCAGTTGATACGCTTTTAAGAGTGCGTGAGCCATGTCGGGGATAGGTATTCCTTGAGGAGGTGCATGTTTCAGTAGTGAGATGCTCCTGAATCACGCGAACCGGAGTGCCTTAACTCGAGACAAAGCTAAAAAAGATCGGGCTAGGACCAATCATCCCTCGAAAGAGATGTCCAATTCTAGCCTCCATCCCTAATGAAATCACATCTTACTAACTATGCACAGACAGACACCCATCAGGGGTGATAAGCAGTAAAATAGGCGCAAACGAAAGCCTCGACCCTAAGGTACAATTTACGAGAACAAGCGACCATCCTGCGGATACCCAAACGCAAGTGCGTATATTCAATAGGGACACCATGCCTATACAAGTTTTAAGCCTATGTAAAAGGAAATAAAAGGGAAAAGAGCCCTTTGGTCCGTATGTTTGCACATAGTTTGGTTGGTTGTAATTTCATTTTTGACAGGTCAGTTTCAACTGACAATAGACTTTTCGAATGTTCTGAAGTCGGGGGTACTCTTGGTCAACATAGATCCGAAAGTGGATGACCAGAGCGAATGCTTGGAAGGTGGGGTCAAGCTACACTGGATTTTATCTTTTTTCCTTTTTTCTTCTTTTTTCTTTTCATTTTTTCTTTCTTTTTTCTTTCCTTTTTTTCTTTCTTTTTTCTTTCTCTCTTTTTTTGCATGTGTCCATGGGTAGATTGACTTGCCATGTTGATACACCCTGAGGATGTGAGTATTCCGGTGATAAGTCCTTAGTTCGCCTGCTGAATCAGGCCTTGACTCTTGCTGGGGAAGATTTTGGGCCAGGTGTATGTTCCTACGAGCGATCGGTGATGGATGAGTTTATTTGCCTGTCGGATCCGGTCCAGACTCCTGGGGATGCGTGGTCTTGGCTTTTAAACAAATTAGACCCATGCATCCTGCTTAGGAAAACCCACTTTCCTAAGCAGGGGTTCCTAATGACCGGGGATAAACATGACCAGTATTCCGCCTGCCGGATTAGGCCTGAGGTGTCCCTGTGTAAAATAGGGTTCGAGAATTTTTGGGTGAACCCGATCATTCTGAATTGATGTAACACAGCCCTTGGAGTGGGGCAAATAGGCGTTGCGACGCTCCCTTGAGAACTAGTGTTGTTTTCAGCAATTCTCTTTCTTCTTTTTTTTCTTTTTCTCCTTTTTTGTTTTGGATCTTATGATTTTATGGAGCACTTAGTGGGTGCTTATAGATCTAGATCCGTTTATTGTGGCATGGTTCCTTTGGGCCAGTCGAAGAGAGCTCGAAGGGTCGTAATCCGCGTGCACCATCGCTTGACGGTATGCGGGCTTCTAAGGGGGACCGGGCCGTGGTCCATAGCATGCAAGGGGGTCCGTCGGGCCTCAAAGTCGAAAAATGGCCGGGCAGTTTTAAAAACTGCCATTTCTGGTCGGGCGTATATAATATATACGCCTGACCAAAATGCAGCGAAAAATGGCCGGGCGTATATATTACATACGCCTGACCAGAATTGGCAGTTTTTAAAACTGTCCGAGCCCGAGCACAAAAGGGGCCCCCTCTTTCAAACTCCATCTTCCTCCCTCCTTCTTTCTCAAGTTTGGGACAGCCCCTTAGGGTTTTGGCATTTGATTTTCCTTGAGTTCTATTACCGGGGGTTGCGGGTGTGGATCAAAAGACGTTTATCCTCCGCCGATTTTGGACCTATTTCCTCTTCCATTAAAGGTAATCATTACCCTTCCCTCCTTTTTCCTTTGAATTTTAATAATGTTGTTGTTTGATGCTCTTCTTCTTTGTGGTGAAATGCTTTTTGATTTTTCTCTAAGCATATGTGATGCCTATATTCCTTTTCTTTCCACTCTTATTTTTTTATTGAAATGCTTGATTTCTTAGGCCTATTTTCTATTTATCATTCATTCATTTCATTTTATTTCTTCTTTTTTGTTTTTGATGGATTAGTGCATTTTATTTGATGGATTGGTGCATTTTTTATTATTTTTTTTGGATTAGTGCATATATATTATTTATCATTTTTTTTTTAGTGCATTTTTTTGGTTTTATGCATTCTCTCCCCCTCTTTTTGGACGGATTAGCACACACACATTTTTTCATTGATAGGTTAGTACAGATTTTTTTTTTTTGGTCTTATTCCCCCCCCCCCTTTTTGTTTTCTCCCCTCTCTTTTTTTGTTTGATGGATTAGTACACACACACACACATTTTTTTTGGAGATTCTTTAGATTAGTGCATATTTTTCTTTTACTTTTTTTGTTGGCATGCTTTTCATATGCCGATGCGTCTCATATTTTCAGGATGTCCGGCGACGAAGGGCATGATCAGCAAGAAGGGCCGGAGATGGCTTACGGTCCCCATGGGGGATAGTTCATTGTGTCTCAGCGCTCTTCCCAGCCTTGTTATGAAATGCAAGGCGAGGCTGCCCATACCGGCCTCCTCTACTGTCGGCATACCCACATGTCCAACTTTGGGATCGCCAGTCAGGTAAATAGATGAGCCCCCCCTTTTCTGCTACTGTTTTCCTTTGATGCCTTCATTATACCACCTTGCCCCTATCTGACTAATGCCTTCTGTTTGCAGCTCCTACCACATATCATGTTTTGGGGTGGTTGGTTTGACCTCCAGCGTCTCTTGCTTTACCTTCCCCCAGTGGTGAAGGACCTACTCGCCGATGCCGGTTTTGGGGATTTGATTTCGTGCCTCGCCGTGAGGGCCGATACGGCTTATTTGAAGGCCCTGATAGAGCGTTTTTGCCCCGAGACCATGACATTTCACATGGCCATGGCAGAGATGGCCTTTACACTTGCGGACTAGTCTATGATTACTGGGGTCAGTATTCGAGGGGTGCCTGTGGTACCTACCCGTACACCGGATAAGGAGGAGGTGATTCAACTGATAGGGGCCTACCCAACCTCTGGGAATATTCGAGGTTCTAAGGTCAAGCTATCCTGGCTGGTTGATCAGTTTGAGCCTAATGAGTTAGTGGACCAAGGCTAGCCTGACATGGCCATTTACCTCGAGCCCGCACGCGCACATATGCTAGCCCGTATTTCTCTGCTGTTCCTCTTGGGTAAAACTCTTCTTTCAAATACTAGCAGAGGGCGGGTCTCGTTGTCCCTTCTCAGTTTCATGGTGAACTAGGACAATGTGCATCAGTTCGATTAGCTATGCGTGCTCATGTCACCTAAGCGAGCCATTCTTGGGGAGTCTAGCTCCATTGTGGGTTTCTGGCCTGCAATTGAGGTATTTTATCCTTTGGTTTTAGTTTGTCCAATTTTTCTTTTATGGCATACCTGTTTTTATCGGCTTCCTTTCTCAGGTTTGGGGGTATCTCTATTTCCAACCGGGTTTCCCTCTGCTTCAGTCTGAAGTTGCTACGTTCCCCCTCATCAGTAACTGGCATGTGAGCCGCCGTCGGGACGTAGGTATGAAGCATTTGGAGTTAGGGCAGTGCTCTCAGTTCGACCTGTTGATCCCAGAGCAAGTATAAAAATTCCCTTTTTATAAATTTGACATCTCTTGTGTGCTATGGGTTTTGACCAAATGTGTGTATCCTTCCTCTATTTTCTCTTCATTTGCAGATCATCCTCAACCCCTACATAGGATCTCCCTTCTGGAACTTGGCTTCAGTGGGTCCTTCTCGCTTTTTGCTGGACCGTCGCATTATCTTCCTCTACGGGTCCTGGACTAGGGCCTACTATTTAGGAGAGAGAGCGGTTCATTAGTATCGTCCTCTCTTTGCCGTGACCCAAGCTCCTCCAGCTGATGTGTTGTCTCCGGAAGGCTCCATGGACGAGCTTATTTCTCACTTCCTTCACCATGGGATTCCTATTAACGACCTTCTTTTACCTGGGGGGTATCAGATGTGGTACGATTCTCTGCCCTATCATTTCCTGCTGCCCCGCTTCGTGCCTGGTCCTAACTTTTTAGCTTTTGGCGGACCGCGATCTCAGGTAATGCCCTTTTCTCTTTCTATTTAGCAGCCTCCTTGTGATTACTTTGATTGACCTACCATTTTAAACAACAAAATGTTTTTCTCTACAGTTTGAGCAGGGCGACGGCTTAGATGAGGGGGATGAGGCGGCTGCTCCTTATGATGCTACAGGTGCTGGACCCTCCGACACTTTCGGTGCTGGTGCGGCCTCAGGTGCTGAACCCTCTGACCCTTCTGGTGCTGGTGCTTCTGGTAGTTCGCCCGTCGAGGTCCAGGGGACTTTCAAGCCTTTAGACGATGCTTTCTTCTTGCACGTGTGTGCCGACGTGGCTGAGAAGGCATGTATCTCTGCTGAAGCTATCTAGGTCCCACCTCCTGAGCTGATCCCTGAGGTAATCTCTACCTTGTTGCTTTGCTCTCTTTCCCTTTGAATTATGCTGATGGCCTGTGTGACTGACACCTCTTTTTCTTACTGGCCAGGATTATGAGTCGGCAGTGAGTCAAGCCGAATATTATCGTAACATTGTTGAGCTTAGGGAGACCGAGGTGGTGAGTGAATACTGACCCAACCTAATTATTTTCTTATTTACTTTCCGCCTGTTTCTCTACCTGATGGCCTTTGGTGTGCTCCTGCAGCATGCTCGTGAAAAGGAGTCGCGTTCTCTGCTCAGCCGTATTTCTCAGGCGTGGACTCGGGTGGGGGAGACTCGTACTTTCCAAAGTGCGAGCTGGCGCCGAAAGAAGTCGAAGGGGGCAGCCCAGGACTAGTTCATTCTCTAAAAATTTGACACAAAGAAACAATTTAGACTTTTGGTTTATTTGGGGGATATGTAATAAATAATAATTATTATTATTATTTTTTAAAAACAACACATTTTTTGGATGGTTTTATAATTTTCATGTTTTATGTGAACGTTCCATTTGATTATCTCTTTGCTCTGCTGGTTTCCTTTTCTTTGGCTTGAAATGAGCCGGCACCCCTCCAATGATGGGGTTGACCTTGCAGGTGATTCTCCATATATAACCTACAGATAGTGCGTCATCCGAGGGCTTCCCATGGGTGTGTAAGCATGCATGCCTGTGGGCTGCCCTGAGATGAAAAAGTAGGCTTAAGCAAAATGCGTTCCTCCTCTGGGGATAAGAATGGACCAATGTGTGGGAAGCCATAGTTCCCTGCACTCTTAGCTAGGCGTATATAATATATATGCCTGGCAAATGTTCAGCAACAAAAGGCCGGGCATATATATTATATACGCCTGGCCAATCCACAGTAAAAATGGCCGGGCGTATATATTATATACGCCGGGCAAAATGGTTTAAATTTTTGCCCAAGCGTATATAATATATACGCCTGCTACAATCTGGGCTTAGCGGGTTCCTTATAACTCGAACCTGGCCCCCCTTGCCTCTTCCTTCACCTTGTCTTGGCCCTTTTTTTTTGCCTTTCTTTTTCTTTTCCCTCCCTTCTATTTTTTCTAGGGGGTCCATCGCTACACATTGATTGATTTTCATAAAGAACATCTTTGTACGTCCATGGACCCGCCTTTGACAAGGGGCCCAAGTTCTCATACGGGGGCTGGGGCTAGTATACTTCCCTGTTTGGGCCCGGGGCCAGTTTTTTGCAAAAATGGCATGATAGCTTGCCTGAGAGCGAGCTCGCTGTTCTGGATTGCCTCGGGTTGTCCCGCCTTTCCTCCCTCCTTGCTATTCCTCTGTTGCCCAACTTGCTGCAGGCGGCTTTGGCGTCGTGGGACCATAGGGCCCATGTCTTTAGATTTGGGTCCAGGGAGCTGACCCCAACCTTGGAAGAGCTGGCCTCTATTACTAGCTTTAAGATGCATCGAGGCCTTGCCAAAGTAGTGCCCAAACCGGGGTATGAAAGGGCGGTCCACGCGGTTCTCGATTTAAAAAAGGGTGGGTATGAGAAATGTTTTGTCGGAGGGCCCACCAGGTGTTCGGTGAAATTCCTGAGAGAACTTTTCGCCAACTCGAGTCTTCGAAAGTTGCCTATTCGAGATCCCTTCAATGTAAAGGCCTTTGCCCTTTATTTGCTATCGGAAGTTCTCTTCTTTACTGGGGGTGAGACCTTTTCCCTTGGGCTGTGAGATGTCTTGACTGAATTGGAGGGAGGTCGTTCATTGGTACACCTGGTCCTGGCTGAGATGTATCGGGGCTTGGATGCCTCGGCCTCGAGTAGGGTTGGGATTCTCAGCGGGAGCCCGCTCCTTGTTCAGATCTGGCTAGGAGGGCATTTGGCTATCATGGGGCCTGTGCCAAGATTGTGCTTGATAAGAGGGATGTGGCTCGGGGCTTTATGATCTGGTGCTCTAGATTACCTCATGGGAGCGCCGAGGAGCTGAGCACGTGGCTATCAGATGCGACGTTGATCTGGCAACTTCCCTGGTTGGATGGCACCTTTTCGATTGTCCGCTCTCGGGAATGTGAGGGTATCACGCGTCTGGGGTTGACAGGTAGCACATTCTATTTCCCATCTCGGGTCCTTCGTCAATCCGGATACGACCAACATGTGCCGTGTACCGTAATGCCACCTTTGTGCTCTCTGATATTCTCTCGGGGTTCCCTTAGTGATCTTGACCGCATAGCCGCCCTCTGGGAGATTCGCCAATCGGCGCACATGTGCAGCTTAGTTTGGGGGGGCGTTGTCTCTCCTGATTATGAGGTTTGGCTGGCATCCGAGGAATTGCCTACCCCTAGCCCAGTTTCGGTAGATGTGATAGAGACGGGGCCTTGGCCATATAAGGAAATAATTCTTCGGACTAGGATCGAGTCTCTTTCTGTAGAGAGGCTGGCTTTGACCGAGGCTTTGGAGAAAGAAAGGGTCAGAGCTGAGATTGTAGAAGCGAGAGCTGCTACAGCCGAGAGTTAGATTCTTTGGTTGACTGGGCTTTTGACGGAGTCTCATGCGTCTCACTTGAGACGCGGAAGAGTCTTCATGGTAGGTGGATGTCTGATCGAAATGCTCGCGAGGACTCTCTTCTTACAGAGATCAGTGCTTTGAAGCGTGGTCCCTGCCCTTGACCTGTTCCTGCACATACCATAGATCATATACACGGAGGGGGGGAATGCCTCATAACAGAGATCTCTTTTTGGATTACTTTCTTTTTTTTGCTATTTTTGTTATATATATATATTTTTTGGTTTTTACTTGTAAAGAAGGCAGAAAAATAGAAAGTGTGTCATGTCGTTATCTTTTTGGGACGTGACACGTATAACTGTAAGAAATGGAATGAAATCTATATATACATATATTTTTTGTTTTCAACTTTTTCTTTCAGACGTTTGATGTAAAGGCTTTTCATGGAAAAGGAAAATCTATTATCTCTTTTGAAAAATTCTACAAGATAGGGCTTTTGATGAGAAAGGAAAATCTATTATCTCTTTTTTTTTTAAATCTTCTCCTCCACAGTATCTCCTCCACAGTATGGGGCTTTTTAAGGAAAAGGGAAATCTATTATCTTTTTGAAATTTTCTCCTCCATAGTGTGGGGCTTTTTATGGAAAAGGAAAATCTGTTATCTTTTTTGAAATTTTCTCCTCCACAGTGTGGGGCTTTTTATGGAAAAGGGAAATCTATTATCTTTTTTTGAAATTTTCTCCTCCGCAGTGTGGGGCTTTTTATGGAAAAGGGATGTCTATTATCTTTTTTGAAAATTTCTCCTCCACAGTGTGGGGCTTTCTATGGAAAAGGTAAATCCGTTATCTTTTTTGAAATTTTCTCCTCCACAGTGTGGGGCTTTTTATGGAAAAGGGAAATCTATTATCTTTTTTGAAATTTTCTCCTCCGCAATGTGGGGCTTTTTATGGAAAAGGAAAATCTATTATCTTTTTTGAAATTTTCTCCTCCACAGTGTGGGGATTTTTATGGAAAAGAGAAATCTATTATCTTTTTTGAAATTTTCTCCTCCACAGTGTGGGGCTTTTTATGGAAAAGGGAAATCTATTATCTTTTTTGAAATTTTCTCCCTTCGGATCTTTTTGCAATGTCGGTAATTACGAGGCCAAACCAGTGGGTCCCCTCTTTTTTTTTTGAGCATGGTCGAACCCTGTTCATGAGGTACAGGTTTTTCCTTTAAACATGGGAAGTTTAGCTTCGCTGGGATTGGTCAAGTCTTCTGTCTTTCCCTTTGGTCATGCGTCAGATGCTGCTGTAGAGATAACATACTTGATCAGGATCCGATCCAATTTTTAACATGAATGGCCCATCAAAAGGGGAGAAAGGGGCTCAGGGGTTCAAACTAAAATGGGCGGGCCAGAACAGGTCTTCTCCTAATCTCTCTCTTCTTGACATTTTTGCTCATAGCGCCTACGACGGGTTTTCGCTATGCCCGTCATCCCTGTTTTTACCCGTAGCGCCCTTTCGGATTTTCACTACGTCCATGGGTTCGCTCTCTTACCCCAGGTGCCCTTTCACGTTTTCACCTGGTCCGTGAATTCACTCAAAGAAAGATGGACGTGGCGCCCTTGCGGGTTTTCACCACGTCCATCTTGCTTTGAACTCAAATTAACTTTTTTTCTTTTTTTCTTTTTTTCTTCTTTTATTTTTTTGTTTTTTCAAGAACCAGAAGGCCATGACATGGACGTCGATTCCATCATAGCCGGCTGAATGAAGTTCTGTGTGGTTTGTTAACTCAGCTTGTTCTGATGCAATAGATGCTATGACCGCTTGTGGACCTTAAAGAGGGCTTTCTTCCTGGTTGTAATGTGGCCGGGGTTCAAACGGGTTGGTTTTTTCTAGGGGTTTGGATCTAAGTTTTGAGTGAATTCTAGATTCGGTGACTCCTCTTTCTTTTCAAAGGCTTTTTATGGTACATGTCCCAGTCATTTCTTTTTTATTCTTGGTCCCCCTCTTTTTTTGGGGTTTTGCTTTCTCCCTCTTCTCTCTTTTTTCTTTTTTTTTTTTGGTTTGGATTTTTCCTCTCTTCCTTTCCTCTTTTTCTAGAATTTTGGGAGAGGTATATGAAAGAAATGATTATTGGCCCGACGTGTGTAGCAAAAAGGGTGAAGGTTTTCAGGGAATATTTCTTTTAGGCTACTTATCTTTGAAATGATGGCCTCTTCTATGGGGTCCTTAGGCGGTCACGCATCTACTTTTATTAAAACTTTCCTTATCTGAAGACCTATGAGTAGAACCTACGGAGGTATCTAGCGTTGATGGGCTCAGGAAAGTTGTCTCCATCCATGGTAGCGAGGCGAACAACATATCTTGGCAAAACCTCTCGAACGACGTAGGGTCCTTCCCAATTCGGCTTAAACTTCCCTCTCAAATCGGTGTGGAGAGACAGAAAAATTTTCTTCAGTACAACGTCTCCTACCTTCAAACCTCGACTGCGGACACGCTTATTGTAAGCACGTGCAATTCTCCTCTGATAGATCTGGGTGTGGCACAAGGCTACGAGTCTCTTCTCGTCAATTAAATCCAGCTGCTCAAAACAGGCTCTTTCCTTCTCAGCCTCGGGTAGATGGGATTCCAAAAGGATACGGAGTGACGGTACTTTGACCTCAACGGGTAGCATGGCCTCGGTTCCGTACACAAGGGAGAATGGCGTTGCCCCTATAGAGGTACGAATAGACGTTCTGTAAGCCCAAAGTGCGAAGGGTAACTGCTCACTCCAATATCTATAAGTGACTACCATCTTCTCTAGGATGCGGATCAGAGTTTTTTGGGCTGCTTCCACAGCTCCGTTCATCTGCGGCCTATATGGGGATGATTGGTGATGCTTGATTTGGAATTGCTCACACAAGGCCCGAATGCGCCTATTGGCGAAATTAGTGCCATTATCAGTGATGATATCTTTGGGTACGCCGAATTTGCTAATGATGCTGTTCTTAATGAACTTCTCAACATGACTAGCCTTAATGCTCGTGTAGGAGGCTGCCTCTACCGACTTTGTAAAATACTCTACCGCGATGAGGATGAACTGATGTCCGTTGGAAGCCTTAAGATTGATTTTACCGATGATGTCACAACCCCAGGTGGCGAACGGCCAAGGAGTGGCCATGCTGTGCAAATGAATGGCCGGAGCATGTATTAGACTGGAGTGCTCTTGGCATTTGTAGCACTTCTACACGTGCTTGCAGCAACCGATCTCCAATGTGGTCCAAAAGTATCCTTGCCTTAGGATTTTCTTAGCAAGCATTTGTCCACTGACGTGCTCCTCACAGACTCCTTCATGATCTCACTTGCTTCTTTCCAAGTTAGGCATTGGAGCAGAATATTATCGTGAGACCGTTTGTATAGGAGATCGCCGTAGATGACGTAGTTCGTTGCCAATCGCTGGATGGTACATCTGTCTACCTTCGATGTTCCTTCTGGGATAGTTCAGGTCCCGAGGAAATTCTTGATGTCTGAGAACCAGGGTGGTTCATCATCTACCTCTGTAGGTTCCTCGATTAGGTGACAGAAAGCTAGTTCGTTCCACTGTTCTATCATGATCGACTTCATCACAACTTCGTATGAAATCTCAACCATAGAGGCCAAGGTAGCCAGGGCGTCAGCAAACCGATTCCTTGCTCGTGGTACATAGGAGAAGGTGACCTCTTCAAAGCAGACTATCAGATCCTCTAGATGTTCATGGTATGGGATCAGTTTCTCATCCTTGGTCTTCCAATCTCCGTTGGTTTGGCATAAAATTAAATGTGAATCTCCAAAGACCCTGAGGTGAGTTATATTCAGATCAAGAGCCGCCTGTAACCAGCTGTACAGGCCTCATACTTGGCCATATTATTGGTGCATGGGAAGTTCAATTTGATTGAGATGGGTACATGTGATCCTCTTGGCGAGATAAGAATGGCGCCAACTCCTTGGCCTTCAACATGCGATGCTCCATCAAAGTGCATTACCCAGGACTCCTTTGTTTCCTCAGTATCCTTGTCAGTCATGAACAGAATGTCCTTATCGGGGAATTCAGTCCTTAGAGGCTCATAGTCAAGCAGAGGGTTCTCAGCAAGATGATCATCGAGTGCCTGCCCCTTAATCGATTTCTAGGTGACATAAGTAATGTCAAATTCGGATAGGAGTAGTGGCCATCGTGCAGTTCGACCAGTGAGAGCAGGTTTCTCGAATAGGTACTTCTACGGATCCACCCGTGCTAGAAGTAGAATGGCTTGGGATAACAGGTAGTGTCGAAGTCTTTGAGTAGCCCAAATGAGTGCCATGCATGCTTTCTCCAGATGAGAATAGCGTGTCTCATAGTTAGTGAACTTCTTTCTTGGGTAATAGATGGCCTGCTCTCTTCTTCCTGTCTCATCATGCTGTCCTAACACACAGCCCATGGAAAACTCTGTCATGGACAGGTACATTATCAGGGGTCTATCAGGTATAGGCGGTACCAATATCAGAGGATTTAAGAGGTAACCTTTAATCTTATCAAATGCAGCTTGGAAGTCATCATTCCACTCAACTGGTGAGTCCTTTCTCAGTAGCTTGAAGATTGGTGCACATATCAGAGTTAACTGTGCAATGAATCGACTGATGTACTAGATTCTGCCTAAGAAGCCTCTGACTTCCTTCTCTGTAGATGGTGATGGCATCTCCGTGATGGCCTTGATCTTGGTCGGATCAACCTCAATCCCTCTCCTGCTGATAATAAAGCCCAACAGTTTTCCAGACATAACGCCGAATGTGCACTTCTGGGGGTTCAATGGCAACTTGTACTTTCTCAACCTCTCGAACAGCTTCTGAAGATTTACCAAGTGGTCGCCCCTTTCTGGTGATTTGGCAATCATGTCGTCGACATACAATTTAATCTCGGTGCATCATGTCATGGAATAAGGCCGTCATTGCTCTTTGGTAGGTTGCCCCAGCATTCTTGAGCCCGAACGTCATTACTTTGTAATAGAAGGTACGCCAGGGGGTGATGAACGCAGTCTTTTCTCGGTCGGCCTCTGCCATCTTAATCTGATTGTAGCCTGAGAATCCATCCATAAATGAGAGCATTCCATGCTTTGCAGTGTTTATCGACCAAGATATCGATGTGTGGTAGTGAAAAGTCATCCTTAGGGCTTGCCCTGTTGAGATTTCGGAAATCAATGCACATTCAAACCTTTCCATCCTTCTTCGGTACGGGGACGATATTGGCCAACCACTGGGGGTACTTAGATACCATGAGGAATCCTACGTCATACTGCTTAATGACCTCGTCCTTCACCTTCAACATCCACTCTAGTCGGAGGCATCTCAGCTTCTGTTTAACTGGCTTAACATTGGGGTAGAGTGGCAACTCATGCTCAACCAGATCGGTATCCAAACCAGGCATGCCTTCATACGACCATGCGAAGACGTCTTGGTATGATCGAAGGAAGTCTATCATACCTTTCCTCTTCGCAGGGGACAGCGATGTTCCAATTTTGGTGATTCTAGGGGCCTCTCTGGTGCCCAAATTAACATCCTCCGTCTCTTTGACGATCGAGGTAGGGCCATGCTCAAAATTAGCAAATTGTTTGAGGAGCTCATTGGGGAGCTCATCGGTTTGACCTTCCTCGTCCAGACTCGTGACTCCTACCTCTTCTTCTATTTCTACAGGAAAGGGGTCGGCTTCACGTGGGACGGGTATCACGACATCAATTTTAATTTTATTGGGAATTTTAAAGGACAATATTTTTGGAATTGGTATTTTTTCTATTTTTATGGATTTTTGTATTTTTTTGGAGGTTAGCCCCTAGCGAGGTGGATCTCTATATATACAGGGTAGAGTGGTCCAGAGGCTAACCTCACTTTTTACAGGTTGTTTTTTTTTTGGAGAGTCGGTGCAGTTTTCACGGTATTTGGTGGCTCCAAGGAGTTGGGGCAAGGATGCCCAGTTACTCACCTACGAGGCTTGGCCTTTACCTCTTTGGTTGGAAGTAGCATCGGTAGGTTCTTGCAGTTCCTCCCTCAGCATATTTACAGAGGGATCCTCTGGGACCCTATCCTCCATGGTTAGGATGGGCCCAGAGTGGCTGGTGTTGGAGTGATGGGTGGACCGGGGAACTTCTTCCTCAAATAAGGAAAGGGCGGCTAAGTGCATCTCCAAGTCTGAGAGAATGATGTAGGGATTGGTGGGGTGGATTGAAGTAGGCTTATGTGGGGTTACCCTCGTCTCTTCATTTAGATCAATTTTCACTATCCCGACGCTCATAAAGGTTTCACGGATGTGGGGTCGAGTGCGAGGTTCTTCTTCCAAGATGATTCCTCTGGCCCTGGCGGCTGCTGTGACTCTTATCTTCTCTTTCTCCTTCGACGGGCCTGTAGCCCAGGCCGAATTTGGTTTGCTACCCCTTGGCCTTGACGGGGTCTCTTCTTCCTTGACGATGCAGGCCCAGCCCCTTTCCTTTCTGGTGGCCCCATTTGTGGAGCATGAACATAGCTGCATCCATTCCTCCTCCAGCTTTGTCAGGAACTTATTCAGTTGGCCCGAGTGTAACGGCCGAGAAGTCATACTCGAATTGGTGGAGATCGGCGTCATCTGCTGTGTGCGGTATGTTTAGCACTTTTAGATTTTCAATATGCAGAGTGCTTCTTTCCCTGTCTTCTCTGCTCTCACCCAAGATGGTGACGATCTTTCCTTCTGAAATAAATCGAAGCTTTTGGTGTAGAGTCGATGGTATTGCTCCGAGCTTATGTATCCATGGCCGACCCAACAGTAGATTGAACGTAGACTTAATGTCCATCACCTGAAAGGGGGTGGTGCAGGTTTGCAACCTGAGGATCAGGTCGAGGTCTACATCTCCTATGATTTCTCTTCTGGTGTTGTTGAATCCCCTGGCACTTGATATGGATGGCCAAAAGGTGTCAGGGTTCGCACCAATTTTGATTGTCGTCCTTAGAGGGCACACGTTCAGCACCGACCCATTGTCTATTAAGACCAACGACACAACCAGGTTTCCTACTTCCACTGTTATATTCAGGGGCTTAGAGTGGTCATTCCCCTTGATCGGTAGGTCTGCATCAATGAATGAGATGGCATTTGGGGCCAACACTTGCCCTATTATTTCTCCTACTTCATCTGGAGTTACGTGGGTGGAGACATGTGCGTCCTTGAGTGCTCCCATTAAGACTTGGAAATGGAGCGGGGACGTGATTAACAAATCCCACACAGTAATATGTGCAGGTGTTCTCTTGAGCTGTGTCTCCAGTATGTGTTCTTTGGCCATTTTTTCAAAGGGATTCCCTGCGGCCTATTCTTTCTTCTTGTCTTCTCCTCTGACGACCCCTGATGGTTTTGACTATGTAGAAATCTGGCCTAACCTGGTAATAAATTCAACAGCCTCCTCTTGGTTGCAACCAACATTCATGTCCGTCTGTTCATAGCTTAACGGCACCTGATGCGGGTCATAGGCAAGTTTCAGGATGAGGAAAGGAGTGTATGGTGATTCTGGGGAGGATTGGGTTGGATACGCCAGTTTCTCGTGTCCAACCAGGTTGACTATAATAGGGGGTGGAATGGTAGTGGCGGGAATTGGCGAGGTTGGATTTGTGGGTGCGGAGGGGGCTTGTACAGGTATTACCTGGGCTTGGTAAGACCAGTGGTGATTGAGAGCGGGTGGTAAGGGGATTGGGTGAGGGGTTGCTTGCTTGGGTGGAGGTGGAGTTGGATTGGGGCCAAAATAACGAAGGGATGGCAGGAGTGTGACTGGGATGGAGGGATGGGGAGACGTCTGAGGTGCGGGTGGAGTGGGGTGATAGGGATATGAAGGGTTTGTATAGGGGGTGGCATGGTGGGGTGATGATGGGTTTGTGAATGAAATGGGGTAGATTAGGGATGATGGAGTTGTGCATGGAGCGGGGTGATTTGGGGATGGCGGAGTAGTGTATTGGGTGGAGATATTTGGGGGGGTGTATGGGGTAGGATAATATGGGGATGGCGGAGTTATGTATGGTATGGGGTGATTCGGGTATGACGGGGAGGTGTATGGGATAAATTGGGCGTGGGGTGGATATGTGTATGATTGCGGCGGGGCTGTGCCTGTTTGGATTTGATAGGTGGGAGCGGGAGTAGAAAAATATTGCCCTAAATCTAAGGGCTCCTCTTGGTATGCCAGCACGAAGAAATAATTAGCCAAATACAACGGCTCGATAACCCCAACGAATGGTCCTCCTTCATTCATCCTGAGGAATGAAAACTCCTCTTGATTACTGATATAGTCTGAGGGGTTAAACTCTTCTTCCTCCTCCTCTATCCAATGGATGTTAGGCCTGGGGCCTCCTAGGTGCGGTGGCAGAGGGGCTTGATGGATGTTCTGGTTCTGCCCTTGAGGAAGCGACGGGGGAATAATTTTTCCTGCCTCTATTAAATCTTAGATCGCGTGCTTCAGGGGGAAGCACTGGTCCGTAGGGTGACTCGGTCCCTGGTGGAAATTGCAATGTTAATTCGGGTCATAGTTTCTTGGGATGGGATGGTGTTGCTCCCCCAGTTGTGCTTTCTTTATTTGTTTGTGGTAAAAGAAATTTAAAATCAAAATAAAACAGGGGATGAAATCAGCACAACTGAGAAGTCCTAGACTTGCAAGATACAGGGTCCATTGTGGCAAGTTTTGCTAAGTAAGAGTTTGTCCCATAGGGAAAGATGATCTACAGCTCCAAGGGAGCCATCTCTAGTAGTCCCTCCAGATCTGACTACAGATCTGGTAGTCCTTAAGGGAAGGGAGTTTAAGGTCACTTAGTTTACAGATCCTAAGGTAGCCTAATGTCTAAACTATAGAAAGGGTTGAGAGGATGGATGGAGTGTGGGAAATAAATATAAAAGGGTGAGAAGTATGTTATTGGGCCTAGATCAGAGGAGTTTTATAACTCAGATTCATATCTGATGTTATAGAAATCCTGTCCAATGGCTACGTTATCACCACTGAGGAGAAAGGATCCAACCCATCTCTCTGCCATGATTCAATCCCTTAAGGTTATAACCTGTCCACTCAAATGGTCACAGACTATCCCATAGGGGAACCACAATCCAGGGATGGGTCAAAACAAGTTAATCATTGTAGGCACTATTTCATCCAGGCTACCAGCTCAAGAATCCATAGGGAACCTCAACCTCTAAAGCTCTGTGTGGGGCTAAGGCTGTATAGGACCATGATAGCCCAGACACATATAACCAGCAAGAGATTGAGTACAACCTTCGATCTAGTTGTCCATTGCTTGAGTGAGGCTACAATGGTCCAGTCACAAGCCTAAAATCTCTATTACCAGATCAGATCTAACAGCTGATAGCGGATCTATACAAATATAGGAGAGTCTGCCTCTGTACAATCTCCCACCAGGCTACTACAAGTTCAGGTGCAGAGAAGAAGGATCCATCTTGGATCGACGGATTAGAATCACCCTAAGGCTATAACCTATCCACTTGAATGGTCACAGACTATCCCAGAGGCTATCCTCCTCACGGAGCCCAAGAAAAAACAAGAATATCGCTGCCACCACCATGGTCACAAGGCTACCAGCTCGAGCTCCCATGGGGATTTCAGATCTAGTGGGTCCTGTGGTGGGGCTAAGGCTATATAGGACCATTAGCCCAGACACACAGGTCACTTGGATCTGAGTGGCCCTTAGAATCAGTCCTCCATTGCTTTGAATCAGAGCCAAAGCAATGGCGGATCACAAGGCAGCAACCTTGCACAGAGCAAATCACATTCAAACACAAATCCCATAATGTAAAGATCCTATTACAAAACTTCCATTAAACTAGTTCAAAATGCATACAAAGACATAGCCAGCAAGTGCTGGACTATGGAGAGAAGGAAAAAGAAAAAAAAAACTACTTACAACTATAAAAGAAAAGAAAAATGATCTCAAATCAAATCTCCAAGAGATGACATGAGTTCCAAGATATCTAAACCTAAGCTAAGTATGGTTTATATAGCAGTGTGTGGTGGTGCATTATGGTTAGGAAACCCTAATTTTAATGATGCCACGTGGCCTAATAGTGATCCTTGGATGCCTCGGGGCACGTGCATAGAGATTTAAGTGTGGGAGTGCGTGCCCTAATCGCTGAAAATTCCTAGAAAGTACTCTGCTGAAGCGATGGAAGTTGAAGTTCAGAGCTTCGCTAGGTAGCTATTATTTCCCAAACTTTTTGCATGATAGCTCTTGCTCTTTGCGAGGATGGTTTGACATTGAAGCTTCAATCGTCGCGAGGTTGCCTTGGTTTACTCTTCAGGCAGTCGCGCAGTAGAGAATTACGCTCTTGCTAGATTGGGCTTCACGAGGTTGAGTAGACATCAAAGCCTCAGATGTCGCGGGGTTGGAGTTCAAGCAGTCGCGAGGTAGCTATGCATTCGCTGGGTTGATCTTTGTGAGGATGGATTTGAATAGCATGAGAACTGTGCGAGGAGTTCTCTTCTGATATTTACATCCTGCGGCTATCTTTGCGCTGACAACGAAGAGTCTTCTCTCTCTCCTCACTGCTCGAAGCCGTTGCGTGAGGTTGAGAGAGGTCTGCTTTGAACTGCGCAAGACTGCGCGATGTGTTCTACTCTTGAGCTTCGCGAGAGTTGCGCGAGTTTGTGCTTCTGAAGCTCTTTAGTCACTCAACTGCTCGAGAAGTTATGGTAAAGTCTTGGGAAGCTCAGTTGGACTGTGCGAGGCATATTTCTCTTGAATCCTCTAAAGCTTGGGTCAGCTGCGTGAGGCTCATTTTAGGTCTGGATTCAGAGTCCATCCTTCTAAGGGACTTCTAGTACCAAAACAGTCTCCTTAGTAGGATTCCTGGCCTTATTTCACTGCTGATTATTACCTGCATAAAATACTTAACAGATGGGGTGGTGGGCGAGGCTGGAGCAGATTGACCTGACCTTTCTGTAGCAATACTGGCAGTAAGACACTTAAGGATTGCCCCAATGGCGTGAACACTTGTTCAAATTGTGCTTTCATCTGCTCCTGGGTAAACAGGGCTCTTGGTCCATTGTTTGGCCTTCGTGCTTGCTCGAAACGGGCTGGGGGTGGTTGTGTGATCTAGAGCTGTATCGAGGGGGCATTGGTATTGGCCTGGGGGTAAATAATGTTCTGTACCTCTGTCCTTGGTCTTCTTTCAATTCTTGGTTCGGCAACTTTTCGAACCCTGGTGGCCCTGCTGGCCACGTTTCTCCCTAGCCTGCCTTCTCTAATGGCATCTTTGCAATGGTTGGCATTTCTGACCAAATCAATAAAACTAGACTGCTGCAGATATACCAAAAAATCTGCGATGACCGGGAGGGCTCCCTTAGTTATTAATTAAATTTGTTCATCATCGAGAATCCGGTGAGTTACCTGAGCGGCCAATGCCCTCCACCATCCCAAGTAAGCACTGAAAGCTTCATCATGTCTTTGCTTTAAATGGGCCAAATCTGACTTCCTTGGCTCTATGTCCATGTTATAGACATATTGTTCTTGAAATAAGCGTGTCAGATCTTTCCAATTTTTTATCATGGACGGTTTCAGGGATGTGAACCATCTTAGAGCTGGGCCCGTTAGACTCTTTTGGAACACTTTGATGAGGAGTCGTTCATCTCCGCCATACTGGCACATATCCCCACAGTAAGATTTTAAGTGGGCGATGGGGTTGCCAGTGCCATTATACTTATCAAATGATGGCATCTTGAATTTCTGTGGCAGGGGGACATCAGAGAACAGACATAAGTCTGAAAAGTCTGTTGAATGCAGTTCTACTCCTCCCATCTTCATCAGCTGCTTCTGTATTCTGTCTATTTGTTCTTTCAACTGTTCTGGTTCTTTTGAGGCTGTTGCGGGACTGCTTCCCCCTGATTTTGTTCGACCCTAGGTGTGATGATGGTGGGCCCGGGAGGGTTGAAGCTGGCAACTCCTCCACTATTGCGGATCTCATCCTCCTCGTACTGTTGGTCATGGTATTGGTGAGGGGCGAGGTCTGCTATTTGGACTTGGGGGGTGATTGGCTGGATGACCTGGTGGGGCCATACAGCTTGTAGGGGATGAGAAGGGATAAATGGATGAGCGATTTGTGGATAAATGATGTGTTGAGCTGGGTGCACATTCTGGGGGTGATGGGGGTGTGGTTGATGTGGCGGGATGTTGTGGGTTTGAGGAACGAGATGGATTGGATTTTCTGTTGGAGGCGGGATGGGGGCGTAAGGGGTATAGGTGAATGAAGGGTACTGGTGGGGGGGTATGGGATTAGTGAATGGGCCTTGATGAGCGTGGGTGGATGGGCCTTGGGTTTGAGGGATTTGGGCTTGATGGTTTTGGAAGGCTTGGATTGATGGGCCTTGGGCCTGGGTGTGGGGGTTAGTATGACTTTGGGCCAATGGGCCTTGTTGGGTTTGGGCTAATGGGCCATGAGGGGGTTGGGTTTGGGTCCATGGGCCCTGAGGGGCTTGGAACTGGGCCTGGGTCTGATTGGCTTGGGCTTGGGCCCATGGGTTTTGAGGGTTTTGGGTCTGGGCCTGGGTCTAATGGACCTGGACTTGGTCCATGGGTTTTGAGGGTTTTGGGCCTGGGTCTGGGTCTGATGGGCTTGGGCCCATGGGTTTTAAGGGTTTTAGGCCTGGGCCTGGGTCTGATGGGCTTGGGCCCATGGTTCTAAAGGTGTTTGGGCTTGGGCCCATGGATTTGTATGGGTTTGGGCCTGGAATTGAGGTGGGGGATTTTAGGAGGTATGGAGGATGGGTGGTTGGGCATGGTTAGGAGGGAATGGGGTATGGAGGTTTTGGAGATTTAGATGCGGGGTTTGAGATGTAGGGTTCCAAGAAGCATAGGGCGAACATCGTTCTCATGTCCTCCATTGAGGGCATGGATTCAGGTGTGAGATTGAGGGGTGATGGCTCACTTAAGGATGGAGGGGGTTGGGATAAATTGGGCATGACCCGGGTATGGGGGGTATGGATGTTTGTGTTTGGGGGGTATGGATGTATGGCTATGGAAGATGGTGGGTTATTGGTCATATCCTGGGAAAAGTTGGGCATGACTAGGGTAAATGGTGGGGTATGTTGGGATGTGGATGGGCCATGTGGTGGGAATGGTATGTGAGATGAGGTGGATGGGATGTGGGATGTAGGGGGCATGGATGATGAGATGGAGGGAACGTGGGAAGTAGGCGGGGGATGGGGCTCCCTATGGGGTCTTTAGGAGTATGGTGGTGCGGTAAGGGTGTATGGATGGGAGATGGGGATGTATGGGTCGGTTGGGAAATGAGGGGTTTCAATAGGGGATGCAAAGGGGGTATGTTGGGAGAACGTGAGGGAAGGGGGTGGGGTGGATGTGAACACGGGTGCCCCAAAGGGACCCGTGATATCGAACCGGGTTTGGGCGAAGGTGTCGGAGATCGGGTCTTCTCCTACATGGAAATGGGGTGGGGATGACGGTGGAGATGTATCGGCTCTTGACATGATCTGCTAACGAGTGTTGTATCGATGTCTCGGATAAGGGCCGTATACCTTCTTGGTTCTCCTTCTACTGTCTGGGTTTGAGGTTGCCGTAGTGACGGTCATGCCAAAATATATTTTTTGATTGATTTTCTGTCTCTCTCTTTTTTTTTTTTGTTGTTGATTTTTGTTTTTTTTTTTTTTTGTTGTTTTTTTTTGTTTTTTTTTTTTTTTTTTGGAAGATGATTTTTTTTCTTTCGGATGGAATTAACTCCCCTCTACCTAGATGAATGATGACCTGGTGCCCAGGGTCAATTCCCGTCTCGGGTGGTATATGTACCTTTAGTAGGTCCCACGGCGGGATCCGACACAGTTCGGAAGAAGCGAAAGGGAACCCTTTCATTCTATTGAAGGCGAGGGAATCCACGCAAACGACCCGATCCCTCGGAGCAGATCAATGAGAAGTCGCCTTCTCTTGATTGGGCAGGGGCATGTTGGGTATTATGGAATGCGGGAGGCTACTGCAGGCACTAATATTGCTAATCGGGGAATTGGAGTAGTGGATTGGGCCTCAGATCGGGTTGCTGTGACCCAGTATACACTGGGCGTATGTTTTATACACGCCTGACCAAAAAAGGCAGATTTGGCTGGGTGTATATATTATATACACCTGGCTTAAATTTGGGGGTTTTGGCTGGGCGTATATATTATATACGCCTAAGTAAATCTGGGGATTTTTGGCTGGGCGTATATATTATATAAGCCTGGCAAAAATAGTTCTGTCAGTGAAGTTTGACAATGAACAGCAAGGCCGAATGTGGGTCTTTGAACTGATTTCTCGGGAGGGATGCTCCCGGGGACTGCTGTGTATGTCATCGGGTCCATCCTTTCTGTTTCTTAGGGATACACGGCTGAATTTGGGCTGTCTACGCTCTCACCGATGCGGGTTTTATGGCTTGATTGGAATTGGCAACCCAACCGATATACCTCCGGCGCAAGTGCCTTCTCAGGTACTGGAAGGGGTGGTTCTTTTCAGGATCATCACTACTAGGGCTGCCGCCTTACTGGGAACCGGGTAAATTATATCTGTGCCTACACCCCCCGAAAACTACCCAAAAAATGCAAAAATAATTTTGATGATGTCCCCACACTGTTGGTTCACTTTTAATTACAGATTTTTAAAGGGGAGTGAAATTAAGTCCAAAATCGGGTCGGGAATGACAAGCCCGTACCGCCTCAACGGGCCGGCGTTCAATCGTGAGATATGATGGCTGAAATGAAAAGCGCGCGTAGGCCCGCCAAACGGCTAAGGCTCGTAAATGACTGAAATTTAAATGACGTAAAAGTAAATGCGAGCAGGCCCACCAAACGGCTAAGGTGGCTTAAATGACAAGAATCGAAAAAACAGGAATTTAAAAGCCCACGTAGGCCCGCCAATTGGCTAAGGCACTTAAAGGACTGAATCGTAGGGGTGAGTACGTTAGTAAAAATAACAAAAATATAGAAAAAACAGTAGAAAATAAGAAAAAACAACAATGGTTAGTAACAAAAAAAAAGAAAGGCCAACAAGAGGGGAAGCGCTAGGGTGATTTCACCAGCAGAGTCGTCATCTGTGCGACCATGGATCCTCGCGAACCCGCCGTGGCGATGCGCTCGCTAAGAATGAAATATAGAGTCGCCACCCGAAGCTTTTGGTGACCTAGGAAACCTTCAAATTGATATTTTGAGCACCGAAGTGCTAAATATGACTCTGATTACCGGTCTTTACCAAAGGCTCTAGGGTAGGGGCTTCGGTTATCGATCGGGAAGGGTTTAGGCACTCGATCAATCCGCACGTAGTGGTCTCTATCTATGGCCAAAAATAAAATAAAAGGGGCGGAGTTTCCCCTAGTCCGAAGGCAATAGGGTCCTATCAAGCTTTGAGCCAAATTGAAATTTTGGCGGTGTAACGGCTTGAATCCTTGGACGGAGGAGACACCAAGAAGGTAGAGGAAGAGAGGGGTGAGCCGGAGCTCACGGGCCCTTGTTTCACCGTGGAAGACCTTCGCTTCGGCGTGCTTCCGATGGCTTAAACAGTATGGAAATGGGCTCTAAAGCTAGGATTCGGTAAATAGGAAGTGTAGAGTGAAGCTAGGGAATAGATTTTGGCTAAAAGAGAGTGATCTAATGGTGGAAATGGATTGAAATGGATGAACTAGGCATGCTAGAATTTTGGAAAAATGTGTGCATTTTCTCTCCCTAGGGTTCTCTCTTAAGCTCAAAATTCTTAACCTTAATTTTTTTTCAACCAATCCTTTGGGAAGAGGGGGGCCTCTCTATTTATAGAGAAGGGATGGGTTAGGGGCTTACTTAAGAGCTAATTGGTTTAGCAATTAGGTAATCAATTAGGAAATTGATTTTAGTGGCGGATGATGGGGTGAGACCATGGGTGACTTAAGGGTTGCCAATAAGCTCAAAGGGGGTGCAACCAATCTTAAGACACCCACCTTAACCAAGGGGATGGTCAAAGGGTCAAACCAGATGGAGAAAATTTGAGCATTTCATGACATATACTGTAGCTAAGCTGGGCGTATATATTACATACGCCCAGCTTAAGTAAAACTCAAGAAAACAAGGGGGAATCTAAGAAGATGGGTGCCCGTGGTGAGTCCCACCTATGCTGGGCGTATGTATTATATACGCCCAGCCAAATTTGGCCCAAAAATGCCAGGCATATATAATATATACGCCTGACCAATCTGGGGCCAAATTGGCTGGGCGTATGTAATACATATGCCTGAGTAAAAGTTATCATTTTATATAAAACTTGAAACGGCCATAACGTTTGAATAACAACTCCAAATTGGGTGATCTTTAGCTCATTGGAAAGCTGGAGAAGTCCTCTTTCCAATGGTATATGGCTCATCCTCAAAAGTGTTCTATATAAAAATATGTAGCTCTCCTCCCATCAAATGCTCAGAAGGATTTAAATTGAGTTTGGGAAGGGATCCTAGGGTTTAGGGGTGATCTCTAAGGGTTGGGGGAATGGTTCTAATGGGTTTTAGGTGATTCCTAAAGGTCTGGATAGATTTTCAAGGGTTCAGGGGTGCCATCGGAAGCACAGGGATACATCTCTCTCGGAGTATAGACTGATCGGGCCTTGGACCAAATTTAGGTGTCTACAATATATATATATATACAAGAAATAAAAAGGAAAGAGAAAAGAAAGAGAAGTCAAAAGAAGAATTCCATTGGAAATGTTGAAAAGAAGAGAAGAAGTTGGCCACTTTAGCTCTGAAATTTTAAAAGAAGAAAGAGTTGTGCTGAAATGAAGAAGGTGAAGTCATGAATCATCTCCTACCTATGTTAATTTCTTAATTTTGAATCCTACTTTACCCCTTTTATTCTTTACAACCCTCACCAATAAGCCACATTATAACCCATGAAAAGCCCATGATGTCAGAAATTAGAGGAACTGCCTATGCTCATGCTTGCAAACCCATTTGGGGTATGTAACTTCTCTTGAGCTTATGTGAAATGATACTCCCTTAAATTCATTTATGAGGGACAACCCTGGTAAGCATTGGGTCTGAGATTGAAATCATTGGGGCATTGTTTGAACCTGAATTTTGATGTACTGGTAAGCTTGGTACTGTTTTACACATAATGTTTTCTTGATGTCAGCTGATTAGATGTGATGAGCATGCATGCATGACTGATGTGTTAAATTATTTGCATACACTGCTTTGGAACTCCATTAATTTTGACAGAGCAAGGGTGAAATGAATTGTATTTATTTCAAACTGATTAAACACTATGTGCACTTTTATTAACTGTTTCATTAAGAAGTTGTTGAGAACTGGAAAATACCATTTTTCACCCCTTAATCTGGGCCTTGATAGACCCTTGAGAGAACTAAATAAGTATTTTAAGTGCCTATGTTGCAGCTAACAATAAAGACATGCTTAACCATAAAAGCAGCTCAAAAGTGCCAAAAAGATGACAATCCATGTCAGTCCAAAGGAAGGAAGTGAAGAAACAACCTCATCAGCTGTGGAAAGGTCTAAATAGAAGAGGCAAAGACCTGTAAGAGAAGCAGGGAACATTTCAAATAGAGAAATGCACTACAGAGTTCTTTTCGCAAAGAACTTGCACTTTTCGTAAAGAACCTTGAACTTTGCGAAAAGAAGAAAACACTACTCGAAAAGAAGATTGAACTTTGCGAACAGAGCTTCAGAAGTCATTGAACTTTACGAAAAGGCCCCTGAACTCTGCGAAAAGGACTAAAACTCTAGGTATAGCTTTCGAAGAGCATCTGAACTCCTCGAAAAGAAGATTGAACTTTGCGAACAGAGCTCGTAAGTCATTGAACTTTATGGAAAAGGCCCTCGAACTCGCGAAAAGGTATTCGAGATTCGCAGCTTTAACAAGGGCAATTTCCAAGAATCACATACGCCGCCTAATGCATTGAAAAGCCCAGACATTCCGAAGATTCGAGCACAAACCAAAGGCATATTCCACCCCATGTGAACACCCAAAGATGAAATTACGGGAACTTCTAAACTCTAACAAACTTTCACATAATGTAATTGATGCCTCTGCTTTCACGATTGGCGAACCAGATCAAGCATTTCGATTGGCCAAGCAGATCTGATCCTAGTGCTCAACTCCTCATTGGTTGATCACATCTATCCAATTCGATTGGTTGATACACATTTGAGCGGCTTAGGAAAACTATAAATAGACGAACCATTTGCCCAATTTGGGTATCCAGATTTTAGAGTTTTCATCTCTGCTTTCTCATTCGGTCAGATAGCTTATCCGAACCCCCAGAATCCCTTCTTGTAGTTTACCTTGAGAGCCATTGTGAGTGATTTGTACTTCCAAGTTCGGATTCAAGACTGTAAGTCCGAGGGCTCTCTACAGCCGTGCTCAGAATTGTAATTTTGGATTTTAAAAGGTTGTCAATTTGTGTCTTCTCCATTGGAGTCATGTCGAGGGTTCAATGTTCACCTTAGTGCATTAGACTTCTTTAGATTCACTCATCCACATGCAACTTCCTTAATTCATCACCCACAGTAATTAGCGTTGGTAACCTAATTCTAGCAAGATTTATAGTGATGTTCATGTTCAACTAAAGAATAGGCCACAACTATTGGATGATCTGACCATTTAAGTGGATGATCATAGCCATAAGTCTAAACCTATTCCTTAATTCGATTTATTTCTCTTACATCTGCCGGGTAGCCAGATGAAGATTGAATCGCTCTGTTGAACTCTGATTCTCCATTAAAATTCGTGAGGCTAAAGTACATGAAGCTATTATTTCGCATTTGTCTTATTTTAAACATCTCCCCAACTCGGATCTGGATCATGTAGTTAGTTCTTTTCTTTATTTGCTTATAGTTAAATGTGACACAATCCAACACTCTCTTTATCTATTCTTTTTTAGATAATTATAGAGCCAGATCCGTAGCACAGATCCGAGGTTTATCTCTAAATTTTAGACAAAAATTCTCGTGGACGATCTTGAAATACTTACTTTTAAAACTTGCTACAATTGGCCTCGATCTTGCAGCCTTGTTAGCCCCAATGTCGATATCCCTTTCATAAGTTAACATCCATATAACCTAGCATTCTTTAATTCTTTAATTTTTGATTCATAATGCACACAATTATGGCACACTTGGAGCGACATCAAGTTTTTGGCGCCGTTGCCGGGGAAGTTTGTTCTAAAATTGATAGACCTAAGTTTTTCTATTTTGTAGATTTGATTTTTATTTTAATTTTTGCTTTAAACCTGCACTTTGCATTCCAAGTGCTTGATTAAATGTTCAGCAGCTTTTGTATAGAAAACCTGCTTTATCAGAAAGGTAATTTTATTTTTTATTTTTCCGAAGTTTTTATTCTTTGCCTTCTAGTTATTTGAATAAATGTCGCCACTCTTTTGTCTTTTTGTCAAATTTGGGCAAGAGCCTGAGTTTTCTTTTATTTTTGTCAATACTTGAATAAGGTATCGCAGCTTTTGGATGTTTGCAGATCCGGAGCAGCCATTCAACAAGGAGCATCTGGACCAAAAAGCGGAGCAGATCCGCTTGAGTTTGCATCCCTTCTCCTTTGTATTCATTTTCTATTTTAAATTCTTGAGAACCAGCAATTCTGCTGTGTTTAATGTTTGTTTTGATTATAATTTCATTGCCTTTTTAGGCATGCTGATTTTTATTTTTTTTACAAAACCAAATACAAAATAAAAGAAGTAAAACACAAATAGAAAATCTCCGAAGTTGTTTCTCATTATTTTCAAGAGTAGTAAATAAGGGCTCTTGTTGAGCTGATCCAAAACAAGTAAAAAAAAAAATAATATTAAAAAATAGAAAATTATAAAACAATATAGATATCTTCGGATGAATGTTTTTCCATTTGCATCCACTTTTCCCATCTGGACCTCTTTGAGATCATTTTTTTTTTTAGGAATCATGTAGGATAATGAGTAGTGAATCATAGTTTTGAATATTCAATGGACCCACTAATTTTATTTTCCTTGATTTCTTCATCATAAAGGGTCTCAGTGTGTGAACCTGCTTTTTAATATGTGCTCCCATGCTTCATTATTTTTTTTTTTCATACACATCATCAACAAAGGGTCAATCTTATGAATCTTGCTTTTCAACGTATTCTGCTAATCATTTTTATAATCACTTAGATTCATAAGTATCTCGTGCTTTTGGGTTTGTTTCTTTGGGCTTAGGATACATCATTTGGCATTAGATTTTCTGTTTTAGGAATTTTAGTTTCAAATTGCTTTTTAGATCGCTGATTTTTTCTTTCTTAGGTTAATGTGTCCTCGCTTGATTTTCGTCATTTTTCGTGAGTATAGTTAGTTTATAACTTTGTTTTCCTATTTTGCATTCACAAATTCAGTTTTGTATCAACACTTTTTTTTTCTTTTTTAACTTTGTATTCATTCCACCTTGCTTTTACTATTTCTCATTATTAGCATTAGTTTCCTTTCATTTGCATAGTAATCCTTCTATTTGTTAGATTTTATTTAGCGTTCTAGCATTGTTTTGTTGATTTTTCTTGCATTTGTATATCCTGCTTTCCATTTCCTTGCTCATATCTTGGGTTTTTACATTTTTATTTTCTGCATATAGTTTAGATTTTTCGTTCTTAGTTTTCTTTCTTCTTTTACCCTGCGCCTAGTCTCTCATCAGAACATTGAGGACAATGTTCATCTTAGGTTTGGGGGTATGGCGGTATGCCAATGAAATAAATTAATGCTTGATGCAATTATGACCAGAGAATTTTGAAAATGAAGTAATTTCACACCTGTTGTTTTGAAAAATGAGGAAGTTAAAACTTTTTTAAATTAATTTCTAGTGTAATTCTAATACTTTCATGAAGTGAAGGTCAAAAAATTTCTAAAAAAATAAAAAATAAAAAAAAATTGATGTTTTAGTAAACCTAAAATGAGAGAAACAAAGATGATATACCTCAGAATTTGATAGAAAACCACACCCAAAGTGAGATTTGGACCGAAATGTATTCTTTGGAGGTATAAATTGGTAGTTTTTCGCTCTAGGACCTGTTTGAACTGCTTGTTTTCACTAGAAGTTACACATATCCAAGTTAAAATATCTTGACAAAGAATCATGATATTAAAAACATGATGTAAGGCCTCCTTTGGACAGTTTGAACTTCAAAACCCAACCTTTTCAAAGCGCCCTTGATACACACCAATTGAGCTTTATAAATCCAAGATTTCTTTGAAACCTCATCAACCTCATTTAGCCTAACCCTCACTCGAGAATTCAAGGTGAAGGAAAGAAAGTCAAGAAAGGTGAGTTGGGTAACAGCTTGGTAAAAGAAAAGAAAAATAATTGAAGGCAATGATGTATCGGAAGAAATGTGGCATTCGGTCCAATGTTGATTTGAAAAAAAAAAAAAAGAAAAGAAAAGGAGAAGGCATTTCATTGGAAGTTTGAAAAGAAAGAGAAAAGATGGCCACTTTGGCTCAAAATTCAAAGAAGAAGATGAAATTGTCAATTGAAGAAGGTGTGTCTATCACCTCCTTACCTTGACCGACTTCTCAATTTTGAACTCCATTCCACCCTTTATTCTTGATAAATTTCACCCATAAGCCACATTACAACCCAAGTTAAAGTCCTCATCGATCGATGGATTGAGTGTCACATGGAGATAAGGATTTGTGTAATCTATGGTGAAAAAAGTAGTAAATTCAGAATCGAAAAGCAATGCCTATGCTCCTCGCTTACAATCCTATTTGAGGATGTAATTGCTCTTGAGTGTGTGAAATAGTGCAACCCTCATATTTACATGGTGAGTGAAAACCCTGGTGAGAGTTGAGTTTGAAATCAAATTATTTGGGGTAACATCAAAACTGAATTCTCAAATAGAAGGCAAGCTTTTCATTAATTTTTCTTGTAAAAACTTTTTGACACCAACTGAGTGAATGGTAAAGGAATTACAGCAGAATTTTAGTTTTGAACTGATGTTTTCTTAAAAATCTTCTTACAACCTGACTGATGCAGATGTGAATAATCTGATTCGATAAAAGTTTGCTTTAACAGAACTGCATTGATCTTAACTGATTTATTGGAGAAGTTTGTGGGTATTGTTGTCGCTCCAAGTGTGCCAAAAATGTGTGCAAAAAATTAAAGAATTAAAGAATGCTAAATTATATGGATGTTAACTTATGAAAGGGATATCAGCACATTGGGGCTAACACTGGCCTGCAAGATCAGGGCCAATTGTAGCAAGTTTTAAAAGTAAGTATTTCAAGATCGTCCACAGAGAAGTTTGTCTAAAATGAGAGATAAACCTCCAGATCTGTGCTACCAGATCTGGCTCTATAATTAACTAAAATAAAGAATAGATAAAAGAGAGTGTTGGGTTTTGTCACGTTTAACTAAAAGCAAATAAAGAAAAGAACTAACTACGTGATCCAGATCCGAGTTGTGGAGGTGTTTAAAATAAGACAAATGCAGAAATAATAGCTTCATGTATTTTAGCCTTTGAATTTTAATGGAGAATCTGTAGTTCAACAGAGCAGATTCAATCTTCATCTGGCTACCAGCACAGATGTAAGAGAAATAAATCCGAATTAAGGAATAGGTTTAGACTTATGTGTGATTTGTCACGGATCATCGCCTAGTGTGGCCTATTCTTTATTTGAACATGAACATCATCGTAATCTTTGCTTGAATTAGGTTACCAACGCTAATTCGCAGGATGATGAATTAAGGGAAGTTGGATGCGGATGAGTGAATCTAAAGAAGTCTAATGCACTAAGGTGAACATTCGTAACCCTCGACATGACTCCAATGGAGAAGACACAAATTACAAAGAACCTTTTAAAATCCAACGTTACAATTACAGAGCACGGCTTCTTAGAGAGCCCTCGGACTTACGATCGAGCTTCTCGAAGAGCCCTCGATTCTGATCTTGAATCGAACTTGGAAGTACAAATCACTCGCAATGGCTCTCAAAGGTAAAATACAAGAAGGGATTACAGGGAATCGATGAGCGACGGAATGGGGAAACAGAGATGAAAACTCTAAAACTGGATACCCAAATTGGGCAAATGGTTATCTATTTATAGTTTTCCTAAGCCATTCGTATCGTATCAACCAATCGAATTGGATAGATCTGTATCAACCAATAGGAGTGAGCACCGTGATCTAGATCTATTCGCCAATCGAAATGCTTGATCCGGTTCACCAATCGAAATAGAGGCATCAATTCATATGTAATTCAAAAATCTGTTTGAGCTTCTAGAAGTTCCTAAGTAATTTCATCTTTGGGTGTTCACATGGGGTGGAATATGCCTTTGGTTCGTGCTTCGAATCTTCGGAATGTCCTTGGGTTTTAAAACGCATTGGGCGAGTGCAAAGTTTCTGAAATACCCTTGGACGATGTAAATCCCGTAATGCCATTTCGCATAGTTTAAGGGCTTTTTCAGAAAGTAGTTTGGCCTGAATCTCTCTTCGAAAGCATTTTGGCTCCGAATCTCTTTTCGCAAAGCATTTTGGCTTCAGGAGATCTTTTCGCAAAGGACTTGGCTTCGGAGATCTTTTCGCAAAGGACTTCTCTTCTTTTCGCAAAGCATTTTGGCAGGAGGTCTTTTTAAGGACTTCTCTTCTTTTCGCAAAGTTCAAAGTTCTTTCTAATAGTAGATGTTCTTGAATTGAACTTTTAGCTTCCATTCTTCTTTGCGAATGGATCCTTCTTCTTCTTGAGTCTTTTCTTGCTCTTTTAGGACCTTTTAGCCATTTCGAGGCTATTTTCTTCCCTCTTTGAGTTTGACATGCGTCTTTTTTGATCATTTTAGGATGGTTTTGATTTGGACTGTCTTTTGGTTAGCAATATGAACACTAAAGCACTTATTTAGTCCTCTCAAGGGTCTTTCAAGGCTCATGGGGTAAAAATGGTATTTTTCACTACTTATCACACCCCAAACCTAAGCTTTGCTAGTCCACGAGCAAAAGAAACATAAAAACAAAGTAAAGAGCCACTTTTGTAGGAAGCACAGGTGCATTTAGCATATGCAACAAGCCTTTTAAACCCCTAGGTGATCCCTAGAGGAGGAGTGAAGTCTCCGAGGGTTTTCAGTGAAGGTACCCACAAACTTCTCCATGAAACAGCTTAACATCAAGCAATATTATCAAATGAGCAATCAAGGAGCAGTGGTTAGTTACTCTTGAATCAATGATGAAATGAAAATTTGATTATTGTTTGCACAGGAATTTAAATATTTATAAACCTCATGAATGTTTCAATATTTCCAATCTATGAACAGTCATAGAAAATCATACAAATGTGCGTGATAGCTCATCCTATGGATAAAAATTAGGTTATAAGTCATACTTAAGGTGCTCAAGTTCCAACCCAAATACTCACCAGGGTATACTCTCATCGTGTTTTTGTTGAGGGGTTCATTTTCACTCAAGCTCAAGAGCGATTACATCTCCCAAATGGATCTGTAAGCATGAGCATAGGCATGATTCTTAGGCAATGGCATCATTGACATCTCCTCACCATAGATTGGGTCACTTCTCATCTCCACATGACTCACTCAACTTTGGATCACAAGGGCTTTTAATCTAGGTTTGTTTGTATGGCTTATGGGTGAAGTTTCAAGGAAAGGCAATTTGAACAGAGGTTTGAATTTGAGAACTCAGAAGTGTGAGATGGTTCATGACTCCACCTTTTGAGTTTAGCTTCTTTCTTCTTCTTTTCGAGATTCTCACATTCCACGGTGATCAGTTCTTTCTTTGATCTTGCATTTTTCAACATAAGGTCCCTTTTTGCCTTTTTGCTTGCAACTTTTTCACATTGTTTGTCTCTTCTTTTCTCGGTCACCATATTGCCTGCTTTTTTGAGGTAGTTTCTCTTCATTTTCTTGATGTTGCCCGAAATGGTCCATCTTGGTTCTTTCTCCTTTACCTCTGAATTCTCGAGTGAGGAAGGCTGAATTGGTTCCATAGGTTCGGTGCAAGTACTTTTGAGTATTTTTGATGAAGAATTGTAGGATTCTGACTCAAATGGGGTACAAACAGGCAGATTTTTCTTGGTTGGTTCTGTTAGGTTCAAGCATCTAAAGAAGGCCTTGATCTTTCCTCGGTTTCATGAGTCTTGTTACTTGTTTTAATTTGGAGTTTCCTAACTTCTAGTGGATCTAATGCCTCACCCAATCCTTTGAATCGAAAAAAATTGCCTCACCACTCTTCAACGGAGATGGAAAATATATGGGCTCAATTCTCGGTTATGGTTTTTCCTTGAGCTTTTAAGTATATCTTTACCTTTTCTCTTCCTTTTGACTTACTACGTGCGATACCAAGATGTTTTTATGGTGTAATCATCATGGAAATGTAGAATATCAAGGTTTAGAATGTCTAAATTTGGCAAAGGAATTTTAAATTTTCTAGTTGTCATGATTCTTAAGTAAATTAATACATTTCCTAATTACTTAGGTGATTACGCCTTATGTTAACTATTCCTAGGCAGACTTGTCGCCACACCCCCAAACCTATGGGGAGTCCTCACCGGTTCAAAGGTGGTGGACAATTATTAGGGGAAGAGCAGAAACAACAATAATCTGGACGATTCATGAAGCACATCGAAAATTTGGATAGAAAATAAAAGGAAAAAGGGAAAGGGAGTAGGGGGAGGGTTGTAAGTTTTTCAAATAGGGAGAACAAAAGCAATTTAGGCACGACTTATATGAAAAAAATTGCAATAGAATAAAAGCGTAAAATAAGAAAATAAGACAATTAATTGGGCTTGTAAACCGGTAGGGTGGTGATTCTCCTAGTTCCTCATTCTTCTTAACATGGCGACTTGTGGTCCAGCTTTCTTGCCAAAGTTGTGAGGAGTGAGTACCTCAAAGGGCTCTTCCTATCAATGTCAAACTTGGCTCTTAAGAGGGTCAGAATGAGTCTTCCAAAGGGAGGCCAGCAATCTTCTGTTCCTTTTTACCTTGGCACTCACATCACCCATTGCTTTCAGGATCGATGGGGGCATTGAAGAATTGCCCTTAGAGAAGTGAAAGAGGGCTTCTAAGATGGGGTTCGCCTCTCTGGTGTGCCCAAGAACATAAAAACTCTCTCGAGTATGGAATCCATCGAGATATTGAAGATCTCTTCTCACTATTGATTGCCCAGAACCCACCATGCCCGTGTCAAATGGGCAGCCATATCTCTGAAAGAGGCAACTTCAGAGCGATCAAGGGTCCATCAGATTGAATTGAAAAGGTATCCCTAGGGCATGTCCAATGTCCTCAAGCGATCCTGATTAAGTCACGCTTGTCTATAAAATAACTAGGGTTGGCACATCACATGTTCCTCTGTGACTGTGGTGAGGTTCGATACCACAACTTTGTCATCCTTGGGTAAATTTTCTCGTGTAATGGAGTGAGGATGGTGCCGAGGGAAGCCTCCCGAGATATCTTAAAGATAGCACGTAATCAGGTTTGGAGGAGAAAAGTTTCATCCACCAATAGCTGTATGAGCTCGGGCATCAATGAATGGGTTAGGCAAAACCAAAGGAATGGGTAATGGGGATTTCACTGACGGCTCGAGGCGCAGGTGTGGGCTCCTCATGGCGATTTTTTTTTTTCTTTTCAACCCTATCCGCTTTGTCCATTGAAAGTTTTCTCTTGCAGACTTCTTGGCTTTGCCTTTGGCTTTTGGGGTGTTTTACATCTTCTTGGTGAAGATTTAGGGAACATGGCAAAGAGATTTCTCGGTTTTTCCCATATTTAAAATGGCCTCAAATGTAGCTTAAGTACCAGCAATCACAGAAAGAATAAGAGTAGAAGCGATTACATGATCGAGGGTTTCCTGTGTGAGTTTCTTTGCTCTGAAAAGATCTTGTATGATCTACACCTTTGATTTCGACAAGAGAAAAGGCGAGAGGATTAGAATAGATGGTGGAGTCTTTACCTTGCGAAATGTTTGTAAAGACTCCTCCACCAGCTCATCAATGATGTCAACATGGAAACATTCCTCGTGAGAATTGAGGTTGAGTATGACATTATACACATTCAATTTAACTTTCATATTTCAAAGACACCTCCATGATGCGGACACGCATTGAATGCATGCATTATTTATGGCAGGAATGGTCTTCCCATAATGTGAGGGATGGCGGTGGTACTTTTGGTTGGTTCCATGTCCAACACCAAAAGTCGTGAGGGTAGAAAAACTTGTCTACTCCTACCAAAACATCTTCAATCAACCCCATAGGTTTCCTTCGGATCTGTCGACAGTTGTAACACCACTTGAGTGGGTTTCAATTCTCCCAAACCTAGCTTCTCATAAGCAGGCGAGTTGACACTAGCACCCAGATCTAGCAAGGCTTTCTCAATGGTGTGCTCCCCAATGATGCGGGGATTGTGGGGATTCGGGTCTTGCATCTTAGGTGGTGTTGCAATTGATAGCACTTGGTTGATTTTCTCCACAAAGAAAGGCCTTCTTGGATAAATGTATCCCACACCTCTTTGAGAAATTTTGGGACCTTTGATTGCATCAAGCAGGTAGATTAATTTTAACTTGCTTGAATGTCTCCATCATTTCCTCAATTTTGTGTTTCCTTTGTCAAAAGGAGAAACTGACTTCATTGCATGGGGAAATGGGAGGTGAGGAACAAATTTCTCCTCCTCATCTTTTTCAACAATTTTGTTCTTTTTCTGCTTTTTCATTTTTGAATTTTCGATGTAAATCAACCATATTGCTATCCAAATTGTTTTTTACTTGTTTTGGATCAGCCTGCTCAACAAGAGCCCTTATTTACTCTTCTTGAAAATAATGAGAAACAACTTCGAGATTTTCTATTTGTTTTGACTTCTTTTATTTTGTATTTGATTTTGTAAAAAAAAAAGATGCCTAAAAGGCGCAGAAATTATAATCAAAACAAACATTAAACACTGAATGCTGGTTCTCAAGAATTTAAAATAGAAAATGAATGCAAAGGAGAAGGGATGCAAACTCAAGCGGATCTGCTCGACTTTGGTCCAGATGCTCCTTGTTGAATGTTGCTCCAGGATCTGCAAACATCCAAAAACTCTGATACCTTATTCAAGTATTGACAAAAATAAAAGAAAAACTCAGCTCGCCCAAATTTGACAAAAAGACAAAAGAGTGGCGTGACATTTATTCAAATAACTAGAAGGCAAAGAATAAAAACTAAAAAAAAAAAAAAATTACTGCGTAAAAAGCAGGTTTTCTATACAAAGCTAACATGAGACATTTAATCAAGCACTTGGAATGCAAAGTGCAGTTTAAAGAAAAAATTAAAATAAAATCAAATCTACAAAATAAAAAAAACTTAGGTCTACCTATTTTAGAACAAACTTCCAAGACAGCGCCAAAAACTTGTTGTCGCTCCAAGTGTGCCAAAAAATGTGTGCAAAAATTAAAGAATTAAAGAATGCTAAATTATATGGATGTTAACTTATGAAAGGGATATCGGCACATTGGGGCTAACAACGGCTGCAAGATCAGGCCAATTGTAGCAAGTTTTAAAAGTAAGTATTTCAAGATCGTCCACGAGAAGTTTGTCTAAAATGAGAGATAAACCTCGATCGTACACGATTCGCTCTATAATTATCTAAAATAAAGAATAGATAAAAGAGAGTGTTGGGTTTTGTCACGTTTAACTAAAAGCAAATAAAGAAAAGAACTAACTACGTGATCGGATCCGAGTTATGGAGGTGTTTAAAATAAGACAAATGCGAAATAATAGCTTCATGTATTTTAGCCTTTGAATTTTAATGGAGAATCGTAGTTCAGCAGAGCAGATTCAATCTTCATCGGCTACGCAGATGTAAGAGAAATAAATCGAATTAAGGAATAGGTTTAGACTTATGGCTGTGATTTGTCACGGATCATCATGTGGCCTATTCTTTATTTGAACATGAACATCATTTGTAAATCTTGCTTGAATTAGGTTACCAACGCTAATTCATCAGGATGATGAATTAAGGGAAGTTGGATGCGGATGAGTGAATCTAAAGAAGTCTAATGCACTAAGGTGAACATTCGTAACCCTCGACATGACTCCAATGGAGAAGACACAAATTACACAACCTTTTAAAATCCAACGTTACAATTACGAGCACGGCTTTAGAGAGCCCTCGGACTTACGATCTGAGCTTCTCGAGAGCCCTCAGTTCTGATCTTGAATCCGAACTTGGAAGTACAAATCACTGCAATGGCTCTCAAAGGTAAAATACAAGAAGGGATTACAATCGGATGAGCTTCGACCGAATGGGGAAACAGAGATGAAAACTCTAAAATCTGGATACCCAAATTGGGCAAATGGTTCGTCTATTTATAGTTTTCCTAAGCCATTCGAGATGCGTATCAACCAATCAAATTAGATAGATCTGTATCAACCAATAGGAGTCGAGCACCGGGATCTAGATCTATTGCCAATCGAAATGCTTGATCCGGTTCACCAATCAGAAATAGAGGCATCAATTACATTATGTAATTCAAAAATCTGTTGAGCTTCTAGAAGTTCCCGCCAAGTAATTTCATCTTTGGGTGTTCACATGGGGTGGAATATGCCTTTGGTTCGTGCTCGAATCTTCCGGAATGTCTTTGGCGTAAAAGTTTCTGAAATACCCTTGGACGCTGCAAATCCCGAATGCCATTTCGCATAGTTTAAGGGCTTTTTCAAGTAGTTTGGCTCAGAATCTCTCTTCAAAGCATTTTGGCTCCGTAATCTCTTTTCGCATAAAGCATTTTGGCTTCAGGAGATCTTTTCGCAAAAGGACTTTGGCTCAGGAGATCTTTTCAAAGGACTTCTCTTCTTTCATAAAAGCATTTTGGCTTCGGAGGTCTTTTCAAAGGACTTCTCTTCTTTCAAAGTTCAAAGTTCTTTGCGAATAGTAGATGTTCTTCTTGAATTGAACTTTTAGCTTCCATTCTTCTTTGAATGGATCCTTCTTCTTCTTCAGGTCTTTTCTTGCTCTTTTAGGACCTTTTTAGCCATTGCTGAGGCTATTTCTTCACTCCCTCTTTGAGTTTGACATGCGTTGTCAGCTTTTTGATCATTTTAGGATGGTTTTCGGATTTGGACCTGTCTTTTTGGTTAGCTGCAATATGAACACTAAAGCACTTATTTAGTCCTCTCAAGGGTCTTTCAAGGCTCATGTTTAGGGGTAAAAAATGGTATTTTTCACTACTTATCAGGTATCTTCACTGAAAACCCTCAGGAGACTTCACTCCTCCACTAGGGATCACCTAGGGGTTTAAAAGGCTTGTTGCATATGCTAAATGCAACTGTGCTCCCTACAAAAATGGCTTTTCATTCTATTTTTAAATTTTGTCTTTGCTCAGGGACTAGCAAAGCTTAGGTTTGGGGGTGTGTTGAGAACTGGAAAATACCATTTTTCACCCCTTAATCTGGGCCTTGATAGACCCTTGAGAGAACTAAATAAGTATTTTAAGTGCCTATGTTGCAGCTAACAATAAAGACATGCTTAACCATAAAAGCAGCTCAAAAGTGCCAAAAAGATGACAATCCATGTCAGTCCAAAGGAAGGAAGTGAAGAAACAACCTCATCCGTGTGAAGGTCTAAATAGAAAGCGAAGACACATGAAGCGGGAACATTTGAGCGGAGAAATGCACTCTGAGTTCTTTTTAAAGAACTTGCACTTTTAAGTAAAGAACCTTGAACTTTGCGAAAAGAAAACACTCCTCGAAAAGAAGATTAAACTTTCGAGCGAGAGCTTGAAGTCATTGAACTTTGCGAAAAGGCCCTAAACTGCGAAAAGGACTAAAACTCGGTGTAGCTTTGAAGAGCATCGAACTCCTCGAAAGAAGATTGAACTTTGCGAGCGAGCTTGAAGTCATTGAACTTTGCGAAAAGGCCCACGAACCTGCGAAAAGGTATTACGGAGATTAGCGGCTTTAACAAGGGCAATTCGTGTCTACTACAGCGCCCCAATGCATTGAAAAGCCGAGACATTAGGAAGATTACGCAGACCAAGGCATATTCCACCCATGTGAACACCCAAAGATGAAATTACTTGGCGGGAACTTAGAAACTCTAACAAACTTTCAAAATGCATATGAAATTGATGCCTCTGTTTCACGATTGGTGAACCGGATCAAGCGATTACGATTGGCGAAACGGTCTGGATCCTAGTGCTCGACTCCTATTGGTTGATACTGAGATCTATCCAATTCGATTGGTTGATACACATTTGGTGGCTTAGGAAAACTATAAATAGGCGAACCATTTGCCCAATTTGGGTATCCAGTTTTAGAGTTTTCATCTCTGTTTCCCTCATTCGGTTAGATAGCTTATCCCTGAACCCCTGTAATCCCTTCTTGTAGTTTACCTTTGAGAGCCATTGTGAGTGATTTGTACTTCCAAGTTCGGATTCAAGGCTGTAAGTCTGAGGGCTCTCTAAAGCCGTGCTAATTGTAATTTTGGATTTTAAAGGTTCTTTGTAATTTGTGTCTTCTCCATTGGAGTCATGTCGAGGTTACGAATGTTCACCTTAGTGCATTAGACTTCTTTAGATTCACTCATCCGCATGCAACTTCCCTTAATTCATCACCTGTGCAAATTAGCGTTGGTAACCTAATTCTAGCGCATTTATAGTGATGTTCATGTTACGAACTAAAGAATAGGCCACAACTATTGGATGATCTGTGACCATTTAAGTGGGGAGATCATAGCCATAAGTCTAAACCTATTCCTTAATTGGATTTATTTCTCTTACATCTGTCTTTGGTAGCCGGATGAAGATTGAATCTGCTTTCTGTTGAACTCTGATTCTCCATTAAAATTGAGGCTAAAGTACATGAAGCTATTATTTCTGCATTTGTCTTATTTTAAACATCTCCCCAACTCGGATCTGGATCATGTAGTTAGTTCTTTTCTTTATTTGCTTATAGTTAAATGTGACACAATCCTACACTCTCTTTTATCTATTCTTTTTTTTAGATAATTATAGAGCCAGATCTGGTAGCACAGATCTGGAGGTTTATCTCTCAGTTTAGACAAAATTCTCTGTGGACGATCTTGAAATACTTACTTTTAAAACTTGCTACAATTGGCCCTGATCTTGCAGGCCAGTGTTAGCCCCAATGTGCTGATATCCCTTTCATAAGTTAACATCCATATAACCTAGCATTCTTTAATTCTTTAATTTTTGATTCATAATGCACACAATTATGGCACACTTGGAGCGACATCAGAAGTTTGTGGGTACCTTTGCTGAAAACTCTCAGGAGACTTCACTCCTCCACTAGGGATCACTTAGGGGTTTAAAAGGCTTGATGCATAAGCTAAATGCATCCGTGCTCCCTACAAAAGTGACATTTACATTCTTAGAGTAGCTATTTAAATGTTGCTTTGCTCAGGGACTAGCAAAGATTAGGTTTGGGGGTATGTTATTCATTGAAAAGTACCACTTTTCACCTCTTAACCTCTAGCCCTTGCTAGACCTTGAACCTAACTAATAACTCCTTTTTAGCTTGTTTTATAATTAGTAATAAATTGTGTAGCTTAACACAAAGTCTATGCTTTTGGTGCTAAGAAGAGAGAGAATTCAAGCAAAAGATGACAGCTGAACTAGAAAGTGATGTAACACCATAGTGGTACACACCATGATGACTATTTTGCACGTCACAATGGGCCAAGATAGTCCAATAGATGAAGCAAGTATAGGTGAGAGTGGAGGAAGCTGTAACAGAAGCATGTGCATAGCAGCAGAGGAGCCAATGGTTTATCTCGCACAGTTGAGGTGCTGCCTTGCGCTGTTCAATTCACTGGCAAAACTCCCTCGCACAGCTAAGACATGCCGCATATTAGAGCTCGTGAAGAAGTCGCGTATCTCAATGAAGGGGTTATTACAAAGTAGCCTCTTGCACAGCAGTCGCACACTTCAGTTCCAATCAACATGTGAAGAAACTCGCGGAGCTCTCACGGACTAAGCCTCTAGAAATATAGCTCGCAAAGTTCTCGCGAGGATTAAGCCTTAATGCAGCTGTGCGCACTACCTCGCGAGACCAATTGGTGCAAACAACAGCAAAGACCTCATGAAGTTTTCCCGTGGCTCTGAAAGAGAGAGACGCCTAGAAGTCCTCTCGCGCAACTGTCACAGGCCTAGAAGCTTAACCCTGAATCGAGCAAGTTGCAAAGGCATCTGAGTGAGTACCTCGCAAAATAAAACTTCTGAAGCTCTACTGCGCGAGTGCATTCAAAGCTGAAGTAGCTATGCGATCATCCAAAGTCCTACTGCATGAGACAACAATATTCAAAGCCAAACTCTACCCTGCGAACACTCTACAATGCATGATAGAAGTGATATGCAGGAGCCAGTCTCGCGAAGCTCAAGCTCTCCATTTCTCAATCTTAACTTAAGGACCTTTTAGGGATTTCCTCAAGTCTAGGGCACACATCCCGAGGCATAGATTTTGATGCATGCATCCCAAGACATCCAAGGGTTGTAACAGTGCCACATCTGCTTGAGAAATTAGGGTTTACTCTTCTCTCAGCCACAACATTCAGACTAAGTATATAAGCTTAAGCTTGTAACTTAGAAATTATCAATCACTCTTTCCTTCAACCTCTGTCAACTGAGAGCTCACGTAGATTAGGGTTAGGGCTAGGGTTTGATCACCTCTTTTTCCATTTTTTCTTCTCTCTTAGCCCAACACTTGCTAGCTAAATCTTTGGTAGGCACTTAGGTGTAGTTTCATTTTACTTTTGTAATAGGTCATTTAAACATTGGGATTTTTGTGAAGAGCTATTGTGCACAAGTCTTCTACCTTGAGAAATTTCATTATTGGTAACATAGATCAATGGAATTTGTGTTTGAATGCTTACTTAATCTCTTATTTTCCTACTTGCCCATAGTTTTGTTCAGGTTATAGTATGCATTTAGGATTTGAGCTTATTGAAAGGCCCATGGAATCTTGAGCTTGTAGCCCTAGGACCATGGTGGCAGTACTAGTTTACATATTCTACCTCATCATTTGTGGGTAAGGGAGTCTCTGTGGACAGCCTGTGACCATTAGAGTGGACAAACTATAGTCTTAGAGCAATCTTGGTCATAGATCTGAGATGTATTCTTTTTCTCTGCACTTGAGCTTATAGCCTGGTGAGAGATTGTGCAGGAACAGGCTCCCCTCTGTTTGACCACTATCAGATGTTAGATCTGGCTTCTCTGTAGTGATTGCAGACTTGGGGGGCTGAGTTATTGTAGGCCTTTTGTAGCAATGATCAGCTGAATCTAAGTCCTTATTCAACCTGTTGCTTTTCCTATGTGTTAGCTCATTGTGCTGATGGCCTTTGACAAACACATAGGATTTTATGGGTTGGAACTCCTATGAATGTCTGTCAAATCTGTACGCAGATTTGGGGAGCTTGTAGCCTGGCAAACATAGTATCTGCAATGGTATTCATGGCCTGATTTGATTCATTGGATTAGGTTTAATCAGTCCACTCCTTTGGATTAGGTTAGCTTTTCTGACTCAATCAATGGGACTTGACAGACTCTATGGGATAGTCTGTGGCCATTTATAGTCTAAATGGCATGGGTTAAGTTGGATTCTTCTACCTTGTTGAGGTTATTGATAGCACTTCAGTAAGGATTTGCTGCAAAGATAGCCCTAAATCGGAGTTACATAACTGAGTGAACTTTAACCTAAATTGCTTACTTCCTATCGTTTTATCTTTATTTTAACACACCATCACCACCTTCTTCATAACCCTTTCTTAGGATAGGACTGCACTTTATTTCTTTTCTTTTTAGTAGGTAACTTAGTGTAGTTGTGACACCCAACTCCCTTTCTTTAGGATTGTCAGATCTGTAGCCAGATCTGGAGGCCTACTATTATAGCCCATTTTGGGTTCTAGATTAATTTCTCTGTGGAACAAACTCTTACTTATCAAAACTTGCTACAATAGTCTTGTATCTACCAAGCTTTGTATTACTTTAGGTTGCTGATTTCATAGCCATTTCACTGCACATTTGTATTCTGATTTTTACCATCTCATGAATTTAAATAACTTCAGCAAACCCCTCAAAGTAACCAATAGTGGGCAAGTGGAGATTTCTAACAGAAAAATCAAGCACATCCTGGAAAAGACTGAGGACTGACAGGAAGGATTGGGTTGTGAAACTGACTAATGCATTATGGGCCTATAAGACTGCCTATAAGACCCCAATTGGAATGTCCCCATTTCAAATAGTCTATGGCAAAGCTTGTCATCTACCAGTAGAGTTAGAGCATAAGGCCTTTTGGGCCATTAAGAGTTTAAACATGGATCTAACATCTGCTGGTGTACTCAAGAAGTTGCAGCTGTTTGAGCTGGAGGAGCTGAGGTTAGATGCTTATGCCAACTCAAAGATCTACATGGAGAGAGCTAAGGCATTCTTTGACAAGAGCTTGTTAAGGAAAGACTTTGAGGATGGTGCAAAGGTATGGCTATTTAACTCCAAACTGAAATTTTTCCCAAGAAAGTTAAGAACCAGATGGGATGATCCCTTTACTGTGCTTCATGCATTCCCATCTGGGGCTGTGGGAATTATAGACTCCACAAGTGAAAGGATTATGAAAGTAAATGGGCAAAGGCTCAAGTAGTGTGTGGAAAACTTTATGGAGACCGCTGCCAGCATCTACCTTCAAGAACCTCCCAATGAGGAGTGATCCACTGCCTCATAAATTGTGTAATATAGCTATTTGTTTTTGTGTTTTGTGTGCTTTTCAAATTTTGTCATTTAAAGTTTTGTATGTGTTACTGTGCTGATTAGATTTTGAGTGTCTCGAGAATCTTGATTTAGGATTTGAGTCTTCATCTAAATGGTTGGGTAAGCTGCATGTGTGCGTGAGCCATGCTACTTATTTTTTTTATGTTCTGCTAATATGAGATAATTGATTTTATATTTCATGATCTGCTAATGTGATAAGCTTGAGTTGTTTGTGTGCACGTATCATAAGGTGTGCTATGGGTAGTTTGTTGTGCTGAAGAACTGTGAAAAAAATAATAATTTTATGTACTGATGCACATGACAGTAGGCCCAACAACTGAAGTATAAAATCAGTGCAGTAGTTGGCAGTTCCTGAAGAAATGGGGGGCTCGCTAAGCACTACTGTTTAAAAATGAGCTGCACGAGAACTTCACGAGCACAATGACTTGAAGCAGAGCCTAGCGAGAGCCTCGCGAGGTCCCCATTATCGTCAAAAAGGCCTGTCACCTAGTTCAAGTCGAATCGCGCGAGTTTTCTTCCAAGCCTTTGTAAGCTCGCGAGGATCATTTACATTTGAATTACCTTACCTTTGTGAGATCCTCGCGAAGGTCGGGATGCCCCTGCTATATAGCCCTTGCATGGCTCTTTCAACCCATCCTTTGCACAAACTCTCAACCCTAACTCACAGCCGAGCATTCTAAATCCCTTCTTCTCTGACCATCTTGCTCCAACCAGTGCACCTTACTCTGATTACATTACCAATCTTCACTGCCCGATCATTTTACACCTATCAAGGGTGGATTTGGTCAACTGAGCATCTGTGATTTCGTAACCCTAGTGGTCTGGGGTAAGTTTCTCAATTTTATCCAGCTGAGTGTAATGGTTTATTATGTCTGGATAATCATTTTATTTTTGGAGGAGATTTTGCCAAGAGATCTCAGTAGACCTATAGGCAACCTAGGGATTGTGAACTGAAAAATACCAATTTTCACCTCCATACCTGACCTTTGATAGACCTTTGAGCTGAGTAATAATGTGTTTTAAGTGCATTTTATAGATAAGCAACAAATTGCAAGCTTAATGCAGATATCCACTTAAAATGGCCCAAGAAGCAATTTGCTACCTGACATGTGACCTTACAGATCAAAGGCTAGCCAATCAAGCAATCCACAAGAGCCCAGAAGTGCATAAGATTGTTTTAAGCCTAACTGGAAAGGCTTGAGGCTAAGTATAGTTGCAGAGAATGAAGATTGAATCCACCAAGAGGTTGCTGGATGTTGAACAAATGAAAAACAACACAAGTGAGAGGTGTGCCAGCTGTGGAAGCATGAGGATGAACATGTCAAGAGGTTGGCCTGAGCTATCGAGAGGATCTGATGCCCAAAAACTAAGATTTCAAGAAGATCCAGAAGCTGTCGAGAAGTTTTAAAGGTTAATTTCAGCCTGTCGAGAGGTTCTGATGGGAATCTATAAAGCTATCGAGAAGATGTCAGTAGCGGTCGAGAGGATGGGCGTGCCGTGTGGATCCTATTGACACCTTGCATTAAGGTGCAGAAGATGTCGCGAGGTTCTAAAACACTTGTCAACAGGTTCTGTAAGCAAACCTATCAAGAGGAATGGAGTTGGAAACAGGAAGGTTTCGTGAGGTTCAGCAGACCTGTCGAGTAGTCCAATTCAACCAGTCGACAGCTTGCCTGAAGCAATAGCTCATTCTCGTGAGGATTGAGTCAACCTGTCGAGAGCTCAGTGTTAAGTTGTATAACCAGTCGACATGATTAGTATAACCTGTCGAGAGGATGAATGAAGAAATGGGCAGAATGATGACATGAGCTTCCAATCTTGTCGATGAGCCCTCAATCCTATCAACAAGTTAAAATCAACATCTCGAGATGTTTCCAGATCATATCGAGAGCTATCCAATCCTATCGAAAGCCATGGAGATCCTATCGAAATGATGACCAAGCACACTCAGAACATGTCGAGAGGTTCCTGAACCACTCGACACTCATTTTAGCAACTTCTCAGCATGTCCTACAGTAGCTGCCAATTTCAGCAGCTTGTGCACACATCCCAAAGAATATTAGCGACCCCTGAGGGTATTTTTGGTATTCAACTATGCACAATTGGAAACCCTAACAGCCTTGCGTGCATTTGCTAATTGTGGACCAATGGGAGAAGAGCTTCTAGCAGAGAAATCAGCTACATTAGCAGCCCAAAATAATAGAAATATTCTCTTGGGCTCTGATTGGCTAAAACAAATCGGAGACAGACGAGGAAGGTATAAAAAGAGAAGAACAATCCAGAAATGGGGAGTTCTTTCTGGAGGGATTCCAAAGATGAAAATAAGGGAGAAAACCAGAGCTCATATTCATTCTTCCTTCTTCTGCCATTCTCTCTTTAGCCAATCATGAGTGGCTAAACTCTTTTGAGCAGTAAGGGTGAGGTTGATCTGTAACTTGGGGAACTTGAGAGCATTATTGTGGGTCAATTGTTGCACAAACTATAAATCTGAGAGCACTTCATTGTACTTCTTATTTCATTCAATGAATTATTGATTTTATTGCTTAGTCAGATCTATAAATTATCTTATTTCACTTGATTCTCGATCAGATTTGTGTAGATGGGACCAGCCCACCCACTTAACTAGTAGATCTCTTGAATGCCATTCGATCTTCCTAGATCTGATACTCTTGTAGGTGCTTATGCCTGTGGCCTGACATTCATAGCATTTGTAGTGGTTATCATGTTCTGATGGAAGCCTTAGAATGGAGGGACTCTATTGGATGGTTGTGGGCATTTAAGTGGATAGATCATAGCCTAAAGAGTAATTTAATTCTTTGGTAGAGTTCAGATTATTCTACCCTGCGGCTGTGCTTGTAGCCAGATGGGAGATTGCTACACATTGAACCCTTAATGTTATCAAATCACCCAAGTAGCAGTGAGACCAGATCCCAAGCTGCTCTTCTCCATTTTTCTATTTTATTTTCACCACATTTCCCTTCATTTGCTAGATCTCAACTCTCTGGTTAATCCCAATTTATTTTTGCAATTAGTTTTATTTTGTTTTTGTAGTTTAGCTTAACGTGACAACCCCTTAAAACCTCTCCTCTTTCTTTTCACTATTTTGGTTTAGAGTAGTATAAGGTAGAGTGCCAGATCTGTCTCAGATATGGAGATTTACTTAATTTTAACACACATTTCCCTGTGGGCAAACCCTTACTCTTTCAAACTTGCTACAAAAACCCTTTTTACTTGCAGGCTTTGTGTAGGCTTACCTTGGTGTGCAGTCGATAGACCTTTAATTTTTTTATCTTAACCCCTTTTTGAAGCACAAGGTATCCGGACAACAAGTTTTTGGCTCCGCTGTCGGGGATCTGTGTGCTTAAAATTGATAGATCTAAGTTTTTATCATTTTAGATTTTATATCTCTAATTGACTATTTAGTGTTTGATTAATTACTTCTATAGTTTTTTTTTATAGTTTTCTAAATTTTTACAGATTTGGGAGCTATGCTTAGCGGAGCAATTTTGCTAGAAGGAGGATAAAGCTATGCTGTGTTTGCATTTCCTTACTCTTTTACATTTCTAGATCTATGAATTTTTAGATCTAATAGTTGTTTTACTTGTGTTGCAATTCCTGACTGTTTGTTATAAATTTGAGATATACTTTGTGTAATTGTGCATTGAGATTGTGAGTGGTGTATGTTTGGAAGAACCCTCAACCCTCCACTTGTGCCATTCAATCCAGAGGTTGAGAGAATTCTTAGGCTTAAACAAACCCCACCTACATCTGCTGCACGTGAATCTGTTGAAATGGGTGGGCAACCAAGGCTATTGAGAGATTACTATGTACTTGGTGCATATAACTCTCCCTTTTGCATTCAATTCCCTGCTGTAGAGGGAAATTATGAAATTAAATCTTCAACCATCCAGATGTTACCTTCCTTCCATGGTTTGAGTAAAGAGGACCCATACAAGCATGTTGATGAATTTCTTGCCTTATGTACTACCTTCAACATTGTAGGATTGGGGCCAGAAGCAACCAAGCTTAGGCTATTTCCTTTTTCATTAAAGGACAAAGCCAATGCCTGATTGTCCTCACTTCCCCCTAACAGTATCAACTCTTGGAATGACCTACAGTATCAATTCCTAGCTAAATTCTTCCCCATGTCTACAACCAGTCAGTTGAGGAAAAATATCATATCATTTTCTCAACTCTCAACTGAAGGGTTCCATGAAGCATGGGAGAAATTTAAAGAGCTGTTAAGGCAATGCCCCCACCATCAAATTCTTGAATGACAAATTATATAATGTTTCTATCAAGGAATTGATTCCAAGAGTAGAAATATGGTGGATGCTTCTTGTGGAGGCACATACCTTCATAAAACAGCTGAGGAAGCTTGGGAATTGTTTGATGTTATTAGTGAATAATCCTTACAATAGGAGTCTCTCACTAGGGACATTGAGATTCCAGCAGGTGTTAAAGGAAAACACAACAGGGGGTAGAATGTATGAGATTAGTGGGTATAATGACTTGGAAAGAAAGGTCTTGACCTAAATGTTGGAGAAAATTATAGGAACAATGCAGTCTCCAATGGCTGCAAATGTGAAGAGGCATGCCTCATCTGCCAATCTCCCACTCATCCCATTCAGGATTGTCCCTTTGCTGCTCAATTTCTAGAACTAGTGATGGAAAATGTGCAGGCTGCTCAGACCTTTGGAGAGCAGCCTACTACTGGCTATCATTGGAGAAACCACCCCAACTTGAGGTGGAGACAAGATAATTTTCAAAATCAGCAGCAGCCACAACAATCCATGCCTTACAGGAATGCCCAACCATACCAGTAGAATTATTTTCCAAGGCCTCAATTTTAACAACCTATGGCCCAACCAATGGTTCAACCTGTGCAACAAAGTGCACCAGCCCCAACACCCTCTAGGTCCCTCACATTTGAAACAAGTAAAGATCAACTTGCCTTTACTTGATGCCATCAAGCAAGTTCTAGCCTATGCAAAATTTTTGAAAGAATTGTGCACCCACAAAAGACAGTCTTGGATATGCTTATCCAAGAAGGCCTTTTGTGCTGAGAAAGTGAACCAAGTGTTGTCTATTGCAACTCTAACCAAGCTTCAAGACCTTGGAGTCCCTACAATCCCCTGTATTATTAGGGATCAAACTATTGAAAAAGCTTTACTAGACCTGGGAGCTAGTGTGAATTTGCTTCCATACTCAGTTTATGAGAAGCTGGGCCTAGGAGAGTTGAAGCCCACACATGTATTCTTGCAACTAGCTAAAGGGTCGGAGAGGAAACCAATGGAGATTATAGAGGATGTGTTAGTTAGAGTTGATAAATTCTTTTACCCAACTGATTTTCTGGTGCTAGATATAGAACCAAGCAAGTGTGCTACCTCCCTCCCCGTGATCTTGGGCAGGCCATTTTTTGCCACTGTAAATGCATATATACAATGTAGATAAGGGGAAATGGAGGTAAATTTTGGCAATATGAAAGTCAAGTTGAATGTGTATGATGTAGCCCATCCACCTCATTTGAATAATGAGCACTATTTTTCAAATGATGTATTGGATGAATTTGTGAAAGAAACTTTACCCAAGCTACTACATTGTAACAATCTTTGTGACGTGTTTGGTGATGTTTTTGAAAATGTGGTAGAGCTTGTACTGACCATCCGCTATCATGAACCTCCATGACATGACTGAGTTTCAACAAATGTATACTATGCATAATAACTTATGTCTTGGATTATTTATTTTTACTGATTTTTTTGTTTTTGTTTCAGTCCTGTTTGGCATTGTACATAAATTTTCTGTGTGTTAGTACCTTAGGTAGGAAAATAAGTCAAAGTTGTGACGTGAACAGAGTTGGAGTGTCAAATCTGTTGGGGAATGAACTAGGAACTAATTACAAGCCTGTTTAAACTAAAATACAACCTGTCGATAGGTTCTATGAACATATCGATAGGTTCTGAGAGTTCCCAATTTACATTTCGACAAGATCTAGAAACTGTCGAGAGGTGTGAATTAATTCTTGACAGGTTCTGAAGCTATAAAGTTGATTGTCGAGAGGATCTGTGAAGGTTTCGACAGGTTCTGATGACTTTAGTTGAACTCTCAACAAGTTCAGAATACCTATAGAGAGGCTTATGCATTGGATTTGAAGTTCCTGTCGAGAGGTTCTGTGAAGCTCTCGAAATGATCCCCTTTGCAACCTTGGACCTATCGACAGGATGGAATGAACCTCTTGAAAAGATTGCTTCTATCTTCTTAAACTAGTCGACAGGATTGTGTGGACCTCTCACGAGGATCTGTCATTTTGTACTTTTCGACAGGATGCATCAACCTATTGACAACTTGCCCCAATCCTGTTGAAGCTCATTCCCCATTATTTTTAACCTAACGACAACTCCACTCTTGCCATTCGACAACTTCTTTCTGAGCTCTAAGTCTTCTCTGACGATTTTTCCATTTCTCTTTTTCTCTCTGTACCCCACTGGTTGCTACTCTAAAGACTTTTCCACTACTCTAATTGCTTTAATTTCTTCAGGGCTACATTTTGCACCTAGTCTGAGTTGATTTGGTGTCGTGCACAGCGTGATATGAGAAACCCTAGTTTCCTATTGGTAAGTTCTTCATCTCCACTTTGTGATTTCTAAGATTGACTCTTCAATTTCCAATTGGTGTGGGTAATTTGAGCAACTCAAGGAAGTTGGTGTGGTTACTGAATTTGAATCTATGAAAATTGAATTCTTAATGGCGGGTAAAGAGGATACCCTAGCTAATCTCTTCAAGGTACCTTCTATATCCACCACTACAGCCACTAGGAAGTCTAGTAGGCGCACCACACAACCCACGAAATTCCCACCTACAAAGAGAAAGCTGGTTATGGACCAAGCTGAGAAAACTATGAAGTCCAAGAAGGCTAAGAAATCAAAGAGGTCCCAAACTAGCAAAGAACTTATTGAGGAGGTCCCTGAGGTAGAAATTCCTATGCCTGAAATTCATGAATCTGAGGATAACCCTGTGGCTGAGCCTGAAGTCCCTGTTAACAGAACCACTCCCAATGAATTTGTGGATGCCTTAGGCTTGATCCCTGAGACAATTGTTGACCCCCCCTACTTTTCTAAGGATGAGGATTGCAAGGCCACAATGGACTATTTGGTGAACGCTGGTCTGACACCACTAATGACCCCTCTGCAAGAAAAATCATATCCTAGACTAGTCAAGTTATGGTATCGGAACCTCAGGAAGAAGACCATGCCAGGTTCTACTGATCCTTGTTTTGATATTGTGATTGATCAACAAGAGATTGTGGTCAACTACAGTGATATAGGGTTAGTTCTTGGAGTCCCTTCTGTTTTTGATCGATCCTATGGATTGCCTGAGCCTGAGACTAGGCCTTTCAAAGCAATGGTCAGGCACCTCACTCAAGGCATTGTGGGGTCTGGGGAGTCAATAATGAGGAGAGATCTCCAGCCCAACATGCTATTCTTTGATTCAATTTTGAGAAAAAACATTTATGTCAGTGGACATCAGCAGGAGAGGAGAACACCAATAGTGGATGCTCTATACTTTTTCCCTAAGGGCCAATTTTTAAATGCTGCCTGGCTAGTGTTTGAAGTAATAGTGGATGTGAACGACAAGTGTAGGAAGGCCCAAGCCCTACCAAGGCTCCCCTACAACAGACTCATCACTGCCTTGCTCAAGAGAGGCAACTTTATTTTTAAAAGGGATGAAAAAGTGGAAATGGTAAAGCCCAAAGTGTTTGGAAAGAGGGCTTGGTCTGCCAGTAGGACTTTGATTGGGAAAAGCAAGAGTAAATCTGCTGAGAGTCCTGAAAGGGAGGCACCTCAAATGGCCAGCTCTGCAACTATTCCATTGATTGCCTCAGCACCTGCAGTCATCCCCTCCATCCCAGTTGATATCCCTAGTTTCTCCACCCCATCAGCCTCTCTACCATCCACCTCGTTTCCTTTGCCTTCCATTCCAGTTTCCCTACCTCCCAGCACTTCAGCATCCCTTTCCACCATCACCACATTCACACCTCTATCTGCCCCTTTTTCCATAGACCCAACCCCTACCTTACCTTCACTCACCATTCCAGCCAGCCCATCCATATTAGCCACTCCACCTTTGAGCCCTACACCAGCTTCATCAGCTGGCCCAACCACTTCTTCTCCTCCATCCATTCCCTTTGACTTTGATCCCATTTTTCTCATCTCACCTCCACATACCCAAGACCAGATCACTAGTGAGGGTTATTCATTTCTAATAAAGTCCATCGTGGACAATATTGGGCATGAGTACACCCCACTACCAGATTCTCCACATCTCACCTCCCCACAACTTACCCATACCCACACTCCCCCATTCCAACCAATTCCACCAATCCAACCCACAACCCCTGTTACCCCTGGCCTTTTACCATATATCTTAAACCTTTTACTTCCCTCCAATCTCAGGTGATGGCCAACAACCAAACCCAATCATCAATTGAGGCCACCCTCCAGGCCATGAACTCCACACTTCAAAACCAAGCCTCCATTCCTTCCACTGTGCTCGCGATCAATTTCACTTTACAAATTTTAACCCAACCATCCAAAAAACTTGATATCCCTTCACCCATCCACATTACCACTTCCCCCCCCCTTAATCTTGGTTGACTCTTCCTCTGAAATTCCTCTCCCTACCTTTACCAATAAATCCACGCAAACTGACCTTCCACCAGAGGTTGAATTTCCCCAGCCCATTCTCCCTACTTCTACCCTACCCATGCCATCATCCATTCCCCCTCCATAGTTGGATGACCCTACTTCCCTTGTTGATCAACCCATCTTACCTGCTTCCTCTAATCCCATGCCTCCTTACTATACACTCCTCCGAGCCATGCAAGCCAATGCCTATATCAAGAGAGATGTTCTTAGAGGCATGGCAAACCTGAAAACTACTGTAAGGCATCCTCTGCTTGACCACATCAAATTTCTACAAGTGACGTACAAGCTGGATAAGAAAGAGATAAAGAAGGGTTGGCAGGAAATTATGGTGCAGTAAAACCAAGAAAAGAATAGAGTTGAGGTCCAGGAGGATGTGACAAAGGCCCTGCAGGCAAAGCTGAGAGTAGCAGAAGATAAAGCTTATGATTATGGGGTGACTATTGCATTTCTACAAAAGAATTTAATTGAAAAGACTGACAGGGAGTTAGCGGAGGCTGTTTCCAAAGAATTAAACCCTGATGTACCTCCCATGGAAATAGCCCCTCAACCACAGGAGCTAGCAAAGTCAAGCCTGACATCAAATTCAAGGAACCTTCCAAGCCTCAGCCAACCCCTACAAAGAAAACCACCCCCAGGACTAGAAAAACTTCATCCACAAGGTCCCAGCCCACTGTTGCTACTCGGAAGCAAAAAAAGGGTAAAGGACTCCAAGATCCACCTGAGGCAGCAGCGGAGTCAGATGATTAGAGTTCTTAGTTACCATATTTTCACATAATTTCTTTGTAGGTCACATTTCTCTACATTGTACATATGTTTGTCTTCTCAATAGAATTTCTTTTTAGTCTATCTACTGTCAAGTTTTGCTTTCTTTATGTTTTATTGTCTGCTTTCTTGTCCTCATTTGTGTGTTGTGTTTACTATTGGTTCTTATTTTATTTGTGTATTGATGTTCTTTGTCTAGCTGCAATTTATTTGTTTATTTTTCTTTCCTTGCTTCTCTGTATATGTTTTTATCATGCTGCACATCCCTTTATCTTTCAATCAGTGAGGACACTGTTCTTCATAGGTTTGGGGGTGTGGCAAGGTTTGCCAATGAATAGTTAATGGTAGTGTAGCAAGGTTTTAACAGAAATTGAGAAAATAAAATAATTTCACACCTCATATTTAATATATATAGAGGAAATTAACATTTTTGAAACATGCTATAGCTCTAAAACTTTCATGAAGCAAATATCAGAAATTTTTTATAAATTAGTGCTTAGTGAACTTGAGAAGAGAGAAAATTGTGAGGATATACCCCAAAAGTTTAATGAAAGACCATACCCAGTGAGATTTGGGCCTGAAAAATTCTTCTTTGAAGAGTGCTTGGCAATTTCTTCTACTCTAAGGATTGATTGAATCTACCTTTGCTCACTAGAAGTTAGAAAAATCCAAGTTTAAATAGCTTGACAACACTCATGATATTCAGGACATGAAGTAAGGCCATTCCTTGGAGAGTTTGAGCTTAAAATTTTCTACCTTTAAACTTCCCTTGATACACACCATTTGAGCCTTAAAAATCCCAGTTTTTCTTTGATGAAAACCAAAAAAATTGAACCCAAAACCTCTTGACCTATTTCAGTTCACCCTCAACCTGAGAAATCAGGAAATGAAAGGAGAAGTGAGGTTATAGGAGCAAGGTTTGACAGTTGGTTGAAAAAGAAGAAAACACATCAAAAGGCAGTTATATATAAGAAGTACAGTTGTGGCATTCCAGCCCATATAAAAACAAAAAAAAAAAGAACGGAAAAGAAAAACTGAAAGGCAAAATAAAAGAATGAGAAAGAGAAGTTGCTTCAATTGAAAACTTATAAGAGGATAAGAAGATGATGTAGCTGATCACTTTAAGTCTGGAAATTCAAAGGAAATGAAGCTTGTGCTGAAATGAAGAAGGTGTGTGCACCACCTTCCTTACTTTACTGATTTCTCAATCTTGATCCATATTCCACCCTTCTTGCCTTTGTAAACTTCACCCACAGCACATTACAACCCAATAAAATGTCCTTACTGATCTTAAATTGATTAAGCTGTCATGTGGAGACGAGAATCTGTTTAATCTATGGTGAAAAGAGTTAGAAAATTTCAAATTTTGGAGCAATGCCTATGCTCATGCTTGCAGTCCTATTTGAGGGCTATAACTGCTCTTGAGCTGTGTGAATTGATACACCCATCTATTTTTATTGAGAGTAACAACCCTGGTGAGCTTTGAGTTTGAAATTAGGATTGATGGGGGCATTATCAAAATAGGACTCTCAATTTGAGGAAAAGCTTTGCATTAATTTTCATACAAAATGCCTTGACATGAGCTGATTGATTGTGTAGGATTTACAGTAGAATTTTAGTTTTAAACTGTCATGTTTTTGCTGAGAATCCTCTAAAACTGAATGGACAAGGTGTGGAATGAATTTTATACTGCTTGAACTTTGTTTTAAACATGATGCACTAATATTAAATGAATCATTGGAGATGTTTGTGGGTAACTTCACTGTAAACCCTCAGGAGACTTCACTCCTCCACTAGGGATCACCTAGGGGTTTAAACGGCTTGACGCATATGCTAAATGCATCCGTGTTCCTTACAAAAGTGGCAATTTCTATTTTCAATAATTGTTTTTACTTCCTCCTTTGCTCAAGGACTAGCAAAGCTTAGGTTTGGGGGTGTGTTAAGTAGTGAAAAATACCATTTTTCACCTCCTAACCTGACCTTTGATAGAACTTTGACCTGACTAATAATGTGTTTTAAGTGTATTTTATAGATAAGCAACAAATTGCAAGCTTAATGCAGATATCCACTTAAAATGGCCCAAGAAGCAATTTGCTGCTCGACATGTGACCTTACAGACCAAAAGCCAGCCAATCAAGCAATCCACAAGAGCCCAGAAGTGCATAAGATTGTTTTAAGCTTAATTGGAAAGGCTTGAGGTTAAGTGCAGTTGCAAAGAATGAAGATTGAATCCACCAAGAGGTTGCTGGATGTTGAACAATTGAAGAACAACACAAGTGAGAGGTGTGCCAGCTATGGAAGCATATGGATGAACATGTCGAGAGGTTGGCCTGAGCTGCCAACAGGATCTGATACCCCAAAACTAAGATTTCAAGAAGATCTAGAAGCTGTCAAGAAGTTCTAAAGGTTAATTTTAGCCTGCCGAGAGGTTATGATGGGAATCTTTAAAGCTATCCAGAGGATGTAAGTAGCTGTCGACAGGATGGACGTGCAGTGTCGATCCTATCGACACCTTGCATTAAGGTGCAGAAGATGTCACGATGTTCTAAAACACTTGTCGGCAGGTTCCGTAAGCAAACCTATCGAGAGGAATGGAGTTGGAAATAGGAAGGTGTCGAGTGGTTCCAGATAGTAGTTGCGAGGTTTAGCAGAACCTATCGAACAATCTAATTCAACCTGTCGACAGCTTGCCTAAAGCTATAACTCATTCTCGCGAGGATTGAGCCAACCTATCGAGAGCTCAGTGTTAAGTTGTATAATCAGTCGACAAGATTAGTATAACCTGTCCAGAGGATGAATGAAGAAATGGGCATAACGATGAAATGAGCTTCCAATCCTGTCGACGAGCCATCAATCCTACCGACAAGTTCAAATCAACATCTCGAGATGTTTCCAGATCCAATCGAGAGCTATCCAATCCTATCGAAATCCATGGAGATCCTGTCGAAATGTAGACCAAGCACACTCAAAACCTATCAAGAGGTTTCCTGAACCTCTCGACACTCGTTTTAGCAACTTCTCAGCATGTCCTTCAGCAGCTACCAATTTCAAAAGCTTGTGCACACATCCCAAAGCATGCCAACGACCCCTGGGGTATTTTTGGTATTCAACTATGCACGATAGGAAACACTAACGGCCTCGTGTGCATTTGTTAATTGTGGACCAATGGGAGAAGAGCTTCTAAAAGAGAAATTAGCCACATCAGTAGCCCAGAATAATAGAATTATTCTCTTGAGCTTTGATTGGCAGAAACGGATCGGAGACAGAGGAAGAACGTTTAAAAAGAGAAGAACAATCCAGAAATGGGGAGTTCTTTTCGGAGGGATTCCATAGACGAAAATAAGGGAGAAAACCAGAGCTAAGATTCATTCTTCCTTCTTCTTCCATTCTCTCTTTAGCCAATCATGAGTCGCTAAACTCTTTTGAGCAGTAAGGGTGAGGTTGATCTGTAACTTGGGGAACTTGAGAGCATTAATGTGGGTCAATTGTTGCACAAACTATAAATCTGAGAGTACTTCATTGTACTTCTTATTTTATTCAATGAATTATTAATTTTATTGCTTAATCAGATCTATAGATCATCTTGTTTCACTTGATTCTCGATCGGATTTGTGTAGATGGGACCAACCCACCCACTAAACTGGTAGATCTCTTGAATGCCATTTGATCTTCCTAGATCTGACACTCCTGTGGGTGCTTGTACCTGTGGCCTGACATTCACAACATTTGTTGTGGGTATCATGTTCTGATGGAGGCCTTAGAATGGAGGGACTCTATTGGATGGTCTGTGGCCATTAAAGTGGACAAATTATAGCCTTAAGAGCAATCTAATTCTCTGGCAGAGATCAGATTATTGTACCTTACAGTTGTGCTTGTAGCCAGATGGGGGATTACTACACATTGAACCCTCATAATGCTGTCAAATCACCCAAGTAGCAGTGAGACCAGATCCTAAGCTGCTCTTCTCCATATTTCTATTTTATTTTCACCACATTTCCCTTCATTTGCTATATCTGAACTCTCTGGTTAATCCTAATTTATTTCTGCAATTAGTTTTATGTTGTTTTTCTAGTTTAGCCTAAAGTGACAACCCCTTAAAACCTCTCCTCTTCCTTTTTACTATTTTTATTTAGAGTAGTATGTGGTAGAGTGCCAGATCAGTCTCAGATCTGGAGATTTACTGAATTTTAGCACACATTTTCCTGCGGACATACCCTTACTTACTCTTTTAAACTTGCTACAACAGCCCTGTTTTCTTGCAGGCTTTGTGTAGGCTTACCTTAGTGTGCAGTCCATAGACCTTTAATTTTCTTATTTAAACCCCTTTTTGAAGCACAAGGTAGCCGGACAACAAATTTTTGGCGCCGCTACAGGGGATCTGTGTGCCTAAAATTGGTAGATCTAAGTTTTTATCATTTTAGATTTTATATTTCTAATTGTCTGTTTAGTGTTTGATTAATTGCTTCTGTAGTTTTTTATGTAATTTTCTAAATTTTTACAGATTTGGGAGCTGTGCTTAGAGGGGCAATTTTGCTAGAAGGAGGAGCAAGCTGTGCTAAGTTTGCATTTCCTTACTCTTTTATATTTCTAGATCTGTAAAATTTTAAATCTAATAGTTATTTTACTTGAGTTGCAATTCCTGACTGTTTGTCTTAAATTTGAGCTGTACTTTTTATAATTGTGCATTGGGATTCTGAGTGGTGTATGTTTGGAAGAAGAACCCTCAACCCTCAACTTGTGACATTCAATCCAGAGGTTTAGAGAATTCTTAGGCCTAAACAAACCCCACCTATATCTTCTGCACTTGGTGCATATAACTCCCCCTTTTGCATTCAATTCCCTGCTGTAGAGGGAAATTATGAAATTAAATCTTCAACCATCTGAATATTACCTTCCTTCCATGGTTTGAGTAAAGAGAACCCCTACAAGCATGTTGATGAATTTCTTGCCTTGTGTACTACCTTCAACATTGCAGGATTGGGGCCAGAAGCAACCAAGCTTAGGCTATTTCCTTTTTCATTAAAGGAAAAAGCTAGGGCCTGGTTGTCCTCACTTCCCCCTAACAGTATCAACTCTTGGAATGACCTGTAATGTCAATTCCTAGCTAATTTCTTCCCCATGTCTAGAACTAGTCAGTTGAGGAAAAATATCATCTCATTTTCTCAACTCCCAACTGAAGGGTTCCATGAAGCATGGGAGAGATTCAAAGAGATGTTAAGGCAATGCCCCCACCATCAAATTCCTGAATGACAACTTGTACAAAGTTTCTATCAAGGAATTGACTCCAAGAGTAGAAATATGGTGGATGATTCTTGTGGAAGCACATACCTTCATAAAACAATTGAGGAAGCTTGAGAATTGTTTGATGTTATTAGTGAAAACTCCTTATAGAAGGAGTCTCTCACTAGGGACATTGAGATTCTTGCAGGAGTTTTGAAAGAAAACACAACATGGGGTAGAATGTATGAGATTGGTGAGTATAATGACTTGGAAAGAAAGGTTGTAGTCTCCAATGGCTGCTAATGTGGAAGCGACATGCCTCATCTGCCAATCTCCCACTCATCCCATTAAAGATTATCCCTCTGCTGCTCAATTTCCAGAACTTGTGATTGAACATGTGCAGGTTGCTCAGACCTTTGGACAGCAACCTACTGCTGGCTATCATTGGAGAAACCACCCCAACTTGAGGTGGAGGTAAGATAATTTTCAAAACCAGCAACAGCAGTTGCAGCCACAACAATCCATGCCTTATAGGAATGCCCTGTCATACCAGTAGAATTATTTTCCAAGGCTCCAATACCAGCAGACTATGGCTCAGCCTGTGGCTTAGCCCGTGCAACAAGCTGCACAAGCTCCAGCTTCTAGATCACCCTCTTTTGAAGAGCAAGTTCTGGCCTCATTACAGAATTTGGGCTCTTTATCCCAAATAGTCTACTCTCACAGCCAAAGCATTAAAAAGATAGAAGACCACCTTAGTCAGCTATCTAATGCCTTGACAAAGAGAGAAGAAGGGAGGCTGCCTAGTCAGCCCATGGATAATCCAAAGAGGAACTATGTGGTGGGTGAAGTTTCTTCTTCACATGAAGAAGCTAAATTTGTCACCACCTTGAAAAGTGGGAGGACGTTTGACAATCAAGTTGGTATTGAGCCTATGAAAAATGTAGAAAAAGAAAAAGAAATAGCCCAAAAAGATATGCAACAGGAATAACATAGCCTGAATAAGGGAGATATTGATGCTCCCCAACAAAAAAATCTAACCAAAAAGAAAAGTGATGATTTGGTTAAGGCAGCAAATGAAGGAATGGTTCCTCACTTGCCATTTCCAAGGGCACTTCAAGCACGCTCTCCTTTTGATAAGGGGAATTCTAAAGTGGAGCAAATGATTGAGACTTTTAAACAAGTAAAGATTAACTTGCCTTTACTTGATGCAATCAAGTGCCAGCCTATGCCAAAATTTTGAAGGATCTTTACACCCATAAAAGGCAGTCAAGGATACATTTATCCAAGAAAGTCTTTTCAGCTGAAAAACTGCACCAAGTATTGACCATTACAATCCCAACTAAGCTATAAGACCCTAGAGTCCTTACAATCCCCTGCATCATTGGGGATCACACCATTGAAAAAGCTTTACTAGACCTGGGAGCTAGTGTGAATTTCTTTCATACTCAGTTTATGAGAAACTGGGCCTAGAAGAGTTGAAGCCCACACATGTGGTCTTGCAACTAACTGATCGGTCTGAGAGGAAACCAGTGGGGATTATAGAGGATGTGTTAGTTGCAGTTGATAAATTCTTTTACCCCGCTATTTTTTGGTGTTGGATATGGAACCAAGTGTGCTACCTCCATCCCCATGATCTTGGGCAAGCCAATTTTTGCCACTGTAAATACATGTATACAATGTAGATCAGGGGTGATGGAGGTAACTTTTGGCAATATGAAGGCCAGGTTAAATGTGTATGATGCAGCCCATCAACCTCATTTGGATAATGAGGACTGTCTGTCCATTGATGTGCTGGATGAGTTTGTGGAAGAAATGTTTCCCCAGCTACTGGCTGGTGATAATTTGTTTAATGTTTTTGAAGAAGTGTGGAATGAAACAGTGGAAAAAACAACACCTACACCTGGGCTTGAGCAAGTCAAAACCTTAAATTCAGAGGTGGGGCCAGCAAAGCAACACCCATGGAAACTAGCTTTGCTATCTCTTCCACCACCCTCTAAGGCACCTCTTTTGCCTTCACTCATTAGTCCTCTAGATGTGGAGCTGAAACAACTTCCAAAGTCTTTGAAGTATGCCTTCTAAGGAGCCAATAAAAAATTGCCAGCTATAATTTCTTCTTCCCTCACTCTTGAATAGGAAGAAGAGCTGCTTTGTGTATTGAGAAGGCATAAAAGAACAATAGGATGGACTATTATTGATTTAAGAGGGAAAAATCCTGCTGTGTACATGCACAAAATTCTTTCTGAAGAGGGCTCTAAACCCTCTAGAGAGATGCATAGGAAACTTAACCCACACATGCAGGAAGTGGTCATGAAGGAAGTAGTCAAACTTCTTGATGCTGGGGTCATTTACCCTATCTCAGATTCTCAATGGGTGGCACCAACCAAGGTGGTGCCCAAGAAATCAAGGATCATAGTAGTTCAAGGAGACTCAGGTGAGCTGATTCTAACCAGGCAGACCACTGGTTAAAGGGTATGTATTGATTATAGAAAGCTCAATGAGAAAACCAGCAAAGATCACTTCCCACTGCCCTTCATAGATAAGATCTTAGATAAGCTTGCAGGTAAGGCTTTTTATTATTTTCATGATGGTTATTCGGGATACAACAAGATCCCTGTATACCCACAAGACCAAGAAAAAATCACATTTACATGCCCATTTGGAACCTTTCCATATAGAAGGATGCCTTTTGGTTTATGTAATGCACCCGCCACCTTTTAAAGATGTATGTATGCAATTTTCTCTGACATGATTGATCAGTTTCTAGAGATCTTTATGGATGATTTCTCTATTTTTAGAGATGATTTTAGGCAATGCATGCACCATCTTAGCCTTGTGTTGAAAATGTGTAAGGAGACCAACCTTGTCTTGAGCCGGGAAAAGAGTCATTTTATGGTGACTCAAGGCACTGTCCTAGGACATGTTGTTTTCCAAAGAGGGATAGAGGTTGATCAAGCTAAGGTGGATTTGATAGCACATCTACCTCCACCCAAAACTATCAAATAAGTCAGATCATTCTTGTGTTCAATGATGAATGCCTAGCTGCTTTTGAACTCTTGAAGTCCTGTTTGACTACTGCTCCTATACTGCAAGCTCCTGATTTCTCCATGCCATTTGAGCTGATGTGTGATGCCTCGGACTTTGCTATTGGTGCAGTATTGGGACAAAGGAAAGAAAAGGCACCATGTGTTGTGGCATATGTTAGTAAATCAATGATCGATGCTCAACTGAATTACACTACAACTGAAAAGGAGCTATTGGCCATTGTGTTTACCTTGGAGAAATTTTGATCATATGTATTGGGATCCAAAATCACTATGTTTACTGACCATTCAGCCTTAATGTACCTCTTGTCTAAGAAAGAAGCCAAAGCTAGACTAATTAGATGGATTCTTCTTTTGCAGGAATTTGACTTCGAAATCAAAGACAAGAAGGGGGTTGAAAATGTGGTTGCAGACCACCTATCAAGGATCCCAACTGCTAATATAGAGAGCTTGCCTATCAATGAGTCCTTTCCAGATGAACAACTTTTTACTGTGGAGATGAGTGTACCTTGGTTTGCTAATATAGTAAACTACCTAGTTGTGGGAAGGATACCCCCACATTGGAATAAGGATGATAGGAATTTATTTTTCTCACCGATTTGACATTATATGTGGGAGGATCCTTACCTCTTTAAAACTTGTACAGACCAGGTGATAAGAAGATGTGCGCCTGAAACTGAATTTGAAAGCATTCTAACTATGTGTCATGAACAGGCTTGCGGGGGCCATTTCAGTGGCAACAAAACTGCTGCAAAGGTCCTGCAAAGTGGCTTCTACTGGCCCACTCTTTTCAAAGATGCTATATAGCATTGTAAAGCATGTTTTAGATGTCAGCAGATGGGAAGCATTTCTAGGAGAAACTCCGTGCCCTTCAACCAGTGTTAGTTGTTGAATTATTTACATATGGGGAATCGATTTTATGGGACCTTTCCCTTCTTCTTATGGGAACAATTACATCCTTGTAGCTGTGGACTATGTGTCCAAATGGGTTGAGGCCATAGCTACAAGAAAAAATGATCACAGAGTTGTCATTAAAATTTTAAAAGACAGCATCTCTAGGTTTGGCATCCCCAGAGCTATTATTAGTGATGGAGGAAGCCACTTGTGCAACAAATATTTTGACAAACTATTGGCAAAGTACTCTGTGACCCACAGAGTTGCAACTCCATACAACTCACAAACCAGTGGGCAGGTGGAAATTTCCAATAGGGAAATCAAACACATTTTAGAGAAGACTGTGCGTACTGATAGGAAAGATTAGCCCATAAAATTATTAGATGCCCTGTGGGCTTATAGGACTGCCTATAAGACACTAATAGGGATGTCCCCATTCAGGTTAGTATATGGCAAGGCATGTCACCTACCTGTAGAGTTAGAGCAAAGGGCTTACTGGGCCATTAAAGCATTAACTAACTTCTGCTGGTGTGCACAGGAAGCTGGAGCTGCAGTTATCTAAGCTTGAGGAGTTGAGGCTAGAAGCATACTCAAATGCCCATATTTACAAGGAGAAAGCCAAAGCCTTTTATGATAGGCACTTGCTGAGGAAAGAATTCACAACAGGTGATAAGGTATGGCTATTCAACTCTAGGTTGAAATTGTTTCTAGGAAAATTATAGTCCCGATGGGATGGGCCCTATACAGTTCTACATGTTTTCCCATCCGGGGTTGTGGAAATCATGGGCCCTAAAGATGGTAGGGCCATAAAAGTCAATGGGAAAAGGCAAAATTTGTGTTGAAAAAATCAGTGAGCCTGAGGAGACCATTAACCTTCAGGACCCTCCAACATATAATTGATTTCCAGTGATTGTATCATATGTACCATATGTATCTTCTAAAGTTGATTGTTATCTATTTTTTAATTTGTTTGATGATAATAACACTGTCGTGATGGGATTGGGACATCATCCCTCTGGTGCCTACAGTTTAGGGACATTTGGAGTGTTGAAATATTTTAGAATATATTGAATGGGAACACAGGAAAGGCCCATGCTGAGTGCTGAGGGAGAATACATTGTCAAAATGCAGGGTGGAGTCCCAAATGAACCTGTCGATAGGATGTTTGTAGAGTTTGATTGGTCCTGAAGGCCATTTAGGTGTTGTCGATAGGTATTGAAACTTGTCGATAGGTGAAAACAACCTCTCGATAGGATTCAGGAACATTTCGACATGTTCTGAAAGTTTTGGTTAAAATTTTCGATAAGTTTAGTGTACCTGTCGAGATGTTTTGTGAGCCTCTCGAACTAATTTTCTCTGAAAAGTAGAACCTGTCGAGAGGAGTATATGATGAACTCAAAGAAACCTTTGAGAGGTTCTGTTAACCTCTCGAAATGATTGTTTCTGTCTTCTCAGACCTGTCGACAGGATGGATAGAACTTCTCTAGAGGATTAGTCACCTTTTACTCTTCGGCAGGTTGCATCAACCTGTCGGCACCTTTCCCCTAATCCTGTCGAAACGCGATTTCCCTCCTTTTTAAACCTAGCGACACCTCCATTCAGCCATTCGACAGCTTCTTTCTGAGCCTTAAGTTTTCTTTGGCAATTTTTTCATTTCCTTTGCTCTTCCTCTACTTCACTGGTTGCTACTCCATACACCTTGGCATTGGTCCGACCATATGAAATCGCGCAATGTCTTATGTTTATCCCAGCCAACGTATTTGTTGCCAACTAACCTTCTTTAATATCATTATGACAATTAACCTTAGAAGAAGGAGAAAAATTTAATGAGACGATACATATTCCACCACCCATGCATTTTAAATACAAGTCCCTTTCCCCTCCATTGCATTCGTCTCTTTTGACCTCATCAATTCGTCCCTACTCACAACTATGGTGGATGACAAACCCATTGATCTGCTAATAAAATTAGACCCAGTTTGGGAGGACCCACCACCACCAAAAGAACTTGACCCACTACAATTCCTGTGGGATGAGTAGAAGGAAGTACAACAGATTCTGGCCAAGGAGGAAAAGAAAAAGAATCAGAGAAAGAAAAAGAAGGTGAAGATAGCACCTTCTACATCTTCTTCCCCTTCACTCCATCCACCCCTTGCTCTTCCCCCTGCTGCCACTCCAGAAAAAAGCAAAAGCCTCAAAGCCAAGACTGCACCACCAGAGGACAACAGTTAGTTAGGATGTTTGTTTTTATTTTTCCTTTTTTCCGAACAATGCAAATGAAAATTTTGCTGCATTAATGAAATTTCCTTTTTTTTTGTTACTTTCTGCTCATCGCTAGTTTTCTTGTTTTAATTGTTTGTGTGCATTTTCTTCTCCTATTTTGTGTCTGCTTTTGTCTATGTCCCCTACTGCACGTCTCGTTACCTTTCAAGCAGTGAGGACACTACTCTTCATAGGTTTGGGGCTGTGGCAAGGTTTGTCAATTGATAGTTAATGGTAGTGCAGCAAGGTTTTAACAGAAATTGAGAAAATAAAATAATTTCACACATGATATTTTATATATAAAGGAAATTGGCTTTTTAAAATTGAAACATGCTATAGCTCTAACACTTTCATGAAGCAAATATAAGGAATTTTTTATAAATTAGTGCTTAGTGCACTTAAGAAAGAGAGAAAATTGTGAGGATGTACCCCAGAAGTTTAATGAAAGACCATACCTAGTGAGATTACTAGAAGTTAGGCAAATCCAAGTTGAAACAGCTTGACAACACTCATGATATTGAGGACATGAAGTAAGGCCATTCCTTGGATAGTTTGAGCTTAAAATTTCTCACCTTTAAACTGCCCTTGGTACACACCATTTGAGCCTTAAAAATCCAAATTTTTCTTTGATGAGAACCAGAAAATTTGAACCCAAAACCTCTTGACCTATTTCAGTTCACCCTCAACCTGAGAAATCACGAAATGGAAGGAGAAGTGAGGTTAAAGGAGCAAGGTTTGAAGTTGGTTGAAAAAAAGAAAACACATCAAAAGGCAGTTGTGTATCAGAGTACAGTTGCGGTATTCCAGCCCATTTAAAAAAAAAAAAAAAAAAAAAGAAAAGAAAAACAGGAAGGCAAAATAAAAGATCGAGAAAGAGAAGTTGCTTCATTTGAAAACTTATAAGAGGATAAGAAGCTAATGTAGTTGATCACTTTAAGTCTGGAAATTCAAAGGAAATGAAGCTTGTGCTGAAATGAAGGTGTGTGCACCACCTTCCTTACTTTACTGATTTCTCAATCTTGATCCCTATTCCACCCTTTTTGTCTTTGTAAACTTCACTCATAAGCCACATTACAACCCAATAAAATGTCCTTACTGATCTAAAATTGATTGAGCTGTCATGTGGAGATGAGAATGCTTAATCTATGGTGAAAAGAGTTAGAAAATTTTAGAAATTGGAGCAATGCCTATGCTCATGCTTGCAGTCCTATTTGAGGGCTGTAACTGCTCTTAAGCTGTAGAATTGATACACCCTTCTATTTTTATTGAGAGCAACAACTCGGGTGAGCTTTGGGTCTGAAATTAGGATTGATGGGGGCATTATCAAAATAGGATTCTCAATTTGACGGTAAGCTTCGCATTAATTTTCATACAAAATGCCTTGACATGAACTGATTGATTGTGCAGGAATTATAGTAGAATTTCAGTTTTAAACTGTCATGTTTTTGCTAAGAATCCTCTAAAATTGAATGGACAAGGTGTGGATTGAATTTTATACTCCTTGAACTTTATTTTAAATATGATGCTCTAATATTAATTGAATCATTGGAGAAGTTTGTGGGTAACTTCACTGTAAACCCTCAGGAGACTTCACTCCTCCACTAGGGATCACCTAGGGGTTTAAAAGGCTTGATGCATATGCTAAAGTCATCTGTGTTCCCTACAAAAGTGGCATTTTTATTTTTAATAATTGTTTTTACTTCCACCTTTGCTCAAGGACTCGCAAAGCTTAGGTTTGGGGGTGTGTTAAGTAGTGAAAAATACTATTTTTCACCTCCTAACCTGACCTTTGATAGATCTTTGAGCTGACTAATAATGTGTTTTAAGTGCATTTTATAGATGAGCAACAAATTACAAGCTTAATGCAGATATCCACTTAAAATGGCCTAAGAAGTAATTTGTTGCTCGACATGTGACCTTACTGACCAAAGGCCAGCCAATCAAGCAATCCACAAGAGCCCAGAAGTGTATAAGATTGTTTTAAGCTTAACTGGGAAGGCTTGAGGCTAAGTGCAGTTGCAGAGAATAAAGATTGAATCCACCAAGAGGTTGTTGGATGTTGAACAAATGAAGAACATCACAAGTGAGAGGTGTGCCACCTGTGGGAGCATAAGGATGAACATGTCGAGAGGTTGGCCTGAGCTACCGAGAGGATCTGATTCTTAAAAACTAAGATTTTGAGAAGATCCTGAAGCTGTTGAAAAGTTCTGAAGGTTAATTTCAGCTTGCCGAGAGGTTCTGATGGGAATCTATAAAGCTATCGAGAGGATGGACGTACAGTGTGAATCCTATCAACACTTTGCATTAATGTGCAGAAGATGTCGCGAGGTTCTAAAACACTTGTCGACGGGTTCCGTAAGCAAACATATCAAGAGGAATGGAGTTGAAAATAGGAAGGTGTCGAGAGGATGAATGAAGAAATGGGCAGAACGATGAAAGGAGCTTCCAATCCTATCGACGAGCCATCAATCCTATCGACAAGTTCAAATCAACATCTCGAGATGTTTCTAGATCCTATCGAGAGTTATCCAATCAAATCGAAAGCCATGGAGATCCTATCGAAATGAAGACCAAGCACACTCATAACCTATTGAGAGGTCGCCTGAATCTCTCGTCACTCATTTTGACAACTTCTCAACATGTCCTTCAGTAGCTTCCAATTTCAAAAGCTTATGCACACATCCCAAAGCATGTCAGCCACCCCTGGGAGTATTTTTGGTATTCAACTATGCATGATTGGAAACCCTAACGGCCTCAAGTGTATTTGCTAATTGTAGACCAATGGGAGAAGAGCCTCTAGAAGAGAAATCAGCCACATTAGCAGCCCAAAATAACAGAATTATTCTCTTGGGCTTTGATTGGCTGAAATGGATCGGAGATAGAGGAGGAAGGTATAAAAAGAGAAGAACAATCCAGAAATGGGGAGTTCTTTCCGGAGGGATTCCATAGACAAAAATAAGGGAGAAAACTAGAGCTCAGATTCATTCTTCCTTCGTCTTCCATTCTCTCTTTAGCCAATCATGAGTGGCTAAACTCTTTTGAGCAGTAAGGGTGAGGTTGATTTGTAACTTAGTAAACTTGAGAGCATTATTGTGAGTCAATTGTTACACAGACTATAAATCTGAGAGCACTTCATTGTACTTCTTATTTTATTCAATGAATTATTGATTTTATTGCTTAGTTAGATCTATAGATCATCTTGTTTCACTTGATTCTCGATCGAATTTGTATAGATGGGACCAGCCCACCCACTTAACTGGTTGATCTTTTGAATGCCATTTGATCTTCCCTAATCTAATACTCCTGTGGGTGCTTGTGCCCGTGGCTTGGCATTCACAGCATTTGTAGTAGGTATCATGTTCTGGTGGAGGCCTTAGAATGGAGGGACTCTATTAGATGGTTTGTGGCCATTAAAGTAGATAGATCATAGCCTAAAGAGCAATCTAATTCTTTGGCCGAGATCAGATTATTCTACCCTGCAGCTGTGCTTGTAGCAAGATGGGGGATTGCTGCACATTGAACCCTCATAATGCTGTCAAATCACCCAAGTAGCAGTGAGACCAGATCCCAAGCTGCTCTTCTCCATTTTTCTATTTTATTTTCACCACATTTCTCTTCATTTGCTAGATCTGAACTCTCTGGTTAATCCCAATTTATTTTTGCAATTAGTTTTATTTTGTTTTTATAGTTTAGCTTAAAGTGACAACCCCTTAAAACCTCTCCTCTTCCTTTTTACTATTTTTGTTTAGAGTAGTATAAGGTAGAGTGCTAGATCTGTCTTAAATATGGAGATTTACTGAATTTTAGCACACATTTCCCTGTGGACATACCCTTACTTACTCTTTAAAACTTGCTACAACAGCCTTATTTACTTACAGGCTTTGTGTAATATTACCTTGGTGTGCAATCCATAGACCTTTAATTTTTTTATTTTAACCCCTTTTTGAAGCACAAGGTAGCCGGACAACAAAGGGGTAAAAATCTAAATTTTGACAAATGGCCGACAATACCCCATTCTTGGATAACCTACAAACCCACTGAACCCTCCTCAAACAAATCCTCCAGCTCTTGCCAGAAACTCAGTAAGGATTGTTGAATCCTCTACTATGGAAGCCACTGATGTCCCGAAGCCCCTAGTGGAGAAATCGAAAAAGAGGGCTGCACCAAAGAAGAGAGCTAGAATTATCACCAAGAGCCCTACAAAGTCTAAGAAGCAGAAGAAGGGGGAAGAGGTTGTTCCCGAAACTGACCCCCTAACAACTCCTAGTGAGTTCATGGCTGCTATTAAATTAGAGCTTGAAACTGCCTTTGACAAGGCATATTTTGAGAAGGAACTCTTGACTGCTCTATCCATTGAATTCCTGACAAAGGTTTCCTTGTTGCCCCTATTAAAACATCTCAATGAATTAGTGTACCCTAGGTTAGTTAAATTGTTCTACCAGAACATCAAGGTTAAGAAGAATGATGGTGGACACCATTTGCTGTTGATACTCCTTGATGACTTGGAGATGCTAGTGGGCACATCTGAGATAGCCCTAGCCCTAGGCATACCAACTGCCAACAACCCAGAGTGTAACTTGGGGGCACCTTTGACTGCTCCCATTACTGTGATTGCTGAGAAAATTACATGAGGAAAGAAGGCATCAGGAGACTCTATCAGGAGGAGAGATTTAGATCCAAGCCAGTTGTTTATGGACCATGTTATGAGAAAGAACATCTATATGACTGGGCACCAACAGGAGAGAAGGGCGACCATTGCTGATGCCATCTACTCCTTCTCTCAAGGGCATTGCTTAAATGCATCCCAACTAATATTTGAGGGGATGATAGACATCAATCTAAAGCTGCAGAAGAAGTAGAAGCCACATGCACTGCCATACAACAGGCTAATTACAGCCCTGCTAAAAAAGAGTGGCTATTGGTGCGCGCTTTTTCTGGGTTTCTCTCGGTCCCCGTTGAATCAGTGGCTCCAATTCTGTCCAGGTCGACTCTAGCGATGCGGTGTTTGGAATGGGGGAGGTAAAATAACATAAAAAGGGTTTTCTAGGATGATTCCTAGTTTGTTGCGATCACCAGCTGCAGATATTTATCGATGCTGCAACACATCAATGATCACACTTTAGAGCGGGTGTGGGTTACTTCTATACTGAATCGTCCACCTGCGAATGTCAGCAGCAGTGTCTCTTTTAATGATTTAGATAGTTTAGTTTTCCTTTTTCTTCCTCTATTATCGTTGTAGTTCTGGTCAGTTTAGATTTTTCAATTATATTATTATTTTTTTAGTTACGTGAATTTATTATTATGAGTTACTCTAGTATTCTAATACTATCAGGAGTCTAATCAATCTTAGTTTCCTAATCTTATTCGAAGTCTAATTAATTTCAGTTTCCTAATCTTATTAAGAGTCCAATTGATTCAGTCTCCTAATTGTACTAGGAATGCAAATATATTGATTCCAGTAGAATTCTAATTATATCAAGCATGCTAAGTATACTGGGATTCTAAGCAAAGCAAGTATACTGATTGTGCTGTAATTCTGATTAAAGCAAGTAGGCTAACTGTATTGCAACTCTACTTAAAGCAAGTATGGTAATTTTATTAAAAGACTAACTAAAGAAATTATAATAATTCTACTATAATTCTAATTGAAATGAAAGACTGATTTTTTTGCTAAAGCCCTGATTAAAGCAATGAATTAATTTACTAAAATACTAATCGAAATAAAGGAACTAATTTTTCTAGAATTTTAATCGAAGCAATGAATTAATTATGGCAAAGTCTAATTAATCATGAATAAATTAGATTTCCTAAAATTCTGATTAAAGTAATTAATTAACTGAACTAGAAAAGTTTGATTAAGCAATTGAGCAATTGTATTAAGGCCTAATTAATGCAATTAATCAATTATATCAAAATAAAAATAAAAATAGACTAACTAAAGCAATTAATTAATTCTAAAAAAAGGGGGGGTTTGGGCTGGCTATGCTAAGGAGGATTGGCCTCGTTCCTGAGTACCCTCCGTAAGCTCCCTTGGGCAAATCGAGTGGTTGAAATTGAAGATAGATTGGTATTTGGACTGAAAAATAGTATTTTTTGGCTTTTCAGAGTTGATTTCGGAGTGATAATTATGAATTAAATTGAGAACTAGAATTGTAGAAACTAAAATTAATGTTTGGATTTTTTAAAGTATTAAAATAGGGAATTGAAATTATAATTTAAATTTTTAGGATTGAATTCGGGTCCGAAAATAGAAAATCAGACCGTATGATTAAGGACTGGCTCTAGAGTCAAAGACCTAGAACCAGAAATTAATGATAGGACTGAAGATTAAGATTTTAGAATGGAGTTAAAGTCTAGGATCAGTGCATCGGACCGTCAGATTAAGGACTGGTTCAAGAAACGGAGGACTAGAACCAGATATAGAAGATTACAGTCCAAAAAGGGTGCTACGATCTAAGATTGAAAATACAAAAAACTAATAGAATTCCTAAATCTAGAGATTAGAAGTTATGGTTGTGAATTAAAAATTAAATCCTTACCTAAGGGTCGGGGCTGCGGAGAGAAATCTCAAAGATTTGACGCTTGAATCTCGAAATCATGACTAAGTTGCTCTATGGGTTTGTCCTCAGAGTTCTCTAGTTTCGAAATCCTAAAAAAATTCCATTCTCTCGCTAAAAATTGCCAACCTCTCCTGTTGTGTGTTCGAAATTAAAAAAATCTTTTATAGGTTTTTCTCCAATTAAATGCCCTATTTCAGGCGTTTAACTGGATTGTGCGCTGGTCTTCTGACGCTTAATTGCTTTGACTCGGTCACCGACTTAGTGAGTGACCGGCTGACTTGATCAGCGAGTTTCCTAGTTCTAATAGTGTTAGGATTAATTGTGCGCTTGTTAAGATGTGCATAATCAAAATAAGCGTCTCTTTAGAAGTGCTCAATCTAGGAAACTTGGGGGTCAAGGACTGTGAGGCTAAGCCGGGCATAGGCCAATTGCACGCTGGTGGTGGGTGTTGAATACTTCTGGTGCGCTTTCATTATTGGTTGGTGGTGAAAGTTATTTAAAAATCAAAGACAGAGTAAAACAGGGGGTGAATCCAGCACAACTCAGAAGTCCTAGACCTGTAAGATACAGGGTCCTTTGTAGCAAGTTTTGAAAAGTAAGAGTTTATCCCACAGGGAAAGGTGATCTAGAGCTCCAAGGGAGCCATCTCAAGTAGTCCCTCCAGATCTGTCTGCAGATCTGGCAGTCCTAGAAGGAGGGGAGTTTAAGGTCACTTATTCTAAGTATTTTAATATCTAAACTACAGAAAGTGTTGAGAGGATGGATGGAGTGTGGAAAATGAGTATAAAAAGGGTGAGAAGTACGTTATTGAGCCAAGGTCAGAGAAGTTTTGTAACTCAGATTTAGATCTGATGTTATAGAAATCTTGTCCAGAGGCTACATTATCACCTCTGAGGAGAAAGGATCCAACCCATCACTCTGCCATGATTCCACCCTTAAGGCTATAACCTGTCCACTTTAATGGTCGCAGATTATCCCATAGGGGAGCCACTATCCAGGGATGGGTCAAAACATAACAAGTAAATCATTGCAGGCACTATTTCATCCAGGCTATCAGCTCAAGAATCCATAGGGAACCTCAACCTCTAAAGTTCTATATGTGGGGCTAAGGCTGTAGGACCATGATAGCCCAGACACATAGAACCAGCAAGAGATTGAGTACAACCTTCGATCTAGCTGTCCATTGCTTGAGTGAGGCTACAATGGTCCAGTCACCAGCCTATAATCTCTATAACCAGATCAGATCCAACATCTGATGGCAGATCTATACAAATATGGGGGAGTCTGCCTCTGTACAATCTCTCACTAGGCTTCTACAAGCTCAGGTGTAAAGAAGAAGGATCGATGGATCAGAATCACCCTAAGGCTATAATCTATCCACTTAAATGGTCACAGACTATCCTAGAGGTTATCCTCCTCACGGAGCCCAAAACAAAACAAGATTATCGCTGCTACCACCATGCTCACAAGGCTACCAGCTCAAGCTCCCATGGGGATTTCAGATCTAGTGGGTCCTGTGGTGGGGCTAAGGCAGTAGGACCATGATAGCCCAGACACACAGGTCACTTGGATCTGAATGGCCCTTAGAATCAGTCCTCCATTGCTTTGAAACACTGCTAAAGTAATGGCGGATCACAAGGCAGCAGCCTTGCACAGAGCATCTCACACATAAACACCAATCCCACAAAGTACAGATCCTATTACAGAACTTCCATTGATCTAATTCAAAAACACATACAAAGGCATAGCCAACAAGTTCTGGACTATGGAGAGAAGGAAAGAAAAAGAAAATTACTTACTACTAAAAAGAAAGAGAAAAGAAAAAATGATCTGAGATGGGTTCCCAGATGCCTAAACCTAAGCTCAGGTATGGGTTTATATAACAGTGGGGTGGCGGCACATTAGGGTTAGGAAACCCTAATTTTAACGATGCCACGTGGCCTAATAATGATCCTTGGATGCCTCGGGGCACATGCATAGAGATTTGAGCGTGGGAGTGCATGCCCTAATCGCTGGAAATACCCAGAAGGTCCTCTGCTGAAGAGATGGAAGTTTAAGGTCAGAGCTTTGCTAGGTAGCTGTAGTTTCCCAGACTTGTCGCGTGGTAGCTCTTTGCTCTTCGCTAGGATGATTTGACACTGAAGCTTCAGTCGTCGCGAGGTTGCCTTGGTTTGCGCTTTAGGCAGTCGCGCGGTAGAGAGTTGCGCTCTCGCTGGATTGGGCTTCGCGAGGTTGAATAGAAACATAGTCTCAAGTGTCGCGGGGTTGAAATTCAAGCAGTCACGAGGTCGATCGGTCTTCACTGGGCTGATCTTCGCGAGAGTGAATTTCAGCAGCGCGAGAATTTTGCGAGCACTTCTCTTTACTGGACTTTGCAAGTTACCTTGCGAGGCTCTACTGAGTTCTGAATTACGCGAGGTTCTATGTCTCACTTGATCTTTGCGAGATTGGCTTTGCCTTCACCAGGATGTTTTCTTTTTTGAATGGTGCGAGAACTGCGCGAGGCGACTGCGCGACAGTTGCATGAGGAATCTTTTGAAGCTCTCTCTCCTCAGCCATTCTGAGCGAACTGCACGAGATTGATGGGAGCACCAGTTCTATTCATGAAAAAGAAAGATGGGTCGATGCGGTTATGCATTGACTACCGTCAATTGAACAAAGTCACGGTGAAGAATCGATATCCGTTGCCAAGAATAGATGACTTGTTCGACCGGTTGCAGGGAGCAAAACATTTTTCCAAGATCGACGTAAGATCTGATTACCATCAGTTAAGAGTCAGGGCCGAGGACATTCAGAAAACTGCTTTTAGAACACGGTATGGACACTATGAATTTTTAGTGATGCCATTCGGACTGACAAATGCACCGGCGTCGTTTATGGACTTGATGAATTGGGTGTTTAAACCACACCTAGACTCCTGCGTTGCAGTGTTTTTTGATGACATCCTAATCTACTCAAAATCAAAAACGGAGCATGAAGAACACTTACGAGTCGCTCTACGAACCTTGCGTGAACACCAATTGTACGCCAAACTCAGCAAATGTGAGTTTTGGCTAGAAGAGGTTAGCTTTTTGGGACATGTCGTCTCAAAGCATGGTGTCACAGTAGATCCCGCTAAGATCGAGGCAGTAGTGAACTGGGAGCAACCAAAAACCGTGACAGACATCCGAAGTTTCCTCGGACTGGCAGGTTACTATCGACGTTTCGTAGAGGGGTTTTCAAAAATATCAGGACCTCTTACGAGGGCTTACAAGAAAGGACTCAAGATTTGAGTGGAGGAGGTGTGTGAGAAGAGTTTTCAAGAACTCAAGAAGAGCTCCAAATGTTAGCCATTCCATCAGGCAGTGGAGGATTCACAGTTTATAGTGATGCTTCATATAACGGGTTAGGTTGTGTACTAAATCAATATAAAACGGTAATAGCTTACGGCTCCAGATAGTTGAAAGAGCACGAAAAGAACTACCCAACACACGATCTGGAACTAGCAGCAGTCATATTTGCATTAAAGATATGGCGACATTATTTATATGGAGAAACATTTGAAATTTTCACTGACCATAAGAGCCTCAGATACCTGTTTACACAGAAGGAACTGAATATGAGGCAGCGTAGGTGGATGGAATTCCTCAAAGACTACAACTGTTCCATACAGTACCATCCAGGCAAAGCTAACGTAGTGGCCAACGCCTTGAGTTGGAAAAGTTTGGCCCAGTTGGCTAGTCTAATTTCAAGTATACATCGATGGAAGTTGTTGGAGGATCTAGCGTTATGTGGCGCAGATATACAACCACAAGCCACAGGAGCCTTCTTAGCCAACATATCAGTGAAACCAGTGATATTCGAACACATACGAGAACTACAGATGAAAGACCCAATTCTAACAAAGATGCGTCAAGATGTAACTGAAGGTATTACATCTGAGTTTTCAATCAAGGAGGATGGTTCCTTAGTATTCAAGGGGCGACTTTGCATTCCGGACAATGCCGATTTGCGGCGAACGATTCTTGATGAATCTCACAAGTCAAGCTATGCTATCCACCCGAGAAGCACGAAGATGTATCAGGATCTGAAAAAGAATTACTGGTGGAGAGGTTTGAAACAAGATGTGGCAGAGTACGTGTCACGATGTTTGACGTGCCAACAAGTGAAAATCGATCATAGACACCCCGCAGGCCTATTACAGCCTCTACCCATACCGGAATGGAAGTGGGAATCTATCTCAATGGATTTCATAGTCGGTCTACCGCGAACTGCAAGGAGGCATAACGCCATTTGGGTAGTAGTCGATCGATTGACTAAGTCAGCACACTTCTTGCCTTACAATACGATGTACACGGTGGGAAGATTAGCAGAGCTCTATATGAAAGAGATCGTCCGTTTACATGGGATTCCAAGTAGCATTGTTTCAGACCGGGACCCATTATATACATCAAAGTTTTGGAGGAAATTCCAAGAAGGAATGGGAACTAGGTTAGATTTTAGTACGGCGTTTCACCCACAGACCAAGCGGACGAAGCGAAAGGTCAACCAAGTCACTGAAGACATGCTTAGGGCATGTATGTTAGAATTACAAGGATCGTGGGATCAACATCTACCATTGATTGAGTTCGCTTATAATAATAGTTTTCAGACGAGCATCGGAATAGCACCGTATGAAGCCTTGTACGGAAGACGATGTAAATCGCCAATCAATTGGGAGGAAATTGGCGAGAAATTTATTTTGGGACCCGAGCTACTTGAAGATAACGCGGCTATTGTCCGCATGATCAGGGGAAGACTAAAGGTGGCTCAAAGCAGACAGAAAAGCTATGCTGACATCAAGCGGACTAGTGTAGACTTTAAGGTGGGTGAGCATGTGTTCGTGAAAGTATCACCGATGAAGGGAGTGATGAGATTTGGAAAGAGAGGGAAGCTAAGTCCCCGCTATCTTGGACCATTTGAAGTTTTAGGTCGAGTAGGAGAAGTAGCCTACCGCATTGGATTGCCACCATTGTTTGATCAGGTACACAATGTTTTCCATGTGTCGATGCTCAGGAAATATCTCAATGACCCTGACCACATGCTGAGCAGGCAATCATTCGAAATGCATGAAGATATGACCATGATTGAAGAGCCGATAGAAATTTTAGATCGAAAAGAACATGTGTTGCGAACAAAAGTTATTCCCTTAGTGCTTGTCCGATGGAAGAACCATCCTGTCAAAGAAGCAACATGGGAACACGAGGCAGATGTTAGAGAACAATATCCCAAATTGTTCAAAATTGCCAACTGAATAGTCTTATCCAAATTAAGAATATGTGATTACGAGTAGTATGAAATCTAGTTATTTTCGAAAGATAAAATTTCTATATATATATGTTGACTCCAACCAATGTTTGAACCACCCTTTTTGTTGAACCTTTGAGATTTGAAATCAAAAATGAGCGAAAGAATACCAGAAACATGTTCTGGTCTCGCTCGCGCGACCACTTATGTTCTCTCGAGCGAGCCACATAAAATAACAATTTCCTCTCGCTCGAACGATAACTATTCCTCGCTCGAGCGAGGCTTTGTGACCGCTCGAGCGAGGCATTTTGACCGCTCGAGCGAGGCCATAGTATATAATATAAATCTTCCTGGTCTCGCTCGAGCGAGAACTAATGACAGCTCGAGCGAGGAGGAACTATATATATGTGGCGGAAAGCAAGATGCCTGTTCATCTTCAAGCGAAGGGGGTGGAGACGAGCGAGGGGTTAGGGCAAGCGATTTTCAATCTTTTCCGTCCGATTTCCAGCCGGATTTAGACCATCCGATCCGTTAAGACTACTCTTCTAGGTAAAATCTACCCATCACTGAAAATTTTCTTTTCTTGTTAAACCCTTTAAATACCAAATGGCTTCAAGCCCAAACCCACAACCTAAGAAACGGATGGCGATTCGATCGCCGTCGGCGTGCAACAAAGCGCCACAAACCTCACAACCATCACCAAACCCACCCTCCACTCCGATCACACTGGATGATTGGAGGGGAGCCAAAACTTTTGAAGCCGAATGGGATATGCATCCCTCCTATTTCGGGGATCCGACGTCCACCCAATGGACATCGGACTTCCTCACCAACAACAGTCTTAAGACCCTGCTTACGCCGTTCGGGGATCGTTATTACCCGAGGCTTGTGAAGTTATTTTATCAAACCCTAAACTTGAACGTGGACAAGGACGCTATCCTCGTCACAATCGATGGTAATGAGCTAATCTTCAGATGTGCAGAAATTTCATCGGTCATGAAATGTCCCCACATCTACACCCCTAGCCCACTTATCCTACCACCTTTTTCTGGGAACGTCGATTTCCCAACGATCATCTCCAACATCACTGGCGGCATGTCCGCCTCGGGACAATCTATTACCGGATCACAACTACCGCCGCGTATGTGGCTTTTAGATATCATCTTTAAAAAGAATCTACACCCAACCGGCCATGATCAAGAACACCGAGATGCGTTTCTGCGGGCCCTACACACCGCATTCCATAATAGGTGGATCAACGCACCTATGATCATCATAAAAGGCATGGCGCATGCCTACAAAAGAAATGTAAGGGGTGCTGTTCCTCCACCCATCAACCGATTACCATATGCTCGGTTGATTTCCCGACTCTTAGACTCACGGAATGGGAAGGGAGGATTTAAGATCCGGGAGGACGAGTTGTTCCTCACCGATAACGTCGTCCCCTACCTCGCCCAAGACTGGAGCCGAAACCTTAAGAGTCTACAAACCAGCGTCAACAAGAAAAGAGACCGTCAGGTCTCCCGACAAACCACCCATCAAGCGCCGGCAGGACCGACCACTCCCTCTACCTCAGTTCCACAGCCCATACCCACTACCGACACTGGCATGATGCGGGAGATCCTTCAGCAAGGGCGGGAGATCAGATTGCATCAGAGGTTCCAGGAGGCACTACTTATCGACCTCATGGGCCAGGCATACCCGCAGTCATACATGCAGCGCGTCGGTGCCATGAGGGATGCTATTTTTGGAGCGTCTAGCTCCGGCCCGGCTATGAGGAACGCCACAGCGGGTACCACAACCGTCAGGGTGGACGATGAGGATGAGGATGGAGAGGACTACGAGGATGATGATGACGACGACGACAACGACTATGAGGAGGATGAGGACTAGATAGTAATGTAAATTTTGAACACATAATATATAATATTTTTGAGACATTTTGTAATGAGGTGGTTTCCTGGTCAATGTTTTTTTTATTTTTTAAAAACTATCGTGACATGAATGTCACAAATTTTTGTGAATGATTAATATAACAATTGAATGAGTGTGGTGAATGATGATCCCTTTCATTTATGTGGAAATGGCAAACCGTTTAATTCTTGTTTTAGATATGCGAGTTGCAATGTGCAGTGGGTACTTGCTTAAGAGAATATCGTCAATTTTCGAGGACGAAAATCTTGTAAGTTGGGGTGATTGTCACAACCTCAGATTTTTGAGATGAGTGCACGTCATGCATTACATATAGGTATGTGTTTCACAAGGAGACCAAAACGAACAAAAGACACTATGTGTGTACGTGGGAAACACACTAGTATTTCCCTAACTTATATGTATAAAAGTGAAAGAGAGGAGAGAAGAACCTTTGCGTAACTCTATTCTAACCTAAATAGAGAGAAGGAGAATATAGAGAGAAAGAAGAGAAGAGCCTAGTAGAGAACTAGGGTTTCGTTGGGACTTAAGTCGGCAGAAGAGATTAGAGAAAAAGGCTGGAGGAAGAACCTTGGAGGCCTATTAGCCTAGTAGAATTTCGAATCTTAAATCAAACTTGCACGAGACTCATCATCAGAGGTATGTTAAAGACATGATAGATGCTTAGGCATGTTTTAAATAATAGGAAGAATGTTGGTTGAATGTTTTTTTTTTTTTTTGAGGATAAGGTTTGAATGAAGGGAGAAAGTATGTTCTCGATCTGATCGAGGAGCAAAAATCATCGTTCCTCGCTCGAGCGGTCTAAAGGGCTCGCTCGAGCGAGGATGAATAGAAAAAAATAACTCGGCTCGCCGAGCGGTCCCCAAAACTAAAGGAAGCTCGCTCGGCGAGGGTCCCCGATAATACTTGATGGCTCAATTTAACCGGCGACCTCGATTTAACCGCTCGGCGAGTCGGTGACCGCCGGCGAGGTCAAGGGACCGCCGGCGAGGTCAAGTGACCGCCGGCAGGTCTGGTGACCACTCAGTTCTTGGAATTTTCGAATACAAGAAACTTGGGGTTGTACACCCCAATGGTTCTAGTGATCTTTCTAAGCCTATGCTAAATTGAAATGTAGGTTTGACACATGGTCATGAAGTATAAACCTCTACGAGAAGGTGTGCTTTGAAATTCGTCGAGGTAGGGAATATTCTGGAAACATGTGCATTATTCCATGAAATTCATATGCGTAGTGTAATCTATTTAAATAGTCAAATATTGCATGATCCTCATGATAAGGGTGTGTGAGTGAGTTTACAACGTGAAAGTCTTGAGGTCCCCAGGGGATGAAAAAAATCATATAGTTCAAACAATGAAGGGTGCGACGGAAATATGGGGCATCCCAGGGATGCAGATGAAAACTAACAGAGAAACGTAAGTAATGTGATAAGGCCTGATGTAATATAATTAGCACAATCACGGTGAATAACTATATGTAGAGCACATTTGATATTTTTATTATTTAAGGTTTGATTAGAATACCCCACCGACATGGCGAGATACCCACGACTGACTCGGCAGGATATCTGTGAGCGGTACGGCGGCAGATCTGCACTTCCATAGTACATCCCAGGGATGTAGATCTAAAAATAGACCCCACCACCTATGAGGAAGGGGCTTGGGCAGTATCCCCAGGGGATACAGATAACAACTGTCTAGTTAGACGACGATGGTGGGTATTCCATCGGGGCTCGATGCTATATTGCTCGAGGACTACTTAAGTTAAGATTTAAGTGATTAGGCCAAATTCACAACTAAACTAATAAGGAGATTAAACAAAACCATGCTAAGTAACGGTCAAAATCATTGGTTTATTTCCAGTTACTCAAATTGTTGTCCATAAGTGATTTCTCGATAATTCTATGCTTGTTAAACTACTGACATATGTGTGAAGGTCAATCTATATGTTCTTTTTGTTTCCCTACGGAGCTAGGATGTAGCTCACCCCCCTTAGACTATACGTCGCAGGTCCAGGACTAGCGGCAGCAAAGACTTCTGGAGAAGCTGGTCCAAGGGTTTCAAATTTCGTGCCCACAGAAGAGTCAGAACCTCCTCCTGAGGAATTCTTCAAGGAAACCCGCTGCATACTTTGAGAGTGAGTTGAGAGTATTATGTATGGCTTGGTATATCAAGCCTCTTTATTTCGAATGTTTTAATTACCGTTTCTTGACAAAACGTCTAGGATGAACTGTTATCACTAAACATTTGGGTAAGTTCTTATGTCCATGAATTGGCATGGGACAAGGACTGCCTTGCGATACCTTGATTATTTTTGAGTTTTTATTTAGAGTAGCTACGTGTGCCTCAATTACAGTTTTGGATTGTATATATCAATGTTTTGTAAGGAACCCGGGGCACAGCCTTGAAGGTCGTGCTAATGGCACGGATTTTGGGGTTCTAAAATTCTGGCTGTCACAATTATAGAGTCCAAAAGGCATCCTTCTGTAAGTGAAGGTGCCAAAAGGATTGGTAAAGGTGGTTTTCTCTTGGTCTTGAGGATGCACAGGGATTTGGTTGTACCCTGAGTACCCATCAAGAAAACAGTAAAAAGCTTTTCCAGTCAATTTGTCCAGAATTTGATCAATGAAGGGGAGAGGGAAATGGTCCTTTCTAGTTTTAGAGTTGAGCTTCCTATAATCAATGCACACTCTCCAGCCAGTGGTTGCCCTGGCTGGCCTCAACTCTCCAGTTTCAGTCTTAATCACTGTTATGCCAGATTTTCTTGGGCACCACTTGGATAGGTGCCACCTAGTCAGAATCAGAGATGGGGTAAATCACCCCTGCATCTAGCAATTTAATGATTTCCTTAAGGACCACTTCCTGCATGTGAGGATTTAGCTTCCTCTGCATTTCCCTGGAGGGTAGTGCTCCCTCCTCAAGATGAATCCTATGCATGCAGATTGATTCATCAATTCCTCCTAGATCGGCAATGGTCCAGCCAATTGCCTTCTTGTGCTTCCTCAAATCTGTGAGTAATTCCTCTTCCTGCTCATTGGTAAGGGAGTAAGAGATAATCATAGGAAGCTTATCACCTTTCTCAAGGAAAGCATATTTTAATGTTTTTGGAAGCTTCTTGAGTTCCAGATCAGGGGCTTGTTGGGTGGATGGCAAAATTGGTGCATTGGAGGTTGGAGGAAGAGGTATCAATGTAGGTTTCCAACTGGAATGCTGCACTAAGCCCACAGAAGACTTCAATATGGTCACGTCTTTTGATCTCCCATCTGGGCCCTCATCCTCTGCCATATCCCAAATTTCAACTAAATTCCTGACAATGTTGCCCCACTCCAGCAGAGTGGGCAATTCCTCTTCCACAATTTCCTCTAGTACATCCACTGCGAAGCTCTCCTCATTGTCCATCTGAGGGTACTTTGCACTGTTGTACACATTCATCTCAACTTTCATATGTCCAAAAGTTACCTCCATTATTCCAGACCTGCATTGAATGCATGCATTGGCAGTGGCCAAGAAAGGCCTGCCCAGTATAACAGGTATGGGGTTTGGGCTAGTGCTGCAGCCCATATCCAAAACTAAGAAGTCAGCAGGCTAGAAAAACTTATCCACACCTACTAAGACATCCTCAACCATTCCTAGAGGACTCCTCTCGCACTACCACCATCATCAAGACGATGGGGTAGCCTTGACTCCCCAAACCTAGTTCTTGAATATACACTTTGTATGTAGCAACAGTTAACAACTCGGCTCTAAGGTCTAAAAGGGCTTTTCCAATTGTATGGTCTCCAATTACGCAGAATAGTGGGTATCCTCGATCTTGCAACTTCTCGAGCATTGATATGTTAAATCTGACATTCAACATGTCGATTGCAAAGACCTTCTTGGACACATGGCCTCTAGCCTTTCTCTTTTGGGTCCAGAGGTCTTTCAGGAACTTTGCATAGGCTGGGACTTATTTAATTGCCTCAAGTAGGGGTAAATTGATTTTTACCTGCTTGAAGGTCTCCATCATTTCCTCCATCTGGGCATTCCCTTTATCAAAAGGGATAGGACCATCCAAAGCCTAAGGAAATGGCATCTGAGGTTCTGCTGGTTCCTCAGCTGCTAGCCCATGACTAAACTTCTGTTTCTTTCTTTTTTCATGTTTTGCTCCCTGCTGCGGCTCAACTATAGCCTCATTATTTTTCTCCTGCTGCAAGGTGGCAGGCACTTCTTGGCTTTGTGGTCCCACAAATTCTCTATCATGATCATTTGCATCATCTGTGGAAATTGCCTTAGCTGGTCTGTTACCCACCTGGTTGTTTACCAGCCTGCCAGACCTTAGGGTAGTGACATCATTGGTATTCTCAAGCTCTGAGGAATCTTCCTCAATTATAAACTGACCCTTGGGATTAGCAATTGGCTGGCAGGTCAATCTGCCTTCATCTCTCCTAGTCAAGGTTTTTGACATTTGGCTCAGTTGCTCTTCCATTTTCTGGAGGCTCTGACTATGAGAGTCCACAGTCTGAGCCAAGGAACCCAAGTTTTGCAATGAAGTCAAGACTTGATCCTCAAAAGAAACATTTCTAGGCTGAGAAGGGGGTAAGACCAACTGATTTTGCTACTGATGGGGCTGCTGATGGTGTTGGAAGGTAGACCTAGGGGCATTCACTTGATTGAACTGCTGCTGTGGCCTTTGTGGTAAGGCCAACATCTGCTGGGGCTGCATGTAGTTGTCTTGATTCCACCTCAGATTTGGGTGGTCTCTCCATTGGTAACCAGCATTTTGGTGTTGGTATCCATATGGCTGCCTATTGTAGCCCCCAGATTGTTGCTGGCCATAAGATGGAGCAGCAGCAGCATGTTTCAACATCAATTCAGGAAATTGTCCTGCAGATGGACATTCCTCCACTGTGTGCTGTGGGGACTGGCATATCAGACATGCCTCCGCCACAAGAGCAGCCCTTCTGGGTTGCATCACAGTCAATAATTTATCAAACTTCATAGAGAGGTTTGCCATTTGCAGCTGTAGGTCATTGTTCCCAGACACCTCATAAATTTTTCCTTTTGATCTAGCAGCAGGCCCCACCTTTGACTCAGATTCCTGACTAGTTCTTGCCAGGGATGGCTTTTGAAAAGCATTCTCACTAATCACCTCAAACAATTCCCATGCCTCCTCAGCAGTCTTGTGCATGTAGGATCCACCACAAGAGGCATCGACCATATCTCTATTTTTCTCATCAATCTCATTGTAGAAGCTTTATACAAGCTACCACTCAGGGATCTTGTGGTGGGGGCATTGTTTGAGCATCTCTTTAAAACTATCCCAGGACTGGTTAAAATCCTCAGTTGGGGATTGAGCAAACGTAAGAATCTCTTTCCTCAACTGGCTAGTTTTGGTCTCAGGGAAGAACTTGATTAGGAATCTAGTCTGCAGGTCTTTCCATGAAGCAATGCTATTGTTGGCAAGAGTGGTCAGCCAGGTACTGACCCTATCCTTCAGAGAGAAGGAAAGAGTCTGAGCCTAGTAGCCTCAGGTCCCAAACCAGTGATATTAAAAGTGGTGCACAAGGCCAAGAACTGGTCAATATGCTTGTAAGGGTCCTCTTTGCTAAGCCCATGGAAAGCTGGCAGCATCTGGATGATTGAAGTTTTTATCTCATAGTTCCCCTGAACATCAGGGAATTGAATGCTAAAAGGGGAGTTATAGTCATCCGGAGCATTCAACTCCTTGAGGGTTCTGGGTTGTTCTTCACCCATAATTGCTGTAACAGATTCACTTGGGGGCTCTCCTGTGGTGTGCCTGTCTCTTCTAAGTCTCCTTCCCCTTTCTAACTCAGGGTTAAGAGGCTCTAAAGCAGGGCTGAGGGATCTCCTCCCTAGCATACAAGCACACCAACAACAAGGAAAGCTTCTTGCAGGCACATTGCAAAAGAATAATTATACACTAACAAATTTGTCTTACTAGTTTACAGCTATTCAAAGAATACATTTAAACTATCCTAGATACTGCTAGAAATTTTTTTTTAAGAAAGATAGACAGAGCTTTAAAAGTCAGAGAGTTTGCAAACAGAGGTAGCTAAGCTCCAATTGCAGTCCAACTATCCTTCACTACTGCTGTCTAGATCTGCAAGAAAGGTTCAAAATTATGTCAGCAGTATCAATTATTCACATGTGCAAAGAGTACTAAGAAAACAAAAACTAAAGGTCTACTAATAGATCATCTCTCCCCGGCAACGGTGCCAAAAACTTGTTCAATACTTCTGGTGTGCTTTCATTATTGGTTGGTGGTGAAAGTCATTTAAAAATCAAATACAGAGTAAAACAGGGGGTGAATCCAGCACAACTCAGAAGTCCTAGACCTGTAAGATATAGGGTCCTTTGTAGCAAGTTTTGATAAGTAAGAGTTTGTCCCATAGGGAAAGGTGATCTAGAGCTCCAAGGGAGCCATCTCTTGTAGTCCCTCCAGATCTGTCTACAGATCTGGCAGTCCTAAAAGGAGGGGAGTTTAAGGTCACTTATTCTAAGTATTCTAATAACTAAATTACAGAAAGGATTGAGAGGATGGATGGAGTGTGGAAAATAATTATAAAAAGGTGAGAAATATGTTTTTGAGCCAAGATTAGAGGAGTTCTTGTAACTCAGATTTAGATCTGATGTTATAGAAATCCTGTCCAGAGGCTACATTATCACCTCTGAGGAGAAAGGATCCAACCCATCGCTCTGCCATGATTCCACCCTTAAGGCTATAACCTGTCCACTTGAATGGTCACAGATTATCCCATAGGGGAGCCACTATCCAGGGATGAGTCAAAACATAACCAGTAAATCATTGCAGGCACTATTTCATCCAGGCTACCAGCTCAAGAATCCATAGGGAACCTCAACCTCTAAAGCTCTATATGTGGGGCTAAGGCTGTAGGACCATGATAGCCCAGACACATAGAACCAGCAAGAGATTGAGTACAACCTTTGATCTAGCTGTCCATTGCTTGAGTGAGGCTACAATGGTCCAGTCACCAGCCTATAATCTTTATAACCAGATCAGATCCAACATCTGATGGCGGATCTATACAAATATGGGGGAGTCTGCCTCTGTACAATCTCTCACCAGGCTTCTACAAGCTCAGGTGTAAAGAAGAAGGATCCATCTTGGATAGGTGGATCAGAATCACCCTAAGGCTATAATCTGTCCACTTAAATGGTCACAGACTATCTCAGAGGTTATCCTCCTCACGGAGCCCAAAACAAAACAAGATTATCGCTGCTACCAACATGCTCACAAGGCTACCAACTCAAGCTCCCATGGGGATTTCAGATCTAGTGGGTCCTGTGGTGGGGCTAAGGCTGTAGGACCATGATAGCCTAGACACACAAGTCACTTGGATCTGAATGGCCCTTAGAATCAGTCCTCCATTGCTTTGAAACACAGCCAAAGCAATGACAGATCACAAGGCAGCAGCCTTACACAGAGCATCTCACACATAAACACCAATCCCACAAAGTACATATCCTATTACAGAACTTCCATTGATCTAATTCAAAAATACATACAAAGGCATAGCCAGCAAGTTCTGGACTATAGAGAGAAGGAAAGAAAAAGAAAATTACTTACTACTAAAAAGAAAGAGAAAAGAAAAAATAATCTGAGATGGGTTCCCAGATGCCTAAACCTAAGCTCAGGTATGGGTTTATATAACAGTGGGGTGGCGGCGCATTAGTGTTAGGAAACCCTAATTTTAATGATGCCACATGGCCTGATAATGATCCTTGGATGCCTCGGGGCACGTGCACAAAGATTTAAGCATGGGAGTGCGTGCCCTAATCGCTGGAAATACCCAGAAGGTCCTTTGCTGAAGAGATGGAAGTTTAAGGTCAGAGCTTCGCTAGGTAGCTGTAGTTTGCCAGACTTGTTACGTGGTAGCTCTTTGCTCTTCGCTAGGATGATTTGACACTGAAGCTTCAGCCGTCACGAGGTTACCTTGGTTTGCGCTTCAGGTAGTCGCGCGGTAGAGAGTTGCGCTCTCGCTGGATTAGGCTTCGCGAGGTTGAATAGAAAACACAGTCTCAAGTGTCGTGGGGTTGAAATTCAAGTAGTCGCGAGGTCGATCAGTCTTCGCTGGGCTGATCTTCGTGAGAGTGAATTTCAGCAGCACAAGAACTTCACGAGCACTTCTCTTTACTGGACTTCGCGAGTTACCTCGCGAGGCTCTACTGAGCTTTGAACTGTGCGAGGTTCTATGTCTCACTTGATCTTCATGAGATTGGCTTTGCCTTTGCCAGGATGTTTTCTTTCTTGAATGGTGAGAGAATTGCACGAGGTGTTCTTCTTCTGATAATTATGTCCCGCGGCGGCTGCGCAACAGTTGCATAAGGAATCTTCTGAAGCTCTCTCTCCTCAGCGATTTTGAGCGAACTGCGCGAGCTTGAGAGAGGTCTGCTTTAAACTATGCGACACTGTGCGATGTGTTCTACTCTTGAGCTTCACGAGAGCTGTGCGAGTTTGAGTTTCTAAAGCTCTTCAGTCACTCATCTGCGCGAGAGGTTGCTGTAAAGTCTTGGGAAGCTCAGTTGAACTGCGCGAGGCATATTTCTCTTGAATCCTCTAAAGCTTAGGTCCGCTGTGCGAGGCTCATTTCAGGTCTGGACTCAGAGTTCATTCTTCTGAGGGATATCTGGTGCCAAAGCAGGCTCCTTAACAGGATTCCTGGCCTTATTTCACTGCTAATTATTACCTACACAAAACACTTAATAAGAACTTATTAGGTGGCTAAGGGTATAATCAAAGGTTAAGTTAAGGGGTTAAAAGTGGTACTTTTCAGGTCTTAACAGTGGGGCATGCAATCTGATCGTGCATCTCATTTTAGATGTGTGATCGAGTCTTGAGAGGGGCTGGGAAATGATGTTTGGTCTAAAAGGGGGATTGATTGCACATTTGTGGTTTGGCGTGCGATCGAATTACGCATAGGGTTTCAGGCACAGAATTCGGGGTTGTCCGGGTATGGTCTCTAGTCTGAAATGCAAGACTATTATTTCAGTTTGTATTCTGACTATATACTATTGTTTCAGTATATAGTCTCCCTACGTTGAGATCTGAGCCGCAGAGCTATTATTTCAGCCTGTGTTTAGCCATGTACTATTATTTCAGTGCATGGTCCCATATTAGGGTTGAGGTCAATGGCTGACCAAATGAATTCGTGTACTCCAAGAGGGCAAAATGGGGATGTCTACAGATACCCCTCTTCAATGCGCTCTTGCGAAGTAAGAATGTGTTGAAGAAGTAGACACCCCTCATCTGAGGTGCCTTCTAGTTTCCCTTAGGAATTCACAAATGTGAATTAGAGATGTTGACATGACAAACTTAGCTTTCTTATCTCTCAGAACAAGTTAAAATAGAGCATTTGAAGGGCAAATGGTAGCTATCGAAGGGTACATTCTGGATCTGTGGGTGCATGGCGCATCCCGCCGCATGACGAAGACAAACCGAGGGATTTTACTCAATCGATGTACCGGGGCATCAATCAAATGCCCAAAATAAGGTCCAGGGACCGATAATAAAAAGATGAAGTATCATGTAATATCAAAAGCTTTTGCAAGTCATATCAAAGCGGGCGCGTCATTGCTCACACCAATGCGCGTTAGGCATTCCTTTTCCAATAGGCATTTGTAAGTTCTTAGATTAAGTATGCTCATTATTTGGTTTCCCAGGGGAATGGCTGGTTTGGTTGAGGTTAGATGGGGGTTTTGTGAGGTGTGCTCAAGTGAATTTTGTGCAGTGGCACGTGCGCTTGATTCATCTGGAGTCGGCCTCTAAGTTGGGAGTTATAATCCTAATGCATCTAAACAAATGATTCTGTGCAGTGGCATGTGCGCTTGATCCAATTCTGCGCAGTGGGATATGCGCTTGATTGCGAGTTCAGGGGGGTCTTAGGAGTTAAAGGTCAGGGCTAAGTGTAATTTATCGCACGCGAGTAATGGGGCGCTTGATCGGGTTTTATGGCATTTAAAGAAGGGTGAGTCGAGTGTATTTATTTTGTTGCTTTTTTCTTCTTTTCTTCTTTTTTTTTATTTTTTTTGCTTATTTGTAGTAAGGGGATTTCAGTTTTAGAAGTAAAAAATTGGATTAAGTAAGGGGTATTGAAAATTTGAAATTTTAGGGATTTTAACTTAAGATAATTTGGTGTGGTTGTCAAGATGACACTTGGCATGCCGGATACTCGGTCTAACCTTCTCGACGAATACTGATGATTGTCTCTTATGGGAGGAAAATGTTTTGACTTAATCATAGCTAACTATAATTTAGAAGAAATATCGAGTAATTGAAAAGTGGGTAATACTTACTTGGGGGTGATTCTTACCTGAGTTATGCACAACTCGTGGCAGGATTGGTGATGTTGTAGTGATGTGATGGGACTTTGTGGCTATTACTGTGATGCAGTGTTCCGGGCGTGATGTCGCGATGAGACTTGGGAGATTTCTTCCTTCCCGTTGGCTGCGTGTGAGTTCTGGTGGGACGTGGAGATTCTGGCAAGATGTTCATGCTGGAACTCGACATTGGTCGGATGCGATGGGATATTGGTGTAGCGATCAATTCAGGAGGAGGGCACTTTACATTAGCGATGGGACAAGATCAAGCTTTCTCCATTTTCATATGGCGTGGCCTATTCTTTCTTGGCAGATTTTGAGTTATGAAAGATTATGTTGTGGCTGTATTATGATCGGTTTCGTCTTTGGCTTCTCACGAGCGGTGTGTGATGGCAGGGTTGATTTATTGCGATGGGGTTGAATATTGGAGTGGTATGTGTGCGTATGTTATTGTGATGGGATGTGTGTGACGGGGTTACACGATCGGGTAGTGGAAGGCAATTTTGATTGCGAGAAGCGGAGTAGTGTGCTGGTCGCTTTTGCGGTATCGCGATAGGGGGAGTCATCGGTGTCGGTGACATGTGTATCCTGTCGCGATGGGATAGGGGGTGTCATTAGTGTCGGTGACATGTGTATCCTGTCATGATGGGATAGGGGTGCCATCAGTGCTCCCTTCTTGTGTGAGGGTACGCAATGGGACAGATGAGTGTTGTCAATGCTCCCTTCTTATGTGAGGGTACGCGATGGGACAGGTGAGTGCTGTCAATGCTCCCTCCTTATGTGGGGGTACGTGATGGGACAGGTGAATTTTGACAGCGGTGTGATAGAAGGTGCCAGGGTATAGATTTTTGTCCAAAGTCAGGTATTGCGCGCCTGGTTTAGGTTGCTCAATATGATTGTACACCTATTTTCGAGTGTTTGATCTCAGGCTCGAGAGGCTATTTACATGTGAGTGGGTCAGTGTGTGATTGTATTGAGCGCTATAATGAAAGCGCATGATCAGAGTGTCGCCAGGTCAGTGTACGAGTGATCTTTCGTATCGCGTAGTGTGAGTTGGTAGTTTGATCGAATTGAGCGATCTATGGCCTGTGCGTGATCGGAGTGTCACCAGGTCAATGTCTGGGTGACCTTTGGTATTGTGCAGCCAAAGTTGGTTATTTGATTGGATTGAGCAGTCCATGGAGGACGCATGATTAGAGCATCGCGCCATTGGCACGAGCGATGGTTTAATTGAGCGCTTGTGTCTTAGCGCATGTTTTGGATTACGCATAGCGTGCGTAGCGTGTAACTGAATTAAACGCACGTGCTTCGACGTGTGATTGAGTTTGTAATCTATATAAGCGAGAGAGACTTCATTTGTTTTTCATTCTCTGGTTTAGTATTGAGTTTTGACCTTTTTAAATGTCTTGCGTGATCCAACTGTCCGATTGGGATGTCGTTTCTTCCTATGTTCATTATTTTATGTGATATTAGCCCTGAGGTGATGCTCGAGGACCTCATTATTCTGGGAATGGGTGGTATTGGGAATGAGGGCGTTAGTCATCATATCGATCCCTTTTAGGGAGCAGTGAAGGCAGCGTAAAGGAGGTGGCAGTAGAGGAGGTGAAGACGGTGAAAGGGAAAGCTAGTAAAAAGTGGAGGGATGTGTTCCCCAACCAATCCTCCATCTCTTCTTTCGGTGGCTTGTTTGGACGGTCCAAGTCTGGTGGTAATCTTTCTGATGCCTCTGATTGGGTGTTCTGCTCCTTGCTTTGTGTCTGTTTCGGGTCCCCAGTCTTCATTTTGGGTTGTAAGTTAGGTTTTAGGTTTTCGTTTTGGGTTGTAAGTTTAGGAGGTATGCCTCCGGTGATTCTTGTAAAATTTTAAATTATAAGTAAAGGGGCATTTCTGTTGTTTTATTATACTTGTTTATTGTTAAATTTATTAATGGATTAGTCGGTCTTATTCGATTTGTTTTAGTTTAGGATTTAATTCGGCTTAGTATTTCTTGAGGTTCATTTATCTTTCTTATGGAATTGGTTTAGATGTTTTGCTTGGTCTTGTTGAGTTTGTTGGAGGCATTTTTTTGTGGGGTCTCCAAACAAGTTAGGGTCTCATTTTAGAGAGTTTCCTTTTTTTTTTTGTTTTGAATTTAAGGTTTAAGGTATTTTTTTTGGTCTTTTGTTTGATTTGAATTGACATTTGTTAAAAGGTGTGAGCTTTTCTCTTCTCAAAAGTTCTAGATGGGTGTCAGGTGTTTGAACCTTATTGGTTTATCTAGGCTTAGGGGGATTTGTGCTTCCTTGGGATAAGTGTCGTGTGATTAGTGGTTCATCTAGGTTCGTCATGGGATTGTGGTTTTTCAAAGGGGGTATGTGTTTGGCTTTAGATTTAATTAAATTGGGAGGGATTTTAAGATGTGACACTTGTCACTCTATGGTTTAGGGAGGTATAGTTTATCAATGTGTGAGCTAAGGGGCTTTGGGGTTCTTGTTGTTTATTTTGGATTTTATTTCAAGTGTGGGGTTAAAAGTTTTGGGGCATTTTTTTTGTTTTGCTTGAGATTTAGGGTATTTTTTTATTCAATAATGTCTTTTCCTCCTCTCTATTTTATATCCCGGGTACTGAACCCGAAGAGTTATGGTTATTAAGTGGATTCTTGAGAATGGGCGGGATTGGGAATGCAAGGTAGCGGTTGAATTGCTACTATGCTAAGGGAAGAGGTGGAGGAGGAAAATGTGGTAGAAAGGAAACCTAAGCATAAGGCAGGGTCAGAGTTCTTGTGACCGATGCCTATGTTTCCTCGGTAGGCTCTATGAACTCAGTGTTAGTTACTCCTCCTTTTTAGTGTTTCCAAGGTGAGCTTCCAACAGTGGATCCCGCAGGTCCTGGGTGGCTTTCCGTGAGCCACTCTTCCTTTCCTGTCAGTTCGAGGCGAGGGGAAGAGGTTATCACGGTTAGAATTCGTTCAGGGTGCGTTCCTCCTCCGGGCTTCTCTGAGATTTCTAGTTTTTCGAATGAATCCGGATTCGGGCATTGCCTGAATGTGCGGATTTTAAGTTCTTTATTTTAATTTGTATATTCAGAGGGTATGCCCTCAGTGTATTTTGTAATTATTTTATTTATTTATGAAGTGATTATGTTTTCAATTTCTTTGGTGGTTTTAAGTTAATTTTAGTTTGATTTACTTGGTATCTCAATCGGCTCATCTTGATCGTGATGTTTATTTGTATGAGTTTGGCTTGATTTTATTTATTTTTATTTTAGGGGGTGTTAGGGGCCATTTTTTTATTTAGTTTGGATTAGTTGGAGCGTATAGACAAAAAGGGGGGCATTTTTTTATAGTTTAATTTGGTATTAATCAGGGAACGTGTGATATGGGGGCATTTCTTTAGTTTTAGATTGGTATTAGCTGGTGTATAAGCTATGGGGGCATCTTTTCTTAGTTTTGGTATTAGTTGGGGTGTGCATGGGGGCATTTTTTTTTCGTTTTAGTTTGGTATTAGCTGGGGTAAAAAATTTTGGTTTTATTTTTGGAGTGTATAAATGGTGTCGGGGCATTTTTTTGTTTTCAGGGCGTATATTTATTCGAGTTAGGAGTGTTTTGGATTGGTCTTGCTAGGGGCGTGGTTTAGGCTTGGTAATTAGTGTCAGGAATCTCTTAGTTTAGGCCTGTGAACACGCTGTTCTGGGCATATGTTTTCTTTGTATTTATGGGGAATTGTACGCATCCCTATGGGTGCATAAACGAATTGCGTGCCTAAATAGGGGCACGTGTTTTAAAGGGTCGGAGGGTTATTAAGCACCTGTGTCCGATCATTTAATCGAGTTACACGCCTGGTGAGCGGCGCAGAATTAGGGCAGTGGCCGGTACTGCTGAAGTGACTGTTGGTATTCGCGCACGCCGGTTCGGATGCTTGATGTGATTACGCGACTAGTGGGCGATGCACAACAAAGTGGTCGGGTTAGTTTGAGCGGGCGACGATTAGGTTACGCATTCAAGATCGGGCATGTAATCCAAATTAGGCACTACTGGAGTGGTGTGTGATTGGTTTAAGTGCCTTTAGTTATGTGTGCGATTTGGCTGTTCCCTATAAATAGTTTAAAGATTCTCATTTTTGTCGCGCGATCCATTTTGGTCTTTGGTTCTCTGTTTCTTTGTTTCTTTGCGCTCTAGTTTTCGTGTTTTCACAATATCTCGTGATCCGATCGTCTGTTTCAGGCACCATTTTGTCTGTTCTCTTCATTTTTTTGAGCTCTTTATTCTAGGATGGAGTTTGAGGGTGGTAGGTCCTTTCCGTCTGTATCAGAGATGGAGCAGATTTTAGCAACAAAGATTGCTGAGTCTTCTGAGGCTCGGACCGGTACCGTTGCTGTGGAGGAGGATGTCAGGGAGATAGTAAGAGGGGAGGTATCGGCAGGTGACCAGGTGGTGTAGTCAGGGAGGAGGCACTCAGGGTTGAGCGGGGTGTAGCTGGGGATGAGGGTGAGAGGGCTGAGGGCGAGATACCTGAGGGTGAGAGAGCCGAGGATGAGGCTGAGGTGCAGCAGGGTGGGGACGTCGAGATCGCAGACACTTCTCGCTAGAGGACTTCTTCACTCGAGGCCGGGTAGGTACTTGTGAGCAAGAGTTCCTTGGTTTTTCTAGGCATCTAGGTTATGACATAGACTTATTAGGATCTAGAAACCCTTCTAATTTATGTCGAACCTGCATTAATAATGGGTTGTGTGCTTACTCATGCATCATGACCGTATATAGAGTAGGTCACGTTTCTGTTTGTTGAGACTCTTCATGTTTTGTGTGCTTTTTATGAGTTGTTATTTGGGTTCTTTAATATATAGGTTCTGTTATTTTTAGTTTTAGGTTTGCTTGTCATGGGTGTGTGTTAGTCTTATTTTTTTACAAGTGTTTCGTTCGATAGGAGCCCCCGCAGATAGCCATCAGCTCGGCAGATCGAGTCTCATACTTGGTATCATGCCTTGCCAAAGTTTCAGCGAGAGTGACTAGTGTCTTTCAACTTCGAGCTGATCTTGGAGTTGGAGCCCTTTCAGGTCGATCAAAGCCTGATCACGACGGTTATAGAGAGATGGAGGGAGGAGCATCAGGCGCTTCTATTTCTAGTTGGCATGTTATTACCGACTCTTGAGGGCTGGGTTCGCATCACTGGTCTTCATTTTTAGGGTGAGACGATCACTGGGTGGATGGCGGGAGAGTATTTGGAGGTATGCGAGGCAATTTTGGGCGTGCCGTATAGGTCGAGTGGATCGAGGCTAGGTGTAGTCCGAGTCACCTAGTTTTTTGATATGTTTGCGAGTGGTTTTGTCCCTCTGAGGTGTCATTCAGAGGCGAGGGCGACTTACGAGGCGGGTTGTGTGGTGGTGGCGGGTCGGGAGCCCTTGGTGAGCCGGGGTTGGCTGCTGATAGGGTGCTCCGACTATATTTGATGTACTTCCATAGTGTAGTGCTCTTTTCTTCTTCAACTCGGGGATGCGTCACCGGGCTGTTCCAATGATTCTTAGGGATTTGGATTGGATCCCTACCATGCGTGGGGTGCGACGGTGTCGGTACATCTCTATGAGCAGCTTTATCATCAGGGACAGGGCGTCGCGTCAATCGAAGGTTTCCTTCTATTCCTCTAGGTGAGTTTTAGTTAATTGGTGTCATGAGGTCTTTAGTTTGGTTAATTTTTGGTTGTAATAACGATCTTAGTGTTTCTTCTTGTGTGTCATTGTTGTTATTATTTCAGTTTTGGGCGTACGAACATTTCGCTTTTCTGTGCTCGAGGGTTCCGTCGGAGATTTCGTTCACATACCCGCAGATGCGTGTGTGGAGGGAGGCGTTGAGGGGTCGTCGTTTACGTATTGCTAGCTCGTAGAGGTTCTTTGCAAATAGTTAGGGTTCACTGGGGGCGGAATATAAACAACGGCTTTGTTTTGTTGCATTTTGGGCTCTTAGGATCTAAGGTTCCATTGATGGGTATGGAGGCCCTACGAGGATGGGAAGGATGCCAACGTGCCCGTGATTCAGTTTGGCCGGCCCTTCTTTGATATGGACATATGGGCCCACTATTTTGAGAAGGTGGAGAGGATCCACACATCCCAAGTGGCGCGACAGCTGGGGCTCGCTCAGGGAGTCCCTCAAGAGATTCGCCACAGGGTGGCGAAGAGGATGATCGGCCCTTCTGGCCAGAATTTTACGGAGCAGATGGCGCTTCAGATAGTCGATTTTAGAGCCAGGGGGACTAGGGTCATAGAGGCGCCTGATGAGGTTGACGTCCGAGAGTATGGGAGATGGTTTGTTGCATTAGGTGGTGGGCGCCTCTTCACACGTCCCTTCCATGGGAGTGGTTCTTTTACGGTCGGTGGGATGGAGTCAGTGTCGGCATTGAAGGAGAGGGTGGCAGCACTGGAGCAGGGCCATCTCACTACAAGCGTGTGGGGGCCATTAGATGCCCTCCATATGGCAATGAAGCAGATGGGGTGTGCTTCTCGTCCGGATGCGGAGATGCTGCACTCCTTGACCATTCAGTTGCTCAGGCTAGGGCAACGGAGGGTGAGTTACGGGCTCGACTAGCAGAGACCCGACGACTGCTGGTGAGTTAATTTGTTGGTTTTAATTGTATTACATTGACTTGGTCTTTCAGTCATTTTGACGTAGTTGTGGTGTTTCGTCTTATTTCGAATAGTCTGAGAGGGAGGCTGAGGTCGGCAGTCGTACGACGATGGTCGAGCTATTAGCTATTTAGTGTCATGAGCTTACCGACTGATGTGTGTTATTATTATTCGCAGAGAGCCGAGCTCGCTGCTAGGGTTCTATTCTAGCATTTGATCCATCTTCAGTTGCTTCCTCCAGTCGGGAGGATCCAGCAATGGCCCAGCTTCGGGACGAGCTAGCTCATTGGGTAAGTTCCTCATTCTTTCAATTTGTTTATGTAATTGTATTAGTTCGTTAGGTTCACTGTTTCACTTTCTTAATAGTTTACTAACATCATGTGGTATTTCTGCGTCGGGTTGCTGAGGATTTGCGGATGAGGGAGGCGACTACTGCTTCTCTACGTCCCGAGAGTCAGGTATAATTTGTGGTTTGCTGTAATTCCATTTAGGTTACTTCCTTTTATTTGTTATGATATATTTTTTACATCAGCTTGTTTTTTTTATACAGGCAATTTCAGACTCCGCTCCTTAGGCTCCCCCTTAGGGGTCTGTTCCTATCCCTACTTAGTTATATTTTAGTTATTGCGTTTGTAATTTATTTATTATCATAGCATTTATCTGATGTATTTGTTCATTTTCGTTGCAGCCATCCACGTTTGTTGTCCCTTTCGTGCCTCTCGCTGATCCCGTGACCAGGGAGATGGTCGAGCGACTTTTGGGAGAGAGATTGGATCTGATATGGTCTTTTCCTTTCCAAAGGTTTTTATTTTTTCATATATATATATATATGTTTTCTTTGACTTGGTATGGTTACGTAGGTTCGTCATCTTGAGGAGGCGCGGCTAGAGGCGGCGCGAGCGCCCGCTATTCTTGAGGCGAGACAGGTCCTCGGGGAGGTGCAGAGTCGTGAGTACCTGGTTATTGAGATGATGGTCACGTAGAGGACTTAGGTCTAGGCGTTAGAGGCAGCGCGTCGGATGATGCGAGCAGAGATGCAGGTGACCCTGGATCGGCTGCAGTATCGTCTGATGAGGAGTGAGCGGGGGACGCGTAGGTCGGCTAGTCAGCTTGATGGGTCAGAGTCGAGGGCTACTGGTTCCTCAGCTGGGCTGTCTCATCACACCTCTCATGGTCGTGTCTGGAGCGATAGTCGTGAGGATTCTATTGTTCGACGGATTCATGCAGGGTATCCTCCTTGTTCTCGATCGAGGTGGTATGTTAGCCAGATGAGTGAGGGGGTTCTGTGGCGGGGCCCCGTCATCTAGAGGATTCGAGGACTCTGGGTGCCAGGATTGTATTTTTGGATGATCAGTCTACAAACCTCCGAGCTGATGACACTGGCGACAGCGGTGCTCGTCCACCTTAGTGTAGGGAGTAAGGGTGTGTCTGCATTTTTGTGTTTATTGTGTGTGTTGTATATACAGGGGGATGCCCCCGGTGATAATTGTAAAAAGGAAAGAAAATTTTGATATATATATATATATATATATATATATATATGGAGATGTTTAGTTTAGATGTACCTGATTGGATCCTTTTCTTTTGATTACCTCTTGTGTTTGCCTTTTGCTTTTAGTGCTGTCAGCCGTCATCGGGACTTGGATGCTCCTTGAGCTGGCTTGGTGGTGGTTGAAGGTTACTTTGTATCTGCACATGTAAAGGTAGCACCATCAGTAGTTTTGTTCGGCCCCCTTGCTAGTTGTTAAGGGGGTGAGTATCTCAGACCGGGGTCTGGTAGTAAAAGATGGATACAGGCTTTCTTTTTCTTCTAATTTTTCCTTTTTTTTCTTTTTTTTCTTCTCTTTTTTTGAAATAAAAGTATGCAACAGGGAAAGCAAATAGCTAAGATGGAAATAACAAAAGCAATAAAATAGAAATGCCCCAGTGTAAGAGCGCAGTAGCGTCGGCAGTACATTATCTTCGATAACATTCTCTGGATAGTAACTTCGTCATCCCTTGTCTTCTTTGTGGATAAGCCGGCACTTCTGACGTGATTCTCCTTCTGATCTAAAAAAAATGCCGCAGCGTGTAGATGCAATGGAGCTTTTCTGGGCTTTAGATGAGCACTTTGGGTTGATAAGCAATTATGGGTATTTAGTGAGTTAGTTTTGAAGAAAAGTACATCAGTACTGTCTTCAAATCGGGGGGGGGGGGTCGCTTTAACTAGGTCAGTTGTATACGGGGATCTATCTTAGGGTACTGGTCATCCTATCCTGTGATTATTCGAGAGAAGTACGGTAGGTATAGTGTTGTTGCATCTTAGTGTGCTTGATTTATGTGTGTTTTGAAAACAGGTTTGCAACTACTAAATTATACTAAAAAAATAAAGAAATATCAGCACAGGTAGAAGTGAATTATCTTGCAAGATCAGGGCCAATTGTAGCAAGTTTTAAATGTAAGTGAGTGAAAGATCGTCCACAGAGAATTTGTCTAAAATGCAAGATAAACCTCCAGATCTGAGCTACCAGATCTGACCTCTTATCCTATCTAGAAAGCACATAAGATGGGAGGTTGAATTTGTCACATTAACTAATTGATAAAAGTAAAAATTAAACTAAGTGATTCAGATCCGAGTTGGGGAAACGCTTGTGGTAAACTTATATAAAAAATAGAGAAGTAATATCTAACTTTGATTTGGTCCTTGAAAACTAATGAGAACGACTGCAGCTCAACTGAGAGATGATCCAATCTTCATCTGGCTACAAGCACAGATGTAAGAGAAAAAAATCTAATTTGAGGATTAGGTTTAAGCTTATGGCTATGGTCTGTCCACTTTAATGGCCACAAACCATCCAATAGTCTTTAATCCAAAGCCTTAGTTTAGAACAAGAAGCATCACTACAAATGCCGTGAGAGATTAGGTTACCAACACTAATTCTCACAGGATTAATGAATCAAGGGAAATTGCATGAAAAACAGTAAATCTAAAGGAGTCTAATGCAATAAGGAGATCAGAGGGAACCCTTAACATGAGTCCAATTGAGAATATACGGTTTATAGCAACCTTTTCAAATCCACCATTACAATTACAGAGCACAACTTAAACAGCTCTCAGATTTGTAGTCTTGAATACAACTCTCTTTTGAATTACAGAAATGTCTCACAGCTCCCAATTTCAAGTCAAAGTGAAGCTATTACAGGGATTCCAGACAGACTATCTGGTTTGGAAATGGGGGAATAGGAATGAAACTCAAAATCTGGATGCCCCAATTGGGCAAATGGTTCGTCTATTTATAGTTTTCCCCAAGTCCAGCTCAGATGTGTATCAACCAATCAGAGGTGCTCAGATCTGTATTGACCAATGATGGTCGAGCACGAGGATCCAGATCTGTTCTGGCCAATCAGAATTCCTCGATCTGGTTCAGCCAATCAAGTGAAAAAGGCATCAATTCTGTTATGCAATCTGTTAGAGTTTCTAGAAGTTCCCGCCAAGTTATTTCATCTCTGGGTGCTCACGTGGGGTGGAATATGCCTTCGCTTTATGCTTAGAATCCTCTGGAATGTCCCTAGGTTTTTAAATGCATTGGGACACGTAAAACAGATTACTGAATTGCCCTTGCAAAAGCTGAGAACCTCCAGAATACCTTTTCGCAAAGTTTAGGGGCTTTTCGCAAGGTGTTGTAACTCCTTAAGCTCTTTTCGCAAGGTTCTGGTTCTGTTCGAATTGGATTTTCTTCTTTTCGAAAAGGTAAATCATCTCTTCGAAGAGTTTAGATACTCTTCGAAAGCTAACCCTGGAGTTTTTGTTCTTTTCGCAGAGTTTCAGGTTCTTTGCGAACAGCCTGTTCTTTCTTGAAAAGTACTCTGTAGTGCATTTTTCTGTTCGAATTGCTCCATACTTCTTTTCTGGGTTGAGACCACGTCTTTGCCTCTTCAATTCGAACCTTTCAACAGCTAGTGAGGTTGTTTCTTCTTCTTCTTCCTTTGGATTGACATGGAATGTCATCTTTTTAGCACTTTTGAGCTACTTTCAAGGTTAAGCCTGCCTTTATTGTTAGTCAGAAACAAACACTTAAAACACTTATTTAGTTCTCTCAAGGGTCTATCAAGGCCCAGATTAAGGGGTGAAAAATGGTATTTTCCAGTTCTCAACACACCCCCAAACCTAAACTTTGCTAGTCCCTGAGCAAAGATAAAATTTAAAAATAGAATGAAAAGCCATTTTTGTAGGGAGCACAGTTGCATTTAGCATATGCAACAAGCCTTTTAAACCCCTAGGTGATCCCTAGTGGAGGAGTGAAGTCTCCTGAGGGTTTTAAGTGAAGGTACCCACAAACTTCTTCAATAAATCAGTTAAGATCAATGCAGTTCTGTTAAAGCAAACTTTCATCCAATTAGATTATTCACACCTGCATAAGTCAGGTTGTAAGAAGATTTTCAAGAAAACATCAGTTCAAAACTAAAATTCTGCTGTAATTCCTTTTACCATCCACTCAATTTGGGTCAAAAAGTTATTTACAAGAAAAATTAATGAACAGCTTGCCTTCTATTTGAGAATCCAGCTTTGATGTTACCCCAAATAAGTCGATTTCAAACCCAACTCTCACCAGGTTTTCACTCAACATGCAAGTAAGAGGGTTGTAGTATTTCACATACCAAGAGCGATTCTGACCTCAAATAAGACTGTAAGCAGGAGCATAGGCATTGCTTTTTAGTTCTCAATTCACTGCTCTTTTCACCATAGATTACACAAATCCTTATCTCCATGTGACAGCTCAATCCATCTTTGATCAGTAAGGACTTTAACTTGGGTTGTAATGTGGCTTATGGGTGAAATTTATCAAGAATAAAAGGGTTGGAGGGGAGTTCAAAATTTTAGAAGTCAGTCAAGGTAAGGAGGTGGTATGGATACCTTCTTTATTTCAGCACAATTTCATCTTCTTCTTTGAATTTTCAGAGCCAAAGTGGCCATCTTTTTCTCTTTCTTTTTCAAACTTCCAATGAAATGACTTCTCCCAATTTTCTCAAATCAACATTGACTGGAATGCCCCATTTCTTCTGGCATATCGTTGCCTTCAATTATTTTTCTTTTTCTTTTACCAAACTATTACCCAACTCACCTTTCTTCAGCTTTCCTTCCTTTACCTTCTGAATTCTTAGAGTGAGGGTTAGGCTAAATGAGGTTGATGAGGTTTCAAAGGAATCTTTGATTTATAAAGCTCAAATGGTGTGTATCAGGGGCAGTTTTTAAAAGGTGGGGCTTTTTGAAGTTCAAACTGCCCAAAAGAAGGCCCTACATCATGTCTTTAATATCATGATTGCTGTCAAACAATTTCAACTTGGATATATGTAACTTCTAGTGATAACAAGCAGGTTTAAACAGTCCCTAGAGCAGAAAAAATTGCCAATTCATACCTCCAAAGAATACATTTCCGGTTCAAATCTCACTGGGTGTGGTTTTCTATCAAATTCCTGAGGTATATCATCATTGTTTTCTCTCTTTTTAGGTTTACTGAAACATCAATTTTCTTTTGGAAATTTTCTGACATTCATTTCATGAAAGTATTAGAATTACAGTAGAAATTAATTTTAAAAAAGTTTTAACTTCCTCATTTTTCAAAACAGCAGGTGTGAAATGACTTCATTTTTAAAAGTTCTACTGATCATAAGCTGCACCAAGCATTAACTTACTTATTTTATTGGCATACCTGCCATACCCCCAAACCAAAGGAGAGCAGGGTCCACACTGGTCCATAGTAGAGAAATGATAGGAGTAAGAAAGAAAAACAAAACATTATGATTCCAAGAAGACAGACAGAAATGCACAGAAATTACACAAGAAGAAACAGAATGTTATATTACAAACTCATAACATAGAAAAGTACAATGTGATCTAATAACTGGGGTCAAAATCTGTATCATAAGTTGGTTCAATTGGCTCAGAACTTGAGTCACTGTCAGAATCAGAACTAGAATCAGTATTGGAGTCCGAACTTGATTGAGCTTTCTCCTGGATAGTGTTTTGCAGCTCAGTGTATTCTTCTGATTTTATCTTTTTGGTGAGGCCAATGTACTTGCCAAGTCTAATGGTCTTTAGTTTTTCCTGGTCAAGCGGTGCTTGTAACATGGTCACCTTGTGCTGCTCACTCCTAACCATCTGAAAGGTTTGACCCAGCAAGTCCTTCATTTTCTCTCTCTCAAATTTCATAAATAACTCCAACTTCCGAATCTGGTTTTCATAAGGGGTTCGAATGTAGGCTTGTAAATCAGCTAACCCTTTTAGAACATCTCTGCAGATATAGGGATTTTCTTCCATGGCTCGTCTGAGGGAGGCAAATCGGGGAAGGGGAATGGAATGGTAGGGGACCAAAGGTATCCCAGCTGTGGGAGGGGGCGAAGAAGTGTCCAGAAGGAGGACTTCAGGGTCGGTCTGAGTGGCTTGCTCAGAGAAAGTGGGGAGTGGTGAAGGGGATGCAACCAGAGGGACTTCAGGTTCAGTTTGGGTTGCATGGGTAGTAGTGGTGGGGGTGGGCAGATCAAGCAATACTACCTCTGGTTCAGTTTGGGTAGCATGGGAATCAACAGTAGGTAAAGGGGTAATGGTGGTTGTGTGCGATGTGGAGGCTAAGGTTTGGAGCAGGTCATTGGTCACAGACTGGTTGTCTGTGTTGATTTGGAGTTGGGCTTGGATGGATTAGAGGTAGGCAAGTATTTGGGTACTAGAGGCAGGTGGGGGAGAGGTGGGCATAGCAGAGATTGGTATAACTGAAATGGAGGGTGGGGGTGCAATGGCTGTAAAGGGAGAGGTGGGTAAGTGAGTGAAATGATGAGGGTCAGGTATAGGGATAGGTTCAAGCCCCATGGTTTCAAAAATAGATCCCATTAAGGAAGAATAAGCCTCTGTAGTGAAAGGCTCAGGGTCAGGTGTATGGGATACTTCAGGTGTGTGGGCTGAATGAGCAGGTGAATGTGGGGGGCTTTGGAGCAGAGGAGTACGGGGAGATGGGGCAATAAAGTCTGGAGCTAAATCATGGGCATTGGTGGGGTGAGTATGGTTGGAGTGGTTGGTGTAGAGGGGGAATCTATAATTGGAATAATGGAGGGTATGGGGGAAGGGACAGCTGGGATAGGTGAAGTGGCAGGGGCTGGAATAGGGGAGGGGGGTGAAAGGCCAACTTCTTCAAAAATTGGTGCAGCTGAAGAGCTAGTCACCATGGGAAGGAAAGTTTCTTCAACAATGGGTGCAGCTAAAGAGCTGGTCACCACAGGGTCTGGCAGAGCTGCTTTAATTTTAAATCATGTGGGCTGCGAAAAGAAGGTAATAAAGGTACCTTAGTTGTTTGTGGAAGGGGAAGAGTAGCAGGTTTTCAAGAAGAGAAACTTGCTGATTGATTATGAGTTCCTTGCACAACATTTATTTCCTCAGAATTTGAGATACAAACTGTTTCTTCTTCAGAATTTCCCCAAGCATCTTCAACATTTGTGGTGAACTCTTCACACTGCAGAAACTGTTGAAAAGTCCCTTCTACCAGTTCATCCAATAAATCAACATGAAAACATTTTTCAGAACTGAATTGAGGCTGTGTGACTGCGTTATAAACATTTAATTTTACCTTCATGTTTCCAAAAGAGACTTCCATAATTCCAGACCTGCATTGGATGCAAGCATTTGCTGTAGCCAGGAATGGTCTTCCCAAATGACAGGGATGGAAGTTTTGCTTTTGGTTGGTTCCATGTCCAAAACTAGAAAATCAGCAGGATAGAAAATTTTATCTACTCCCACCAATACATCTTCAATCATTCCAACTGGCTTCCTTTCAAATCTGTCTGCTAGTTGTAACACCACATGAGTGGGTTTTAATTCTCCCAAACCTAGTTTCGCATATACAGAATATGGAAGTAGGTTGACACTAGCACCTAAATCTAATAAAGCCTTTTCAATGGTATGTTCCCCAATAATGCAAGGGATTGTGGGGATTCCAGGATCTTGAAGTTCAGCAGGTGTGGCAATGGATAACATCCACAGCGAAGACCTTCTTGGACAACTGTATCCTAGACTATCTTTTGTGAGTGCAAACATCTTTCAAAAATTTTGCATATGCTGGAATTTGTTTGATTGCCTCAAGCAAAGGTAGATTTATCTTGACTTGCTTAAAAGTCTCTGCCATTTCATCTATTTTTGTATTCCCTTTATCAAAAGGAGATATAGATTTCATTGCATGAGGAAATGGTAAATGAGGAACTAGTCCTTCATCTACAGAATTGGAAGCATTTTCAGAAACTTTTTGGATTTTTTGTTTTTCATTTTTTTGATTTTTCTGAGGTCCATCAGCACCCCCACTGCTATCACTATGCTGCTCTTCCTGCATATCTTTATCATTTTCCTCATTTTTTTCTTCTTCAGTACCCACTTTGTTATTTATGATTTTTCCACTTCTCAAAGTGGTAACAGTTTTTACTTCTTCATGTGAATTAGAAGCTTCTCCAACCATGAACTGTCCTTTGGGATTGTTCAAAGGTTGGCTGGGTAACTTTCCTTCCTCTCTTTTTGCCAAAGTATTTGAAAGCTGTCCCAATGTTTCTTCAATCTTCTTTATGCTCTGGTTGTGAAAATTCACAGTCTGAGTTAAAGATCCTAAATTCTGGAGTGAATTTAAGACTTGATCTTCAAAAGAAGGGACCTGGAAGGGGTTTGAATCGTATTGTTGCACAAAGTTGTTGTGGAATGGGTTCTTTGAAAATTTGGTTTGGCATAAAATTTGATAAGGTGCAGTTTTGAAAGGCATTTGGTTCTTTAATTGTTGCTGCTGTTGGGATTGATAATTCCCTTGGTTCCACCTCAAATTGGGGTGTCCTCTCCATGGATATTCATTTGACTGCATCTGTCCAAATGATTGAGCAGCATGAGCTTGTTCCACCATTAAATCTGGGAACTGTTGTGCAACAGGACATTGGTCAATTGAATGAGTGGGGGACTGGCATATCAGACATGCCTCCTCTACTCTTGCAACATTTGGATTTTTAAGTGAGTCCATCAATCTATCAAACTTTGTGGTTAAATTGTCCATCTTTCTTTTCAATTCATTCACCTCATAAATCTTCCCTTTGGTGGGTTGGTGATTGTTCAACCTAGCAGGATTTTCAATATCTCTTGACAGAGATTCCTGTTGAGTTGAGTTTTCACCAATTACTTCAAACAAGTCCCAAACCTCCTAAACTATTTTTTGCAAGTAAGTGCCTCCACAGGAGGCATCCACCATATTTTTGCCTTTTTGATCAATTCCTTGATAGAAGCTTTGAACCAGCTGCCATCTGGGAATTTGATGATGAGGACATTGCCTTAAAAGTTCCTTAAATCGTTCCCATGCTTCATGGAAAGTTTTAGTTGAGTTTTGTGAGAAGGAAATGATACTTTGTCTCAATTGACTTGTTTTAGACATCGGGAAATATTTGGCTAAAAATTGACATTGCAAATCATTCCAAGAAGTGATACTATTTGGTGCTAACATAGATAACCATGCTCTAGCTTTATCCTTTAATGAAAAAGGAAAGAGCCTAAGCTTGGTTGCTTCTGGACCAAGTCTAGCTATGTTGAATGTGGTGCAAAGAGCCAAGAATTCATCCACATGTTTGTATGGATCTTCCTTACTCAACCCATGGAAGGAAGGAAGCATTTGAATAGTTGATGATTTGATCTCATAATTTCCTTCAACAGTAGGAAATTGAATGCAAAAGGGAGAATTATAAGCACCAGGTGCAAAGTAGTCCCTCAAAAGTCGAGGTTCTTCACCCATAGTAGTAGAATTCTGTGTTGTTTGTTTGGTTCGTAGTAGCCTTTCAACTTCTAAATTCAGTGGGACAATCTCAGGGCTGAGAGTCCTCCTCCCAAACATACAACTCAGAACAAAAATCTGATTATTCATAGCAAACCTTCAGAATTTCTTTTTAAGTAGTTTCCCTTCTTCAAAAATTGGACATGAATAACTGCACAGGTATAAACAATAGAATAGTTTAGTAATGATATAAAAATAAAAGTAAAAACATAGGTCTACCTATTTTAGAACAAATTCCTCGGCAACGACGGCAAAAACTTGTTGTTGCTTCTTAGTGTGCTTGATTTATGTGTGTTTTGAAAACAGGTTTGCAACTACTAAATTATACTAAAAAAATAAAGAAATATCAGCACAGGTAGAAGTGAATTAGCCTGCAAGATCAGGGCCAATTGTAGCAAGTTTTAAATGTAAGTGAGTGAAAGATCGTCCACAGAGAATTTGTCTAAAATGCAAGATAAACCTCCAGATCTGAGCTACCAGATCTGACCTCATATCCTATCTCTAAAGCACATAAGATGGGAGGTTGAATTTGTCACATTAACTAAATGATAAAAGTAAAAATTAAACTAAGTGATCCAGATCCGAGTTGGGGAAACGTTTGTGGTAAACTTATATAAAAAATGGAGAAGTAATATCTAACTTTGATTTGGTCCTTGAAAACTAATGAGAACATTGCGGCTCAACCGCGAGAGATGATCCAATCTTCATCTGGCTACAAGCACAGATGTAAGAGAAAAAAATCTAATTTAAGGATTAGGTTTAAGCTTATGGCTATGGTCTGTCCACTTTAATGGCCACAAACCATCCAATAGTCTTTAATCCAAAGCCTTAGTTTAGAACAAGAAGCATCACTACAAATGCCGTGAGAGATTAGGTTACCAACACTAATTCTCACAGGATTAATGAATCAAGGGAAATTGCATGAAAAATAGTAAATCTAAAGGAGTCTAATGCAATAAGGAGATCAGAGGGAACCCTTAACATGAGTCCAATTGAGAATATACGGTTTACCGCAACCTTTTCAAATCCACCATTACAATTACAGAGCACAGCTTAAACAGCTCTCAGATTAGTAGTCTTGAATACAACTCTCTTTTGAATTATAGAAATGTCTCACAGCTCCCAATTTCAAGTCAAAGTGAAGCTATTACAGGGATTCCAGATAGTCTATCTGGTTTGGAAATGGGGGAATAGGAATGAAACTCAAAATCTGGATGCCCCAATTGGGCAAATGGTTCGTCTATTTATAGTTTTCCCCAAGTCCAGCTCAGATGTGTATCAACCAATCAGAGGTGCTCAGATCTGTGTTGACCAATGGTAGTCGAGCACGAGGATCCAGATCTGTTCTGGTCAATCAGAATTCCTCGATCTGGTTTAGCCAATCAGGTGAAAAAGGCATCAATTCTGTTATGCAATCTGTTAGAGTTTCTAGAAGTTCCCGCCAAGTTATTTCATCTCTGGGTGCTCACGTGGGGTGGAATATGCCTTCGCTTTATGCTTAGAATCCTCTGGAATGTCCCTAGGTTTTTAAATGCATTGGGACGCGTGAAATAGATTACTGAATTGCCCTTGCAAAAGCTGAGAACCTCTAGAATACCTTTTCGCAAAGTTTAGGGGGCTTTTCGCAAGGTGTTGTAACTCCTGAAGCTCTTTGTGCAAGGTTTTGGTTCTGTTCGAATTGAGTTTTCTTCTTTTCGAAAAGGTAAATCATCTCTTCAAAGAGTTCAGATACTCTTTGAAAGCTAAGCCTGGAGTTTTTATTCTTTTCGCAGAGTTTCAGGTTCTTTGCGAACAGTTCAGGTTCTTTGCGAAAAGTACTCTATAGTGCATTTTTCTGTTCGAATTGCTCCATACTTCTTTTCTGGGTTGAGACCACATCTTTGCCTCTTCAATTCGGACCTTTCAACAGCTAGTGAGATTGTTTCTTCTTCTTCTTCCTTTGGATTGACATGGAATGTCATCTTTTTGGCACTTTTGAGCTACTTTCAAGGTTAGGCCTGCCTTTATTGTTAGCTGTAAAACAAACACTTAAAACACTTATTTAGTTCTCTCAAGGGTCTATCAAGGCCCAGATTAAGGGGTGAAAAATGGTATTTTCCAGTTCTCAACATATAGTAGGTGATTGCATCAGTCGTCATTCAACGGTTTTCAGTTTCATTCCTAGGAATATCTTATGAAGTTTTTGATTTATTGTTTGAAATAAAACTAGAAGAGGGAGGTAAGGATCAGTGATATGGGGAATAGTTTGTATCTAACACTTTCCAAAAGGAGATAAGTAACAATCTTTTTCTCTGGGGGTAGGGGATGCCATGATTGAGCTCTTTGTCATGTTTTGGTACCATCAAAATCTCACATTCTATGGTCAACAGGAGTTTATCCTCCTCCCACCACCTTACGACAACATCTAGTAGTATGAGGACATCAGGGGTGCCCTCGCAGCTTGCTTATACACTTCTAGTAAAGTTACCAGAGATGTCATCACGGCCTGCTTATGTTTTCCTGAGTTCATTGACTTGTTCATTCATCGTAATGCTCTCGCTCAATTTTTTTTTATATATGTATTTTTTTTTGAAAGCATCCTGCTAGCGCAAGAATAATGAGTTTTGATTGAACCTAATATCTTCATATTTTGTTTACTCTAACATCTCCTCCAATGGCGGGGGAAGGGAATGAGAATCGGGTGTTTCTTATGCTTTTAAAAGAGGTTTAGTAGGTCACTAGTCCTTCAATAAGATTGCCCGAGAGGGAAAAGGTGGGTGATAAATTAGAGGTCTTGAGGATACTCTAGGGGTTGAGGATGTACTATCAATGAATGGGTCATGACGACTACGGGGGTGATAAGTATAAGTATTTAACCATGGGATGTGATGATCATAAGGCTAAGGATAGTATTTTCAAAGGTATGTAGCGTTCCAAGGGCTAGGGAGTTCTTACTCGTCTTTGTTCACCAATTTGTATGCATTCCTAGGGTATGCAGCTGTTATAACATAAGGGCCTTCCTAGTTCGATTTTAGTTTTCCTTTTGGGTGGGCGTGCTTGGAAGGCATGATTTTCTTTAAGACTAGTTCTTCAATATTAAAGCTTCAATCAAAGACTTTCTTATCGTAGGCTCTGACCACTCTCCTTGGATATACTTGAGCATGATCAGCTGCCCTTAGATGTATTTCATCGAGCTGCTTTAGCTGCGTGAGCAAAGTAATTCTCCTCTCGTCTAAGGATAGCTCATCATCGAGTTAAATCCATAAAGATGGTACTTATATCTCATATGGTAGGACTGCCTCTATCCCGTAGGTAAGGAGGTAGGGAGTTAGGCCAGTGGCCGTACGAATAGAAGTTCTATAGGCCCAGAGTGCTTCTGGTAATCATTCGGGCAAGTCGGCTCTATTACTTGTTTCTACGGTGCATTTTAGGATTCGAAATAGCATTTTGTTTGTTGCTTCTACTTGTCCATTACCTTGAGGGTAGAATGATGATGAGTGGCATAGATCGATGCCGAACTTCTTGCATAACTTCTTTGTCTTTTCCATGATGAACTATGGTCCGTTGTCGATGATAAACATTTTGGGTACTCCAAACCTAGTAATAATATTTCGAATAATAAACCTTATGAGTGTTGAAGTGGTGATTCTAACATAGGATTCAGCTTTTGCCCATTTGGTATAGTATTCGGTCGATGTAAGTATGATTGCATGATTGTGAGTGTTCCCAACTGTGTCTATGAAGGTTTTGATGACATCGAAGGCCCACATCGAAAACGGCCATGGCGAGGTCATAGTGTTCAATACAACTGATGGAGCTTTGATGAGTGCGGTGTGTTCTTAGCATTGTTTACAGGATTGAACGTAGAGGTGACAATCTCTTATCATTGTCAGCCAGAAGTAGCCCTGTCGTGTAACTTGATCGGCGAGTCTCTGTCTACCAGAGTGGGCACCGCAAGCACTGGTGTGTGCTTCTTGGATGATGTATTATCCTTCGGCGGTTGTGACGCATCGTAGTAGTACTCTTTTGGTGAAGGCTTCCTTGTATAATGTTTCATCAAGTATGCAGAATCAGGTGCGTTGCTTCCTTATAGTCTTCCGTTTGATCTTCCTGGCATATGGGAGAACGTGTTGATACTTCAAGAATTTCTAGATATCAAAATACCATGGTTGTCCGTTGTAGGTTGGTGATTTTTCAAACCTGAACATAGCGACTTTGGTTTCTGCTTTGACATGATTTTCTGGAGTGATTGCTTCTTTTGAGCCTGTGCTTGTGGGGAGGATTGGTAATTCCCTCTTAACTATTCATGCTACCTCCTGGGCGGGTACTGTTAATTTTTCTATGAAGAAGGTCTTGGTATTTTGGCCGAGGGGTATTTGGATGACAAAGGAAAACATGGCTAAGGAATTAGCTAGCTTGTTTTCTAATCTAGGGATGTGTGTGAAAAAGATTTTTCAAATTTCTTTACCAAATATTGAGTGGTTTCTAGATACATCATTAGTCTCATTTCCTTAGTTTTTCATTCTCCTATGACTTGTCAGATTACTAGCTTGGAATCACCGATGGTTTTCAGCTATCTAACGCCTAATTGCAATGCTGCTTATAGTCCAGCTATAAAAGTTTCATATTCTGTAACGTTATTCATGACAGGAAAGTCTAGTTGAAAAGCTTTAGGCATGACCACTTCTTTCGGGCTTAGGAGGACTATCCTGATGCCTTTTCCTTTCTGATTTAGAGCGCCGTCAAAATAGAGAGTCCATGAGGTCTTATCGGGTTCTTCATTATGAATTGTGAGTAAGTCTTTATCGGGGAAATCCGCGTGTATGGGTTCATCATTCGGGAGTGGGAGATCTGTGAGGTAGTTGGTGATGGCTTGTCCCTTGATCGAATTCTGCTTGACATAAGTGATATCGAATTCTTGCAATAGCATATGCCAATGAGCAATCTTTCCTGATGTTGCGGCCTTTTCGAATACGTACTTCAGAGGGTCCATTCGGGCTAGTACTAGTATCTTATGTGCTCTGAAGTAGTGTCGTAATTTGGTTGAAGCCCATACCAGTGTGAGGCATGTCTTCTCCATGGGAGTATATTTTCGTTTGTACTCGACCATCATTCTACTAAGGTAGCAAATGGCCTTCTCTTTCTTACCATCTTCTTTATATTATCTCATAATTACTCCCATTATCTTATCATTTACTGAGAGGTATAGGAGTAGGGGTCTTTCGGGAATTGGTGGTGATAGTATGGGAGGATTGAGAAGATACTTTTTGATGTTAACGAAGGCTTGCTGGCATTGGTCATCCCATTTGTACTCAGTTCCTCCTTTAAGCAGCCTGTTGAAAGGATCTCATCTATCTGAATGCTGGGAGATAAATCTCCTGATGAATTGCAATCTTCCTATTAGACCTCGTAATTCTTTGATATTACTGGGAGGTGGCATCTCAAGGATGGCTCTGACTTTCGCAGGGTCGACTTCAATCCCTCGCTTACTGACTATGAAACTAGTAATTTTTCGGAGGTGACTCCGAAGACACATTTCTTTGGGTTCCTTTTAAACTGATATTTCTTGGCTCTTTGTAATGCCAGTCGGAGTGCCTCAACATGTTCTACTCGCCTTTGGAACTTCACTAATATATCATCGACATAGACTTCTACACACTTATGCATCATATCGTGGAAAATAGCCATCATGGCGCGTTGGTACGTGGCTCTTGCATTCTTGAGCCTAAAAGGCATGACGAGGTAGCAGTAAGTTCCCCATGGTGCGGTGAAAGAAGTCTTTTCCTGGTCAGACTCTGGTAATTTAATCTGATTATACTCAGAGAAGCTATCCATAAAGGATAACATTTCATGTCCTGCAGTGTTGTCGATGAGAGTGTCAATATGTTGAAGTGGGAAGTCATCTTTTTACATGCCTGGTTGAGGTTTTAAAAGTCAATACAAACCTGCACTCTGTTGTCTTTCTTGGCGACAGGTGCTATGTTGGCAACCCACTTGGGGTAGAGGACAACTCGTATGAATTTGGCTTTGTGTAACTTATCAACTTCCTCTTTAACTTGAAGGGCTATTTGTGGGTGCATCCTACGGAGTTTTCGCTTAACGAGTTTCGCATCGGGTTCTAAGACAAGACAATGTTCTACTAAACTGGGGTCTAAACCAGGCATATCCTCATAGGACCATGTAAAAGAGTCAAGGTGCTCTTGTAAAACTTGTGCAATTTGTTGGTATTCCTTAGAGTTAAGCATTGCACTAATTAATAGCTTCTTGGTTTTCTTGTCAGTACCGAAATTAATTTCTTCTGTGGGTTTCACGACAGCTTGGGTTTGTTCATCGAAACGTTTGATAACCCACTGGAAGTCCCGAGTCTCTTTGGAGACTGGTGTTCCTTCTTTTTCCTCGGTAATCTCATATATTGTGAAATTACTACACTGGGGATTCAATTTTGTGGAAGGTAACTCTTCGTCGATACAATTTATGACCAAGAGATCTTTGGTAAGGTGAAGGTCAAGGCTATTGATCCTTCTCTCAAAGCCATGAAGTATTTCGTCTAGTATGGTCACTGCCTTATTGTTTAGCCTCGATGCTTTACGCCCTCGTGCGAGAGATGGGATGCAAGTTTTGAGAGAAAAGTCTCCTTGTTGGCCGCAAACTTGATTCAAAACATAGGATTGCCTTTCTTTTCTAAAGCTTTCGGATTTTTTTGGATTTTATATTTATGAATTTTTAGGATTTTCTACTTTTTGTATTTTTTTTGTTTTAGATAATATATATGGTACAGGGTTGGCCGCCTCAAGGGACTTCGGGAGAGTTGCTTCCTCTAGCTGAGGGAGCGAGACGGCTGCTGGAGCTGTTCGGGCGATCATTCGGGAGACGTGGACTTATTGTAAATTTGACATTTTTTTTTGGAGTCCTCAGCTAATGAGATTTTTCGAATAAGCGATGTTGGTGACGATGGCACCGACGTTTGGATTTCCTCTATCACGTTAATGGCCTCTTCTTCGAAGAAACTTTGGAGATCGTAGTCGATCAAACTATCCGCTTCTAAGTCATAATATGGGGCTCTTCCTGCCAAGGGGGATCTCCTAAGGGTCCCCAAGGGCAGTGAGTTCTTTCTCTTGAACTTCATAATATGTTAGGATGAGCACGCATGTTCGACAGCGAGGCTAGTAATGGTGAGAAATGCAGGGAGATCCCTAAGGACATTCCCATCCTTCTAAGTTAGAGTCAAAGACGGTATCAAATTCATCTTCTTGATCTGACAGTGCTTGAAGTCCTACGTTAGCTTGCTAGCCAAACTTGAGTGTAAGGAGATCTATCCAGTAGTCTTTATCATCACTCGGGGGAGGTTGCCACTCTTCCTCGAGAGATTTCCAAAATATTTGGAGTTATGGCGCATCTAGGGATGAAGAAGCATCTAGTTTAAGTTCTTCTTCAAACTCTATGAGGGCGATGTGGGCATTTCCCCTTGGGTCAACCAAATGAAAGTTGGGATTTTCTGTTCCTTGTGTTGGTTGCCAAATTGGTAACTGGTTTCCGTCGTCGCGAGGTTGGAGCGATTTGATTCTTTTATTGTAGAATGTCGGGTCCACTCAACAAAGCGTTCTAATATACCAGTGCATGCCCTGCAGCGGGGCTGGTAAGGGTGAACGATACAAGGGGAATCCCACGGGCATTCCTATCCTCCAAGGCCAAGGCTAAGGCGGATGTTATACGGGTTAAGATTCTCTTACGGGGTGTCATCCTCTTCCCATGTTGAATGTAAGTGTTCTTCACCATCTTGCAAGCCTGCTATGTGAAAGTCCTCGTCGTCAGCAGATTCCCAATCTTCTAATTGTGGCTCAATTTTTGGAGGGTCTTTCTTCCTCTCCCCTATGGACTCTTTAAGATCAAACAAGGGTTTGACTCCTTCGAGCGATTTATCAATATCGTCGTTTATATTTGTCAAATTGTTGAATGCTTTGGCTATCCATTCGATTTCTGTCTCCCAGGATTTAGCGAAGGACACTTCCTTCTGTCTTGGTACATTCTCTTTCTCAGTGGTCCCATAGAAGAAGTAGTCATATAGAGACAACTTTGGTGAGGTAGGGAATAAATCAGCTTGTGAGCCATCCGAGTGATAACCTAACCCTACGTGTTTGCGTATTTTTATTGGGATGACAGGTTCTACACGACCTTGCTTATTCTTACTGAGTTCGGTGTGGGGATGTATCCAAGTTGGTACATAAGATCCCACCCTTTTATCGCGGTGAGGTTGATGTCATAAAGTTTTATGAGGGTTGGGCCGACTTCTCTCCTCATTAACTCTTATTGACGCATTGGGGGAGAACTAGGATGGGCAGGGGGACTGACTTTCGCAACGGTCACCTCATCAGGGTTCGAGTCTTTTGAATATGACCTGTGTTTAATACAAAATAATGGGCTGTCAGAATGCTTGCCGCGTAATCGGTATCCATTTCTTTGAGGGGTGCATTGGCATATATACGGACGATGGAGTCCTTGTATGAGAATTTGATGCATTGATGGTATGTGGACGCGACAACCTTCATTGACTCTAGCCATTTCTTTCCTAAGATAAGATTGTATGTACTAGCAAAATCAAAAACATGGACGGTAACGTCTTTCCTCACAGGTCCAAGATGAACCTAGAGTTTAATAGTTCATTTCATGAAACGACGCGAGCCGTCGTAGGCTATGAGTGATAGGGCCGAGGGCCTGACATCTTGTTCTATGTATTTGAGTGTCTTTAACATTGTGAGAGGGCATATATTGAGGCCTGCTCCCATATCAACCAGTGCATGGGGTACAGAGAATCCTCTGATTATGACTGTAAGATATATGGGGGCAGCACTTCCGTGAAGTGACTCTTTGGGCATGTCTGCATCTGTGAACGTAAGCGCTGGAGGTTGCACCATGACTGAGGTAATTTGATGAAGCTCATCTAAGGTCATGTCCTTGTCTACTTTTGTGTCTTCAAGCATCCTTATCAACAATCGGTGATGGTCGGACGACTTCTTGATGAGTTTTAGTATGGATATCTGGGTCGAGATCTTTTGGAGTGTCGCAGCAGATTGTATTCTTGTCCAGGCTCGAGTGCCATATCTTTGCCTTGACGATGAGCCTTAGGTGCAGGTGGTTAGAGTAGTTGAGGTACAATAATTGGTGGAGGGATGATGTGAGGTGGGGGCGGCAAGTTAACCTCTCTTTCTCTCACGTTCCCCTCTGGTGGTTGTGTGTTCATGAAATCCTTATTTTGAGGGAAAGGAGGAGGTGGATAATTAGTTCCTGACTTGAGAATCAGGCACGTCAATTGTGGGCCGAACCTAGCGTGACTCGAGGTTGATGTATTTGTGAAGCGAGTGAAATTGGAGGTTAGAGCGTGTGCCTGCACGGCGTCATTCCAAGTTGGGAGGTACTTCATGTAATCCTCCTCCTCTAAGAAAGCGGAGACTAGCATCTCGCACAAGTCAGGATGTTCTTCTCGCTCACTTTCTTCTATATTTAATAAACACTCAGTCTTGGTTTCACTCTCTCGGCTTGGAGTCTTTCGGGTGACACTTTCTACCCACGTTGCGACTTGGGCTGCAGTTTGAAGAACATTATTTAAATACCCTAGTTCAGAATTGGATGAAGGGAGTGGCAATGGCGTTGGTTCAAGATTTGGAGGGGTTGAAGGTTCTGGTGGATGATGATGGAGGAATGGTCTCCTGGCCCTAAAGGAATAAACTCGTATCTGAGTGAATTTTGGATATGGAGGTAGGTTCGACGGGGCGATTCGAGTGATCAAGGCCGAGGGGTGAGGAGGTTCTCATGGGGGTAGTGACAGTGTTGGATGGTTGGATGCGAGTAATTAAAGTAGAGGGCTGGAAGGAAGGTTGACTGGGGAGATCCACGGTAGTGACCTAGACCGATGTCCCTTGGTTGTCGTTAAGCATGGGATTATTTATGATCCCTAAATTTTGTTGGGGTTAGCTATTATTAGGGTTAGGATTCCTAAGCGCTTCCTTATCAATTTGATTTTGATCGTTCATATCATAGATTACATCCCTGAGGACCCAACAGTCTTCTAGGTTGTGCCTTGCATATCGATGAAAAGCATAATATTTACTATAGTCTAGATTTGCAGGCCGTGGTCAAGATTTTTCTTGCGGGAATCGTAAGAGATTCTGAGCACTAAGGAGGTGGAAGATATTGGAAATCATATCAGGAAGAGGGGATCGTGTTCTCACCTTGGCTGGTAAGGGCCTCTAGCTGGGTAAAAGTTTTATGGTGGGGGTACGTTATTATAATTTGGCGCATGGGCCGGTCGGTTCTGTGTCGCATTTTTGTTCTGATAGGTGTTAGGGTATGGGTTTCTATTCTAATATTAGCCTTGATTCTTATTCTAGCCTTGATTTTGGTTTGCGTATCTTTGTTGATTAGCACCTTGGTTTTGGTTGGTATAACATTGTTGGTTTTGATTTTGTCCGAAGTTTCACGGGTGGAAGTTCCCATTATTAGAATTTTGTCCTTGGTTGACAACGGTGTTAACTTGTTCAGTTCTTGAGGCTTTCTTATTATTTTTTTTTCGATTCATTGGAAAAGCCTACTTTTGACATGACTATGGATAACACGAGATCTCCGCCTTTAATGTGTCGCGCTAGTCAGGATGCCTGAGAATGGAATGTAGTAAAGTCGGGGCAATCGCTTTCGACAAGCGTGCTTTTTAGCGGCTCCCTAGTATTGTCGATAATAATGCCAACTGAGTCCTCCTCTTTCATTGAAGTGCCGGTCCTAGTAGCGAGTTTTCTCCACCTAGCGACAAAGTCGTTAAATTCTTCATCGGGTCCTTGCTTGGCTGCCATTAGATTGCTGAGACTGACTGTCTCTTGGATCAGGTGTTTGTATTGGTCTAGGAATCGACCGACCAAATCATCGAAAGTTTCTATTTTATAAAGTGGGAGTCTTGCGAACCAATCTAAAGCTTCCCCTTCTAATGAGCATTGGAAATAGTGGTTGAGAAATCCTTGATTGTCACGTATGGGTCGACAATCATTATAAAAGAGGGCCAAGTGATGGTTCAGATTTTCCATGCCATTGTACTTGATAAATTTTGGCAGTTTAAATCCTATGGGCAAGTTAAACTCGACGTCCCAATAAACTTTGTCGAATCCGAATGAGTGACCAGTGCGCTCTCTCTTGGCCATGTACTCGTCGAGGATTTTTGGGAGATCTTCGATCTTGATAGTGCTGTCCTTCGGAGCAACCCATAAGCTAACCTTGTCTAGAGTCATTGTTAATTAATGTGTGAGCATGTTGTCTCAATGATGTGGCACGGGCTGACACCGTGCTCGAGGTAGGAGGTGGCCTCTCTTGTCGCTCTTGTTCTTCTAAAAAAAGTTGTGACCTGATGGTTTCATATGCGGTGGCCAATCTTCGAAGTTGTTCCTCGAAGTTATTGTCTCCCCTTTGTATTCTTTGAATACTGAGCTCTACGATTTGTTGAGCAGTAAGGTTTTATCCCGTGCTACCCTCTCTTCTGTTATGATTATTATCGATGTGTGGGATAGAGAATGAATTTTCTTGTTCGCCAGCCATATTAACCTTAGGTTGTCGTGGGCTGAAATTATATGGCGGTTCTTGTTCTTACACAGGGTTGTTATGATACCCCCACAATGGCGGGTCTCCTAAGCTTACTCTTCATATGCCAGACATCTCGAGTCTTTGACGAAGACTCATATATTTACAAAGGAATCTAAATGACACGATGGATAGGAAAATAAGGAAGTAAAATAAAAACTATCTAAAAAAACAAAGTTTATAAAAGTGTCCCATCGCGATCGCCAGTCTGTTGGTGCGCATTTTTTTTGGGTTCCTCTCAGTCCTTGTTGAATCAATGGCTCCAATTCTTTCCAGGTGGACTCTAGCGATGAGGTGTTTGGAATGGGGGAGGTAAAATAAAATAAAAAAGATTTTCTAGGAGGATTCCTAGTTTGTTATGATCGCCAGCTGCAGATATTTATCGACGTTGCAACACATCAATGATCATGCTATAGAGCGGGTGTGGGTTACTTCTATACTGAATCATCCGCCTGCGAACATCAGCAGCGGTGTCTCTTTTTTATGATTTAGATAGTTTAGTTTTCCTTTTTCTTCCTCTGTTATCGTTGTAGTTCTAGTCAGTTTAGATTTGTCAATTATATTATTATTTTTTTAGTTATGTGCATTTATTATAATGAGTTACTCTAGTATTCTAATACTATCAGGAGTCTAATCAATCTTAGTTTCCTAATCTTATTAGAAGTCTAATTAATTTTAGTTTCATAATCTTATTAAGAGTACAATTGATTCAGTCTCCCAATTATACTAGGAGTGCAAATATATTAATTCCAGTAGAATTCTAATTAAATCAAGCATGCTAATTATATTGGGATTCTAAGCAAAGAAAGTATACTGATTGTGTTGCAATTCTGATTAAAGCAAGTAGGCTAATTCTATTGCAACTCTAATTAAAGCAAGTATGCTAATTTTATTGAAAGTCTAACTAAAGCAATTATAATAATTCTACTATAATTCTAATTGAAATGAAAGACTGATTTTTTTGCTAAAGCCCTGACTAAAGCAATGAATTAATTTACTAAAATATTAATCGAAATAAAGGAACTAATTTTTCTAGAATTATAATCGAAGCAATGAATTAATTATGGCAAAGTCTAATTAATCATGAATAAATTAGATTTCCTAAAATTCTGATTAAAGTAATTAATTAACTGAACTAGAAAAGTCTGATTAAGCAATTCAGCAACTGTATTGAGGCCTAATCAATGCAATTAATCAATTATATCAAAATAAAAATAAAAAAAGACTAACTAAAGCAATTAATTAATTCTAAAAATTCAAAAAAAAAGGAGCGTTTTGGCCCACTATGCTAAGGAGAATTGGCCTCGTTCCCGAGTACCCTTCGTAAGCTCCCTTGGCCAAATCGGGTGGCTGAAATTGAAGATAGATTGGTATTTGGATTGAAAAATAGTATTTTTTGGCTTTTCAGAGTTGATTTCGGAGTGAAAATTATGAATTAAATTGAGAACTAGAATTGTACAAACTAAAATTATTGTTTCGGACTTTTGAAAGTATGAAAATAGGGAATTAAAACTAAAATTTAAATTTTTTGGACTGAATTCGGGTCCGAAATCAGAAAATCAGACCGTATGATTAAGGACTGGTTCTAGAGTTTAAGACCTAGAACCAGAAATTAATGATAGGACTGAAGATTAAGATTTTATAATGGAATTAAAGTCTAGGGTCGGTGCATGGGATCGTCAGATTAAGGACTAATTCTAGAAACGGAGGACTAGAACCAGATATAGAAGATTACGGTCTGAAAAGGGTGCTACGGTGTAAGACTTAAAATAAAAAAAACTAATAGAATTCCTAAATCTAGAGATTAGAAGTTATGGTTGTGAATTAAAAATTCAATCCTTAACTAGGGGTATGGGCTGCGGAGAGAAATCTCAAAGATTCGACGTTTGAATCTCGAAGTCATGACTAGGTTGCTCTATGGGTTTGTCCTCGGAGTTCTCTGGTTTCGAACTCCCAAAAAAATTTTGTTCTCTCTCTAAAAATTGCCAGCCTCTTGTGTTGTGTATTCGAAATAAAAAAAATCTTTAATAGGTTTTTCTCCAATTAAACACCCTGTTTCAGGCATTTAACTGGATTGCGAGCCGGTCTCCCGGCGCTTAATCGCTTTGAGTCGGTCATCGACTCAGTGAGCGACCGGCTGACTTGCTCAGCGAGTTTCCCAGCTCTAATAGTATTAGGATTAATTGCGTGCTTGTTAAGACATGCACAATCCAATTAAGTGTCTCTTCAGAAGCTCTCAATCGAGGAAACTTGGGGGTCAAGGACTGTGAGGCTAGGCCGGGCGTAGGCCACTTGCATGCCAGTGGTGGGGCGTGCAATCCGATCGTGCGTTTGGTTTCAGACGTGTGATTAAGTCTGAAGATGGGCTGGGAAAGGAAGTTTGGTCTGAAAGGGGGATTGATTGTGCGTTTGTGGTTTGGCGTGCAATCAAATTACGTGCAGGGTTTTAGGTCCAAAATTTGGGGTTGTCCGGGTATGGTCTCTAGTCTAAAATGTAAGACTATTATTTTAGTCAGCATTCTGAGTATATACTATTGTTTCAATATATAGTCTCCCCACATTGGGATCTGAGCCGCAGAGCTATTGTTTCTGCCTGTGTTCAGCCATGTACTATTGTTTCAGTGCATGGTCCCACATTAGGGTCGATGTCAATGGCTGACCAAATGAATTCGTGTACTCCGAGAGGGTGAAATGGGGGTGTCTATAGTGTCTACCAATAGAAAGTGGAAGAAGCAATTGAGGCCTTAGCCCCAGTTGAGTTTGGAAGAAGATTATGGACAATCAACATGTCCATGATGAATAAGAAGAAAGATAAGGAGTCTGAGGCAGCGCCTACCATTCAAGAAGCAGCTGCAGCTGTAGCAGTTACATCAACAACTACCACCTCAACCTCACCCCCCATTCCATCATCATTCACCACCACTCCACCTTCCATTACTATCCCTGCTTCCAGTTCAGCCCCACACCCCATCCCTGCCCCCATGCCTACCATGCCATTCACAACACCTCCTACAATCCTCATCTCTACCAGCTCAAATCAACCCACCTTTCCTTTTAACTTACCCACCCCTCCCATCCAAAGAAAGTACAAAAAGAGAGCCTCTAAACCAACCAAAGCACCCATTGAACCTACCATACCCATTACCTTACCAGCACCTATACTATGTCCTGACCCTATTCCATTAACCCAACCCATACCAAACCTCGTGCCAACTCACATACCTAGCCAAATTCCAGACCACCTTCCCTTTTCACAATGGATGACAGTGAGCCTATGGCCAGTGACATTGAATAAACCACCACCACAGAACCACCCACTACCTGGAAAATAAATGATCCATTTGATCCCACTAGGTCTCTTACCCATTCCATTCCATTTCCCCCCACCCATGATCAGGACCAATTCACATATGAGGGATACTCAGCTATGATGGACTCCATTATGGGGGACATCATGTATGAGTTCACACCTCTCCCTGATTCCCCACAGCCCACCGACTTTAACCATGCCCCCACATCCACTTTCCAACCAATCCTAATCACCCCTCTCACAGTCCCTATCATACCAGACCATATACCCCAAATACTTGCCCTCCTTGCCTCCCTACAAACCAAACTCATGGCTAATACCCAAAACCAGGCTACCATGAAAACCTACCTCCAATTAATCCAAACCAGTCTTCAAATCTCCACCCCACGAACCCAACCACCTACCCCTTTGCCCCTACCTATACCTACCTCACTCCCTTCACCCCAACCTTTCCAACCAGTGGCAACAGCAGCTGCTGCCACACAGACTAACTATGATCTTATGGAGTTGACCCTTATTCCACCCACCCTAGCCTTGACCTCCACACAAACTGATCCTGAGGTAGAGGAGCTGCTACCCTATGCTTTCACCTCTACCTCCACTCAAACAGACCCTGAACCAGAAGTCCTACTCCCTATCCTACCTTCCACTACCTATTCTTCCACCCAAACTGAACTTGTGGAAGCAGAGCTGGCATCCACCCGTCCACCTCCATCATCTATCCCATCATCCTCATCCACTCCCTACCCTAAATTTGATGACCCTATTGAAAGGGCCATTGTTCTTGCTTCCTCCATTCTCATGCCACCATTTTCAACCCTCACCCGAGCTATGGCTGCAAACCCTAATATCATGAGAGATGTAAAGAGAGAGGTAGCTGAGCTCAGTACTAGGGTAAAGCAGCCATTGCTAGCTAAGATTGCCAAGCTGCAGACAGATCATACCAGGGGAAAGAAGAGATTGGAGCTGATGTTGATAAAATCCTTAAATTTATGCCAAGTGTACCAATAGAAGGCAGAGCATTTGGTAAAACGTGCAGACACCCTCCAATCAACCATCTCAGTAAAGAAGCTACCCTCATTAGCAGGAGTGTCCATCAAGGAGCCCTCCCAACAGAAGATTAACACCAAGCCCAAGAAGCCAGCTGCAAAAAGAACCAAGGTTGGTGTTGCCAGTGCTGACACAGTGAAGAAAGAGAAGAACAAATAGGAAGAAAAATATGCCTGGACCCCCAACATTGTATTGAGCTCAAACTTAGAGTCAGATTAGGATGCACTTAGTTTGTACTTAGGTTTATCTCTTAATTGTCTCTTTGTAGTACATTTGTTTAGTGTATGTCTCTTACACCTATACAAATTTTAATTTGTGTTGTCTTGTATATGTTTCTTTTGAAAGAAAATTTCTTTTTCTTGTGTTCCCCAATTGCATTCCTCTACTGTCAAACCTTGTTCAACTCTTGTGCAATTGATTTTCATGCTTTGTGATGTTATTTTTATGATTGTACCCTACTGCCCCTGATGTCTTATTCTATGAAACAGTGAGGACACTGTTTAAATTAGGTTTGGGGATATGGCAGGGTAGGTAGACTAGGAAAATAATTAATTTTAGTGCAACAGTGATGGTTAAATTAAGATGAATAAAGCCAATTCTTACCTAATTATATAGAAAGAAGAAATTAAAAATTTTTTGCAGACATTCAATGAAAATCTTTGAAAAATTAGCACTACCATGAAGTTAACATCAGGAAATTTTTTTCAATTGGTACTTAGTGAACTAGAGAAGAGAGAAAAAGGTAGAGATACACCCCATGGGTTAATTTGAGGACCATATCTAGTGAGACTTGGGCCTAACAAAGTTCTTTTGAAGAGTGTCTTTGGCATTTTTTCTACTCTAAGGAATAATTTACTCAACATTTGGTCGCTAGAAGTCAGGCATCTCCAAATTGAAACTAATTAACAGCTCATGACACTAAGGAGATGATCTAAGGCCTTCATTTGGACAGTTTGAGCCCAAAATTCCTACCTATTAAACTGCCCTTGTGTATAACTCTTTGAGCCTTAAAAATCCAGCTTTCTTTATCAAACACTAGAGTACTTGAACCCAAACTCATGACCTGATTCAACCTTACCCTCACTCTGAGATTTCAGAAGGTAAAGGAGAAGAAGTTGAAGACAGTTGAGAGGAGTTCAGCATTTGGTAGAAGGAGAAGAAAAGTAACGTGCAAACAAGCAGTGTATCAGTGGTATATGTGTGGCAATTCAGAAAAAAAAAAATAAAAAATAAAAAAAATATATATATATATATATATATAAATGAAAGAAAAGAGAAGTCAAAGAATTACTTCATCTGAAAATTGAAAAGAAGAGAAGAAGCTGTCCACTTTGACTGTGAAAAACACAAAGGAAGATGAAGCTGTACTGAAATGAAGATTTTGAAGTCATGAATCACTCCTATCCTTGTTGATTTCTCAGTTTCAAATCCTTTCTACCCCTCTTATTCCTTGTAAACCTCACCCATAAGACACATTACAACCTATCAAAAAGACCTTGTTGATCTAAAGTGAAGTGAGCTGTCATGTGGAGAGGAGGAGATGTCTAATCTATGGTGAAAATACTTAGAGATGTGAAGAACGTAGATGCAATGCCTTTGCTCATGCTTGCAGGCCCATTTGGGGTCTGTGACTGATCTTGAGCTGATGAGAATGTGAACACCCTTGGATTTTCATTGTTGAGAGATAGCCCTAGTGTGGATTGGGTATGAAATTTAACTTCATTGGGATGCCTTCTAAACTTGATTTTAGAATTTAAGGCAAGCTTAGTACTGGTTTGTACATATTGTATTCCTGATGTAAACTGATTGGTGGTGATGCATACACATGCTGATTTGAGTTTTAATTAGCTGCGTTACTGTTGTGATTCCCTCTAATTTGTAAAGAATGGGTGTTGCATGAAGCTCTATTCATTGAAATCTGTTTTGTCATTGACTGCACTATACTTAACTGTTTTAATGGTAAAGTTTGTGGGTATCTTCACTGAAACCCTCAGGAGACTTCACTCTTCCACTAGGGATCATCTAGGGGTTTAAAAGGCTTGATGCATATGCTAAATGCATCTGTGCTCCCTACGAAAGTGGCATTTACTATTTTGAAAAATTGTTTTAATTTTCTGTTTTGCTCGAGGACTAGCAAAGATTAGGTTTGGGGGACTGAGAGAGGTCTGCTTTGAATTGCACGAGACTGCACGATGTGTTCTACTCTTGAGCTTCATGAGAGCTGCACGAGTTTGTGCTTCTGAAGCTCTTCAGTCACTCAACTGCGCGAGAAGTTATTTGTAAAGTCTTGAAAAGCTCAGTTGGACTACGCGAGGCATATTTCTCCTGAATCCTCTAAAGCTTGGGTCACCTGTGCGAGGCTCATTTTAGGTCTGGATTCAGAGTTCATCCTTCTGAGGGACTTCTGGTGCCAAAACAGGCTCCTTAGCAGGATTCCTAGCCTTATTTCACTACTGATTATTACCTACATAAAATAGTTAACAAGAACTTATTAGATGGCTAAGGGTCTAATCAAAGGTTAAGTTAAGGGGTAAAAAGTGGTACTTTTCAGGTCTTAACACACCCCCAAACCTAATCTTTGCTAGTCCCTTAGCAAAGCTACATTAAATCTACTACAAAAATTAAATGCCACTTTCGTAGGGAGCACGGATACATTTAGCATATGTACCAAGCCTTTTAAACCCCTAGGTGATCCCTAGTGGAGGAGTGAAGTCTCCTGAGGGTTTTCAGTGAAGATACCCACAAACTTCTCAATGAAATAGTTAACAAAAGTGTAATATCATCAAGTGAGCAGTCAAGGAGTAGACTTAGTTTACTCTTGAATCAGTAAACATAAAAGAAATTTAATCTATTGGTTGCACAGTAATTTAAACAGCATAAACTTCTCATGAATGCACAGCATTTCCAATCAGTTTACAACCACAGAAAACTGCACAAGTGTGTGCCAGCGCTGAGCTCATCATCCGCTTAAAAATTAGGTTATAGGTCATACATAACGCACTCAAGATTAGACCCAAAACTTTCCAGGGCATACTCTCATAAGGGTCTTGTTGAGGGGTTCATTTTCTCTCAGGCTCAAGAGCAGTTACATCCCCCAAATGGGTCTGTACACATGAGCATAGGCAGAGTTCTTAAGTGCTGACATCATTGACACATCCTCACCATAGATTGGATAACTCTTTATCTCCACATGATAGCTCACTCAACTTTGGATCACAAGGGCTTTTAACTGGGCTGGAATGTGGCTTATGGAGTGGGGTTAAAAAGAATGAAAGGTTGAAAAGGGGTTCAAAATTAAGAAATCAGTAGGTGGAAGAGGTGATCCATGACTTCACCTTCTTGATTTTAGCTCCTTTCTTCTTCATTGAGATTTTCAGATTTGAAGTGATCAGTTTCTCTTCTTGATTTTGATTTTCCAAAAGAAAGATCCTCTTGACTCCTCTCATACTCCTATTCATTATTATTTTTATTTCTTTTTGATGGAATTTTCTTCTTTTTATTTTTCTTTTTGCTTTTCTGAAATGCCACCATGTTCTCAGTTACCATACTGCCAGAATTTTGAGATACTTCTTCTCCATTCACCTAATGTTGACCATAGCTAGCCCATCTTCAACTCTTTCTCCTTTACCTTCTGAATTCTCAGAGTGAGGATAGACTGAATCAGGTTCATAGGTTCAGGTACAAGTACTCAGGTGTATTTTGAAGAAATTCAGGATTTAAAGCTCAAAGGGGGTATGGACAAGGCGCTTGCTTTAGGTTGGTCTTATTAGGCTCAAACAGAGAAGGCCTTGATCCTTTCCTAAATCTCATGAGTCTTTGTCATTGTTTCAACTTGGAGTTGCCTAACTTCTAGTGAGCACGACTCACCAGATAGAAGAAATTGCCTTAGTCACTCCTCAAAGGATGGAAAATTTTTTTATAGGCCCAATTCTCGCTGGTTATGGTCTTCCTTTGAACTTTTAAGTATGTCCTCACCTTTTTCTCTCTCTAATGATTCACTAAGTGCTGATACAAGTGAGTTTCCTTGGTGATATCATCATGGAAATGTGAAATATTAAAAGTTTATAATGTCTAAAGTTTCCAGAAATTTTAAATTTCTTATTTGTCATGATTCTTAAGTGAACATAGATCTATTTCCATATTACTCAGATGACTCTGCTGCACTTAGGTTAACTATTCCATTGGCAGGGTCTGCCTGCCACACCCCCAAACCTATGAGGAACAGTGTCCTCACTGATTCAAAGTGAATTTACAGCAGATTTATTGAGGGTAAAAAGAAAAGAAAATAACATGAAACAAAACACACAACAGACAAAGCAAAATAGTAATGACAAAAGAGGAAAATCTATTAAAAATTAGAAATGTACAAACTAAAAGAAAATAGAAGCAACAAAGTGCAAAAACAGAAAAAATCCTAGGTACAATCTAATCAGAGTCTGGATCAAAACTTGTCCCAACCCATCTTCTTGGCATGCTCTTGAAGGTAAGCCTCTTCCTCTTTTTTCTTTCGTTCCCTCTCTTCCTTTCTTTGGGCCGCAGTTTTGGGTATGGTTGATGCCCTGACCCTCATTTTTCTGGTCTTTCGTTGAGGAGTGATCTCTGAAGATTTATCTGTGGTTGGCTCAGGGGATTTGATAGGGCTTTTTCCTTTGGGACTCTTCCCTTTTGGGCCCTTCCCTGGCTGAGGCTGAGGGAGAATGAGAGGGGATTGGGCTTGTTCTGGCTCAGGAGGGACAACAGGGGATTTATCTTTTTCTTTCACCTGAGGCAGGAGAGGACTTTTCCCTTTGTCAAGCTTAGGGGTAGCCACAGAAGACTTTTCTTGTTCCTTTGCTGCGGGAATGGCATGGCTCTTCCCCTTCACTGGCTGGCTCATTGGTGGTGCCTCCTCAGACTAGGCAGATGTTTCTTTTCCAATTTTTAGAGAGACAGCAGTGTGAGAAGTTCTTTTAGCTGTAACTTTCCTTCTCAGAGGATAGATTTGTTCAGTAGGGCTTGATGGAGCAGCAATAGGAGTCTTGGCACTGGAATCCATAGGTGGTGCAGAATCAGAGTCTGAGCCAGAAGGAAAAAGCTCAGTGGGATCCAATCCAAGGGCAGTAGCAGCCTGTCTACTTTCCTCTTTAGGAAGTAGGCAACCATGGGGATCATCCTGAGCAGAAGCTCTGGTGACCTTTGGAGGTGGGGATGGAGGGGCTGGCCTTTTTCCTTTTTGGGCTGCAGTGGCTCTTTTGGAGGTGGGAGGTTTCTTGGAAGGAGTCTGTTTTCTTTTGGGGGCAGGAGATTGAACAGGGGGAGGCACTGAGATAGGAGCAGGAGCTGGAGTAGGAACTTTAGTAGGAGCAGGAAATTGAGTAGGAGCAGGAGGAGGTACCGGAGTTGGGGCTATAGGAGGTGGGGGAACAGGTTGTGTAGGTGTAGGGGTAGGGGGAGTGGAAGAAGTTGGGCCTGGTTGTGTGGAAGAAGATGGGGCCTCAGGGGGTGTTGTGGCGAGAGGGGTGGCTTGAATTGGTTGGGATAGTAGGAAGGCAACTCTCTGTTCCAAAATCTCAATTTTCTTGGTAGCATATAGGAGATTGGTACCTGAAAGCTCCTTACTAAGTTTGTTGATCTCCTGAGCATTGTTCAGCTTTCTTTCTAACAACCTGGCTCTCTTTTTTGCCATTTCGGCATTGGCTTTTTTCATCTCCGTAGTCATTCTGTAGTAAGTTGTCACAGCCTTATTCACATTGAGTGTCTCTAAAATTACCTCCCACCCCTTGGAAATATCTTTCAGCTGCTCGCTGTGAGCAAACTTCAAGTCACTCAGCTTCTGCCGCCAAGGGGATTCAATAGATTGGCGAAGTTGTGCCATGCCCCTCAGGACATCCCTCTTTATATAGGCATTGTCCCTCATGGCATGGAGGAGGGTGAAGTAGGGAGGGGTGTAATAGGAATGTCTGGGTAAGATTGGTAGAAATGGAGTGGAAGACATAGAAGGTGATTGATCCGGGGGGAGTAAAGTGGGGGCTGTAGTGATGAAGTCTAGAGAAGGGGTGGAAGTGGTTGGGGCCGTCTGTGTTGAATGGTCAGTGAATTGAGGAGGGGGTAGGATAAGGGGTGGAATGGAAGGCATGGGTGGAAAAGTAAAAGAAGGATGGTCAGTGGAGGTGGATGGCTTTGGGTAACGGAAAAATGGAATGGTGAAGGGTCAAAATGGAAGTGGTGGGGTTACAAATATGTGGGGTTGCATGGGAAAGGTGGATGGGAAAGGAATGGGGTCTGTTTGGGTAGAAGTGTCGGTAAATTGTGGTGGAGGTAATATGAGTGGGGGAAGGATAGGTAGAGTGGGGAAGGAGTGGTGGGGTATGGTGTCTTGGAGGGTGTAGGGTGTAGTTAAGTCAATTGGGGTGAGGTCTGGTTGCACTGTGGAGGCAGAGGTGGAAGGGGGCTGGATCAGTGGGGTGGTAGGAGGTTGTGTAGAGATGGATGGGTTTGTCAATGTTTGAAGGGTGGATTTTATGTTGGTGATGTCAATTTGCATTTGGTCTTGGGTTTGTGTTGTGGTGGATAGCTGGGTCTGGATGTCATGTATTAAGGAAAGGATATGGGTAAGGGTATCTGAGGTTGGTTGGGGTGGAGTATGAGAAGAGGAGGGAACAGGTTGGAAAGGGGAAGTGGAGGCATGATGGAAAGTTGTAGGGGGAGAAGATGAAAGGTCTGGTGAGTGATGTGGTGAAGGGAGTGGGGAATCTGGGAGAGGGATATCATGGGTTGGCAGGGTATCAAGTAAGGTAGTCATGAAGGCCTGATATCCGGAAGTAGTGGCTAGGTTAAAGTCAAGGTCGGGGAGTGGAGGTGAGGTAGGGATGGTTGGGATGGTGGCTGGGTCAATATGTGGGGTATCTGTGGGCATGATAGTGGTGGTTGGTTTAGGTAAGGATCTAGCTGGGGTTGTATGAGAGGTCTTCTTTTTAATGTAGGATATCAGGGGAGGGCTGTCAGGGTTTAGGTCAGATGATGTTGGAGATACTGCGGCTGTGTATTGAGGTAGGGTGGGTGAAGGGGGAGTGCTGTCATGGGGTTCAACACTTTCCACCCAGGAACGAATCATAGGGGGAGGTGGAATGGAAAAGGGAGATAAGAGAGGGAAAGGGAGAGATGGAATAGGCAAAGAAATTGATGGAGGGGCAAGTGTGGTGGATGGAGGTATTGCTGTAGAAGCAGAGGTGACAGAAGCTTGCACCACCTTCTTTAGAGCAGGGGCTTTAGCCTTCTTTTTGGGTGGCCTTTGCCACAGTAGTTCCCTCTCCTTACTCAGAAACAACCTGAGCTTCAGCCTTCTTCTTCTTCTTCTGGGGATCCATCAGACTCCTGCTGATCCCCCATTATCTTTTGGCAAAAGTGGTGGGAGTGAGGTCAGCAGATAACTCCCCCACTGGTATCTTGTACCCTCCCCTCAGAAGTAATTTGGTGATGAGTCTTCCATAGGGGAGAGTGTGGATCTTCTTTTGCAGCCCGAGCTTCACCATCATATCCTTCATGGCCTCAAAAATCAACCATGCAGCATTAAATCTATGGCCCAGAGAGAAGGAATAAAGAGCATCAGCAATTGGTGTCCTCCTCTCTTGCTGATGGCCGGAGCAATAAATATTCTTCCTCAGCACTTGATCAATGAACAACAATTTGGGATCCAAATCTCTTCTTCTGATGGAATCCCCTGTGGCCTTCAAACCTCTGGTAAGGGCCTGTGCAATGGTGTCAATGGGGGCACTCACAGGGGAACCATAACCACAGTTGGGATCAAAAATGGTAGGGATGCCCATGACTTCAGCAATCAACATTGGGCTGAGTAGCATCTCAAAATTGTCAACTAACACAAGGAGGCCTGGCTGCCCATGTGTGTCTGGTCTGACCCTAAGGTGCTGGTAAAAGAGTTGCACTAACCTAGGGTAGGCTAATGCAGGAATCATTTTCATCAAGGGGATCAAACCAGCCTTACACAAGAACTCAATGGCAGGTGCTGACAATGGCTCAGTTTCAAAGAAAGATATATCAAAAATGGCTTCAGGCTCTAAGGGAATGGAAATGAGGAGCTCAGAGGGTGTAGAGTAATCAGGTGTTTGTTCAGCCACCTCAGGAACCACCTCTTTCCCTTTTTATTGTGCCGTAGAGGACTTGGCTTTCTTAGGGGTAGGCTCCATGGTGGCCTGGTCCCTGGCTCTCTTCATAAGTGCACTTTTAGGAGCCATTAAGATTCTCCATGGTGAGTGTGTAGTTGAAATTTTGAAAGAAAAAATTAAGAGCTGAGTCTTACCCTAAAAGTTAGGGTTCTGTTCAATTTGATGCACGGTAGACCGCAGGAGCTCCTAGCAGGGGGCAACTGTTGATGGAAGCTTTAAGAACAAAAATCCAAAATTTCAAAGTGAGCGATGAACTGTAGAGAGGATGCTGGAGGAGAGAGATTGAGAGGAGTGGGAGCTAGGGTTTCACTGGCAAGAGAGGAAAGAGAAAGCAGTAAAGAAAAGCAGCGCGGGGTGGGATTTTAAATATCGCGAGGCTTGGCATGCTTTAAAAATATCCGCTCGCTGGATAGGCATGAATGGTCGCGAGATTGGATGTTAATTTAAACTGCGCGAGGAAGCCCACACAACTATATCTGAAACTTGCGACAGCAAACCAAAGTAATTCTTTATGAACTGCGGGAGAGGAAACCAAACCCAATTTTCACAACCTCGCGATGGCTTAATAGAGTCAGAATTCACACACCCACTAGTCAGCCTTTTGACCTTTGTTTTGTGGGTGGATGCTCTCACAGGCTCTCTTCCAGGGACACCCATAAGCATTATAAAACATTCAAAAATTCCCATACTCTCAAAGCATTAAATTTACGCATCATGAAAAGCATTCAAACAATACCATCATCATTCAATCACTTGAAATTATCAAATAAAGGGAACAGGAATAAAAGTAGGCATAAAGCACTAAACTTAGACTCCAACAAAATCACTAAAAATTCGTATAAACAGTAAAGTACATAACATACAAAGTGCACAGTTCTTAGCATCAATTCAATGAAAGATCCCCTTCAAGGTTTGAGGATCCTTCACCAATTAAAAATTGGCCCTTGGGATTAACCACTGGTTGACTGGGCAACCTTCCCTCTTCTCTTTTGGCTAAGGTATTCGCTAGTTGGCCAATCTATTCTTCCATCTTCTTGATGCTCTGACCATGAGAATTCATAGTCTGAGCCAAGGAACCCAGGTTTTGCAGTGAGGTCAAGACCTGGTCCTCGAAAGAAGTATTTCTGGGTTGAGATGGGGGTAAGACCAATTGATTTTGTTGCTGATGGGGCTGCTAATGGTGCTGGAAGATAGACCTAGGGGCATTCCTTTGATTGAACTGCTGCTGTGGCCTTTGAGATACAGCCAACATCTGTTGGGGCTGCATAGTCTTGCCTCCACCTCAGATTTTGGTGGTCTCTCCATTGGTAACCAGCATTTTGGTGCTGGTATCCATATGGCTGTCTATTGTAGCTCCCAGATTGTTGCTAGCCATAAGATTAAGCAGCAGCAGCATGTTTCAAAACCAATTAAGGATATTGCCCTGCAGATGGACATTCCTCCACTGCATGTTGTGGGGACTGGCATATCAGACATGCCTCTGCCACATGAGCAGCCCTTCTGGGTTGCATCACAGTCAGTAATTTGTCAAACTTCATAGAGAGGCTTGCCATCTGCAGCTGCAGGTCATTGTTCCCAGACACCTCACAAACTTTTCCTCTTGTCAATGCAGCAGGCCCCACTTTAGACTCAGACTCCTGACTAGTTCTTTCCAAGGATAGCTTTTGAAAAGTATTTTTACTAATCACCTCAAACAATTCCCATGCCTCTTCAGCAGTTTTGTGCATGTAAGTGCCACCACAAGAGGCATCAACCATATCTCTACTTTTTTCATCAATCCCATTGTCGAAGCTTTGAACAAGCTGCCAGTCTGGGATCTTATGGTGGGGGCATTATTTGAGCATTTCCTTAAACCTATCCCAGGCTTGATTAAAATCTTCAGTTGGGGCTTGGGCAAAAGCAAGAATTGCCTTCCTCAACTGGCTAGTTTTGGTCCCAGGGAAGAACTTGGTCAGGAACTTAGTCTGCAGGTCTTTCCATGAAGCAATGCTATTATTTAGAAGAGTGGTCAACCAGGTACTGGCCCTATCCTTCAGAGAGAAGGGAAAGAGTCTAAGCCTAGTAGCCTCAGGTCCCAAACCAGTGATATTAAAAGTGGTGCACAAGGCCAAGAACTGATCAATATGCTTGTACGGGTCCTCCTTGCTAAGCCCATGGAAAGAGGGCAGCATCTGGATGATTGAAGTTTTTATTTCATAATTCCCCTGAACATCAGGGAATTGAATGCTAAAAGGAGAGTTATAGTCATCCGAAGCATTCAACTCCTTGAGAGTTCTGGGTTGTTCTTTACCCATATTTGCTGTCAAAAATTCACTTGGGGGCTCTCTGGTGGTGTGCTTATCTCTTTTAAGTCTCCTTCCCCTTTCTAACTCAGGGTTAAGAGGCTCTAAAGTAGGGCTGAGAGATCTCCTCCCTAGCATACAAGCACACCAATAGCAAGGAGAGCTTCTTGCAGGCACATTGCAAATGAATAACTTTACAATTAACAAATTATATCTAACTAATTTACAGCTATTCAAAGAATACATTTACAACTATCCTAGATACTGCTAGAGAATTTTCAAGAAAGATAGACAGAGTTTTAAAAGTTAAAGAGTTTGTAAACAGAGGTAGCTAAGCTCCAATTGCAATCCAACTGTCCTTCATTGCTGCTATCTAGATCTGCAAAAAAAATAAATTCACAACTACATCAGCAGTATTAATTATTCTTCACTACCAAAGAATAATAAAACTACAAAACTTAGGGTCTACTAATAGATCAACTCTCCCCGGCAACGGCGCCAAAAACTTGTTGCTACCCCAGCTGTGCTTTCTTTATTTGTTTATGGTAAAAGAAATTTAAAATCAAAATAAAATAGGGGATGAAATCAGCACAACTGGGGAGTCCTAGACCTGCAAGATACAGGATCCATTGTGGCAAGTTTTGATAAGTAAGAGTTTGTCCCACAGGGAAAGATGATCTACGGCTCCAAGGGAGCCATCTCTAATAGTCCCTCCAGATCGGACTACAGATCTGGCAGTCGTTAAGGGAAGGGAGTTTAAGGTCACTTAGTTTACAGATCCTAAGGTAGCCTAATGTCTGAACTACAGAAAGGGTTAAGAGGATGGATGGAGTGTGGAAAATAAATATAAAAGGGTGAGAAGTATGTTATTGAGCCTAGATCAGAGGAGTTTTGTAACTCAGATTCGGATATGATGTTATAGAAATCCTGTCCAATGGCTACGTTATCACCACTGAGGAGAAAGGATCCAACCCCTCTCTCTGCCATAATTCAATCCCTTAAGGTTATAACCTGTCCACTCAAATGGTCACAGACTATCCCATAGGGGAACCACAATCCATGGAAGGGTCAAAACAAGTTAATCATTATAGGCACTATTTCATCCAGGCTACTAGCTCAAGAATCCATAGGGAACCTCAACCTCTAAAGCTCTATGTGTGGGGCTAACACTCTATAGGATCATGATAGCCCAGACACATAGAACCAGCAAGAGATTGAGTACAACCTTCGATCTAGTTGTCCATTGCTTGAGTGAGGCTAAAATGGTCCAGTCACAAGCCTACAATCTCTATAACCAGATCAGATCTAACATCTGATAGCGGATCTATACAAATATAGGGGAGTCTGCCTCTGTACAATCTCCCACCAGGCTAATACATGCTCAGGTGCAAAGAAGAAGGATCCATCTTGAATCGGTGGATTAGAATCACCCTAAGGCTATAACCTGTCCACTTGAATGGTCACAGACTATCCCAGAGGCCATCCTCCTCATGGAGCCCAAGTCAAAACAAGAATATCGCTGCCACCACCATGGTCACAAGGCTACCAGCTCAAGCTCCCATGGGGATTTCAGATCTAGTGGGTCCTGTGGTGGGGCTAAGGCTGTTTATGACCATGATAGCCCAGACACATAGGTCACTTAGATCTGAGTGGCCCTTAGAATTAGTCCTCCATTGCTTTGAATCACAGCCAAAGGAATGACGGATCACAAGGCAGCAGCCTTGCACAGAGCAGATCACATTCAAACACAAATCCCATAAAGTACAAATCCTATTACAAAACTTCCATTAAATTAGTTCAAAATGCATACAAAGACATAGCCAGGAAGTGCTGGACTATGGAGAGAAGGAAAAGGAAAAAGAAAACTGCTTACAGCAACAAAAGGAAAGAAAAATGATCTCAGATCAAATCTCCAAGAGATGAGACATGTTCCCAGATTTGTTCCAAGATTTCTAAGATTTTCCTGGATGTCTAAACCTAAGCTAAGTATGAGTTTATATAGCAGTGGTGTGGCGGTGCATTAGGGTTAGGAAACCCTAATTTTAACGATGCCACATGGCCTAATAGTGATCCTTGGATGCCTCAGGGCACGTGCATAGAGATTTAAGCGTGGGAGTGCATGCCCTAATCGCTGGAAATTCCCAGAAGGTCCTCTGCTGAAGAGATGGAAGTTGCAGTTCAGAGCTTCTCTAGGTAGCTATTGTTTCCCAGACTTTTCATGTGATAGCTCTTGCTCTTCGCGAGGATGGTTTGACATTGAAGCTTCAATCGTCGCGAGGTTGCCTTGGTTTGCTCTTCAGGCAGTCGCGCAGTAGAGAATTGCTCTCTCGCTGGATTGGGCTTCGCGAGGATGAGTAGACATCAAAACCTCAGATGTCGCGGGGTTGGAGTTCACGCACTTGCGAGGTAGCTGCACATTCGCTGGGTTGATCTTTGTGAGTATGGATTTGAATAGCACGAGAACTTCGCGAGCACTTCTCTTCAATGGACTTCGCGAGTTTCCTCGCGAGGCTCTAATGAGTTCTGAACTGTGCGAGGTTCATGTCTTAATTGATCTTCGTGAGGATGGCTCTATCTTTGTGAGGATGCTTTCTTCTTGAATAGCGCAAGAACTTCGTGAGCAGTTCTCTTCTGATATTTGCATCCCACAGCTACTATGAGACAGCTGCGCGAAGCATGTTCTGAAGCTATCTCTCCTCAGCCGTTCCGAGTGAACTACACGAGGCTGAGAGAGGTCTACTTTGAACTGCGTGAGACTGCGCGATGTGTTCTACTCTTGAGCTTCGCGAGAGCTACGCGAGTTTGTGCTTCTGAAACTCTTCAGTCACTCAACTGCGCGAGAAGTTATTTGTAAAGTCTTGGGATGCTTAATTGGACTGCGCGAGGCATATTTCTCCTGAATCCTCTAAAGCTTGGGTCGGCTGCGGGAGGCTCATTTCAGGTCTGGATTTAGAGTTCATCCTTCTGAGGGACTTTTGGTGCCAAAACAGGCTCCTTAGCAGGATTCCTGGCCTTATTTCACTGCTGATTATCAGTTACATAAAACACTTAACAAGAACTTATTAGATGGCTAAGGGTCTAATCAAAGGTTAAGTTAAGGGGTGAAAAGTGGTACTTTTCAGGTCTTAACAGATCACTGCTATCTTCCTAAAGCAGTGAATGGCTAAGCTTAAAAGCTAGTACTCAAACTCTTACTAGTTCTGTGTATCCAGGCTAGTGCACATTACAGGGCTAGCCCCACAATGGTAGCCTGGAAGAAGTAGTGCCTACAACGATAAACTTGTTATGACCCATCTCTGGATTGTGGTTCCCCTATTGGATAGCCTGTGACCATTCAAGTGGGCAGGTTATAGCCATAAGAGATTGGATCATGGCACAGGGGTGAGTTGGATCCTTTCTCCTCTTTCGTGATAATGTAGCCATTGGACAAGATTTTTATAGCAGCAGATCTGAGTCTGAGTTATAAGACCCATCAGATCTGTATCTAATAGCTTACTTCTCGCCCTTTTATATTTATTTTCTTGCACTCTATCATTCTTCTCAACCATTTATGTAGTTTAGGCATTACGTTACCTTAAGATTTAGATAATAGTGACCTTAAATCTCCTTCCATTTTAGATTGCCAGATCTGTAGCCAGATCTGGAGGGCCTAGTAAAGATAGCTCCCTTGGAGGTTTAGATCAACTTTCCCTGTGGGACAAACTCTTGCTTATTAAAACTTGCTACAACAGGCCCTGTATCTTGCAGGACTGTGTATTTTTAGGCTTGCTGCTCTGTAGTTTTCAATCCACTTTTGATTTATTTTCACTAACCCCATTCTTATCACTGTCTCCAATAAAGCCAGTAGCAAGCACATAAAATATCCTAACATGTTTTTGGCGCCGCTGTCGGGGAATCTTGATCTATTAGTAGACCCTAGATATTTGTATTCTTTATTCTTTGGTAGTTGTACTTGTGAATAATTGATACTGCTGATTTACATTTAGAAATTTTCTTGCAGATCTGGATAGTAGCAGAGAAGGAGAGTAGAATTGCATTGGGAGTCTAGCTACCTCTATTTGCACTTCTCGAACCCTCAAAAACTCAGTCTATTTCTCCTTTGAAAATTCCATAGCAGTTGATTAGGATAGTTGTAATTTTGTTAATTACAATGTATCTGCAAGTAGTCTTCACTGCTGTTGGTGTGTGTGCATGTTAGGAAGGAGATCTCTCAGTCCTACATTAGAGCCTCCTAACCCTGAGATAGAAAGGGGCAGAAGACCAAGAAGGTCCAGACACACCACAGTTGAGCCCCCTACTGAAACTGAGACAGCAGTCATTGGTGAAGAGCAACCCAGAACATTGAAGGAATTGAATGCTCCTGATGATTATAATTCCCCATTCAGCATTCAATTCTCAGATGTTCAGGGAAACTATGAGATTAAAACCTCAATCATCCAAATGCTGCCCTCTTTCCATGGGCTTAACAAAGAAGACCCTTACAAGCACATTGACCAATTCTTGGCCCTGTACACAACATTCTCCATTGCTGGTTTGAGACTAGAAGCCACTAGATTAAGGCTCTTTCCTTTCTCCTTAAAGGACAGGGCCAGCACCTGGTTAGCTACTCTCCCAAACAACAACATTACTTCTTGGAAAGACCTCCAGACAAGATTTTTGACCAAATTCTTCCCAGAGACAAAAACCAGCCAGTTGAGAAAAGCAATACTTGCTTTTGCCCAATCCCCAACTGAGGATTTTAATCAATCATGGGACATATTTAAGGAGATGCTCAAACAATGTCCCCACCACAAGATCCCTGACTGACAGCTTGTCCAGAGCTTCTATAATAGGATTGATGAGAAAAGTAGAGACATGGTAGATGCTTCTTGTGGTGGAACTTATATGCATAAAGCAGCTGATGAGGCATGGGACTTGTTCGAGGTCATCAGTGAGAATGCTTTCCAAAAGATGTCCTCATCAAGAACTATTCAAGAGCCTTCTCCTAAGCTGGGGCTTGCTAAAACTTCCAAAGGAAAGATGTATGAAGTTAGTGCAAATAATAACCTAAGAATGCAGATGGCCAATCTTTCTTATAGTTTGATAAACTATTAACTGTGGTGCAGCCCAGATTGGCTGCACAAGTGAAGGAGGCAGGTCTGATATGTCAATCTCCACAACACACAGTGGAAGAGTGCCCATCTGCAGGGCAATATCCTGAGTATGTGATGGAACAAGCTGCTGCTGCCCAATCATTTGGCCAGCAACAATCTGGTGGCTACAACAAATAGCCATATGGATACCAGCACCAAAATGTTGGTTACCAGTGGACAGACCACCCAAATTTGAGGTGGAGACAAGACAATTATATGCAGCTACAACAGATGTTGGCCTTACCTCAAAGGCCACAGCAGTAGTTTAACCAGGGATATGCCCCAAGGTCAAATTTCCAGCATCAGTAGTAGCCCCAGCAGCAAAATCAGTTGTAGTTCTCCCACCTCTGCCCCGAAATGCTTCTTTCGAGGACCAGGTTTTGACCTCATTGCAAAGCCTTGGAGTCTTGACTCAGACTGTGACTTCTCACAGTCAAAGCATAAAGAAAATAGAAGAACAGCTTGGCCAAATATCTAATGCCTTGACAAAAAGAGAAGAGGGCAGGTTGCCAAGCCAGCTAGTGGCCAACCCTAAGGGCCAATATTCGATTGGAGAAGGCTCTTCAAGTTTTGAGGGTGCTAATGCCATCACAACCCTAAGGTCTGGCAGGCAGGTAGATAACCAAGTGGGAAAGGAACAAGGAGAGGTCATTTCCAAGGAACTTTTGAATGAAAGAGAAAGAGACTTTGTTAGAGCACAGAGTCAGGAGTTGCCTGCTACCCTGCAACAAGGAAAAAATAAAGAGGCTGTAGTTGAGCCTTAGCAGAAAATAAAAGATGAAAAAAGAAAAAAATAAAAGTTCAGTCATAGGCTTGCAGCTGAGGAACCAGCAGTACCTCAATAGCCATTTCCTCAGGCTTTGAGTGGCCCTGCCCCTTTTGATAAGGGGAATGCATAGATAGAGGAAATGATGGAGACCTTTAAGCAGGTAAAAATAAATTTTCCCCTACTTGATGCAATTCGACAGGTCCCAGCCTATGCAAAATTTATGAAAGACCTTTGTACTAAGAAAAGAAAAGCTAGAGGCCATTTATCCAAAAAGGTCTTTGCAACTGATACAGTTAATTCTGTATTAAACATGACAATGCCTGAGAAGTTGCAAGACCCAGGGATGCCCACTATTCCTTGTATAATTGGAGATCACACAATTGGAAGGGCCCTTCTAGACCTTCGAGCTAGTGTTAACCTGCTGCCATATAGTGTGCGTCAGCAGCTAGGTTTGGGGGAGCTAAAACCCACCCCCATTGTGCTGTTGATGGCTGATAGGTCTGAAAGGAGACCCATGGGAGTGGTTGAGGATGTCTTGGTAGGGGTGGACAAGTTCTTCTACCCTGTAGACTTCCTTGTTTTGGACATGGGTTGCAACAAGAGTACATCCCCTATACCTGTTATTGTGGGCAGGCCATTCTTGGCCATTGCCAATGCATGCATTCAATGCAGGTCAGGGATCATGGAAGTAACTTTCGGACATATGAAGGTTGAGCTTAATGTGTACAACAATGCAAAGTACCCTCAGCTGGACAATGAGGAAAGCTTTGCAGTGGATGTACTAGAAGAAGCTGTTGAAGAAGAATTGCCCACTCTGCTGGAGTGGAGCAACATTTTCATAAGTTTAACTAAAGTTTGGGACATGGTAGAGGAAGGAAGCCCAGCTTTAATGCCAGAAGACATGTCCACATTGAAGTCTTCTGTGGGCTTAGTGCAGCATTCCATTTGGAAACCTACATTACTGCCCCTTCCTCAAACCAATAAACCACCAATCCTGCCATCCATCCAACAAGCCCCTGATCTGGAGCTTAAGAAGCTTCCAGAAACATTAAAATATGCTTTCCTTGAGAAAGATGAAAAACTTCCGATAATTATCTCCTCCTCTCTTACCAATGAGCAAGAGGAGGAATTACTAACAGCCTTGAGGAAGCATAAAAAGGCAATTGGCTGGACCATTACTGATCTAGGAGGGATAGATGCATCAATCTTTATGCACAGGATCCATCTAGAGGAGGGCTCAACACCCTCCAGGGAAATGCAGAGGAAATTGAATCCTCACATGCATAAAGTGGTCCTAAAAGAAATCATCAAATTACTAGATGCTGGGGTAATTTACCCCATTTTTGATTCTGAATGGGTGGCACCTATCCAAGTGGTGCCCAAGAAATCTGGCATAACAGTTATCACAACTGAGTCTGGAGAGCTGAGACCAGCCAGGGAGACCACTGGCTGGAGAGTTTACATCGATTATCGAAAGCTCAACTCTATGACCAGAAAAGACCACTTTCCTCTCCCATTCATTGATCAAATTCTAGATAAATTGGCTGGAAAAGCTTTTTACTGTTTTCTTGATGGGTACTCAGGATACAACCAGATCCCTGTGCACTCTCTTGATCAAAAGAAAACTACATTTACTTGTCCTTTTGGCACCTTTGCTTACTGAAGGATGCCTTTTGGGCTGTGTAATGCCCCAGCCACTTTTCAGAGGTATATGTATGCCATATTCTCTGATATGATTGACAAATTCTTGGAAATTTTTATGGATGATTTTTCTGTATATGGGGACAGTTTTGGCCAATGTTTGCAACACCTCCACTTGGTCTTGCAAAGATGTGAGGAGACCAATTTGGTCTTAAGTTAGGAAAAGAGCCACTTTATGGTAACACATGGTATTGTGTTAGGCCATGTAGTCTCTAAAGATGGGATTGAGGTAGATAAGGCCAAAGTTGACCTCATTGCAAATCTACCCCCTCCAAGAATAGTCAAACAAATCAGATCTTTCCTTAGACATGTTGGATTTTACAGGAGGTTCATTAAAAACTTCAGCAAAATTGCTAAACCATTGTTCCACCTGCTCTGCCAGGATGTGCCCTTTGACTTTGCTGTTGAATGTCTTGAGGCTTTTGAAACTTTGAAGATTTGCCTCACCTCTGCCCCTGTACTCCAAACACCTGACTATGCACTGCCCTTTGAGTTGATGTGTGATGCATCCGACTTAACAATAGGTGTTGTTTTGGGTTAGAGAAAAGATAAGCTGCCAGTGGTCATTGCCTATCTCAGCAAATCACTTGCTGAAGTATAGCTGAATTACACCACAACTAAGAAAGAGCTTCTGGCAGTGGTTTTTGCTGTGGAAAAATTTAGACCTTACCTACTTGGGTCTAAAACTGTAATCTTCACTGACCACTCAGCATTGAAGTACCTATTGTCCAAGAAGGATGTTAAGCCCAGGCTGATTAGATGAATACTCCTGTTTTAGGAGTTTGACATTGAAATCAAGGATAAAAAGGGTGTGGAAAATGTGGTGGCTGATCACTTGTTCAGAATTATGTTGGAGAAATGTATTGATGATCCTACAAATGATGTCTTCCTGGATGAGCAATTGTTTGCCATCAAATCCTTGATTCCTTGGTATGCACACATTGTCAATTATCTAGTTATAGGCAAGATTCCTGTCCATTGGACCAAAATGGACAAAGACCTGTTTTTCTCACCGGTCAAATTCTTTTTCTGAGAGGAACCTTGCTTATACAAGTATTGTGCAGACCAAATCATTCGAAAATGTGTTTTAGAAAGTGAAGTCACCAGTATTCTGGCCATGTGTCATGAAAATGTCTGTGGGGGTCAGTTTAGTGGAAGAAAAATAGGTGACAAAATCTTGCAGTGTGGGTTCTCTTGGCCTTCTCTATTCAAAGATGCCAATACACACTGCAGGACCTGTGAAAGATGTCAGAAATTAGGAGGGTTGTCCAAGAGAAACTCAATGCCTTTACAACCCATCCTTATTGTGGAACTGTTTGATGTCTGGGGTATTAACTTTATGGGCTCCTTTCCTCCTTTCAATGGTTATCATTTCATCTTAGTGGCAGTGGATTATGTTTCAAAATGGGTAGAAGTTGTTGCCACAAGAACCAATGATAATCAGGTTGTCCTCAAGTTCATAACGTAGAATATCTTCTCAAGATTTGACACCCCTATAGCCATTATCAGTGATGGGGGTAGCCATTTCTGCAACAAAAATTTCAAGAGCTTGCTCAAGAAGTATTCTGTCAACCATAGGATTGCTACTCCCTACCACCCACAAACCAGTGGGCAAGTTGAAATTTCAAATAGGGAGATCAAACACATCCTTGAGAAGACTGTGAGGACTGACAGGAAGGACTGGGCTGAAAAGCTTAATGATGCACTGTGGGTTTATAGGACTGCCTATAAGACTCCCATTGGAATGTCCCCTTTTAGACTGGTTTATGGCAAGGCTTGTCATCTCCCAGTAGAGTTAGAACACAGGGCCTATTGGGCCATTAAACATTTAAATCTAGACCTAACTTCTGTTGGTCATCACAGGTTGCTGCAGCTATCAGAATTGGATGAGCTGAGGATGGATACATATGCCAATGCCCGGATCTACAAGGAAAGGTCCAAAGCTTTCTTTGACAAGGGGCTGTTGAGAAAGAGCTTAATAGCTGGTGACAAGGTTTGGCTGTTTAACTCGAAACTTAAATTTTTTTCTGGCAAATTGAAATCCAAATGGGAAGGTCCCTACATTGTCATGACTGTTTCCCCATCTGATGCTGTGGAAATCAAGGATCCCAAGTCGGGGAAAACATTGAAGGTGAATGGCCAGAGGCTTAAGCCTTGTTTTGAAAAACCTGCTGAACCCATGGACACCATTCACTTTCAAGGGGATCCTTCATTAAACTGATCCACAGGTGTGTCAATATTGTATCGTATGTACCTTGGTTTTGTTAGATTTGTCTTGCTTTCTTTTGTTCACATTCTCTAGGAAATTTTAGTGGCCCCACTTGAATCTGGACCTGTCTGGTTTGAATTTTATTTGCTTGGTTTGATGATTACTGCTCTTGGATTGATTGTTTTTGCTTGAATACATAATGTGGGAGGGTGATTTTTATTGTCTTTACTTGAATGATTGATTTTAATGTGTTTGGGGGTACCCCTGGTGGTGAGAGTCATGCCTAGGATCCAACCCCAACATCAATGGAAATGGCAGAACAGAGAGCACATGCTCTATGTTTACTACTTTGCTGTCGCTGGGTTCAAAAGGAGGCCTGAGAGACTCTCGCACAGTTCACATAGAAACATTCAATAGCTGTCGCAAGATTCAAGTAAACCTGGAAACCTCTCGTGCGATCCAAATAGAGCATTTCACTAGCTGTTGCGAGGTTCAGCAGGAAGCCTGGGGGACTCTCGCACAATTCAAAAGGAATACTTCATTAGCTGTCGCGAGATTCAAAGTGAACCTCAGAGTCTTTCGCGTAATCCAAAAGGAGGCCTGGGAGCCTCTCGCGCAATTCACATGAATTCTTCACATGCTGTCGCATGCTCCAAGGTCAACCTAGGAGATTGTCACGCAATTCAAGTTGAATAGCACCTTCGCTAGGTTCATTTCCAATCCCGCGACCAGATATTTCCAAAGCGTGCCGAGCTTCACGATAAGTATTTAAACCCCGTGCTTGTCGACATTTCTAGTACTCTCTTCCTTCTTCATCTTACGAAACCTTAGCTTCCGACGCTCTTCTACCTCTCTCCTCCAGCATCCACTCTACAACCCATCATTCACACCAGGAATTTACAAATTGGTCCCAAATTCATCCCCATCAGTTGCCCTCTGCTCAGAGCTCTCATGGTGCACTGTGCGTTAGATCGAACCAAACCCTAGGATTTTAGGGTAAGCACTCAGATCTCAATCTCCCTTTCTCATCTTTCAAGGTAGAATTTGTAATGGCCCCTAAGAGCGCACCAAATAAAAGGGGCAAGGATAAGGCCCCTGTTGAGACCGCTCCTAAGAAGGCCAAGACTTCAAAGGCACCTAAAAAAGGGAAGGAAGTGGTTGAGGAGGTGGAGGAGCCAACCCCTGAGTTTTCTACTCCTTCAGAGCTCATGGCTTCAATCCCCTTAGAGCTTGAAATAGCTTTTGACCTGCCATTCTTTGAGAAGGAGCCTCTCTCTGCCCCTACCATTCAATTTATGAGAAAGGCTGGCCTGACAACCTTGATGAGAGGAATTTCAGCACAAGCCTACCCTAGGCTAGTGCAACTGTTTTATCAGCACATTAGGGTAATCATGGACAAAGATGGGCAATCATGTTTTTTGGTGCTGATTAATGATTTTGAGATGTTAGTGAGCCCTAAGCTGATTGCAGAGGTATTGGGCATCCCAGCCGCGTTTGACACTAGCTGTGGATATGGCCCTCCCCTGAGTGCCTCCATTGACACCATTGCAAGGGTGCTGACTAGAGGATTATAGGCCTTAGGGGATTCTATCAGAAGAAGAGAGTTCGAGCCTGGACTCCTGTTCATCGACCAAGTCCTATGAAAGAACATTTACCGCTCAGGACATCAGCAAGAGGAGAGCTCCCATTGTGAATGTTGTCTATTCTTTCTCTCTGGGCCATGGCTTCCATGCAGCCTGGTTAATGTTTAAAGCTATGAAAGATCTAGTGGAGAAGTTAGGGCAAAACAAGAAGCCTCACACACTCCCCTATGCTAGAGTAATTACCAAGCTACTTTTGAAAGGGGGGTACAAAAGAGCAAAAATAGAGGGGACTACCACCCTTGCCCCTACTACTTTTGCCAAGAGGCAATGGGGAATTAGCAGGAGCCAAATGGAAGCATAAAAGAAGAAGAAAGCTGAGATACCAATTTCCCACGAAGCCCGTGCGACGCCTCACTGCCGCGCACAGCGAGGCCAGCCTAACTTAGATACCGATTTCCCATGAAGCATAACCTAACATTGATTATAACGCTGGTGCAACGTCTCGCTTCCGCGCACAGCGAGACCACATATTCAACCATCACTCTGATACCACCCGCCTAAAGGACGGGAACTCCCGCATCGTGGTTGCCTTCACTCGAGGCTAACCCTCTCAATACATCGTGTTTAACAGCGACATGCATGCCAGCACCTCAGTGCCACTTGGCCTGTCTAGCTTCACCCTGTGCAATGCACTAGTCCCTCGCTTTAAACAGTGGCATGCATCTCTTCATGCCATTCAAGCCAACCCATGTGTGTGGCCCACGCGACCAACACACTTGGAGTAGCATGCAGCTCTTCATGCTCTCCAAACCAAGCATCATGTGTGGCTTGCTCGACCAGCACATTGCCTCTCCAGGCCCTCAGCTAGGGTGTGCCACTGCGTCCCACATAGCTCTTGAGTGCCCACGTGAGGTCTCCGACCCATGTGCACCGCGACGCCAGCACGGGGCCACATGGTAACCTCACCCAGGCGACACACGGCATCGCCGTAGCACCGCATTGCTACAGTGATGTTCTAGGCCCACCCCTAACCTAGAAAGCTCATGCGCTTGTCCCGCAACGCAAGGCTCCATGTGTAGGAGAATAGCTCCACAGCTCCCTTCCCCCTATATATGGTCCAAAGACCAACTTAGGTAAAATAGCAGAAATCCCTCAAACCTATTGGCTTGACATACCACCATGGCACACGGCCTCCTACCGGTGGCACACTCCTGCAAAGGTGGTGTCTTGCCATTAATCATGGAAGACGATCCTCTGATCGTGGCATCCAGTGCCATCCTCCAAGCCCACATGGCTTGCGAGGTCACGCATCAGCGTCCCTTGCGACCGTGTCGCATCCGTGTCACGTCCGCATCGCGACCACGTCACGAGGCCCACATGGCCTCATGTGCAACATAGCACTGTGTCGCGACCATTGTTAAGACCTGAAAAGTACCACTTTTCACCCCTTCACTTAACCTTTGATTAGACCTTTAGACACCTAATAAACTCATCTTAAGTGTTTTGTTCAGGAAATAATCAGCAGTGAAATAAGGCCAAGAATCCTGTTATGGAGCTCTCTTTGGCACCAGATGCCCCTCAGCAAGAATAAACCTTGAAGCTTCGCGCTGATCAGCTGAGTTTCCTAAGGCTTTACAGGCAACCTCTCGCGCAGATGAATGACTGGGGGGCTTCAGAAACTCAACACCGCATAGCTCTCGCGAAGCTCAAGAGTAGAACACAGCGCTCAGTGTCACGCAGTTCAAAGCAGACCTCTCTCAATCTCACGAAGGTCGCTTAAGACAGCTGAGGAGAGAGAGCTTCAGAAGATTTCTCGTGCAGCTGTCGCGTAATCACCGCAGGGTACAATTCTCAGAAGAAGAATGCCTCACGTAGTTCGCGCGCCATTCAAGAAAGAAAGCATCCTAGAGAAGAGCAATGAGCTACCACGCGACAAGTCTGAGAAACTACAGCTACCTAGCGAGGCTTTGAACCTAAACTTCCATCTTTTTAGCAGAGGGCATTCTAGAAATTTCCAATGATTAGGGCACGCACTCTCATGCTCAAATCTCCGTGCACATGCCTCGAGGCATCCAAGGATCAGTAGAAGGCCAAGTGGCATCGTTAAAATTAGGGTTTCCTAACCCTAATGTGCCGCCACCCCACTGCTATATATACCCGAGCCTAGCTTAGGTTTAGGTATCTGGGAACCTATCTCAGATCGCTTTTCTTTTCTTTCTTTTTTTAGCAGTAAGTAGTTTTTCTTTTTCTTTTTCTTTTCTTCTCTCCATAGTCCAGCAATTGCTGGCTATGACTTATATATGTATTTGAGTTAGATTAATGGAAGTTTTGCAATAGGATTTATACTTTGTGGGATTATTGTTTATATGTGAGATGCTCTGTGCAAGGCTGCTGTCTTGTGATCCCCATTGCCTTGGCTGTGCTTCAAAGAAATGGAGGACTGATTTTAAGGGCCACTCAGATCCAAGTAACCTGTGTGTCTGGGCTATCATGGTCTTCCAGCCTTAGCCCCACCGCAGGACCTACTAGATCTGAAATCCCCATGGGAGCTTGAGCTGGTAGCCTGGTGAACATGGTGGTAGCAGCGATAATCTTATTTTATTTTGGGCTCCGTGAGGCGGATAACCTCTGGGATAGTCTGTGACCATTTAAGTAGACCGGTTATTGCCTTTGGGTGATTCTGATCCACCGATCCAAGATGGATCCTTCTTCTTTTCACCTGAGCTTGTAGATGCCTGGTGAGGGATTGTACAGAGGCAGACTCCCCCATATTTTTATAGATCTGCCATCAGATGTTGGATCTGATCTGGTTATAGAGATTGTTGGCTGGTGACTGGACCATTGTAACCTCTCTCAAGCAATGGACAGCTGGATCGAAGGTTGTACCCAATCGCTTGCTGGTTCTATGTGTCTAGGCTATCATGGTTTTCCAGCCTTAGCCCCACACATGGAACTTTAGAGGTTGAGGTTCCCTATGGATTCCTGAGCTGGTAGCCTGGATGAAATAGTGCCTGCAATGATTTATTTGTTATGTTCTGACCCATCCCTGGATAGTGGCTCCCCTATGGGATAGTCTGTGACCATTCAAGTGGACAGGTTATAGCCCTAAGGGTGGAGTCATGGCAGTAGAGATGGGTTGGATCCTTTCTCCTCAGAGGTGATAATGTAGCCTATGGACAGGATTTCTATAACATCAGATCTAAATCTAAGTTACAAGAACTCCTCTAATCTTGGCTCAAAAACATATTTCTCACCTTTTTATAATTATTTTCCACACTCCATCCATCCTCTCAATCCTTTCTATAATTTAGTTATTAGAATACTTAGAATAAGTGACCTTAAACTCCCCTCCTTTTAAGACTGCCAGATATGTAGACAGATCTGGAGGGACTACTAGAGACGGCTCCCTTGGAGCCTTAGATCACCTTTCCCTGTGGGACAAACTCTTACTTATCAAAACTTGCTACAAAGGACCCTGTATCTTGCAGGTCTAGGATTTTCGAGTGGTGCTGATTCATCCCCTGTTTTATTCTGTTTTTGGTTTTTAATTAATTTTCAACACCAACCAATAAGCGAAGCACACTTGAGATCGACAACAACCATGTCGCGTCATGTCGCGTGCCCTCATGGCACCACATGGCATACCCTCATGGCACCGCATCACGTCTAAGTCATGACTGTGTGTCGTGTCCACTCGACACCATATCGGGTCCGTCATTGCACCCAGATGCCAAGTGCCCTCTTGGCACTGCATCGCGTGCCCTCAATACATTCTGAAGAAGCAACTGTTACAAGGCCCGCCCTTGTTACTGTAGTAGCCCCCACATCTCTCCCACCTTTTACTCTAGGATCTCCTATCCTGACCACATCCCCTACTCCATCTCTCTCTCACCCTCCTCTGTCCTCATTATCTATGCCCACTCCCCCTTCACCTGTGATTGGTTCCTGGGAGGACATCACCCCCCATGTTAGCCCCTCCCCATCGCCTACCTTACCTCAATACACAACCCTAATACGCCCATCATCTTCACAACACCCCGAAAGCCCTCCACTCATCTCCTATAAAAGAAAGAAAACCACTGACATCACACCAACCATCCCCCTGACACCACCCACAATCCCTTTCATTACCACTAACACACCTAACATTGATGCAGACACCACTCCAGCCATGCCTACCACATCCCCATTCACAGACATTGACCTCCACCTTAACACTATCATTGGATTCCAAGCCTTCATGGCTACTTTCCTTGACACTATGCCCACCCACTACACCCCCCTCCCGGACTCCCCAATTACATCACAACATTACTCACCAGAACGCCAATCTCCCCCTCCTTCCACTTTCCATCATGCACCTTCCTCACCTTTTCAACCTGTGCCATCCTCTACACAAACTCAACCCGCCAGCCCAGACACACTAACACTCATCCTCTTCCTCATCCAAGACATCCAATCCCAACTATCCACTACTACACACACCCAGGACCAGATGCAAACTGACCTCACATCCATCAAATCTACCCTATAGACATTAACCAACCCACCCATCCCTCAACAATCCACTCCAACCCCCCTGGTCCTTTCCCCTGACTCTCAACCTCATTCACCACCCACATTCCCTTTTATCCCCCCAACCCCCCCATTCCCCTTCATACCTTTCACCATTCCTTTTTCCCTCCCCCACCACCTACTCCTAGTGAGCCTCCTTCATTTTATTTCCCCCCCATGCTTTCGATCCCACCTCTTATCCTACCCCCTCCAACATACACTGACAAATAGACCCAAACAGACCCAAAACTTGTTACCCTCCGCCAACGACTAGACTTATCCACTGTTAACCCCATTTCCCACACCTAGGACCAATCACAGTTTGCTCCTTCCACTTCCTCTCTTCCCATCTCCCCCAAACACTCTTTTTACATCCCTCCCTACCTCACCATCCTCCATGTCATGAGGGACAATCCCTACCTTAGGAGGGATGTCCTAAGGGGCATGGCCCAACTTAGACAGCCCATTGAGACCCCCCTGCTGTAGCAGATTGATGAAATGAAGGAGGCCCACCAAAAGTAACTACTGGGTATCTCCCTGGGGTGGACTAATATCTTGGAGGCCTATCAGAAGGCCCAATCTATGGCCGCTTATCATCAGCTGAATCTGGAGCTGGAGAAAGCCAATACTACTGTGGAGAGAATGAAGGTCAGGATGTTCGAAAAGAGGCTCAACAATGCCCAGGAGATCTTCAGGCTCCAAAAGGAAATCCATGAGACTGACCTCCTCAATGCCAAAATCCAGATAGCCTCATTGGAAGCTGCTTTGGCTGCTGCCAAAAATGCAGCCTCTCTATTCGCATGCTAAAACCTGAGCCTCCAGCTACCCAAACTCCAGCTACCCCAACTCCAGTTGCCCAGTCTGAGGAGGTACAACCAAAGATCTAGCCAGATAAAGGGAAGGCCCCTGCTGCCCCTCCTTCCTCACCTCCTACAAAGTAGCCTCCACCTACCAAGACCCCTGCTGCACCTCCAACTGAACAAACTTATCCTAAATAGAGGAAAGTCACTGCTAAGAGGACTGCTTACACAACAACCTCTATTAAAATTGACAAAGAGCCAGCATTCCAGTCTGAGGAGGCAAAACCCCCTGGCCAACCTGAGCCCAAAGCAAAAGGGAAGTCCCTAGTAGCCCCCACTGAGGAAGACAAAGGAAAATCTCCTATGATCCCTCCTAAACCCAAAACCAGAAAGATGAGGGTGAGGGCACCAAAGGCCCTAACCATGAAGAAACCACAAACCCAACCAAAGAAACCAAGGCAGCCTAAGAAAAAGACTCCAATTGCAGGCAAAGCTAGGAAGAAAATAAGTCCAACTGAGAAGTAAGCCCGCAAGAAAGAGGACAAAGTTGCACTTAGGAAACATGCATAAAAGATGGGCTGGGACTGGTTTACAGATTCAGAATCAGATTCTTCCTCCTCTTAGACAGGATTGTACTTAGGCTCTTCTTTCCTTATCCTTCTTATCTTCTCATTGTAATTACAGTTGTACATATCCTCTCAGTTAACAGAAATTTTTTCTTTTTGTTTATCGATTTATGTGCCATATCTGTTCTGCGTGCTTGTTTATTTTTTTTAAATTAGTCTTCATATTGTTCACTTTTGTCAGTAATATGGGAAATGAATTTAGGGAGGCTATTCTCATTTGAAGTAGGAATCTATGTGAAGGGTAGATGTAGATGACAACTGAGTGGATGCATGACATTGTGCAAGTATAGGCCTCAGTACAAATGGTGCACAGAGGTCGAGTGTTGATCTCGATCAAGGGGTTAAAATGGCCTCATTTTCATAATCTTGGGCCATGTCAGAGCTTGCTCGTGGAGTCCTGAGTGCGCGCAACGCAGAATTCCACATCTTCCAGTGTGCAGTTGCGCGATACACGGGATCACCTTAAATACCAAGGCTAAATTTAGACCATCATTTAGTGTGAGCTCTCTTTTCTCATAATCAGTTGTGCGATTCATCATTCCCTGAACACTCCCAATTTATTGCCAAGCTTGGAAAGGGACAAAACTTTCATATGTCGATTCATTTTCCACCATCCAAGTCTTTTAAATACGAAGTTAGTTCATCTTCATCTCATCCTTTCTCTTCTAACCCTAGCAGTCCGGCCCTCCTCATAACCATGGCGTATGACAAACCCAACGAGTTCCTAAACAAATTCTATCCTATGTGGTTGGACCCCCCACCGCCTAAGGAGCCGGACCCATTACAATTTCTTTGGGATGAGTATGAAGAAGTCCAGAGGATCCTGGCCAAGGAGGAGAAGAAAAAGGAAAAGAGAGAGAAGAAGAAAAAAATTGAACCACCCGCATCTCCCCCACCATCTTCCTCAAACCCACCACCACCAACTCCCCCATGATCCCTGTTCTCCCCCCCCCTTAGTTTGTCTGTTCTTAGAATTTAACTTTTCTTTTTAAATCTTTTTGTAATATTTTTTTATATTATAATGAATTTTTCTTTTTGTTCTATACTATTCAGTTTCCCATCTTTGCTTAGTTCTATTTGCCTGCTCTTATATATTTTTGTTTGTCTTCTTTTGTGTTTATTTGTTCTGTATGAAATCTACTGCACTTTCTCACCTTTGAACTAGTGAGGACACTGCTCCTCATGGTTTGGGGGTGTGGTAGGGTAGGTCTGCCAATAGAATAGTTAACTTTAGTGCAGTAATGGTGGTGTAACTGGGATGAATAAAGTTAGTTTCCACCGAACTTGCTGCAAAGAGGAAACTTGTAAAAAATTAAAATATTTTTGCAGACTTTTCCAAACGGAAAATGTTAAAATCTTGACACCACCATGAAGCTAACATCAGAAAATTTTTCAGTTAATACTCAGTGAACCTAAGAAGAGAGAAACATATGAAAATACACCCCATGGGTTAATTTGAGGACCATACCTAGTGAGATTTGGGCCCATCATTTTCTTGTGAAGAGTGTTTTTTGCATTATTTCTGCTCTAAGGACTGCGTGAATCAAGAATTTTTCACTAGAAGTTGGGCACCTCCAAATCAAAACTGATTGACAACACTCATGACACTAAGGAAATGATCCAAGGCCTTCATTTGGACAATTTGAGCCTAAAATTCCAACCTTTTAAAATCTGCCCTTTTGCATACACTAGTTGAGTCTTATAAATCCTACTTTTCTTTGACAAATACCAGAATACTTGCACCTTAACCTCATGACCTGATTCAACCTCACCCTTACTCTGAGAATTCAGAAGGTAAGGAGGAGTTAAAGATAGTGAGAGTGGTCCAACATTCTGTGGAAGGGGAAGAAAAGCAACTTACGAACAGCAGTGTATCAATGGGATTTGTGTGGCAGTTCATCATAAAAAAATCATAAAAAGATTGAATAAAAATAAAAAGAGAAAAAGAAAGAGAAGTCTAGAGAAGAACATCATCTGAAAATTGTAAAGAAGAGAAGTTGGCCACTTTGATTCTGGAATATATAAAAAAAGATGAAGTTTTGCTGAAATGAAGGTTGTGAAGTCATGAATCATTCCTTACCTTGCTGATTTCTTCATTTTGATTCCCTTTTTACCCCTTGATTCTTTACATCCCTCACCCTACATTACAACCCATTTAAAAAGTCCTTGTAGATCCAAGTGAAATGAGCTATCATGTGGAGATGAGGGGTTGTCCAATCTATGGTGAAAAGTCATGAGGATGTCAGAAATTAGAAGCTTTGCCTATACTAATGCTTGCAGGCCCATTTGGGGTCTGTAACTGCTCTTGAGCTATTTTGAATATGAACACCCTCAGACTGTCAATGTTGAGAGATAGCCCTGGTGAGAATTGGGTCTAAATTTTGACCTCATTGGGGTTGTATCCACCTAAATTTTGAATTAAAGGCAAGCTGGGTACTGATTTTTATGCATTGAATTTCTAATGTAAAATGAATGGTGGTGATGTAAACACTTGCTAAATTTTGAGTTTTGAATGGCCTGCATTACTGCTGTAGTTCCCTCTAAATGTTAAAGAATGGGTGTGGAATGAAGCTTTATACATTGAAATCTGTGTTGTTATTAACTGTACCATATTTAACTGTTCTAATGGTGACGTTTGTGGGTATCTTCACTGAAAACCCTCAGGAGACTTCACTCCTCCACTAGGGATCACCTAGGGGTTTAAAAGGCTTGGTACATATGCTAAATGTACCCGTGATCCCTACAAAAGTGGTATTTAATTAGTTACAGCTTTGCTAAGGGACTAGCAAAGATTAGATTTGGGAGTGTGTTAAGACCTGAAAAGTACCACTTTTCACCCCTTAACTTAATCTCTGTTAGAGCTTTAATCATTTAATAAATGTGTTTTAAGTCTATCCTGTAGGTAATAAGAAACAACTACAAATAAGGCCCTAACCATGCCAAGAAGCTTACCTTTTTATCTCAGAAGTGCTCAGGAGAAAGAAAGTTAGACCCAGATAGAACTGACTGCAGCTTAGGCACAACAAAGCAGAAACAAGTCAAGAAGTGAGCCTCGCGCAGATGTCACAGGGCTTAATTGAACCAAAAAGAATGCTTCAGCCTTGATTGTCACGGGCTTAGCCAGGCTATGCCAAGCTACCGCTTCTACTCTCAGAATGAATGACAGAAGAGCCCAGAAAGTGGACTTCACACAGTTCTCGAGAGGCTCAGTCATAAGCTCTCGCACAATCTCGCGCAACTCAAGAAAGACGTCTTTAATCTTCGCGCAATTCACTGAGGAGAGAGAGCTCCAGGCATTCTAGCGCACAGCTGCCGTGCAGTGGCTGCGGGATACAAACTTTTAAGGAACTGCTCATGTGGTCCAGAAGCCCATGCACATTGTTTCTTCGCAAGGATCATCGTGAGATTCATCAAGGAACGAGCCGCATGCTCAATTCCCCCGCCATTCAAATGGAAAGAGTAATCCCGCGACGACCAGAGCATTCCCGCGATGACCGAAGTACCAATCTCGCGATTGTAAGAGCTTCAAGTCAAATCAACCCCGCGATGCCAATTCTATCACGTGATAAGACCTGGAAAGCCTTTCTACCTAGCGAGGTTCGGGCTCCTAACTTCTACCCACTTCTGTAGGGGCAATCTGGGAACGCCCAGCAACTAGGGCACGCACTCCAATGCTATCATGGCCCATTTCTGTAGAGATTATAGGTTTGTGACTAGATCACTGCTGCCTTTCTAAAGCAGTGAATGGCTAAGCTTAAAAGCTAGTACTCAAACTCTTGCTAGTTCTGTGTGTCCAGGCTAGTGCACATTGCAGGCCTAGCCCCACACACAGAACTTTAGAGGTTGAGGTTCCTATGGATTCTTGAGCTGGTAACCTGGAAGAAGTAGTGCCTACAATGATAAACTTGTTCTGACCCATCTCTGGATTGTGATTCCCCTATTGGATAGCCTATGACCATTCAAGTGGACATGTTATAGCCATAAGGGATTGGATCATGGCACAAGGGTGAGTTAGATACTTTCTCCTCTTTGGTCATAATGTGGCCATTGGACAGGATTTCTATAGCAGCAGATCTGAGTCTGAGTTATAAGACCCATCAGATCTGTATCTAATAGCTTACTTCTCACCATTTTATATTTATTTTCTTGCACTCCATCATTCTTCTCAACCATTTCTGTAGTTTAGGCATTAGGTTACCATAGGATTTAGATAATAGTGACCTTAAATCCCCTTCTATTTAGGATTGTTAGATCTGTAGCTAGATCTGGAGGGCCTACTAAAGATAGCTCCCTTGGAGCTTTAGATCAACTTTCCCTATGGGACAAACTCGTATTAAAACTTGCAACAACAGGCCCTGTATCTTGCAGAACTGTGTATTTTTAGGCTTGTTGCTCTGTAGTTTTCAATCCACCTTTGATTTATTTTCACTAACCCCATTCTTATCACTATCTCTAATAAAGTCAGTAGCAAGCACATAAAATTTCCTAACAGTAGGTAAGGTAGGTGAAAGGATGGAGGAGGGTATCTCAACAGTAAGATCTGCTACAATGATAGTGGGAACCTCCTCCACCTCCTCCAACTCAGCTGGCTGACTCTTCTTAATCAGGGTTAGGCTGGTGGACCATGCCCTTTTTCCATACATTTTTGGGGTCAACTTTTATATTGGCTCATTCCTCTTGACCACATATTTCCCAGCCTTGAACAAACATGTAATGAGCCTACTGAAAGGCAACCCAACACCTTTAGCAAATGCGTGTCTTTTAAGCACCTTATTATTAATGTCTATCATTGTCTCAAAAATCAATTATGGTGCACTCAAAAATTGCCCTTTTGAATAGTAGTACAGAGCATCTACAATTGGGGGTCTTCTCTCCTGCAGGTGCCCAGTGATATACACATTCTTTCTCAAAATAGTGTCGATGAATCTGAGGTTAGGTTGGAGGTCTCTTCTCATCAAAGATTCACCAGATCCCAAAATTCCATTGGTGAGTTTAGCCATTTCTCTGAATGTAACCCATTTGGGTGCTCCCTCATATCTAGTGGAGTCAAATTGACGTAGAACTCCCAAAGCCATCCCAATGTCCTTGCAATCCACAGTGATCTTCCAATCATCAATCAAAATTTCTAGCACATCCTCATTCCCAGGCACCACCTTCCTTGTCAAATTCTGGTACCACAATATAACCAGTCGGGGGTACACAGTCTCCTTCAAAGGTGTAAGTAGGGGTAACAATCCCTCCTTTTTTAAATATATTAGTGTCCCTGGCACTCCTCTATCTCAGTAAAGTATGCAAGATCAAAATCTGTCTCAGGGATAAGGCTCAACCCATTCACAAACTCATTAGGGGTGGTTGATGCAATAGGAGGCTCCACCTCAGGTAATATGCCAGGGTTGGGCAAAGGTGTTTCCCCAGTTGGAGCAGATCTCTCCATAGGTATTTCTGCATCAAGCTCTTGAATTGCGACAGACTTGGCCTTTTTTGGTTTCGGAGACTTTTTAGGCTTCCCCTCAGGAAGCTTCCTCTTGGTAGGTTGGTTGGTGGTAGGCTTTGATGTTTTGGAGGACTTTGGGGTGGAAGAAGCTAGTTGTTGGAATAGGTCAGCTAGGGTTTCTTTAGAATCAACCATTATGCTCCCAGAAATTGATCTCTCAAAGCTCACTCACCAATTTAAATTAAAATTCTGAAGTAAACAACTTAGGAAAATAACAGAGTGAAGTAGAGAGACAACTTACCCAAAACTCCTAGGGTTCTGCAAAAACCGTGATGTATAATTTCAATTTCACAAAAGTCAGGTGCAAAATGCTCCTTAGTGCGGGCTAAATGAACTTGAAGAATGGAAAACTGAGTGGTGAACAGTCCTTAGAGTATGTGGTGGAAAGAGAGTAGCATTAAATGAGGAAGAGAGAGCTAGGGTTTGTAGAAAGTGTTGAATGGAGCAGAAATGACCTAACGATAGGTATATAAAGAGTGAAAATCAATTTCGATACAATGAGCTGAGTGATTTCGATAGGTCAAGGCGTCCTATAAAAAACTAGAAAGAATACAGCGTGCAGATGAGAAGCTTCGATAGGTCAAATCTTTCCTATCGATAGGTTCATGTGGTACATGATTCATCCTTTCGATAGGTTCCTGATAAGTATCTAGAACCTATCAAAAACTTCTTTCTGACCTTTTGAACCTATCGAAGTGTTGTTTTCACCTATCGACAAGTCTCAGTGCCTATCGAAATCCTCAAAAAACCTATCGAAAGGTCAAATGACCTATCGAAATCCTCAAATGACCTATCGAAAGGTCTCATATACCAATAGAAACTGCATTTTTATGCTGTGTTCAGCCTCAGCACCCAACAAACTCATTTGTTGTGCTTTCATTTACGTTATTTTCATTATTGATATTTCCATGGTCCCTGGACTGCTTGGCAAGATTGATACGATGACCTAATGCTAGGATGACAAATTTATTGAAAATGAACAAAACATCAAAATAGAAAGTAATCACTTAAAATAAAATCAAAATATAGTACATATGATACACACTGAAATCATGTATAAATTGGAGGGTCTTGAAAATCAATGGTTTCCTCAGGCTCATAAATTTTTTCAACACAAATCTTTAGCCTCTACCCATTGACTTTCATGACTACCATCTTTGGGGTCCATGATTTTTACAGCCCCGGATGGGGAAACATGTAAAACTGTGTAAGGTCCATCCCATTTGGACTGTAATTTTCCTGGAAAGAATTTTAATCTTGAATTTAACAACCATACCTTGTCACCTATTTTGAATTCTTTCCGCAGCAAATGCCTATCATGAAAGGCTTCAGCTTTTTCCTTGTAGATCCGGGCATTTGAATATGCTTCCAACCTTAACTCATCAAGCTAAGATAATTGCAGTTTCCTGTTCACACCAGCAGAAGTTAAGTCAGAATTTAATGTTTTAATGGCCCAATATGCTCTATGTTCCAACTCAACAAGCAAGTGACATGCCTTGCCATATACTAGTTTGAATGGGGACATCCCTATGAGGGTCTTATAGGTAGTCCTATAAGCCCACAACGCATCTAGCAGTTTTATGGACCAATCTCTCCTATCAACTTATACAGTCTTCTAAAGGATATGTTTGATTTCCCTGTTGGAAATCTCTACTTACCCACTGGTTTGTGGGTGGTAGGGAGTAGCAACTTGTGGGTCACAGAGTATTTTTCTAACAATTTTTTAAAAGGTTTGTTGCAAAAGTTGCTTCCTCCATCACTAATAATAGCTTTGGGGGTGCCAAACCTAGAGAAGATGTTGTCCTTTAAAAACTTAATGACAACCTTATGATCATTTGTTCTTGTAGCTATGGCCTCTACCCATTTAGACACATAGTCCACAGTTACAAGGATGAAATTATATCCATAGGAGGGGGGAAAAGGTCCCATAAAATCAATTCCCCATATGTCAAACAGTTCAACAACAAGCACAGGTTGCACAGGCATAGAGTTTCTTTTTGTAATACTTCCCATTTGCTGGCATCTAGATCAGGCTTCGCAATGCTATATGGCATCCTTGAATAGAGTGGGCCAATAAAAACCACTTTGAAGCTCCTTTGCAGCAATCTTGCTACCACTGAAATGCCCCCACAAGCCTATTCATGACACATGGTTAGAATGTTTTCAAACTCAGTTTCAGGTACACATCTTCTTATCACCTGGTCTGCACAATACTAAAAAAGGTGAGGATCCTCCCACCTGTAATATTGAATTTGTGAGAAGAATAAATTCCTATCATCCTTACTCCAATGTGGGGGTACCCTTCCCACAGCAAGATAGTTTACTATGTTGGCAAACCAGGGTATACGTATCTCCACAGCAAAATGCTGCTCATCTCGGAAAGAGTCATTGATGGGCAACTTTCTATTTCAACATCTAAAATCCTTGATAAGTGGTCTACAACCAAATTTTTAACCCCTTTCTTGTCTTTGATTTCAAAATTGAATCCCTGCAGAAGAAGAATCCATCTAATTAGTCTAGCTTTAGCCTCCTTCTTAGACAAGAGGTATTTAAAAGCTGAATGGTCAGTAAACACAGTGATCTTAGATCCCAACACATGATCTAAACTTATCCAAAGCAAATACAATGGCTAACAGCTCCTTTTCAGTTGTGGTGTAGTTCAATTGAGCATCAACCATTGATTTACTATCATATGCCACCACACATGGTACTTTTTCTTTCCTTTGTCCCAGCACTGCACGAATGGCAAAGTCTGATGCATCACACATCAGCTCAAATGGCAGAGAAAAATCAGGAGCTTGCAATATAGGAGCAGTAGTCAAACAGGTCTTCAGAAGTTTAAAAGTAGCTAGGCATTCATCATTGAACACAAATGGAACCTCTTGGCCCAGTAAGTGGCAAAGAGGCTTGGAAATTTTGCTAAAGTCTTTGATGAACCTCCTGTAGAAACCAGCATGGCCCAAGAATGATCTGACTTGTTTGACAGTTTTAGGAGGGAGCAAATATGCTATTAAATTAATTTTAGCTTGATCAACCTCTATTCCTCCTTGGGAAACAACATGTCCTACGACAATACCTTGAGTCACCATGAAATGACTCTTTTCCCACAACTCAAAACTAGGTTGGTCTCCTCCCACCTTTGCAGCACAAGGCTGAGATGGTGCAGGCATTGGCTAAAATCATCCCCATAAATAGAGAAATCATCTATAAAAATCTCTAGAAACTTGTTAATCATGTCAGAAAAGATAGCATACATGCATTACATAGTCCAAATGGCATTCTTCTGTAGGCAAAGGTTCCAAATGGACAAGTGAATGTGATTTTTTCTTATTCTTGAGGGTAAACAGGAATTTGGTTATATCCTGAATAGCCATCAAGAAAATAGTAAAAAGCCTTACCTGCCAACTTATCTAAGATCTGATCTATAAAAGGCAATGGAAAGTGATCTTTGTTAGTTTTCTCATTGAGCTTGCGATAGTCTATGCATACCCTCCAACTAGTGGTCTGTCTAGTTGGAATCAACTCACCTGAGTCTGCTTGAACTACTGTGATCCCAGATTTCTCGGGCACCACCTGGGTAGGTGCCACCCATTGAGAATCTGAGATAGGGTAAATGACTCCAGCATCAAGAAGTTTGACTACTTCTTTCATAACAACTTCCTGCATGTGTGGATTGAGTTTCCTTTGCATCTCTCTAGAAGGTTTAGAACCTTCTTCAAGATGAATTTTGTGCATGCACACAGCTGGATTTATCCCCCCCAAATCTGCAATAGTCCACCCTATTGCTCTCTTATGCCTTTTTAGCACACAAAGCAATTTTTCTTCCTGCTCAAGAGTGAGGAAAGAAGAGATTATCACTGGCAGTTTGTGATTGGCTCCTAAAAAGGCATATTTTAAAGATTTTGGGAGTTGCTTTAACTCCACATCTGGGGGACTGATGAGTGAAGGCAATAGGGGTACCATAGAAGGTGGTGGAAGAGGTAATAAAGCATGAGTCCATGGGTGATGCTTTGCTGGTCCTACTTCAAAATTTATACTTTCCACTTGCTCAAGCTCGGATGTGGAAGCTTTCTCTTCCACTGTTTCATTCCATACTTCTTCAAAAACATTAAACAAATCATTACCATGCAATAGCTGAGGTAAATTTTCTTGCACAAACTCATCCAGCACATCAATGGAAAAACAGTCCTCATTTCCTAAGTGGGGCTGGTGAGCTGCATTGCACACATTCTGCTTGACTTTCATATTACCAAAAGATACTTCTATGACCCCTAATATACATTGTATATAAGCATTTGCAGTGGCCAAAATGGGCCTGCCTAAGATCACAGGGATAGAAGTAGCACACTTGCTCCGCTCTATATCTAGTATCAGGAAATCAACAGGATAAAAGAATTTGTCAACCCCAACCAAGACATCTTCAAAGATCCCCACAGGCTTTCTTTTAGATCTATCAGTTAATTGTAAGACCACATGTGTGGGCTTCAACTCTCCTAAGCCCAGCTTCTCATATACTGAATATGGAAGCAAATTTACACTAGCTCCTAGATCTAATAAGGCCTTTTCAATGGTATGATCCCCAATGATGAGGGATAGTGGGGACTCCAGGATCTTGGAGTTTTGTTGGAGTTGCAATAGTCAGTATTTGTTTCACTTTTTCTACTGAAAAAACTTTCTTGGACAGATGTATCCTTGATAGTCTTTTGTGGGTGGAAAGGTCATTTAAAAATTTGGCATAAGCTGGAACCTGCTTAATTGCATCAAGTAGAGGCAGGTTAATCTTCACTTGCTTAAAAGTTTTCATCATTTCTTCTATTTTGGCATGCCCTTTATCAAAAGGGGAAAGTGCTTGCATTGCCTTAGGAAATTGCAAATGTGGGACTATTCCCCCATTTGCAGCCTTAGCCAACTCATCATCTCTTTTTTTTATTTTATTTTTTTCTTGAGGATCATCATTATCTTTCTTATTCAACATGGGTTGCTCTTGTTGTACCTTCTTTTTTTCTTTTTCTGAAATTTTCAAAGGCTCACAACCTACTTGATTGTCCACCAGTCTTCCACTTCTTAATGTGATGACAGATTTGGCTTCCTCATGGAAGGAAGTAACCTCACCTACCACATATTGTCTCCTTGGGTTGTCCATGGGTTGGCTAGGCAGCCTACCGTCCTCTCGCTTGGTCAACGCATTAGATAGCTGACCAAGATGGTCTTCTATCTTTTTAGTGCTTTGGCTATGAGAGTGCATAGTTTGAGACAAGGGTCCTAAGTTCTGCAATGAGGCCAGAACTTGTTCCTCAAAAGAAAGTGATCTAGCAGCTAGAGGGGGTGCAACTTGCTGTACAGGCTGAGCCATAGGCCGAGTCATGGGTTGTTGATAGTGGGGCCTTGGAAAGTAATTCTGGTGGTAGGGCTGAGCATTTTTGTAAGGCATGGGCTGCTATGGCTGCTACTGCTAGTTTGGAAAAGTATATTGTCTCCACCTCAAGTTGGGGTGGTTTCTCCATTGGTAACCAGAAGTAGGCTGTTGCCCAAAAGACTAAGTAGCAGCCACATGCTCCATCACTAAATCTAGAAATTGAACAATTGAGGTACATTCCTCAAGGGAGTGAGTGGGGGACTAGCATATAACACATGCCTCCTCCACTTTAGCAGCTATGGGTGACTGCATTGCTCCCATGAGCTTATCAAACTTCTAGGTCAAACTGTCCACTTTCCTTTCCAAATCATTGTGCCTACTCACCTCATACATCTTTCCTCTTATGGTATTTTCTTTCACCATTCTAGGAATGTCCAAGTCCCTAGACAATGTCTCTCTGCATGGAGTTCTCACTGATGATGTCAAACAACTCCCAAGCCTCCTCAGTAATTTTGTGGAGGTACGTACCACCACAAGAGGCATCTACCATATTTCTGCTTTTAGAATCAATTCCTTGATAGAAGCTTTCAACAAGCTACCATTCAGGGATTTGATGATAGGGATATTTCTTCAGGAGTTCTTTGAATCTCTCCCATGCTTGGTGAAAGTCCTCAGTTGGATCTTGAGCAAATGAGATAATGCCCTTTCTCAACTGGCTTGTCTTGGACATGGGGAAAAACTTGGCCAAAAATTGATATTAAAGATCACTCCAGGACTGAATACTATTAGGTGGGAGCATTGACAACCGAGTCCTAGCTCTATCCTTTAATGAAAAAGGAAAGAGTCTCATCCTGGTTGCTTCCTCCCCCAAACCTGTTATATTGAATGTAGTGCATAGTCTTAGAAATTCATCAATATGCTTATATGAGTCTTCCTTGGTCAGGCCATGGAATGAGGGTAGCATTTGGATTATGGAAGACTTGATCTCATAGTTCCCTTAAACAACAGGGAATTGAATGCAGAAAGGGGAATTGTAAACCCTTGGTGCATTGAATTCCTTTAAGGTTCTAGGTTGCTCACCCATTTCAGTAGATTCAGATGCAGCAGATGTGGGTGAGATTTGTTTAGACCTAACAATTCTTTCAACCTCTAGATTTAAGGGAACAATCTGAGGGTTGAGAGTTCTCCTTCCAAACATACACCACTCACAATCTTAATGCACACACAATGCAGAGCAAATTTAACACAACAATCAGGAACAAGCATAATTAACTAATAAATATGCAAATCCATAGATTAAAAAAATAAAAGGAGTAGAGGGATGCAAACTTTAGCACAGCCACTAGCACAATGCTCCTCCTTAGACACAGCTTCCAATCTGTTAAAAATAATAGAAACTATTCCAAAACAGCAAAAACTTTCAAAAGCAGTTAGTGCAAAACTAAACAGTCTATTAGAGATCTATAATCTATACTAAAAAAAACTTAGATCTACCAATTTTAAGCACATAGATCCCCGCAGCGGCTTCAAAAACTTGATGGCCACTTATCTTGTATTCAAAAAGGGGTTTAAAATCACACAATTAAAAGACCTATTGGTTGCACACACCAAGGCAAGCAGACACACAGACCTGCAAGTATTCAGGGCCTATTGTAGCAAGTTTTAAAAAAAAAGTAAGGGTAAGTCCACAGGGAAATGTGAGCTGAAAATTAAGTAAATCTCCATATCTAAGGCAGATCTAGCACCCTACCTACTACTAAAATAGAAAAAGAGAGAGGAGAGTTTTGAAGGAGTTGTCACTTTAAACTAAGCTACGGAAACACAATTAAATGCAGAAATGAATGGAGATTAAGTCCAGAGTTCAGATCTTACAAGTGAGGAGAATTTTTGGTAAAATTAAAAATAGAAAATGGAGAGAAACAACTTGGAGTTTGATCTTGCTGCAATTGGATTGAGCTGACAGTGTCACAAAGAATTCAGAGTGCATTAATACCTGATCTGGCTATAAGCATAGCTGCAGGGTAAAAGATCTGATCAAAGCCAGAGATTTTGATTAATCTTAAGGCTATGATCTGTCCACTTCAATGGTCACAGATCATCCAATAGATTCACTCCATTCTCAAGCTTCCATCAGAACAGTAGAATCACTATAAATGCTGCAACTGCCAGGCCACAGACATAGGTAATTGCAGGAACATTAGATCTAGGGAGATCAAATGGTATCCAAGAGGTCTACCAGTTAAGTGGGTGAGCTATTCCCATCTACACAAATCCGGTTGAGCACCAAATGAAACCAGATGAGCTATGAATCTAATTATAATAATTAAACCAACATTGCATTGAAATAAAATCGCTATACAATGAAATGCTCTCAGATTTGTAGTCTGCGCATCATCTGACCCTCAATAACATTCACAACTCTCCCTAATTACAGATCCAACCTTACTCCTTGCTGCTCCAAAGAAATTAGCCAACCATAGTTGGGCTAAAAGAAAGAATAGAGAATTTCGATGTAAGTTCCGATCTCGAGAATTGATCCCCCCTTTTTTCTGGCAGCTTCCCTCCTTATATAGCTCTCCCTTTTTAGCCTCAGATCTATTTTTCCCGCCAATCACAGCTCCCTCAGGATAATTCTATTATTCCCTCTTCTATTCTCCTTCTAGAAGGCTCTCTCAATTAGTTCGAGTTGGGGGAGAGCATGTGGGTCGATTAGGGTTTCCCAGGGCACTTCTAGAAACTTTATACCGGTCACTAGAGTGTCTCGGATTGAGTGCAGCAGGTCACCAACTTGCAGCATGTGCACAACAGCTTTTCTGAGAAGTCCTTTAGTTGATTTTAATAGGTTGTTGAAGCTTTTGACAGGTTCTAAACAGGCCTTTTATTCCTTTCGCTACGATTCAGGATCCTTTCGATAGGTTCCGATAGGTTGATCCTGAGAATAGAGCTCTAACATACATAACCTTTATCTGGTGTGTTCGACAGGTTGGGGAATCCTTTCGATAGGTTTACCTCTATGTAATAAATTTTGATAGGTTTGCTTCTAGCTTCTATCGATAGGTTCCAGACATCTCGATAGGTTCTCTTCAAGCTCAGGCAACCATTCGATAGGATGCTCCCTCTTTGTTTTCGACTGCGCGATAGGTTCTGGATCCTATCGAATTCTTCCATCCTCATGACTTCTTCCTTTTTTCAGCCTTCAGATTCTATCGACAGGTTCCAGTAACCTAGCGACAGGTCCTATTTTTACTCCTTTAAAGATGCTTTTCTTTTGTTGCATGCTCTAAGTGGGCCATTGTTGGGTCTGACCTGCACTGAGATATGGATTTCTGCAGTATGACTGCTTTTTACTGCTATCTACAAGACATCCTCAACAAGCATTTATTAGTACACTCATAGGTCTATCAAAGCTCATGTTAAGGGGTGAAAAGTGGTACTTTTCAGAGGTTAACAAAAGTCATAATTCAGCCTAGCGAGATCTTCGCGACCTAGGCTACCTGGAGCCTCATCAGCGCAAACTGTGCTATTCAAAGTAAAGTGAACTTCGCGAGCTCTTCTTCAGTAGCAACTCCAGCAACATGAGAACCATGTGAGAAGCAAATCAAGTAAAGCCAACCTCAAGAGGCACGGGCTCCCTACTTCTCAGTCCATACATAGGGGTATTCTTGGGATTCCACTACAGTTAGGGCACACATCCTGAGGTGTTAAGCTATTTCCCACTTCCCGAGGCAAGACTTGGCCACAAATGGGCCATGACAGTAGCTAAAATTAGGGCATTTCTCTTCTATTTTCTGATTGGCCAAGGCACAAGATATTTTTGGTGGAATTGTATATAATCTATAGAGTTTAGCATAAATGTATCTAACTTTTTACCCTAATTTGGTGCTTGCTTAGGTCAGTTAGGGTTAGGGTTATGTCTTCTTCTTTTCTTTCTCTTCTTGCGTTAGCACAATAGCAATGTTGGGCTAAGTTCTTTGTAGAAGTTGAGTTTATTTTTATATTGTAATCGGTTTTCTGAATACATAAGGAACTATTTTTGGGATTCTTTGCATAGACTGTTGTCTTGTGGGCACTCATTGTAAGTTCCCTTTAATCAATGAAATGCCATGTTTAAATCTCCATTAGATCTATATTTTCTCTGTATTTTTTACATAGATGTGTATGGATTTGATGATCCCATGGTTGCATGAACTTGTAGCCCTACAATCATGGTGACAACAGTAATATTCATGTTCTATATCCTTCATCTATGATTAGGATAACCTCTGGGATAGCCTGCGGCCATTCAAGTGGGCAGGGTAAAACCCTAGGGCTGGTCTGAATCATAAGATTGAGATAGATTCTTCTTCTTAGCACTCGAGCTTGTAGCCAAGTGAGAGATCATTGCGGAGCCAAACTCCCCTCTATTTTGCATCATCATCCTCAGTATTTAGATATGAGTTTTATAGAGATTACAGACTTGTGAGCTCGGTCATTCAAGCCTTTCTGTAGGAATGACTAGCTAAATCTAAGTCCTCATTCAGCCTGAGATTTCTTGTGATTTCCACTTGAGTTTCTAGGACTGTTTGCTCCTATGAATGCATGAGCTTGTAGCCTTGCATACATAGTGTCTGTAATGGTATTCATGTTCTGATTTAATCCATTGATTGGATGAAATCCCTGGGATATGTTACGACCATTGTAGTGGACAACATATAACCCTATGATCAGTACTTACCTCTGGGTTAGGTTATATTCTTCTACCTAGTAGATGTGCTTGTAGCCATCTGAAGGACTGCTGCAGATCCTGTTCTAACACTAAGATGCATAGCTGATTTGACCGTAGCTATTTATTTCTCATCATTTTTACTTTATTTTCTCACTCCATCATCATCCTCCTTTCCCCCTTTCTTTAGTTTTATTTTCTATTTTTAAAGTAGTGTAGATAGTGACACCCCAAACTCCCTTTCTTTAGGATTGCCAGATTTGTAGCCAGATCCGGAGGTCTATTATACAACCCTTATGGTTCTAGATCAGATTTCCCTGTGGGACAACCCTTTCTTATCAAAACTTGCTACAATAGGCCCTGGATCTTGCAGGATTGTGTATTTTTAGATTGCTATTTTCATCCATTTTACTCCACCTTTTGATTTATTTTTAACACCATATTTTTGCCATACATTTTCTTATAAAATAATTAGCAACTCTAAAAATAAACCAACAAGTTTTTGGTGCCGCTGCCGGGGAAGCTTGATCTAATTAGTAGACCTGAGCTTTTATTTTCTGTGTTTATAAACTCAGTTGTTACAGTAACTGTGTTTGAATAAAAGTGCTACTGAATTTATTTTGGATTCTTACAAATCTAGAATAGTAGCAAAAAGTGGAGTTAGAAGCTGCAGTTAGAGCTTGTTTGCCTTAGTTTGCACCCCCCTCTCGTTTGCTTTTTGTTTCTTTTCTGTTAATGCCTTAAATTCAGCAGTAGAATTTTAGCAGTAATTTTTATTTATAATTTTTTTTAGTGTGCTGTAGTGTCTTTCTTTACATGTTTTTATATGTGTATGCTTGGTAGAAGGTCTCTTAGACCTCCAATAGAACTTTTAAATCCTGAGGTAGAGAGGGTCCTTAGACTTAGGAATACCACACAAGCCCCTGCTGTTAATACTGAGCCAGCAGTGATGGGTGAGAAACAAAGAACATTGAAGGAATGCAATGCACCAGGTGTACATTCATCCCCCTTTTTCATTCAATTTCCTGCCATAGAAGGCAATTATGAAATCAAATCAACAACCATCCAAATACTACCATCATTCCATGGGTTAAGTAAAGAAGACCCATATAAGCACATAGATGAGGTCCTTGCTTTATGCACCACATTTAATATTGCTGGCTTGGGAGAGGAAGCCACCAAACTGAGGCTTTTTCCTTTTTCCCTAAAGGATAAAGCCAGCACTTCGCTCTCCATGCTCCCAGCAGGCAACATACAATCCTAGAATGATCTCCAATGCCAGTTTTTGGCTAAATTTTTCCCTATCTAAAACCAGCCAGTTGAGGAAGAGCATACTTTCTTTTGCTCAATTCTCAATTGAAGATTTCCATGGAGCATTGGAAGGGTTTAAAGAGCGGTTGAAGCAATGTCCACACTATCAAATTCCTCAGTAGCAACTTGTCCAGAGCTTCTACCAAGGAATTGATCCCAAGAGTAGGGATATAGTGGATGCCTCATGTGGGGGCACTAACCTTCACAAAATAGCTGATGAGGCTTGGGAAGATTTTGATGTCATCAGTGAGAATTCCATGCAGCAAGAGTCTTTGTCTCGAAATGACATTGAGATTTAAGCTAAAATGATAAAAGAATCCACCTCTAGAGGAAGGATCCATGAGGTCAATGTGTCCAATGACTTGGAAAGGAAGGTGGAGAGTCTAAGCCTGAAATTTGACAAGTTAATGGGTGTAATGCAACCTAGACTTGCTGCACAAGTGGAGGAGGCATGCTTCATATGTCAGTCCCCCACACACTCACTTGAAGAATGACCATTAGCAGGTCAATTCCCTGAATTGGTCATGGAGCATGTATTGTGTTATTTTAGATGCTTGCTATTATTATTAAAATGAGATGGCAAATATCAAAATAAAAAGGTGGAATGAAAGGGATGGAGCAAAACACAAAGCAAACACAAAATAGCAGTCTAAAATACAAACAGACCTACAAGATATAGGGTCTATTGTAGAAAGTTTTAAGAAGTAAGAGTTTGTCCCACAGGGAGTGATGATCTAAAACCTCAAAGGTTGTATAGTAACTCCAGATCTGACTACAAATCTAGCAACTCTAAACCTAAGCTAGAAAGCAAGGTAAAGAGAGGAAGTTTAGGTGTCACAAAAATAAAATAAAATAAAACTAAAAATAGGAAATAAAAACTACAGCTAAAGAAGGGGAAGAAGGATGATGTAGTGCGGTAAAATAACATAAACTAATGGAGAAATAGATAGCTAAGGATAAATTAGCACTGCAACTCAATATTAGAACATGATCTATAGCAATCCTTTAGATGGTTACAAGCACATCTGAAAGGTAGAGGAATCCAAATCAACCCCTGTGAATTAGACTGCTCTCTTAAGGCTATAATCAGTCTACTTAAATGGACACAGACTATCCTAGGGAGATAATCAAATCACATGGATTAAACTCAGAAAACTAATCTAATCCAAGGGAATGGATTAATCTTAAGGCTATAATTTGTCCACTTAAATGGTCACAGACTATCAAGGGATTTCCTCCAACCAATAAATTAAATCAGAACATGAATACCATTGCAGACACTATGTTTGCAAGGCTACAAGCTCATGCAGTCATAGGAGTAAACAACCCTTGAAAATCCAGCGGAAACCACAGACAATCAAAGGCTTAATGAGGACTTAGACTGAGCTGGTCATTGCTATAAAAAGGCCTGTAATGACCCAGCTCACAAGTCTGCAATCTCTACAAAATCTTTGGTCTAAACACTGATGATGGTGATGTAAAACAGAGTAGAGTTTGGCTTTGCAACAATTTCTCACGAGGCTACAAGCTCAAGTGTGGAGAAGAAGAGTCCATCTCAGATCTGTGACTTAGACCAGCCTTAGGGCTATAGTCTGTCCACTTAAATGGTCACAGGCTACCCTCAGAGATTATCTTCCTCACAAATGATGAGATAGAACAAGAAAATTGCTGCTGCAACCATGGTTACAAGGCTACAAGTTCAGGCAACCACAGGAGCATAAAACCCATAAAAATCCATGAAAAACACAGAAAAATACAGATTTAATGGAGCTTTAAAAATAGCATTTCATTGAACAAAAAAAACTTACAATGATCTGCCCTCAAGGCAATAGCCTATGCAAACCCCAAAATAGCTCACTCTATTTAAACAAAACCCATTGCAAAACTAAAATAAAATAGGTGCTACATTAAGCTTTAACTCAACATTGCTGCTGAGCTAAGGAAGAAGAAAGGGGAAAAGAAAAAGGGAATCTATACCCTAAAACCCCTAAAAAATTACTAAAGTGATCCAACTATTCTGGATGATCTCAGGCTATTCCGGGATAATTTACAAAACAACAAATTGTTCTATTTATATAATCCATAAACCCTAATTTGCATTTGCCAATCCAAAATGAGAATGCTTTGGAATTGATGTCGTGGCCTATCTGTGGCCCTTGGATTGCCTCGGGATGTGTGGGACAGCTGGGCACCTCGGGAGGTGTGCCTAGAATCTATGAAATCCCCATAATGACGCTACAATGGGCTGAGAAGTTATGAACCCGAGCCTCGCATGGCTAGAATGTTGCATTTAAGCCTGTGACAAGGCTCTAGCTAGGATCTCGCTGGGTTGGAATTCTGCTCACTAGGTTCAAATACAACAACATTTAAGTTGCTCGCTAGGCACAAATGGAATCTCGCAAGGATCAAATACAAGCCTTTTTAACTGCGCGATAGGATCTTGCGAGGATGGATTTCCAGGTGGCTTCATAATTCTCCCTCGCTAGGCTCTTGTTCAACTGAAAACAGCAGCTTAACGCTGCTCGCGATGATATAATGGAACTGTGCAAGTTCCTTTTTGCACTACAAGTTGTCGCGTGGCTCAGAGAGCTATGCAAGGATCTCTTTGCTTCAGGGCTGCTGGCTCGCAAGGATAGAACAAAGCTGCACGAGCTCCTTTTTCCCCAAAATTGATTTGCACGAGTTCTCCAAGGTGTAGCTCTTCCAATTGTGTGAGAGGCTACCTAAGCTGTGTGACTGCATGCTTGTGCTGCAGCTCTAACCTCAAGAGAGCCTCGCAGGGTTACTTCTGGGTGCTTTAAACCACATGAGAGCTCTGCGAGGGTCCCTCTAGGCTTTCATGCTATTGTTCACAGCCTGCTGCAGTGACCTCCTCATCTTCGGTCCATACTTCTTTTAACTGTTGGACTTCTTGGGCCCACCAAAGCATGCCAAATTGCCCCAATGGTGTAAACCACCATGGTGCATGCCCTGCTCTTCACTCAACTCCAAGAGTTAGCTTTAAAATTCATTCTTCTTAGCTTGAAATAATGGATTGCAATAGTTAAACTCTTCTTTTGCTATTATATACAAAACACACTTAAAAAACCATTATTGACTGGCTCAACGGTCCATCAAAGGCCAGGTTAAGGGGTGAAAAGTGGTACTTTTAAGAGTTTAACACACCCCCAAACCTAATCTTTGCTAGTCCTCGAGCAAAGTGAAATTAAAAACATTTATTCAAAATAGAAAATGCCACTTTCGTAGGGAGCACAGATGCATCTAGCATATGAACCAAGCCTTTTAAACCCCTAGGTGATCCCTAGTGGAGGAGTGAAGTCTCCTGAGGATTTTTAGTGAAGATACCCAAAAACTTCACCAATAAAATAGTTAAATATAGTGCAGTCAATGACAAAATCGATTTCAATAAATAAAGCTTCATTCCACACCAATTCTTTAAAAATTAGAGGAAATTACAGCAGTAATGCAGCCAATTTAAAAACTCAAAATCAGCATGTGCTTGCATCACCACCACTCAATTCACATAAGGAATTCAACATGCTCAAATCAGTACAAAGCTTGCCTTTAATTTGAAAATCAGGTTTAAAAACTACCCCAATGAATTAAGTTTTAGACCCAACTCTCACCAGGGTTGTCTCTCAACAACGAAAATTCAAGGGTGTTCACATTCACATCAGCTCAAGATCAGTCACAGACCCCAAATGGGACTGCAAGCATGAGCATAGGCATTGCTTCTAATTCCTGACATCCTCATTACTTTTCACCATAGATTAGACACTCCCTTGTCTCCACATGACAACTCATTTCACTTTTGGTCAACAAGGTCTTTATGATAGGTTGTAATGTGGCTTATGGGTGAGGTTTAAAAGAATAGGGGGAAAAGAGGGGATTCAAAATTGAGAAATCAACAAGGTAAGGAGGTGATTCATGACTTCACCACCTTCATTTCAGCTCAACTTTATCTTCTTTGATATTTTTCAGAGTCAAAGTGGCCACCTTCTCTTCTTCTTTTCAATTTTTAGATGTTGTTTTTCTCTTGACTTCTCTTTCTTTTTCTCTTTGTATTTTAAATTTATTTTATTTTATTTTATTTTTTGAATGCCACACACATACCACTGCCACACTGCTGTTTATAAGTTGCTTCTCTTCTCCATCCACCAAATGTTGACCCTAGCCTACCTATCTTCAACTTCTTCTCCTTTACCTCTTGAGATCTTAGAGTGAGGGTAAGGTTGAATCATGTCAATGAGGTTTAGGTGCAAGTACTCTGGTGTTTTGAAGAGAAAAATTGGATTTTTAGGCTCAAAGAATGTATACACAAGGGTAGTTTTAAAGGGTTGGAATTTCAGGCTCAAACTATCCAAATGAAGGCCTTAAATCATCTCCTTAATGTCATGATTGCTACCAATCAGTTTCAACTTGGGGGTACCTAACTTCTAGTGCAGAGGTCTTGACTCAATCATTCCTTAGGGCAGAAAAATTATCAAAAATACTCTTCGAAAGAAAATTGATAGGCCCAAATCTCGCTGTGTATGGTCTTCAATTTAACCCATGGGGTGTATTTTCACCTTTTTCTCTCCTCTTAGGTTCACTAAGCACTAACTGAAATTTTTTTCTTGATGTTAGCTTCATGGAGGTGCTATGTTTTCAAAGATTTTCAGTTTTAAAATATTTGCAAAATTTTTAAATTTTCTCAAATTTCCTCATTCTAACAAGTTAGGTGGGAATTGACTTCATTTCTCTTAATTTTCCTCACACTGCTGCACCAGAATTAGCTATTCTACTAGCGGGCCTGCCCTGGTATACCCCCAAACCTAAGTTAAACAATGTCCTCACTGTTTTGAACAACATGTATAGGGGCAGCAGGGTGTAAACACAGACACACTAAACTACAACAGAAAATAACAGAAAAATGAACTAAAACAACGTAGAAAATCAAACCAAAAAGGAGAAAAAGAATATATATGCAGACATACTACTAAGAAAACAAAACCACTACATATACTCCTAAAAATAGCAATGATATACAACAGAAAATAAACTAAAAGCTAACAGTATATACAAAACAGTGACTAAACTAGACACCTAAAAATAAAATCCTAAACATGATTACCTAAACTTGATCTGAGTATGACTCTAAATTGATGGTAAATGATATCAACATGAAAAACACACATTTAAAAGCATGATTCATACAAAATCAGATCACACTATAAAACAATCCTAGATGGGAATTCATGAAAGACTGGAAATTTTAGCAACCCATCTAGAACACAGCTGAATTGGAAATAACTAAAAATAATTTATGAAAGGCCATACCTTTGCATTTGCATCAAACCTGAGTTTGTCCAGCTCAGATAATGCAGTTGCTTGAGAGATGCGGGGAGCAGCTCCGGCCCCATAGTAGGTGGATAAACAAGAACAAGCTGAGGGAAGGAACAACAGGGCAGGTGTCCAAATGGTCTGTATACTAGCCCTATTGAGTAGCCTGAAATGAGTACATTTTTAGCACATAGGTGGGGGCGTCCTCAACCCATACTTCAAAATTTCACACTCCTCAGCCCATCTCATCCATCAAAGATAGCAACTGTATAACAAGCCCCATTTCCTCCATCAAAACCTTCTCCTAGTGGAAGGGAGAAGAACCTTAAAAGGCATGAGGAAATGGGCTTCACATGGTAAATTTATTTATTTTTATTATTTAAATTTTTTAATTTTTTTTTTAATTTTTGAAAATTTTATTTTTCAGCAGGGGCTAAACAACAGCCCCTATTTTTATTCAACTTCTCTCCTTATGCACAATCTCTTGGCATCTACACAGTCCTGGTTTGCCACCTCCTTCTCATTTTTGAGGGCATTGACAACTCTAGTTTCTTTGTGACTTGAAGAGACATCAACAATTAAGTGTGCTCCTCTTGTGTTATTCACTGTTTGGCTCAGGAGCCGACCCTCTTTCATTCTCATCAGAGCATTGGAGAAATAACCAAGCTGGTCCTCAATTTTTTTGATGCTCTGCGAGTGGGAATCCACAATTTGTGTTATGGAGCTTAGGTTTTGCAATGAAGTCACAACTTACTCCTTAAAGGAGGGGGCTCTAGGTTGGGGTGGGGCTACAACTCGCTTACTTGGCTGGAGGGACTGATGTGGTAATTGTGGTCTTGGGGCATAACCTTGAGGGGATTGGTGGTTAGACATGTAGGGCAGTGCCTGCTACTGCTGGGTATGAGGTGCATCAACTTGTTTCCACCTCAGGTTTGGGTGGTTCCTCCAAGTGTTCCCAGTAGGCTGTTGTCCATATGATTGGACAACATTGGCTTGCTCATTTACAATTTTAGGAAATGGACCAGCAGATGGATAATTTAGATGGGTGTGTGTGGGTGAGTGGTGCATGAGGCAGGCCTCTCCAACTTGTGTAGCCATGAGGGGCTGCAACACACTCAATACTTTATCAAATTTTAAGGACAAGTTGTCCACCTTCCTCTCTAGGTTACTGTCTGCAGTTAACTCATACACTTTTCACTTGGAAGTGGGTTCATTTGTATCCCTAGCAGCTGGCAAAATGTCATTGCTTAACAAGGACTCCTGCTGCAAGGAGTATTTACTTATAACATCAAATAGGTCCCATGCTTCTACATCAGTCTTGCTAAGGTATGTGCCACCACTCGATGCATCAATCATAGATCTGCATTTGGCATCTAGCCCCTGGTAGAAGCTTTGACAAGTTGCCACTTGGGGATCTGGTGGTGTGGGCATTGCCTTAACAATTCCTTAAATCTGTCCCCTGCCTCATGCAATGGTTCAGTTGGGGACTAAGCAAAAGAGATAATGCACTTCCTCAACTGACTTGTTTTATCGATTGAGAAAAAGTTAGTCAAGAATTGGCATTGAAGATCATTTCAAGACTGTATGCTGTTAGGTGGGATCAAGGAGAGCGAAGTGTGGTCCTTATCCTTTAGTGAAAAAGGAAAGGGCCTCAGTTTGGTGGCCTCTCCTCTCCCAGATAAGCAATATGAAAGGTAGTACAAAGAAATAGCTCTATATGCTAGTAAGGGTCTTCCTTGCCCAGCCCATGAAAACTTGGTAGCATTTGGATGGTTGAGGCTTTAATCTCATAATTACCCACTACATTATGGAGTTGAATGCAAGAGGGGGATGAGTATGCCCCTGGTACATTGTACTCCCTTAGGGGTCTAGGTTGTTTGCCCATCTCAGTTGTCACTAAATTTTCAGCCGGGGTGTGTGTTGTTGAACCAGGACTCAAGACTCTCTCAATCTCAGGATTTTCTCAATCTCAGGATTTAATGGCACTAGTTCGGGATTGAGATACCTCCGTCCTTGCATACAACAGACACACACAGCAGAACAAGAGTAGCTTACAACATACAGACAAATAAAGCACAAACTAACACACTGCTAAAATATAAAGACCGTATAAATGAAAAGACGAAAAAATTGAAGCAAAAATAGGGGAGGTAGAAAAGCAAACTGATGCCGGAATGCTCCAACTGCAGCTACACTTCCCTATTTGCCACTACTCTAAGCCTGCAAAAATCCAAAATATTAGTAGGAATTTATTCACACACTAAATAGGTAATAAATCTAAAACAAAGAATAAATAAAAACAACAAAATCTCCTAACACTACAGCTATAATTTCTACAAACAACACTAAGACACAAAATACCCAAAACAACAAAGAAAGAAAAAGAGCAAAAATTAGACACAACATACAGCGCTGTAATTTATTCAAACAATACATCTACAAAGAATAAAAACTAAACTCAGATTACCATACTTAGATCAAAACTCTTCGGCAGTGACACCAAAAACTTCTTGGTAATATATTTTAGGTGTTGCTGATTTTTATTAGAAAACATAGTGATAAAAATTAATCAAAGCAAAGGGGGATGGAAAGACATGAACACAACAAACACAAAATTGTAATCTAAAATACACATAGACCTACAAGATATAGGGCCTATTGTAGCAAGTTTTACAAAGTAAGAGTTTGTCCCATAGGGAGTGACGATCTGAAACCTCAAGGGTTGTATAGTAACTCTAGATCTGACTACAGATCAGGCAACTCTAAACCTAATCTAGAAAGCAAGGTAAAGAAAGGAAGTTTAGGTGTCACAAAAATAAAATACAATTAAACTAAAAACAGGAAATAAAAACTACAGCTAAAGAAGGGGAAGAAGAAGGATGATGTAGTGTGGTAAAATAACATAAACTGAAGGAGAAATAGACTGCTAAGGATAAATTTGCACTGCAACTCAGTATTAGAACAGGATCTGCAGCAATCCTTCAGATGGTTACAAGCACATCTGCAAGGTAGAGGAATCCAAATCAACCCCTGTGAATTAGACTTCTCTCTTAAGGTCACAGACTATCCTAGGGAGATAATCAAATCACATGGATTAAACTCAGAAAACTAACCTAATCCAAGGGAATGGATTGATCTAAAGGCTATAATCTGTTCACTTAAATGGTCACAGACTATCCAAGGGATCTCCTCTAACCAATGAATTAAATCAAAACATGAATACCATTACAGACACTATGTTTGTAAGGCTACAAGCTCATGCATCCATAGGAGCAAACAACCCTTGAAAATCCAGTGGAAACTATAGACAATCAGAGGCTGAATGGGGACTTAGACTCAGTTGGTCATTGCTATAAAAAGGCCTACAATGATCTAGCTCACAAGTTTGCAATCTCTACAAACTCTCAGGTCTAAACACTGATGATGGTGATGAAAAATAGAGTAGAGTTTGGCTTTACAACAATCTCTCACTAGGTTACAAGCTCAACTACGGAGAAGAAGAATCCATCTCAGATCAGTGACTTAGACCAGCCTTAGGGCTATAGTCTGTCCACTTAAATGGTCACAGACTATCCTCAGAGGTTATCTTCCTCACAGATGATGAGAAGAATAAGAAAACTGTTGCTGCCACCATGGTTACAAGGCTACAAGCTCAGGCAACCATGGGAGCATCAAACCTATAAAAATTCATGACAAACACAGAAAAATACAGATTTAATGAAGCTTTCAAAATAGCATTTAATTGAACAAAAGGAACTTATAATGATCTGCCCTCAAGGTAACAACCTGTGCAAACCCCAAAATAGCTCACTCTATTTAAACAAAACCCATTACAAGACTAAAATAAACTAGTTGCTACATTAACCTTTAACTCAGCATTACTGCTGAGCTAAGGAAGAAGAAAGGGGAAAAGAAAAAGGGAAACTACACCCTAAAAAGCCCTAAAAAATTACTAAAGTGATTAAGTTATTCTGGATGATCTCAGGCTATTCCTGAATAATTTACAAAACAACAAACTGTTCTATTTTATATAATCCATAAACCCTAATTTGCAATTGCCAACCCGAGCCTCGCGTGGCTAGAATGCTGCATTTAAGCCTGTCGTGAGGCTCTCCCTAGGATCTCACTAGGTTGGAATTCTGCTCGCTAAGTTCAAATACAATAGCATTTAAGCTGCTTGCTAGGCTCAAATGGAATCTTATGAGGATCAAATACAATCCTTTTTAACTGCATGATAGGATCTTGTGAGGATGGATTTCTAGGTGGCTTCAGAATTCTCCCTCGCTAGGCTCTCGCTAGGTTCTCGCTCAGCTGAAAAGAACAGCTTAATGCTGCTCGCGAAGACATAATGGAGCTGCGTGAGTTCCTTTTTGCACTTCAAGTGGTTGCGTGGCTCAGAGAGCTATGCTAGGATCTCTTTACTTTAGGGCTGCTGGCCCGCAAAGGTAGAACAGAGCTGCGCGAGCTCCTTTTTCCCCAAAATTGAACTGTGCGAGTTCTCTAAGGTGAAGCTCTTCCAACTACATGAGAGGCTACCTTAGCTACTTGGCTACATGCTTGTGCTGCAGTTCTAACCTTGCGAGAGCCTCGTGGGGTTACTTCTGGGTGCTTTAAACCATGCAAGAGCTCTGCAAGGGTCTCTCAGGGCTTTCATGTTGCTGTTCACAGTCTGCTGCAGTGACCTCCTCAGCTTGGGTCCATACTTCTTTCAATTGTTGGAGTTCTCGGGCCCACCAAAGTATGCAAAACTGCCCCAATGGTGTGAACCACCATGGTGCATCCCCTGCTCTCCACTCAGCTCCAAGAGTTAGCTTTAAAATTCATTCTTCTTAGCTTGAAATAATGGATTGCAGCAGTTAATCTCTTCTTTTGTTGTTATCTACAAAACACACTTAAAAAACCATTATTGACAGTCTCAATGGTCCATCAAAGGCTAGGATAAGGGGTGAAAAGTGGTACTTTTCAGAGCTTAACAACATGCTAATGCTGCCCAATCATATGGGTAGCAGCCTGCTGGGTACCAATGGAGAAACCACCTCAATTTGAGGTGGAGGCAAGATAACTATTAGCAACCCCAGTAGTAGCCTATATTGCAATACAAACCACAACCACAGTATCACCAGGGCTATGCACCTAGACATCCTTTTCAGCAATCAGCCCCACAGCCACACCAATTGGCTTTGCCCCCACCACAGCCTAGAGCCCCATCTTTTGAAGAATAGGTTTTATCATCATTGCAAAACCTGGGCTCTTTGTCCCAAACTGTGAACTCTCACAGTCAAAGGATAAAAAAATTTAAGATCAACTTGGTCAAATTTCTAATTCTTTGACTAAAAGAGAGGAGGACATGCTTTCTAGCCAGACCATGAACAATCTAAGGGATTATTACTTGATTGGTGAAGGTTCCTCAACCCATGAGGAAGCTAAAGCAGTCACAACCCTCAGGTCTGATAGGATAGTGGATAACCAGGTGGGTGTTGGGCTATTTTTTAAGTGCTTGCTACTGACTTTATTGGGGGCAGTGATAAGAATGGGGTGAATGAAAATGAATGAAAGGTGGATTGAAAATGACAGAGTAGCAAGCCTAAAATATGCACAGTCCTGCAAGATATTGGGACTGTTGTAGCAAGTTTTAATAAGTAAGAGTTTGTCCCACAGGGAAGGTTGATCTAAAGCTCCAAGGGAGCCATCAGTAGTAGGCTCTCCAGATCTGACTGCCCTAAATGGAAGGTGATTTAAGGTCACTTATTTCTACATTCTCTGGTAATCTAATGATTTAACTACAGAAAGGGTTGAGGAGAAGGATGAAGTATGAGAAAATAAATATAAAAGGGTGAGAAGTAGGCTATTAGGTTCAGATCTGATGGGTTTCATGACTCAAATTCATATCTGCTGCTATAGAAGTCCTGTCCAATGGCTACATTGTCACCACTGAGGAGAAAGAATCCAACTCATCTCTGTGCCATGATCCAATCCCTCTATGGCTATAACCTATCCACTTAAATGGTCACAGACTATCCAATTGGGGAGCCACAGTCCAGAGATGGGTCAGAACAAGTCTATCATTGTAAGCACTACTTCATCTAGGTTACAAGCACAAGAGTCCATAGGGAACCTCAACCTCTAAAGTGCTATGTGTGAGGCTAGGCCTGTATAGGAGCATGTTAGCCCAGACACATAGAACCAGCAAGAGTTTGAGTACAGTCTTAGGTCTAGCTGTCCACTGCTGTAGAAAGACTGCAGTGATCCAGTCACAAGCCTACAATCTCTAGAACCAAACCAGATCTGCCATCTGATGGCAGGTCTATACAAATACAGGAGAGTTTGGCTCTGCACAATCTCTCACAGGGCTACAAGCACAAGTGCAGAGAAGAAGAATCTATTTTGGATCTGTGGATTGGCCTCACCCTAAGGCTAAAACCTATCTACTTAAATGGTCACAGACTATCCTAGAGGCTATCCTCCTCACAGAGGGCCAAAACAGAACAAGAACACTGCTGTCACCACCATGTTCACAAGGCTACAAGCACAAGCTCCAATGGGGATTTTAGATCTAGTGGATCCTGTGGTGGGGCTGGGCTTGTATGGGAGCATGTTAGCCCAGACACATAGGTCACATGGATCTAAATAGGTCTCTAAAAATAGTCCTCCATTGCTCATAATGCAACCTATTAATGGAGGATCTCAAGGCAGCAGCCTTATACAGAACAACTCAATCTCAAACTTCAATCCCATACATGTAAAACACCCAATCATGAAATTCCATTAATTCTAACCCAAATAAGCATACAGAGGCATAGCCAGCAAGTGCTGGGCTATGGAGAGAAGAAAAAGTAAAAGAAAATCTACCTAAACCTTACTAGAGATCTACAGCTACTGTAAGAAGAAGGAAGATAAAATTCTATTCTAAGAGAGGCTCCTAAACCTAAACTAGGCTTAGGTTTATATATCAGTCAATTTTGTGGCGCAATAGGGTTAGGAAACCCTAATTTTAACGATGCCATGTGGCCTAATACTGTTCCTTGGATGCCCCAGGGTGCGTGCACGGAAATTGGAGCATTAGAGTGCGTGCCCTAATTGCTGAAAGTTCCCAGAATGTCTTCTACAGAAGTGAGGGAGAGTAAGACTTCAGAGCCTCGCCAAGTAGCACTGGTTTCCAAGACTGTCACGTGATAGCACGGTCTTCACGAGATTAGATTAACTTGAAATTCTAGCCATCGCGGGGTTGTCTTAGTTTACAGCTTAAGCAGTCGCATGATAGAGCATTGAATCCTCGCTGGATTGCTCTGGTCTTTGCGGGATTGCACTTTCCTTCTGAATGGCGCGGGAATCACACGAGTAGTTTGTTCCTCAATGGATCTTCGTGAGGATCCTCGCGAGGGCGTGATGTGCATTGGTCTCTGAATCAGATGAGAAGTTTTTCTCAGCTTTGCATCTCGCCCATCAAGGCGATAGCCGCAGAAATACTGAGCTCTCTCTCCTCAGCTATTTTGAGTAAACTGCATGAGGTTTTGAGTGCTACTTTCTTGAGCTACGCGAGTCATGATTCTAAAGCCCTTCTGTCATTAAACTGCGCGAGAATAGCGCAGACACTTGGTATGAAGTCTTGGGAAACTCGCGAGGACTGCGCGAGGCTTACTTTCTGAATCCTTTGAACCTTACGGCAACTGCGTGAGGCTCATTTCTTGCTCTGTTACTACTGTGCTTTGCCTTCATGCAGTCAAGTTCTCATCTGGATCCAGCTTCCCTTCTTCTGAGAGACTTCTGGGGCAAAAGTGGGCTCCTTAGCAGGATTAAGGCCTTATTGCAGCTGTTGTTCATTACCTACAGAATAGGCTTAAAACTCTTTTATTAAATGATTAAGGGTCCAACAGAGATTAAGTTAAGGGGTGAAAAGTGGTACTTCTCTGGTCTTAACACACCCCCAAACCTAATCTTTACTAGTCCCTTAGCAAAGCTGTAAACACCACTTTCGTAGGGATCCCAGATACATTTAGCATATGTACTAAGCCTTTTAAACCCCTAGGAGATCCCTAATGGAGGAGTGAAGTCTCCTGAGGGTTTTCAGTGAAGACACCCACAAACTTCACCATTAGAGTCAGTTAAGTATAGTGCAGACAATGACAACACAAATTCGAATGTTTAAAGTTTCATTCCAAAGTAAATTTATTTAACACTTAGAGGAAATTGCAGCGATGTTGCAGGCCATTTAAAACTTAAAAGTTAACATGTGTTTGCCTAACCATCATTCATTTAACATTAGAATTTCAACGTTTAAAAATTAGTACCCAGCTTGCCTTTGATTCAAAATTCAGGTTGGATACAATCCCAATGGGGTTGGATACAATCCCAATGGGGTTAAAATTCAGAGCCAATTCTCACTTGGGCTATCTCTCAACATTAATATCCTGAGGGTGCTCACATTCTTAACAGCTCAAGAGCAGTTGTAGACTCCAAATGGGTTTGCAAGCATGAGCATAGGCCAAGCTTCTAATTTCTGACATCTTCAAAGATTTTCACCATAGATTGGACAACTCTTCATCTCCACATGACAGCTCATTTGACTTTGGATCCACAAGATCTTTTTAGAATGGGTTGAAATGTGGCTTATGGCTGAGGGGTGTACAAAATAAAAGGGGTAAAAAGGGAATCCAAGTTGAGAAATCAGCAAGATCAGGAGTGGTTCATGACTTCACGACCTTCATTCCAGTAAAAACTTCATCTTTCTTTTCTATTTTAAAGACAAAGTGGCCAGCTTCTCCTCTTCTTTTCACTTTTCAAATGATGATGTTCTCTAGACTTCTCTTTCTTTTCCTCTTTTTATTTTTTTTATTCTTCTTTTGATGAAATGCCACTCAACTGCCATTGATATACAGCTGTTCAAAAGATGCTTTTCTTCACCTTCCATAGAATATTGGACCATTCTCAGTATCTTTTCTTCCTTCTCCTTTACTTGCTGAATTCTCAGAGTGAGGGTAAGGTAAACTCAGGTAATGAGGTTAAGGTGCAAGTGTTCTGGTGTTTGTGAAAGAAGAGTATGATTTAAAGGCTCAATTGGTATATGCAAAAGGGTAGATTTTAAAAGGTTGGATTTTTAGGCTCAAACTGTCCGAAGAAGGGCCTTGGATCATTTCCTTAGTCTCATGAGTGCTGTCAATTAGTTTTGATTTGGAGTTGCACAACTTTTAGTGAAGAAGTCTTGATTCAATCAGTCCTTAGAGCAGAAATAATGCTAAAAACACTCTTCAAAAGAAAATTTTGAGCTCAAATCTCACTAGGTATGGTCTTCACATTTAACTCGTGGGTTGTATTTTCATCTGTTTCTCTCCTCTTAGGCTCACTGAGTACTTAACTCAAAATTTTTCTAATATTAGCTTCATGGTGGTGTCAAAATTCAACTTTTTCTGTTTCCAAAAGTCTGCAAAAATATTTAAAATTTTTTTACATGTTTCCTCATTGTATCAAAATTAGTGGAAATTAGCTTTATTCATCTCAGTTATGCCACCATTATTTCACTAAAATTAACTATTCTATTGGTAGACTGACACACCCCCAAACCATTTGGAGCAGTGTCCTCACTGGTTCAGAGGTGATAAAAAGTAGTAGAATCTAAGCAGTCAAACAAAAATAAACACAGAAGAAGATAGAGAAACAGAGAATGCAAATTGCACAGTATAGAAGTAAAAGAAACTTTCATTGAAATAAAAAGAAAATATGACAAAAAGATGGAAAAAAGAAAAGAGAAAATGGGGGGGGTTAATGTGTAGCCGGGGGAGGGTTGGAGGAAGATGGAGGGGGAGATGCAGGTGGTGCCATTTTTTTCTTCTTCTTTTTCTCTCGCTTCTCTCTTTTTTTCTTTTTCTTTTCCTCCTTGGCCAAGATCCGCTGGACCTCATCATACTCATCTCAGAGAAATTGCAAGCGGTCCGGCTCCTTTAGCGGTGGGAGATTGTCCCAGATGGGATAAATTTTGATTGGGAAGCCAAAGGGGCTGTCATCCGCCATTTGTGTGAGGAGGTATGGACTTCTATGGTTAGAAGAGGACGGATGAGATGAAAAGGGACTGAGGGCCGGTTTAAAAGAGAGGGACGAGGGAACATGAGTCGGCGGAATTGAAATTGCGCCCCTTTTCACACTTGGCAATAAATGAGTGTTGTGTGGGGAAAGAAGAAAATACACAACTGGCTCTTTGGAAATGAGAAGTAGCATTAAATGAATGTCCAAAGAGAGGCATGATATTTAAAGAGGTAAGTGTATCGCGCGGGGATCCTCGCGAAGAGCAATCAGTGATGAGTGAAGGACATGTCTCGCGTAGCTGAGCTGGGGATCTTCGCGAGGTACATTACACAGGGCACATCAATTTGAAGAGGAAGCCATTGAAAATCTTGAGGCAGGTATTGCACAAAACTTATTCAGCCACCAACGACATCTATCCGCTACATGGATTACTGGTTCAACAAAAAATATCCTCCCAAAAACTCTTCTCCCATGAATGGCAAAAAGAACAAAATCAAAAGTACCAAACAATCAGAAAGAAACACACAGAACAGAGCAATAGATAAAACTAGAATTTTTATTAAAGTGTAATAAAAATAGTTACAAGTAGAATTACAAGAAGAAAAACCTAAGATATAACCTAGAAGCTAGGATCTAATCTGAATCAAAATCTGTAAGGAAATCCCAGCCCATCTGTTTGACCTTTGCCTTAAGGGCAGCTCTATCTTGTTTCTTCTTTTCCTCCCTCTCCTTCTTCTTTTCGGCTGGTTTTTTTGCTGCAGATGGAGCTTTAGATGCCCTCACCCTTACTTTTGGTGCCTTGGGAGCCTTTGGTTCCTTGGGTTCTTGAGGGGCTTTTCCTTTGCGCTTAGCAGGGGAGGTGGCAAGGGATTTTCCTTTGTCTTTGCTTTTGGCTTCAGCTTCTGCATGGGGGACCACTGGGGATGTCTCTTTTCCTTTAGCTGTGGGTTCCGCATTGGGGACCACTGGTGACTTTCCTTTACCAGTGGACTCAGGTTTGGTAGGGGTGCCTCTTGGTGGGCGCGGGCTCTTTGCCAATTTTAAAGGGACAACTTTGGGGCAGACCTCTTGGCGGTGACTTTCCTTCTTTGAGGATAAGTTTATACATGGTGGTTCGGAGGCCGTGGTAGGGTAGGTTGCTTTCGATAGATGGAAATTTGCTCCTTAGGAGGTGAAGCAGGAGCTTTGCCTTTGTCTTTCTGGGGCTGAGGTGATGCCTCCTTAGACTGGGCAGGTGGAGCTAGAGTAGTAGTAGGCGCAGGCACGTGAACAGAGATGGGAGTCAGATGGTAAGATTCATTACGGGCAGCAGCCAAGGCGGATTCCAATGAGGCTATCTTGATTTGAAATTTGAGGGCGTCAGTCTCATGGATCTCCTTTTGAATTTTTTAGATTTCCTGGGCATTGTTAAGGCATTTTCCAAGCATTCTCACCTAGGCAGTCACTGCAGCTGCATTTGATTTCTCATACTCCCAATTGATCTGATAGTAAGTAGCTGTAGCCTTAGTCTTCTGATATTCCTCCAGGATATTTTGCCACCCCAAGGACATGCCCAGTATTTGTTTTCTGTGGGCCTCCGTCAACTCATCAATCTTCTCCAGCAGAGGGATCTCAATTGATTGGCATAGCTTGGCCATGCCCCTGAGGACAACCTTCCTCAGGTAAGCATTATCCCTCATGTGATGGAGGATGGTGAGGTAGGGAGGGCTATAAAAATGATGCTTTGGGGCAATGGGATGATAAGAGGTGGAAGGGGTAGATTGTGCTTGGTCCTGGAGGGGAGGAGGGGGGATGATAGTAGGGAAGTCAAGTGGTGGGGGAATGAGGTCAGGTTACAGGTGCATTTGTGTAGATTTGGCGGAAAAGGTGGGAGGGGTAGGATAAGAGGGGGTAGAGGTATAGGGGGAAAGGTGAAGGGTGTAGGCTCGACAAGAGTGGGGGGTGATGGGGGATGGAAAATTGGAAAGGTGAAAGGGCCTAAAGGTAAAGGGTCGGGAAGAGTTAATGCTGATGCTGGCGGGATTAGTGATTCAGGAGGGAAGTCGGTTTGGGTAGTTTTGTCGATTGAAACGGGACCGAGGGGTGAAGTGGGTGGTGGGGGGATGGGTGAAGTGGTTAAGGTGAGTAGGGTGGATTGGATGGAGGTGAGTTCAGCCTGCATCTGATCCTGTTTTTGGGTATTGGTGGATAATTGGGCCTGTATGTCTTGGATAAGGGGTAGGATGAGGGTGAGTGTGTCAAAGTTAGGAGGTTGGGATGGGAAGAAGAGGTTACTGGTTGAAAAGGGGAGGAGGGAGCATGATGGAAAGTGGAGGGAGGGGAAGAGTGGGATTCTGGGGAATGGTGTTGTGAGGTAGTTGGGGAGTCTGGCAGAGGGGTGTAGTAGGTAGGCATGGTTTCAAGGAAGGTGGAGATGAAGGCTTGGAAGCCTATGGATGTGTTGAGGGTTAAGTCAATGTCTAGGAGAGGGGATGTAGTGGATATGGTTGGGGTGGTGTTGTTGCTTCTTAGTGTGCTTGATTTATGTGTGTTTTGAAAACAGGTTTGCAACTACTAAATTATACTAAAAAAATAAAGAAATATCAGCACAGGTAGAAGTGAATTAGCCTGCAAGATCAGGGCCAATTGTAGCAGGTTTTAAATGTAAGTGAGTGAAAGATTGTCCACAGAGAACTTTTCTAAAATGCAAGATAAACCTCAAGATCTGAGCTACCAGATCTGACCTCTTATCCTATCTAGAAAGCACATAAGATGGGAGGTTGAATTTGTCACATTAACTAAATGATAAAAGTAAAAATTAAACTAAGTGATCCAGATCCGAGTTGGGGAAACGTTTGTGGTAAACTTATATAAAAAATGGAGAAGTAATATCTAACTTTGATTTGGTCCTTGAAAACTAATGAGAACATTGCTGACTCAACCTGAAGATGATCCAATCTTCATCGGCTACAAGCACGGATGTACGAGAAATAAATCTAATTTAAGGATTAGGTTTAAGCTTATGGCTATGGTCTGTCCACTTTAATGGCCACAAACCATCCAATAGTCTTTAATCCAAAGCCTTAGTTTAGAACAAGAAGCATCACTACAAATGCCATGAGAGATTAGGTTACCAACACTAATTCTCACAGGATTAATGAATCAAGGGAAGTTGCATGAAAAACAGTAAATCTAAAGGAGTCTAATGCAATAAGGAGATCAGAGGGAACCCTTAACATGAGTCCAATTGAGAATATACGGTTTACAGCAACCTTTTCAAATCCACCATTACAATTACAGAGCACAACTTAAACAGCTCTCAGATTTGTAGTCTTGAATACAACTCTCTTTTGAATTACAAAAATGTCTCACAGCTCCCAATTTCAAGTCAAAGTGAAGCTATTACAGGGATTCCAGACAGACTATCTGGTTTAGAAATGGGGTAATAGGAATGAAACTCAAAATCTGGATGCCCCAATTGGGCAAATGGTTCATCTATTTATAGTTTTCCCCAAGTCCAGCTCAGATGTGTATCAACCAATCAGAGGTGCTCAGATCTGTATTGACTAATGGTGGTCGAGCATGAGGATCCAGATCTATTCTGGCCAATCAGAATTCCTCGATCTGGTTCAGCCAATCAGGTTAAAAAGGCATCAATTCTGTTATGCAATCTGTTAGAGTTTCTAGAAGTTCCCGCCAAGTTATTTCATCTCTGGGTGCTCACGTGGGGTGGAATATGCCTTCGCTTTATGCTTAGAATCCTCTGGAATGTCCCTAGGTTTTTAAATGCATTGGGACACGTGAAACAGATTACTGAATTGCCCTTGCAAAAGCTGAGAACCTCCAGAATACCTTTTTGCAAAGTTTAGGGGGCTTTTCGCAAGGTGTTGTAACTCCTGAAGCTCTTTTCTCAAGGAGTTACGGTTTTCTTCTTTTGAAAAGGTAAATCATCTCTTGAAGAGTTGATACTCTTTCAAAGCTAAGCCTGAGTTTTGTTCTTTTCGCGAGTTTCGAGTTCTTCGCGAACAATTCGAGTTCTTTGAAAAGTACTCAGAGTGCATTTTTTCTGAATTGCTCCATACTTCTTTTCAGGTTGAGACCACGTCTTTGCCTCTTCAATTCGGACCTTTCAACTAGTGAGGTTGTTTCTTCTTCTTCTTCCTTTGGATTGACATGGGAATGTCATCTTTTTGGCACTTTGAGCTACTTTCAAGGTTAAGCACGCCTTTTTATTGTTAGTAAAACAAACACTTAAAACACTTATTTAGTTCTCTCAAGGGTCTATCAAGGCCCAGTTAAGGGTGAAAAATGGTATTTTCAGTTCTCAACACACCCCAAACCTAAACTTTGCTAGTCCACGAGCAAAGACAAAATTTAAAATAGAATGAAAAGCCATTTTGTAGAAGCACAGTTGCATTTAGCATATGCAACAAACCTTTTAAACCCCTAGGTGATCCCTAGTGGAGGAGTGAAGTCTCCTGAGGGTTTTCAGTGAAGGTACCCATAAACTTCTTCAATAAATCAGTTAAGATCAATGCAGTTCTGTTAAAGCAAACTTTCATCAAATTAGATTATTCACACCTGCATCAGTCAGGCTGTAAGAAGATTTTCAAGAAAACATCAGTTCAAAACTAAAATTCTGCTGTAATTCCTTTTACCATTCACTCAATTTGTGTCAAAAAGTTATTTACAAGTAAAATTAATGAACTTGCCTTCTATTTGAGAATCCAGCTTTGATGTTACCCCAAATAAGTCGATTTCAAACCCAACTCTCACCAGGTTTTCACTCAACATGCAAGTAAGAGGGTTGTAGTATTTCACACAGCTCAAGAGCAGTTACAACCCTCAAATAGGACTATAAGCAGGAGCATAGGCATTGCTTTTTAGTTCTGAATTCACTGCTCTTTTCACCATAGATTACACAAATCCTTATCTCCAAGTGACAGCTCAATCCATCTTTGATCAGTAAGGACTTTAACTTGGGTTGTAATGTGGCTTATGGGTGAAATTTATCAAGAATAAAAGGGTTGGAGTGGAGTTCAAAATTTTAGAAGTCAGTCAAGGTAAGGAGGTGGTATGAATACCTTCTTTATTTCAGCACAATTTCATCTTCTTCTTTGAATTTTCAGAGCCAAAGTAGCCATCTTTTTCTCTTTCGTTTTCAAACTTCCAATGAAATGACTTCTCCCAATTTTCTCAAATCAACATTGACTGGAATGCCCCATTTCTTTTGCTGATACATCGTTGCCTTCAATTATTTTTCTTTTTCTTTTACCAAACTATTACCCAACTCACCTTTCTTCAGCTTTCCTTCCTTTAGCTTCTGAATTCTCAGAGTGAGGGTTAGGCTAAATGAGGTTGATGAGGTTTTAAAGGAATCTTTGATTTATAAAGCTCAAATAGTGTGTATCAAGGGCAGTTTTTAAAAGGTGGGCTTTTTGAAGTTCAAACTGTCCAAAAGAAGGCCCTACATCATGTCTTTAATATCATGATTGCTGTCAAACAATTTCAACTTTGATATATGTAACTTCTAGTGATAACAAGCGGTTTCAGTCCTAAAGCGAAAAATTGCCAATTCATACCTCCAAAGAATACATTTCCGGTTCAAATCTCACTGGGTGTGGTTTTCTATCAAATTCCTGAGGTATATCATCACTGTTTTCTCTCTTTTTAGGTTTACTGAAACATCAATTTTCTTTTAGAAATTTTCTGACATTCATTTCATGAAAGTATTAGAATTACAGTAGAAATTAATTTTAAAAAGTTTTAACTTCCTCATTTTTCAAAACAGCAGGTGTGAAATGACTTCATTTTCAAAAGTTCTACTGATCATAAGTTGCACCAAGCATTAACTTACTTATTTTATTGGCATACCTGCCATACCCCCAAACCAAAGGGAGGCGAGGTCCTGCGGTCCAGAGAGAAATGATATAAGAAGAAAACAAAACATTATGATGCCAAGAAGGCAGAGGAAATGCACAGAAATTACACAAGAAGAAACAGAATGTTATATTACAAACTCATAACACAGAAAAGTACGATGTGATCTAATAACTGGGGTCAAAATCTGTATCATAAGTTGGTTCAATTGGCTCAGAACTTGAGTCACTGTCAGAATCAGAACTAGAATCAGTATTGGAGTCCGAACTTGATTGAGCTTTCTCCTGGATAGTGTTTTGCAGCTCAGTGTATTCTTCTGATTTTATCTTTTTGGTGAGGCCAATGTACTTGCCAAGTCTAATGGTCTTTAGTTTTTCCTGGTCAAGCTGTGCTTGTAACATGGTCACCTGTGTTTGCTCACTCCTAACCATCTGAAAGGTTTGACCCAGCAAGTCCTTCATTTTCTCTCTCTCAAATTTCATAAATAACTCCAACTTCCGAATCTGGTTTTCATAAGGGGTTCGAATGTAGGCTTGTAAATCAGCTAACCCTTTTAGAACATCTCTGCAGATATAGGGATTTTCTTCCATGGCTCGTCTGAGGGAGGCAAATCGGGGAAGGGGAATGGAATGGTAGGGGACCAAAGGTATCCTAGCTGTGGGAGGGGGGGAAGAAGTGTCCAAAAGGTGGACTTCAGGGTCGGCCTGAGTGTCTTGCTCAGAGAAAGTGGGGAGTGGTGAAGGGGATGCAACCAGAGGGACTTCAGGTTCAGTTTGGGTTGCATGGGTAGTAGTGGTGGGGGTGGGCAAATCAAGCAATGCTACCTCTGGTTCAGTTTGGGTAGCATGGGAATCAACAGTAGGTAAAGGGGTAATGGTGGTTGTGTGTGATGTGGAAGCTAAGGTTTGGGCAGTCATTGGTCATGTGGTTTTCTGTTGATTTGGAGTTGGGATTGGATGGATTGGAGGTAGGCAAGTATTTGGGTACTAGAGGCAGGTGGGGGAGAGGTGGGCATAGCAGAGAGTGGAATAACTGAAGTGGAGGGTGGGGTGCAATGGTCAGAAGGAGAGGTAGGTAAGTGAGTGAAATGATGAGGGTCAGGTATAGGGATAGGTTCAAGCCCCATGGTTTCAAAAATAGATCCCATTAAGGAAGAATAAGCCTCTGTAGTGAAAGGCTCAGGGTCGGGTGTATGGGATACTTCAGGTGTGTGGGCTGAATGAGTAGGTGAATGTGTGCCAACTTCCTCAAAAATTGGTGCAGCTGAAGAGCTGGTCACCATGGGAAGGAAAGTTTCTTCAACAATGGGTGCAACTAAAGAGCTGGTCACCACAGGGTCTGGCAGAGCTACTTTGAGAAGTGGTGCATCTAAAGAGCTGGTCGCCACAGGTTCTACCAAAACTGGTTCTAAGGGAACTGCAGGGGCAGGTTCAGGTGAAGGTTCATTACCTGCTGCAGGAGCAGGTGCAGGTTCATCTTCTTCTCTCATTCGTCTCAGCATGGCTTGGCTTGTAGTCCAAGCCTTTTTCCAAAAATTGTGAGGAGCAATGACTTCAAATGGCTCCTCATTATCAATGTCAAACTTGGCTCTGAGGAGGGCTATGATCAATCTACCAAATGGGAGGCCAGCTAATTTCTGCTCCTTTTTCAACTTGGCACTAATATCAGCCATGGCTTCAAAAATTAACAAAGGGGCATTGAAAAACTGCCCCTTAGAAAAGTGAAAGAGCACCTCCAAAATTGGTGTTCTCCTCTCTTGGCTGTGCCCGGTAACATAAAAACTTCCCCTCAAAATGGAGTCCATCAATAGAAATTGGGGGGCTAGGTCTCTCCTCATGATGGACTGTCCAGTGCCCACAATTCCTTGGGTCAAATGTGCAGCCATTTCTCTAAAGGAGGCTGTTTGGAAGCGCAAAGGACGGAAGGGTATCCCCAAAGCATTCCCTATGTCTTCAAATGTGACCGTAAGATCGCAATCATCAATAAAGATAACCAGGGTAGGGACATCAGCATCACTTTCAGTGACCTTGATTAGGTTTTGGTACCATAACTTCACCATTCGTGGGTAAATTTTCTCTGGCAAAGGGGTAAAGATATTGCTTAGTGCGGCATCCCTTATGTATCTTAAAGATAACAGGCACTCTGGTTTGTTAACGAAAAAAGTTTCGTCCATAATCAGCTCAAGAATTAACTTCTGAGCTTCAATGAATGGATTTGGCAGTACCAAATGTATAGGCAGAGGAGGAAGCTCAGGCTCAGGACTAGCAGCAGTAGAGATGGGTTCCTCATGTCTCACTTTCTTCCCTTTCTCCACCCTATCTGCTTTATCCATAGATAGTTTTCTTTTGGCTGAAGTTTTGGCTTTTCCCTTTGGGGTAGGTTTGCTAACTTTCTTAGCAGAGGATTTTGGGAACATGGCAGCCAACGATTTCTCTGCTTTTCCCATTCGAAATTGATATATGAAAATGCCCACAACAGATGCTGACACAAATTGAAAATTTTCAAATGATAAACAGAGAGAATGTGCAGAGAAATATCAAGATCTAGGGTTTTTAATTGAGCGAGTTGTTTGCTTGCAGAAATCCCCCAGACTAGAAGCTAAAATCCTTCTCTGAAATCCCAAATGATCGAACAAAGGTGAAGAAAAATTTAGCAAGCTTCTCAAATTGTGCAAGGAAAGAACGAAGTAGGGTTTCCGTGGAACAGGTCGCTCTTCAGAAAGCCTTTGAATATGAAACCCCTACTTCGAAAGGGTTTAAATATACTCAGAGTTAATTTCGCAAAGTTCTTTATAAGTTTTCGAAAAGTTTCAAAATAGACCTTTAGACAACTGTGAATGGCACCAGTACCATTCGAAAAGTTAAGAGCTTCAGAAACATCTTTTCGAAAAGAAATTAGCTTCAGAACTATCTTTTCAAAAAGAAAATAGCTTCAGAACCAACTATTCGAAAAGCAAATCTTTGCTTTCGAGCAGTTCGTTACATATCCAGAGTCTTTTCGAAAAGTAAATTGAACTTTTTGAAACGAGAATTATTACTTTGCGACTTAACTTTGAGCATATTTAAACCATGTGAAAAGAGACAAATCATGAATAAAAACAGAAACAAAGAAACTAAGCAAAAACTATGAAATAAAAAACATAATGTACAGTTATCCGCCATCAAATTTTTGGAGGTTCGTGATGACAGATGGGCAGCATAGGCTCCTGGGTATTTTCAATGCATGGTTTGAGCCTCTGACCATTTACTTTCAGGATTCTTCCATTACTTGTATCAAGGATGTCAACAGCTCTCGAAGGGGCTGTCTGAATGACAGTGTATGGCCCTTCCCATCTGGATCTCAGCTTTCCTAGGAAAAACTTGAGTTTTGAGTTAAATAACCATACCTTAGAGTCAGCTGTGAACTCTTTTCTCAATAAATTTTTATCATGGAAAGTTTTGACTTTCTCTTTGTACAATCTTGAATTTGTGTATGCATCCATTCTCAGCTCCTCCAACTCAGCAAGTTGTAGTTTCCTGTCATTACCAGCAGTAGTTAGATCCATGTTCAATGTTTTAATTGCCCAAAAAGCTTTATATTCTAACTCTACTGGTAAATGGCATGCTTTGCCATAGACCAACCTAAATGGGGACATACCAATTGGGGTTTTATAAGCTGTTCTGTATGCCCATAATGCATCATTTAGCTTAAAGGACCAATCCTTTCTGTCCTTCCTCACAGTCTTTTCCAAAATATGTTTGATTTCTCTATTGGAAATCTCCACTTGTCCACTGGTTTGTGAATGATATGGAGTGGCTACTCTATGAGTCACAGAGTATTTTTTCAATAAAGTTTTGAAATGTTTATTACAAAAATGGCTTCCCCCATCACTTATAATGGCTCTGGGAAAACCAAACCTAGAAAAAATGTGATCCTTAAGAAATTTAAGAACCACTTTGTGATCATTTGTTTTAGTGGCTGTGGCTTCAATCCATTTGGATACATAATCCACAGCTACTAAAATGAAAATATTCCCATTGGAAGGAGGAAAAGGACCCATGACGTCTATCCCCCAAACATCAAACAACTCAACTACCAAAATAGGCTGTAAAGGCATTGAGTTTCTCTTGGAAATGCTGCCCAATTTTTGACAGTTTTGGCAAGACTTACAATCTTTGCGAGCATCTTTGAAAAGTGTAGGCCAATAAAATCTACTGCAAAACCTTTGCGCAGTTTTGTTTCCACTAAAATGACCTCCACAAGCTCTTCATGGAACATAGAAAGTATTCTATGAAATTCTTGGCGAGGACACATTTTCTTATTATTTGGTACGCACAACTCTTGAGCAGATGAGGATCTTCCCGGATGAAATGTTTAACCTTTGAAGAAAAGATCTTTATCCATTTTATTCCAATGTTGAGGAATTCTTCCGATGTAAAAAGTTGACTATGTTTGCAAACCAAGGAGTGTGTATACTAATGGCAAAAGTTGCTCATCGGGGAAAGATTTATTGATAGGCGACCTATCAATATCGTGATTAAAATTCTAGACAGTGATCACCACCACATTCTCCACCCCTTTTATCTTTGATCTAAATCAAATTCTGTAATAGGAGAATCCACGATTAATCTTGGTTTGGTGTCCTTCTTAGATGTAGGTATTTCAAAGCGAGTGGTCGATGAACACCACTATTTGTGAACCCAAGACATATGACCTGAATTTTTCTAAAGCAAAACAATTGCGGCTCCTTCTTAGTTGTTGTGTAATTGAGCTATGCATCAATCATTGATCTACTGGCATAAGCTATGACATGAGGCAGTTTTTCTTTTCTCTGTCCAAGGACAACTCCCAAAGCATAATCTGATGCATCACACATCAGTTCAAAAGGAAATGAATAATCTGGAGACTACAATATTGGAGCTGAAATCAAACAGTTTTTTAGGAATTCAAAAGCCTTCATGCATTCATTATTGAAAACAAAAGGGACATCTTGACACAGCGAATGACAAAGAGGTTTGGTTATTTTACTGAAGTCCTTGATGAACCTTCTGTAAAATCCAGCATGTCCCAGAAAACTTCTGATTTGTTTAACAGTTTTGGGAGGTGGTAAATGTGCAATTAAATCAATTTTTGCTCTATCCACCTCAATGCCCTTGTGAGAAACAACATGGCCAAGGACAATGCCTTGGGTGACCATGAAATGGCTCTTTTCCCAGCTCAGAACAAGATTGGTTTCTTCACATCTCTGTAATACGAATTTGAGATGATGTAAACACTGGGAAAAACTGTCTCCATAGATTGAAAAATCATCCATAAAAATCTTCATAAATTGGTCAATCATATCAGAAAAAATGGAATACATGCATCTTTGAAAGGTAGCAGGAGCATTACAAAGACCAAAAGGCATTCTCCTATAGGCAAAAGTGCCAAAAGGGCAAGTGAATGTGGTCTTTTCCTGATCTTGTGGGTACACAGGAATCTAATTGTACCCAGAGTAACCATCAAGAAAACAGTAATAAGCTTTTCCTGCTAGCTTATCTAAAATCTGATCAATGAATGGGAGGGGGAAATGGTCTTTTCTAGTCATTGCATTTAATTTTCTGTAATCAATACAAACCCTCCATCCAGTTGTTTATCTAGTTGACATAAGCTCACCAGAATCTGAGGTTACAACAGTGATCCCAGATTTCATAGGTACCACCTGTGTAGGTGCCACCCAAGCTGAATCTGAAATGGGGTAAATGACCCCTGCATCCAACAACTTAACAATCTCTTTCATGACCACTTCTTGCATATGAGGGTTCAGCCTCCTTTGCATTTCCCTAGAAGGCTTTGCATCTTCTTCCAAATGGATTTTGTGCATGCAAATAGCTGGACTGATTCCTCCCAAATCAGCAATAGTCCAGCCAATTGCCCTTCTATGTTCTTTCAAACCTATTAACAGCTCTTCTTCTTGCTCCTTTGTGAGGGAGGAAGAAATAATTGCAGGCAATGTTTTATGATTTCCTAAAAACACATATTTCAAATTTTCTGGCAGCTGCTTTAATTCTAAATCAGGTGGGCTGCGAAAAGAAGGTAACAAAGGTACCTTAGCTCTTTGTGGAAGGGGAAGAGTAGCAGGTTTCCAAGAAGAGAAACTTGCTGATTGATTATGAGTTCCTTACACAACATTTATTTCCTCAGAATTTGAGATACAAACTGTTTCTTCTTCAGAATTTCCCCAAGCATCTTCAACATCTGTGGTGAACTCTTCACACTGCAGAAATTGTTGAAAAGTCCCTTCTACCAGTTCATCCAATAAATCAACATGAAAACATTCTTCAGAACTGAATTGAGGCTGTGTGACTGCGTTATAAACATTTAATTTTACCTTCATGTTTCCAAAAGAGACTTCCATAATTCCAGACCTGCATTGGATGCAAGCATTTGCTGTAGCCAGGAATGGTCTTCCCAAAATGACAGGGATGGAAGTTTTGCTTTTGGTTGGTTCCATGTCCAAAACTAGAAAATCAGCAGGATAGAAAAATTTATCTACTCCTACCAATACATCTTCAATCATTCCAACTGGCTTCCTTTCAGATCTGTCTGCTAGTTGTAACACCACATGAGTGGGTTTTAATTCTCCCAAACCTAGTTTCGCATATACAGAATATGGAAGTAGGTTGACACTAGCACCCAGATCTAATAAAGCCTTTTCAATGGTATGTTCCCCAATAATGCAAGGGATTGTGGGGATTCCAGGATCTTGAAGTTTAGGAGGTGTGGCAATGGATAACACCTGATTAATTCTTTCCACAGCGAAGACCTTCTTGGACAACTGTATCCTAGACTATCTTTTGTGAGTGCAAACATCTTTCAAAAATTTTGCATATGCTGGAATTTGTTTGATTGCCTCAAGCAAAGGTAGATTTATCTTGACTTGCTTAAAAGTCTCCATCATTTCATCTATTTTTGTATTCCCTTTCTCCAAAGGAGATACAGATTTCATTGCATGAGGAAATGGTAAATGAGGAACTAGTCCTTCATCTACAGATTTGGAAGCATTTTCAGAAATTTTTTGAATTTTTTTTTTTTCATTTTTTTGATTTTTCTGAGGTCCATCGGCACTTACTTTGCTATCACTATCTTTGCTCTTCTTTGCATATCTTTATCATTTTCTTCATTTTTTTCTTCTTCCGTACCCACTTTGTTATTTATGATTTTTCCACTTCTCAAAGTGGTAACAGTTTTTACTTCTTCATGTGAATTAGAAGCTTCTCCAACCATGAACTGTCCTTTGGGATTGTTCAAAGGTTGGCTGGGTAACTTTCCTTCCTCTCTTTTTGCCAAAGTATTTGAAAGCTGTCCCAATGTTTCTTCAATCTTCTTTATGCTCTGGCTGTGAAAATTCACAGTCTGAGTTAAAGATCCTAAATTCTGGAGTGAATTTAGGACTTGATCTTCAAAAGAAGGGGACCTAGAAGGGGTTTGAATTGGGGCAGATTGTTGCATGGGTTGTTGTGGAATGGGCTGCTGAAAATTTGGTTTGGCATAAAAATTCTGCTGATAAGGCTGTGCAGTTTTGAAAGGCATTTGGTTCTTTAGTTGTTGCTGCTGTTGGGATTGATAATTCCCTTGGTTCCACCTCAAATTGGGGTGTCCTCTCCATGGATATTCATTTGACTGCATCTGTCCAAATGATTGAGCAGCATGAGCTTGTTCCACCATTAAATCTGGGAAGCATTGGTCAATTGAATGAGTGGGGGACTGGCATATCAGACATGCCTCCTCTACTCTTGCAACATTTGGATTTTTAAGTGAGTCCATCAATCTATCAAACTTTGTGGTTAAATTGTCCATCTTTCTTTCCAACTCATTCACCTCATAAATCTTCCCTTTGGTGGGTTGGTGATTGTTCAACCTAGCAGGATTTTCAATATCTCTTGAGATTCTGAGTTGAGTTTTCACCAATTACTTCAAACAAGTCCCAAACCTCCTCAACTATTTTTTGCAAGTAAGTGCCTCCACAGGAGGCATCCACCATATTTTTGGCTTTTTGATCAATTCCTTGATAGAAGCTTTGAACCAGCTGCCATCTGAGAATTTGATGATGAGGACATTGCCTTAAAAGTTCCTTAAATCGTTCCCATGTATCATGGAAAGTTTCAGTTGAGTTTTGTGAGAAGGAAATGATACTTTGTCTCAATTGACTTGTTTTAGACATTGGGAAATATTTGGCTAAAAATTAACATTGCAAATCATTCCAAGAAGTGATACTATTTGGTGCTAACATAGATAACCATGCTCTAGCTTTATCCTTTAATGAAAAAGGAAAGAGCCTAAGCTTGGTTATACAGACCAAGTCCAGCTATGTTGAATGTGGTGCAAAGAGCCAAGAATTCATCCACATGCTTGTATGGATCTTCCTTACTCAACCCATGGAAGGAAGGAAGCATTTGGATAGTTGATGATTTGATCTCATAATTTCCTTCAACAGTAGGAAATTTAATGCAAAAGGGAGAATTATAAGCACCAGGTGCAAAGTAGTCCCTCAAAAGTCGAGGTTCTTCACCCATAGTAGCAGAATTCTGTGTTGTTTGTTTGGTACATAGTAGCCTTTCAACTTCTAAATTCAGTGGGACAATCTCAGGGCTGAGAGTCCTCCTCCCAAACATACAACTCAGAATAAAAATCTGATTATTCACAGCAAACCTTCAGAATTTCTCTTTAAGTAGTTTCCCTTCTTCAAAAATTGGACATGATAACTGCACAGGTATAAACAATAGAATAGTTTAGTAATGATATAAAAATAAAAGTAAAAACATAGGTCTACCTATTTTAGAACAAATTTCCCGACAACGGCGCCAAAAACTTGTTGTTGCTTCTTAGTGTGCTTGATTTATGTGTGTTTTGAAAACAAGTTTGCAACTACTAAATTATACTAAAAAAATAAAGAAATATCAGCACAGGTAGAAGTGAATTAGCCTGCAAGATCAGGGCCAATTGTAGCAGGTTTTAAATGTAAGTGAGTGAAAGATTGTCCACAGAGAATTTTTCTAAAATGCAAGATAAACCTCAAGATCTGAGCTACCAGATCTGACCTCTTATCCTATCTAGAAAGCACATAAGATGGGAGGTTGAATTTGTCACATTAACTAAATGATAAAAGTAAAAATTAAACTAAGTGATCCAGATCCGAGTTGGGGAAACGTTTGTGGTAAACTTATATAAAAAATGGAGAAGTAATATCTAACTTTGATTTGGTCCTTGAAAACTAATGAGAACGACTGCAGCTCAACTGAGAGATGATCCAATCTTCATCTGGCTACAAGCACAGATGTAAGAGAAATAAATCTAATTTAAGGATTAGGTTTAAGCTTATGGCTATGGTCTGTCCACTTTAATGGCCACAAACCATCCAATAGTCTTTAATCCAAAGCCTTAGTTTAGAACAAGAAGCATCACTACAAATGCCATGAGAGATTAGGTTACCAACACTAATTCTCACAGGATTAATGAATCATGGGAAGTTGCATGAAAAACAGTAAATGTAAAGGAGTCTAATGCAATAAGGAGATCAGAGGGAACCCTTAACATGAGTCCAATTGAGAATATACGGTTTACAGCAACCTTTTCAAATCCACCATTACAATTATAGAGCACAGCTTAAATAGCTCTCAGATTTGTAGTCTTGAATACAACTCTCTTTTGAATTACAAAAATGTCTCACAGCTCCCATTTCAAGTCAAAGTGAAGCTATTACAGGGATTCCAGACAGACTATCTGGTTTGGAAATGGGGGAATAGGAATGAAACTCAAAATCTGGATGCCCCAATTGGGCAAATGGTTCGTCTATTTATAGTTTTCCCCAAGTCTAGCTCAGATGTGTATCAACCAATCAGAGGTGCTTAGATCTGTATTGACCAATGGTGGTTGAGCACGAGGATCCAAATCTGTTCTAGCCAATCAGAATTCCTCGATCTGGTTCAGCCAATCAGGTGAAAAAGGCATCAATTCTGTTATGCAATCTGTTAGAGTTTCTAGAAGTTCCTGCCAAGTTATTTCATCTCTGGGTGCTCATGTGGGGTGGAATATGCCTTCGCTTTATGCTTAGAATCCTCTGGAATGTTGTTGTTGCTCCAAGTGTGCCATAAATGTGTGCATTATGAATCAAAAATTAAAGAATTAAAGAATGCTAAGTTATATGGATGTTAACTTATGAAAGGGATATCAGCACATTGGGGCTAACACTGGCCTGCAAGATCAGGGCCAATTGTAGCAAGTTTTAAAAGTAAGTATTTCAAGATCGTCCACAGAGAATTTTGTCTAAACTGAGAGATAAACCTCTAGATCTGTGCTACCAGATCTGGCTCTATAATTATCTAAAAACAAGAATAGATAAAAGAGAGTGTTGGATTGTGTCACATTTAACTATAAGCAAATAAAGAAAAGAACTAACTACATGATCCAGATCCGAGTTGGGGAGATGTTTAAAATAAGACAAATGCAGAAATAATAGCTTCATGTACTTTAGCCTCGAATTTTAATGGAGAATCAGAGTTCAACAGAGCAGATTCAATCTTCATCTGCTACCAAAGATGATGTAAGAGAAATAAATCGAATTAAGGAATAGGTTTAGACTTATGGTCATGATCCATCCACTTAAATGGTCACAGATCCGTCACCTAGTGGCCTATTCTTTAGTTCGTAACATGAACATCATCAGTAAATCTTTGCTAGAATTAGGTTACCAACGCTAATTCGCAGGGTGATGAATTAAGGGAAGTTGCATGCGGATGAGTGAATCTAAAGAAGTCTAATGCACTAAGGTGAACATTCGTAACCCTCGACATGACTCCAATGGAGAAGACACAAATTACAAAGAACCTTTTAAAATCCAAAATTACAATTACAGAGCACTTTAGAGAGCCCTCGGACTTACATCAGCTTCTCAGAGAGCCCTCGACTTATAGTCTTGAATCCGAACTTGGAAGTACAAATCACTCACAATGGCTCTCAAAGGTAAACTACAAGAAGGATTACAGGGGTTCAGATAAGCTATCTGACCGGAATGAGGGAAACAGAGATGTCAACTCTAAAATCTGGATACCCAAATTGGGCAAATGGTTCGTCTATTTATAGTTTTCCTAAGCCGACTCAAATGTGTATCAACCAATAGGAGTCGAGCACCGTGATCCGGACCTGTTTCGCCAATCGTAATCGCTTGATCCGTTCACCAATCAGAGCCGTAGCATCAATTGCTATGGGTTTGAAATTCTTAAGCTTCCGGAAGTTCCCGCTGTAATTTAACTTTGGGCGCACACATGGGTTGGAATATGTGTTCGGAACTTGATTGGAACCTTCCGAAATGTTCCTGGTCTTTTGGTTGCATTGGGGCGCGAGCAAAGTTTCCTGCAATACCCTCTGACGAGCCGCAAATCCCTCGTAATGCCATTTCCACGAGTTCAGGGCCTTTTCAAAAGTTCAATGACTTCAAGCTCGCTCACAAGTTCAATCTTCTTTACGTGGAGTGTTTTCTACTTTTCGAAAAGTTCAAGGTTCTTTATAGTAGAAGTTCTTTGAATTGAACTCTAGGCTCTCATTCTTCTTTGCGAATAGTAGAAGTTCTTTGCGAATTGAACTCTAGGCTCCCATTCTTCTTTGAATAGTAGTAGTTCTTTGCAATTGAACTCTCTCTTGCTTCTGTGTCTTTATTCGCTCTTTTAGACCCTCTTTAGCCATTCTTTGATTCTTCACTCCTTCTTTAAACTTGACATGAGTCGTCAGCTTTTTGATCTTTTTGGGATGCTTTTCGGATTTGGACCTGTCTGATTGGTTAGCTGTAAAATGCACACTAAAGCACTTATTTAGTCTTCTCAAGGGTCTTTCAAGGCTCATGTTTAGGGGTGAAAAATGGTATTTTTCACTACTTAACACACCCCAAACCTAAGCTTTGCTCGACCCAGAGCAAAGAAACTTAAAAGCAAAATAAAGAGCCACTTTTGTAGGAAGCACAGTGCATTTAGCATATGCAACAAGCCTTTTAAACCCCTAGGTGATCCCTAGAGGAGGGGCGCAGTCTCCTGAGGGTTTTCAGTGAACGTACCCACAAAGTTCTCCATGGGTCAGTTGGCGTGAGTGCACTGTCATCCCATGAGCAATCAAAGATCAAAATTAGTTACTCTTGAATCAATGTTTAAGCAATTTAGGTTTATTGTTTGCAAGGATTTCAACATTTATAAACCTTATGAATGTTTCACTCTTTCCAATCTGTGAGCAGCCATAGAAATCATGCAAATGTGTGTAGTTCATCATTTGAATAAAAATTAGGTTATAAGTCATACTTAATGTGCTCAAGTTTCAACCCAAACACTTACCAGGGTGTACTCTCATCAAGATTTTTGTTGAAGGGTTCATTTTCACTCAAGCTCAAGAGCAGTTACATCTCCCAAATGGATTTGTAAGCATGAGCATAGGCATGATTCTCAGGTGCTGGCATCCTTGACATCTCCTCACCATAGATTGGGAAACTGTTTATCTCCACATGACAGTTCACTCAACTTTGGATCACAAGGACTTTTAGGCTGGGTTTGTTGTATGGCTCATGGAGTGAGGTTTGTGGATAGGAAGGTTGAGCAGGTGTTTGGATTTTTGAGAAGTCAGGAATTGAAGGAGGTGGTTCATGACTCCACCTTCTTGAGTTTAGCTTCTTTTGAGATTCTCGTGTTCAAAGTACTCAGTTCTTCTTCCTTTGATCTTGAATTTTCAACATAAAGTTCCCCTTTTTGCCTTTTTTTGCTTGCTTCTTTTTCACATTGTTTTCTTTTACTTTCTCAGTCCACCATATCGCCCATTTTGAGGTATTTCTTCTTCATTTATTTTGATATTTGCCCGTAAATGTTCCATCTTTACTTCTTTCTCCTTTAACTCCTGAATTCTCAAGGTGAGGGAAGGCTGAATTGGTTCCATTGGTTCAGGTGCAAGAAAAATGGGTGTTTTGATGAAGCATTGTAGGATTTATAGCTCAATTGGGGTACAAACAAGGGCGATCTTTCTTGGTTGGTTCATTAGCTCAAAACTTGATCTTTTCCTCGATTTCATGAATCTTGTTGCTTGTTTTGATTTGGAGTTTCCTAATTTCTAGTGGATCTAATGCCTCACCGTCCTTTGAATCGAGAAAAGGGTTGCCTCATCACTCTTCAACGAGATGTAAAACATATAGGCTCAATTCTCACTTATGGTTATGGTTTTCCTTGAGCTTTTAAGTATATCATTACCTTTTCTCTTCTGTGGACTTGCTATGTGCTAATACAAGTGTATTTTCCGTGTTAACATCATGGAAATGTGGAATATTGTAGGGTTTAGAATGTCTAAATTCTTGCAAAGAAAATTTTAAAATTTCCACATTGTCATGATTCTTAAGTAAATTGATTCATTTCGATTACTTTGGTGATTGTGATGCCCTTATGCTAATTATCCCATGGGCGGACTGCCATACCCCATACCTAAGATGAACATTGTCCTCAATGTTCTAGACAATGAGAGACCGGAGCAAGCGAGGTAAAAGAAGAAAGAAAAACTAAGAATGTAAAAATCTAAACTATATGCGTAGAAAATAAAATGTAAAATCAAGATATGAGCAAGGAAATGAAAACATGATATACAAATGCAAGAAAAATCAACAAAACAACGCTAGAACTAAATAAAATCTAACAAATAGAAGGATTACTATGCAAATGGAAGGAAACTAATGCTAATAGCGAGAAACAGAAAAACAAGGTAAGGGACCAATACAAAGTTAAAAAAAGAAAAGAAAAGTGTTGATACAAAAACTGAATTTGTGACGCAAAATAGGAAAACAAAGTTATAAACTAACTATATTTACGTAAAATGACGAAAATCAATAAAACGAGGACACATTAACCTAAGAAAGAAAAAAAAATCGATCTAAAAAAGAATTTGAAACTAAAATTCCTAAAACAAAAATCTAATGCCAAATGATATATCCTAAGCCCAAAGAAACAAACCCAAAAGCTGAGATACTTATGAATCTAAGTGATTATAAAAATGATTAGCGTGAATACGGTGAAAAGCAAGATTCATAAGATTGACCCTTTGGTGATGATGTGTATGAAAAAAAAATAATGAAGCATGGGAGCACATATTAAAAACAGGGTTCACACACCGAGACCCATTTATGATGAAGAAATCTCAAGGAAAATAAAATCAATGGGTCCATTGAATATTCAAAACACCTATGATCCACTACTCATTATCCTACATGATTCCTAAAAAGAAAAATGATCTCGAGTCCAGATGGGAAAAGTGGATGCAAATGGAGAAAAACAGCCCATCCGGAAGATATCTATATATGTCTATATTTTCTTTGTTTTTATAAATTTTTTTTTTTTTTTTTTTTTTTTAACTTGTTTTGGATCAGCCCTCAACAAGAGCCCTTATTTACTATCTGAAAATAATGAGAAACAACTCGAGATTTTCTATTTGTGTTTTCATTTTCTTTTATTTTGTATTTGGTTTTTGTAAAAAAAAAAAAAAAGATGCCTAAAAGACGCAGAAATTATAATAAAAAAAAACATTAAACACAAGAGAACTGGTGGTCCTCAAGAATTTAAAATAGAAAATGAATGCAAAGGAGAAGGGATGCAAACTCAAGCGAGATCTGCTCCAAACTTTAGTCCAAAGAGTCCTTTTCTCTATTTGAATAGCAAAAGTGTCTTTCGAAGGTAAAAATCTTGAGAAAGTGTAGTTACAAAAGAACTAGCTTGATATGTCTATTCGAAATGGATTCGGCTCGAAAGATCTTTTCAAAGGACTTTTCCCGATTTTCTATTCGAAAGGAAATTTTAACTATTCGAGCGAACATGGTTCTTTTCGAGTAGTTCATTCTGACTCGAGAATCGTTGAATAGAACTTTGAACTTTTCGAGCAGTACTTTTTACTGCGATTTGAACTTTGAAGTGTATTTACACTATCGTAGGAGAAAAATAGAGCGAAGCTTGAAAAATCGGAAAAACAATGTTGTACAAACATATTATACACTTTTCTACCATCAGATTTTGGAGATTCATGATGATAGGTGGGCGACAAGGGCTCTGGGTGTTTTCAATGCATGGTTTGAGCCACGACCATTTACCTTGAGTATTCTTCCATCCTTGGGATCTGAAATATCCACAGCTCGAGGGGAGGCCTTGATGATGATGTATGGCCCTTCCCATCTGGATCTCAATTTGCGTGAAAGAATTTAAGTTTAGAGTTGAATAACCATACCTTGGACCCCGGTATGAACTCTTTTCTCATGAGGCTCCTATCATGGAATGATTTAACCTTTTCTTTGTACAACTGGAGCTAGTGTAGGCATCCATCCTCAGTTCTTCCAGATTCGGTGAGTTGAAGCTTCACAGTGGTTACCAGCAGTTAGATCCATATTAAAAGTTTTGATTGCCCACAAGGCCTTATTTTCTAATTCTCTGGTAGATGGCATGCCTTGCCATAAACCCGATCGAAAGGACATCCTATAGGAGTCTTGTAGGCGATTCAGTATGCCCACAAAGCATCATTAAGCTTAAAGGACCATCCTTTCTGTCCTTCTTCTTTTTCCAAAATGTGTTTGATCTCTCTATTTGAAATCTCCACATCCTTTGGTTTGTGGATGATAGGGAGTGGCTACCTGTGAGTGACAGAGTACTTTTTAATAGAGAGTCAAACCGCCTATTGCAAAAGTGGCTTCCCCATCACTAATGATGGCTCAGGGAATCCAAATCTGGAAAAATGTGGTCTTTGAGGAATCTTAAGACGACTTTGTGATCATTGGTTTTGGTAGCTTTGTCCTCAATCCACTAGGAGACATAATCCACAGCTACCAAGATGATATTCTTACCATTAGAAGGGGAAAGGGCCCATAAAATCTATGCCCCAAACATCAAACAACTCAACTACGGGATTGGCTAGGGCATTGAGTTTCTTTTGAAATATCTTGCCCATTTTTGGCGATTCGCAAGATTCTGATCTTTGTAAGGCATCTTTAAAGATTGTGGGCCAATAGAAACCACACTGCAGAATTTTTGCTGTTTTATTGTTATTGCCGAAATGGCCTCCACAGGCTGTTCATGACACATTGACAATATGCCGAGAATTCATGGTCCGGGACACACTTTCGATCACTTAGTGTCGCAATTCTTGAATAGATAAGGATCTTCCCAAATGAAATGTTTAACTTGTGAGAAGAAAAGATCTTTATCCATTCTATTCCAATGTTGAGGAATCATGTCCAATAGCCAAGAAGTTGACTATGTTTGCAAACCAAGGATCGTGGGTATTGATGGCAAAAGTTGCTCATCGAAATGATTCATTAATGGGTAAGCTATCATCCTTAGTATTGAGAATTCGGATAAGTGATCGACCACCACATTCTCCACTCCTTTCTTATCCTTAATCCGTAATAGGAGGATCCACCGATTAATCTGGCTTGGTATCCTTCTTAGATGTAAGGTACTTTAGGGCGAGTGGTCAAGAACACCACGATTTGTGAACCTAAAACATAAGGCCCTGAATTTTTCCAATGCAAACACAATGGCCACGCCTCTTTCGCTTGTTGTGTAGTTGAGCTGGGCATCTATCATGGATCTCGGCATAAGCTATGACATGGGGAAGCTTATCTTTCTCTGCCCTAGGACAGCTCCTAGGGCATAGTCTCGATGCATCACACATCACTCAAAGGGCACCAATAGTCGGGGACCGCAGATGGGAGCCTAAATCGACATTTCTTAAGGACCTCAAAGGGCATCATGCATTCATTAGTAAACACAAAGGAACATCTTGACACGATAAATGACAGAGTGGCTTGGAAATTTTCTTGAAATCTTTGATGAACCTCCTATAAAATCCTGCATGCCCTAAGAAACTTCTGATTTGCTTAATAGTTCTGGGAGGAGGCAAATGTGCAATTAGATCAATTTTTGCTTGGTCCACCTCTATGCCTTTATGGGACACTTTTCCCAGCTTAGAACCAAATTGGTTTCTTCACATCTTTGCAACACCAACTTGAGGTGGTGTAAGCATTGGGAAAAGCTGTCTCCATAAATTGAAAAGTCATCCATGAAGATCTCCATGAATTGATCAATCATGTCAGAAAAGATGGCATACATGCATCTTTGAAAAGTAGCAGGGGCATTGCAAAGACCAAAGGGCATCCTCCTATAGGCAAAAGTGCCAAAGGCGGTGAAGGTGGTCTTTTCTTGGTCCTGTGGGTACACAGGATCTGGTTGTAACAGTACCCATCAAGGAAGCGATAGTAAGCTTTGCCGCAAGTTTATCAAGGATTTGGTCAATGAAGGAGAGGAAATGGTCTTTCCTTGTCATGGTATTTAATTTTTCAGTCTATGCGGACCCTCCATCCAGTTGTTTGTCCTGGTGGACATAAGTTTACCGATTCACCATTTGCTACAAGAGTGATGCAGATTTCTTAGGCACCACTGTGTGGGTGCTACCAAGCGAATCTGAAATGGGGTAAATGACCCCGATCTAGCACTTGACAACTTCCTTCATTACCACTTCTTGCATGTGAGGATTCAACCTTCTTTGCATTTCTCTAGAAGGCTTGGCATCCTCTTCCGGTGGATCTTATGCATGCATACACTGGGTTTATTCCTCCTAAATCAATGGTCCGATCCAATTGCTTTCTTGTCTTGTTTAGAACTACCAGCACTCCTCTTCTTGCTCCTTTGTAAGGGAGGAAGAAATAATCACTGTAGTGTTTGATGATCTCCCAAAACACATATTTCAGATTTTGGGGAGCTATTTGAGTTCCAATTCGTGTAATTGAGAAAAAGAGGGCTGGTAACTTGTGGAAGAGGAGAGGAGCAGTCTCAGAGAGAGAACTTGATGATTGGTGAGTGCCTTGCACAAAGCGACTCTGCTGAATTTGATCTCCTTTTCCTTCTTTCTCGGATCCCCAATCATTTTAAATTCTGTGGAGTCTTTACCTTGCGTAAATGTTTGTAAAGACTCCTCCACCACTCATCAATGATGTCAACATGGAAACATTCCTCGTGAGAATTGAGGTTGAGTAATATGACATTATACACATTCAATTTAACTTTCATATTTCCAAAAGACACCTCCATGATGCGGACACTGCATTGAATGCATGCATTAGTCTAGCCGAGGAATGGTCTTCCCGAATGACGAGGATGGCGTGGTACTTTTGGTTGGTTCCATGTCCAACACCAAAAAGTCGCAGGTAGAAAAACTTGTCTACTCCTACCAAAACATCTTCAATCAACCCCATAGGTTTCCTTTGGATCTGTCATTCATTTGTAACACCACTTGAGTGGGTTTCAATTCTCCCAAACCTAGCTTCTCATAGATGTAATAGGGAAGCGGTTGACACTAGCACCAGATCTAGCAAGGCTTTCTCAATGGTGTGCTCCCCAATGATGCAGATTGTGGGGATTCAGTGGTCTTGCATCTTAGGTGGTGTTGCAATTGATAGCACTTGGTTGATTTTCTCCACAAAGGCCTTCTTGGATAAATGTATCCTAGATTGCCTTTTGTGCACACCTCTTTGAGAAATTTTGCATAAGCGGGGACCTGCTTGATTGCATCAAGCGGTAGATTAATTTTAAACTTGTGAATGTCTCCATCATTTCCTCAATTTTTTGTTTCCTTTGTCAAAAGGAGAAGCGACTTCATTGCATGGGGAAATGGGAGGTGAGGAACAAATTTCTCCTCCTCATCTTTTTCAACAATTTTGTTATTTTCTGTTTTCATTTTTTGAATTTTACGATGTAAATCAACGACCATATTGCTATCCATTTATTGTTCACTTGTTCTTCATCTTTTCCTCTTCACTACCTTGTGTTGTTTATTATTCTTCCACTTCTCAAAGTAGTCACAGACTTTGATTTCCTCATGGCCATTTGAGGATTCACTAACCATGAAGCTGTCCCTTAGGATTGTTCACGGGTTGGTTGGGTAGTTTACCCTCTTCTCTCTTAGCCAATGAATTTGAGAGTTGGCCCGAGTTTCTTCAATTTTTTTATGCTCTGTGAAGGTTCACGATCTGAGCAGTTCAAGATTTTGAAGTGAACTCAAGACACGCTCTTCAAAGGTCGGGGATCTAGGAGGGCGGGGGTGGTGACTTTGCATGGCTTGTTGTTGGTTAAATTGCTGAAAATTTGATTTATTATAAAATTCTCGATATGGTGGCGGTTTGAAAGGTAATTGATTTTTGGGCTGTCTTTGTTATGGTAATTTCGATTCCACAAATTAGGATGAGATCTCCATGGGTAGTCATTCGATTGCATCATCCATAAGACTGAGCTTGTTCCATCATGAGTTCTGGAAATTGGGTTGCGGAATTACATTGATCAATGGAATGAGTGGGGGTCAGGCATATCTGGCATGCCTCCTCTACTCTTGGCCCATTTGTAGCTTTAAATGAGTCCATCTGTCTATCAAATTTTGTGGTCAAATTATCCACTTTCCTTTCCACTCATTGACTTCATAAACTTTCCCTCTTGTGAATTGGGGATTATTCATCCTAGCTGGATTCTCGGTGTCCCTGCGAGATTCCTCGGGTTGAATTTTCTCCAATCACCTCAAAGAGGTCCCGATCCTCCTCAACTGTTTTCTGCAAGTAGGTTCCTCCACAAGAGGCATCCACCCTGTTCTTGCCCTTCTGATTAGTTCCTTGATAGAAGCTTTGAACCAGCTGCCTTTTAGGAATTTGATGGTGAGGGCATTGCCTTATGATTCTTTAAACCTTTCCCATGCTTCATGGAAAGTTTTGATTGAGTTTTGGGAGAAAGAGATGATGCTTTGTCTCGGTTGGCTGGTTTTAGTCATTGGGAAATATTTTGACAAAATTGACATTGCAAATCATTCCATGATGTGATCTTGTTTGGTGCTAACATAGATAACCATGCTCTAGCTTTGTCCTTTAATGAAAAGGAAAGAGCTAAGCTTGGTTGCCTCTGGACCCAGTCGACTATGTTAAATGTTGTGCATAAAGCCGAAATTCATCAATGTGTTTGTAAGGGTCTTCCTTACTCAATCCATGGAATGAAGGCAACATTTGGATGGTGGAGGACTTAATTTCATAATTTCCCTCCAATGGGAAATTGAATGCAAAATGGGGAATTATAAGCACCGAGGGCAAAGTAGTCTCTTAACAATCTCTGTTCTTCACCCATTTCAACAGATGTCTGATGTATGTCGGTTTCTTAGGAGTCTTTCAACCACGAATTTAACGGAGAATCTCAGATTGAGGGTTCTCTCGCCAATCATACAACTCGAGAGAGTTTGATTGACAAACTGTCTATTTAAGAACTTTCCTTTCCTTTTACACTATCGCATAAAAATAACAACAAAATTAATAAATGACCTGATAAATAAATGAAAATAAATGAAAAACTCAGACGCCAAATTTGACAAAAGACAAAAGAGTGGCGTGACATTTATTCAAATAACTAGAAGGCAAAGAATAAAAACTCGTAAAAATAAAAAAATAAAAAATTTGCTGCGATAAAAGCAGGTTTTCTATACAAAGCTCAGAGACATTTAATCAAGCACTTGGAATGCAAAGTGCAGGTTTAAAGCAAAAATTAAAATAAAAATCAAATCTACAAAATAGAAAAACATAGGTCTATCTTATTTTAGAACAAACTTCCCCGGCAGCGGCGCCAAAAACTTGTTGTTGCTCCAAGTGTGCCATAAATGTGTGCATTATGAATCAAAAATTAAAGAATTAAAGAATGCTAAGTTATATGGATGTTAACTTATGAAAGGGATATCAGCACATTGGGGCTAACAACTGGCTGCAAGATCAGGCCAATTGTAGCAAGTTTTAAAAGTAAGTATTTCAAGATCGTCCACAGAATTTTGTCTAAACCGAGAGATAAACCTCCGGATCTCATGCTACCAGATCTGGCTCTATAATTATCTAAAAACAAGAATAGATAAAAGAGAGTGTTGGATTGTGTCACATTTAACTATAAGCAAATAAAGAAAAGAACTAACTATATGATCCAGATCCGAGTTGGGGAGATGTTTAAAATAAGACAAATGCGTAAATAATAGCTTCATGTACTTTAGCCTCTCAATTTTAATGGAGAATTTGTAGTTCAACAGAAGCAGATTCAATCTTCATCGGCTGCAGCCAGATGTAAGAGAAATAAATCCGAATTAAGGAATAGGTTTAGACTTATGGTCATGATCCGTCCACTTAAATGGTCACAGATCTGTCATTAGCGTGGCCTATTCTTTAGTTCGTAACATGAACTATCAGAATCGCTAGAATTAGGTTACCAACGCTAATTCGCGATGAATTAAGGAAGTTGCATGCGGATGAGTGAATCTAAAGAAGTCTAATGCACTAAGGTGAACATTCGTAACCCTCGACATGACTCCAATGGAGAAGACACAAATTACAAAGAACCTTTTAAAATCCAAAATTACAATTACAACGCACGGCTTAGAGAGCCCTCGGACTTCATGCCTTGAATCCGAACTTGGAAGTACAAATCACTCACAATGGCTCTCAAAGGTAAACTACAAGAAGGGATTACGGGGTTCGAGATAAGCTATCCGGACCGGAATGAGAAACAGAGATGGAAACTCTAAAACTGGATACCCAAATTGGGCAAATGGTTCGTCTATTTATAGTTTTCCCTAAGCCGCTCAAATGTGTATCAACCAATAGGAGTCGAGCACCGGGATCCAGATCTGTTTCGCCAATCGAGCTTGATCTGGTTTAGCCAATCAGAGCCAAGCATCAATTGTTATGGGTTTGAAATTGCTTGAGCTTCCGGAAGTTCCTGTAATTTAACTTTGGGCGCCACATGGGTTGGAATATGCCTTCGGATCTTGATTGGAACCTTCCGAATGTTCCCGGTCTTTTGATTGCATTGGGCGCATGCAAAGTTTCTGAAATACCCTTGAGACGCAAATCCCAGAATGCCATTTAGCGAGTTCGAGGGCCTTTTCGCAAAGTTCAATGACTTCAAGCTCGTAGCAAAGTTCAATCTTCTTTTCGAGGAGTGTTTTCTTCTTTTCGCAAAGTTCAAGGTTCTTTGCGAAAGTAGAAGTTCTTTGCGAATTGAACTCTAGGCTCTCATTCTTCTTTGCGAATAGTAGAAGTTCTTTGCGAATTGAACTCTAGGCTCCCTTTCTTCTTTGCGAATAGTAGAAGTTCTTTGCGAATTGAACTCTCTCTTGCTTCAGATCTTTGTCTGCTCTTTTAGACCCTCTTTAGCCATTGCTGAGGCTGTTTCTTCACTCCTTCTTTAAACTTGACATGAGCTGTCAGCTTTTTGATCTTTTTGGGATGCTTTTCGGATTTGGACCTGTCTGATTGGTTAGCTGTAAAATGCACACTAAAGCACTTATTTAGTCTTCTCAAGGGTCTTTCAAGGCTCATGTTTAGGGGTAAAAAATGGTATTTTTCACTACTTAACAAATGTCCCTAGGTTTTTAAATGCATTGGGACGCGTGAAACAGATTACTGAAATGCCCTTCCAAAAGCTGAGAACCTCCAAAATACCTTTTCGCAAAGTTTAGGGGCTTTTCGCAAGGTGTTGTAACTCCTGAAGCTCTTTTCTCAAGGTTCTGGTTCTGTTCGAATTGAGTTTTCTTCTTTTCGAAAAGGTAAATCATCTCTTCGAAGAGTTCAGATACTCTTCAAAAGCTAAGCCTGGAGTTTTTGTTCTTTTCACAGAATTTCAAGTTCCTTGCGAACAGTTCAGGTTCTTTGCGAAAAGTACTCTGTAGTGCATTTTTCTGTTCGAATTTCTCCATACTTCTTTTCTGGGTTGAGACCACGTCTTTGCCTCTTCAATTCGGACCTTTCAACAGCTAGTGAGGTTGTTTCTTCTTCTTCTTCCTTTGGATTGACATGGAATGTCATCTTTTTGGCACTTTCGAGCTACTTTCAAGGTTAAGCCTGCCTTTACTGTTAGCTGTAAAACAAACACTTAAAACACTTATTTAGTTCTCTCAAGGGTCTATCAAGGCCCAGATTAAGGGGTGAAAAATGGTATTTTCCAGTTCTCAACAGGTGGTGGTTTCTTCAAGGTGTGGTGGGTCAATGGGGATAGAAGGGATTGAGGGTGGTGTCTGGGAGATGGTTGGAATGGTCTCAGTGGTTTTTTATTTTTTGTATGAGAGGAGTGGGGGGCTGGCAGGCTTAGGTGGAAATGAGGGGGGAATTGTGGCTGTGTACTGAGGTAAGGTAGGGGATGGTGAGTCCTCCTAGGAACCAAGCACAGGTGAAGGGGGAGTGAGTATGGAGAATGGAAACAGAGGGGGGTGAGAGATGGATGCTAGAGGGGTAGTGGATGCAGAAGTAAAAGGTGGAGAGGGAATGGGTTCTATTGCTTTGATGGTACTGGCGGGCTCTGGGGGCACTTCCTTTGTAGTAGGGATGGACCCTGATCCGGCTCCCTCTTCTGCTTGCTTGGGCTGAGCTTGAGCCTCAACTTTCTTTTTCTTCTGAATCTCCATCAAGCTCTTGCTGATTCCCCATTGCCTCTTAGCAAAGGTAGTAGGGGAAAGGGTTGTGGTATGCTCATTCCTTCCTATCATGTATCCCCCCTTGATCAACAGCAAGGTAATGATTCTTGCATAGGATAGAGTGTGTGGCTTCTTGACTGATCCTAACGTCGCCACTACGTCCTTCATTGCCTCAAAAATTAACCATGCTGCATGGAAGCCATGGCCCATGTGGTAGGAGTAGACAGCATCCGCAATGGGGTTCTCCTCTCCTGCTGATGTCCTGAGCAATATATGTTCTTTCGCAAGACTTGGTCGATGAACAACAGTTTAGGTTCTAGTTCTTTCCTTCTGATTGAGTCCCCGGTGGCTTTTAATCCTCTAGTTAGGGCCTGTGTAATTGTATCAATCGATGCAGTTAGAGGGGGGCCATATCCATAGTTAGGATTGAATGCTGCTGGGATGCCCAACACTTCAGCAATCATCTTAAGGCCCACTACCATATCAAAGTCGTCAATCATTACCAGCAAGCACCCTTGTCCATCATTGTCCCTCTTGACCTTGATGTGCTAATAAAATAGCTACACTAGCCTGGGGTAGGCTAGTGCTGGAATTCCTCTCATCAATGGCATCAGGCCCGCTTTTCTCAGAAATTGTATTATAGGGGCAGAGAGTGGTTCTTTTTCAAAAAATGGTACATCAAAGGCTGTTTCAGGCTCCATTGGAATTGACTCCATGAGCTCAAAAGGAGTAGAGAACTTTGTGGTTGGTACCGCCACCTCCTCAACCACTTCCTTTCCTTTTTTGGGGACTTTGAAGTTTTGGCCTTTTTAGGGGTGGTCTCTGCAGGGTCCTTGCTCTTCCCTTTTCTCTTCTGTTTAGATTTTGGAGCCATATCTAACTCTGTCCTAAAGTATGAGAAACGGGGGCTGAAATCTAGGGTTTGGCTTGATTTGACGCACAGGGCACCTCAAGATCTCTGAGCAGAGGGCAATGGGTGGTGGTGATGTGTTGACTACTTCTGGCGTGCTTTGATTATTGGTTGGTGGTGAAAGTTATTTAAAAATCAAAGACAGAGTAAAATAGGGGGTGAATCCAGCATAACTTAGAAGTCCTAGGCCTGCAAGATACAGGGTCCTTTATAGCAAGTATTGATAAGTAAGAGTTTGTCCCACAGGGAAAGGTGATCTAAAGCTCCAAGGGAGCCATCTCTAGTAGTCCCTCCAGATCTGTCTACAGATCTGGCAGTCCTAGAAGGAGGGGAGTTTAAGGTCACTTATTCTAAGTATTCTAATAACTAAACTATAGAAAGTGTTGAGAGGATGGATGGAGTGTGGAAAATGAGTATAAAAAGGGTGAGAAGTACGTTATTGAGCCTAGGTCAGAGAAGTTTTGTAACTCAGATTTAGATCTGATGTTATAGAAATCCTGTCCAGAGGCTACATTATCACCTCTGAGGAGAAAGGATCCAACCCATCACTCTGCCATGATTCCACCCTTAAGGCTACAACCTGTCCACTTGAATGGTCACAAATTATCCCATAGGGGAGCCACTATCCAGGGATGGGTCAAAACATAACAAGTAAATCATTGCAGGCACTATTTCATCCAGGCTACCAGCTCAAGAATCCATAGGGAACCTCAACCTCTAAAGTTCTATATGTGGGGCTAAGGCTGTAAGACCATGATAGCCCAAACACACAGGTCACTTGGATCTGAGTGGCCCTTAGAATCAGTCCTCCATTGCTTTAAAACATAGCCAAAGCGATGGCGGATCACAAGGCAGCAGCCTTGCACAGAGCATCTCACACACAAACAACATTCCCACAAAGTACAGATCCTATTACAGAACTTCCATTGATCTAATTCAAAAACACATACAAAGGCATAGCCAACAAGTGCTGGACTATGGAGAGAAGGAAAGAAAAAGAAAACTACTTACTGCTAAAAAGAAAGAGAAAAGAAAAAATGATCTGAGATGGGTTCCCAGATGCCTAAACCTAAGCTCAGGTATGGATTTATATAGCAGTGGGGTGGCGGCGCATTAGGGTTAGGAAACCCCAATTTTAACGATGTCACGTGGCCTGATAATGATCCTTGGATGCCTCGGGGAGCATGCACGGAGATTTTTGCATGGGAGTGCGTGCCCTAATTGCTAGAAATACCCAGAAGGTCCTCTACCGAAGAGATGGAAGTTTAGGGTCAGAGCTTCGCTAGGTAGCTATAGTTTCACAGACTTGTCGCATGGTAGCTCTTTGCTCTTCGCTAGGATGATTTGACACTAAAGCTTCAGCCGTCGCGAGGTTGCCTTGGTTTGCTCTTCAAGCAGTCGTGCGGTAGAGAGTTGCGCTCTCGTTGGATTAGGCTTCGCGAGGTTGAATAGAAAACACAGTCTCAAGTGTCGCGGGGTTGAAATTCAAGCAGTCGCGCGGTCGATCGATCTTCGCTTGGCAGTAGCGCGAGAACTTCGCGAGCCCTTTTCTTTACTTGGACTTCGTGTGTTACCTCGTGAGGCTCTTCTGAGTTCTAAACTGCACGAGGTTCTATGTCTCACTTGATCTTCGTGAGATTGGCTTTGCCTTCGCCAGGATGTTTTCTTTCTTGAATGGCACGAGAACTGCGCGAGGCGTTCTTCTTCTGATAATTGCATCTCGCGACGACTGTGCGACAGCTACGCGAGGAATCTTCTGAAGCTCTCTCTCCTCAGCCGTTCTGAGCGAACTATGTGAGATTGAGAGAGGTCTGCTTTGAACTGCACGACACTGTGTAGTGTGTTCTACTCTTGAGCTTCACAAGAGCTGCGCGAGTTTGAGTTTCTGAAGCTCTTCAGTCATTCATCTGCGTGAGGGGTTGCTGTAAAGCCTTGGGAAGCTCAGTTGAACTGCGCAAGGCATATTTCTCCTGAATCCTCCAAAGCTTGGGTCAGCTACGCGAGGCTCATTTCAGGTCTGGATTCAGAGTTCATTCTTCTGAGGGATATCTGGTGCCAAGGCAGGCTCCTTAATAGGATTCTTGGCCTTATTTCACTATTGATTATAACCTACACAAAAAACTTAACAAGAACTTATTAGGTGGCTAAGGGTCTAATCAAAGGTTAAGTTAAGGGGTGAAAAGTGGTACTTTTCAGGTCTTAACATGATGTTAGGAACAACTCTGTAGAATTGTGAGGTGAATGATGCGTTGTAGGAGTGATGCTGGAGGGGGAGAGGGGAGAGCTTTAGAAGATAGGGTTTCACAGAGGGAAGAAAGATGAAAATAATGAAGAAGGGACAAAGCGCAGGGTTGAAATACTTATCGCGAAGCTCGGCACGCTTTGAAACATCTGGTCGCGGGCTTGGAAATGAACCTAGTAAAGGTGTGGATTAAATCTGAATTGCACGACAATCTCGCAAGTTATCCTTGGACCGCGCAACAAAGTGAGATTAGTTTATGTGAATCGCGCGAGCGGCTCCTAGGTTTCTTTTCGATTGCGTGAAAAGCTCAAAGGTTCATTTTTGAATCTCGCGATAGACTTAGAATCTCGCGATAGGAAGTGAAGTATTTCTGTTGAATTGTGCGAGAGTCTCTCAGTTTACCTCGTGAACCTCGCGATAGCCTAATAATCTCGTGAGAACTACTGAATAGCGCGATGTGGACCACGCGAGAGGTTGTCAGGCACACATGAAACTCGTGATAGGCATTGAATGTTTCTATGCAAATTGCGCGACATGCTCCCAGGCTTCCTTTTGAACCTAGCGACAGTAAGGAATAAAACTGAGAGCATGTGCTCTCTGTTCTGCCCCTTTTTGCATGTTTGCTGTGGTTGAATCCTAGGCATTACCCTCTCCTACGACTGTCTTTAGACACATGTAAACTCAATCATACACTTAAGGACAACAAAAATGACCTCCCACCTTAGGTATTCAACAGAATCTATCAATTCAAAAGCAGTAAGAATCAAGGCAAGCATCAAAAGTTCAAAATAGATAGGGCAAAATTCAGATAAGGCCACTAGCAAATCCTAGAGAATAGAAACTAAAGACAGCAAGATAAATCAACCAAAAATGAAGTACCTGTGATACCATAATGACACACCTGTGGAATCAGTTTGAAGAAGGGTCCCCTTTACAGTGAATGGTGCCCAAAAGGTTGGCAGGTTTTTCAAAACAAGGCTTAAGCCGTTGACCATTCACCTTCAAGAGCCTCCCGAACTTAGGATCCTTGATTTCCACCGCACCAGATGGGGAAACATGCATGACAATGTAAGGACCTTCCCATATGGATTTCAATTTGCCTAGAAAAAATTTAAGTTTGGAGTTAAACAACCAAACCTTATCACCAGCAATGAAACTCTTTCTCAACAGCCCTTTGTCAAAGAAAGCTTTGAACCTTTCCTTGTAGATCCTGGCATTGGCATATGCATCCATCCTTAGTTCTTCCAATTCCGACAGCTGCAGCAACCTGTGATGACCAGCCGAAGTTAGATCTAGATTTAAATGTTTAATGGCCCAATAGGCCCTGTGTTCTAACTCCACTGGGAGATGACAGGCCTTGTCATAGATCAGTCTGAAAGGGGACATACCAATGGGGGTCTTATAGGCAGTCCTATAAGCCCACAGCGCATCATTAAGCTTATCAGCCCAATCCTTCCTATCAATCCTCACAGTCTTCTCAAGGATATGCTTGATCTCCCTATTTGAAATTTCAACTTGCCCACTGGTTTGTGGGTGGTAGGGAGTAGCAATCCTATGGGTGACAGAATATTTCTTGAGCAAGCTCTCGAAATTTCTGTTGCAGAAATGGCTCCCCCCATCACTATTAATGGCTCTAGGGGTACCAAATCTAGAGAAGATATTCTACCCATTTGGAAATATAGTCCACTGCCACTAAGATAAAATGAAAACCATTTGAAGGAGGAACGGGGCCCATAAAATCAATACCCCACACATCAAATAGTTCTACAGCAAGGATGGGTTGTAAAGGCATTGAATTTCGTTTAGACAGCCCTCCTAGTTTCTAACATCTTTCATAGGTCTTGTAGTGTGTATTGGCATTTCTGAAAAGAGAAGGCCAATAGAACCCACACTGCAGCACTTTGTCAGCTATTTTTCTCCCACTAAAGTGACCCCCAAAGGCATTTTCATGGCACATGGCCAGAATACTGGGGACATCACTTTCGAAGACACATTTTTGAATGATTTGGTCTGCACAATACTTGTACAAGCAAGGTTCTTCCCAGAAAAAGAATTTGACCTGTGAGAAAAATAGGTCTTTATCCATTTTTGTCCAATGGGAAGGGGTCTTGCCTATAACTAGATAATTAACAATATGTGCATACTAGGGAATTAAAGAGTGGATGGAAAATAGTTGCTCATCCGGGAAGACATCATTTGTAGCAAGGTCATCATCACCTTTTTCCAACATAATTCTGGACAAGTGGTCAGCCACCACATTTTCTACCTCCTTCTTGTCCTTGATTTTGATGTCAAACTCCAACAATAAGAGTATCCATCTAATCAATTTGGGCTTTGCATCATTCTTGGACAGTAGGTACTTTACTGTTGAGTGGTCAGTGAAGATGGCAGTTTTAGACCCAAGTAGCTAAGGTCTAAACTTGTCCACAACAAAAACCACTGCCAGAAGCTCTTTCTCAGTGGTTGTGTAGTTCAGCTGAGCTTCAACAAGTGATTTGTTGAGATAAGCAATGACCACAGGCAGCTTATCTTTTCTCTGGCCCAAGACAACACTTATTGCCAAGTCAGATGCATCACACATCAACTCAAAGGGCAGGGTATAGTCAGGTGTTTGGAGTACAGGGGCAGAGGTGAGGCAAATTTTTAAAGTTTCAAAAGCCTTCAAGCATTCAGCAGAGAAGTCAAAGGGCACATCCTGGCAGAACAGGTGGCATAATAGTTTATCAATTTTGCTGAAGTCCTTGATAAACCTCCTGTAGAATCCAGCATGCCCAGGAAGGATCTGATTTGCTTGACTATTCTTGGAGGTGGCAAATTTGCAATGAGGTCAACTTTGGCCTTGTCTACCTCAATTCCATCTTTAGAGACCACATGGCCCAACACAATTCCTTGTGTTACCATGAGGTGGCTCTTTTCCCAACTTAAGACCAAATTGGTCTCTTCACATCTTTGTAAGACTTGATGGAGGTGTTGTAGACATTGGCCAAAGCTATCCCCATAAATCATCCATGAAAATTTCCAAGAATTTATCAATCATATCAGAAAAGATGGCATACATACATCTCTAAAAGGTGGCTGGGGCATTACATAGTCCAAAAGGCATCCGTCTGTAACGAAAGATGCCGAAAGGACAAGTAAAAGTAGTTTTCTCTTGATCCAAAGGGTGCACAGGGATCTGGTTGTACCCTGAGTACCCATCAAGAAAATGGTAAAAAGCTTTTCCAACCAACTTATCCAAAATTTGATCAATAAAAGGGAGAGGGAAGTGGTTTTTTCTGGTCTTAGAGTTGAGTTTTCGATAATCAATGCAAACTCTCCAGTCAGTGGTCTCCCTAGCTGGTCTCAACTCTCCAGAGTCGGTTGTGATCACTGTGATGCCAGACTTTTTGGGTACCACCTGGATTAGTGCCACCGATTCAGAATCAGAGATGAGGTAAATTACCCCAGCATCCAACTACTTAATGATTTCATTCAGAACCACTTCTTACATGTGAGGATTCAATTTCCTCAACATTTCCCTGGAGGGTGTTGATCCCTCCTCTAGATGAATCCTATGCATACAGATTGATGCATCAATCCCTCCTAGATCAGTAATGGTCCAGCCAATTGCTTTCTTGTGCTTTCTCAGAACTGTTAGCAATTCCTCCTCTTGCTCACAGGTTAGAGAAGAGGAGATAATTACAGGAAGTTTCTCGTCTTTCTCGAGGAAAGCATATTTTAATGTCTCTGGCAACTTCTTGAGCTCCAGATCAGGGGCTTGTTGTATGGATGGCAGGATTGGTGTATTGTTGGTTGGAGGAAGGGGCGGCAATGTAGGTTTCTAATTGGAATGCTGCACTAAGCCCACAGAAGACCTCACTAGGGCATGTCTTCTGGCATTAAAGCTAGGTTTCCTTCCTCCACCAAGTTCCAAACTTCAGTTAAATCAGTGACAATGTTGCTCCACTCCAGCAGAGTGGGCAGTTCTTCTTCAACAATTTCTTCTAGTACATCCACTGCAAAGCATTCCTCATTGTCCAGATGAGGGTACTTTGCACTGTTGTACACATTAAGCTCAACTTTCATATGCCCAAAAGTGACCACCATGATTCCAGACCTGCATTGAATGTATGCATTGGCAGTGGCCAAAAATGGTCTGCTCAGGATAACAAGGTATCGGAGATGTACTTTTGTTACAACCCATATCCAAAATAAGGAAGTCTGCAGGATAGAAGAACTTGTCTACCCCCACTAGGACATCCTCAACCACTCCCATGGGTTTCCTCTCAGACCTATCAGCCATTAATAGAACAATAGGGGTGGGCTTCAGCTCCCCCAAACCTAACTGCTGATATACACTGTATGGCAGCAGGTTAATATTGGCTCCAAGGTCTAAAAGGGCCCTTCCAATCGTGTGGTCACCAATAATACAGGGAATAGTGGGTATCCTTGGGTCTTGCAACTTCTCAGGTATTGTCATAGTTAATACAAAATTAACTGTATCAGTTGCAAAGACTTTTTTGGATAAATGGCCTCTGGCCTTTCTTTTCTGAGTACAGAGGTCCTTTAGAAACTTTGCATAGGCTGGGACCTGTCGAAATGCATGAAGCAGGAGTAAATTTATTTTGACCTGCTTAAAGGTCTCCATCATTTCCTCGATCTGTGCCTGACCCTTATCAAAAGGGGCAGGGCCACTCAAAGCTTGAGGAAATGGCAGCTGAGGTAATCTTCTTTGGTTCTCACCGCAAAGCCTATCGAAAACTTTAGTTTTTTTCTTTTATCTATTTTTATTTCCTGCTGAGGCTCAGCTACAACCTCTTTATTTTTTCCTTGTTGAAGGGTAGCAAGCAGTTCTTTACCCTGTGTTCTAACAAAGTCCTTATCATTTTCACTTGATATTTCCTTAGGGTAGACCTCTCCTTGTTCTTTTCCCACCTGGTTGTCTACCAGCTTGCCAGACCTTAAGGCTGTGATGGCATTGGCCCCTCAAAATTTGAGGAGCCTTCTCTGATGGAATACTAGCCCTTGGGGTTGGCTACTGGTTGGCTTGGCAACCTGCCCTCCCTCCTCTCTCTTAGCCAGAGCATTGGCTATTTGGCCAAGCTACTCTTCTATTTTATTAATGCTTTGGCTGTGAGAAGTCACAGTCTGATTTAAGGGTCCAAGGCTTTATAATTGGGCCAAAACCTGGTCCTCGAAAGAAACACTTCAGGGCTGAGGTGGGGGAACTACCAATTGATTTTATTGCTGGGGCTGCTGTTGTTAGAAGTTTGACCTTTGACCATAACCCTGGTTAAACTACTGCTGTGGCCTTTGAGGTAAGGCCAACATCTGTTGTGGCTACATATAATTATCCTGCCTCCACCTCAAATTTGGGTGGTCTCTTCATTGGTAACCAACATTTTGGTACTGGTATCCATATGGTTGTTTATTGTAGCCACTAGATTGTTGCTATCCAAATGATTGGGTAGCAGCAGCCTGTTCCATTACAAACTCAGGGTATTGCCCTAGAGATGGGCATTCTTCCACTGTATGTTGTGGAGATTGGCATATCAAACATGCCTCCATCACTTGTGCATCCATTCTGGGCTGCACCACCGTCAAAAGTTTATCAAATCTTTAAGTAAGATTGGCCATCTGCATTCTCAGGTCATCGTTTCCTCTAACTTCATACATCTTTCCTTTATAAGTTTCAGCCACCCCCAGCTTAGGAGAAGGTTTTTGAACAGTTTTAAATGAGGACATCTTCCGGAAAGCATTTTCACTTATGACCTCGAATAAGTCCCATGCCTCATCAGCTGTTTTATGCATGTATGTTCCACCACAAGAGGCATCTACCATGTCTCTGCTCTTCTCATCGATCCCATTGTAGAAGCTCTGGACAAGCTGCCAGTCAGGGATCTTGTGGTGAGGACATTGTTTGAGCATCTCCTTAGATCTATCCCAGCATTGGTTAAAATCTTCAGTTGGGGACTGGGCAGAAGAAAGTACTCCCTTCCTTAGTTGGCTGGTTTTGGTCTCTGGGAAAAATTTAGACAAAAATCTTGTCTGGAGGTCTTTCCAAGTAGTGATACTGTTGTTTGGGAGAGTAGACAACCAGGTGCTGGACCTGTCCTTTAGGGAGAAAGGAAAGAGCCTTAGCCTAGTGGCTTCTGGTCCCAAACCAACAATGGAAAATGTTGTGCACAGGGCCAAAAACTGGTCAATGTGCTTGTAAGGGTCTTCCTTGCTAAGCCCATGGAAAGAGGGAAGCATTTGGATGATGGAAGTTTTGATCTCATAATTATCCTGAACATCTGTGAATTGAATGCTGAATGGAGAATTGTAATCATCTGGAGCATTCAATTCCTTCAATGTTCTAGGTTGCTCTTCAGCCACAATTGCTGTCTCTATTTCAATAGGGGGCTCGACTGTGGTGTGTCTGTGCCTTCTCGGTCTTCTACCCCTTTCAATCTCAGGGTTAGCAGGCTCTAAAGTAGGACTGAGAGATCTCCTGCCTAACATGCACACACACCGCCAGTAAGGGAAACAGTTCACAAGCACATTGCACAAAAGTAAATTACAACTATCCTAATCAACTGCTTATGGAATCTTCAAAGGAGAAATAAAGTGAGGTTTGGAAGGTTAGAGAAGTGAAAACAGAGGTAGCTAGACTCTCAATGCAGTTTCAGTCTCTTTCTCTGCTACGGTCTAGATCTGCAAGAAAAATTCCAAATGTAAATCAGCAGTATCAATTATTCACAAGTACAGCTACCAAAGAATAAAGAATACAATATTTTAGAGTCTACTATTGGATCAAGATCCCCGGCAACGGCACCGAAAACTTGTTGGGCTATTTTTTAAGTGCTTGCTACTGACTTTATTGGGGGCAGTGATAAGAATGGGGTGAATGAAAATGAATGAAAGGTGGATTGAAAATGATAGAGCAGCAAGCCTAAAATATGCACAGTCCTGCAAGATACAGGGCCTGTTGTAGCAAGTTTTGATAAGTAAGAGTTTGTCCCACAGGGAAGGTTGATCTAAAGCTCCAAGGGAGCCATCAATAGTAGGCTCTCCAGATCTGACTACAGATCTGGCAGTCCTAAATGGAGGGTGATTTAAGGTCACTTATTTCAACATTCTTTGGTAATCTAATGATTTAACTATAGAAAGGGTTGAGGAGAAGGATGGAGTATGAGAAAATAAATATAAAAGGGTGAGAAGTAGGCTATTTGGTTCAGATCTGATGGGTTTCATGACTCACATTCATATCTGCTACTATAAAAGTGCTGTCCAATGGCTACATTGTCACCACTGAGGAGAAAGAAACCAACTCATCTTTGTGCCATGATCCAATCCCTTTATGGCTATAACCTGTCCACTTAAATGGTCACAGACTATCCAATTGGGGAGCCACAGTTCATAGATGGGTCAGAAAAAGTCTACCATTGTAAGCACTACTTCATTCAGGCTACAAGCACAAGAGTCCATAGGGAACCTCAACCTCTAAAGTGCTATGTGTGGGGCTAGGCCTGTATGGGAGCATGTTAGCCCAAACACATAGAACCAGTAAGAGTTTGAGTACAATCTTAGGTCTAGCTGTCCACTGCTGTAGAAAGACTGCAGTGATCTAGTCACAAGACTACAATCTCTAGAACCAAACCAGATCTGCCATCTGATGGCGGGTCTATACAAATACATGGGAGTTTGGCTCTGCACAATCTCTCATAGGGCTACAAGCACAAGTGCAGAGAAGAAGAATCTATTTTGGATCTGTGGATTGGCCTCACCCTAAGGCTATAACCTATCCACTTAAATGGTCACAGACTATCCCAGAGGCTATCCTCCTCACAGAAGGCCAAAACAGAACAAGAACACTGCTGTCACCACCATGTTCACAAGGCCACAAGCACAAGCTCCAATGGGGATTTCAGATCTAGTGGATCCTGTGGTGAGGCTAGGCTTGTATGGGAGCATGTTAGCCCAGACACACAGGTCACGTGGATCTAAATAGGTCTCTAAAAATTGTCCTCCATTGCAAATAATGCAACCTATCAATGGAGGATCTCAAGGCAGCAGCCTTATACAGAACAACTCAATCTCAAACTTCAATCCCATACATGTAAAACACCCAATTATGAAATTCCATTAATTCTAAACCAAATAAGCATACAGAGGCATAGCCAGTAAGTGCTGGGCTATGGAGAGAAGAAAAAGTAAAATGAAATCTACCTAAACCTTACTAGAGATCTACAGCTACTGCAAGAAGAAGGTAGACAAAATTCTATTCTAAGAGAGGCTCCTAAACCTAAACTAGGCTTAGGTTTATATAGCAGTCAGTTTGGCGGTGCATTAGGGTTAGGAAACCCTAATTTTAACGATGTCATGTGGCCTAATACTATTCCTTGGATGCCTTAGGGCGCGTGCACGGAAATTAGAGCATTGGAGTGCGTGCCCTATTTACTGGAAGTTCCCAGAATGTCCTTTGCAGAAGTGAGGGAGAGTTAGAGTTCAGAGCCTCGCCATGTAGCACTGGTTTCCAAGACTGTCGCGTGGTAGCACGGTCTTCGCGAGATTGGATTAACTTGAAATTCTAGCCGTCGCGGGGTTGTCTTAGTTTACAGCTGAAGCAATCGTGCGATAGAGCATTGAATCCTCGCTGGATTGCTCTGGTCTTCACGGGATTGCACTTTCCTTCTGAATGGTGCGGGAATCGCGCGAGTAGTTTTTCCTCAATGGATATTCGTGAGGATCCTCGTGAGGGCATGATGTGCATTGGTCTCTGAATTGTGCGAGAAGTTTTTCTATAGTTTTTACATCCCGCGGCCATTGCGCGATAGCTGCGTAAGAAATACCTGAAGCTCTCTCTCTCCTCAACTATTTTAAGTGAACTGCGTGAGGTTTTGAGTGCTGCTTTCTGAGCTGCGCGAGTCATGATTCTAAAGCCCTTCTGTCATTAAACTGCGCGAGAATAGCACGGACACTTGGTATGAAGTCTTGGGAAATGAGGCTTACTACAATCCTTTGAACCTACAAAGAATCTTGTGAGGCTCATTTCTTGCTCTGTTGCTGTTGTGCTTTGCCTTCATGTAGTCATGTTCTCGTCTGGATCCAGCTTCCCTTCTTCTGAGAGACTTCTGGGCAAAAGTGGGCTCCTTAGCAGGATTAAGGGCTTATTGCAGCTGTTGTTCATTACCTAGAGAACATGCTTAAAACACTTTTATTAAATGATTAAGGGTCCAACAGAGATTAAGTTAAGGGGTGAAAAGTGGTACTTCTCAGGTCTTAACAGTGGGCAGGGAGAAAAATGAGAAAAATGAGAGTGTAGAAGAAGAAGAGGACTCATCTCCTGTTGCTGAGCAGTAGGAGGAAAATAATGGGACTGTTGTTGAGCCCCAACAAAATGAAATTAATGAAGAAAAAAGAAAAAATAAAAAATTAATCATGAAATAGCTAGACCAACAGCTGAGGTACCAGCAGTACCCCAGCTGCCTTTTCCTCATGCTCCTACAAGCCCCTCTCCTTTTGACAAGGGGAATGCTGGAATGGAGGAAATGTTGTGGATCTCCAAGCAAGTTAAGATTAATTTACCTCTGCTTGGTGCCATCAAACAGGTCCTAGCCTAAGCTAAATTTCTCAAAGACCTGTGTACACAACAGAGGAAGGCGAGGATCCATTTATCCAAGAAGGTCTTTACAGCAGAAAAAGTTAAATCAGTGTTGTCAATAGCCACACCTATAAAACTATAAGACCCAGGGGTTCCTACCATCCCCTGTATTATTAGAGACCATACCATAGGTAGAGCTCTCTTAGACTTGGGAGCCAGTGTCAACCTGCTGCCATATTCAGTATATTAACAGCTAGGTTTGGGGGAGCTGAAACTAACTCCTATTGTGCTCCAGCTGGCTGACAGGTATGAGAGAAGACCTATGGGACTTGTTGAAGATGTGTTGGTAGGGGTGGATATGTTTCTCTATCCTGATAATTTTTTTGTGCTAGACATGGAACCTTCAAAGAGTTGCACCCCAATTCTTGTGATCTTCGGTAGGCCATTCTTGGCCACTTCCAATGCCTGCATTCAATGTAGGTCTGGGGTGATAGAGGTTATATTTGGAAACATGAAAGTAAAATTGAATGTGTACAATGTTGCCAGGCAACCTCAGCTGGACAATGAGGACTGCTTTGTAGTGGATGTACTAGAGGACCTGGTAGAGGAGAATTTATTCAATCTGCTGGATTGAGATAAAATTTGTGAGGAATTTGAGAATGTGTGGATTGAGGTTCATGAGGAGGAGGCCCAAAATTGCATTACTGTTGAGACTTCTATGGGCCTAGTGCAACACTCCATTTGGAGACCCACATTGCTGCCCCTACCTCAACCCTCCAAGGCACCTTTCTTGCCTTCAATAGAGTGTCCACCTGATCTGGAGCTTAAACAGCTGCCAGAGACATTAAAATATGCCTTCCTAGGACAGGAGAAGAAACTGCCAGTCATCATCTCATCCTCTCTCTCTATAGAGCAGGAAGAGGAGTTGCTTGAAGTCCTTAGGAAATATAAGAAAGTAATTGGCTGGACCATTACAGATTTGAGGGGAATTGATCCATCTGTGTGCCAGCACAAGATATATTTGGAAGAGGGTTCCATGCCCTCAAGGGAAATGTAGAGGAAGTTGAACCCTCATATGCAGGAGGTGGTCTTAAAAGAGATTGTTAAACTGTTGGATGCAGGGGTCATATACCCCATTTCAGACTCTGAGTGGGTCTCACCTATTCAGGTGGTCCCCAAAAAGTCTGGCATCACAGTTGTTACTACTGAGTCTGGGGAGTCACTACCAACCAGAGAGACCACTGGTTGGAGAGTGTGTATTGACTATAGGAAGCTAAACTCTAAAACCAGAAAGGACAACTTTCTCTTACCCTTCATTGATCAGATTTTGGATAGGCTGGCTGGAAGAGCATTTTATTGCTTCCTGGATGGATATTTTGGTTACAACCAGATACCTGTGCATCCTCAAGACCAGGAAAAGACCACATTCATATGTCTATTTAGCACTTTTGCCTATAAAAGAATGCCTTTTGCACTGTATAATGCTCCAACCACCTTCCAAAGATGCATGCATGTAATTTTTTCAGACATGATTGATAAGTTTTTGGAGATTTTCATTGATGATTTCTCTGTGTTTGGGGATAATTTTAGTTAGTGTTTGCATCACCTCAGCCTAGTTCTTCAAAGATGTGAAGACACCAACCTGGTCTTGAGCTGGGAGAAAAGCCATTTTACGGTCAACCAAGGCATTTTGCTTGGCCATTTGGTCTCCCCTGGAGGCATTGAGGTTGATAAAGCAAAGGTTGACTTATTCTCACACTTGCCCCTACAAAAAACAATCAAACAAATCAGGTCTTCCTTAGAATAGGCAGGAGTTTACAGAAGGTTCATCAAAGACTTCAGCAAAATTTCCAAACCTCTGTGCCACATACTATGTCAGGATGTGCCATTTAATTTTGATACTGAATGTCTTGATACTTTTGAGGTGTTGAAGAAATGTTTAACTACTGCCCCTGTGATCCAAGCCCCTGAGTACTCCCTACCTTTTGAATTAATGTGTGATGCATCAGACCTGGCTGTGGATGCTATTTTGGGTCAGTGGAAAGATCAACTGCCTAGTGTGGTTTATTATGCCAGTAAATCATTAACAGAAGCTCAACTAAATTATACAACAACTGAGAAGGAGCTTCTGGTAGTAGTGTTTGCTGTGGATAAATTTAGATCCTATCTCCTTGGGTCTAAAATTGTTATCTTCATGGACCACTCTGCCCTCAAGTACCTGCTGGCTAAGAAAGATGCAAAGCCAAGGTTGATTAGCTGAATTCTCCTACTATAAGAGTTTGATCTTGAAATCAAAGATAAAAGGGGAGTAGAAAATGTGGTGGCTGATCACCTATCCAGGATTTTAGTTGAAGAATGTGCTGCTACACCTATGAGAGATTCTTTCCCTGATGGGCAATTATTTGCCATCCAGTCAGTTGTCCCCTGGTTTGCCAACATAGTCAACTACCTTGTTGGAGGTAGGATCCCTTCCCACTAGTCCAAAATAGACAAGGGCTTGTTCTTCTCACAAGTCAAATATTTTTTCTAGGAGGATCCATGCTTGTTTAAATATTATGCAGACCAGGTCATTAGGAGATGTGTCCTTGATTGTGACATCCACAGTATTCTCACTATGTGCCATGAATATGCCTGTTGAGGTCACTTTAGTGGGAAAAAGACAACAACAAAGGTGCTGCAATGTGGGTTTTATTGGCCTTCCTTGTTCAAGGATGCCCATGCACACTGCCAAACCTGTTTAAGATGTCAGAGGATGGGTGACATTTCAAAGAGAAATTCAATGTCACTGCAACCCATCCTTATTGTAGAGTTGTTTGATATATGAGGAGTTGATTTTATAGGCCCTTTTCCTCCTTCAATAGGTTATAATTTTATCCTTATGGTTGTGGACTAAGTTTGTAAATGGGTGGAAGTAGCTGCCACAAGGACAAATGATCACAAAGTTGTCCTCAAATTTATCAAGGAAAATATTTTCTCCAGATTTAGCACCCCTAGAGCCATCATCAGTGATGGGTGCAAGTACTTCTGTAATAGGCACTTTGAGAACTTGATCAAGAAGTATGTTGTTACTCGTAGGATTGCTACCCCATATCACCCACATACCAGTGGGCAAGTGGAGATTTCCAATAGAGAAATTAAGCATATCCTGGAGAAGACAGTTAGGACTGATAGGAAGGATTGGGCTGTGAAGCTTAATGATACGTTGTGGGCCTATAGGACAGCCTATAAGATCCCAATTGGAATGTCTCTATTTAGATTAATCTATGGCAAAGCTTGTCATCTACCAGTAGAGTTAGAACACAAGGCCTTTTGGGCCTTTAAGAGCTTGAACTTGGATCAAACTACTACTGGTGCAAACAGGAGATTGCAACTATTTGAGCTGGAGGAGCTAAGGTTGGATGCTTATTCCAATGCAAGGATTTATAAAGAGAAAGCCAAAGCATTCTTCGACAAGAACCTCCTCAGGAAAAGTTTTCCTGATGGGGCTAAGGTATGGCTTTTCAACTCCAAGCTTAAGTTCTTTCCTGGTAAGCTGAGAACCAGATGGAATGGACCGTTTATTGTCATCCATGCATACCCATCTAAGGCTATGGAGATTATGGACCCCACCTCTGGGAGGATTATGAAGGTGAATGGTCAGAGACTCATGTTGTATGTGGAATATTCAATGGAGTCCTTTGCCACCATATACCTTCAAGAACCTACCAAATGATGAGTGATCCCCAGCCATATATATTGTGTAACATAACTATGTTTTTGTGTGGTTTTTTTTGTCTTACAATTTTGTATACATGTTTTTGTTAGACTCTAAATTTGTCCACTTAATGTCTGCTGATGTGATCTGTGTTTTGGATAAATTGGGTGCATGGGGACTTGAGCATATGTCTAGTTTATTGAGGTGAAAAAGGGTTGCGACAGAAAACTGTGCGCTGATGCACATGGCAGTGGGCCTGGCTGCTCAAGATTGAAAAATCTATGCATATAGCAGCTCACGAGGCTCATCTTCTTGTTGAATCATCTTCACGAGAGCCTCGCGAGGTTCTAATTTTTCACCGATAAGGCCTTTTGTGCAGATCAAAGTGAACTACGCGAGTTCATTCCTGGTCTTTGTGAGCTCGCGAGGATCATTTGCACTTGATTTATCATCGTGCAATCCACGCGAGATCTTCATGAGGCTCGGGTTCTGTGATTTAAAACCCCTCGCCAAGTTCTTTCACTTTTATTTTCTGCCAGAGCTCTTGAACCCACTGCCGACTAGACCTCTCATCTTCTCCTCCCACTACCAGAACTGCTCCACCATCCATCCTTCACTCTTGCACTTTGCTCAACTTCACAAGCCACACATTTTGCACCTGGCAAAGTCATATTTGGTTTACTGAGCACTCATAAATTCAAAACCCTAGAGGTTTAGGGTAAGATTCTCAATTTTCTCTTGCTATGTGTTATTGGTCTGTTGTGCCTAGATAATAGTTTGATTTTTAGGAGGAGATTTGATTAAGTGACATTTCAGAGTTGTAGGTAACCTTGGGTTTGTGAATTGAAGGGGTAAAAAAATCTAAGTCTTGACAGATGGCCAGCAGCTCCCCCATTTTTGACAATATACAAGCCTTGTTGAACCCTCCATAAACAGACCCTCTCGCTCCCACTAGAAAATCTGTGAGGGTTGCTGCTATGGAGGCCACTGTTGCCCCAACACCCACTATTGAGATCCCTAGAAAGAGGGCTGCTCCCAAAAAGAGGGCCAGGACTATCACAAAGAGTCCTAAAAAGTCAAAGAAGCAGAAGAAGGGGGAAGAGGTTGTCCCAGAGATTAAACCCTTAACCACTCCCAGTGATTTTTTGGCTGCCATCAAATTGGAGCTTGAGACTGCCTTTCACAAGGCATTTTTTGAGAAGGAACCCTTGGCTACTGTAGTCATTGACTACTTGACCAAGGCCTCCTTGGTGCCCCTATTGCAACCTCTAAATGAATTGGTGTACCCTAGGCTAGGTCAATTATTTTACTAGAACATCAGGGTAAAGAAGTCTGATGAGGGACTCCCTGTGCTATTTGTTCTCATAGATAACTTTGTGATGCTTGTTGGCACCTCTATGATAGCTCTTGCTCTAGGCATTCCAACTGCCTATGATCCAAACTGCAGCTTCGGGGCATCACTAATTGCCTCCATCACTGATATTGTTGAGAGGCTGACAAGAGGGAAAAGGCATTAGGAGACTCAATCAAGAGGAGAGATTTTGAACCCAGCCTGTTGTTTATGGACCATGTTCTTAGAAAGAACATCTATATGACTGGGCACCAGTAGGAGAGAAGGGCACCCATTACTGATGCCATCTATAACTTCTCTCAGGGGCATTACTTTGTTGCAGCCTAGTTGATTTTTGAGGGTATAATGGATATCCACCTGGAGGTGCAAAAAAATCAGAAGCCCAATGGACTCCCTTACTGCAGGTTGATCACAACCCTGCTAAGACAAGGTGGATACCAATGGAAAATGGGGGAAGCAACTGAGAAATTACCCCCAGTAGAGTTTGGGAAGAGATTGTGGACCATCAGCATGTCCATGATGAAGAAGGAGAAGAAGGAAGCTGAGACCCTCCCTGAAGAGGCTGAAGTAGCTACTGCCACAGCTGTAGCAGCTACATCCGCAACCACCAGCTCAGCTCCATCCACCATCCCTAACCCCATGCATACCATGCCATTCCAAACACCTTCCACAATCTCCATCCCTATTCCAGTGCCAGCTCCTATTGAACCCACCTTAACCATTACCTCACCCTCCACCCAACCCTAGCCACTTGAGGAGGAGATGCCACTTGACCTTACCTCCAACCCACCATCACCTCCTCCCATAAGCTCTGAGTTGGACATCATCTCATTCCCTTATAGTTCCATTCCCATTCCCTAGGGACTATGACCCTAACAACTGGGTCATAGTCCCTTATAGTTCCATTCCCATTCCCTAGTTCTACACCCTCACCAAAGCCATGGCTACTGACCCCTATGTCAGGAGAGATGTTGAGCTGTTGCTAAAGTTTGTCACACCCATGGTGAAGCAACCATATGAAGGTCAGATTGCCTAGATCAAGAAAGATAATGACAAGGAGATAAAGAGGCATTGGCAGATGGTATTAAATTCCCTGGACCTGTAAAAAGTGTATAAGATTAAGAAGAGAAGTCAAAGAAGTACCTCATTTGAAAATTAAAAAGAAGAGAAAAAGTTGGCCACTTTGACTCTGAAAACACAAATGAAGATGAACTTGTGATGAAATGAAGAAAGTAAAATCATGAACCGCCTCCTCCCCTTGCTGATTTCTCAATTTTGAATCCCTCATACCCCTTTAATTTTTTCTAAACCCCAACCATAAGCCAAATTACCTCCCATAAAAAAGACCTCGTTGATCCAAAGTGAAATGAGCTGTCACGTGGAGAGGAGGAGATGTCTAATCTATGGTGAAAATACTTGGGGATGTAAGATACTTAGAAGCAATGCCTATGCTCATGCTTGCAGACCCATTTGGGATCTGTGACTAATCTTGAGCTAGTGAGAATCTGAACACCCTTGGAGTTTCATTGTTGAGAGATAGCCCTGGTGAGGATTGGGTCAGAAATTTAACTTCATTGGGGTGGTTTCTAAACCTGATTTTTGAATTTGAGGCAAAGCTTAGTACTGGTTTGTGCACATTGTATTCCTGATGTAAACTGATTGGTGGTGATGTAAATACAATATAATTTTGAGTTTTAATTAACTGCATTACTGCTGTGATTCCTTATGATTTTCAAAGAATGGGTGTGGAATAAAGCTTTATTCATTAAATTCTATTTTGTCATTGACTGCACTCCACTTAACTGTTTTAATGGTGAAGTTTGTGGGCATCTTCCCTCAGGAGACTTCACTCCTCCACTTGGGATCACCTAGGGGTTTGAAAAGCTTGATGCATATGTGTTGGGGAATTTTAGTGTGCTGATTTATTGTGTAATGGTAAAAGCAAAATAAAATCAGATTAAAACAGAGGGTGGATTCAGCACATCTAAAATATCCTAGACCTGTAAGATACAGGGTCCTTTGTAGCGAGTTTTAATAAGTAAGAGTTTGTCCCATAGGGAGTAGTGATCTAAACCTAGAAGGTGTATAGTAGACCTCCAGATCTAGCTACAGATCTGGCAATTCTAAGAAGAAAGAGAGTTTTTCGAGTGTCACTAGATCTAATTTATAAAACTAAAATATAAGACTAAATCTAAAAGATTGAAGAAGATGGATGGTGAAATAAAATGTAAAAATGGTGAGAAATAGGCAGCTAGAGACTGGTTCTCACTGAAAATGAGATCAAGATTATTTGATCACTTGGCTACAAGATCAAGTGCAAGGTAGGAGAATTCAAATCAAACCAAAGGCTTGAACTAATCTTAAGGGTATGGGCTGCCCACTTAAATGGTCACAGATCATCCTATAGACTTCATCCAATCCCAAGGTTCAAATTGAAACATAAAAACCATTGCAGCCACTATGCTTGTAAGGCTACAAGCACTTACAATCATAGGATCAAATAATCTCTATAGATCATGTGAGAACCATTAGAAATCACAGATTATTTGGGGATTTAAACTCAGCTGGGAATTGCTTGAAACAGTTGCAATGCCCTAGCTCACAAGGCTGCAATCTGTGCATAATTCCAGATATCTTCCCTGAAAAGAGATATGAAAATCAGAGCAAGAGTCGGATCTGCTACAATCTTTCACTTGGCTACATGCACAAGTGCAAAGAAGAAGGATCCAAGTGCATCTTTACTTCTCGATTGGTCCTAAGGGTATGATTTGTCCACTTGAATGGTCACAGATTATCCTAGAGATTTATTCCAGCAGTGAGGATGAAGATTAGAACATGAAAATTACTGCAAGCACTATGGTTGCAAGGCTACAAGCTCAGGCAACCATAGGTGCATCAGATCTGGAAAAATCTAAAGCAATTGAATTGAAAAATTACAGATCTAATGGGACTTTAAAATAGCATTTCATTGACCAAATAAAACTTACAATGATCTGCCTCAAGCCTACAGTCTGTGCATGGTCCGGAGCTCTTCACAATGAATTTACAAACTTATTTGCAATTAGAAACTAGATCTAGACTTTTATTCAGAACTAATCCAACAAGTTAGATTAGGTAGAGAAGGGGGAAGAGAAAAAGGAAAAATAAAACCTAAAACTAAACCTAAATGAGTTAAGGAGAACTCAGGCTATTCCTTTGTTCCTACTTTCCTTGCTGAGAAATTACAGTAGAATAGATGGGTATTTATACGTATACATCGATCCATGTGCCTTGAGTTGCAGCCAATCAGAGAGCAGAGAACTCAGTTTTGTTATGCACAGCTGAGGTGTCTTCATTTTTGCTAAGGAAAATCACATGTGGACTGCTGTCCCATGTGCAAAAATTTGTGCCCGACTGATGTGTCTTAGAGTTCTTGAAAATGCCCCAGCCGGCCATTTATATTTTTTATTGCAGCCCTGATATAATTGCTGGAATTAATTGGGGTCAAGCTGCTGTGATTACCAGGGCAACCCTCACAAATTAGACTTGGCGGAGCCCAAGCAGGATGAGCTGCTACAGAAATACAAGCTGCTGGAATGTAATTATTTCTGATTTATTTCCAAGCTGCTATGTTGGCTGAAAACTGCAAGTTTGAAGGTTGCAGCTGATCACTCTTTCGACAACTTTTTCTGTAGCTAAAAAGATCCATTCAATAGGTTGGGCTGCAGCTTTGGTCCACTTTGACAGGATTGGAAAACGGTAGCTGCTGCTCTTCGATAGCTTGAGGGGGAATAGGTTGCACTTGCTTTAAGCCATCGACAGGTTGGTGCAGGAAAGGCTTGATAGGATCACAAGCTTTGAGTGCAGCAGAACTCGATAGGTTGGGTTTAAATCAAGAACCTGTAGACAGGTTCAATTAATGGAGCATTCGATAGGTGCAATGACTGCGCTATAGCAACCATTTGATAGGTTGAAAGAGTGAAGAGTTTGATAGGTTCAAGGTGCATGTTTGAAGATTTCGATAGGTTAATAGTCCTTGCTCCATTCGATAGGTAGCTCCAGCTGATGCACCATTTGATAGGTTCAAAACTGATGCATTGAGGGACTGTTCGATAGGTACAAAATTGCAGCATTCTTTAAGCATTCGATAAGTTCAAAAGCAGTGGTCGGCAGGTTCAGCAAACCACATCACTCGATAGGTTGGTGGTTGCTGTTAATGGTGAATCCTTTTTGTTGAAGTGTGCATCTAAAGCCTGACCTGAACCACACATCTCCCTCTGCTATATGTTGCTAAAATCTCAAGATGTTTTAACTCCACATTGCTGCAGCATCTCTTCATCTCGAGCTGCTGTTTTGTTCTAACATCAATCACACCATGACCCTTCTTGCCTCAGTTCTAATAGATGGTTCCAAGTTCTCTTTTTGGCAATTTTACATAGGAAAACTGCATTATTCTATATTTCATCCGTAACTGCAAAATATAGTAAAAAACTGTTATTAACCACTCTAACTCCTATCAAAAGCAAGGTTTAAAGGTGTAGAAAGTGACAAAAATCAGTGCTTAACAATATGCTAAATGCATTTGTGCTCCCTATGAAAGTGGCATTTACTATTTTGAATAACTGTTTTAATTTTTCCTTTGCTCGAGGACTAGCAAAGATTTGGTTTGGGGGTGTGTTAGTCACTAAAAATATCATTTTTCACCTCCTAACCTAACCTTTACTATACCTTGGAGCCATCTAATAATTACCTTTTGAGAATGTTTTGTAGTTAAGAATAAAACTGCAGCTTAGTGCAACAATCCATACTTTGGAGGCTAAGAAGAGAGGATTTAAAGCCAAATCTCGGAGCTGTTTGAAGACCATAAAGTACACCATGGTGGTACACACCATAGTGATCATTTGAATTGCCTAAGTGGGCCCTAGAAGTCCAACAGATGAAAGGAAGTTTGCTCCAAGCAGAGGGGACTGCTACAACAGTCTCTACATAGCAGCAGACAGGCATAGAGGAACCCTCATGCAGTTCATTTTGCTCAAAAAATCCTCTTACGTAGATTTTGCAAAGCTCAAGCCTATAGCATTTAAATAGCTCGCGCAGATCTCGCATAATTCACTGAGGGAAAGGTTTCAAATTTACATCGTGCGCAGTTCTCATAGAGATCAGCTTCAGAAGGTTTGCTTCACGCAGTGCTCACGCAGACCTCGCACAATTCAAAGATGGAACCAGCCACGCGAGAAGTGCATGTCATCCTGGTGAACATCCGCGCGAAGCTCAGAATCCATCCTCACGAGCCGTAATTCAACCTAGCGAGATCTTCGTGACCTGGGCTACCTAGAGGCTCATCAGCGCAAACTGTGCTATTCATAATAAAGTGAAATTCGCGAGCTCTTCTTCGGCAACAACTCCAGCCATGCAAGAGCCATGTGAGAAGCAAATCAAGTAAAGCCAACCTTGTGAAGCACGGGCTCCCTACTTCTTAGTCCATACATAGGGGTATTCTTAGGATTCCACAGTAGTTAGGGCACACATCCCGAGCTGCCAAGCTATTTCCCACTTCCTGAGGTAATACTTGGCCACAAATGGGCCATGACAATAGCTAAAATTAGGGCATTTCTCTTCTATTTTCTGATTGGCCAAGGCATAAGATATTTTTGGTGGAATTGTATATAAGCTGTAGAGTTTAGCAGAAAGGTATCTAACTTTTTACCCTAATTTGTTGCTTGCTTAGGTCAGTTATTGTTAGGGTTAGGTCATCTTCTTTTCTTTTTCTTCTTGCCTTAGCATAGCAACAATGCTGGGTTAAGTTCTTTGTAGAAGCTGAGTTTATTTTTTCATTGTAATCGGTTTTGTGAATACATAGGAAGCTATTTTTGGGATTCTTTGCATAGACTATTGTCTTGTGGGCACTCATTGTAAGTACCTTTTAATAAATAAAATGCCACATTTAAAGCTCCATTAGATCAATATTTTCTCTATATTTTTCACATAGATGTGTATGGATTTGATGATCCCATGGTTGCATGAACTTGTAGCCCTACAACCATGGTGACAAGAATAATATTCATGTTCTATCTCCTTCATCTATGATTAGGATAACCTCTGGGATAGCCTGTGGCCATTTAAATGGGCAGGGTAAAACCTTAGGGCTGGTATGAATCATAAGATTGAGATAGATTCTTCTTCTCAGCACTTGAGCTTGTAGCCAAGTGAGAGATTATTGCAGAGCCAAACTCCCCTCTGTTTTGCATCACCATCCTCAGTTTTTAGATATGAGTTTTGTAGAGATTACAGACTTGTGAGCTGGGTCATTTCAGGCCTTTCTGTAGCAATTACAAGCTGAATCTAAGTCCTCATTTAGCCTGGGGTTTCTTGTGGTTTCCACTTGAGTTTCCAGGATTGTTTGCTCCTATGAATGCATGTTCTTGTAACCTTGCAAATATAGTGTCTGCAGTGGTGTTCATCTTCTAATTTAATCCTATGATTGAATGAAATCCCTGGGATATGTTGTGACCATTGTAGTGGACAACATATAACCCTATGATCAATCCTTATGTTTGAGTTAGGTTAGATTCTTCTACCTAGCAGATGTTCTTGTAGCCATCTGAAGGACTACTGCAGATCCTGTTCTAACACTGAGATGCATTGCTGATTTAGCCTTAACTATCTATTTCTCGTCATTTTTACTTTATTTTTTCACTCCATCATCATCCTTCTTTCCCCCTTTCTTTAGTTTTATTTTCTATTTTTAAAGTAGTGTAGATAATGACACCCCAAACTCCCTTTTTTTAGGAATGCCAGATCTGTGGCTAAATTTGGAGGTCTACAATACAATCCTTGTGGATCTAGATCAGATTTTCCTGTGGGACAACCCTTTCTTATCAAAGCTTGCTACAACAGGCTTTGAATCTTATAGGACTGTGTGTTTTTAGAATTCTGTTTTCATCCATTTTACTCTGCCTTTTGATTTATTTTTGACACCATATATTTGCCACACATTTTCTTATAAAATAATCAACGACTCTAAAAATAAACCAACACAAGGCTGAGCCAGATTCTTTTTCCCTGCCTTGGTGCTTGCAGCCAAATGAGGGACTATTGCAGAGCTGACTTCTCTTCTGTTTTACAACACCATGTTCAGTGAATGGACCTGAGATCTTACACAAATTACAAACTTGAGAGCTAGGTCATTGCAAGCCTCTTTGTAGCAATGGCCAGCTGATTCTAAATCCCCATTCCGCCTATGATTTCTAGTGGTTTTCACTAGATCTTCATGGACTGTTTGCTCTTATGGATGCATGAGTTGTTGCCTTACAAACATAGTGTCTGCAATAGTTTTTCTGTTCTAGTTTAATCCCTTGACTGGATGAAATCCCTAGTGTATTCTGTGACCATTTAAGTGGACAGAATACAACCTTAAGATTAGTTCATTTCTTTGGGTTAGGTTGGATTCTTCTACCTAGTACATGTGCTTGTAGCCAAGTGAAGGAGAGCTGTAGATTTAGCTCTTGAGCTGAGTTACAGTGAAGATTAACCCATAGCTGCCTACTTCTCCACATTTTTACTTTATTTTACCACACCATCATCATCCTTCTTTACCTCCTTCATTTAGTTGTATTTTTCATTTCTGTTTTTAGCTTCGTTTAGTTTTATGACACCTAAAACACCCTCTCTTTACCTTACTTTCTAGTTTAGGTTTAGAGTTGCCAGATCTGTAGCTAGATCTGGAGACTTACTATACAACCTTTGGGTGTTAGATCATCACTCCCTGTGGTGGGACAAACTCTTACTTATCAAAACTTGCTACAACAGCCCTGGATCTTGTAGGACTGTGTATAGATTGCTATTTTTTTATTATTTTATTCTATTTCACTCCTCTTTGATTTATTTTTGCTGCCATTTTTTTACCACATCTTTAATAATAAAAATAACAGTCACAACAAGCAATTTAACCAACAAGTTTTTAACACCGCTGCCGAGGAATTTTGATCTAAGTAGTAAATCTGTGTTTTTGTTTAGATTTATTTGTTGTAGATGTAGTGTTTGAATAAATTACAGTTGCAATTTTCTCTTTTATTTTGCAGTCTTTCTTTATTTTCTGTTTTAGATTTATTGCTTGTTTTGTATTTGAATAAATTTCTGCTATAGTTTTTTATTTTTACAGACTTGGAGCAGTAGCAGATAGGAGAGATCAGCTGCAGCTGGAGCAAATTTGCCTTAGTTTGCATCTCTCTTTCCCCTATTTTTGTTTCATTTCTGCAGTCTTAAATTTCAGTAGTTGTGTTTAGTCTTTAGTATTTTTTTTATTCTATCTGCTGTGAGTGTCTTTTTCTTTGCTGCGTGTGTGTTGTATATTGGGAAGAAGGTCTGTCATTCTTGAGCTACAACCTTTGAACCCTGAAATGGAGAGAGTCTTGAGCTTTAGGCCAACAACACACACCCTTGTTGAAAATTTAAAAACATCAGTGATGGGAGAGCAACCTAGACCCCTTAGGGAGTATTATGCACCAGGGGCATACTCATCCCCCTTTTGCATTCAACTCTCTACTGCTGTGGGTAATTATGAGATTAAGCCTCAGACCATCCAAATGTTACCATCTTTTCATGGGTTAAGCAATGAGGACCCTTACAAGCACTTAGATGGGTTTCTTTCTCTATGTACTACCTTTAACATTACTGGACTGGGAGATGAAGCTACCAAACTGAGGCTTTTTCCTTTTTCATTAAAGGATAAGCTAGAACTTTGCACACCATGCTCCCATCAAATAGCATAACATCTTGGAATGCCTTGCAATGTCAGTTCTTGGCTAAATTTTTCCTAATTAGTAAAACTAGTCAGTTGAGGAGGAGCATAATCTCTTTTGCGCAGTCCCCAATTGAACAACTTCATGAAGCTTGGGATAGATTTAAAGAGTTGCTGAGGAAATGCCCACACCACCAGATCCCTAGGTGGCAGCTTGCTCAAAGCTTCTACCAGGGGATAGATGCTAAAAGTAGATCCATGATTGATGCATCATGTGGTGGCACCTATCTCAGCAAGACTGATGTAGAAGCTTGAGACTTGTTTGATGTGATAAGTGAAAGCTCTATGCAGCAGGAGTCTTTCTCAAGAAATGACATTGAGCCAGCTGCTAGAGGTGCAAAAGAACCCACATCTACTAGGAAATTGTATGAATTAATTGTATACAATAACCTAGAGAGGAAAGTGGACAGTTTATCCTTAAAGTTTGATAAAGTGTTGAGTATGTTGCAGCCCCACATGGCTGCACAGGATGGAGAGGCATGTCTGATATGCCACTCACCCACACACTCACATCTTTTCTGTCCCTCTACTGGTCTATTTTTAGACTTAGCAAATGAGCATGCCATTGTTGTTCAATCATTTCGATAGCAGCCTGCTGGGTATACTTGGTGGAACCACCCTAATTTGAGGTGGAGACAAGCTAATGTTCAAAACACCCAGTAACAGCATGCACTGCCCTACAATTCCAACCAACAGTACCCTCTGGAGCAATTCCCACATCAGTCCCCCCAGCCAAGTTAGTTAGCTTTGCCCCCACCACAACCTAGAGTCTCCTCCTTTGAGGAGCAAGTTTTACCTTCATTGTAAAACCTTAGCTCCCTCTCATAGATTGTGACCTCCCATAGTCAGAGCATCAAAAAGATAGAAGACCAATTGGGTCAAATTTTTAATGCTCTAACAAGAAGGAATGAGGGCAGGCTCCTAAGCCAAACTGTGACCAATCCCAAAGGGCAATACATGATTGGTTAAGCTTCTTCAACCAATGAGGAAGCTAGGGCCATTCATGCCCTGAGGACTGGTAAGGTGGTGGAACACCAAGAGGTTTTTAATGGAAAAAGGTGGGCAGAAGAGAGAGAGGACTGAGTTCCTGTTGTTGAGCAGCAGGTGCTCAATAATGGGGCTGCTGTTGAGCCTCAATTAAAATAATAATAATAATAATAATAAATAATAATAATAAAATAATAAAAAAACAAATTTACCATGATGAAACACATTTCCTCATACTTTTAAAGAGCCTTTCCCTTCTTACAAAGAGAAGGCTTTGTTGGAGGAAATGAGGATTGTTAATCAGTTGTTGTCTTGGATAAGATGGTGGAGGACACCTTGGCCAAACTGCTGGACTTGGGCTGAGGTGTGTGAAATTGTTGAAGTTTGGACTGAGGAGGCCCTCATCCATGTACTCCCTCATCCCTCTAATAATTGTCCACCCGATAAGGGGCTGGAGGTGCTCCTTGCATCTCTCATGCAACTGAAACTGCTCAGATGAAGAATCTCAGGTTTGATGTAAATGCAAAGGTATGGCTTTTCATTTTTTATATTGAAGTTCTTTTCAGTTCAGCTGAGATCCAGATGGGATGACCAATTTACTGTCATTCATGCATCCCTATCTGGGATTTTTGAGATCATGGAACTTAATTTTGGGAAGAGTTGTGAAGGTTTATGATCAGAGGCTAAAAATCTATGTAGAATATGCTATGGAGCCTTTAAAACCATTCACTTTCAAGACCTACCACTGATATTTGATCTCAGTTGTGTAGCATATTTAATATAACTGTTCATATTTTTAATTTGTGTAAATATTGTGCATGTGTGATATGATTTGTAATGAATCTTGATTTAAAATGGGTGCCATTAATGTTGATGATTATTTGCCATTAATTTAGATTCATACTCAGATCATGTTTAGGAAGTTGAGTTTAGGATTTTACTACTTTAGAAGTTTAGTATAGTTGTTGTTTTTAGTTTAGTATAGTTGCTATTTTTACTTAGGTGTAAATTCTATTTTATGTAATTTCTGTTATGGAGTTTGTGTACCTGTTTGCCTTCTTAATTGTAAGTTTTTATAGATTCTCTATTTCTCTTTCTTAGTATAATTTTCTGCAATCTTTTAGTATAATTTTCTCTTAGTTTACTGCATTACTTTAGTTGTTTTTCTTTTACAAACCCTGCTGCCCTTAATGAGACTACTGTTGAAACAGTGAGGACACTGTTTATCTTAGGTTTGAGGCTATGGCAAGGTGGCTGACCAATAAAATAGTTAACTTTAGTGCAGCAGTGTTGGTTGAATTGAGATAAATAAAGTAAATTCCCACCTAATCATGTTAGAAAGAGAAAATTAAAAACTTTTGCAGACATTTTAAAATTGAATTCTTTTCAAAAATTTAACACCTCCATAAAGCTAACATCAAGAATTTTTTTTCAATTAGTACTTAGTGAACTAGAGAGGGGAGAAAAAGGTGAAAATACACCCCATGAGTTAAATTGAAGACCATACCCAGTGAGATTTTATAACGTCCCTGAAAATTTTGACTTGGAATAGTGTACCTTGGGATGCATGCCCGACTAGTCCTTATTTGACCAAGTAAAAGTTGACTTGATGACTTAGGTTAGATAGGTCATATGAGAAAATGCATTATGTGTGTGGTGTAAGAGTCATTTGTTGGGTCATAGGCACCTATGTAGGTTTGTGTGCTATACACCCAAGACATGAATTGGGTTATAATGGCCTGTGAGAATTTACTTCTCATTTGTGTTTGTTGTTGAACATGTATGAAGGATTAAATGAGAGGAGTGAGAGTGTGCGTGTGTATTGAATGTGTGTGATTGAGGGTAGATCAGAAAACTTTGCGGATTATGAGATTTGAGCAGCTAGTTTGAATTGTCGAGGAGTTTGAATTTATGAAACCCTAGTTGAGAAAGAGAGCTAAGGATAAAGATATTTGAGATACTAGAAAGGTAAGATTTATTCTTTGATTGAGTCTTTAGTTGAAATACTATGAATCTGACTTGTGTGTGAAAAATAGGTAAGCAAAGGGTATTGTGGTTTGGGAAATGAGTTCTGGAAGTTTGAACTCAATGGTGTTTTGAAGCTGGCAAAACCGATTAAACGAAATTAGTGAATGTTCGATCGATTTTGCGAAGGAAAGAAAAATCATGAAGAGAGTCTCAGAGGAAATCGATCGAACAAAATCAGTTTCGTTCGATCGAATTTGGGAAATCGTTCGATCGGTTTAGAACCGTTCGATCGATTTTGGGAAACCGTTCGACCGATTTAGATCCGTTCAATCGATTTGGGCTAATTCTGGCTTTTGTTGAGTTTTACTTTGTGTGCTGTGACTAGGCTTCAGAACTCTTTATTTTACTTTCTTTTTAACACATTGAGTGTGTTTTGACCATGCTTAGGTTTGAGCCGGACCATGAATGTTTAAGGCTATCTCGGGTTGAGGAATTTTGGTGTAACTTAGTGTGATGTAGGGAAAGTTCTGGACATGTACTCTTAATTACAATAGCATGTGCGTAGTGATATGTGTGTGTTTTACAAACATGTGTATGTGATGTGTAATATTCGATTTGAGATTTAACATGTGAAATCAATGCGCGTGTGTATACTAAGAAAGAAACCAGTCAAATGTGGATGTGGCATCCCAGGGATGTGTATGTAAATGTGGCATCTATGTGAAGCAAATGTGTATGTGACATTCTAAGGATGTATATGTGATGTGAGACATGATGTGATAGAAAACATTGAGATATTTTATTTAGCATAATTACACGGTGATAAACTTTATGTACTTTGCACATTCGATTTGAGGTTTTGTGAATACCCAGCCAACACGATGGCATATCTGTGACTGATGCGGTGGGATATCCGTGATCGGTAGGGTGGGATATTCGTACAAGTATGTCATGTGTTATGTGAGCCAAGTCGCCTCTATGCAAGGGATTTGAGCATGTGTTTACTTGAAAAAGGGTTCAATTGAACGACAATGGAGGGTATTTCATCAAGGCTCGATGCTATATTACTCGAGAATTATTTAAGTGATTTGATTTAAGTTTGTGAGATAGGTTTTTGTGTAATATGAGAACAAGATAAGAAAAGATAAGATGTGAAATGTGTAATTCAGTTCATGTGTTAGTAATTTAAATGTTTAAACTATTTTCAGCTTATGAGACCATGCTTATCGTATGTCATGAAATATGTGTGAGTAAGATAGCCTTTACATGTTTAGTTATTTTCCCTATTGAGCTATGATGTACCTCACCCTTTTGACTATACGTCATAGGTTTAGAGTTAGCAGCTATGATGTACCTCACCCTATAGAGGAAGATAATGAGGATAGATATCAGAGGAGAGACCAACAGGGAAAGGGGAGGATAGATCAAAGTAAAGTTAGAAACTACGAGCCAGTGAACAAAAAGTCGCAATTAATAACACCCATCCAGAGACAGCAGTTTCAGACCAGTTTTATCAGACCATCGCTGGCACATTATCCTAGATTACCTACGCTTGCGTTTGGGAGACCGATTCGATATGAGAACCCTGCTCCCACCACTAGAGTATCTGTTACTCAGGGTTTCTCTAGGGCAGCATCTTCCACCCTTGTTGAGACTTGCGCCATATGTGGTAAGTCGCATAAGAAGTCCGATTGTAGAAGAGGCACAGGCGGATGCTTCAAATATAGAAAGATGGGGCACATTATTAGAGATTGCCCGAAGTTGAGGAAGGGGAGGATGACTTCAGTCTCGATGATTAGGCAAGAAAGGACGGCTTCTGCTCCTGTGACTACACAAATGCAAGCAAGGAAGCTGATTGTTCAAGGATGAATATATGCAGTAACGGCCTAGGATGCCCAGAACAATAATGGCATTATACAAGGTAAAATTTTATTTTAAATTGAATTAATTCATTGAGTTGAAATTTAAATTTTAGATAGAGAAGGTGTATCTATATAGGAATTTGTTTAATCTAGCTCTTTACATATTTTGACTTGATGCATGAGTAGATTGCTAAGTTGCATGTCCTATATAGGTACTTACAAATGTATGGGAAGGGAAGTGACTTGAGTTATTAAGTGAGAGTGTTGATAGACCCAGGGTCTACCCACTCAATTATTACTCTGTTGTTTGCGAAGAAAGTGAAGGTCATTCCTAAGGCCTTGGACTTCATTTTGGCAGTGTCAGTTCTGACGAGGAATTCAATTAGTACTGATATGGTTTGTCAATCAGTCATTGTCATTGTGAGGGATTATGATGTACATGAATTAGGGGCGGAGTTAATCCTATTAGACATGCAAGGATTCGACGTGATCCTTTGCATGGATTGGTTGTCCAAGCATTGTGCAACTGATTGTCAGAACAAGGTGGCGATCTTTAGACCCAATTTGAGGAGATCATTTAAATATCTTGGAATGCAATCGATCTTGGTACCGCTGATCTTCGCAGTCAGAGCCGAATGTTTGATTAAGAAAGGTTGTCGTGGATACCTAGCATTTCTAAAGGAAGATAAGGAAGAGAAGAACGTCATAGTGAAGATTCCAATTGCATATGAGTTCGAGGACATTTTTCCAAATGAGTTGTCAGGCTTATCACCGAAACGAGAAGTAGAGTTTGTCATTGACTTAGCACTAGGTATGGAGCCTGTATCTAAAGCGCCATATCAAATGACTCCTGCTGAGTTGAAGGAGCTGAAAGAGCAATTACAAGAACTCCTAGACAAAGAATTTGTAAGACCTAGTGTGTCTCCTTGGGGAGCACCGGTCTTGTTTGTGAAGAAGGACAAGTTGATGAGATTGTGTATTGACTACCGTCAGCTGAACAAGGTGACTATTAATAAATGATACCCTTTGCTGAGGATTGATGATTTGCTTGATCAATTACAAGGTGCAAGATTTTTTTCCAAGATCGATCTGAGATCAGGATATCATCAGTTGAGAGTTAAGGCAGAAGATATATCAAAGACGACATTCAAAACGAGATATGGACACTATGAGTTTTTGGTGATGCCATTCAGATTGACAAATGCCTCAGCGTCATTTATGGATTTAATGAATCGGGTGTTTAAATGACACCTTGATACATGTGTAGTAATATTCGTAGATGACATTCTCATCTACTCTAAGACCAAGAAAGAGTATGAAAAACATTTGAGGATTGCTCTACAGATCTTACGTGACCATCAACTGTATGCAAAGCTCAATAAGTGCATGTTTTTGCTAGAGAAGGTGAGTTTCTTAGGACATGTAGTCTCAAAGGATTGAATTACTGTAGATCCAGCTAAGATTGAGGCCGTAGTATAATGGGAGCAATCGAAAATAGTAACAGAGATTCGAAGCTTCCTCGGTTTGGCTGGGTATTACAGGCAGTTTGTAGAGGGATTTTCAAAGCTCTCTGGACCACTTACGAGGCTTAGCAAGAAGGATGTGAAGTTTGAATGGATTGAAGAATGCAAGAAGAGTTTTTAAGAACTCAAGAAGCGACTGACTTCAGCACCCATATTAGCTATTCCTTCAGGCAGTAGAGGATATGTTGTTTACAGTGATGCTTCACACAGTGGGTTAGGATGTGTGCTCAACCAAAATATGAAGGCAATTTCTTATGGGTCGAGACAGCTGAAAGATCACAAGAAGAATTATCCAACCCATGATTTGGTGCTTGCAGCAGTCATATTCACACTAAAGATATGGAGGCACTACTTATATGGTGAGACCTTCGAGATATTCACAGATCATAAAAGCCTCAGATACTTGTTTACACAGAAAGAGCTTAACTTGAGGCAGCGCAGATGGATGGAATTTCTCAAGGACTATGATTGCTCCATTCAGTACCACTAGGGCAAGGCTAATGTGGTAGCAGATGCCTTGAGCAGAAAGAATTTAACTTTATTGTCTAGCCTTGTTACAAGATTTCACAAATGGAAATTGCCAGAGGATCTTTCTTTGTATGACACAAAGATCGAGGTGCAAACTTCAGTAGCCTTTTTGGCCAGTATTACAGTTCCACCGATGATCTTTGAGCACATTCAGGAGTTGCAGATGAAAGACCCAGAGTTAGTGAAAATTAGACAAGGTGTGATTGAGACACTAGAACCGATTTCTCGGTGAGGGAAGATGGTTCCTTATTATTCAGGGGACGGCTATGCATACCAATTGATGTCGATCTGTGGCAAACTATTCTAGACAAAGCTCATAAATCTAAGTATGCTATACACCCTGGTAGCACGAAAATGTATCAAGATATAAGGAAGAACTATTGGTGGAGAGGGTTGAAGAAGATGTGATTGAGTATGTTTCTAAGTGTTTAATATGTCACCAGATGAAAGTAGATCATAGACATCCTACAGGGTTGTTGCAACCTCTACCTATACCAGAGTGGAAGTGGAAGTCCATTTCAATAGATTTCATTATGGGGTTACCACGGACTGTGAAGCGAGATAATCCCATTTGAGTAGTTGTCGATAGATTAACCAAGTCAGCCCATCCTTTTCCATACAATACCATGTATATGGCTGGAAGACTTGCAGAGCTATGCATGAAGGAGATCGTCCAACTACATGGCATTACCGTCAGTATCATTTTGGATCGTGACCCTCTGTATACTTTAAAATTTTGGCAAAAGTTTCAAGAGGGTATGGGTACTTGATTGGATTTTAGTTTGGTGTTCCATCCGCAGACTGATGGAAAAATAGAACGGGTGAATCAGATAATAGAGGATATGCTCAGAGCATGTATGCTTGATTTTCAAGGATCATGGGATCATCATCTACCATTGATCAAGTTTGCATACAACAATAGTTTTTAAATGACTATTAGAATGACACCTTATGAAGCACTCTATGGAAGGTGGTGTAGATCACCTATCAATTGGGAAGAGATCGGCGAAAGTTCATATTGGGTCCGAGATACTTGAATACAATGCCACTGTCATTCATGTGATTCGAGAAAGAATTAAGTCGGCTCAGAGTAGGCAGAAAAGTTATGCTGATATCAAGAGGACGAGTGTGGATTTTGAGGTTGGCAATCACGTATTCGTTAAGATATCGCCCATGAAAGGTGTCATGCGCTTTGGGAAGAGGGGAAAGCTAAGCCCTTGTTACTTTGGGCCCTTTAAGGTTTTGGGTCGAGTTGGTGAGGCCGCCTACAGAATTGGATTACCCCCTTTGTTTGACCGGGTACATAATGTGTTTCATGTATCCATGCTTTGAAAGTATGTCAAAGATCCTACACACGTCTTGGACGATCAACCGATCAAGATGTATGAAGACATGACCATGATAGAAGAACCAGTCCAAATTTTAGATAGAAAGGAGCAAATTTTATGCACTAAGATTATTCCTCTAGTACTTGTTAAATGGAGGAATCATCCTGTCGAAGAAGCGACTTGGGAACGCAAGGTAGAAATTAAGGAGCTATACCCTCATTTGTTTGAGGAAAATTGAGCAGCAAGAGGTAATTGTAGTGCACATTTCAAATTTTAATTATAATGCATGTTTTGATCACTCAAACTTTAAGTGTATTGTAGAAAAAAATGATATGAATTAAAATTGTGGTGCAATTTGATGTATAGATTATTGAGGTAACTGTCGTTACAATTAAAGTTTGTTTTGACAATGAATTTTGAAGAAAAATAATGCAACCTTGCTCTGTTTTGGTAAAATCGTTTGATAAAAATTTAAACCATTCAATCGAACTGAAGATAGCTAAAGCTTGACTGTCTATGTTAAACCGTTCAATCGAAGGTGGAAACCGTTCGATCGAAACCACTAGGCCAGTGGGATAGAAATGGACTAGTAGGGTAGTGTAGGAAACTGTTCGATCGGAATTAGTAACCGATCAAACGAAATTTTGAGGGACTGCATTAATTATTGGAAATCGATTGAGTGATTTCAAACCATTCAATCGATTTAGATGCCTATATATATGGCATGTGAGTTTTAGCTTTTCACAACAACTTTTCAAATATGTTTTTTTCTCTTTGACAGGCTTTCTAGTGCTCGGCATTGGCATTTCACACTGGTGATTCCCGGCCTTTTTGAGCTTGAATTTTTGCAAGAACAACACCTAATAGCACCAAGAGGTAAACACTAACCTCTTTAAGGTTTTTGATTTGAGTTTGGTGCACTGTTAAGTAGTGAAAAATACCATTTTTCACCCCTAAACATGAGCCTTGAAAGACCCTTGAGAGGACTAAATAAGTGCTTTAGTGTTCATATTGCAGCTAACCAAAAAGACAGGTCCAAATCCGAAAACCATCCTAAAATGATCAAAAAGCTGACAACGCATGTCAAGCTCAAAGAGGGAGTGAAGAAATAGCCTCAGCAATGGCTAAAAAGGTCCTAAAAGAGGAAGAAAAGACCTGAAGAAGAAGAATGGAAGCTAGAGTTCAATTCGCAAAGAACTTCTACTATTCGCAAAGAACCTTGAACTTTGCGAAAAGAAGAAAACACTCCTCGAATAGAAGAATGACCTTTGCGAATAGAAGAATGACCTTTGCGAATAGAAGAATGACCTTTGCGAAAAGAAGAAAACACTTTGCGAAAAGATCTCCTGAAGCCAAAATGCTTTGCGAAAAGATCTCCTGAAGCCAAAATGCTTTGCGAAAAGATCTCCTGAAGCCAAAATGCTTTGCGAAGAGCTTACGGAGCCAAACTACTTCTTGAAAAAGCCCTTAAACTATGCGAAATGGTATTCGGGATTTGCATTTCGTCCAAGGGTATTTCAGAAACTTTGCACGCTAATGCGTTTTAAAACCCAAGGACATTCCGAAAGATTACGAGCACGAACCAAAGGCATATTCCACCCCATGTGAACACCCAAAGATGAAATTACTTGGCGGGAACTAGAAGCTCAAACAGATTTTGAATTACATAATGTAATTGATGCCTCTGTTTCTGATTGGTTGAACGGATCAGATCAAGCATTTCGATTGGCTAGAACGGTCTGGATCCGGTGTGCTCGACTCTATTGGTTGATCTGATCTATCCAATTATTGATTGGTTGATACACATCCGAGCTAGCTTAGGAAAACTATAAATAGACGAACCATTTGCCCAATTTGGGTATCCAGATTTTAGAGTTTTCATCTCTGTTTCTCATTCCGGTCGGATAGTTTATCCGAACCCCTGTAATCCCTTCTTGTAGTTTACCTTTGAGAGCCATTGTGAGTGATTTGTACTTCCAAGTTCGGATTCAAGATCAGAATCTGAGGGCTCTCTCGAGAAGCTTAGACAGAAGTCCGAGGGCTCTCTAAGAAGCCGTGCTCTGTAATTGTAACGTTGGATTTTAAAAGGTTGTAATTTGTGTCTTCTCCATTGGAGTCATGTCGAGGGTTAATGATCACCTTAGTGCATTAGACTTCTTTAGATTCACTTATCCGCATCCAACTTCCTTAATTCATCATCCACTGCGAATTAGCGTTGGTAACCTAATTCAAGCGGCATTTACTGATGATGTTCATGTTACGAACTAAAGAATAGGCCTGACTAGTAGCGGATCCGTGATCACAGCCATAAGTCTAAACCTATTCCTTAATTCGATTTATTTCTCTTACATCATCGGTAGCCGATGAAGATTGAATCGCTCTGTTGAACTACGGACTCTCCATTAAAATTCGAGGCTAAAGTACATGAAGCTATTATTTCTGCATTTGTCTTATTTTAAACATCTCCCCAACTCGGATCTGGATCATGTAGTTAGTTCTTTTCTTTATTTGCTTATAGTTAAATGTGACACAATCCAACACTCTCTTTTATCTATTCTTTATTTTAGATAATTATAGAGCCAGATCTGGTAGCACAGATCTGGAGGTTTATCTCTCATTTTAGACAAACTTCTCTGTGGACGATCTTGAAATACTTACTTTTAAAACTTGCTACAATTGGCCCTGATCTTGCAGGCCAGTGTTAGCCCCAATGTGCTGATATCCCTTTCATAAGTTAACATCCATATAATTTAGCATTCTTTAATTCTTTAATTTTTTATTTATAATGCACACAATTATGGCACACTTGGAGCAACAACATGCACCTAACCCTAGGTTCTAGTAATTTTGGGGAAAAACCCTAGCCCCTTTTATTTTGGATTGTGGTTGTGATGGCGCCCAAGACTCGTCAATCTACAACGAGCACCGCTTTGAAGAAACCCATGGCACAAGCGGGTTCTTTGTCATGACCACCTTCGCAACTCCAACCACCGCCTCAACCAATACCTTAGCCACCACCACAAAGACGTGAACAGCCCAATGAATGGGGGGCTAATAAAGATTTTGAGCCGGAATGGATTATTGATCCAAAATTATTTGCTAAGATTGAAGAGACGCTTTGGGCATTTAAATATATCTCTACGACGGGATTAGAGGGTATATTACGACCTTGTAAAGACCATTTTTACCCTCATCTTGTGAGGTTATTTTACCAAAACATGGAGGACAATATTAACCTGACATTCCTTAGAACAAAAATAGATAATAGGGTGTGCGAGTTCACCTATGACGATGTTTCCGATGCCTTAGAGTGTTACCACACATTTAACACTGAAATTGCATTGGTGGAACCTTTTCCTGCGCCAGTGGACCACAAAGTTGTGGCAGCTAAGATGACCTAGGGTAGGTTAGGATCTGGGACATCAATCAAACGAGTCGATTTACTGCGCGAGCGGTGGATGCTCGATTCCATCATCAAGTGTAATTTATATCCTTTGAGGCATAAGACGAAAAGATTGGAAGAAATCCAAATGGATTTGTTTTCGGCTTTCAATGGCCGATGGTTTAATGCACCATGTGTCGTTGTTGAGGGTATGAAATATGCTCGGAGGAAAATGTTAGAAGGGGCAAATAAACCGATCAACGACATGCCTTACGCCCATCTCATTTCCCTCATGATTGAGGATTATACCGGTGATGAAACATATACCCTTTCGAAAAGTGAACCAAAGTTGACTGGAAATGTGCAACCCTACACTATGGCTGACTGGCACAGAACTTAAATAAAATTGATAAAGAAACTGAGAGTTGAGGTACAACAACAACCTGATCTGCAAGACCATGATCAACCACTTAAGGATGCTCTAGCTTTGGATGAGCCAACTGCTACCATTCCACCTCAACAGCATGCTCAGACCAAAGCACCACCACCACATTCGGGTGCTCCTACACTGACTATTACTGACATCTACATACTATTGGAAGCAAACACCCGTCAGATGGCTGAGAACAACAGCCTACTCAACCGCCGATTAGACTACCATGATGCCTTGCACGCTGAGGCCATGCGGTTCATGTATCCCACAGACTACCTTCAACCCATGGCAGCAATTCAAGCGTGGTTTCTAGAGGCGTCGAGCTCTGGTGCGGGAGACCATGGTGAGGACGGGGATCAGCTCGATGATGCAGTAGTTTGAGTGATATATTGTGGGGTATAAATTTTTGTGAATGGTCATATATTTTGGAGTTTTGTAAACTTTTAAAATAGATACCTTGGACGTGGGTCCTTTAAAACAATCATGGCATGGTTGCCACTTTTAACAATCTTTTGAACTATTGGGGCATGGTTGCCACCAAAAGGTGCGATTAACTTTTTGGGTGTGACTTAATGCTTAACCGTACTTTTCTGTGCTATGTTTGTTGTAAATGCCTTGTTGTGCAGGTGTTTAGCGGGGTTAAAACACCCATGTGGATAATAGGTGATGGTGAATACCATCATTTGCTTCAAATATTGTTTTTATGGTTCAACAACTAATTGGTTGCTTTTATGCATTTTATATCAGCTTTAAAGAGTTTTGGTTGTGGCTTTGATTTTAAAATAATTATCTAGTGCTTCTATGATGTGGATTGCTTTATTAGGTATCTTGTGTGTTGATACTTGATACGTAAAACCTTTGTAATCAGGGGAAGCCTTGGCAAAATTTTCACGAACGAAAATTCCCAAGGTTAGGAGAATGTAACATCCCTAAAAATTCTTATTTTGAATAGTGTACCTCGGGTTGTGTGCCCGATTGGTCACTTGTTTGACCAAGTAAAAGTTGACTTGATGAGTTGGGTTTGATAGGTCATATGAGAAAATATATAATGTGTATGGTGTAAGAGTCATTTGTTGGGTCATATGCACCTATTTAGGTGTGTGTGCTTTACACCCAAGACATGAATTGGGTTATAATGGCTTGTGAGAATTTACTTCTCATTTGTGTTGGCTGTTGAAAATTTATGAAGGAGTAAATAAGAGGAGTGAGAGTGAGCGTGTGTATTGAATGTGTGATTGAGGGTAGATCGGAAAACATTGCGGATTAAGAGATTTGAGCAGCTAGTTTGAATCGTTGGAGAGTCCGAATTTATGAAACCCAAGTTGAGAAAGAGAGCTAAGGATCAAGAGATTTGAGCAGCTAAATAGGGTAGATTTATTCTTTGATTGAGTCTTTTGTTGAAATACTATGAAATCTGACTTGTTGTGTGTGAAAAATAGGTAAGCAAAGGGTATTGTTGGTTGGGAAATGAGTTCTGAAAGAAAGAACTCAATGGTGTTCTGAAGCTGGCAAAACTGATCGAACAAAATTAGTGAATGTTCGATTGATTTTGCCAAGGAAAGAAAAATCATGAAGAGGGTCTCAAAGGAAACCGATCGAACGAAATCAGTTTCATTCGATCGATTTAGGGAAATCGTTTGATCGGTTTAGAACCATTCGATCAATTTTGGGAAACCGTTCGATCGGTTTAGGCTAATTCTGTTGAGTTTTACTTTGTGTGCTATGACTAGGCTTCAGAACTCTTTGTTTTACGTTCTTTTTAACTCGTTGAATGTGTTTTGACCATGCTTAGGTTTGAGCTAGACCTTGAATGTTTAAGGCTAGCTCGAGTTAAGGAATTGGTGTAACTTTGTGTGAGGTAGGGAAAGTTCTGGACATGTACTCTTGATTACAATAGCATTTGCGTAGTGATATGTGTGTGTTACAAGCATGTGTATGTGATGTGTAATATTCGATTTGAGATTTAACATGTGAAATCAAATGCATGCGTGTACACTAAGAAAGAAACCAGTAAAATGTGAATGTGGCATCCCATTGATGTGTATGTAAATGTGGCATCTATGTGAAGCAAATAGGTATGTGGCATCCTAGGGATGTATATGTGATGTGAGACATGATGTGATAGAAAACTTTGAGATATTTTATTTAGCACAATTACACAGTGATAAACTATATGTACTTTGCACATTCGATTTGAGGTTTTGTGAATCAGCAGCATATCCGTGACCGACGTGGCGGGATACCCATGACCGGTATGGCGGGATATCCATACAAGTATGTGATGTGATATGTGAGCCAAGCCACTTCTATGCAAGGGATTTGAGCATGTGTTTACTTGAAAAAGGGTTCAATTGAACGACGATAGAGGGTATTCCATCAAGGATTATTTAAGTGATTTGATTTAAGTTTGTGAGACAAGTTTTTGTGTGATATGAGAATAAGATAAGAAAAGATAAGATGTGAAATGTGTAACTTAGTTCATGTGTTAGTAATTTAAATGTTTTAAACTATTTTCAACTTATGAGACCATGCTTATCGTATGTCATGAAATATGTGTGAGTAAGATAGCTTTACATGTTCAATTATTTTCCCTATTGAGCTATGATGTAGCTCACCATTTTGACTATACGTCATAGGTTTAGAGTTAGCAGCTACTACATCCGGTGATGTGGATCCAGAGGATATTGAGTACGTTCCCGAGGAGGAGTCGAAGCCCCCTCCGGAGGAGTTCGTTTAGTAGACCCCCTGCGTTACTTTGATTTTTGAGAGAGTGTTTTATATGGCTTGGTATGTCCGGCCTTTTTATAGAGATTATGTATATTGAGAGATATTCTTTTGGCGAACCATCTGGGGTGACTTTTGTTTTGTCACCGATGGTTCAGGTCGGTTCTTTTGCTCATGCTACATCATGGGATTTGAACTGTCTTTTGGTTTATGTTTTATAGTATTATATTAGAACTGGAGGGTTGGCTCAATTGTTTAGCTTTTCGTGCTTTAGATATGTGCTTTGCTTTCGCTTTGTGTGTGGATATATACCAAGTGTATCATGTGTGTGTGGCGCACAGCCTCAAGGGTCGTGCCAATGGCACGGGTTTCAGGGTGTCGAAATCTGGGTTGTCACAGATTTGGGGCTATCAATTTTCTTTTGAAGAGTGTCTTGGGCAATTTGTTATACTCTAAGGTATGATTGATTTAATACCTTTTCACTAGAAGTTAGGCACCCCAAATTGAAACTGATTGACAGTACTCATGACACTAAGGAGATGATTTAAGGCCTTCATTTGGACGATTTGAGCCTAAAATTCCTATCAATTGAACTGCCCTTTTGCATACACTCTTTGAGCCTTAAAATTTAATTTTTCTTTGATAAACACGAGAGTACTTGCACCTAAACCTTATGTCCTGATTCAACCTGACCCTCACTCTGAAAATTCAGAAGGTAAAGGAGAAGAAGTTGAAGATAGGTGGGCTAGGATCAACATTTGGTGGAAGGAGAAGAGAAGCAACCTAAAAATAGCAGCGTATCAGTAGTATATGTGTGGCATTTCATAAAAAAATAATAATAAATAATAATAATAAAATAAAAAAATATAAAGAGAAGTCAAGAGAAGTACTTCATCTAAAAATTAAAAAGAGGAGAAGAAGCTGGCCACTTTGGATCTGAAAAATATCAAAGATCAAGCAGTGCTATGATGAAGAAGGTGAAGTCATGAACCACCTCCTTCCCTTGCTGATTTCTCAATTCTGAATCCATTCTACCCCTCCTATTCTTTTTAAACCTCAACCATAAGCCACATTACAGCCCATCAAAAAGATCTTGTTGATCCAAAGTGAAGTGAGCGGTCATGTGGAAACAAGGGGATGCCCAATCTATAGTGAAAAGTACATGAGGATACCAAAAATTAGAAACAATGCCCATGCTCATGCTTGTGGGCCTATTTGAGGTCTGTGACCGATCTTTAGCTGATGAGAATGTAACACACCCTTGAGTACATTGTTGAGAGATAGCCCTGGTGAGGATTGAGTCTGAAATTTAACTTCATTGGGGCTGTATCTAAACCTGATTTTTGAATTAATGCCAAACTTAGTACTGATATTTACACACTGTATTCTTGATGTAAACTGATTGGTGGTGATGCACATACATGTTGATTTTTTTTTTAAATTTCCTGCATTACTATTGTAAGCTCCTCTAATTTTTAAAGAATAGGTGTGGAATGATGCTATATTTATTGAAATCTATTTTGTCATTGGCTGCACTATACTTAACTATTTTAATTGGGAAGTTTGTATGTATCTTCACCGAAAACACTTAGGAGACTTCACTCCTCCACTAGGGATCACCTAGAGGTTTAAAAAGCTTGATGCATAAGCTAAATGCATCCGTGCTCCCTACGAAAGTGACATTTATTTTTTAGAATAACTATTTTAATTTTTTCTTTGCTCGAGGACTAGCAAAGATTAGGTTTGGGAGTGTGTTGGTGACTAAAATATATCACTTTCCACCTCCTAACCTGGCCTTTAATGGACCTTTGATCTGGTTAATAATGGATTTTTAAGTGTGTCTTTATAGAAGACAATAAACTATAATTTAGTGTAGTAATCCATCATTTTCGAGCCAAGAAGAAGCAATTTTTAGTCAAATAGTGGAGCTATTGGAAATTCCATTGACTGCACCATAATGGTTCACACCATTGGGGCTGTGTAGCATGCCTTGGGGCCCTAGAAGTCCTACAGAGAGAGAGAGAGAGAGGTGGAGCCCAAGCACAATGGAATGCTGCAACAAATTATATAGAGTGGCCGTGGAACACATTACAGCTACAGCTCTTCCATTTCGAGCAGCTTGAGCATTTCATGTGAGCAGCAATGAAGCAACTATAGAACACATTAAAAGTACAACAAAGAGCACTGCAAGCAGCTTGCACCATTAGCAATCTCATCTTCAGTTGATCTCTAGTAGATGCACACTCAATAAACCAGCATCTGTAGCAGACTAAGCAAACTGCACCTTCAACACTTCAAAATCTCGAGCACTTTATGTGTGTAACAATGCAACAGTTCAAATGGGACACAATAGCTACAACACTTATCTAGAAATATATATAAATATATATATTCGAGCAATTCTGAAACAGACCAGGCTGCTACATTATATTCACTCAAGCAGTCATGCATCTTAATAATCAACATATAGAGTAGTGTGCTAGAGCAACCAAGTTGTGGAGCTTAAATTACAACTTGCATAGCTATTGCAGCATTGAAGTCAACCATCCACTCGAGCTGTAGAGTTACTGAAATCCACTTGTAGAGAAGCTGAATGGAAACAGACCTTAACCTCACTAGCTGCAGATCTGAAGTGCAGCATATACTCGAGCACATCATGCGTGCAGCTGTAAAACCAACTTGTTGAGCTGCAGTTTATAGCTGTTTCATCCAACCTGTCAAGCAGCTGAATGTGTTGCTGAAAACTCATCCTCACGAGCTGTACCAGCTGTTGCACTAAACACTCGAGCAGCTCAACGAAAGCCCCACATTTATATACTCGAGCAGTTGGCTGAAGCAAGAGCTGTTGTGCAGCAGCTTATAGACCAGCCTCTCGAGCACTTACCTGAAGCCAACAACACAGTCGAACAGTTTATTGTTACAAAACATTCTGTCGAGCAACTTCAAATGTTGAGAAACCAAGCTACTCAAGCAATTCAGGCTGCAATAGCAACCTCTCGACCTTAAGAGCTGAAGCACCATATAATGTCGAGCAGTTCATTGCATTTAAGGCCCATCCACTCGAGCTGGAGCTTGAACCCCATGAACATCTGTACATTTGAAGCTATTAAACTGCTCGAGCAGTTCATTGCTGAAGCCATATCCAATCGAGTAGCTAGCAATGCTGGAGACCTGAAGCTTTAATGCTGTCGAGTAGCTGAGAATTTAACCCCATGAGCTGCAGACATGCTGCATTAATCCACTCGAGCAGTTAAGGCAGCAGCAGCAATTACTCGAGCACTTAAAGTGCTGCTTTTTATCCTCCCGAGCAGCCTCTCGAGTTGTAAAAAACCTAAAGTTTTGAAGCCACTAAAGCAGTCGAGCAGTTCAGGCTTCCAATCAGCCACTCGACCAGCCTCTCGAGCACTTAAAGTGCTGCTTTTTAACTTGTCAAGCAGCCTCTTGAGATCCTCTCGAGCTGCAAATTCAGAAGCTATCATCCTCTCAAGAGCCTCTGGAGTTGCATTTTCTAAAGCAAGCAGCCACTCGAGCTTCAATTGTTGAATCCAACCTTTTGAGAATTGCTTGAGATAAATACCTAAATCCAACCAGCCTCTCGAGATGTGCTCGAGATATAATTTCTAAAGCACTAACAACTCGAGGCACGGGTTCCAGCTTGTGTATTCAACATTCAAGGGCATTTTTGAAATTCCACAGCATCTAGGGCACACATCCCAATGTGCTGAGTTGTCACACACATCCTGAGGCATTACTTGGCCACGACACTAGCTCCAAATGGGTTTATTCTTTCTTATTTCTGATTGCCAATGTAAAATAGAACTGTATAGATTGTATAAATACAATTATAAGCTATCTTGGGAAGGGAGCCAAGATTAGCCTGAGCTCACTTTTACACTTTCTACTTTAGGGTTTAGTTTATTTTTATTTTTTGCTTTCTTCCTCAGCTCAGCAACAATGCTGGGTTAAATATCTTTGTAGCAGCTAGGTTTATTTTCAGCTGTAATCAGATTTTTATAAAAATATTGCGAGCTATTTTAGATTTTTGCAAGGACTGCTGCCTTGAGGGCCAATCATTATAAGTCCTTTTTATTCAATGAAAAGCTATTTTTAAAGCTCTATTAAATCTGTATTTTTCCTGTATTTTTGGCATAGATCTGTATGGGTTTAATGCACCTATGGATGCATGTGCTTGTAGCCATACACACATAGTGGATGCAGTTGGTTTATTGTTCTAGCTTTTAACCCCATGACTGGGCCTCATCTATGAGATGTTCTATAACCATTTAAATGGATGAAATATAACCCTAAGGCTGGTCTATATCACAGGGCTGAGCCAATTTCTTTTTCCCCGCCTTTGTGCTTGTAGCCAAATGAAGGACTATTATAGAGCCAACCTCTCCTCTATTTTACAACACCATGTTCAGTGAATGGACCTGAGATCATACATAGATTGCAGACTTGAGAGCTAGGTCATTGCAAGCCTCTTTGTAGCAATGACAAACTGATTCTAAATCCCCATTTAGCCTGTGATTTTTGGTGGTTTTCACTAGATCTTCATGAACTGTTTGCTCCTATGGATGCCTGAGCTTGCAACCTGCAAACATAGTGTCTGCAATGGTTTTCCTATTCTAGTTTAATCCCTTGACTGGATGAAATCTCTGGGGCATTCTGTGACTATTTAAGTGGATAGAATACAACCCTACGATCAGTTCATGTCTTTGGGTTAGGTTGGATTCTTCTACCTTACACTTGTGCTTGTAGCCAAGAGAAGGATAGCTATAGATTTAACTCTTGAGCTGAGTTACAGTGAAGATTAACCCATAGTTGTCTACTTCTCCACATCTTTACTTTATTTTACCATACCATCATCATCCTTCTTTACCTCCTTCCTTTAGCTATAGTTTTCTTTTCTATTTTTAGCTTAGTTTAGTTTTGTGACACCTAAAACACCCTCTCTTTACCTTGCTTTCTAGTTTAGGTTTAGAGTTGCCAAATCTGTAGCTAGATCTGGAGATTTATTATACCACCTTTGGGTTTTAGATCATCACTCCCTGGGGGATAAACTCTTACTTACCAAAACTTGCTACAACAGCCTTGAATCTTGCAGGACTGTGTATAGATAGCTATTTCTATGTTGTTTCATTCTATTTCACTCCTCTTTGATTTGTTCTTGCTGCCATGTTTTTACCACATCTTTAATAATAAGAATAACAGTCACAATAAGTAATTTAACCAACAACTTGACACTCCAGCACAAGTGACTCTGTTAACATAGCTTAGGGGCTTGGCATCATGTTTCGAAATGGTTCAATTGAATGATGATGATCCGGGGATTCCCACCGGTATATGTGTGGCTCTCAATGCTATATTCTGCTTGAGAGTTTATTTAAGTTATTATTTTAAGTTAACTTGAGATAAGACATCATAAAACTCGGAATTTAGCCCGAATGTGAACTGTGTTAAGAATGTGACTTTCATATAAGAAAAATATGTATTTAAAATGTGTGTTGTTCGACCCATACATCTTGAAAATTCAGTTTTGCGTGAGATAAGATATGCTTCGAAATCATTCATGAAATATATGTTTGTTATATGATATGCATATTTATTGACAATCCCTATTGAGGTTAGACTGTTAGCTCACCCTTCAACTATACGTCACAGGCACAGCTGTTGATACCACTATGGAGGATTCATGACGTAAAGAAGATCTTGATTACGTTCCCGAAGAAGAGTTTGATATGCTACCTGAGGATTACATTCCTTAGGATATTTAAAGTCACTTTGAGATTTTGTGAGACTTATGCTTGGTATGAACGACCTTCATATTTAGTTTAGAACAATGGATTCATGAAAGGTAAACTTATGTTGTGAGCCACTGTTTAGGTGATGATTGGCCATCACCAATGGTTCATGTTGAGCACTGAAATATACCACTTTCTACCCCTTAACCTAACCTTTGATGGACCTTTGAGTATGTTAATAATATCTTTTAAGCGTGTTTTTACAAATAACAGTAAAATAAGAGCTTAATGCTGCAATCCATGCTTTTGAAGCCAAGAAGAAAGAATTTTGTGTTTAGCAGTGGAGCTGATGGATTTATTGAAAAGGCACCATGGTGGTTCACACCATTGGGGCTTTTTAGCATGCTTTGGGGCCTTGAAGACCTACTGAGAGAGAGTGGTGAAACCCAAAGGTTAATGAGGTGCTATGCAGTAATACAACATTTTGTGTTTATAGCAAGACAACAACTTGGATGGAAGACAGCAGCAACTCAGCACCTCAAGGCATTTTATGCGAACAGCTGCAGAGCAATTCAAATGGCATATTACAGCTACAACATTAATGCACTCGAGTACTTCATGTGTTGAAGTTCATCTACTAGAGCTGATGATGGAAGCCCATGAACAGCACAGCTGCAAACTTAAAGAATTCGAGCCATTTAGAGGGCTGGTGAAACCACTCGAGTGGTTTAAATGCATGATTTAGTGAACCCCACGAGTGGTTCATGTTGAAAACCAACCCCTTGAGTGGTTTAAAATGATAAGATCCAACCTCTCGAGTGGTTGGTTGAACCCCACGAGCTGGTATGTGCTGAAATCAAGCTGTAGTGCTGAAAAATGCTGAAAATGAACCTGTCGAGAACCTGTCGAGAGGACAAATGAACCTGTCGAGCTGTTGAATGAACCTGTCAAGAGGTTCTGATGCCTGAATCAACCTATCGATAACCTATCGAGAGATTCTGATGCTAAAATGGAACCTGTCGAGCATCCTGTCAATAGGTTGAATGAACTTGTCGAGCTCCTGTTAGAACCTGTCGAGTGCATACCTGAAGCCCATTCAACCTATCGAATAGTTGCCTGAACCTCTCGAGGTTGAAGTTCTAAAACTCTAACCTATCGACGCACGGGTTCCAACCATCTATTTCACACTTGAGGGACATTTTGGGGATTTCAATGCTTCTAGGGCACACATCCCAATCTCCCACACATCACAGGGATTTATCTCGGGTTCTATCAGCAAATATCAGTGGCCTGCAAGGGCATTTTTGAGAGCTACAAGAACACATCAGTTGGGCACAAAACTTGGCACATGGCACAGCAGTCCACATGCAATTTTCCTTCGCCGAAATGAAGACACCTTAGCTATGCATAACAGAACTGAGTCCTCTGCTCTCTGATTGGCTGCAACTCAAGGCACATGGATCGATGCATATGTATAAATACCCATCTATTCTGCTGTAATTCCTCATCAAGGAAACCAAGGAATAACCTGAAGTCTCCTGGACTCATTTAGGGTTTAGTTTAGTTTAGTTTTAGTTTTATTTTTCTATTTTCTTTTCCCCCTTCTCTCCCTAATTCAGCATGTTGGATTAGATGTAAATAAGCAGCCTAGATCTGTTTTGTAATTGTATTATGAAAGCTTCAAAGAATTAGGGAATAGATCGATGTTGCACAGATTGCAGATCCGAGCTCAATATGTTGTAAGCTTGCAATATAATTGTGGATTTTAAAGGTGATTCTAATCTATATTTCACTTTTTTGCATTTGTTTTCCCTAGGTTGGATATTCCTGTAGATGTTAGCCTCCAAGGGTCTCGTATCCTGACATCTATTGCATCTTTAATGATTTTCCTGTTCTGATTAAAATCCTTGGAGTGGAACAATCTCTAGGATGGTCTGTGACCATTAAAGTGGACAGATCATAGCCTTAAGATTGCTTCAATTCTCTGCTTGAGATTGGATCCTTATACCTCACCTCTGCCAGGATAGCCTGGGAAGCTGGGAGCTAGAAAAGAGGATTGTAGCAAATCAAATCTATACAATGCCTTTTATTCGGTTGAGTTACAATAAGAACTAGGTCATGACTGGCTATTTCTCACCATTTGATCCTTATTTTTCCATCCATCTTCCTCCATCTTTTAGTTTAGTTTTAGTTCAGTTTTGTAGAATTAGATCTAGTGACACCCAAAAAGCTCTCTTTTTTCTTTGAATTACCAGATCTGTAGTTAGATTTGGTGGTCAACTATACACCTTTTAGGTTTAGATCACTACTCCCTGTGGGACAAACTCTTACTTATCAAAACTTCCTACAAAGGACCTTGTATCTTGCAGGTCTAAGAGATTCTAGTTGTGCTAAATCCACCCTCTGTTTTACTTTGATTTTATTTTACCTTTACCATTACACAATAAATTGACACACTAGATTTCCCCAATAGTTCGTTTCGGTTCTATCTAACTTATGATTTGCATAAGGATAGAATCGTCATTTTGTCTTGTTATATATATAGAATTGAAGTTTTTATTTTACCATATATGATGATTCTATCTGCTTTTCAAGATATATCTACTTTGAATTCTGCTCTCAATGTATACAACCAAGTATTTCATTCGAGGATCGTCGGTAACGGCGGTCCGACGGCATAGATTTCAGGGTTAGGAAATCTGAGCTGTCACACTTGGTTTCAAATCTATGGCTTAGAAATTTCTAACAAGGCCTGGACTTAGACTAGGAGTTTAAGATTTTGTTAGAGTATAGGGGCCGTCTGTTGATGAAACATTTATTTCACATTAAGAGAACAAAATGTCCACTAGAGGTAGAGACAGACCGAGCGGCGGTCATATACAAAACACGAGGAGTGGTGAAGGGATCACCACTGGTTCAAATAGGATTCCGACCAGGGAAATGAATACTCTAGAAGAGGGAGATCAGGGAAGAGATGAAAGAGAAAGAATGGCACAATCCATGGAGACTGTGGCCAATGCAATGGCTCAACAGATTGAGTTGATTGCTATAAACAACGCCAATAGTCATCAGCCTCGACCTACGCCTTCAGCTTTGATAGAGTTTAGGAAGATGCATCCTCCAAGCTTCTCCTGACAGGCAGATCCATTAGCGGCAGAGAAGTGGCTCAATGAGATGGAGAAAATTTTTAGTGTGCTTCCTTGCACAGATGATGAGAAAAATAGGTGGGCTGCCTTCAAGTTAGATGGGGAGACCGACCCATGGTGGATGTCAGTATCAAGAACTAAAGAGCTAGTTAGCCGGGATGCCTTGTGGACTTGGGAAGAATTTATTGAGGAATTCAATGAACAATATTTTTCCAAAGTAGTAAGAAATCAGATGGAGGTCAAGTTTATCCACTTGGAATAAGGACAGATGATTGTGCGAGAGTATGGAACAGAGTTTGCAAGACTTTCAAGGTTTGCACCGGAACACGTAGCCTCAGATGCAATGAGGGCTAAGAAGTTCCAACACGGCTTAAGGCCGAATATACAAGATAGAGTCTCAATGTTTGAATTAGAGACATATGCAGGAGTTATGGTCAACGCCCTTGTAGCCGAAGAAAACATAGAGAAGATGCACATAAGAAGGGATCAGCTGAATAAGAGTAAGGCAAATCAGGAGAGGTTCAATGGCTATGAGAAGGTAAACTAGAGACCCAATTTTTCAGTACCAACACCAAGGCAACCTACTTAGACTGTCTACTCAAGGTCATTTGTGCCTACACTTAGTAGATTCAGTCGTCCATCAAGCCCTAAGATGACGACTGGGGCATCTGTTGCACAAGGACAGTCAAGAGCAACATCATCTACTTCGGTTGAGACATGTGCACGTTGTGGGAAATCACATAAGACCGTCGATTGTAGACAAAATTCAGGAGGATGTTTTAAGTGTTGAAAAATAGGGCACATGATCAGAGATTGCCCTGATCTGAGAAAGGAAGGGCTGGCATCAGCTGCCACATAGAGGACTACACGACCCATGCGACCTACTGTTCAAGGCCGTGCATATGCTGTCACTGCTATGGATGCTCAAACATCCAACGACGTCATACAAGGTATAATTCATTTAAATTATCAGGCTTCACTTAAATTTCTTAATAGATTTAGTTGTAACTTATTTTTAATACTTGTAAATCGTCAGTACCATCGCACACACTTGTACACTCTAAATCGAGTTGCATGTTTTGACACATAGGTACTTTGCATGTGTATCAAATTAGTGACATTTGTTATCATAAAGCACGAGTATTAATAGACCGAGGTTCTACACACTCTTTCGTAACTCCACAGTTCGTGATTGAATTGAGTGTCATTCCGAAAACCTTAGATTTCATTCTGGCCGTGTCAGTTCCTACGGGAAGTTCGGTGAGCACGGATATGTTTTACCAATCAATTGTGATTTCAGTTAAAGATCATGAGACGACAACATATCTCATCCTATTGGATATGCAAGTATTCGATGTGATCTTTGGCATGGATTAGCTATCCGCTTACCATTTAAGCATTAATTACCTACAAAAAGTAGTTGCTTTTCATCCTCTGAAGGGAAAGTCGTTCAGATTTTATGGTGCCAAGTCTAGTGTAGCACTGTTTATTTCTACAATTCGAGCTTAACTACTAATGAGAAATGGATGCAGTGGATACCTCACATTTTTATAAGAACAACAGGAAGAGAAGAACAATATTTCTAATATTCCATGTCACAGCCCAGATTTCGGTACCCCGAAACCCACGCCATCAGCACGATCCTCCAGACTGTGCCCCACGGATACGTACGAAATATTGGCATAGCAAGCAATAATAAAGAGAATGAAACACATAAGAACTGATACAGAAATAAATCTCCAATTCTATACATATATACCCCAAAATCTATAATCCAAAAGAAGGTTCTAAACTCATGCCTCTGCATGAGTAAAAGAACCCACCCGAACCATCAGTGACATCACTTACTCACCCTAGATGGTTCTCCAAAAGAATATATCTAATTAATTATATTTCTCAAAAATTAAGGCTTGACATACCAAGCCGCACAAGATGCTCTCAAAAGTTATTCTATCAAAGTATATAGCTGAGTCTCCTAGAAGAAGTCCTCAGGAGGAGGCTCTAACTCATCTTCGGGCACGTAATCCGAATCCCCCAGATCAGCGTCTCTTGAAGCCTCTACGGCTGTAAGCAAAGGACCTACGACGTATAGTCTAAAGGGTGAGCTACATCCTAGCGCAATAGGGAATAACACAATGAATATATAAGTAAAATTCTCACATATATTCTATGATATTCATAGCATGATGTAATTATGAACTTGCTGGAAAAACAGTTTAAAAGATTAGATATGCATTGAAGTTTATTGGTAGTTTATATGTTTCATTTTATTTTAACTGTTCATGAATTACACTGAATAGGCCTAAAGAAACTTAAATCTTCAACTTAAGTAATCCCTGAGTAATATAGCATCGATCCCTGATGGAATACCCTCCATTGTCATCTAAATAGATAGTTGTTAGGAATATATCACTTTGAATACTATCCAGATCCCTTTCTCAAAGGTGACGGGGTCTAATCTCATCTCAACATCACTGGGATGTGCTACTGTGTACAGATAGACTGCCGTACCGGTGGACGGATTGGTCGCCGTACCAATCACGGATATTCTGCCGAGTCAGTCACGGGTATTTCGCCATGTCGGTGGGCTATTTAGTTCAAACCTTAAATAACAAAAATATCAGGTGCTATATATATAGTTATTCATCGTATAAATGTGCTACTTTTTATCAATTAGGCCTTATCAGTTTTTGTTCAATCTTACTTTACAATCTCACTTACATCCCTCGGATGTCTAAATTACTCACATCACACTAATGCCTTTATCACTTTCTCATCCCTTGGAGATGTCTCATTTTCATATGCTTACTTGGTGTCACACACACAAACACACCTACTAAGAGGATTATATGATTAAAGCATGTTCATTTCATTGGTGTATCACACACACACATACGGAGATTATATGATTCATTTCATTTCTATATCACTATATACATGCTCCTGTAATCAAAGTACATATTCAAGGTGGTCCCTACCTCAAGTGTCTGATTGTCCAAGCATCAAGGTCCCACACGGCTCCTCATGCTTGCCTTAGCTCATACCACCTATAGTACATCATAACATATGCACAACATCAATAAAGATACACAAGAGAAAGTCTAAGATCCTCCATAAACCTCAATGTTCAACTAAGAAGTCAACTCAAACTATCAAAATTGATTAATCGATTTCAAGATCGATTAATCGAACTCGGGCTTTTATGCTTTTTCAACTTCCAGACCAAAATCAATTAATCAATTCTCCAAATCGATTAATCGATTTGGCTAGAACTCAGCCCCTTTTCGGGCTGTTCTTCTAAATATTTTTCTTCCTAAATCAATTAATCAGTTTTCCCAAGCCTTATTCTTCAGCCACTTGAGGTACTTAGTCAATTAGTCAATTTCTAAATCGATTAATCAAATTTCAAAATCGATTAATCGATTTCAAGATCGATTAATCAAACTCGGGCTTTTATGCTTTTTCAACTTCCAGACCAAAATCGATTAATCGATTTGGCCAGAACTCAGCCCCTTTTCAGGATGTTCTTCCAAATCTTTTTCTTCCTATTTTTCTATCATTTTAATTTATCATTTACCCCATTTATTGACTGAATTTAATCATCAAAACTCATGCATTTAAATCTAACAAAGCTTACCTCAAATTAATTTCTTAAAGAATGGATTGGTTGGTTTAATGGCTAGGGTTCCAGCTCTTACTCCAATGATTTCAATCACGTTGAATCTGACATTTGTTGCTCGATTCCGTCTTAAATTCGCAACGTGCCTCAACCTCTTTAGCATTCACCCTTCTCTACCCTCTCTCTCTCTTCTTAACTTCTCTCATCAACTAAATAAGAGAAATAACTTCTCTTAGGTTATTAACCCTTATAACCCTCTTGCTTTGGTGTTGAGCACATACACTAGAGAGAGGTGTACGTGACCCCTAAGTAACCTCTAACTCCGTGCTTAGGTAACATTTACATCACAAAACACTTTCCTTCTCAAGTCTGCTGTTTGACCATCACTTGGTCAACCTAAGACCAATCGGGCACGGATCTCAAGGTCACTATTTATCGCTTAATTTTTTAGGATATTACATTCTCCCCACCTTGAGAATTTTTATCCTCGAAAATGAACCCAAAAGGTGTGTCGATTGGGTACCCTACACACAGGTGATGTCACGTACCTGATCACAAAAATGAAATAATTGTTGCCACATGCAATGCAAGAAGTAACGTAAATGTAAACGAATTTCAAAAAATATGAATTTCATTTCATGTGTTCCAAAAATTTACAATTGCCCATTGCTCAATAATTACAAGTCAAAATTTAAGTACAACACCACAAGAACTCAAAAAGGGACCACAAAATAACATCATCGCCGCAAGCTCAGGTCGTGCCCTCCCTTGGCTGGTCTGGTGCTGGGTGACTCGCCTCTCCTGGTCGCTGTGGCCCCGAGCCAGATGGGCCAGCTCTGCGGCACCCGTATGGAAAGTGGTCACACCCGCAGTCCAAGCCTGCTCTTGCTCGAGGCGCTGGTGGTAGTCCAAAGGATAGATGTACCGTATGGTGTGGTACATCAAAAAGTCCATGTGCCGATTCATCTGCTGGTTGGTGCCCTCCATCCGAGCTAACACATCCTCAATCGTAGGCACGGGGAGAGCCGCTCGTCGGCGATAGGATGATGTAGGTGTGGCAGCTGCTGATTGCGAAGGTGGCATAGGGGATGCGGTAGTATGAGATGGTATCCCCCTCAGCTGGTGGAATAACAGGGTGTGCTCCCCCTACAGGCGGGTCCTGATGTGGTGGTGGGAGTGGTGGTGGTGCTACTGCGGCTGCTGCTGGGTCCTCAACTGGCAAGTCCTCTTCAACAATCGATAGCTACGAGCCCATGAAGCGATGGAGTAGTGCTTCACGTGGTCCGTAGCCTTCTCCTCATGGGGTGAGATGGCGTACCCTGGAGCATCAGAATAGCACTCCAGCATGCTCGAAATGAGGCGAGCGTATGACATCTTCTCCTTGGGCCTCAAAGGACCCTTCATCAACTTTCCTTTTATATAGGTCATCCCCTCTAAGACAATCTTAGTGGCGTCGAACCAACGGCCGTGGAATGCCGTGTATAAGGCCTGTTGGACCAACTCCACCCCCTCTGTATCATGGTACATCGAGTAGAGGTTACACTTGATTATAGAATCATGCATCCACATGTAGTGGGGTAAATCTACCCTCCTAATGGATGATCCAGATTCGCCGAGTCCCTTGGTCATCTCGATCTGAATCTCAATAATTGGTATTTTTTGCTCAAAGGGGAGAAAAAGGTTGGTCTCTGGTACGTGGTCGAGGTAGCATTCAATGGATTGATGTATGTGGGCTCTAGTAAAAAGGTAATGGTGACCGTCAATTTCGGTCACCACGGTGTCATCAACGCGGCCCTTTTCCAATTTTTGGTAAAAGAGGCGAACTAGCCTAGGGTAGTAATACCCGTGTAGCGGCTTCAATAGGTTTCTGAGGCCCGCGTTGACAAGATAGTTCTTAGCCCATTTGGGCTCACCCTCGACGTCGAGGTTGGTAAACAAGGCCTCGTCGATAATATATTAATTCTCAAAGCTCTTTGCCGCCCACCACTCATTTGGTTGGGGCAAGTTTTTGGGTGGTGGTAGGGTTGGTGAATATTCGCATGAAGATGCACTCGTCGAACCGGATGTGATATCCGATGACGATGGGGATGGGGTTTGTAGAGGTGATGGTGAAAGCGGTGGCGGTGCGACATTCTTACACCGTACTGGGAGCTTCGAAGCCGCTTGCTTCGTGGTCAAGCGAGTTCTCGGAGGCATTTTGAATCAAAAATCAAAATGTAGGGCTGTAAAGATTGAAATTTCAAGAAAAAATTAGAATCTAGGGTTTACCTTAGGAGTTTGATCCAAATGTGTGAGGATTTTGATTCGAAATCAGTTCAAAATCCCCAAAACCCTAGCTCGCAAGTTGGCTTGAGGAGGAAGACGAAGTGGCACGCAAAAGAAAAACCAAACAAATTTTCGAATGGGAAAATAAATTCTTCCGTTTTCATATATATAGGCCCAAATCGATTAATCGATTTCTAAAATCGATTAATCGATTTTATAAAATTTCTCTAGCCGAGCGATATCGATTAATCGATTAATCAAAATTCAAAATTGATTAATCAAATTCATTTCGATTAATCAAAATTTTTAGGTCATTTTATATTCCAGGTTTACCAGCTCACTGGCATGTGCCAGTCGATTAATCAATTTACCAAATCGATTAATCGATTAATCGAATTTCACCTTGATTAATCGAAATCATTATACCCTTAAACTTTTCCAAAATTCTCAACTCACTGGCGTGTGCTAGTCGAGTAATCGAATCCCCAGATCGATTAATCAATTTTACAAATTGATTAATTGAAATCCCCTCGATTAATCAAAATTCCACTTTATTAATTTTTTTTAAATCTCCACTCACTGGCGTATGCCAGTCGATCAGTCGACCAAAATCGATTTATCGAATTTCCAAATCGATTAATCGATTTGAAAATCGATTAATCAATTTTCATCAGAAATTCAAATTTTTTCTTGTTTTATGTCTCTTTTGTTTTGTTGGTAATACATGACCAGTGAGCCATTGGTTTTTTGAAGCATGTCTTCATAGCCATTGCGTGGTGTGATGAATCCTAATTATGTATTCTATATCGCATCACAACACAATTTTTTTCTATTAACATTCTCTCCATTAGATAAATTGGCCAAATGGTCAATATTGGATTACAATAGAAGGTTTAAATCCGTAAACATGATTGCGGTGATACAATTTTTGACTCTCAAGTTGTCGCAAACAAGTCCAGATATTGTTCTTTCACGTCGGCCTCTCGTTCCCACGTAGCTTCTTTGGCCGAATGATTTTTCCATCGAACAAAGCACTAATGGAATTACCTTTGTGCCCAACACTTGTTCTTTTCGATCCAATATCTCTACCGGTTCTTCTATCATGCTCATATCCTCGTACATCTCAAGAGGTTGTCCTCCTAAGATATGAGAAGGATCATTCACGTACTTTCTGAGCATAGATACGTGGAAGACGTTGTGTACCCGATCGTATCATGGCAGTAAGCCAACATGATACGCAACCTCTCCTACTCGACCCACAACCTCAAAGGGTCCAAGATAACGGGGACTTAACTTCCCTCTATTTCCGAATCTCATTACGCCTTTCATAGGCGACACCTTAACAAACACGTGTTCACCCACTTTATAGTCTACACTGGCCCGCTTGATATCGGCGTAGCTTTTCTGCCTGCTCTGAGCCGCTTTGAGTTTTGCTCTTATCATCCGAGCATAGGCGGCATTATCTTGAAGCATCTTGGGTCCCAAAACAAATTTCTCACCGACTTCCTCCCAATTGATGGGCGATTTACATCGTCTCCCAAAAAGAGCTTTATACGGTGCCATGCCAATGCTCTTCTAAAAACTGTTGTTGTATGTGAACTTAATGAATGGCAGGTACTGATCCCATGATCCTTGCAACTCTAGCATACACGCCCTAAGCATGTCCTCGATGATTTGATTTACCCGCTCTGTTTGCCCATCAGTTTGCGGATGGAATGCTGAACTGAAATCCAGTCGCGTTCCCATTCCTTCTTAAAATTTCTTCTAGAACTTTGATGCATATAATGGGTCACGGTAAAAAACAATGCTACTTGGAATCCCATGTAGGCGAACGATCTCTTTCATATACAATTCTACAAGTCTTCCTGTCGTGTACATCATGTTGTAAGGCAAGAAGTGTGTTGACTTAGTTAATCGATCTACGACTATCCAAATGGCATTATATCTCTTCACAGTATGCGGTAGTCCAATGATAAAGTCCATAGAGATTGATTCCCACTTCCACTCTGGTATGAGCAGAGACTGAAATAATCTAGCAGGATGTCTATGATTAACTTTCATTTGCTGACATATCAAACACCATGACACGTACTCTACCACATCCTGCTTCAAACCTCTCCTCCAGTAATTCTTTTTCAAATCTTGGTACATCTTCGTGCTACCAGGGTGGATTGCATAATTTGACTTGTGAGATTCATCAAGGATAGTTTGTCATAGATCGACATTGTCTGGAATGCAGAGACGACCCTTGAACAATAAGGAACCATCTTCTTTCACTGAGAAGTCCGGTTTGATGCCTTCGATCACATCTTGAAAAATCTTGGTTAGTGCCGGGTCTTTCATTTGTAACTCGTGGATATGCTCAAATATCACTGGCCTTACTAAAATGTTAGCCAAAAAAGCTCCTGTGGCTTGCGACTCGTTGTTCGCATCATATAGTGCCAGATCTTCAAACAACTTCCATCTGTGCATACCCAAAATCAAACTAGCCAACTGAGCTGAACCCTTCCGACTCAAGGCATTTGCTTCTACATTATCCTTGCCTGGATGGTACTGTATGGAACAGTCATAGTCCTTGAGGAACTCCATCTATCTGCGCTACCCCATATTTAATTCTTTCTGTGTAAACGGATATCTGAGGCTCTTGTGGTCAGTGAAAATCTCAAAGGTCTCACCGTACAAGTAATGTCGCCAAATCTTCAACGCAAATATGACCGCTGCTAGTTCTAGATCATGTGTCGGATAATTTTTCTCATGTTCTTTCAGCTGTCTCGACCCGTAAGCTATCACTTTTTTGTGTTGGTTGAGCACACAACCCAAACCTTTATACGAAGCATCACTATAGACTATGACTCCTCCACTGCCTGAAGGAATCGCTAGTACTGGAGCTGAAGTGAGTCTCTTCTTGAGTTCTTAAAAACTCTTCTCACATGTCTCACTCCATTTGAACCTTGCATCCTTTCGTGTAGGTCTCGTGAGTGGTCCCGATATCTTTGAAAAACCCTCAATGAAACACCGATAATAGCCAGCTAGTTTGAGAAATCTACGAACGTAAGCCACAATCTTTGGTTGCTCCCAATTGACCACTGTTTCTATCTTAGCCGGGTCAACTGTGACACCATGTTTTGAGACAACATGTCCCAAAAAGCTAACTTCCTCTAATCAAAACTCACACTTTCTAAGCTTGGCATACAGTTGGTGTTCACGCAAAATTTGTAGAGCAATCCTCAAGTGTTCTTTGTGTTTCGCTTTTGACTTGGAGTGTATTAGGATATCGTCAACGAACACGACGACGCAACAGTCTAGGTGTGGTTTAAACACCTGATTCATCAAGTCCATAAATGAAGCTGGTGCATTCGTCAACCCAAACGGCATCACTAAGAATTCATAGTGTCCGTACCGTGTCCTGAATGCAATCTTTTGGATGTCCTCTGCCTTGACTCTCAACTGATGGTATTCAGATCTCAGATCGATCTTGGAGAAATATCTTGCTCCTTGTAGCTGGTCGAATAGGTCATCTATCCTAGATAAATGATACCTATTCTTTATAGTGAGTTTGTTTAATTGCCGATAGTCAATGTAGAGACGCATTGACCCATCTTTCTTCTTTACAAACAAGACCGGTGCTCCCCATGGAGACACACTCAGTCTAACAAACCCCTTGTCCATGAGCTCTTGTAACTTCTCTTTCAATTCCTTCAACTCAGCAGGAGCCATTCTGTATGGTGCTTTAGAAATGGGATCCGTTCTTGGTGCTAAGTTGATGGCGAACTCCACTTCTCTATCTGGAGGCAATTCGGGTAATTCTTTCGAAAACATGTCAGCGAAGTCTCGCACAATTGCTATCTCTGAAATAATATTCTTCTCTTCCTTTTCTTCCTTCAAGAATGCCAAGTATCCACTACACCCTTTTCTGATCAAGTGCTCGGCCCTGACTGCAGAGATAAGTGGCATACACGTCGATCTCTCTCCACGAAATCGAAACGATCTCCTTGTGTTAGGTCTGAAGATGACGACCTTGTTCTTTCAATCCACGATTGCACAATGAGTCGACAACCAATCCATGCCAAGAATCACGTCGAATCCTTGCATGTCTAACATAATCAAATTTGCTGGTAGTTCAAAGATGTCTCCATCCATGGTTCTCACGATCACGGAGTTGCAAACCTTTTCAATATTAACCAACTTCCCAGTCGGAACAGTCACAGTTAACACAAAGTCTAGCTCCTCTGGGTTGACTTTCATCTTCTTTGTGAAGCGAGGGGTAAAAAATGAGTGGGTAGACCCCGAGTCTATCAACACTCGAGCTTCATATGTCACATCGCTTCCTTTCTCATAGATTTGTAACCTACCTAGTCATACATACACACATATATATATATAATATATACCATCATACCAAAATTATTACATACAGGTTCTTTTCTATTTTCTATATGGATGCACCTTCTCTATCTAAAAATTTTCAAGAATTAAAATTCTTTATTTAAAAGAAGTTCTCACCTTGGATCACATCATTTGTATTTTGGGCCTCTTGAGCTGTGACTGCGTAGGCTCTCCCTTGAACGATTAGCTTCCTTGCTTGTATAGGTCATGGCATAGCAACTGAAGACATCTTTCCTTTGTTCACCTCAAGGCAATCTTTGATCAGGAGGCCCACCTTGCCACTTCTAAAGCAGCCCAGAGTACCCAGCCTACAGTCCACCGTCATGTGAGACTTGCCATGCTTGACACAAGTCTCTCGCAGTGTTAAAGATGTAGCTTGTGAGAAACCATATGTTGATAGGCCTAAAGAAACTTAAATCTTCAACTTAAGTAATCCCTGAGTAATATAGCATCGATCCCTGATGGAATACCCTCCATTGTCATCTAAATAGACAGTTGTTAGGAATATATCACTTTGAATACTACCCAGGTCCCTTTCTCAAAGGCGACAGGGTCTAATCTCATATCAACATCCTTGGGATGTGCTACTATGTACGGATAGACCATTGTACTAGTGTACGGATTGGCCGTCGTACCAGTCACGGATATTCTGTCAAGTCAGTCGTGGGCATCCTGCCATGTCGTTGGGGTATTCTATTCAAACCTTAAATAACAAAAATATCAGGTACTTTATATATAATTATTCTCTGTGTAAATATGCTACTTTATATCAATTAGGCCTTATCAGTCTTTGTTCAATCTTACTTTACAATCTCACTTATATCCCTGAGATGTCTAAATTACTCGCATCACACTAATGCCTTTAGCACTTTCTCATCCCTGGGGATGTCTCATTTTCATATGCTTATTTGGTGTCACACACACACACCTACTGAGAGGATTATATGATTAAAGCATGTTCATTTCATTGGTGTATCACACACACACACATGGAGATTATATGATTCATTTCATTTCTATATCACTACATACATGCTCTTGTAATCAAAGTACATGTTCAAGGTGTTCCCTACCTCAAGTGTCTGACTGTCCAAGCATCAAGGTCCCACACGAATCCTCATGCTTGCCTTATCTTGTACTACTTATGGAACATCATAACATATGCATAATATTAATAAGGATGCACAAGAGAAAGTCCAAGACCCTCCATGAACCTCAATGTTAAACTAAGAAGTCAACTCAAACTGTCAAAATCGATTAATCGATTTCAAGATCGATTAATCGAACTTGGGCTTTTATGCTTTTTCAACTTCCAGACCAAAATTGATTAATCGATTAATCGATTTGGCCAGAACTCATCCCCTTTTCAGGTTGTTCTTCCAAATCTTTTTCTTTCTAAATCGATTAATCGGTTTTCCCATGCCTTATTTCTCCAGCCACTGGAGGTACTCAGTCGATTAGTCGATTTCTAAATCGGTTAATCGAATTTTAAAATCGATTAATCGATTTCAAGATCAATTAATCGAACTCGGGCTTTTATGCTTTTTCATCTTCTAGACCAAAATCGATTAATTGATTCTCCAAATCGGTTAATCGATTTGGCCTGAACTCAGCCCCTTTTCGAGCTGTTCTTCCAAATCTTTTTCTTCCTATTTTTCTATCTTTTTCCATCATTTTAATTTATCATTTACCCCATCTATTGACTAAATTTAATCATTAAAACTCATGCATTTAAATCTAACAAAGCTTACCTCAAATTAATTTCTTAAAGAATGGATTGGTTGGTTTAATGGCTAGGGTTTTAGCTCTTACTCCAATGATTTCAATCACGTTGAATCCGGCATTTATTTCTTGATCCCATCTTAAATTCGCAACGTGCCTCAACCTCTTTAGCATTCACCCTTCTCTACCCTCTCTCTTCTTAACTTCTCTCACCAACCAAACAAGAGAAATAACTTCTCTTAGGTTATTAACTCTTATAACCCTCTTGCTTTGGTGTTGAGCACATACACCAGAGATAGGTGTACGTGACCCCTAACTATCCTCTAACTCTGTACTTAGGTCATATTTACATCACAAAATACTTTCCTTCTCAAGTCTATTGTCTGACCATCACTTGGTCAACCTACGACCAATCGGGCATGGATCCCGCGGTCACTGTTTATCGCTCAATTTTTAGGGATATTACATTCTAGTTGCATGCGACTTTCCTAATGTGTTTCTTGAGGAGTTTCCAAGATTGCCACCAGATAGAGAGGTTGAGTTCGCAATTGACTTAACCTCAGGCACGAAGCTAGTATTTAAGGCTCCTTATAAGATGGTTGGAGCTAAATTGAAGGAGCTGAAAGAGTGGTTGCAAGAACTCCTAGATAGAGGGTTCGTAAGACCAAGTGTTTCTCCTTTGGGAGCACTGTTAGTCGCTTGTTTATGTCATCTAATTAAGTTTTAACCTATTGCAAGTGCACAATGGAAATTATAGTACTAGCAAAGGATCGTTCCCATTGAGACAGGTTATACTATATTAATTTAATTTTTCTGAAAACTTATACTTATCTTTTAAGATCCTAAACTACTAAAGAAATATGAATAAAAGAATTATTTATTAATCTAAATCGCAAAAAATAAATCCTAAGCTTCAGACTTCAAATTATGGTCGTCAATCACAATCTATTGCTATCAGATATTTATAAAATTAAACAATACCGTTATACTATATCTCAAGTATCCTAGTATTGATCGTCAATCAAAACTAGAATCCTATCAATACAGATTTAATCTAATCAATAATCTCCTAAAACTTGGGCGTCAATCAAATTCTAGAAAACTGAAGATGAAAAAGTAAAAACCATTACACTAATCTACAAACTTCAACCTGAGTCATCAATAAAAATTAAAATCTGAAGCTATTTACAAAGCAGAAAATCTAAACTAGACAGTAAAAGTAGAATCATCCAAAGGGTTGATGTTTTAGCTTCCTGAACCTTGGTTGTCAGGCAAGACATTAGAGAACTGTGGACGATGTTACTTGGTAAATCCTAAACTATTTTTGATCGAGAGAAAATACAGACCTCAGTTGTCAATTGATACTGTGAAATTCTTCGATGGTTTATTCCTACACCGGGCTCTCTTATTTATAGATCAGAAGGAGTCGATTTACAAATTCTAATTCTAATAAAAGAAATTAAAAAGATTCCTATTATAATTCTACTTCTAATTCTATCTTTCCTTGCTTTCTTTAGTTGCTACGCTTCTGGATTATTCCTTTTTATTTACTAGTAGAGTCCCCTTAAGATTTTTCTTCGTCAATCTCCCAGATTCGTGATCATCCAAACTTCTAATTCAAGGGTTCTTCAAATTTTATTCATGGGGGTGTAGATCTTCACGTAATCAATAGCAGTGGCAGTAGGAAAGCTTCTATTAGTACAATCATAAATTACGATTGTCTCTTTTCTTCTCTTTCTGGAAAATCGTAAATCACGATTTTCTATCTTTCATAGCTTCCTCTTTAGACGATTATCTGAATTACGATTCATCGCTTTTCTTTTATATCGCTTTAGCTGAATAATCATAAATTAAAATTTCTTATTCCCTTCTTTAGTAATAGCGTAAAATCATCTTTTTACGATTTTCTAGCTCTCAGTATGTAGCGAATCGTCTTTTTTTGCTCAATCGTCTTTTACTGCTCTTTTTGGATTTTTTGATGAAGTTTATCATTATGACTCTCTCTTACTGATTTTCCTTAATATTTGTACATCATTAACTTATAAGTAGCAAACTAAGTCCTAGCATCACTAAGTTAAGGGTGATAAATTAGTATATTATGTGACTGATCACACTCCCAAACTTACGTTTTGCTAGTCCCTAGCAAACAAGGAAATATAAACTAAGAACTTAAATGCCACTTTTGTAGGGAGTACGATTGTATTTAGCAGATGTAATAAGCCTTTAAATCTCTAGGTGATCCCTAGTGGAGGAGTTGTAGTCTCCTAAAGGTTTTTAGTGAAGTTACCTACAAACCTCAAATATTTTTAGAATTTTCAAAATATTTCTCAAAAATTAAAAATTAAAATTCTAAACTAATTTTGTACATAAACTAAGTTAATTAAATTGACTAAGTTATTAATGCATAGGTTGTTACAATTTTCTAAAATTACCAATCTTTCATCCTTACTTTCCATTATAACAGTTATCTTTGATTAGAACTCTAACAATTTCAATTCATAATAAGCAGGGAGTATAGCATCAGTGAACAATTTATTCTTCATAAATTTTTCTAAACTGTAGATTTAGAAAATATTTTCATTCAAAAACTCACTATTGACATACTCTCAAAAGGATATTGAAACATTTTGGGATCTCTCAATATATTTTTCAGAAAAAAATTTCAGTCAAAGATACTTACAAAAATTCATGAATCTCATGGAAAAGATAATCTTATTCTATCTATATGATTCCCTATACAATTCATAATATCTGTTATCCATATCTCTACTAGGCTTATGATTTTGCAAATCGTAAATCAGAAAGATCTTTCTTTCAGCATGTAATGAGGCTTTGGGTTTCAGAAGGTATCAAAAAAAGGTAGAAAAGGATTCAAAGTTATTCTAAGAATTTAGTTCTTCTTTTTCCTATCTTCTTCTGGCTTCTTTATTTTACTTCAGTAAGTATCCATGATTTGGATAACTTCTTCCAATTTCTTTTTCTCTTTTTTTTTTCTTTTTTATACATCCCAGTTCTTCAGTTGTAAAATTGTATTTTACGATTTTTCTTCTTTTTGAAAATTGCTAAATCGTAATCTTCTTTCAGAAATAGTCTTTTCAAATCGCTCTTTACGATTTTTCTTTCCTTTCCTATATTCTTTTTATTTCTTCAACTGTACCTCTTTTCTGTATTCCCTTTATCTATTTTTACTTATACTCCTTTCACTTCCACTTCTTCCTTTTTTTTTACATTCTAAACTCTCATAAATTGTAAGGGTTAAAAGTTAAAAGCTTTGGGTAGTACATATGGTTAAAAGTTTATCAAATTTTGGTACAAAGAAATTCGATTTAGGCTTCTAATATGGGTTCAAAGGATAAGATTTTATAAGATTTTGACTTTTTGGCTCTAATTTAAATAAAAGATGGCCTTAAATCATATTTATGATTTACTAGCATAGATGCCTTATTGTTTTGATATTTCTAATAGATAGTTCTAGACAAAAAATTAGTTTATCATATTTATAGAATATTTTGATTCTAAATTTAACAATATGAGATTTCATACTAGCATAGAAGTTCAAAGAAATTTTGTGGTTGAATAGAAACAGTCTCTCTCTGAATAAAAATAGAAATATCTCTCAAAAGCTCACCGGTTTATAAATTTGAAACTATAGTCTAAATTTTGCAGTTTAGATCAATCTATTGTTTCAAACATCCATTCTAATACAATGTTCAATGAGCTAAATATGAATTGTAACTATTCTATATTCTAATTATTAAACTTCTACTATAATGAATTGTAAGTTTGCAAGATTTATAATTTTTTCTATCATAATTCCTATGTACTAATCAATTTAAAAATTCAAAATTTTTTTTACAAAAATATACTACGAAACTAACTACTTATACTAAATAAAACTACTACTATACAAAAAATGGGCATCTCCCCAAACTTAAATCAGACAATGCCCTCATTCGCACAAAAACAGGGGATACCTAAAATTATTTTCTAAAAATTATTGATATGACTAATCGTTACCAGATGTGAAAAAAATTCCGTAAAGAATGTTCCCCCATACTTGAAGGGAAGCACATTTGTTTACTTCTCATAGATATCAGTAACAAAAATAAAAGAAAGGTTAGTAATTATCACACTGTTAGTAAAAATATTGAAGGTTAGTCAATTAGTCAAAAGAAAATTTCATATATTAATTAAATATTTACCATGAGAAGAAAAAAGAAAAATAAAAAACTAAAGAACTACTATATAAAACTAATTATATAAAAGAGTATAAACCTAGGAAAAATCTAGACACACACTAATTTATACATGACACTGCCAGCAACGTCTGAGAGAAAGTCTTCGATAAAGATCGGTCCAAAATTGTACTGCCCCACAAAATGTGATTATTCTCTTCCTGGATGGGTGTGTCAAATAGAAGAGGAAAACTTAGGAAGATGGAGGAGATGAAAATGGCGAATCTTTCTGACGCTTGGAATATGGAGGTGGTGTTTCTTCAACGGGTACTAGTTTGGGGAGGGATATGAGTTCATCGATCAGCCGTCTCCTCTCCTCTAAGAGTGCAAAGATTTTGTCGGCTTCTCGACAGAGGAGCCTTTCAAAGGCCTCAAAAATTTTTGACCAACTCAGTGGTTTCATCATGGTAAGAGGGTTGGGTGGGGAAGAAGATGAAAGGGATGGGATTAATTGACTTGATAGTACTTGCTATTTATAATCATTCCAAACAGAGAATTCAAAGAGTTGCCATAAATAGTCATTATGGTTTTGCGTTGAATCGTGCGAATCAATTGGTAGTCCTAAGGGACGTGTCTGTGTAAAGTGAATCGAGTCGACGCCTTTGGTATCGAAAGTTGTGCCTTTCTGATAACCATTACATTACCTGGACAAAACATTCTCTTAGTAATCATAATCACTATGATTTTCTATGAGAGAATACTTAGGCTGCAAGAAATTATAATTGCTACGATTTAATGCACCACAAAATATGTAGACATACCTTACTATTGTACATATAATAAACATAAATTTGCTACAGATGAGTCAGTAGCTCGACGGTGCCCATGAGTCGGTTAGTTATACTTTGGGTCTTTTAGTGTCATTGTGGTCACTGTCCCTTTTCCTTCTAGAGATATCATCAGTTTGAGTCTCTGCCCATTAACCTTAAAGGTACGATTGTCCTTGGGATCTTGAATTGTTACAATACCATGAGGGAATGCTTCCACAACATTGTAGGGTACGTCCCAATGACTTCGTAGTTTTCCTGGGAATAGTTTTAATCTTAAATTATATAACCAAACTTGTTCGCCCGACTCAAACCTTTTTCTCAAAATATGTTTATCATGAAATGCCTTGGTTTTGGCCTTATAAATTCTAGCATTTTGATATGCATCATTTCAAATTTCCTCAAGCTCATTGAGTTTGAGTTTTTATTGCTTACCAAATGTATCCAACTCAAAATTCAATGCTTCTGATAGCCCATACAGCTCTATGTTCTAATTCCATAGGTAGGTGGCAAGCCTTATCATACACCAATCGGAAAGGAGACATGCCAATGGGAGTTTTATAAGTTGTTCAATATGCCCACAGAGCATCATTCAATCTTATGGACCAATCTTTTCTATCAGGTCGAATCATTCTTTCCAATATCTTACTTATTTCGTAATTAGAAACCTCAACTTGCCCACTAGTTTGCGAGTGATAGGGGGTTGCGATTTTATGGGTCACACAATATTTCCTGGGCAAGCTCTCAAAATATCTGTTACAAAAATGGATTCCTCCATCACTTATAATAGCTCGTAGTATTCCAATCCGTACAAATATATTTTCTCTGATGAAAGAAATCACCACCTTATGGTCATTTCTGCGTGTAGTAGTTGCTTCTACCCATTTTGATATATAATCAATGGTTACAAGTATGTATATGAATCCGGACGAAGGCGGAAAGGGGCCATCAAGTCAATGCCCCATACATCAAAGGGTTCTGTGACTAAATCGGTTGAAGGGGCATCATGTTCCTTCGGGACATGGCTCTTGACTTTTGGCACTGGTCGCAGGCTTGATAAAAACTCTGGGCATCCTTAAATAGTGATGGCCAATAAAATCTCAATTGCATTACCTTAGCACTTGTCTTCTTACCACCGAAGTGGCCCCCACAAGCATATGTGTGACAAAATTGCAATATATTGTGAGCGTCACTATCGGGTGCATATTTCCTAATTATATGGTCTGGGCATATTTTAAAAAGGTATGGATCCTCCCGAATATAGTATTTGACGTTAGCAAAGAAAATATATCTGTCTTGATCAGACCAAATAGAGGGGATCTTACCTGTTGTCAAATAATTCACGATATTGGTATACCATGGAAATGTTGCTTGGATGGCAAAAAGTTGCTCATCCAGAAAGGTATCTTGCAGAGCTTCTTTACTGATAGTCTTAGGCATCTCTATCCTAGACAGGTGATTAGCTACTACGTTCTCAACTCCCTTCTTATCCTTAATCTTGAAGTTAAATTTCTGTAAAAGAAGGATCAATCTAATTAATCTTGGTTTGGCATCCTTTTTAGATAGTAAGTATTTTAGTGCAAAATGATCGAAGAAGATCACGTTATTAGATCCCAATAGATACGGTTGAAATTTATCCAAAGCGGAGATTACAATGATGAGCTCCTTCTCAATGGTGGTATAATTAACGTGAGCTTCAATCAATGTTTGACCTACGTAATAAATTACATGAGGAACCTTGTTTCTCCATTGTCCTAAGACGGCACCTATTGTGTAATCAGAAGTATTGCACATTACTTCGAAAGGAAGAGATTAGTCGGGGGGTTAAATGATTAGTGAAGATGAGAGAAGTGCCTTAAGTTTGTTGAATGGGTCAAGACAGACATCGTCAAAATTAGAGGATACATCATTTGCTAATAGGTAACACAATGGTCTCGAGATTTTTGAAAAATCTTTGATAAAGCGGCGAGAGAAGGTGGCATGGCCAAGGAAAGACCGAATCTGTCGTACCGAAGTTGTTGGTGGTAGATTCGCTATTATATCAATTTTAGCCCTGTCAACCTCTAACCTCTATTCCTCTTTTGAAAATAATATGTCCTAAGGCTGCCTTCTTGAACCATAAAATGACTCTTCTCCCAACTTAGCACTAAGTTGGTTTCTTTGCATCTTTCTTAGATGAGGGCAAGATGATGAAGACAAGAATCGAAAGTTTGGCCAGATACAAAAATGTCATCCATGAATACTTCAAGAAACTTGTCTATCATGTCAGAAAAGATTGCCATCATACATCTTTGGATTATTACAGGTGCATTGTATAACGCAAAGGGAATGCGACGATAAGCAAACATTTCAAAAGGACACATGAAGGTAGTCTTTTCCTGATCTTCTGGGTAGATCAGAACTTAGTTGTACCTTGAATATCCATCCAAAAAGAAAAATTATTCCTGGCCCGCAAGTTTTTCTAAAATTTGATCAATGAAGGGTAATAGAAAATGATCCTAGCGAGTCATTGAATTGAGCTTCCGATCGTCAATGCATATACGCCACCCCGTGGTTTCGGGTAATGGCACCAACTCATCGACTGCATTTTCTTTTACAGTAATCCCAGATTTCTTTGGGACTACCTGAATGGGACTCACCTACTCACTGTCAGAAATCGGGTAAATAATACTTGTGTCTAGTAGTTTCACGATTTCCTTTTGAGGCACTTCCCTCATATTTGGATTTAACCGTCGTTGGCTTTCTCGTGAAGTTTTGGCATGGTCTTCTAAGTGTATACAATACATACATACATATCGAGGGGTCAAGCCCTTTAAGGTCAGCGACAATTCATCCTATTGCACGTTTATACTTTACAAGTGTGGCAAGTAACCTACACTCTTGTTCCTTATTATGAGCAGATGAAATAATTACTGGGAGAATTTCGTTAGGCCCAAGAAATACGTATTTTAGGGTATTGGGGAGTAGTTTCAAATCTAAGGATGGTGTTTTTTGGATAGATGGTTGTAATGGTTCATTAGAAATAATGGGTAGAGGTTCTATCCATGGTTTCCAAGTTTTGGATTAGGGTTCACAGACAGAAGTGTCCATCAGATAAGTCACCTCCTTTAATTGGTGGCCTGGCTCTTCCAAGTCCGTGTACCATAATGCAGTCTAGAGCATATCCTTTGATAAGACCAGAGGTAATGCATCCTCTACTAATTCTTTAATTTCATCTACACCGAAGCATTCCTCATCATTTATTGAAGCCATTTGGTTGGCTATAGTGAAGACATTTAACTGAATTTGTATATCTCCAAAAGAAACTTCCATTACTTTGGTTTTTACAGTTTATACAAGCATTGGCAGTGGCCAAGAATTGTCTACTAAGTATAACGGGAATCTGTGTTAGAGATTTCAAACTTGGTTCCATATCTAGCATCAGGAAATTGACAGGGAAAATAAATTTGTCGACCCCAACCATGACATCTTCAATAATTCCTACAGGCCTTCTTTCTAATCTATCAACTAACTGAGGAGTTATTGACATAGGCCTCATCTCTCCTAGTCCCAAATTTTCGTAAACAAAGTATGCTAGCAAATTCAAGTTGGCTCCTAGATCCAGAAGTGGTTTATTTATTGCATGATTGCGTATGATACATGGAATTGTAGGCACCCCAAGATCCCTAAGCTTAGGCGGAGTTCTAGCTTGCAAGACTGAACTTACTTGCTCTGTCAAGAAAACTTTTTGTGAGACATTATTTCGCCATTTTTGTTTCTGTGTACACATCTCTTTTAGGAATTTTGCATAGGTTAAAACTTGCTTTATTGCCTCTAAGAGGGGCAAATTGATCTTCACTTCTTTGAAGATCTCGGTAATTTCCTCCAATTTTTTGGATTTTTATCAAAAGGGGATGGTGCACCAAAAGCATTTGGAAATGGTAACTTTGGCACATAGGGTACCTTAGTCATAGATTTAGATGTACTATCCTCTTTATTTTCTACTTTTTTTTTTTTTTGTTTTCTAATATTTTTGGATTTGCTTGTGGGGGAGTTTCTTCTTTGGCTTGATTCTCTTTTTCTACGATCGTAGGGATGGCTACTGGGGTAGGCCTCTCTACTCCATTGTCAATAGTCCTGCCACTCCTTAAGGTCTGAACAGCTTGAACAATGGGAGTTAGTGCCTGTGACCTCACCAGGTTACACTATCTTCCCTTCCACTGCAAGGCTAATTGCCCAATTTGGGTTTCTAGATTTGCAATGGACTAAGTACAGGAGTGTAAATTTTGGGAGATTTGAGACAATTAGGTTAATTCCCTAGAGTGATAGTGTGCATGATATTGCAAGTCCTAAAGGATTTGGATTATAGTAGCACCATCGTTCCCAATATGAAGATATGGCTGTTGTGCAAAAGATTGGTATGAGTTGTAAGACTATTGGGAATTCAGACAATGTTGTGGGTATGAATAAGAAAACTCTTGTTGATTTACACTTGGGAAGCTAGGATTGTCCCATAGAGAAGTATAAGTATTCGCAACACTACCCCACTAAGAGGTAAAGGCCTGCTTAGTCTCCAACATGGTTGGATACCAAGGAGTAGTTGAGAATTCTATTGGGGGTAAGTCATGTTGAGATTCGGCCAAGATGTGTGATCACGACCTTGCATCTTAATCACTATATAATATAATTATATATTTTTTTTAATTTTTTTTTTAGAACGCAGGGAGAGAGACAAATCTGAGCCTCTAGTTTCTGTCGCCAATAAAAGTATTGAAACCTTTGATTCACTGGTCCGAGTAATCCTGCAAAAGCTTAAGAAGTGATCAAAGAAAATTAAAAATATAAAGAAATATAAAAAGGGAATGATAAATACTTATTTTCTTAAATTGATATATTAAAACGCTGTCCCCGACTACGGCGCCAAAACATGTTAGCGGCTTGTTTATGTCATCTAATTAAGTCTTAACCTATTGCAAGTGCACAACGGAAATTATAGTACTAGCAAATGATCGTTCCCACAGAGACAGGTTATACTATATTAATTCAATTTTTTTGAAAACTTATACTTATCTTTTAAGATCCTAAATAACTAAAGAAATATGAATAAAAGAATTGTTTATTAATCTCAATCATAAAAAATAAATCCTAATCTTCAAACTTCAGATTATGGTCGTCAATCACAATCTTCTGCTATCGGATATTTATGAAATTAAATAGTATTGTTACACTATATCTCAAGTATCCTAGTTGGTCGTCAATCAAAACTAGAATCCTATCAACATAGATTTAATCTAATCAACAATCTCCTAAAACTTGGGCGTCAATCAAATTCTAGAAAACTGAAAACGGAAAAGTAAAAACCATTACACTAATCTACAAGCTTCAACCTGAGTCGTCAATTCAAAATAAAATCTGAAGATATTTGCAAAGTAGGAAATCTAAATTAGCAAGCAAAATAAATCTAAACTAGAAAGCAAAAGTAGAACCATCCAAATGGTTAATCTTTCAGCTTCCTCAGCCTTGGTTGTTAGGCAAGACCTTAGAGAACTGTGGACAATGTTACTTTGTAAGTCCTAAACTATTTTTTATCAAGAGAAAACACAGACCTCGGTTGTCAATTGATGCTGTGAAATTCTTCAGTAGTTTATTCCTACACTAGGCTCTCTAATTTATAGATCATAAGGAGTTGGTTTACAAGTTCTAATTCTAATAAAAGAAATTAAAAAGATTCCTATTATAATTCTACTTCTAATTCTATCTTTTCTAACTTTCTTTAGTTAATGTGCTTCTGATTATTCCTTTTTCTTTAGTAGCAGAATCCCCTTAAGATTTTTCTTCATCAATCTCCCAAATCCGTGATTAGACAAACTTCTAATTCAAGAGTTCTTCAATTTTATTCATGGCGGTGTAGATCTTCACGTGATCAACAGCAGTGGCAGCAGGAAAGCTTCTATCAGTACAATCATAAATTATAATTGTCTCTTTTCTTCTCTTTCTAGAAAATCATAAATCACGATTTTCTATCTTTCATAGCTTCCTCTCTCGAAGATTCTCAGAATTACGATTCATCGCTTTTCTTCTATATCACTTTAGCTGAAGAATCGTAAATTATGATTTCTTATTCTCTTCTTTAGTAACAGTACCAAATCATCTTTTTACAATTTTCTAGCTCTCAGTATGTAGCGAATCATCTTTTTATGCTCAATCATCTTTTACTGCTCTTTTTGGGTTTATTTTGACGAAGATTATCATTATGACTCTCTTTACTGATTTTCCTTAATATCTACCCATCATTAACTTATTAGTAGCAAACTAAGTCTTACTATCACTAAGTTAAGGGTGATAAATTGGTATATTATGTGACTGATCAAGCACTGGTATTATTTGTCAAGAAGAAAGATGGGTTGATGAGATTGTGCATCGACTATCGTCAGTTGAACAAATTGACTATCAAGAACTGTTATCGACTCCCTCGGATCGATGATCTCTTTGATCGATTATAAGGGGTAAGGTTCTTCTCCAAGATCGATTTGAGATCAGGTTACCTCCCATTGAAAGTTAAAGCCGAGGATATTCAGAAGATGGCATTCATAATCATATATGAGCATTATGAGTTCCTAGTGATGCCTTCTGGCTTGACTAACGCACCAGCTTCATTCATGGATCTCATGAATAGGGTGTTTAAATCACATCTTGACAAATGTGTTGTCGTATTTATGGATGATATCCTCATCTACTCAAAGTCAAAGGAAGAGCATGAGTAGCATCTACAAATTGCTTTGTAGACATTACATAAACACCAGTTTTATGTTAAGCTCAGCAAGTGTGAGTTTTGGTTAGAACAAATGAGCTTCTTGGGACTGTCATCTTAGAAACAGGTATTACGGTCGATCCAGCAAAGATTGAGGTCGTCGTATAATGAGAACAACCAATGACCATAACAAAAGTACAAAGTTTCTTAAGATTGGCTAGTTACTATAGGAGATTTGTAGAAGGCTTTTCCAAGATATCGAGACCGCTCACACAACTTACGAGGAAGAATGTGAAGTTTGAGTGGACCGAGTCGTATGAGAAGAGTTTCCAGGAACTTAAGAGAAGGCTTACCTCTGCACCAGTGCTTGCTATTCCATCAAGCAGTGGAGGTTATGTCTTGTTTAGTGACGCATCACATAGTGGGTTAGGTTGTGTGCATAACTAGAACCAGAAAGTTATTGCTTATGATTCGAGACAGCTCAAAGATCATGAAAAGAATTATCAAACACATGATCTTGAACTATCTGCAGTGATTTTTACTTTGAGGATATGGAGACATTACCTGTATGGAGTAACTTTTGAGATATTTATAGACCATAAAAGCCTCAAGTACTTATTTACTTAGAAGGATCTGAACATGAGACAAAGAAGATGGATTGAGTTTCTCAAGGACTATGATTGCTCCATTCAAGATCATCCAGGCAAAGTGAATGTAGTTGTAGATGTGTTGAGTCAAAAGAATTTGGCTCAATTATCGAGCCTCATTATGGGAATCCTTAGAAGGAAATTAATGGAAGACATCTCGTTGTATGATATGAAAATTGAGGTGAGAGATTCAAGTGCCTTAGTGGCAAATATCACAATCAGACCGACAATCTTTAACAACATCTACGAGATTCAAATGAAAGATGAAGAACTGCAAAGATCAGGCAGGGAGTGATAGATGGTACTAAACTAGAATTCTCCATCAAGGAGGATGGATAGCTACTGTTCAAAGGGCGTCTATGTATACCGGCGTCAGACTTAAGTATAAGTCACTCGTGCGACATTTAAGGTCACTCGCATGACTGCCAGGATATAAATGGCCTGCAAGTCATTTTCTTTCCAAATTTTGGCGCGAATAGATTTTTGGAAGCTAGGGTTTCGCTCCCAAAACCTAAAGATCGACCGTTGTGCTCAGATTCGTTGGGGGAAATACTCAAATTAGCTTATGCCTTCAATCACAAGCGCGTTCCTCCCATTTTCTCTGATTTTCCTTTGCACGAATACGGTAAAAAGAATAATCTCAATTTGGTTCAAATTTCTTCATTCTTCTTTTAAAATTATTGAGATGGGACCAAAGAAAGTTGGTGCTTCCAAACCCCCACCGTCAAAGCGTCCAAAGACAATTCCACCACCAATTGTAAGAGAACAACCAACGGAGTGGTGGGATTCGAAGAAATTTAAAGTCAAATTGTCAATCGACAAGAATTTGTTCAAAGAGCAAGGGACCACCAAATGGGCCCTCACATATTTGACAGTCGTTGGCATGAAACCGCTTCTTATGCCATTTAATGATTACTACTACCCTAGGCTAGTATGCCTATTTTACCAGCACCTCCGAATGAGTGATGATCAAACAGAATTAGTGACCGAAATTGATGGTCACAATTTCATTTTGACTTAAATGATATTTCTTCTATAATAGGATGCCCATCAAGGTATGCCAATGGTGGGATGTTGCAACCCCCAAACCCTGAAAAAGTGTCGTTTAAGGACATAATCACCAAAATGACACATGGATGAACTGGGTCCAGGATGTCAGTTAAAAGGGTATAGTTACCCGAATATATGTGGCCGCTCGACATAATATTCTGAAAGAATCTATTTCCCTTGGGACATGAGCACGAAAGGAGAGACGTTTTCCTCCGATCCCTGTTTTCAGCATATCAAGGCAAATGGTTCTCTACCCTTGCTGTCGTATCTGAGGGATAGTTTATGCTCGCAACAACATGAGCTAGAGTGGTGTCAAAATAGCCCTAAAATGGTTTTCTTATGCTTGATTGATCACACGGATGATCGAGCAATACATGGATGAACAAGAAGATGAGGGGTACCAGATTTCACAAACCGAACCCCGAATGTCTGGCAACACCCAACACTACAAGTATGATGATTTAAAAATCACTCTTACTAGTTTGAGAGCGAGCGTTAAGTGCCGCCAGACCGAGGAGCTTGCACAACGCGCGCAACAGCAATAACGACAGCCCCAATAGCCACATCCTTAGCTGGATCAAGCGGCACAGTATCCAGCACCACCACACTAGATTCCAGTCCAACCGTCGATTCCTCCATATGGTGGCATGGAATTTGCGATGGAGTTGTTCAGAAGAATGGACTTACAAGATTTGCAACTTGCTTACATAGACCAACAAAATGCACAACTCATGCAATAATTCTACTACCATGAGGCCATGTTGAGCGACGCGATGCATTATATGTACCCGTCTGACTATTTATAGTGCATGGCGGTGGCACAAGCATAGATGTTAGAGGATTCTAGTTTCAGAGCTGGTGGAGTGAGTGGTGATGGTGATGTCCAGGAGCAGCCTGGTGGTGATGAGGACTAGTCGAGGGGCTATGGGTGTGGGTTGTTATGTTTAATTTGGAATGTTTGTAAATTTTGGATATTAGTTCTCAAAATAATGATTGGAAATTTTGATATAGCTTGGTGTAATTATTTCAATGGTTTATATGGATTGTTGCATGGTTGCCATACTTGGATGGTTTAGGATTTAAATGATATATTTTTTTTGTAAAAAAAAAATAAAAAATAAAAAATAAAAATGGTACCTATGTAAATGGTTTAATGGAGTAGTTCGTCTGAGTGATAGATGGTGATTTACTTGTGATTCGGCATATACATATATATATATATATATATATATCTTTTTGGATGTGTGTATGGAAATAAGATTGTCATGGATATTCGTGTGCATTGTAGGATAAATTTAGATATGGGTGTCATGGTTGTAGGCACAATGTTGAAATTAGCAATGGCTAATTCCATGCTATTCTGTTGTGATGATGTGTGTGAGTGTACGTGAATTTTAAACTGCGTGTGTACGAACGCGTGGTCAGGTGGGCACTTGAAGGAAATATGTATGGTTATGTGGTTATCTGAAGGGATACATGTGTGAAAATCTTTGTGTTCACGTGATTAGTGTGCGATATATCATGTGTGCGTATGTCCATTATAGGTAAACATGCATGCTTGTGGATAAATTTTGAGGACAAAAATTTTATAAGGAGGGGAGGATGTAATATCCCTAAATTTCATGAATAGTGTAAGTCGGTTGGGTATACGTTTCAGTATGGCACGTGGTACCATTTCGGATCTCTGAAAGTGCTTTAGGCTCATTGGCCTTGCTAGACAAAGAACATAACACCTAACTTAAGTGTATTGGGTTCACAAACAAACCAAACAAGTTGCTGAAACACACATTGGTGTGTATGTGCTTCACATGGAAGCTAACCAAGGATATAAGAGAAATGACTTCTCTTGTAAGCCATTTGCCATTGTTTGATTTTGCCTAGAAAGAGAAGAGAGAAGGAAAGGAGGAAAAGAACTCTCCTTGTGAAGGGCTTGCACACTGAATCTTGGATTCGTTATTAGCTCTCCGCTTGCAACCCTCTAAAGTTTTGATCGCCAAGACAAAAGGAGCTGTTTGATCGAGTTGAATAGAGTTTTCTCTAGAAATCCACGTGCCTAGGTTGGAAACCCACTTTCATAGGGAGTTTCGTGGTGTGACCGTTGTTAAGCGAGAAGTGGGGATTGGTTGAGTGCACTAGAGGAGAAATTGTCTTCGTGTGAATCATGATACGATCGCGAGAGGTTGGGTCTTCAAGCCCTTCCGACGCAAGGGAGAAGAGCGCCGTAGACCTCGAGATTTGGGTCAAAAGATCACACAAGAATCTCGCAAACTTATAAGGTAAGATCTTGTGATTTTGAGTGCATTAATTGTGAAATTATGATGATAGATGAAGGTAATTAATGCCCTAAACATGTTACATTTAATGTAAACAAGGGTTAGGTAAAAAGGGGTTAAGAAGGAAAATTTTGATTTCAAGAGAAAACCCCAAAATTCTGAAACTCGCTCGTGTGACCTTGAGTCTCGCGTGCGTGACCTCAAGTAGCTCACACAAGAGGTGCGTCAGAATAGGCATAAAAATGAGCTTGATTAGTTGCTCGCGTGATTGAGGGCGTGGCATGTGAAGTCACTCGCGCGATTGTGTGTGTCTTGTTGATGTGAAACAAAGAGGAACTCAGTCGCTCGAGCGAGATCGCACAACTGAGGAGTGCCTGGTGAAGTCACTTGCGCGAATTCGAAATTGGAGCGCACGACTGAGCAAGTTTTAGCCATTTTGAGTATTTTTGGGAAAATTTTCTGAAATTCTAACTCGTATGATGATCTCTTAAGCTTTAGTTAGTGACTTATGATTACAATGTGATGTAGGTTGGGAGTCGAGAATGCGGTTAAGGAACATGTGCATTATTTTGTGTGTTTCATGAACCTAGGTAGGGAAATTCAATAACCCTACATGTGATGTGATTTGTATAGATAGTGTGATATGATAAGTTCGGTAAGCATGTGTGTGTGTGTGTGAATTCAGAATACGAATCGTGATAAGCATGTGTGTGTGTGAACTTCGAATCCGAACTGCGTAAGATTTCCAAATCTAGTTATGTAATTAGCACAATACACACTGTTAAACTATATGTTAGAACTTGTGCTATGATTTAAGGTTCATGTGAAATGAATCCCCATCGTGTACTAGTACTGCAGGATATCCGTACAAATTATACCGGCCAACGGTAACTTTAGCTGCACAAGTGAGCCGGTTAACTTAGCTCAGGGGCTTGGCACTCTGACGCAAGTGACCCGATTAACGTAGCTCAGGGGCTTGGCAACGTGTTTCAAAATGGTTCAATTGAATGACAATGGTTTTGGGATTCCCTTTGGTATATTTGTGGCTCTCAATGATATATTCTGCTTGAGAGTTTATTTAAGTTATTGTTTTAAGTTAACTATAGATAAGACAACATGAAAACTCTGAATTAAGCACCAATGTGAACTATGTTAAGAATGTGAATTTTGTATAAGAAAAATGTGTATTTAAGTTGTTCGACTCATACATCTTGAAAATTCAGTTTTGCATGAGATAAGATATGCTTCGAAATCAGTTATGAAATCTATGTTTGTTATATGATATGCTTGTTTATTGACAATCCCTATTGAGCTTAGACTGTTATCTCACCCTTCAACTATACGTCATAGGCACAAGTGTTGATGCCACTATTGAGGATTCAAGACATGAAGAAGATCTTGATTACGTCCCCGAAGAAGAGTATGATCTTATACCTGAGGATTACTTTCCTTAGGATATTTAGAGTCGCTTTAAGATTTTGGGAGACTTAGGCATGGTACATTCGACCTTCTTATTTAGTTTAGGACAATGGATTCATGAAATGTAAACTTATGTTCAGAACCACTATTAAGGTGATGGTCGGCCATCACCGGTGGTTTGTTTTAGTTCTGTCTAACTTATGATTTGCATAAGGTTAGAATAGTCATTTTGTCTTGTGATACATGTAGAATTGAAGTTTTTATTTTTCCATATATGATGACTCTATCTACTTTTCAAAAGCTATCTACTTTGAATTCAGCTCTCTATGTGGACATACCAAGTGTAACATTCGGGGATTGTCGGTAATGACGGTCCTATGGCCCAGATTTGGGGGTTAGGAAGTCTGGGATGTCACAAATATGGACTTTGTGTCAGGGTTCCTTACAACCATTATATGTTATGATAAGATTTAGGTAATCGTGGATCGCCTAACGAAATCAGCACATTTCTTGGCTACTAAGAAGGCTGCTCCTCTTGAGGAATTAGCCAGTTTATACGTTTCTAAAATCGATAACTCCATGGCGTTCCTTTGTCCATTGTGTCAGACCGATATTTCCATTTGACCTCAGAATTTTGGCGATCGTTTTAGAAAGCCCTGGGAGCCAAGATTAAGATGAGTACTACTTACCATCCCCAGACCGATGGCAAGTTCGTATAGACAATCCAAATACTAGAAGATATGTTGAGAACCCGTGTTCTCGACTTTTAAGGAGTTGGGACCAATACTTGCCTTTGTGTGAGTTTGCTTACTACAAAAGCTATTAGAGCAACATTAAAATGGCACTGTATGAAGCCCTGTATGGGAGACCCAGTCGATCTCCACTTTTCGGGAGTGAAGTTGGTGAGAGATAGATAGTTGGCCCTGAAGTGGTCCAGGTTACTGTCAAGAAGATTAAATTGATTCGATCTTGATTGATAGCCGCATAGGACTGACAGAAGAGTTTTGCCAATAAAAAGAAGTGAATCCTAGAATTTGAAGTTGGAGAGAAAGCATTCATTAAAGTATCCCCGACGTAAGGTGTGATTCGGTTTGGTAAACGAGGCAAGCTAAAGCCCAGTTATATAGGACCATACCCGATAATAGAAAGGATTGGGACTGTAGCGTACCGACTGCAACTCATTGAAGAGATGGAACGAGTACATAATGTCTTCCATGTCTCTACATTGTGATGATATATTCTGGATTCGAGTCACTTGTTTTCAGAAGAAGTTGTCAAACTACGAGAAGACTTGACCTACATGGAGAGACCCGTGCAAATTTTGAATCAGAAGGAGCAGTGGTTGCGTTCCAAAACTATTCCCCTAGTGAAGGTACTTTGGAGGAATAAGGATGTTGAAAGCACCACCTGTGAGTTAGAATCTAAAATGCGAACGAACTACCCTCATTTATTTGAAGGTACCAGAACTACTTTAGAATTTTAATTCTAAATTCTGATTGCTTTAACATGACTTTGATTGCTTGAATATGATTGCCTGAGTATAATTTGCTTGCTTGAATATATGTCACCTTTGAATATGATCACCTGAATATGTCTTTGACCCTTGCATATAATTGGTCAAATATGATCCTGATTGCTTGATTTTTACCCTGAAATTGCTTGATTATGAATTTGATTCTATGATATGGATTTGAATACTTGACTTCTTGATATTATTTGGCACCATTTAACTGCTTGATAGTGATTTAACTTTTGATATGGCTCATGCTACATGATCTAGTCTTGATATATTATTATAGTCATGATCTTCTTTAGAATTACTTCTTTCTTGATATAGATGGATCTTTTTACATGATATGATTAGGATCTTGATATTGATCGTAGTTGTATTCATATTGTTTATGATTTATAGGTGTGATTAGGTTGTTTGATACCACCATAAACAGTGTTATAGATTGATTGATTGAGATTGACCGCTTGGAATCGATTTGATGTAATAAATAAAAGTCACCAATCGACCACATACTCGAGAGATTTTAATTAATAAGATTTTCTCGATTGATTGATAAAGAAAAATCATCGTCTGTCGACAAGCAAATCTTACCCTGATAAAAAATCTTTAGGGTCTAGGCCGTATGTGATAATTGTCAAGGTCAATCAACCAATATACCCTCCTAGAAAACTTGAAAAGGAGACAGATCGCACCTGTCGTCAACATAAGTGAAAATTTAACTTGATCCTAACCTTTCTTTTACTTGATGTAAATTGTTAGACAATCATGTTTTCAAGCATAGAACAGGAACGTACAACCCTGAAAGCCAAGAAGAAGAAATTAGAGTCTGAATTTTTTATAGCAACGTTAGAGCAAAAGACCGCAGAAAAAGCTTGGCTCGTTAGTGCTCTGCGAGAAGATCATGACATGAAAGAGGATGACCAAAAAATTATTGTCTCTATGCTAAGGGACTTCAATAGAAACATTATAGCAACCGGAATCCAAATATAGCACACGAAGTGCAAGATAGTCGAGATCTTCGATAAATTGCTAAGCATAAAAAAATATTTGAAAAGGATGAGAGGTTGAAAGTAATTTTTGGAAAAAACAACACTTTTCTTTTTGAATTTTGTGGTATTTTGGGATGCCTTGCCACCTGTTTACGGCAAAGGCGGATATTTTGGAAACTTTGAAAAACAATAGTTGGTGTTTTATTCATTTTGTTTAGAAACATGGTTGCTTTGCCAAAATTGTTTTGAATGGAAAAAGCAATAAATATCGTGGGAACTTATGGTAAGTTTGAAAATGATTATTTTGAGTGTTTTTGACAAAATGTCTTTTGAAATTGTTTTATCATCTTCATACTCACGCATGATTGATAATCATAGCATCCCATTTCGAATATTTTAATCACCCACATTTTTATCTTGATTTGGTCGAAAATAGACACCTATAGAACATTGTCTTGAAAACTCTGGTTATTTAGAAACTTGAAAATTTGAAAATCTTGTATACCTTTATCTTTACTTAAATTCTTATTAGAAAATTTTGATCTTATTTCAAATGATCCCTGTATATGGATCCCAGTACACTATGGGTACAAATAGGGAAATAACACTAGAGAACTTCACCTTTCTATGAAGATCACTTGAATATAATAGAAGAATCCTCAGTCAAAATGTACTCGATGACCGCCAGATGCTGACTTCCACCCAAGAGTTGCTGGGAGTACTTCGAGGGGACAAAGATAGGAGAGCTTGACTCCGGCTAGAATTGAAGCCTATAGAAGAAAACTGTATTGAGGACATGAGGTGATTGAAGAACCTTGATAAAAGCCTTCAAAACCTGACAGCTAACATAAAAAGGCTACAAACTGAAACCTATACCTTTGATCAGTAGAGATAGGAATTAGAAACCTCCTATTATGATTGTTTTGTCTTGATGTATGCTCAATGTGAGCAGAAAGTCTTCTAAAATCTTGACGTTAATTGTTTAAATAGAAATCTAGTTGGAATTTTAAGAAAGTTTATGAAATATGGTCAAATTTTGAATACAATTACCCATTGACTTTCTTGTATTTGAACGCTATCTTGCAATGAGTCAAGAAAACCACATCATCACTAAACATAAACCTCCTACAGATGGAAGCTTACACTCAAATTCCTAAGACATTGCATGAAATCCAACAAGGAAGAAAGATGTTGCGTAGATACAAACAAATATACCTACAATAAATAAAGGACTACAAAAATATGCTAACCTCCATTCAAAAGAAAATGCACAACATAAGGAGAGATAAATACGCGGTAGAATATTTTGCTATGACTCCTTTTACTCGCACCGAAGAAAATCATGCCAAAGTAAATAATATTTTGATTAGCCTCAAAACCCACCAAGAGTGGGAAGACTATTTCCAGCTCATGGAAGGGACAGCTGTAGACACCCCCATTTTGCCCTCTTGAAATATAGAAAGCTATTCGGTCAACCTTTGACCTCAACCCTAATATGGGAACCATATACTGAAACAGTAGTATATGGCTAGACACAAGCTAAAACAATAGCACTGTGGCTCATGCCCAATAACCCTAACGTGGGGACCATGCACTCAAATTATAGTACATGGCTAAATACAGGCTGAAACAATAGCTCTGTGGTTCAGATCCCGACGTGGGAGACTATATACTGAAATAATAGTATATAGTCGGAATGCAGGCTGAAACAATAGTCTTACATTTCAGACCCGACACGGACTCGGACAACCCCAAATTATGGGCCTAAAACCATGTGTGCAATTCGATTACATGCTAAATCGCACACGTCCAATTAGTCCCCCTATCTGACTAGACTCCCTTTCCCAAAGCATCTCGAGACTCGACACATGCCTGACTCTAGACGCGAAATTAGATTGAGCGCCTGTCCACTGACGCGTAATTGGCCTACGCCTAACCTAGCCTCACAGTCCTTGACCCCCAAGTTTCCTCGATCGAGCACTTTGGAAAAATTACTTAATTGGATTGCGTACGCTACATCACGCGCACAATTAGTCCTACCGCTGTTAGAACTAGGAAACTTGTTAAGCAAGTCAACCGGTCGCTCACTGAGTTGGTGACTGACTCAAAGCGATTAAGCACCGGGAGACCGGCGCGTAATCCAGTTAAATGCCTGAAATAGGGCGTTTAATTGGAGAAAAACCTATAAAAGATTTTTTTCTTAATTCGCTCGAGGAGAGGCTGGGAATTTTGAGTGAGAACATAATTTTTTGGGATTTCGAAATCAGAGAACTCCGAGAACAAACCCATAGAGCAACCTAATCATGATTTCGAGATTCAAGCCTCGAATCTTCGAGACTTCTCTTCGCAGCCTCAACCGTAGGTAAGAATTTTTAAACTATGACTGTAGTTTTTAGCTTTTAGATTTAGGATTTTTCTTAGCTTTGATTATTCAATCTTAGACCATAACACCCTTTTTCATACCGTAATTTTTAATATCTGGTTCTAGTTCTCTATTTCTAGAACTAGTCCTTAATCTCACGGCCCAACTCACTAACCCTAGGCTTTAATTCTGTTCTAAAATTTTATTTTCCAGTCCTATCATTAATCTCTGTTTCTAGGTCTTAGACTCTAGAACCAGTCCTTAATCATACGGTCTGATTTTCTGATTTCGGACCCGAATTTAGTCCTTAAATTTGGGAATCTTAGTTTTTACCCCTCAATTCAATACTCTTAAAAATCCTAAATATTAATTTAGCTTTTCTATAATTCTAGTTCCTCAATTTAATTTATAATTATTATCCTGAAATCGACTATAAAAATCTAAAAATACTATTTTACAGTCCAAAATCCAATTTGTCTTTAATCTCGACCACCCGATTTGTCCAAGGGAGCTTATGGAGGGTACTCGGGAACGAGGCCAATCCTCCTTTGCATAGGGGGCCCAAAATCCCTTTTTTTAGAATAGTCTTGCCGTTTTAAGCAGGATTAGAAAAACAATTCTATTACTTCTTAGATTCTCTGTATAATTAATTCACATGCTTTATTTTAATTAAATCCTTAGAATTCATTGCTTTGATTATAATGCTAGAGAAATCAGTTCCTTTAGTTTAATTGGACTTTAATTAAGTTGATTCATTGCTCAAATCAGAATTTTAGTAAAATCAGTTCTCTGTTCTAATTAGAATTCTAGTAGGATTATTAAAATTGCTATAATTAGAATTTCAGTCAAATTATTATATTTCTTTTAATTAGAATTTCAATACAATTAGTATACTTGCTTTACTTAGAATCCCAATACAACTAGCATGTTTGATTTAATTAGAGTTCTATTGGAACTAATATACTCGCATTCCTAGTACAGTTAGGACACTAAATTAATTAGAATTTTAATAAGATTAGGACACTAATATTAATTGGACTTCTAATAAGATTAGGAAACTAAGATTAATTAGACTCCTGATAGTATTAGAATACTAGATTAGCCCACTATAATAAATCCACATAACAAAAAAGTTCATCACAACAGAATTGAGAAATCTAAACTGATTAGAGCTACAACAATAACAGGGGAAGAAAAAGGGAAATTAAACTATCTAAATTATAAAAAGAGACATAGCTGCTGACATTCGCAGGCAGACGATTTAGTAAAGAAGTAACCCACAGACGCTCTAAAGCGTGATTATTAATGTGTTACAGCGTCGTTAAATATCTACAGCCGGCGATTGCAATAAACTAGGAATATTACTAGAAACCCCCCCCCCTTTTTATTTTACCTTCATCATTCCAAACACCGCATCGCTAGAGTCCACTTAGACAGAATTGGGTCACTAATTCAACGGGGACCGAGAGGAACCTAGAAAAAGTGTGCACCAACAGACTGACGATCACGATGGGACCCTTTTACAAGTTATATTTTTTCTTAGATAGTTAGTTTTTATTTTATTTTCTAATTTTTTTTTTCTTTCCATCACATCATTTAGATTTCCTTTAAATATATGAGTCTTTCTCAAAGACTCGAGATGTCTGGCATACGCAGAGTGAGTTTAGGTGACCCACCATTGTGGAAATATCATGACAACCCCATGTATGAAGAAGAAACATTTTATAATTCCAGTCCACAGCAACCTGAGATTAATATGGCTGGTGAACAAGAAAATCCCTTCTCTACCTCACACATCGGTAATAATCATAACGATAGAGATGGTAGCACGGGATAAAACCTTACTGCTTAACAAATTGTAGAGCTCAATATTCAAAGAATACAATGAGGAGATGATGACTCCGAGGAAGTACTTCGAGGATTGGCTGTTGTATATGAAACCATTAGGTCACGACAATTTTCAGAAGAACAAGAGTGACAGGAGAGTCCTCCTCCTACCTCGAGCACGGTGTTAGCCTGCGTCACACCGTTGAGACAACATGCTCACACATTCTTTAACGATGACTCTCTATACAAGGTTGGCTCATAGGTCACTCCAAAAGACAGCACCATAAAAATCGAAGATCTCTAAAAAATGCTCGATGAGTACATGGCCAAGAGAGAGTGCCCTGGTCACTCATTCAGATTCGACAAATTTTGTCGGGGCATCGAATTTAACATACCCATAGGATTTAAACAACTGAAATTTACCAAATATAATGGCACGGGAAATCCGAACCATCACTTGGCCCTCTTTTGTAATGATTGTCGACCCATACGCGACAATCAAGGACTTCTCATTCACTATTTCCAACGCTCATTAGAGGGGGAAGCTTTAGATTGGTTTACTGAACTCCCACTTTATAAGATAGAAATGTTCGACGAATTAGTCGATAAATTCCTAGACCAGTACAAACACTTGATCCAAGAGACAGTCAATCTCAGTGACCTGATGGCAGCAAAGCAAGGACTAGATGAAGAATTTACCGATTTCGTCACCAGATGGAGGAAACTCGCTGCCAGGACTGGCACTTCAATGAAAGAGAAGGATTTGGTTGACATTATTATCAACAATACTAGGGAGCCGCTAAAAAGCGCACTTGTCATCAATGATTGCCCCGACTTCACTGCACTCCATTCCAGGATATCCCAACTAGCACGACACATTAAGGGGGAGATCTCGCACTATCTGTAGTCATGTCAAAAATAGGCTCATCCAGCGAATCAAAATTGAAAAATAATAAAAAAGCCTCAGGACTTGAGCAAGTTAACACCATTGTCAACCAAGGACAAAACTCTGAGAACGAAAATTTTCAACCACAAAGCTTCGGGCAAAATCAAAATCAACAACGGTACACCAACCAAAACCAAGGCGCAAATCAATAAAGATACGCGAACCAAAACTAAGGCCAGAACCAGAATCAAGGCCAATACCAGAACATGAACCAATATCCTAACACCTATCAAAACTAGAACACAACACAGAACCGACCGGCCCACTCACCGAATTATAATAACGTACCCCCACCCCAAAACTTTAACCTAGGTAGAGGCCCCTACCAGCTGAGGCGGGAACAATATCCCCCTCTACCTGATACGATCCCCAACATCTTTCATCTTCTTAACACTCAGAATCTCCTCTGATTCCTGCAAGAAAAACCACGACCATAGCCTACAAATCTAGACTATAGTAAATACTGTGCCTTCCATCGATACACAGGGCACAACCAGAATATTGTTGGGTCCTCAGGGACGTAATTTATGACATGAATGACCAAAACCAAATCGATTGGGAAGCACTTAGGAATCCAAACCCTAATAATAACCAACCCCAAAAAGATTTGGGGATCATTAATAACCCCATCCCAACCAGAACAAAGGAACACTGGCCCAAGTCATTACCGTGGATCTCTCCAATCAACCTTCTTTCCAGCCCTCTACTTTAATCACTCGCGTCTAACCTTCCAACACTTTTGCCACCCCCGTGAGAACTTCCTCACCCCTACACCCCTCAGCCTCGATCACTCGAATCACCCCAAACCCACCTCCCTATCCAAAATTTACTCAGATACGAGTCCATTCCTTTAGGGCCAGGAGACCATTCCTCCATAATCACCCACCAGAATGTTCAACCCCTCCAAATCTTGGACCAACCCATTACCACTCCCTTCGTCCAATTCTGAACCTGAGTACGAAGATCATGTTCTTCAAACTGTAGCCCAAATTTCTGCATGGGTAGAAAGTGTCACTCGGAAGACTTCGAGCTGAGAGAATGAAACAAAGACTGAGTGTTTACTAAATATAGAAGAAAGTGAGCGAGAAGAACATCCTGACCCGTGCAAGACACTGGTCTCTTCTTTCCTAGAGGAGGAGGATTACACACAGTACCTCCCACCTTGGAGTGGCACCGTGCAGGCACACGCTCCAACCTCTAATTTCACTCACTTCACAAATACATCAATGTCGAGTCATGTCGGGTTCGGCCAACAACCGACGTGCCCGATTATCAAGTCAAGAACCAATTATCCCCCTCTGCCTTTCCCTCGAAATAAGGATTTCATGAATGCACAATCACCGGAGGGGAGCATGAGGGAAAGACAGGTTAACTTGTCGCCCCCGCCTCACATCATCCCTCCACCAATTCTTGCACCTCAATCACTCAAACCACCTGCACCTAAGGCTCATCGGCTAGGCAAAGAAATGGCACTCGAGCCAGGACAAGAATATGATCGTTTGCAGCATCTCTAAAAGAACCCGACCAAGATATCCATACTAGAACTCATCAAGAAGTTGCCCGACCATCACTGACTGTTGATAAGGACACTTGAAGACACACAAGTGGATGAGGACACGACCCTAGATGAGCTTCATCAAATCACATCAGTCATGGCACAACCCCTGACGCTCACTTTCACCGATGCAGACATGCCCAAAGAGTCCCTCCGTAGAAGCGCAACTCCCATATACCTTATAGTTATAATTAGAGGGTTCTCTGTACCCCACGCATTGGTTAATACAAGAGCAGGACTCAATATTTGTCCTCTCATAATGTTAAAGACGTTCGAATACATGGAACAAGACATTAGGCACTCTGCACTGTCACTCATAGCTTATGACGGCTCGCGTCATTTCGTTAAAGGAACTATTAAACTCTAGGTTCGCCTTGGACTTGTGATGAAAGACGTCACTTTCCATATTTCTAATTTCGATAGTATGTACAATCTTATCATAGGAAGGAAATCGTTAGAGTCAATGGAGGCTGTCGCATCCATATATCATCAATGTGTCAAATTCTCATACGAGGATTCCATTGTTTGTATATACACCGATGCACCCTTGCAGGAAATGGATATTGATTACACGGCAAGTATTCCGATAGCCCATGATTTCATATTAAATGCAGGCCACATTCAAAAGACTCAAATCCCTAATGAGGCAATCGTTGCAAATGTCCGCCCCCTTACCCTTCCTAGTTCTCCCCCAACGCGTCAACAAAAATTAATGAAGAGAGAGGTTGGGCCAGACCTCGCCAAACATTATGACATCAACCCCACCGCAACGAAAGGGTGAGATCCTATGTACCAACTCGGATACGTCCCCCACACTACACTCGATAAGAATAAGCAAGCTCACGTAGGACCTGTCGTCCTAAGGAAAATATGCAAACACATAGGTTTAGGTTATCAATCAGACGTCCCACAAGTTACCTTGTTCCCTACCTCACCAAAATGGTCTTTATATGACCACTTCATTTATGGGACCACTGAGAAAGAAAATGTGCTAAGGCAGAAGGAAGTGTCCACCAAATCCTAAGAAGCAAAAATCGAATGAATGGCCAAGCATTTCACGATTTGACAATCTAAATGACGGTATTGATAAATCACTTGAAGGAGTCAGACCCTTGTTTGATACTAAAGAGTCTACAAAAGAGAGGAAGAAAGAACCTCTAGAAATCGAGTCGCAATTAAAAGATCGGGAATCCACTGACGATGAGGATTTTCACATAGCTACCTTACAAGACAGTGAATCACACTTACATTCAACATGGGAAGAAGACGACACCTGTTAAGTGGTGAAAAATATCACTTTTCACCCTTTAACTTGACCATTAATGGACCTGTGAGCACACTAATAAGCCTCTATTGAGTGCACTTTGTAGATAGCAGTGAAGACTGGTAATAATGCGGAAAACCACATAAGAATGCCCATAAAGAAGCCATCTCTCAGCACCATGCAGACCCAGCAACAGAAAATGGGGAAAGAAGTGAATATAGGTCCAAAACATCCTATCGAGAGGATATCTGAAGACTTTGATTGGAGTTGAGGGTTAAAAGGAAGGAATTTGTGCAGTTGAGAAGGGTTCGACAGGATCAGAAGGCAGAGAATGGAAGAATTTGTGCAGAAGTGAAGAATTTGACAGGATCCAAGAACGTATCGAGCAGTTGAAAGAGAAAGAGAATTCAACCTATCAAAAGCTGGCTTGAGGGAAAAAGGAGACCTATCGGAAGGTTCCCTGAACCGATCGAATGGTCCATTGAACCTATCGAAATAGAAGTGTTGAGACAATACCTATCGTAGAATGATTTGAACCTTTCGATAGTAACAAGGGTCATCCGATCAAAGCAATTGAATGTGAATCCCCAACCTATCGAATTACTCTTCCAACCTGTCGAAGGCCCCATATCAAGTGCAGTGAAACTGAAGCATCTAATCTCAACCTATCAGAACCTATCGAAAGGGGCTACAAACTCCTTTTTAACCTATTAGAAGCTTCTCGAACCTGTCAAAATCGCGTGCAGGACTTCTCAGAAACTCAGTTGTGCACATGCTGTGACTTGGTGACCTGCTGCACATAAAATGAGGCACTTTGTTGACCGGCGCAACATTTTAGAAGATGCCCTAGAAAGCCCTAACTTACCCACGTGCTTTGACAGAACTCTAACAAACTCTGACGACCTTCTAGAAGAGATTTTTGGTAGGAAAAATAGAGAGAAAGCTATATATAGAGATCCCCAATTGCCATTGGGCGGATCAAAATTTTGAGCAATTTTCCAGAGATCGGAGCTTGCAGCGAGATTCCATTTTTCCTCCTTTAGCCCAACCATCGTTGGCTAATTCCTGAGGAGCAGCAAGGAGTGAGTTAGATCTATAATTGGGTAAGGTTAAGAGTGTTGCAAATTACTGCACAGACTACAGATCTGAGAGCATTCCATTGTAAGAGTGACCTTGTTTGCAATGTAAATGTTGTTTTTCAATGTTTTAATTAGATCTAATGCTCTTTTGATTCCTTTTGGTGCTCGATCGGATTTGTGTAGAGGAGTTGCTTGATCAGCTCACCCACTTAACTGGTAGACCTCTTGGATATCATCTGAATTCCCTGGATCTGATATCCTTATAATTTCCTGTGTCTGTGACCTAGAAATTGTAGCATCTGTAGTGGTTTTAATTATTCTTATTGAAGCTCTGGCTTTGTAGGAGATCTCTAGGATGGTCTGTGACCATTAAAGTGGACAGATCATAACCTTAAGGTAAATCTAAGCTCAGGCCTCAATTGGATTCATCGGCTGCAATCCATGGATTTGATAAAGTCTATAGGATGATCTGTGACAATTAAAGTGGATAAATCATAGCCTTAAGACCAGGTGGATCCTATGATTTGGAGTGGAATTTATACCCTACAGTTGTGCTTGTGGCCAGCTGAGGGACTTGTGTGCTTTTGAACCCCTGTAATATGCTTAGCTCAACCTGATTGCAGTGAAAACTAGCTCCAAGCTGTTCTTCTCCATTTTCTGAGTTTTTAAACTCTCCATCTGCAAGATCTGAGGCTCCAGATTCGATCTAAGACAATCTGCATTTTAATTATAGTTTAATTTAAGTGACAACTCATTTCTAACCTCTCCCCTGTCTTTTAACTAAATTAGTGATAGCTAGGGTGCTAGATCTCTTACAGATCTAGAGATTTATCATATTTCTAACCAGCCTCCCTGTGGACATTCCCTTACTTACCATTCTTTTAAAGCTTGCTACAACAGATCCTGAATACTTGCAGGTCTGTATACGTGTATCTGCCTAGTTTTATTATTGATTTTAGACCCTCATTTGAGGGTAGGCAAACATCTCAACAAGTTTTTGGCGCCGCTTCTGGGGAGGCAGTTTAGAAATTGATAGATCTAAGTTTTGATCATAGATTTGTAGTTTTTATTTGATTTTACTAACTGCATTTGTAAGTTGTGTTATTTTTCAGTAGTTTGTGTGCAGTTCATCAGATCTAAGGCTACTAGTAAAAGGAGAATCATGCTGGAGACTACTCAGTTGTTTGCATTCCTCTACTCCCCTATTATTTTTCAGATCTGTTAATAATTTTTGTTAGAATAGTTAAAAAATTTTGGTTGATTATGTTTGTTGTGTGTTTGGATCTGTTCTGCATTCGGAATCAGGGTGTTGTATGCTTGGTAGGAGAACTCTGCAACCTCAGATTATTCCACTAAATTTAATGGTTGAAAAACTTCTCAGATCTAGACCAACTACATCCACAGCTGTTGAAATTGAATCTGTTGAAATAGGTGAGCAATAGCAACCTCGAACTCTCAAGGAATTTAATGCACCAGGGATTTACAATTCTCCCTTCTACATTCAGTTCACTGCTGCTCAAGGAGACTGAGATAAAATCATGTATCATTCAAATGCTGCCCTCATTTCATGGCCTGACCAAAGAAGACCCATATAAACACATTGATGAATTCTTAGGACTGTGTACTACATTTAATATCACAGGTTTGGGGGAGGAGGCCACCAGGATGAGACTCTTTCCTTCTTCATTAAAAGACAGAGCCAGGACCTGGCTATTTTTACTTCTACCTAACAGTATTCAGTCCTGGAGTGATCTCCAATGTCAGTTTCTAGCCAAATTCTTTTCTATGTCAAATACTAGCCAGTTGAGGAAGGATATCATCTCTTTTACCCGAGATCCAACTGAAGACTTTCATCAATCCTGGGAGAGATTCAAGGAACTCCTCAAGAAATGCCCCCACCATCAAATCCCTGAATGGCAATTGGTTCAAAGCTTTTATCAGGGAATTGATGCTAAAAGCAGAGATATGATAGATGCCTCCTATGGAGGCACCTATCTCCAGAAAACTGCTAAGGAGGCATGGGAGCTCTTTGACATCATCAGTGACAACTCTATGCGAAGGGAAACCTTAGCAAGAGATCTAGGGCCTCCTCAATTGAAGAAAGAGAACACCTCAAGAGGAAAGATATATGAAGTGAGTGTACCAAGCGAGTCGGAAAGGAAAATGGATAGCCTAGCCTTGAAATTTGATAGGCTGATGGGAGCAATGGAGTCACCAATGGCGGCTAGAGTGGAGGAGGCATATGCCATATGTCAGTCCCCTGCTCATCCCCGGGATGAATGCCCATCAGCTGCCTAATTTCCTGATTTTGTAACAGAGCATGTGGCTGCAACTCAAGCCTATGGGTAGCAGCCTGTTGTTGGGTATCAATGGAGAAACCACCCCAATCTGAGGTGGAGACAAGATGGATACCCTAGCCAGTAGTTGCAGCAGCCCCAGCAGCCCATGCCCTACAGAAATGATCAGCCCTATCGAGAATGTTATGCCCCAAGGCCTCAGTATCAGCAACCGCTGGCCCAACATATAGCTCCTCCTGTGCAACAAGCTGCACCCACTCCAGCTGTGAGACCACCGTCCTTTGAGGAACAAGTTCTATCTTCATTATAGAGCTTGAACACCTTGACCCAAATTGTGCACGCTCACAACCAGTGCATCACAAAGATAGAGGATCAACTTGGTCAACTATCTGATGCTTTGGCTAGGAGAGAGTGAGGAAGGTTGCCTAGCCAACCATAGGACAATCCATGAAGGCAATTTGTAGTGGGTGAAGTTTCCTCCACTTGTGAGGAAGCTAAATCTGTTACAACTTTGAGAAGTGGTAAGTTAGTTGACAACCAAGTGGGCTGTGATCCTGTGAGGCACTTGGAGGAAGAAAATGAAGTAATTTTTACTAGCACATAACAATCAGCTATGAATAAAGAGGATAATACGGATCCTCACGAAAAGAAAAAACTCAATAAAACAGAGACCCCATTGGCTAAGCCTGCAAGTGAGGGAGCAACCCCACACCTGCCATTTCCTAAGGCACTACAAGCACCTTCCCCTTTTGATAAAGGGCAAGGAAAAATTGAGGAAATGATGGAGACTGTCAAGCAAGTAAAGATCAATCTGCTTTTACTCGATGCCATTAAACAAGTTCTAGCCTATGTTAAATTCTTAAAAGACCTGTGCACCCATAAAAGACAGTCTAGGATACACCTATCTAAGAAAGTCTTTTCAGCCGAAAAAGTTAAGCATATCATGTCCATTACAACCCCCCCCAAACTTCATGACCCTGGACTGCCCATAATTCCCTGCATCATTGGGGATTATACCATTAATAAAGCCCTATTAGATCTGGGAGCCAGTGTAAATTTTCTTCCATATTCAGTATATGAGAAGCTAGGTTTAGGCAAACTAAAGCCCACACATGTTGTTCTACAACTGGCTGACTGATCTGAAGGGAAACTTGTGGGGATAATCGAGGATGTTTTGGTTCGAGTTAACAAATTCTTTTATCCTGCTGACTTTTTGGTGCTGGATATGGAACCAGGTAGGAATGCCATCTCCATACCTGTGATCCTAGGCAGACCCTTTTTTGCCACATCTAATGCTTGTATTCAATGCAAGTCTGGAATAATGTAAGTGTCATTCGAGAACATGAAGGTCAAACTAAACGTATACAACGCAACCACTCAACCTCATCCTGATGAGGATTATTTTTCTCTAGATGTAATAGATGAGGTTGTGTAAGAAAATGTGAATCTACTGCTGCATGGTAAGGAATGGTCTAATGAGCTAGCTGAAATATGGAAGTAACCAGAGGCAGAAAAGACTCACCTCTGAAATTGAGCATGTGCAACTTATCTCTTTTAGAGCGGAAACAGCAAAGCTCCATCATGGAAGCCTGCTTTGTAGCCTCTTCCACCCCACTCCAAGACACCCCTATTGCCCTCCCTCATCAGTCCCCCAGAGGTGGAGTTCAAGCAACTCCCGTCAGCTTTGAAATATGCCTTTTTAGGAGACAACAACAAATTACCTGTGATAATTTCTTCTTCCCTCACCATTGAGCAGGAAAGAGAACTTCTTGTTGTGCTAAAAAGGCATAGGAGGGCAATAGGATGGACCATTACAGACTTAGGGGGGATTAATCTTGATATGTGCATGCATAAGATTCATCTTGAGGAGGGTGCCAAACCGTCTCGAGAGGTGCAGAGGAAACTCAACCCTCACATGCTGGAAGTTGTGATGAAGGAGGTAGTCAAACTCCTCGATGCTGACATCATATACCCTATCTCGGATTCCCAATGGGTGGCACCTACCCAGGTAGTACCCAATAAATCTAGCATCACAGTTGTAGAAGCAAATTCAGGAGAGCTGATTCCAACCAGACAGAGCACTAGTTGGAGAGTATGCATAGATTACAGAAAGCTCAATGAAAAAACTAGCAAGGACCACTTCTCATTGCCCTTTATAGACCAAATCTTGGGCAAGTTGGCAGGCAAGGCATATTACTGATTTCTTGATGGATATTCAGGGTACAATCAGATCTCTGTCTACCCCTAAGATCAAGAAAAAACCACATTCACTTGCCCATTTGGGACCTTTACATACAGGAGGATGCCATTTGGGTTGTGCAATGCACCTGCCACTTTCCAGAGATGCATGTATGCCATTTTTTCTGGCATGATTGACAAATTTTTGGAGATCTTTATGGATGATTTCTCCATTTATGGAGATAATTTTAGCCAATGCCTGCACCATCTCAGTTCTGTGCTGCAGAGGTGTGAGGAGACCAACCCGGTCCTAAGTTGGGAAAAGAGTCATTTTATGGTGACTCAAGGCGCTGTCCTCGGACATGTGGTCTCCCACAAGGGAATAAAGGTTGATCAGGCCAAGATTGACTTAATTTCCCATCTGCCCCCTCCCAAACCTGTCAAACAAGTCAGGTCTTTCCTGGGCCATGCTGGGTTTTATAGGAGATTCATTAAGGAGTTCAGCAAAATCACCAAACCTCTGTGCCACCTGTTGTGCTAAGAGGTACCCTTTGAGTTCAATGATGACTACCTGGCTGCTTTTGTGCAGCTGAAAACTTGCTTGACTATAGCTCCTATTCTACAAGCCCCTGATTTCTCTTTAACATTTGAGCTGATGTGTGATGCTTCAGACTTTGCCATGGGGGCTGTTTTGGGACATAGAAGAGACAAGGAACCCTGTGTGATGGCGTATGGTAGTAAATCAATGGTTGATGCTCAATTGAATTACACCACGACAGAGAAGGAGCTATTAGCCATTATCTTTGCTTTAGAAAAATTTAGATCTTATGTGTTGGGCTCTAAAATCACTGTGTTCACTGACCACTCAGCCTTGAAATACCTCTTGTCTAAGAAGGATGCCAAAGCAAGATTAATCAGATGGATTCTCCTTTTACAGGAATTCCATTTAGAGATTAAGGGCAAGAAGGGAGTGGAGAATGTGGTTGTTGATCATCTATCAAGGATCCAAGTTGCAGAAATAGAGAGCCTGCCCATCAATGATTCTTTTCTAGATGAGCAGCTGTTTGCCGTGGAGATCCATATGCCCGGGTTTGCTAATATCGTGAACTACCTTGCTATGAAAAGGATCCCTCCACATTGGAACAAGAATGATTGAAACTTATTTTTCTCCCAGATCAGACACTATATATGGGAGGACTCTTATCTTTTTAAGCATTGTCCAGACCAAGTAATTAGAAGATGTGTCCCGGAAACAGAGTTCCACCACATCTTAACAATGAGTCATGAATAGGCTTGTGGGGGCCACATCAGTGGTAACGAGATTGCTGCGAAGGTGCTTCAAAGTGGTTTCTATTGGCCTACTCTGTTCAAAGATGCCCGACAACATTGCAAAGCTTGTCCTCAATGCCAGCAGATGGGAAGTATTACTAAGAGGAATTCCATGCCTTTGCAGCCCATACTGGTGGTCAAATTGTTTGATGACTAGGGTATTAACTTTATGGGACCATTTCCCTCCTCCTGTGGATATAATTTCATCCTTGTAGCTGTGGATTACGTTTCCAAATGGGTAGAAGCTATAGCTACAAGGACAAATGACCACAAAGTTGTCATTAAATTCCTCAAAGACAACATCTTCTCTAGGTTTGGCATCCCCAAAGCCATCATTAGCGATGGGGGAAGCCACTTCTGTAATAAACCTTTTGATAAGCTGCTGGAAAAGTACTTTGTGACCCACAGGGTAGCCACCCCCTACCACCCACAAACCAGTGGGCAAGTAGAGATTTCCAATAGGGAAATCAAACACATTTTAGAGAAGACTGTGAGAAGTGATAGGAGGGACTGGTTCATGAAATTGACAGATGCCCTATGGGATTATAGGACTGCCTATAAGACCCCCATAGGTATGTCCCCATTCAGACTAGTTTATGGCAAGGCATGCCATTTGCCTGTTGAGTTGGAACACAAACCATACTGGGCTATTAAAGCAATAAATTCTGATTTCAACTCTGCTGATATACACAGGAAATTGCAAATAGCTAAGCTGGAGGAGCTCAGATTGGAAGCATACGCCAATGCTCAGACCTACAAAGAGAAGACCAAAGCCTTCCACGATAGACATTTGCTACGGAAAGAATTCAAACCCAATGATAAGGTATGGATGTTCAATTCTAGATTAAAATTCTTTCCAGAAAAGTTGCAGTCCACATGGGATGGATCCTTCATAGTTGTACATGTTTCCCCATCTGGAGCTGTTGAAGTCAGGGACCCTACAGATAGTAGAGTCATGAAGGTCAATGGCCAGAGGCTCAAACTGTGTGTGGAAAAAATTTGTGAGCATGAGGAGAGCATTGATCTTCAAGACCCTCTAGGTCGATAGCTGATTTTGGCTTGTATCATATGTAAAATATGTGATATATTTGTATTAACAAAGTGACGGCTGGCTTAGCAGGAAAATTTTCAAGGTGCTACTACACTCAAATATCCAACTTTTGGCTTTTAGAACCCTTTGATAAGACGGCTGATGATTTCGATAGGATTCTGGACATTTTCAAGGGGCACTAAGCCTTGACGATAGGTGAAACCTTTTCGATAGGTTTTGGGTACCTATCGGAACTTATCGAAATGATGAATCGCGTCAAATTCCAACCTATCAAAAGGAAGGTTCCACCTATCGAGATCCTATCGAATTGTACCTTTTATAAGCTTTGACTGCCAAGCCTTCGATAGGACACATTGACCTATCGCCACCATTCTCGTCATCCTATAGAAATCGTTTCTCACACCCGTATCGATAAGGTAGCCTTGTCTTGTGCACCTCCCGAATACCTAACCCTTTCTCAGTGCTTTAGCATTGATGGTGCATGCCACCTTAACTTCAACTTCCCTCCTAAATTTAGTCCATCATGCAGTCCACGCTCCAATTCCCACCCAGCGACCGCCACTCCCTGTATTCCTTCCCTTCATTTTCAATTCCCACGCCTAGAAGACTGTGCCACTTTTATTGCATTATTTCATATTCCAACGCCCATGCACCTTAAATATTCGCTTCGCCCAGTCCTTACACATCCATTCCACCCTAACCTGCCCAGTTCTTCCAGCCCCCACTCATGGCAGACGACAAACCTCACGATTTTTCTATCAAGTTCTTCCCAGTCGGGCCACCACCACCTCCATCGATCGAGCCTGATCCTCTTGAATTTCTCTGGGATGAATATGACGAGGTCCAGAGAATCCTCGCCAAGGAGAAAAAGAAAAACCCAAAGAGGGAGAAGAAGAGGCAGAAGATTGAGTCATCGGCTGCTTCCCCCCCGTCATCCTCATCATCATCCACCACCCCACCCCCAGCCCCCTAATCCCACTCTTTTTTCTTTCCTTCCCCCCTGGCTTGCAGTTCCTCTTCCACTCGACGCAGGCTGAGGATATCCCTGAGCCCGGGGGGACATATTTTTTTTCCCAAAGGCGATGTTGTCCACATGGCTGTTTTCAGATTATTTATAATAATGTTTTGTTGATTTCACTTGTTGTTTCTCTATTTATTTCTTGTTCAATTTATTTTCTTTGGATGTCTGCACAACTAAACCCATTCTGCTAAGAACAGTGGGGACACTGTTTAGTTTAGGTTTGGAGGTGTGGCATGTATGCCAATAAACTAGTTAATTTTAGTGCAGCCAAGTTAAAAAGGAATAATAAAAAAGAGAATGAATTCACCTCATATTTGTTAAGGAAACTTTAAATAAATAAATAAATAAATAACCATTTGCAACTGAAGTAAGCTGAAGTTTTAACATTTTTCATGAAGAAAATGTCAAGAATTTTTGAAGAAAGTTTTTGATGTGTAATAAACCAGCAATGAGAAGAGACTGTGATGATACCCCCAGAAAAATTGGATGGAAGACCATACCCAGTGGGAATTGGGCCTGAAAGACTTCTTTGAAGAGTGTCATGGCAATTCTTTCTGCTTTAAGGACTGACTAGACCTAATCTGGATCACTAGAAGTTAGGCAAATCTGAGTTGAAATAACTTGACAGCACTCACGACATTGAAGATGTGAAGTAAGGCCATCCTTTGGACAGTTTGAGCCCAAAATTTCCCACCTTTGAACTGCCCTTGATGCACATCACTTGAGCCTTAAAAGCCCTAATTTTCTTTGATGAAAACCAGAAATTATAAACCCAAAACCTCTTGACCTAGTTCAGTTCACCCTCAATCTGAGAAATTAGGAAGAGGAAGGAGGAGAAAGGTTAGAGGAGCAAGGTCCTAAATCAGGTTGAAAGAAAGAAAAACAGAGTTGGTGGTATTTGTGGTATTACGCAAAAAAAAAAAAAAAAAAAATGAAGCAAAAGGAAGAGAAGAAGCCGGCCATTTTGGCTCTGAAGATTCAAAATGACAGTAAAGAGGTTCTGAATTAAAGAAGGTGAAGTCATGAATCACCTCCTTACCTTTACTGATTTCTCAATTTTGAACTCTGTTATCCCTTTTATTCCTCCACAAACCTCACCCAAAGCCACATTACAACCCAATAAAAAGACCTTACTGATCTGAAAGTGGATTGAGCTGTCATGTGGAGATGAGAATTTGCTTAACCTATGGTGTAACGAGCAGGAAAAGTCAGAAATTCAAGCAATGCCTATGCTCTCTTGCGTCCCCTATTTGAGGTTGCTCGCTCTTGAGCTGAGTAATATGATTTACCCCTCTTTTCTGTACTAATGAGTGACCAGCCCTGGAGAGACTTGGGTCCGATATCTAGTTGATTGGGGAAGTATCTGAGCAGGATCCTCAAAGTAATGATGAGTTCTGCATCAAATTTTAGGAGAAATGCCTTGACACAAACTGAAGGATGATGAAGAGATTTCAGCAGACTTTCATATTTTCAAATGGATGTTTTTCTGTTAAAATTCCTTTAATGAATGAGAATGATGTGAATTTATTTTATTTGCTTAAATTTTGCTTTAACAAGTTGCACTATTATTAACTAAGTTGTACTGGATAAGTTTGTGGGTACCTTCACTGAAAACCCTCAGGAGACTTCACTCCTCCACTAGGGATCACCTAGGGGTTTAAAAGGCTTGTTGCATGTGCTAAATGCATCCGTGCTCCCTACGAAAGTGGCATTTTTTTTTTCTTTGAATTCTCTTTTACTCTGGGACTAGCAAAGCTTAGGTTTGGGGGTGTGTTAAGTGGTGAAAAATGTCACTTTTCACCCTTTAACCTGACCATTCATGGACCTGTGAGCACACTAATAAGCCTCTATTGAGTGCACTTTGTAGATAGCAGTGAAGACTGGTAATAATGCTGAAAACCACTTAAGAATGCCCACAAAGAAGCCATCTCTCTGTACCATGCAGACCCAGCAACAGAACAAGGGGAAGGAAGTGAAGATAGGTCCAAAAAATCCTATCGAGAGGATGTATGAAGACTTCGATGGGAGCTGAGGGTTAAAAGGAAGGAATTCATGCAGTTGAGAAGGGTTCGACAGGATCAGAAGGCAGAGACAGGAAGAATTCATGGAGAAGTGAAGAATTCGACAGGATCCAAGAACCTATCGAGCAGTTGAAAGAGAAAGAGAATTCAACCTATCAAAAGCTGGCTTGAGGGAAAAAGGAGACCTATCGAAAGGTTCCCTAAACCTATCGAATGGTCCACTGAACCTATCGAAATAGAAGTGTTGAGACAATACCTATCACAGAATGATTTCAACCTTTCGATAGGAACAAGGGTCATCCGATCGAAGCAATGGAATGTGAATCCCCAACCTATCGAGTTACTCTTCCATCCTATCAAAGGCCTCAGACCAAGTGCAGTGAAGCTGAAGCATCTAAGCCCAACCTATCGGAACCTATCGAAGAGACCAGGGAACCTATCAAAAGGGACTACAAACTCCTTTTCAACCTATTGAAAGCTTCTACAACCTATTGAAATCGCGTGCAGGACTTCTCAGAAATTCAGCTGTGCACATGATGCGACTTGGTGACCTGCTGCACGCAAACTGAGGCACTTTGGTGACCGGCGCGATGTTTTAGAAGATGCCCTAGAAAGCCCTAACCGACCCACGTGCTTTGACAAAACTCTAACAAACTCTGACGACCTTCTAGAAGGGATTTTTGGCAGGAAAAATAGAAGACAAAGCTATATATAGAGATCCCCAATTGCCATTGGGGGGATCAAAATTCTGAGCAATTTTCCAGAGATCAGAGCATGCAGCGAGATTCCATTTTCCCTCCTTTAGCCCAACCATGGTTGGCCAATTCCTTAGGAGTAGCAAGGAGTGAGTTAGATCTATAATTGGGTAAGGTTAAGAGTGTTGCTGGGGTTAATTGCTGCACATACTACAGATCTGAGAGCATTCCATTGTAAGAGTGACCTTGTTTGCAATGTAAATGTTGTTTTTTAATGTTTTAATTAGATCTAAAGATCTTTTGAATTCTTTTGGTGCTCGATCGGATTTGTGTAGAGGAGTTGCTTGATTAGCTCACCCACTTAACTGGTAGACCTCTTGGATATCATCTGAATTCCCTGGATCTGATATCCCTGTAATTTCCTGTGTCTGTGACCTAGAAATTGCAGCATCTGTAGTGGTTTTAATTGTTCTTATTGAAGCTCTAGCTTTGTAGGAGATCCCTAGGATTGTCTATGACCATTAAAGTGGACAGATCATAACCTTAAGGTAAATCTAAGCTCAGGCCTCAATTGGATTCATCCGCTGCATTCCATGGATTCAATAAAGTCTATAGGATGGTCTATGACCATTAAAGTGGACAGATCATAGCCTTAAGACCAGGTGGATCCTGTGATTTGGAGTGGAATTTATACCCTACAGCTGTGCTTGTGGCCAGCTGAGGGACTTGTGTGCTTTTGAACCCCTGTAATATCCTTAGCTCAACCTGATTGCAGTGAAAACAACCTCCAAGTTTCTCTTCTCTATTTTCTGAGTTTTTAAACCCTCCATCTGCAAGATTTGAGGCTCCAGATTCGATCTAAGACAATCTGCATTTTAATTGTAGTTTAGTTTAAGTGATAACTCATTTCAAACCTCTCCCTTGTCTTTTAACTAAATTAGTGATAGCTAGGGTGTTAGATCTCTTACAGATCTGGAGATTTATCATATTTCTAACTAGCCTCTCTGTGGACATTCCCTTACCATTCTTTTAAAGCTTTCTACAACAGATCCTGAATACTTGCAGGTATGTACGAGTGTGTCTGCCTAGTTTTATTGTTGATTTTAGACCCTCATTTTAGGGTAGGCAAACATCCCAATAACACCCCACAAGGGAATCTCAACTCGTATAGCATCCGCCTTGGCCTTGGCCTTGAAGGATGGGAATGCTCGTTGGACTCCCCTTGTATCATTCACCCATGCCAACCCGGCTGTAGGGCATGCACTAGCATATTAGAACGCTTTGCTAATTAAACTCGACATTCTACAATGGAAGAATCGAATCACTCCAACCTCATGACAACAGGAAAAAGTAATGACCTACTAGCTCGGCCACCAACACAAGGAGCAGGAGATCCCAACAGTCATTTGGTTGACTGAGGGGGAAACACTCACATCGCCCTCATAGAGTTTGAAGAGGAACTTGAACTAGACACTTCTTCATCCCCAGATGTGCCACAACTCTAAATATTCTAAAAATACCTAGAGGAAGAGTGGCAACCTCCTCCGAGTGATGACGAAGACTACTGGATAGACCTCCCTGCACTCGAGTTAGTTGAGCAAGCTAACCTAGGACTTCAAGCACTATCAGATAAAGAAGATGAATTTGAGACCGTCTTTGATTCTAACTTAGAAGGATGGGAATGTCCTTGGGGATCTCCCTGCATTTCTCACCATTATCAGCCTCACTGTCGAGCATGCGTGCTCATCCTAGCATACTATGAAGTTCAAGGGAAAGATCTCACTGCCCCTGCGGACCCCTTAGGAGATCTCCCATGGCAGGAAGAGCAACCATATTATATCTCAGAGGATGATAGTTCGCTCGACTACAATCTCTGGAGTTTCTTTGAAGAAGAGGCCATTAATGTGATAGAGGAAATCCAAACATTAGTGCCACTATCACCAGCATCGCTTATTCAAAAGATCTCATTAGCAGAGGAGTTCAAAAAACAAAGTCTGAATTCACAACCAGTCCATGTTTCTCGAAGGATCGCCCGACAGCTCCAGCAGCCGCCTTGCTCCCTCAGCTAGAAGAAGCAACTCTCTCGACGCCCCTTGAGGTGATCGACCCTGTACCATATTTATTATCAAAAATCCAAAAAATAGAAAAAATCAAAACCTTAAAAATTTAGAAACACAAAATCTGAAAAAATAAAAAAACCTTAGAAAAGAAAGGGAACCCTTCATCCCGAATCAAGTTTGCGGCCAATAAGGAGACTTTTCTCCTAAGGCTTCTATCCCATCTCCAGCACGAGGACGCAAAGCATCCAGGCTAAATAACAAGCCTGTGATCATACCGAACGAGATACTTCGTGGCTTTGAGAGAAAAATCAATAGCCTTGACCTTCACCTTACCGACGATCTCTTGGTGATAAATTGTATCAATGAAGAATTACCTTTCACATAATAGAATCCCAAGTGTAGTAATTTCTTAGTATATGAGCTTACAGAGGATGAAGAAGGAACACCAGTCACTGAGGAGATGCAGGACTTCCAACAGGTTATCAAATGTTTTGATGAGCAAACCCAAGCCGTCGCGGAACCGACAAAAGAAATCGATTTCAGCACTGAAGAGAAACCCAAGAGGGTATTAATCAGTGCGACGCTTAACTCTAAGGAATGCCAACAAATTGCACAAGTCTTACAAGAGCACCTTGAATCTTTTGCATGGTCCTATGAAGATATGTCTAGTTTAGACTCATGTTTAGTAAAACATCATCTTGTTTTAGAACCCGATGCGAAACCCATTAAGCAGAAACTCTGTAGGATGCACCCATAAACCGCCCTTCAAGTTAAAGAGGAAGTTGACAAGTTACACAAAGCCAAATTCATCTAAGTTGTCCTCTCCCCAACTGGGTCGCCAACATAATACCTATCGCCAAGAAAGACGACAGAGTATGGGTTTACATTGACTTTCGAAACCTCAACTAGGCAAGCCCAAAAGATGACTTCCCACTTCCACACATTGACACTTTAGTCGACAACACCGCTGGACATGAGATGCTATCCTTTATAGACGATTTCTCTGGGTATAATCAGATCAAATTAGTAGAGTGTTGGCAAATTTCTGAGTGTGTGCTTGCTCTATTGGCTGGGGTAAAAGAAATTTAAAATCAAGATAAAACGGGGGATGGAATCAGCACAACTAAGAAATCCTAGACCTGCAAGATACAGGGTCCATTGTGGCAAGTTTTGATAAGTAAGAGTTTGTTCGACAGGGAAAGGTGATCTATAGCTCCAAGGGAGCCATCTCTAGTAGTCCCTCCAGATTTGACTACAGTTTTGACAGTCCTAAAAAGGAGGGGAGTTTCAGGTCACTTATTCTAGGTATTCTAAACTACAGAAAGGGTTGAGAGGATGAATGGAGTGTGGAAAATAAATATAAAAGGGTGACAAGTATATCATTGAGCCTAGATTAGAGGAGCTTTATAACTCAGATTCAGATATGATGTTATAGAAATCTTGTCCAATGGCTACATTATCACCACTGAGGAGAAAGGATCCAACCCATCTCTCTGCCATGATTCAATCCCTTAAGGTTATAACTTGTCCGCTCGAATGGCCACAGACTATCCCATAGGGGAACCATAATCCAGGGATGGGTCAAAACAAGTTAATAATTGTAGGCACTATTTTATCTAGGCTACTAGCTCAAGAATCCATAGGGAACCTCAACCTCTAAAGCTCTAAGTGTGGGGCTAAGGCTGTATAGGACCATGATAGCCTAGACACAGAACCAATAAGAGATTGAGTACAACCTTCGATCTAGCTATCCATTGCTTGAGTGAATCTACAATGGCCCAGTCAGAAGCCTACAATCTTTATAACCAGATCAGATCTAACATCTAATAGCGGATCTATACAAATGTAGGGGAGTCTACCTCCGTACAATCTCCCACCAGACTTCTACAAGCTCAGGTGTAAAGGAGAAGGATCCATCTTGGATCGGTGGATTAGAATCACCCTAAGGCTATAACCTGTCCACTTGAATGGTCACAGACCATCCCAGAGGCTATCCTCCTCACGGAGCCCAAGACAAAATAAGAATATCACAGCCACCACCATGGTTACAAGGCTACCAGCTCAAGCTCCCATGGGGATTTCAGATCTAGTGGGTCCTGTGGTGGGGCTAAGGTTGTATATGACCATGATAGCCCAGACACACAGGTCAGTTGGATCTGAGTGACCCTTAGAATCAATCCCTCCATTGCTTTGAATCACAGCCAAAGCAATGGCGGATCACAAGGCAGCAGCCTTGCACAGAGCATCTCACATTCAAACACAAATCCCACAGAGTACAAATCCTATTACAAAACTTACATTGATCTAGTTCAAAAAGCATACAAAGATATAGCCAGCAAGTGCTGGAGTATGGAGAGAAGGGAAAAGAAAAAGAAAACTACTTACAGCTATAAAAAGAAAAGAAAAATGATCTCAGATCAAGTCTCCAAGAAATGAGATGTGTTCCCAGCTATTCCAGGAATTTTCAGCCCTCCCTAACCTAAGCTAAGTATGGGTTTATATAGCAGTGGTGTGGCGGCGCATTAGGGTTAGGGAAACCCTAATTTTAATGATGCCATGTGGCTAAATAGTGATCCTTGGATGCCTTGGGGCACGTGCACGGAGATTTGAGTGTGGGAGTGCGTGCCCTAATCACTGGAAATTCCCAGAAGGCCCTCTGTTGAAGAGATGGAAGTTGAAGTTCAGAGCTTCGCTAGGTAGCCCCTTTGTTTCCCAGACTTGTCGCATGGTAGCTCTTGCTCTTCGCGAGGATGATTTGATATTAAAGCTTCAACCGTCACGAGGTTGCTTTGGTTTGCTCTTCAGGCAGTCGCGAGGTTGAGTAGACATCAAAGCCTTAGATGTCGCAAGGTTGGAGTTCAAGCAGTCGCGAGGTAGCTGTGCGATCACTGGGTTGATCTTCGCGAGGATAGATTTGAATAGCGCGGGAACTTCGAGAGCACTTCTCTTCAATGGACTTCGCGAGTTTCCTCGCGAGGCTTTAAGGAGTTCTGAACTGTGTGAGGCTTCATGTCTTGACTGATCTTCGCGAGGATGACTCCGTCTTCGTGAGGATGCTTTCTTCTTGAATGGCGTGAGAACTGCGCGAGGACTTCTCTTCTAATAATTTCATCTCACGGCCACTGCGCGATAGCTGCGCGAGGAGTCTGTTGAAGCTCTCTCTCCTCAGCCGTTCTGAGTAAACTGCGTGAGGTAAAGAGAGGTCTGCTTTGAACTGCGTGAGACTGTGTGATGTGTTCTACCCTTGAGCTTCACAAGAGCTATGCGAGTAGTTGTTGTAAAGTCTTGGGAAGCTCAGTTGGATTACGCGAGGCTCATTCTAGGTCTGGATTCAGAGTCCATCCTTCTGAGGGACTTCTGGTGCCAAAATAGACTCCTTAGCAGGATTCCTAGCCTTGTTTCACTGCTGATTATTACCTACATAAAACACTTAGCAAGAACTTATTAAATGGCTAAGGGTCTAATCAAAGGTTAAGTTAAGGGATGAAAAGTGGTACTTTTCAGGTCTTAACACACCCCGAAACCTAATCTTTGCTAGTCCCTTAGCAAAGCTACATTAAACCTACTGTAAAAATTAAATGCCACTTTCGTAAGGAGCATGGATACATTTAGCATATGTACCAAGCCTTTTAAACCCCTAGGTGATCCCTAGTGGAGGAGTGAAGTCTCCTGAGGGTTTTCAGTGAAGACACCCACAAACTTCTCAAAGAAACAGTTAACAATAATGCAATATTATCAAGTGGGCAGTCAAGGAGCTGACTTAGTTTACTCTTGAATCAGTAATCATAAAAGAAATTTAATCCATTGGTTGCACAGTAATTTAAACAGCATAAACTTCTCATGAAGGCACAGCATTTCCAATCAGTGTACAACCACAAAAATTGCGTGTGTATAATCGATTAAAAATAAGGTTATAGGTCATACATAATGCCTTCGAATTCAGACCCAAAAACTCTCCACGGCATACTCTCATAAGGGTCTTGTTGAGGGGTTCATTTTCTCTCAGGCTCAAGAGCAGTTACATCCCCCAAATGGGTTTGTAAGCATGAGCATAGGCATAGCTCTTAGGTCCTGACATCCTTGACACATCCTCCCATAGAATGGATAACTCTTTATCTCCACATGACAACTCACTCCACTTTGGATCACAAGGGCTTTTAACTGGGCTGGAATGTGGCTTATGGAGTGGGGTTTAAAGAATGGAAGATTGAAAGGGGTTCAAAATTGAGAAATCAGTAAGTGAAGTAGGTGGTTCATGACTTCACCTTCTTGAATTCAGCTCCTTTCTTCTTCTTTGAGATTTTCATATTTGAAGTGATCAGTTTCTCTTCTTGATTTTGATTTTCCAAAAGAAAGTTCTTCTTTGACTCCTCTCTTGCTCCTCTTCATTATTGTTTTTGTTTCTTTTTTATGGAATTTTCTTCTTTTTATTTTCATTTTTGCTTTTCTGAAATGCCACCATGTTCTCAATTACCATACTGTCAGAATTTTTTGAGATACTTCTTCTCCATTCACCTTATGTTAATATGTTAACCATAGCTAGTCCATCTTCAACTTTTTCTCCTTTACCTTCTGAATTCTCAGAGTGAGGGTAGGCTGAATCAGGTTCATAGGTTCAGGTACAAGTACTTGGGTGCATATTGAAGAAATTTAGGATTTAAAGCTTAAAGGGGGTATGGACAAGGGCAGTTGCTTAAGGTTGGTCTTATTAGGCTCAAACTGTCCAAGAGAAGGCCTTGATCCTTTCCTAAGTTTCATGGGTGTTGTCAGTTGTTTCAACTTGGAGTTACCTAACTTCTAGTGAGCACAGTGACTCAGCCAGTCCTTAGAACTAGAAGAAATTGCCTTAGTCACTCCTCACAGAAAAATTTTTGTAGGCCCACTTCTCACTGGTTATGGTCTTCCTTTGAACTTTTAAGTATGTCCTCACCTTTTTCTCTCTCTAATGATTCACTCAATGCTAATACAAGTGAGTTTCCTTGGTGATCTCATCATGGAAATGTGAAAAATTAGAAGTTTATAATGTCTAAAGTTTGCAGAAATTTTAAATTTCTTATTTTTCAGGATTCTTGAGTGATCATAGATCCATTTCCATATTACTCACATGACTCTGCTGCACTTAGGTTAACTATTCCATTGGCAGGGTCTGCCTGCCACACCCCCAAACCTAGGAGGAGCAGTGTCCTCTCTGAGTCAAAGGTGTGTGCAGCAGACTTATTATTTGCAAACAAGAAGTGAAAGAACATGGAGCAAAACACACGACAAACAAAGCAAAATAGAAATGACAAAAGAAGAAAATCTATTAAAGATGAGAAATGTACAAACTAAAAGAAAACAGAATCAAAAGATTGCAGAAACAGAAAAAATCCTAGGTATAATCTAATCAGAGTCTGGATTAAAACTTGTCCCAACCCATCTTCTTGGCATGCTCTTGAAGGTAAGCCTCCTCCTCTTTTTTCTTTCGTTCCCTCTCTTCCTTCCGTTGGGCCGCCATTTTTGGGTATGGTTGGTGTCCGGACCCTCATTTTTCTGGTCTTTGGCTCAGGAGGAATCGCGAAAGCTTTATCGGTGGGTGGCTCGGGGGGTTTGGTGGGAGATTTTCCTTTGGGGCTTTTACCTTTTGAGCTCGTCCCTTTGGAGGCTTGCCCTTGTTGAGTCGGAGGGGGGATAAGAGGGGATTGGGCTTGTGCTGGCTCAGGAGGGACAACAGGGGATTTATCTTTTTCTTACACCCGAGGCAGGAGAGGACTTTTCCCTTTTTCAAACTGAGGGGGAGCCACAGAAGACTTGTCTTGGTCGTTTGTTGCAGGAACGGCAGGGCTCTTCCCCTTCACTGGCTGGCTCTTTGGTGGTGCCTCCTTAGACTGGGCAGGTTTGGCTTTTCCAATTTTCAAAGAGGCAGTTGGGTGAGTAGTCCTCTTGGCAGTAACCTTCCTTCGCTGAGGATAATTTTGTTCAGCAGGGCTGGATGAAGGAGCAGCAGCAGGATTCTTAGCACTGGGATCCATAGATGGGGTTGAATCAGAGTCTAAGTCAGAAGGAAAAAGCACAGTGGGATTCAATCCAAGGGCAGCAGCGGCCTGTCTGCATTCCTCTTTGGAAAGTAGGTGACCATGGGAATCATCCTGAGCAGAAGCTCTGGTGACCTTTGGAGGTGGGGATGGAGGGGCTGGCATTTTTCCTTTTTGGGCTGTAGTGGCTCTTTTGGGAGGTTTCTTGGAAGGAGTCCATTTTTGTTTGAGGCGGGGATGGAGCAGGGGAGGCCTGAGAGGCAGAGCGGAGTAGGGACTTTAGTAGGAGGAGGTACCGAAGTTGGGGCTGTAGGAGGTGGGGGAACAGGTTGTGTAGGTGTAGGGGCAGGGGGAGTAGAAGAAGATGGGCCTGGTTGGGTGGAAGAAGATGGGGCCTCGAAGTCTTTGTGGCGAGAGGGGTGGCCTGAATTGGTTGGGATAGTAGGAAGGCAACCCTCTGTTCTAAAATCTCAATTTTCTTGGTAGCCCACAGGAGATTGGTATCTGTAAGCTCCTTACTAAGTTTGTTGATCTCCTGAGCATTGTTCAGTTTCCTTTCTAACAACCTGGCTTGCTTTTTCGCCCTCTCTGCATTGGCCTTTTCCATTTTCGTAGTCATTCTGTAGTAAGTTGCCGTAGCCTTGTTCGCATTGAGTGTCTCAAAAATTGCCTCCCACCCCTTGGAAATATCTTACAGCTTCTCGTAGTGAGCAAGCTTCGAGTCAGTCATTTTCTGTAGCAAGGGGTACTCGATGGCTTGACGAAGTTGGGCCATGTCATTGAGAACATCTTGCTTGATATAGGCATTGTCCCTCATGGCATGGAGGAGGGTGAAGTAGGGAGGGGTGTAATAGGAGTGTCTGGGTAAGATTGGGAAAAATAGAGTGGACGAAGTAGAAGGTGATTGATCCTAGGGGGGTAAAGTGGGGGCTGTAGTGATGAAGTCTAGAGGAGGGGTAGAAGTTGCTGGGGCAGTCTATGTGGAATGGTCAGTGAAATGAGGAGGGGATAGGATAAGGGGTGGAGTGGAAGGCATGGGTGGAAAAGTAAATGAAGTAATATCAGTGGAGGTGGATGGTTCTGGGTAAGGGAAAAATGGAATGGGGAAGGGTTGAAATGGAAGTGGTGGGGTTACGAATAGGTGGGGTTGAATGGGAAAGGTGGATGGGGAAGGAATGGGGTCTATTTGGGTAGAAGTGTTGGTAAATTGTGGTGGAGGTAATATTAGTGGGGGAATGATAGGTAGAGTGGGGAAGGAGTGGTGGGGTATGGTTTCTGTGAGGGTGAGGGGTGGAGGTAAGTCAATTGGGGTGATGTTTGGTGGCATTGTGGAGTCAAAGGTGGGAGGGGGTTGTGTGGAGATGGGTGGGTTTGTCAATGTTTGAAGGGTGGATTGTATGTTGGTGATGTCAGTCTGCATTTGGGCTTGGGTGTGGGTTGTGGTGGATAGCTGGGTCTGGAGGTCATGTATGAGGGAGAGGATATGGGTAAGGGTATCTGAGGTTGGGTGGGGTGGAGTATGAGAATAGGAGGGAACAGATTGGAAAGGGGAAGTGGGGGCATGATGGAAAGTTGTAGGGGGAGAAGATGAAAGGTCTGGTGAGTGATGTGGGTAAGGGAGGGGGGAATCTGGGAGAGGGATATCATGGGTTTGCAGGGTGTCAAGCAAGGTAGTCATGAAGGCTTGATACCCTGAAGTGGTAGCCAAGTTAAAGTCAAGATCTTGGAGTGGAGATGTAGTTGGGAGGGGTTGGACTGAGGGTTGGTCAAGATGTGGTGTGTCTGTGGGAATGACAGGGGAGGTGGAAGTAGGTAAACATAAGGCTGGGGTTGTGTGAGAGGTTTTCCTTTTAAGGTAGGTTATCAAGGGAGGGCTGTCAGGGGTTCGTTCAGGTGATGTTGGAGAGACTGGGGCTATATATTGAGGTAAGGTGGGTGAAGGGGGAGTGCTGTCATGGGGTTCAACACTTTCCACCATGGAACGAACCACAGGGGGTGGGGGAATGGAAAAGGGAGATAAGAGAGGGAAAGGGAGAGATGGAAGAGGCAAACAAACTAATGGAGGGGCAACTGTGGTGGATGGAAGTATTGCTGCAGAAGCAGAGGTGACAAAAGCTTGCACCACCTTCTTTGCAGTAGGGGCTTTAGCCTTCTTTGTGGGGGCAGGGGTGGCCTTTGCCACAACACTTCTCTCACCTTGCTCAGAAACAATCTGAGCTTCAACCTTCTTCTTCTTCTTCTAGGGATCCATCAAACTCCTGATGATCCCCCATTGTCTTTTGGCAAAAGTGGTGAGAGTGAGGTCAACAGATAACTCCCCCACTGGTATCTTGTATCCTCCCCTCAGAAGTAATTTGGTAATGAGTCTTCCATAGGGGAGAGTGTGGATCTTCTTTTGCAGCCTGAGCTTCACCATCATATCCTTCATGGCCTCAAAGATCAACCATATAGCATTAAATCCACGGCCCAGTGAGAAGGAATAGAGAGCATCAGCAATTGGTGTCTTCCTCTCTTGCTGATGGTCGGAACAATAGATATTCTTCCTTAGCTCTTGGTCAATGAACAGCAATTTGGGATCCAAATCTCTTCTTCTGATGGAGTCCCCTGTGGCCTTCAAACCTCTGGTAATGGCCTGTACAATGGTATCAATGGATGCACTCACAGGGGAACCATAACCACAATTGGGATCAAAAATGGCAGGGATGCCCATGACTTCAGCAATCAACGCTGGGTTGAGTAGCATCTCAAAATTGTCAACTAACACAAGGAGGCCTGGCTGCCCATGTGTGTCTGGTCTGACCCTAAGGTGCTGGTAAAAGAGTTGTACTAACCTGGGATAGGCTAGTGCAGGAATCATTTGCATCAAGGGGAACAAATCAGCCTTGCATAAGAACTCAATGGCAGGTGCTGACAACGGCTCAGATTGAAAGAAAGAGATATCAAAAATGGCTTCAGGCTCTAAAGGAATGGAAATGAGGAGCTCAGAGGGTGTAGAGTAGTCAGGTGTTTGTTCAGCCACCTCAGGAACCACTTCCTTCCCTTTTTATTGTGCCGTAGAGGACTTGGCTTTCTTAGGGGCAGGCTCCACGGTGGCCTGGTCCCTAGCTCTCTTCATAGGTGCACCTTTAGGAGCCATTAGGGCTCTCCTTGGGGAGTGTGCAGTTGAAATTTTGACAGAAAAAAAAATCAAGAGCTGAGTCTTACCCTAAAAGTTAGAGTTCTGTTTGATTTAATGCACGGTAGACTGCAGGAGCTCCTAGCAGGGGGAAACTGTTCATGGAGGCTTTAAGAACAAAAATCCAGAATTTTAATGTGAGTGATGAACTGTAGACAGGATGCTGGAGGAGAGAGATTGAGAGGAGTGGGAGCTAGGGTTTCGCTGGCAGGAGAGGAAAGAGAAAGCAGTAAAGAAAAGTAGCGCGGGGTTGGATTTTAAATATCACGAGGTTCGGCGTGCTTCAAAAATATTTGCTCGCTAGATGGGCTGAATGGGTCGCGAGATTGGATGTTCCTTTAAACTGCGCGAGGAAGCCCACACAACTACATCTGAAACTCGCGACAGCTAAGCAAAGTAATTCTTTATGAACTGCGCGAGAGGAAACCAAACCAAATTTTCACAACCTCGCGATGGCATAACCGAGTCAGAATTCAAACACCCACTAGTCAGCCTGTTGACCTTTATTTTGTGGCTGGATTCTCTCACAGGCTCTCTTCCAGGGTCACCCATAGGCATTACAGAACATTAAAAAATTCCCATACTCTCAAAGCATTAAATTCACACATTATGAAAAGCATTCAAATAATACCATCATCATTCAATCACTTGAAATTAGCAAACAAGGGGAACAGGAATAAAAGTAGGCATAAAGCACTAAACTCAAACTCCAACAAGATCACTACAAATTCCTCTAAACTGTAAAGTACATATCATACAAAGTGCACAGTTCTTAACATCAATTCAATGAATGATCCCCTTCAGGGTTTGAGGATCCTTCACCAATCAAAAATTGGCCCTTGGGATTAACCACTGGTTGACTGGGCAACCTTCCCTCTTCTCTTTTGGCAAAGGTATTCACTAGTTGGCCAATCTACTCTTCCATCTTCTTGATGCTTTGACCATGAGAGTTCACAGTCTGAGCCAGGGAACCTAGGTTTTGCAGTGAGGTCAAGACCTAGTCCTCGAAAGAAGTATTTCTGGGTTGAGATGGGGGTAAGACCAATTGATTTTGTTGTTGATGGGGCTGCTGATGGTGCTGGAAGTTAGACCTAGGGGCATTCCCTTGATTGAACTGCTGCTGTGGCCTTTGTGATAAGGCCAACATCTGCTGGGGCTGCATGTAGTTGTCTTGCCTTCACCTCAGATTTGGGTGGTCTCTCCATTGGTAACCAGCATTTTGGTACTGGTATCCATATGGCTGTCTGTTGTAGCCCCCAGATTATTGTTGGCCATAAGATTGAGCAGCAGCAGCATGTTCCAAAACCAATTCAGGAAATTGCCCTGCAGATGGGCATTCCTCCACTGTGTGCTGTGAGGACTGGCATATCAGACATGCCTCCGCCACATGAGCAGCCCTTCTGGGTTGCATCACAGTCAGTAATTTGTCAAACTTCATAAAGAGGTTTGCCATTTGCAGCTGCAGGTCATTGTTCCCAGACACCTCATAAACTTTTCCTCTTGATCCAGTAGTAGGCCCCACCTTTGACTCAGTTTCCTGACTAGTTCTTGCCAAGGATGGATTTTGAAAAGCATTCTCACTAATCACCTCAAACAATTCCCATGCCTCCTCAGCAGTCTTGTGCATGTAGGATCCACCACAAGAGGCATCGACCATATCTCTATTTTTCTCATCAATCCCATTGTAGAAGCTTTGTACAAGCTACCGCTCTGGGATCTTGTGGTGGGGGCATTATTTGAGCATTTCTTTAAACCTATCCCAGGCCTGGTTAAAATCCTCAGTTGGGGATTGAGCAAAAGCAAGAATCTCTTTCCTCAACTAGCTAGTTTTGGTCTCAGGGAAGAACTTGGTTAGGAACTTGGTTTGCAGGTCTTTCCATGAAGCGATGCTATTGTTGGCAAGAGTGGTCAACCAGGTACTGGCCCTATCCTTCAGAGAGAAGGGAAAGAGTCTGAGCCTAGTAGCCTTAGTGTTGGTCACTCTAGTGTGCATGATTTATTTGTGTTTTGAAAATAGATTTGCAAATGCTAAGTTATACTGAATCTGGAAAATTAAAAAGAATAAAGAAATATCAGCACAGAGAGAAGTGAATTAGCCTGCAAGATCAGGGATAATTGTAGCAAGTTTTAAATGTAAGTGAGCAAAAGATCGTCCACAGAGAATTTGTTTAAAATGTAAGATAAACCTCCAGATCTGAGCTACCAGATCTAGCCTCTTATCCTATCTACAAAGCACATAAGATGGGAGGTTGAATTTGTCACGTTAACTAAATGATAAAAGTAAAAGTTAAACTAAATGATCCAGATCTGAGTTGGTGGGATTTTGATGTAAACTTATAAAAATGGAGAAATAATATGTAACTTTGATTTGGTCCTTGAAACACAATGAGAATGATTGCAGATCAAATGAGAGATGCTCCAATCTTCATCTGGCTACAAGCACAGATGCAAGAGAAATAAATCTAACTAAAGGATTAAATTTAGGCTTATGGCTATGGTCTGTCCACTTCAATGGCCACAGACCATCCAATAGTCTTTAATCTAAACCCTTAATTCGAAACAAGAAATATCACTACAAATGCTGTGAGAGATTAGGTTACAAACACTAATTCCCACAGGGTTAATGAATCAAGGGAAGTTGCATGAAAAATAGTAAATCTAAAGGAGTCTAGTGCAATAAGGAGATCAGAGGGAACCCTTAACACGAATCCAATTGAGAACGTACGATTCTGACAAAGAACCTTTTCAAATTCACATTTACAATTACAGATGCCTTAACAATTGTAGTCTTGAATACAATTCTCTTTTGAATTACAGAGGTATCTCACAGCTCTCAATTGTAAGTAAAAGTTTGGCTATTACAAGGGTTTCAGATAAGCTAGCTGATTTGGAAATGGGGGAATAGAAATGAAACTCAAAATCTGGATGCCCAAATTGGGCAAATAGTTCATCTATTTATAGTTTTCCCTGAGTCCATTTCAGATGTGCATCAACCAATCAGAATTGGTTAGATCCATATCAGCCAATAGGAGTCGAGCACAAGGATCCAGATCTGTTCTAGACAATCAGAATTGCTCGATCTGGTTCAGCCAATCAGGCGATAGAAGCACCACTTCTGTTATGCAATTTGAAAATCTGTTAGAGCTTCTAGAAGTTCCCGCAAAGTGATTTCATCTTCGGTGACGACATGGGGTGAATATGCCTTGCTTCGTGCTTAGAATCTTCTAGAATGTCCGGTTTTTAAATGCGTGTGCAAAAAGATTATTGAATTACCCTTGCAGAAGCTAGGGATCTCCAGAATACCATTTCGCATAGTTTAGGGAACTTTTCGCAAGGTACTGTGACTTCTGAAGCTCTTTTCGCAAAGTTCAGGTTCTGTTCGCAAGGAGTTCTCTTCTTTTTGAATAGGTCAAACATCCTTTCGAAGAGTTCAGGTGCTCTTCGAAAACTAAGCCTGGAGCTTTTAGTTCTTTTCGTAAAGTTCAGGTTCTTTTCGAAAAGCACTCTGTAGTACATTCTTCTGTTCGAATTGCTCCATATTTCTTTTCTGGGTTGAGACCAGGTCTTTACCTCTTCAGTTCAGGCATTTTGACAGCTAGTGAGATTGTCCCTTCTCTTTCTTCCTTTGGATCAACATGGATTATCATCTTTTTGGCACTTTTAGGCTGCTTTCATGGTTAAGCCTGTCTTTATTGTTAGCTGTAACACAAGCACTTAAAACACTTATTTAGCTCTCTCAAGGGTCTATCAAGGCCCAGGTTAAAGGGTGGAAAATGGTATTTTCTAGTTCTCAATACTTAGGTCCCAAACCAGTGATATCAAAAGTGGTGCACAAGGCTAAGAACAGGTCAATATGCCTGTAAGGGTCCTCCTTGCTAAGCCCATGGAAAGAGGGCAGCATCTAGATGATTGAAGTTTTTATCTCATAATTCCCCTGAACATCAAGGAATTGAATGCTAAAAGGGGAGTTATAGTCATCCGGAGCATTCAACTCCTTGAGAGTTCTGGGTTGTTCTTCACCCATATTTGTTGTCACAGGTTCACTTGGGGGCTCTCCTGTGGTGTGCCTGTCTCTTCTAAGTCTCCTTCCCCTTTCTAACTCAGGGTTAAGAGGCTCTAAAGTAGGGTTGAGAGATCTCCTCCCTAGCATACAAGCACACCAACAGCAAGGAGAGCTTCTTACAGGCACATTGCAAATGAATAACCTTACAATTAACAATTTTAGCTAATTAATTTACAACTATTCAAAGAATACATTTACAACTATCCTAGATACTGCTAGAGAATTTTCAAGAAAGATAGACAGAATTTTAAAAGTTAGAGAGTTTGCAAACAGAGGTAGCTAAGCTCCAAATGCAGTCCAACTGTACTTCAATGCTGCTGTCTAGATCTGCAAGAACGGTTCAAAATTATATCAGCAGTATCAATTATTCACATTTGCAAAGAATACTAAGAATATAAAAACTAAGGGTCTACTAATGGATCATCTCTCCCCGGCAACGTCGTCAAAAACTTGTTGACTGATTTCTGAGTGTGTGCTTGCTTTATTGGTTGTGGTAAAAGAAATTTAAAATCAAGATAAAACGGGGGACGAAATCAGCACAACTAAGAAATGCTAGACCTGCAAGATACAGGGTCCATTGTTGCAAGTTTTGATAAGTAAGAGTTTGTCCCACAGGGAAAGGTGATCTACGGCTCCAAGGGAGCCATCTCTAGTAGTCCTCGGATCGACTCTGAGATCTGGCGATCCCTAAAGGAGGGGAGTTTAAGGTCACTTATTCTAGGTATTCTAAACTACAGAAAGGGTTGAGAGGATGGATGGAGTGTGGAAAATAAATATAAAAGGGTGAGAAGTATGTCATTGAGCCTAGATCAGAGGAGCTTTATAACTCAGATTCAGATCTGATGTTATAGAAATCCTGTCCAATGGCTACATTATCACCACTGAGGAGAAAGGATCTAACCCATCTCTCTGCCATGATTCAATCCCTTAAGGTTATAATGTTTCCACTCGAATGGCCACAGACTATCCCATAGGGGAACCACAATCCAGGGATGGGTCAAAACAAGTTAATCATTGTAGGCACTATTTCATCCAGGCTACCAGCTCAAGAATCCATAGGGAACCTCAACCTCTAAAGCTCTAGGTGTGGGGCTAAGGCTGTATAGGACCATGATAGCCCAGACACATAGAACCAACAAGAGATTGAGTAGAACCTTCGATCTAGCTATCCATTGCTTGAGTGAGGCTACAATGGTCCAGTCACAAGCCTACAATCTCTATAACCAGATTAGATCTAACATCTAATAGCGGATCTATACAAATGTAGGGGAGTCTGCCTCTGTACAATCTCCCACCAGGCTTCTACAAGCTCAGGTGTAAAGAAGGATCCATCTTGGATCGGTGGATTAGAATCACCCTAAGGCTATAACCTGTCCACTTGAATGGTCACAGACTTTCCCAGAGGCTATCCTCCTCATGGAGCCCAAGACAAAAGAAGAATATCGCTGCCACCACCATGGTTACAAGGCTACCAGCTCAAGCTCCCATGGGGATTTCAGTTCTAGTGGGTCCTGTGGTGGGGCTAAGGCTGTATATGACCATGATAGCCCAGACACACAGGTCACTTGGATCTGAGTGACCCTTAGAATCAGTCCTCCATTTCTTTGAATCACAACCAAAGCAATGGCGGATCACAAGGCAGCAGCCTTGCACAGAGCATCTCACATTCAAACACAAATCCCACAGAGTACAAATCCTATTACAAAACTTCCATTGATCTAGTTCAAAAAGCATACAAAGACATAGCCAGCAAGTGCTGGACTATGGAGAGAAGGAAAAAGAAAAAGAAAACTACTTACAACTATAAAAATAAAAGAAAAACGATCTCAGATCAAGTCTCTAAGAAATGAGATGTGTTCCCAGCTATTCCAGGAATTTTCAGCCCTCCTTAACCTAAGCTAAGTATGGGTTTATATAGCAGTGGTGTGGCGGCGCATTAAGGTTAGGGAAACCCTAATTTTAATGATGCCATGTGGCTGAATAGTGATCCTTGGATGCCTTGGGGCACGTGCATGGAGATTTGAGCATGGGAGTGCATGCCCTAATCACTGGAAATTCCCAGAAGGCCCTCTGCTGAAGAGATGGAAGTTGAAATTCAGAGCTTCGCTAGGTAGCCCCTTTGTTTCCTAGACTTGTCGCGTGGTAGATCTTGCTCTTCATGAGGATGATTTGATATTGAAGCTTCAACCCTCGCTAGGTTGCCTTGGTTTGCTCTTTAGGCAGTCACAAGGTTGAGTAGACATCAAAGCCTCAGATGTGGCGGGGTTGGAGTTCAAGCAGTCACGAGGTAGCTGTGCGATCGCTGGGTTGATCTTCACGAGGACAAATTTAAATAGCGCGAGAACTTGGTGAGCACTTCTCTTCAATGGACTTCGCGAGTTTCCTTGCGAGGCTTTAAGGAGTTCTGAACTGTGCAAGGCTTCATGTCTTGACTGATCTTCGCGAGGATGACTCCGTCTTCGCGAGGATGCTTTCTTCTTGAATGGCGATAGAACTGTGCGAGGAGTTCTCTTCTGATAATTGCATCCCGTGACCACTGTGCAACCGCTGCGCGAGGAGTCTCTTGAAGCTCTCTCTCCTCAGCCGTTCTAAGTGAACTGTGTGAGGTAGAGAGAGGTCTGCTTTGAACTGCGTGAGACTGCGCGATGTGTTCTACCCTTGAGCTTCGCGAGAGCTGCACGAGTAGTTGTTGTAAAGTCTTGGGAAGCTCAGTTGGACTGCGGGAGGCTCAGGTCTGAACTCAGAGTTCATCCTTCTGAGGGACTTCTGGTGCTAAAACAAGCTCCTTAGTAGGATTCCTGGCCTTGTTTCACTGTTGATTATTACCTACATAAAATACTTAACAAGAACTTATTAAATGGCTAAGGGTCTAATCAAAGGTTAAGTTAAGGGGTGAAAAGTGGTACTTTTTAGGTCATAATATAGAGTCCGACCAAGAAAAGACTTCTTTTACCACAACATGAGAAACTTACTACTACATCATCATGCCCTTTGGGCTAAAGAATGCAGGAACCACGTACCAATGCACCATGATTGCTATTTTTCATGATATGATGCATAAGTGTGTAGAAGTCTACGTTGATGATATATTAGTGAAGTCTCAAATGTGAGTAGGACATGTTGAGGGACTCCAACTTGTGTTACAACTAAGAAATATTAGCTGAAAATGAACCCAAAGAAATGTGTCTTCGGAGTCACCTCCGAAAAATTACTTGGTTTCATAGTCAGTAAGGGAGGGGTCGAAGTTGACCCTGCAAAAGTCAGAGCCATCCTTGAGATGCCACCTCCCAGTAATATCAAAGAATTACGAGGTCTGATAGGAAGATTGCAATTCATCAGAAATTTATCTCCCAGCATTTAGACAGATGCGATCCTTTCTACAAACTACTTAAATGATGAATTGAGTATAAATGGGATGACCAGTGTCAGCAAGCCTTCGACAACATCAAGAAGTACCTCCTTAACCATCCCATACTATCGCCACTAGTTCCTAGAAGACCCCTAATCCTATACCTCTCAGTGAACGATAAAGCCATGAGAGTAATTATGGGATAATATGAAGCAGATGGTAAGAGAGAATGCCATTTACTACCTTAGTAGAATGATGGTTGAGTACAAACGAAAATATAGTCCCATGGAGAAGACCTGTCTCACACTGGTATGGGCTTCAACTAAACTACGACACTACTTTGGAGCACATAAGATACTAATACTAGCCCGAATGGACCCTCTGAAGTACGTATTCAAAAAGCCTGCAATATCAGGAAAGTTCGCTCGCTGGCATATGCTATTGCAAGAATTCGATATCACCTATGTCACACAGAAGTCGATCAAAGGATAAGCAATCATCGATTACCTCGTAGATCTTCCACTCCTGAATGATGAATCCATACATGCGGATTTCCTCGATTCATAACGAAGAGCTCGATAAGACCTCGTGGACCCTCTATTTTGACGGTGCTCTAAATCATAAAGGAAAAGGCATCGGGATAGTCTTCCTAAGCCTGGAAGGAGTGGTCATACCTAAGGCATTTCAACTAGACTTCCCTGTCACTAATAATGTCATAGGATATGAAGCTTTCATAGCTAGACTACGAGCAACACTACAATTAGGTGTTAAATAGCTAAAAACCATCGGTGATTCCTAGCGAGTAATCTCACAAGTTATTGGAGAATGGAAAACCAAGGAACGGAGACTAATTGCATACCTAGAAACCGCTCAATATCTGGTAAAGAAATTTGAAAGAATCTCTTTCACGCACATCCCTTGATTGGAAAACGAGCTAGTAGATTCCTTAGCCACCTTAGCCTCGGTCATTCAAATATCGATCGGTCAAACTACCAAGACCTTCTTCATCGAAAATTAACCATACCTGCCCACGAGGTAGCGTGGACCGTTAAGAGAGAATTACTAATCCTCCCCATAAGCATAGGATCAAAAGATGCAATCACTCCAAAAAATCATGCCAAAGCATAAATTGAAGTCGCTATGTTCAGATTTGAAAAATCATGAAATGATGACGGACAACCATGGTATTTCGACATCTGGAACTTCTTGAAGCATTAATACGTCCCCTCATATGCCACGAAGATCGAACAGAAGACTATAAGGAACCGATGCCCTCGACTCTACATACTCAATGAAATGTTATACAAGGAAGCCTTCACCAAAGGAGTACTACTACGATGCATCATGACCGCTGAAGGATAATACATCATCTGAAAAGCACACGCCAGTGCCCTCGGCCCCCACTCCGATAGATAGAGACTCACCAATCAAGTTACATGACAACGCTACTTATGGCCAACAATGATAAGAGATTGCCACCTCTACGTTCAATCCTGCAAACAATGCTAAGAACATGTCGCACTCCTCAAAGCTCCATCAGTTGCATTGAATACTATAACCTCGCCATGGCCGTTATCGATGTGGGCCTACGATGTCATCATTGGACCCTTCACAGACAAAGTTTGGAACTCTCACAAACATGTGTTCATACTTACAGCGACCGAATACTACACCAAATGGGCAGAAGCTGAATCCTATGTCAGAATCACCGCTTCAACACTTATAAGGTTTATCGTTCAGAATATCATCACCAGATTTGGAGTACCCAAGATGTTTGTCACTGAAAATAGACCACAGTTCATCACAGAGAAGATGAAAAAATTATACAAGAAGTACGACATCGATCTATGCCACTCATCGCCGCTCTACCCTCAAGGCATGAAACAAGCAGAAGCTACAAATAAAATGCTGATTCAAATCTTGAAATGCACAGTAGAAATATGCAATGGAGCTGACTGGCCTAAGAGACTACCAGAAGCACTCTGAGCCTATAGGACCTCTATTCGTATGCCCACTGGCCAAACTCCCTACCTCTTTACCTACGGGATGGAGGCAGTCCTACTATATGAGATATAGGTACCATCCTTATGGATTCAACTTGATAATGAGCTATCCTTAGGCGAAAGGAGAATTGTCCTACTCACGTAGCTAGAGCAGCTCGATGAAATACATCTAAGGGTAGCTGATCACACTCAGGTATATCAAAGGAGAGTGGCCAGGGCTTAGGATAAGAAAGGTTTTTGAATGAACCTTTAATATTGGAGAACTAGTCTTAAAGAGAATCATGCATTCCATGCACGCTCATCCAAAAGGAAAACTGAAACCGAAATGGGAAGGCCCTTATGTTATAATAGCTGCATACCTTAGAAATGCATACAAACTGGCAAACCAAGACGGGGAAGAACTCCCTAGCCGTTGGAACGCCATATACCTTAGAAAATGCTATCATTAGCATTATGATCATCACATCTCATGGTTAAATACTAATACTTATCACGCCCGTAGTCGTCCCGACCCATTCTTTGGTCGTACGTCATTAATTCTCAGAATATCCTCAAGACCTCTGATTTATTGCCCACCTTTTTTAGGCAATCTGATTAAAAGACTAGTGACCTACCTAACTTCTTTCAAAAGCATAAGTAACACTCGATTCTCACTCCCTTCCCCTGTCATTGGAGGAGACGTTAGAGTAAGAAAAAATAAAGATATTAGGTTCGATCAAAACTCATTATTCTTGTTCTAGCAGGATGCTTTCAAATATACATACATTAAAAAATTTCTGAGTGAGAGCATTACGACAAATGAACAAGTCAATGAGCGCAAGGAAGCATAATTGAGCCGTGAGGGCATCTCTGGTAACTTTACTAGAAGTGTATAAGCAATCTGCGAGCGCACCCCTGATGCCCCATACTACTAGATATTGTCGTAAGGTGGCGGGAGGAGGACAAACTTCTGCTGACCATAGAATGTGAGATTTTGATAGTACCGAAATATGACGAAGAGCTCGATCATGGCACCCCGTATCCCTCTAAGAAAAGATTGTTACTCATCCCTTTTGGAAAGCGTTCGTTACAAACTACTCCCCACATCACTGAGCCTTACTTCCCTTTTCTAGTTTTAGTTCGAACGATAAATCAGAAGCCTTACAGGATACTCCAAAGAATGAAGCTGAAAACCGATGAATGACGACTGATGCAATCACCTACTATACTTACCATACTAATAACTATGGGATAGGATTACCAACACCCTAAGATTTACCACCGCATACAACTAACCTAATCAAAGAGACCTCCCCCGATTCGACGACAGTACTGATGTACTTTTCTTCAAAACTAACTCACCAAATACCAATGACTACTTATAAACCCGAAGTGCTTATCTAAAGCCCAGAAAAGCTCTATTGCATCTACACATTAGAAGGAGAATCACATTAGAAACGCTGACTCGTCCACAAAAAAAAATGAGAAATGACGAAGTCACCATCCGGAGAATGCTACCGAAGATACTGTACTGCTGACCCTACCATGCTCCTACACTGGGGCATTTTTATTTTTATTGCTTTTATTATTTCCACCTTAGCTATTCGCTTTCCCTCTTGCATTATTTTTATTTTAAAATAAAAAAAGCAAAAAAGAGAAGAAAAAAAAGCACATATCCACCCTTACTACCAAACCCCGGTCTGAGATACTCACCCCCCTTGACAACTAGCAAGGGGGATAGCAAAAATTACTGATAGCATTACCTTTACATGCACAGATACAAAGCAACCTTCAGCTAGCACTAGGCGAGCTCAAGAAGCATCCAAGTCCCGATGGTGGCTAATGGCACTAAAAGCAAAAGTATATGCAAGAGGTAACTAAAAGAAAAGGAGCCAATCAGGTACATCTAAACCAAAAAATCTCCATACATATATGTCAGAATTTTTTTTTCTTTTCTTTTTACACTTATCACCAGGGGCATCCCCTCTATATATATACTACACACACACCCCTACTCCCTACGCTGCCGCTGGGATGGACAAGTACCGCTGTCGTCAGTATCATCAGCTCGGAGGTTTGTAGACTGATCATCCAAAAACATACTCCCAACACCTGGAGTCCTCATAACCTCTAGACCACGAGGCTCCGCCACAGAACCCCCTCACTCATCTAGCAAACAGATCATCTTAATCGAGAATGAGGAGGATACTGTTGTTACTTCTTAGTGTGCTTGATTTATGTGAGTTTTGAAAAAAGATTTATAGCTGCTAAATTACAGTGGCTCTAGACTATATAAAGAAATAAAGAAATATCAGCACAGTTAGAAGAGAATTAGCCTGCAAGATCAGGGCCAATTGTAGCAAGTTTTAAAAGTAAGTGAGTGAAAGATCGTCCACAGAGAATTTGTCTAAAATGTAAGATAAACCTTCACATCTGAGCTACCAGATCTGGCTTCTTATCCTATCTAGAAAACTGATAAGATGAGAGGTTTGAATTTGTCACATTTAACAAACTAAAAACAAAGAAAATTTTAAACTAAATGATCTAGATCCGAGTTGGGGGAGTGATTGAAACAAAGATGGAGAAGTAATATCTAAATCTGATTTAGTCTTTCAAATTTAATGAGAATAACTGCAGCTCAACAGAGGTGATCCAATCTTCATCTGGCTACAAGCACAGATGTAAGAGAGATAAATCTAATTCAAGGATTAGGCTTACGCTTATGGATATGGTCTGTCCACTTTAATGGCCACAAACCATCCAATAGTCTTTAATCCAAATCCTCAATTCAGAACAATAAACATCACTACAAATGCTGTAAGAGACTAGGTTACCAACACTAATTCTTACAAGATTAATGAATCAAGGAAAATTGCATGCACAACAATGAATCTAAAGGAGTCTAATGTACTAAGGAGATCAGAGGGAACCCTTGATATGAGTTCAATGGAGAATGCATAGTTTACAGCAACCTTTTAAAATTCATCCTTACAATTTACAGAGCACGGCTTAACAGCTCTCGGATTTGCAGTCGTGGATGCAAACTCTCCTTTGAGTTACAGTAGTATCTCACAGCTCTCAAATGCAAGTACAAACTAGGCTATTACAAGGATTGCAGACAAGCTGTCTGGCTGGGAAATTGGGGATTAGAAATGAAACTCAAAATCTGGATGCCTCAATTGGGCAAATGCTTCATCAATTTATAGCTTTCCCCAGGTCCAGCTCAGATGTGTATCAACCAATCAGAGGTTCTCAGATCTGTATTGACCAATGGTAGTCGAGCACGGGGATTGAGATCTATTCTGGCCAATCAGAATTCCTAGATCTATTTCAGCCAATTAGGTGAAAAAGGCATCAATTCTGTTATGCATTTTGAAAGTTTGTTAGAGTTTCTAGAAGTTCCCGCCAAGTTATTCCCTCTCTAGGTGCTCACGTGGGGTAGAATATTCCTTCGCTTTATGCCTAGAACCTTCTGAAATGTCCCTAAGTTTTAAAACGCATTAGGATGCGTGCAACAGATTACTGAATTGTCCTTATTAAAGCTGCGCATCTCCAGAATACCTTTTCGTAGAGCTTAAGGGCCTTTTCGCAAAGTTCTGTGATTTCTGAAGCTCCTTTCGCAATGTTCAATCTCTCTTCGAATTGTGTTTTCTCCTTTTCGCAAAGTTCAATCTTCTCTTCGAGGAGTTTAGATGCTCTTCGAAAGCTACGCCTGGAGTTTTAGTCCTTTTCGCAGAGTTCAAGGTTCTTTCTGAAAAGTGCGTGTTCTTTGAAAAGAACTCAGAGTGCATTTCTCTGTTCAATTGTTCCTGCTTCACTTCTGTGTCTTTGCCTCTTTACTTTAGACCTTTCAACAGCTGATGAGGTTGTTTCTTCACTTCCTTTCTTTGGACTGACATGGATTGTCATCTTTTTGGCACTTTTAAGCTGGTTTTATGGTTAAGCCTGTCTTTATTGTTAGCTGCAACATAGGCACTTAAAACACTTATTTAGTTCTCTCAAAGGTCTATCAAGACTTAAGTTTAGGGGTGAAAAATGGTATTTTTCACTTGTCCACACACCCCCAAACCTAAGCTTTGCTTGTCCCTGAGCAAAGAAAAGAATAAAAAAAACAAAGTAAAGAGCCACTTTTGTAGGGAGCACAGTTGCATTTAGCCTATGCAACAAGCCTTTTAAAACCCCTAGGTGATCCCTAGTGGAGGAGTGAAGTCTCCTGAGGGTTTTCAGTGAAGGTACCCACAAACTTCTTCAATAAGTTAGTTAAGATCACTCCAGTTCTGTTACAGCCACTTTCCTCAATTGATTATTCTCACTTGCATGAGTTATTTTGTAAGAAGGTTTTTCAAGAAAGCTATCAGTTGAAAACTAAAATTCTGTAGTAATTCTTGTTACTACTCAGTCGATTTATGTCAGAGGCCATTTACGAGGAAAATTTACGAACAGCTAGCCTTTGATTTAGGAATCCAGCTTCGATGTTGCCCTAATCAGTTAATTTCAAACCCAATTCTCACCAGGATTTTCACTCAATAAGCAAATGAGAGGGTTGTACTTTTTCACACTTAAGATTGCGATCCTCAAATAGGGTATGGTGGAGCATAGGCATTGCTTTTAGTTATAAATTCACTGCTCCTTTCACCATAGATTACACAAATTCTTATCTCCATTTGATAGCTCAATCCATCAATGATCAGTAAGGACTTTTACTTGGGTTTGATTGTGGCTGATAGGTGGAATCTCTAAAAAGGGTTGGAAAGGTGTTCATATTTGAGAAGTCAGTCAAGGTCAGGAGGTTATATGCAAACCCACTTTTCTTCAGCATAGTTTCATCTTCTTCTTTTGAATTTCTAGAGCCAAAGTGGCCATCTTTTTCTCTTTCTTTTTCAAACTTCCAATGAAAATGCCTTCTTTCTTTTGTTTTGCTCAAATATTTTTCTTTTTCGAATTAGCACTGACTGCATGCCACATTCCCTCTGCTGTTTCATCATTGCCTTCAACTTTCACCCTACTTTTGCTATTAAATTGTTACTCAATTCGCCTTCCCTCAGCTTTCTTCCCTTTCTCTTCTGACTTCTTAGGGTAGGGTTAGGCTAAATGAAATTGATGAGGTTTATTGGATGAGATTTCAAAGGATTCATCAATTTATACAGCTCAACTGGTGTGTATCAAGGGCAGTTTTAAAAGGTGGGGCTTTGTAAGGTTCAAACTGTTCAAAAGGAGGACTTACATCATGTCTTTAATATCATGAGTGCTATCAAAATATTTCAATTTGGATATGTGTAACTTCTAGTGTAAGTAAGCAGATTCACATAGTCCCTAAAAGCAGAAAAGATTGCCAAAGCATACCTCCAAAGAATACATTTCAGGCCCAAACCTCACTGGGTGTGGTTTTATATCAACTTCTTGAGGTATATCTTCACTGTTTTCCTTTATTTTAGGTTTACTAAAACATCAATTTTCTTTTGAAAATTTCCTGAGATTTACTTCATGAAAGTCTTTAGAATTACAGTAGAAATTCATTTTTTTTAAAAAAAGTTTTAACTTCCTCATTTTTCAAAACAACAGGTGTGAAATGACTTCATTTTCTCAAAAGTTTTACTGATCATAAGCTGCAGCAAGCATTAACTTACTTATTCTATTGGCATACCTGCCATACCCCCAAACCAAAGGGGAGCAGGGTCCACACTGGTCCAAAACAGAGGAAAAATATAAGAAAGAAAAACAACAAAAGTAATAATGGCAAGAAGACAGACAAAAATGCACAGTAGTATACACAAAATAGAAGTTTCTATTACAACTTTATAACACAAAAAGTACAAGGAGAGCTAATAACTGGGGTCAAAATCTGTATCATAGGTTGGTTCAGGTGGCTCGAATCGAGTCACTTTATCGAGAATCGAGCTAGAGTCGGTGTTGGAGTCCGAACTTGATTGAGCTTTCTCCTAATGGTGTTTTGTAGCTCAGATACTCCTCAGATTTTATCTTTGATGAGGCCAAGGTGTTTGGTGAGGCTAGTGGTCTTCAATTTTCTTGATCCGATTGGGCTTGCAACATGGACACCTTGTGTTGCTCACCTCACCAAATTTGAAATGTTTGACCCAGGTCCGCATTTTATCTCTTTCAAATTTCATAAAATCTTTAACTTCCGATTTGGTTTTCATAGGGCGGATGTAAGCTTGCAAATCAGCTAGCCCTTTGAACATCTCTGCGGATATAAGGGTTATTTTCCATGGCTTTGATGAGGGTGGCATATCGGGGAGGGGAATGGAATGGTAGGGGACTAATGTGGTAGGGGGGGGAAGAAGTGGCTAGAAAGGGATAGCAGGTCTGTGAGTGGCTTACTCAGAAAATGGGGAGTGGTGGAGGGATGGAATCAAAGGAGCTTTGAGTATGTCTTTGCTGGGTAGTAGTGGTGGGGGTGGGCAGATCAACCAATATTACCTCTGGATCCGTTTGGGTGGCCTGGGAAGAAAAAATAGGTACAGGGGTAATGGTGGTTGTTTGGGATGTGGAAGCTAAGGTATGGAGCAGTTCCATGGTTACAGACTGATTGTCTATGTTGATTTTAAATTGGGCTTGGATGGATTGGAGGTAGGTAAGGATTTGGGTAATGGATGCAGGTGTGGGAGAGGTGGGCATAGTAGAGACTATGACATATGAGGTGGAGGTGGAGGAGGTGCAATGGTCAGAAGGAGAGAGGTTGGAAAGTGGTCAAGGAGGAGGAGGTGTATAGGGGTGGGGTCTAGCTCCATGGTTTAAAAATAGAACCCATTAGAGAAGAGTAGGCCTTTGTAGTGAAGGGCTCAGGTTTAGGTGTAGGGGAGGTCTCCGGTGTGTGGGCTGATGGAGCAGGGGAATTTGAGGGGCTTTGGAGCAGAGGAGTGCAGGGGGATGGGGCAATAAAATCTGTAGCTAACTCCTCTAAAGCCTGGGCATTGGAGGGTGAAATTGGTGGTGTGAGAATGGTTGGAGTGGTTGGTGTAGAGGGGGAGTCCACAATTGGAATGATGGAATGTGTGGGAGATGGGACAGTTGGGATAGGTGAAAGTGCAGGTGCTTGAGTAGGGGAGTAGGGTGTAAGGGCAACTTCCTCCAAAGTAGGTGCAGCTGAAAAGCTGGTCACTAAAGGTACTGGCAGAGATGTTTCAAGAAGTGGGGCAGCTAAAGAGCTGGTCACCACAGGAGTTGGCAGAACTGGATCGGGCAAAGTTGATTCTGACAAATTTGGATCTGGCAACATGGCAGGGGCAGGCTCAATTGTAAGCTCAAATGCACCGTAGGGTGGCTTGTGTGGAGGCTCATCTGCATGTGGGTTCTGCTCACTCACAAGCTGAGTGTTCAGCGGGGGCATGTGCAGGTTCACCGCCTCTCATCCTTCTCAAAGATAGATGGTTTGTAGTCCAAGCCTTTTTCCCAAAATTGTGAGGGTAATGACTTCAAATGGATCCTCACTATCAATGTCAATTTGGCTCGAGGAGGGCGTGATCAATCGCCAAATGGTAGGCCAGCCTATCTTCGCACTTTCTTCGCTTAATCGACATCAGCCATAGCTTCAAAATTAACATAGGGCATTGAAAACGCCCTTGGAGAAATGAAAGAGGGCCTCTAAAATTGGTGTTCTCCTCTCTTGTGCCTCAGTGACATAAAAGCTGCCTTAAAATGGAATCCATTAATAGAAATTGGGGGCAAGGTCTCTTCTCATGATGGACGCCCGGCCCACAATACCTTAGGTTAAATGGGCAGCTATCTCTCTCAAAGAGGCCATTTCTAGAGCGACCAAAGGACCAGAGGGCTCAAATTGGAATGGTATCCGTAAGCATTCCCTATGTCTTCAAATGTCACAGAAGATCGCAATCATCAATGAAAATTACAAGGGTAGGGACATCGATCTTTTGGACCTTGACTAGGTTTTGGTACCATAACTTCACCATCCTTGGGTAAATTTTCTCCGGTAAGGGGTAAGGATATTGCTTAGTGAAGCCTCTCTAAGGTATCTTAAGGATGGCAAGCACTGGTTTGGTGACGAAAAAGTTTATCTACCATCGGTATTAGCTTCGGCGTCAATGAAGGGATTTGGTAGGACCAAATGAATGGGCGAGAGGAGTAAGCTCAGCCTGGCTAGGCCAGCAGGGTGGGTTCCTCATGTCTAATTTTCTTACCTTTCTCCACCCTGTCTGCCTTATCCATTGAAAGTTTCCGTTTAGTTGAAGTTTTGGCTTTTCATTTTGCTTTTCGGGTCGGTTTGCTCACTTTCTTAGCAGAGGATTTGGAGAACATTGCGGCCAATGATTTCTTTGCTTTTCCCATTCTAGATTGATGTAAAAAAAATGCCGAAAATAGATGCTGACACAGAATCAACTTACTAAATGATAACCAGAGAGAATGGGTAGAGAAATACCGAGATCTAGGGTTTATGTTTGAACGAGTTGTTTGCTTTGCAGAAATCCCCCAGATTACAAGCTGAAATCCTTCTCTGAAAATGCAAATGATCTACACAATTAGTTACAAAAGGGTAGTAAACTTGTTAACTCGTGCAAGGAGAGAGCGAAGTAGGGTAGCAGTGAAGAGTCGCTCTGCAAAAAGAGTTTGAAATGAAACCCCGACTTCGAAAGGGGTTTAAATATACTCAAAGTTAATATCACAAAGCGCCTTTAAGTTTTCGAAAAGTTCCAAAAGAGACCTTTTTACAATTGCGAATGGCATCAGTACCATTCGACATGTTAACAACTTCAGAAACATCATTTCGTAAAGGAATTAGCTTCAGAACTATCTTTTCGAAAAGAAAATGGCTTCAGCACCAACTATTCGAAAAGCACATCTTTGCTTCGGCGATTCATTCTGACTCCAGAGTCTATTCGAAAAGCAATTTGGACTTTGCGAAAAGCGAATTATGAATTTGCGACTGAACTTTAAGCATGTTTAAACTATGCGAAAAGAGATAAAAGCAGAAACAAAGAAAATAAGCAAAAACTATGATATACAAACATAATGTACAGTTTTCTACCATCAAATTTTTGGAGATTCGTGATGATAGATGGGCAGTACAGGCTCCTGGGTATTTTCAATGCATGGTTTGAGCCTCTGACCATTGACCTTTATGATTCTTCCATTACTTGGATCAGCTGCTTGAATGAATGATGTATGGCCCTTCCCATTCGGATCTCGGTTTTTCCGGAAAACTTGAGCTTTGAGTTAAATAACCATACCTTAGAACCAGCTGTGAACTCTTTTCTCAATAAATTTTTATCATGAAAAGTTTTGACTTTCTCTTTATATAATCTTGAATTGGTGTATGCATCCATTCGCAGCTCTTCTAACTCAGCAAGTTGCAATTTCCTGTGATTACCAGCAGTAGTTAGATCCATGTTCAATGTTTTAATGGCCCAAAAAGCTTTATATTCTAACTCTACTGGTAAATGGCATGCTTTGCCATAGACCAACCTAAATGGGGACATACCAATTGGGGTTTTATAGGCTGTCCTATATGCCCACAATGCATCATTCAGCTTAAAGGACCAATCCTTTCTGTCCTTCTTCATAGTCTTTTCCAAAATATGTTTGATTTCTCTATTGGAAATCTCCACTTGTCCACTGGTTTGTGGATGATATGGAGTGGCTACTCTATGAGTCACAGAGTATTTCTTCAACAATGTTTCAAAATGTCTATTACAAAAATGGCTTCCCCCATCACTGATAATGGCTCTGGGAAAACCAAACCTGGAAAAAATGTGATCCTTAAGAAATTTCAAAACCACTTTGTGATCATTTGTTTTAGTAGCTGTGGCTTCAATCCATTTGGATGCATAATCCACAGCTACTAAAATGAAGTTATTCCCATTGGAAGAAGGAAAGGGACCCATGAAGTCTATCCCCCAAACATCAAACAACTCAACTACCAAAATAGGCTGTAAAGGCATTGAGTTTCTCTTGGAAATGCTGCCTAATTTCTGACAGTTCTGGCAGGACTTACAATGCTGCAGGGCATCCTTGAAAAGTGTAGGCCAATAAAATCTACACTGCAAAACTTTTGCAGCAGTTTCGTTCCCACTAAAATGACCTCCACAGGCCTGTTCATGACACATAGAAAGTATTCTATGAAATTCTTGGTCAGGGACACATTTCCTTATTATTTGATCTGCACAACTCTTAAACAGATAAGGATCCTCCCAGATGAAGTGTTTAACCTTTGAGAAGAAAAGATCTTTATCCATTCTATTCCAATGGTGAGGAATTCTTCCAGTAGCCAAAAGGTTGACTATGTTGGCAAACTAAGGAGTGTGTTACTAATGGCAAAAAGTTGCTCATCAGGGAAAGATTCATTGATAGGCAACCTATCAATCTCAAAGAAGCTTAAAATTCTGGAGAGGTGATCAGCCACCACATTCTCCACCCCTTTTTTATCTTTAATCTGTAGATCAAATTCCTGTAATAGGAGAATCCACCTGATTAATCTTGGTTTGGTGTCCTTCTTAGACAGAAGGTATTTCAAGGCAGAGTGGTCAGTGAACACCACTATTTGTGAACCCAAGACATATGACCTGAATTTTTCTAAAGCAAAAATAATTGCCAGCAGCTCCTTCTCAATTGTTGTGTAATTGAGTGCATCAATCATTGATCTCTGGCATAAGCTATAACATGAGGCAGCTTATCTTTTCTCTCGCCCAAGGACAGCTTAAAGCATAATCGATGCATCACACATCGCTTCAAAAGGTAATGAATAATCTAGAGATCGCATTATTGAGCTGAAATCGATGCTTTTTAGAATTCAAAAGCCTTCATGCATTCATTATTGAAAACAAAGGGACATCTTGGCACAAAGAAATGACAAAGAGGTTTAGTTATTTTATCAAGTCCTTGATGAACCTTACGTAAAATCCAAAGATGTCCTAAAAACTTGATTTGTTTAACATGTTGGGAGGTGGTAAATGTGCAATTAACTCAATTTTTGCTTTGTCCACCTCAATGCCCTTGTGGAAATAACATGGCCAAGGACAATGCCTTGGGTGACCATGAAATGGTTTTTTTCCACTCAAAACCAGATTGGTTTCTTCGCATCTTTGTAGTATCAATTTGAGATGGTGTAAACACCGAGAAAAACTGCTACATAGATTGAGAAATCATCCATAAAAATCTCCATAAATTGGTCAATCATATCGTAAAAAATTGCATACATGCATCTTTGGAAGGTAGTGGAGCATTACAAAGACCCAAAGGCATTCTCCTATAGGCAAAAGTGCCAAAAGGGCACGTGAATATGGTCTTTTCCTCGATCTTGTGGGTACACAGAATCAGTTGTAACCGAGTAACCATCAAGAAAATAGTAATAAACTAGTTCCTCGCTAGCTTATCTAAGATCCGATCAATGAATGGAGGGAGGAAATGGTCTTTTCGGTCATTGCATTTAATTTTCTCTGACTCTCCATCCAGCTTGTTTGCCTAGTTGACATAAGCTCACGAATCCGAGGTTACAAGCGGTGATTCCAGATTTCTTAGGTACCACCTGTGTAGGTGCTACCCAAGCTGAATCTGAAATGGGGTAAATGATCCCTGCATCCAACAACTTAACAACCTCTTTCATGACCACTTCTTGCATATGAGGGTTCAACCTTCTTTGCATTTCTCTAGAAGGCTTTGCATCTTCTTCCAAGTGGATTTTGTGCATGCAAACAGCTGGACTAATTCCTCCTAAATCAGCAATAGTCCAGCCAATTTCCCTTTTATGTTCTTTCAAGACTATCAACAGCTCTTCCTCTTGCTCCTTTGTGAGAGAGGAAGAAATAATGGCAGGCAATAATTTATGATTACCTAAGACACATACTTCAAATTTTCTGGCAGCTGCTTTAGTTCTAAATCAGGTGGGCTGAGAAAAGAAGGTAACAAAGGTACCTTAGATGTTTGTGGAAGGGGGAGAGTTGCAGGTTTCCAAGAAAAGAAACTTGCTGATTGATTAAGAGTTCCTTACACAACATTTATTTCCTCAGAATTTGAGATACAACTTGCTTTATTTTAAGCATATCCCCAAGCATCTTTAACATCTGTGGTGAAGTCTTCACCCTGCAGAAATTGTTGTAAAGTCCCTTCCACAAGTTCATCCAATAGATCAACATGAAAACATTCCTCAGAGCTGAATTGAGGTTGTGTGACTGCATTATAAACATTTAATTTTACCTTCATGTTTCCAAATGAGACTTCCATAATAGCAGACCTGCATTGAATGCAAGCATTTGCTGTAGCCAGGAATGGCCTTCCCAAAATGACAGGGATGGAAGTTTTGCTTTTAGTTGGTTCAATATCCAAAACTAGAAAATCAGCAGGATAGAAGAATTTATCTACTCCCACCAATACATCTTCAATCATCCCTACTGGCTTTCTTTCAGATTTGTCCGCTAGTTGTAACACCACATGAGTGGGTTTTAATTCTCCCAAACCTAGTTTCTCATATACAGAATATGGAAGTAAGTTGACACTAGCACCCAGATCTAATAAAGCCTTTTCAATGGTGTGTTCCCCAATAATGCAAGGGATTGTGGGGATTCCAGGATCTTGAAGTTTAGGAGGTGTAGTAATGGATAACACCTGGTTAATTCTTTCCACAGCAAAGACCTTTTTGGACAACTGTATCCTAGACTGTCTTTTGTGAGTGCAAATATCTTTCAAAAATTTTGCATATGCTGGAATTTGTTTGATTGCCTCAAGCAAAGGTAAATTTATCTTGACTTGCTTGAAAATCTCCATCATCTCATCGATTTTTGTGTTCCCTTTATCAAAAGGGGATACAGATTTCATTGCATGAGGAAATGGTAAATGAGGAACTAATCTTTCATCTACAGCTTTAGAAGTGTTTTCAGAAATTTTTTTACTTTTCTGTTTTTCATTTTTTTGGTTTTTCGAGGTACATCGCTCCTATCACTATGTCGCTTTGCTGCATATCTTTATCCTCTTCCTCATTTCTTTCTTCTTCAGTACCCACTTTGTTATCTATCATTTTTCCACTTCTCAAAGTGGTGACAATTTTTACTTCTTCATGTGAATTAGAAGCTTCTCCAACCATGAACTGTCCTTTGGGATTGTTCAAAGGTTGGCTGGGTAACTTTCCTTCCTCTCTTTTTGCCAAGGTATTTGAAAGTTGTCCCAATGTTTCTTCAATCTTCTTATGCTCGCTGAAAATTCACGTTTGAGTTAAAGATCCTAAATTCAAGTGAATTTAGGACTTGATCTTCAAAAGAAAGGGACCTAGAAGGGTTTTGAATCGGGCATCGATGTGTTGTTGTGGAATGGGAAAGTTTGGTTTGACATAAAAATTCTCACGTCTGGTGCGCTTTTGAAAGGCATTTGATTCTTTGGTTGTTCTTGTTGTTGGGATTGGTAATTCCTTGGTTCCACCTCAAATTGGGGTGTGCCCTCCATGGATATTCATTTGACGCATCGGTCAAATGATTGAGCAAAGATGAGCTTGTTCCACCATTAAATCTTGGAATTGTGATCTTTGGACATTGGTCAAGTGAATGAGTAGGGACGGCATATCGTATATGCCTCCTCTACTCTTGAAATATTTGGAGTTTTATGAGTCCATCAATCTATCAAACTTTGTGGTTAGATTGTCCATCTTTCTTTCAACTCATTCACCTCATAGATCTTCCCTTTGGGGGTTGGTGGTTGTTCAACCTAGGATTTTCAATTTCTCGAGATTCCTGCTGAGTTGAGTTTTCACCAATCACTTCAAATAAGTCCCAAACCTCTTCAACTATTTTTTGCAAGTAAGTGCCTCCACAGGAGGCATCCACCATATTTTTGCCTTTTTGATCAATTCCTTGATAAAAGCTTTGAACCAGCTGCCACCTAGGAATTTGATGATGAGGACATTGCCTTAACAGTTCCTTGAATCTTTCCCATGCTTCATAGAAAGTTTCAGTTGAGTTTTGAGAGAATGAAATGATACTTTGTCTCAATTGGCTTGTTTTAGACATTGGAAAATATTTGGCTAAGAATTGACACTGTAAATCATTCCAAGAAGTGATACTGTTTGGTGCTAACATGGATAACCATGATCTAGCTTTATCCTTTAATGAAAAAGGAAAGAGCCTAAGCTTTGTTGCTTCTAGACCCAGTCCAGCAATGTTGAATGTGGTGCAAAGAGCCAAGAATTCATCCACATGTTTGTATGGGTCTTCCTTACTCAACCCATGGAAAGAAGGAAGCATTTCGATAGTTGATGACTTGATCTCATAATTTCCTTCAACAGTAGGAAATTGAATGCAAAAGGGGGAATTATAAGCACCAGGTGCAAAGTAATCCCTCAAAAGTCGAGGTTCTTCACCCATAGTAGCAGAATTCTGTGTTGTTTGTTTGGTTCGTAGTAGCCTTTCAACTTCTAAATTCAATGGGAGAATCTCAGGGCTGAGAGTCCTCCTACCAAACATACAACTCGACAAAAAAAAACTGATTATGCACAAGAAACCTTGAATTCCTAATTTCCCTTCTTTAAAAACCGGAATATGAATAACTGCACAAGTATAAATAATAGAATAGTTTAGTACTGATAAAAATTAAAATGAAAACTTAGGTCTATCTATTTTAGAACAAATTCCCCGGCAGCGGCGCGAAAAACTTGTTGTTACTTCTTAGTGTGCTTGATTTATGTGAGTTTTGAAAATGTATTTATAGTCGCTAAATTACAAAGGGGGCTCTAGACTATATAAACAAATAAAGAAATATCGGCACAGTTAGAAGAGAATTAGCCTGCAAGATCAGGGCCAATTGTAGCAAGTTTTAAAAGTAAGTGAGTGAAAGATCGTCCACAGAGAATTTGTCTAAAATGTAAGATAAACCTCCAGATCTGAGCTACCAGATCTGGCTTCTTATCCTATCTAGAAAATTGATAAGATGAGAGGTTTGAATTTGTCACGTTTAACAAACTAAAAACAAAGAAAAATTTAAACTAAATGATCCAGATCCGAGTTGGGGGAGTGATTGAAACAAAGATGGAGAAGTAATATCTAAATCTGATTTGGTCTTTGAAATTTAATGAGAATAACTGCAGCTCAATAGAGGTGATCCAATCTTCATCTGGCTATAAGCACAGATGTAAGAGAGATAAATCTAATTCAAGGATTAGGCTTACGCTTATGGCTATGGTGCATCACCACTTAAATGGCCACAAACCATCCAATAGTCTTTAATCCAAATCCTCAATTCAGAAAAATAAACATCACTACAGATGCTGGAAGAGACTAGGTTACCAACACTAATTCTTACAGGATTAATGAATCAAGGAAATTGCATGCACAACAATGAATCTAAAGGAGTCTAATGTCGAGGAGATCGACGGAACCCTTGACATGAGTCCAATGGAGAATGCATAGTTCTGACAAAGAACCTTTTAAAATTCATCCTTACAATTTACAGAGCACGGCTTAACAGCTCTCGGATTTGCAGTCGTGGATGCAAACTCTCCTTTGAGTTACAGTAGTATCTCACAACTCTCAAATGCAAGTACAAAGTAGGCTATTACAAGGATTGCATACAAGTTGTCTGGCTGGGAAATGGGGGATTAGAAATGAAACTCAAAATCTGGATGCCTCAATTGGGCAAATGCTTCATCAATTTATAGCTTTCCCCAGGTCCAGCTCAGATGTGTATCAACCAATCAGAGGTTCTCAGATCTGTATTGACCAATGGTAGTCGAGCACGGGGATTGAGATCTATTCTGGCCAATCAGAATTCCTAGATCTATTTCAGCCAATTAGGTGAAAAAGGCATCAATTCTGTTATGCATTTTGAAAGTTTGTTAGAGTTTCTAGAAGTTCCCGCCAAGTTATTCCCTCTCTAGGTGCTCACGTGGGGTAGAATATTCCTTCGCTTTATGCCTAGAACCTTCTGAAATGTCCCTAAGTTTTAAAACGCATTGGGATGCGTGCAACAGATTACTGAATTGTCCTTATTAAAGCTGCGCATCTCCAGAATACCTTTTCGTAGAGCTTAAGGGCCTTTTCGCAAAGTTCTGTGATTTCTGAAGCTCCTTTCGCAATGTTCAATCTCTCTTCGAATTGTGTTTTCTCCTTTTCGCAAAGTTCAATCTTCTCTTCGAGGAGTTTAGATGCTCTTCGAAAGCTACGCCTGGAGTTTTAGTCCTTTTCGCAGAGTTCAAGGTTCTTTACGAAAAGTGCAAGTTCTTTGCGAAAAGAACTCTGTAGTGCATTTCTCTGTTCGAACTGTTCCCTGCTTCACTTACAGGTCTTTGCCTCTTTACTTTAGACCTTTCAACAGCTGATGAGGTTGTTTCTTCACTTCCTTTCTTTGGACTGACATGGATTGTCATCTTTTTGGCACTTTTAAGCTGCTTTTATGGTTAAGCATGTCTTTATTGTTAGCTGCAACATAGGCACTTAAAACACTTATTTAGTTCTCTCAAAGGTCTATCAAGACTTAAGTTTAGGGGTGGAAAATGGTATTTTTCACTTGTCAACAGATACCCCACATGAATCTCCCAAACAATAGAATCCTCACGAGTGTCACTCCAGACGTGACCACGAGATGTGTGATGAGACCGCCCAACCGAGGAACCTGTAGCCCTCGACTCTGACCCATCAAGCTGACTAGCTGACCTATGCATCCCCCACTCCCTCCTCATCAGACGATACTGCGGCCGATCCAAGGACACACCACGTCTAACACCTCAGCCTGAGTCCTCTTTGTGACCATCTCAATAACCAGGTCCTCATGACTCTATCTCCCCGAGGATCCGTCTCGCCTTAGGAGTGGCGCGCGCTCGCATCACCTCTAGCCACACCTCCTCAAGCTGACGAACCTACATAACCAGACCAAGTCAAAGAAAGCCAACATATACATATGAATACAAACAAAAAAGAAGCTTTGGAAAGGAAAGAACCATACCAGATGCAGCCTCTCCTCTAGGAGTCGCTCAACCATCTCAATGGGACGTCAGATAAATGCTACGATAACGAATAAACCACAAATGTAATAACTAAAACATACCTGAGTAGGGATACGAACAGACCCCTGAGGGGGAGCCTCAGGAGCAGATCCTGGAACTGCCTGCATAAAAAAAAACAAAAAAGGCAACACAAAATATATGAGAACAAACAAAATGAAGTAACCTAAACTAAATTACACCAAACCAGAAATTATACCTGACACTCGGGACGTAGAGAGGCAGCAGTCGCCTCCCTCGTCTGCAAGTCCTTGGCAACCTGGCGGTGAAAGACCATGCGATATTAGTAAACTATCAAGAAAGTGAAACAATGAACCTAAGGAACTAATACAATTATACAAATGAACTAAAAAATTGAGGAACTTACCCAATGATCTAGCTCGGCCCAAAGCTGAGCCATTGCTGGATCCTCCCGACTGGAGGAAGTAACTGAAGATGGATCAAATGCTAGAATAGAACCCCCAGTAGCAAGCTCGGCACTCTGCGAATAATAATAGGAAACATCAGTCGGCTCACGACACTAACAGTTAACAAAACCAGGTTCATATAGACACTTACCAATCAGTCAATCTTGAAATGTAGACTAGCCTGCACCGCTCGACCGACCTGCTGCTGGCCGTGCAACAACTTGATCATCGCCGCATGACTGGTGACCTCAGCCTCCCTCTTAGACTATCCAAAATGAAACAAGATGCCACAACTATGTCAGAACGATTGGAAGACCAAGTCCACATAATACATAAACAACTAAAACTAATAAATTAAGTTACCAACAGCCGTGGGGTCTTCGCTAGCTGAGCCCCCAACTCATCCTCCGCTGCCCTAGCCTGAGCAACCAAGAGGACCAAGGAGTGCAACATCTCCTCATCTGGATGAGGAGCTGTTGACAAGTAAAAAATACCATTTTTCACCCCTAAACTTAAGTCTTGATAGACCTTTGAGAGAACTAAATAAGTGTTTTAAGTGCCTATGTTGCAGCTAACAATAAAGACAGGCTTAACCATAAAAGCAGCTCAAAAGTGCCAAAAAGATGACAATCCATGTCAGTCCAAAGGAAGGAAGTGAAGAAACAACCTCATCAGCTGTGGAAAAGTCTAAAAGGAAGAGGTAAAGACCTATAAGAGAAGCAGGGAACAATTCAAACAGAGAAATGCAATACAGAGTTCTTTTCGCAAAGAACCTGCACATTTCGTAAAGAACCTGGAACTCTGCGAAAAGGAATATAACCTCCAGGCTTAGTTTTCGAAGAGCATCTGAACTCTTCGAAAAGAAGATTGAACTTTGCGAAAAGGAGAAAACACAATTCGAAGAGAGATTGAACTCTGCGAAAAGAGCTTCAGAAGCCACAGCACTTTGCGAAAAGACCCTTAAGCTCTGTGAAAAGGTATTCTGGAGATTCGCAGCTTTAACAAGGGCAATTTAGTAATCTGTTGCACGCGTCCCAATGCATTTTAAAACCCAAGGACATTTCGGATGATTCTGAGCACGAACCAAAGGCATATTCCTCCCCATGTGAACACCCAAAGATGAAATTACTTGGCGGGAACTTCTAAAAGTTCCAACAGATTTTTGAATTTCCTAACAGAATTGATGCCTCTGTTTCTTGATTGGTTGAACCAGATCAAACAGTTCTGATTGGCCAGAACAGATCTGGATCCTGGTGCTCGACTCCTATTGGCTGATATAGATTTAACAAAATCTGATTGGTTGATGCACATTAGAGATGGACTTGGGGAAAGCTATAAATTGACGAACCATTTGCCCAATTTGGACATCCAGATTTTGAGTTTCATTTCTAATCCCCCATTTCCCAGCCAGACAGTTTGTCTGAAATCCTTGTAATAGCATCACTTTGATTTGCAATTGAGAGCTGTGAGATGTTTCTGTAATTCAAAAGAGAGTTGTATTCAAGAGTACAAATCTGAGAGCTGTTTAAGCTGTGCTCTGTAATTGTAACGGTGGATTTGAAAAGGTTGTTGTAAACCGTATTTTCTCAATTGGACTCATGTTAAGGGTTCCCTCTGATCTCCTCATTGCATTAGACTCCTTTAGATTTATTATTTTTTATGCAATTTCCCTTGATTCATTAATCCTGTAAGAATTAGTGTTGGTAACCTAGTCTCTTACAGTATTTGTAGTGATGTTTCCTATTCTGAATTGAGGATTTGGATTAAAAACTATTGGATGGTTTGTGCCCATTAAAGTGGACAGACCATAGCCATAAGTGTAAGCCTAATCCTTGAATTTGATTTATCTCTCTTACATCTGTGCTTGTAGCCAGATGAAGATTGGATCACCTCTGCTGAACTGCAGTATTTCTCATTAGATTTCAAAGACCAAATCAGAGTTAGATATTACTTCTCCATCTTTGTTTCAATCACTCCCCCAACTCGGATCTGGATCATTTAGTTTAAATTTTCCTTTGTTTTTAGTTTGTTAAACGTGACAAATTCAAACCTCTCATCTTATCAGCTTTCTAGATAGGATAAGAAGCCAGATCTGGTAGCTCAGATCTGGAGGTTTATCTTACATTTTAAACAAATTCACTGTGGACGAACTTTCACTCACTTACTTTTAAAACTTGCTACAATTGGCCTGATCTTGCGTGCTAATTCTCTTCTAACTGTGATATTTCTTTAATTTCTTATATAGTCTAGAGCCACTGTAATTTGGCAACTTTAAAACTGTTTTCAAAACACACATAAATCAAGCACACTAAGATTGAACAACAAGTTTTTGGCGCCGTTGCCGGGGAATTTGTTCTAAAATAGATAGACCTAAGTTTTTCATTTTAATTTTTATCAGTACTAAACTATTCTATTGTTTATACTTGTATGCGATTATTCATATTCCGGTTTTTAAAGAAGGAAATTCTTGAAAGGATTTCTGAAGGTTTGCTGTGCATAATCAGATTTTTTTTGTTCTGAGTTGTATGTTTGGTAGGAGGACTCTCAGCCCTGAGATTCTCCCATTAAATTTAGAAGTTGAAAGACTACTACGAACCGAACAAGCAACACAGAATTCTGCTACTATGGGTGAAGAACCTCGATTGTTGAGGGATTACTTTGCACCTGGTGCTTATAATTCGCCCTTTTGCATTCAATTTTCTACTGTGGAAGGAAATTATGAGATCAAATCCTCAACTATCCAAATACTCCCTTCTTTCCATGGATTGAGTAAGGAAGACCCATACAAACATGTGGATGAATGTTTGGCTCTTTGCACCACATTCAACATAGCTGGACTGGGTCCAGAAGCAACCAAGCTTAGGCTCTTTCCTTTTTCATTAAAGGATAAAGCTAGAGCATGGTTATCCATGTTAGCACCAAATAGTATCACTTCATGGAATGATTTACAATGTCAATTTTTAGCCAAATATTTCCCAATGTCTAAAACTAACCAATTGAGACAAAGTATCATTTCATTCTCCCAAAATTCAACTGAAACATTCCATGAAGCATGGGAAAGATTCAAGGAACTGTTAAGGCAATGTCCTCATCATCAAATTCCTAGGTGGCAGCTGGTTCAAAGCTTCTACAAAGGAATTGATCAAAAAGGTAAAAATATGGTGGATGCTTCCTGTGGAGGCACTTACTTACAAAAAACAGTTGAAGAGGTTTGGGACTTATTTGAAGTGATTGGTGAGAATTCAACTCAGCAAGAATCTCTGTCAAGAGAAATTGAAAATCTGGCTAGGTTGAACAATCACCAACCAACAAAAGGGAAGATCTATGAGGTGAATGAGTTGGAAAGAAAAATGGATAATCTAACCACAAAATTTGATAGATTGATGGACTCACTTAAAACTCCAAATGTTTCAAGAGTAGAGGAGGCATGTCTGATATGCCAGTCCCCTACTCATTCAGTTGATCAATGTCCTGCTGCATCAAAGTTCCCAGATTTAATGGTGGAACAAGCTCATGCTGCTCAATCATTTGGACAGATGCAGTCAAATGAATATCCGTGGAGAGCACACCCCAATTTGTGGTGGAACCAGGGGAATTACCAATCCCAACAACAGCAACAACCATAGAATCAAATGCCTTTCAAAGCCAGAATTTTATGTCAAACCAAACTTTTAGCGACCCATTCCACAACAACTGCATGCTGATGCGCCGATTCAAAACCCTTCCAGGTCTCTTTCTTTTGAAGATCAAGTCCTAAATTCACTCTAGAATTTAGGATCTTTAACTCAAACTGTGAATTTTCACAGCCAGAGCATAAAGAAGATTGAAGAAACATTGGGACAGCTTTCAAATACCTTGGCAAAAAGAGAGGAAGGAAAGTTACCCAGCCAACCTTTGAACAATCCCAAAGGACAGTTCATGGTTGGAGAAGCTTCTAATTCACATGAATAAGTAAAAACTGTCTCCACTTTGAGAAGTGGAAAAATGATAGATAACAAAGTGGGTATTGAAGAAGGAAGAAATGAGGAAGAGGATAAAGATAGTGATAGCAAAGTTGGGGTTGCTGATGTACCTCAGAAAAATCAAAAAAATGAAAAACAGAAAAGTAAAAAAATTTCTGAAGATACTTCTAAAGCTGTAGATGAAAGATTGGTTCCTCATTTACCATTTCCACATGCAATGAAATTTGTATCTCCTTTTGATAAAGGGAACACAAAAATAGATGATATGATGGAGACTTTCAAGCAAGTCAAGATAAATTTACCTTTGCTTGAGGCAATCAAACAAATTCCAGCATATGAAAATTTCTGAAAGATGTGTGCACTCACAAAAGACAATCTAGGATACAGTTGTCCAAGAAGGTTTTTGCTGTGGAAAGAATTAGTCAGGTGTTATCCATTGCTACACCTCCCAAACTTCAAGATCATGGAATCCCCACAATCCCTTGCATTATTGGGGAACACACCATTGAAAAGGCTTTATTAGATCTGGGTGCTAGTGTCAACCTACTTCCATATTCTGTATATGAGAAGCTAGGTTTGGGAGAATTAAAACCCACTCATGTGGTGTTACAACTAGCAGACAGATTTGAAAGAAAGCCAGTAGGAATAATTGAAGATGTATTGGTGGAAGTAGATAAATTTTTTTATCCTGCTGATTTTCTAGTTTTAGATATGGAACCAACCAAAAGCAAAACTTCCATCCCTGTCATTTTGGGAAGAGCATTCCTGGCTACTGCAAATGCTTGCATTCAATGCAGGTCTGGTATTATGGAAGTCTCATTTGGAAACATGAAGGTGAAATTAAATGTTTATAATGCACACATTGATTCAGCTGAAGAATGTTTTCATGTTGATCTATTGGACGAACTTGTGGAAGGAACTTTACAACAATTTCTGCAGGTGAAGATTTCACCACAGGATATCAAAGATGCTTGGGGATATCTTGAAAAGAAGCAAGTTGTATCTCAATTCGAGAAATTAATGTTGTGCAAGGAACTCTTAAACAATCGAAGTTTTTCTTCTTGGAAACTGCTACTCTCCCCTTCCACAAACATCTAAGGTACCTTTGATACCTTCTTTTCAGCCCACGATTTAGAACTAAAGAAGCTACCCAAAAATTTGAAGTATGTGTTCTTGGGTAATCATAAATCATTGTCACATTATTTCTTCCTCTCTCACAAAGGAGCAAGAGGAAGACTCAGATAGTCTTGAAAGAACATAAAAGGCTATTTGAACTATTGCTGATTTAGGAGGAATCACCCAAATTTGCATGCACAAAATCCACTTGGAAGAAGATGCAAAGCCTTCTAGAGAAATGCAAAGAAGGTTGAACCCTCATATGCAAGAAGTGGTCATGAAAGAGGTTGTTGTTGGATCGGGGGTCATTTACCCCATTTGATTCGACTTGGGTGGCACCTACGGGTGGTACCTAAGAAATCTGGAATCCTTTATTATAACCTCGATTCTAGTGAGCTTATGTCAACTGCAAACAAGCTGGATGGAGAGTCCGTATTGATTACGTAAAATTAAATCCAATGACCAAAAGACCATTTCCCCTCTCATTCATTGATCGGATCTTAGATAAGCTAGCGGGAAAAGCTTATTACGCTTTTCTTGATGGTTACTCTGGTTACAACCAGATTCTGTGTACCCACAAGATCGTGAAAAGACCACATTCACGTGCCCTTTTGGCACTTTTGCCTATAGGAGAATGCCTTTTGGTCTTTGTAATGCTACCTTCCAAAGATGCATATATGCAATTTTTCCGATATGATTGACCAATTTATGGAGATTTTATGGATGATTTCTCAATCTATGGCCTTGATTTTTCCTAGTGTTTACACCATCTCAAATTGGTACTATAAAGATGCAAGAAACCAATCTGTTTTGAGTGGAAAAGAGCCATTTCATGGTCACCTGGGCATTGTCCTTGGCCATGTTGTTTCCCACAAGGGCATTGAGGTGGACAAAGCAAAATTGATTTAATTGCACATTTACCACCTCCCAAACTGTTAAACAAATCAAGTTTTTAGGACATCTTTGGATTTTACAGAAGGTTCATCAAGGACTTCAGTAAAATAACTAAACCTCTTTGTCATTTGTTGTGCCCAGATGTCCCTTTTGTTTTCAATAATGAATGCATAAAGGCTTTTGAATTCCTAAAAAACTGTCTGATTTCAGCTCCAATATTGCAGTCTCCAGATTATTCACTACCTTTTGAACTGATGTGTGATGCATCAGATTATGCTTTGGGAGCTGTCCTTGGACAGAGAAAAGATAAGCTGCCTCATGTTATAGCTTATGCCAGTAGATCAATGATTGATGCACAACTCAATTACACAACAACTGAGAAGGAGCTGCTGGCAATTGTTTTTGCTTTAGAAAAATTCAGGTCATATGTCTTGGGTTCACAAATAGTGGTGTTCACTGACCACTTGGCTTTAAAATACCTTCTGTCTAAGGACACCAAACCAAGACTCATCAAGTGGATTCTCTTGTTACAAGAATTTGATCTACAAATTAAAGATAAAAAAGGGGTGGAGAATGTGGTGGCAGATCACCTCTCCAGGATTTTAACTGCTGAGATTGATAGGTTGCCTATCAATGAATCTTTCCCTGATGAGCACCTTTTTGCCATTAGTATACACACTCCTTGGTTTGCAAACATAGTCAACTTTTTGGCTACTGGAAGAATTCCTCAACATTGTAATAGAATGGATAAAGATCTTTTCTTCTCAAAAGTTAAACATTTCATCTGGGAGGATCCTTATCTGTTCAAGAGTTGTGCAGATCAAATAATAAGGAAATGTGTCCCTGACCAAGAATTTCATAGAATACTTTCTATGTGTCATGAATAGGCCTGTGGAGGTCATTTTAGTGGGAACAAAACTGCTGTAAAAGTTTTGCAGTGTGGATTTTATTGGCCTACACTTTTCAAGGATGCCCTACAGCATTGTAAGTCCTGCCTGAACTGTCAAAAATTAGGCAGCATTTCCAAGAGAAACTCAATGCCTTTACAGCCTATTTTGGTAGTTGAGTTGTTTGATGTTTGGGGGATAGACTTCATGGGTCCCTTTCCTCCTTCCAATGGGTATACTTTCATTTTAGTAGCTATGGATTATGTATCCAAATGGATTGAAGCCATAGCTACTAAAACAAATGATCACAAAGTGGTCTTGAAATTTCTTAAGGATCACATTTTTTCCAGGTTTGGTTTTCCCAGAGCCATTATTAGTGATGGGGGAAGCCATTTTTGTAATGTATATTTGAAACATTGTTGAAGAAATACTCTGTGACTCATAGAGTAGCCACTCCATATCATCCACAAACCAGTGGACAAGTGGAGATTTCCAATAGAGAAATCAAACATATTTTGGAAAAGACTGTGAAGAAGGACAAAAAGGATTGGTCCTTTAAGCTGAATGATGCATTGTGGGCATATAGGACAGCCTATAAAACCCCAATTGGTATGTCCCCATTTAGGTTGGTCTATGGCAAAGCATGCCATTTACTAGTAGAGTTAGAATATAAATCTTTTTGGGCCATTAAAACATTGAACATGGATCTAACTACTGCTGGTATCACAGGAAATTGCAACTTGCTGAGTTAAAAGAGTTGCGAATGGATGCATACACCAATTCAAAATTATATAAAGAAAAAGTCAAAACTTTTCATGATAAAAATTTATTGAGAAAAGAGTTCACAGCTGGTTCTAAGGTATGGTTATTTAACTCAAAGCTCAAGTTTTTCCCAGGAAAACTGAGATCCAAATGGGATGGGCCATACACTGTCGTTCAAGCAGCCTTCTAAGTGTTGACATCCTTGATCCAAGTAATGGAAGAATCATAAAGGACAATGGTCGAGGCTCAAACCATGCATTGAAAAAACCCATTGAGCTCGGTTGACCATCCATCATCACGAATCTTCAAAATCGATGGCGAAAGCACATTATGTTTGTATATCATAGTTTGTGCTTTCTGTTTCTATTTTTTTTTCTCTTTTCGCAGAATTTAAATATGCTCAAAATCAAGTCGCAAAGTAATATTTCTCTTTTCGTAAAGTTCAATTTGCTTTTCGAATAGATCTGAAGCTGTAATGAACTACTCAAAAGAGAAGATGTGCTCTTCGAATAGTTGGTACTGAAGCCATTTCTCTTTTCGAAAAAGTAATTCTGAAGCTAACTCCTTTGCGAAATGATGTTTCTGAAGCTGTTAACTTGTCGAATGGTACTGATGCCATTCACAATTTTAAAAAGGACTCTTTTGGAACTTTTTGAAAACTTAAAAGCACTTTGCGATATTAACCTTGAGTATATTTAAACCCTTTCAACGGTGGGGTTTTCATTTCAAACTCTCTCTGCAGAGCGACTCCTCTCACTAAAACCCTACTTCATTCTTTCTTTGCACGATTCAACAAGTCTACTACCCTTTTTGTAACTAATTGGTTAGATCATCTGCATTTTCAGAAGAGGATTGCCGCTTATAATCTGGAGGATTTCTGCAAAGCAAACAACTCGTTCAAAACAGAAACCCTAAATCTCGGTATTTCTTTACCCATTCTCTCTGGTTATCATATAGTAAGTTGTTCTATGTCGGCATCTATTTTTGGGCATTATTATACATCTATTTAGGATGGGAAAAGCAGAGAAATCATTGGTTGCAATGTTTACCAAATTCTCTGCTAAAAAGGTGAGCAAATCGACCCCAAAAGCAAAGGAAAAAACCAAAACTGCAGCTAAACTGAAACTTTCAATGGATAAAGCGGACAGGGTAGAAAAAGGAATGAAAATTAGACATGAGGAACCCACCCCTGCTGCTGCTAGCCCTGAGCCTGAGCTTACTCCTCTGCCCATTCATTTGGTTCTACCCAATCCCTTCATTGAAGCTCGTGGTTAAGCTACCGAGCTAATGGTTGTGAAACTTTTTCGACCAAACCGATGCACTGCCATCCTTAAGATAACTTAGAGAAGCTTCACTAAGCAATATCCTAACCCCCTTGCCAGAAAGAATTTACCCAAGAATGGTAAAGTTATGGTACCAAAACCTAGCCAAGGTCACTGAAAAAGATGCGGATGTCCTTACCCTTGTCATTTTTATTGATGATTGTGATCTGACTGTGACTTTTGAAGACATAGGGAATGCTCTAGGGATACCATTCCAATTTGATCCCTCTGGCCCTTTGGCTGCTCCCGAAATTGCCTCTTTTAGTGAGATGGCTGCCCATCTAACTCAAGGTATTGTGGGCACGGGGCAGTCCATCATGAGAAGAGACCTTGCTCCCCAATTTCTATTGATGGATTCCATTCTAAGGGGTAGTTTTTATGTCACTGGGCACAGCCAAGAGAGAAGATCACCAATTTTAGAGGCCCTCTTTCATTTTTCCAAGGGGCAGTTTTTCAATGCCCCTATGTTAATTTTTGAAGCCATGGCTGATGTCAGTACCAAGCTAAAGAAAGAGCAGAAGATAGCTGGCCCACCATTTGGCAGATTGAACACAGCCCTCCTCCGAGCCAAATTTGACATTGATAGTGAGGAGCCCTTTGAAGTCATTACACCACACAATTTTGGAAAAAAGGATTGGACTACAAGCCAGGCTATGCTGAGAAGGATGAGAGAGGCAGGTGAACCTGCACATGCCCCTATTGCTGCACCAGAACCTGCAGTTGTGAGTGAGCCAGAACTCACCCCTGCAGCTGAACCTAAAATTGACATCATCCCTGCAGTTGTGAGCGAGCCAGAACCCATCCCTGAAGCTGAATTTGAGGATCCAAATGAGCCTGCCCCTGCCATGTTGCCAGATCCAACGTTGTCTGAACCAGCTCTGCCAGTCCCTTTGGTGACCAGTCCTACAGCTGCACATACTCTGGAGGAAGTCATCCCTACACCCTACTCCCTCACTCCAGCCCTTGACAGTTCACCTATCCCAGCTGTCCCCTCGCCCATACTTCCCATCATTCCAATTTCGGACTCCCCCTCTACACCAACCACTCCAACCATTCTCACACCACCCATTTCACCCTCCAATGCCCAAGTTTTAGAAGAGTTAGCTGCAGGATATATTGCCCCATCTCCCTGCACTCCTCTGCTCCCAAGCCCCTCACATTCCCCTGCTCCACCCCACACACAGAGCCTCCCACACGAACTGAGCCTCACTCCAGAAGCCTACTCTGCTTTAATGGGCTCTATTTTTGAAACCATGGAATTGGACCCTCCCCTATACACTCCTCCTCCATTCACCCACATTCCAACCTCTCCCTTCGCCCATCCATTGCACCTGCACCCTCCACCTCAGTTGTCCCAGTTTCTACTATGCCCACCTCTCCCACACCTGCATCCATTACTCAAATCCTTACTTACCTCCAGTCCATCCAAACCCAACTTCAAATTAACACCGACAATCACCAGAGCCATGGAACTCCCCTACCTTAGCTTCCACAACCCATACCACCACCATCACCCCTGTCCTAAATTCTCTGAACAGGCCACTCAAACAGATCCAGAAGTAATATTGGTTGATCTGCCCACCCCCACCACTACTACCCAGGCTGCACATACTCAAACTGAAGCTCCTTTGATTCCATCCCCTCCACCCCTCCCCATTTTCTCCGAAAGACGCCACCTGCATGCACCTTGTCCCCTTTCTAGCCACTTCTCCCCCCCCTACCACAGCTGGGCCACCTTTAGTCCCCTACCATTCCATTCCCCTCCCCAGATATGCCACCCTCATCAAAGCCATGGAAAATAACCCTTATATCCAGAGATGTTCAAAGGGGCTAGTGATTTGCAAGCTTACATCCGCACTCTATGAAAACCAAATCGGAAATTAGAGATTTTATGAAATTTGAAAGAGATAAAATGCGGACTTCTTTGGGTCAAAGATTTCACCGGTGAGGATCGAGCAACACAAGGTGTCCATGTTGCAAGCCCAACTGGATCAAGAAAATTGAAGACCACTAGCCTCACCAAACACCTTGGCCTCATCGGAAAGATCAAATCGAGGAGTATCTTGAGCTAAAAACACTATTCGAGGAGAAAGCTCAATCCGATTCAGACTCCAACACCGACTCTAGCTCACGATTCGGCGGTGAATCTGCTCGAGCCACCTGAACCAACCTATGATACAGATTTTGACCCCAGTTATTAGCTTTCATTGTACTTTTTGTGTTATACAGTTGCAATAGAAAATTCTGTTTTGTATACTACTGTGCATTTTTTTTTTCTGTCTTCTTGCCATTATTACTTTTGTTGTTTTTCTTTCTTATATTTTTCCTTTGTTTTGGACCAGTGTGGACCCTACTTCCCTTTTGTTTGGGGGTATGGTGGGTATGCCAATAAAATAAGTAAGTTAATGCTTGATGCAGCTTATGACCAGCAGAATTTTTGAAAATGAAGTAATTTCACACCTGTTGTTTTGAAAAATGAGGAAGTTAAAACTTTTTAAAATTGATTTCTAGTGTAATTCTAATACTTTCATGAAGTGAAGGTCAGAAAATTTCTAAAAAAATTGATGTTTTAGTAAACCTAAAATGAGAGAAAACAGTGATGATATACCTCAAGAATTTGATAGAAAACCACACCCAGTGAGATTTGGGCCTGCTGAAATGTATTCTTTGGAGGTATGAATTGGCAGCTCTAGGACTGCTTGAACTTGTTATCACTAGAAGTTACATATATCCAAGTTAAAATAGCTTGACAACAATCATGATATTAAAGACATGATGTAGGGCCTTCTTTTGGACAGTTTGAACTTCAAAAAGCCCCACCTTTTAAAACTGCCCTTGATACACACCAATTGAGCTTTATAAATCCAAGATTTCTTTGAAACCTCATCAACCTCATTTAGCCTAACCCTCACTCTGAGAATTCATAAGGTGAAGGAAAGAAAGCTGAAGAAAGGTGAGTTGGGTAACAGTTTGGTAAAAGAAAAAGAAAAATAATTGAAGGCAATGATGTATCAGCAGAAGAAATGTGGCATTCCAGTCAATGTTGCTTTGAAAAAAAAGGAGAAGGCATTTCATTGGAAGTTTGAAAAAGAAAGAGAAAAAGATGGCCACTTTGGCTCTGAAAATTCAAAGAAGAAGATGAAATTGTGCTGAATTGAAGAAGGTGTGTCTATCACCTCCTTACCTTGACTGACTTCTCAATTTTGAACTCCATTCCACCCCTTTATTCTTGATAAATTTCACCCATAAGCCACATTACAACCCAAGTTAAAGTCCTTACTGATCAATGATGGATTGAGCTGTCATATGGAGATAAGGATTTGTGTAATCTATGGTGAAAAAAGTAGTAAATTCAGAACTGAAAAGCAATGCCTATGCTCCTGCTTACATTCCTATTTGAGGACTGTAATTGCTCTTGAGCTGTCTGAAATAGTGCAACCCTCATATTTGCATGGTCAGTGAAAACCCTGGTGAGAGTTGAGTTTGAAATCAAATTATTTGGAGTAACATCAAAACTGAATTTTCAAATAGAAGGCAAGCTTTTCATTAATTTTTCTTGTAAAAACTTTTTGACACCAACTGAGTGAATGGTAAAGGAATTACAGCAGAATTTTAGTTTTGAACTGATGTTTTCTTGAAAATCTTCTTACAACTGACCGATGCGGTGTGAATAATCTGATTGGATGAAAGTTTGCTTTAACAGAATCGCATTGATCTTAAGCGATTTATTGGAGAAGTTTGTGGGTACCTTCACTGAAAACCCTCAGGAGACTTCACTCCTCCACTAGGGATCACCTAGGGGTTTAAAAGGCTTGTTGCATAGGCTAAATGCAACTGTGCTTCCTACAAAAGTGGCTCTTTACTTTGTTTTTTTTTTATTCTTTTCTTTGCTCAGGGACTAGCAAAGCTTAGGTTTGGGGGTGTGTTGACAAGTGAAAAATACCATTTTTCACCCCTAAACTTAAGTCTTGATAGACCTTTGAGAGAACTAAATAAGTGTTTTAAGTGCCTATGTTGCAGCTAACAATAAAGACAGGCTTAACCATAAAAGCAGCTCAAAAGTGCCAAAAAGATGACAATCCATGTCACCCAAAGGAAGGAAGTGAAGAAACAACCTCATCACTGTGGAAAAGTCTAAAAGGAAGAGGCAAAGACACCGTAAGAGAAGCAGGAACAATTGACAGAGAAATGCAATCTGAGTTCTTTTCGAAAGAACTGACGTTCAGAAAGAACACGGAACTCTGCGAAAAGGAATATAACCTCCAGGCTTAGTTTTCGAAGAGCATCTGAACTCTTCGAAAAGAAGATTGGACTTTGCGAAAAGGAGAAAACACAATTCGAAGAGAGATTGAACTCTGCGAAAAGAGCTTCAGAAGCCACATCACTTTACGAAAAGGCCCTTAAGCTCTGCGAAAAGGTATTCTGGAGATTCGCAGCTTTAACAAGGGCAATTCAGTAATCTGTTGCATGCGTCCCAATGCATTTTAAAACCCAAGGACATTTCGGAAGATTATGAGCACGAACCAAAGGCATATTCCTCCCCATGTGAACACCCAAAGATGAAATTACTTGGCAGGAACTTCTAGAAGTTCCAACAGATTTTTAAATTTCCTAACAGAATTGATGCCTCTGTTTCTTGATTGGCTGAACCAGATCAAACAGTTCTGATTGGCCAGAACAGATCTGGATCCTGGTGCTCGACTCCTATTGGCTGATATGGATTTAACCAATTCTGATTGGTTGATGCACATTAGAGATGGACTTGGGGAAAGCTATAAATTGATGAACCATTTGCCCAATTTGGACATCCAGATTTTGAGTTTCATTTCTAATCCCCCATTTCCCAGCCAGACAGTTTGTCTGAAATCCCTGTAATAGCTTCACTTTGATTTGCAATTGAGAGCTGTGAGACGTTTCTGTAATTCAAAAGAGAGTTGTATTCGAGACTACAAATCTGAGAGCTGTTTAAGCTGTGCTCTGTAATTGTAACGGTGGATTTGAAAAGGTTGCTGTAAACCGTATTTTCTCAATTGGACTCATGGTAAGGGTTCCCTCTCATCTCCTTATTGCATTAGACTCCTTTAGATTTACTGTTTTTTATGCAATTTCCCTTGATTCATTAATCCTGTAAGAATTAGTGTTGGTAACCTAGTCTCTTACAGCATTTGTAGTGATGTTTCGCTCACGAATTGAGGATTTGGATTAAAAACTATTGGATGGTTTGTGGCCATTAAAGTGGACAGACCATAGCCATAAGTGTAAGCCTAATCCTTGAATTAGATTTTTCTCTCTTACATCTGTGCTTGTAGCCAGATGAAGATTGGATCACCTCTGCTGAACTGCAGTATTTCTCATTAGATTTCAAAGACCAAATCAGAGTTAGATATTACTTCTCCATCTTTGTTTCAATCACTCCCCCAACTCGGATCTGGATCATTTAGTTTAAATTTTCCTTTGTTTTTAGTTTGTTAAACGTGACAAATTCAAACCTCTCATCTTATCAGCTTTCTAGATAGGATAAGAAGCAAGATCTGGTAGCTCAGATCTGGAGGTTTATCTTACATTTTAAACAAATTCTCTGTGGACGATCTTTCACTCACTTACTTTTAAAACTTGCTACAATTGGCCCTGATCTTGCAGGCTAATTCTCTTCTAACTGTGCTGATATTTCTTTAATTTCTTATATAGTCTAAAGCCACTGTAATTTGGCAACTTTAAAACTGTTTTCAAAAGACACATAAATCAAGCACACTAAGATTGAACAACAGGAGCACACCCCATCTACTCCATCGCCCACTGTAAGATGGCCTCGCTCTAGTGCAGCCAGCCTCTCCCTCAATGCCGACGCCGACTCCGACTCAGACTCCGACCACAAAAGAACCACCCCATGGAAGGGACGTGTGAAGAGGCGCCCACCACCTAATGCACTAAGCCATCTCCTATACTCTCGGACATCCGCCTCGTCGTGCACCACTGTGACCCTGGTCCCCCAGCTCTTAAATTGACTATCTGAAGTACCATCCGCTCCGCAAAATTTTGGCCAGGAGAGCCTCCTTGTGCGAGCCCCAGCTGTCGTACCACTCGAGATGTGTGGATCCTCTTCACCCTCTCAAAACAATGGACCCATATGTCTACATCAAAGAAAGGTCAGCCAGACTGAACCACTGGCACGTCGGTGTCCTCCCCATCCTCGTAGGGCCTCCAAATCACCTACAACCAAACAAGCAAGCCGACCCATCAATGAAACATTAGAGCCTAAAAGATCAAAATAAAATGACACAAAGTATACACACAGTAGTCTATACCTGCCCCGCGTGCATATCCTCGAAGAGGCCCTGTGCAGTCTGAAGATCTGAAGACCAATGGCCACCCCTCAACGCCTCCCTCCACACACGCATCCGTGGAAATGTGAACCTCACCTCCAACAGAACTCCCAAGTGAAGAAAAACAAAATGATCATATGCCCAAAACTAAACAAACAATAGTAAAAGAAATGCCGAATGGCTACTACGACCAAAAGAAAAAAAAAAAACAAAAAAAAAACACCTCACGACACCAACTAATTAAAACTCACCTGGAGGAAGGCAAGGAAACCTCCGATCGTCACGACCCCCTATCCCCGACGGTAAAGCTGCTCATAGAGATGCGCCAATACAGCCGCACCCCACACATAGGTAGGAATCTGATCCAAATCCCCAAGAATCATCAAAGACAACCCGGTGAAGCATCCCTGAGTCGAAGAAGAAAAGAGCACTGCACCAAGGAAGTGCATCAAGAACGCTCAAAGCACCCTATCCGTAGCCAACCCCGGCTCCTCCACGGGCTCCCGACCCGCCATCGCCATACAATGTGCCTTGTAAGATGCCCTCACCTCCGAATGATGTCTCGAAGGAACGAAGCCACTCATAAATGTATCAAAAAACCAAGTGACTCGAACTACACATGGCCCCGATCCACTCGATCTATACGGTAAGCCCAAATTCTCCTCACACACCTCCAAATACTCCCCTGCCATCTGCCCTGTGATCGGCTCACCCTTAAAATGAAGACCGGTGATGTGGACCTAATCCTCAGGAGTCTATAATAACATACCAACTGGAAAGAGAAGCGCCTGATGCTCCTCCCTCCACCTCTCTAGAATCACCGTGATCAGGCCACGATCGACCTGAAAGGGCTTTAGCTCCAGGATTGGCCCGAGCTGAAAGACACTAGTCTCTCCCACTAAAACTCTGGTGGGGCATGGTACCAAGTATGAGACTTGGTCCATGCCGAGCTAATGGCCCGCTGCGGGGGCTCCTATCGAACGAAACACATTAAAAAAAAATAAATAATAAGACTAACACACTCCTATGACAGGCAAACCTAAAACTAAAAATAATAGAATCTATATATTAAGACACACGAATAAGAATTCATAAAAAGCACCCAAAACATGAAGAGTCGCAATAAATAGAAATGTGACCTACCTCTATATGCAATCATGATGCATGAGTAGGCACACAGCCCATAATCAATGCACGTTTGACATAAATTGAAAGGGTTTCCAAATCCTAATAAGTCTATGTCATAACCTAAATGGCTAGAAAAATGAAGGAACTCTTGCTCCCGAGTACCTACCCGGCCTCGAGCAAAGAAATCCTCCAGTGGGAAGTGTCTGCGATCTCGACAGGCCTCACCCTAATGTGCCTCGGCCTCATCCTCAGCTCTCTCACCCTCAGCCCTCTCACCCTCATCCTCAGCTACACCCTGCTCAATCTCAGGCACCTCCTCCCTAACCACCACCTGGTAAACCTCTGATACCTCCCCTCTAGCCATCTCACTGACATCCACCTCCCCGACGACAACGTCGATCCGAGCCTCGGAGGTCTCACCTATCTCCGCCCCTAACATCCTCTCCAACTCAGAAACAATAAGCTCATGCCTACCACCACCCTCAGACTCCATCCTAGAACAAAGGGCTTTGAAAACTGAAGGGAATGAAAGGAACGATGCCTAAAATGGATGATCGGATCATGAGATATCGCGAAAACATGAAAATTAGAGCGCAAATAAACAAGGACACTAGAGAATCGAAGACCAAAATGAATCGCGCGACAAAAATAAATAACTTTGAACTAATTATAGGGAACAACTAAATCACGCGTAAAAATGCGTGCGCTCAAACCAATCACGCACCACTCTAACAGTGCTTAATTCGGATCACATGACTGGTATGGAGCGTGCAAACAAATCATCGCCCGTGCTTACTAACCCGACCAATTGGTTGTGTATAGCCTACTACGCGTGTAATCTTCTCAAGCGCCCGAACCGACATGCACGAATACCAACGGTCACCCGTATAGTGACCGGCCACCGCCCTAATCCTATGGCCCTCAATGTGCACTTAACTCGATTAAAGGATTAGAAACTGGCGCATAATGACCCTCCGACCCTCTGAATCACGCACACCTATTCGGACGTGCAATTTGTTTTTGCATACGAAGTGATGCGCGTAATTCCCCAGAAACACAAAGAAAATATAAGCCCAGAACAGTGTGTTCACAGGCCTAAACCAGGAGATTCCCGACACTAATTACCAAGCATAAACCATGCCCTTGTTAAAACCAATCCAAAAGAACTCCTAACTTGACAAAATATATGCCCCGAAAATAAAAAAAATGCCCCGACACCATTTACACACTCCAACCAAAACAAAATAAAAAAATTTGCCCCAACTAATACCAAACTAAACTATAAAAAAATGGCCCCCATTGTCTATACACTAAACTAAACTAAGCTAAATTGAAAACTGCCCCTAACACACCCTAAATCAAAATAAATAAAATCAAACCAAACTTAAACAAATAAACATCACATTCAAAACAAGTCGAATGGTTGACAAAGTAAATCAAACTAAAATTAACTAAAATTTACAAAAGAAATTAAAATCATAATCTCTTCATAATTACAATATGCACAAAGGGCATAACCTCTGAATATACAACTTAAAACAAAAAATTTAAAATTTGCACGTTCAGGCAATACCCGAATCCGGATTTATTCGAGAAACTAGAAATCTCGGAGAAGCCCGGAGGAGGAACACACCCTGAACAAATTCTAACTGTGATGACCTCTTCCCCTTGCCCCGAGCCGGTAGAAAAGAAAGAGTGGCTCACAGAAAGCCACCCAGGACCTGCGGGATTCATTGTCGGAAGCCCACCTTGGAAACCCTAAAAAACAGGAGCAACTAACACTGAATTTGTAGAGCCTGCCTAGGAAACATAGGCATCGGTCACGAGAACCCTACCTTATCCTTGTTTTTCCTTTCTACCACCTTTTTCTCTTCCACCTCCTCTCCTAATAGGGTGACACTTCGAGTTGGATTAATAGCACCAACCCTAGTATCACCCCGAATTCTCAATCCCGTCCATCCTCAATAATCCACTCAATAACTACAACACTTCGGGTTCAATACCCGGGATACAAAATAAAAAGGAAGAAAAGACATTAATGAACAAAATTACATATAAAAAATGCCCCGAAACCTCTAATCCTAAGCTTGAAATAATAAAATCCAAAACAACAAGAACCCAAAGCCCTTTGGCTCACACATTTATAAGCTATACCTCCTAAATCATAAAAAAGACAAGTGTCACATCTTGAAAACCCTTACAATTTAATTAAATCTAAAGCCGAACACATACCCCCCTTGAAAGACCGCAATCCATGACAACCTAGATAAACCAATAATCATGCAACACTCACCCACAAAAAAAACAAACCCAAAGCAAGTAAATAAGCCAATAAGATTCAAGCACTTAACACTCATCTAGAACTTTTGAGAAGAGAAGAACTCACATTTTTTAACAAGTGCCATCTCAAGTCAAACAAACGTCTAAAACAAAATGTCTCAAACCTTAAATTCGAAAAAGAAACTCTCTAAGAATGAGATCTTGACTTGTGAGGGACAAAAAAAAATACCTCCGACAAACTCATCAGAACCAAATAAAACCTCTAAACCAATTCCATGAAAAGAAAAATTAATCTGGAAAAATAAAAATAAAATACTAAGCCGAATTAAAACCTAAACTGGAACAAATCAAATAAGTCCAACTAATCCATTAATAAGTTTAAATCAATAAACAAACACAATAAAATAAAAGAAATGCCCCTTTATTTATAATTTAAAATTTTACAAGTATCACCGGAGGTATACCTCCTAAACTGACAACCCAAAATGAATACCTAAAACCTAACTTACAACCCAAAATGAAAACTGGAGACCCAAAATAGACACAAAGAGAGGAGCATAGTGCCCAATCGGAGGCGCTAGAAGGATTATCGCCATACTTGGAGCCTCCAATTGGAGACTTCAGGGAGGATTGGTTGGGAAACACATCCCTCCACTTACAACACCTTTCTCTTCTGCCATCTTCGTCTCCTCTGCTGCCGCCTCCTCTACACTGCCCTCACTGCTCCCTAGAAGGGATCGATGTGATGAGTAGTGCCCTCATTTCCAATACCGCCCATTCCCCGAATAATGACATTCCCGAGCATCACCTCAGGGCCAAGGTCACACGAAATAACAAACATAGGAAGAAGCGACTTCCCAATTGGATAGTTGGATCACATAGTATCACTACAACAAGAATTTTAGAACAGAAGACATTCAGAGAGGTCAAAACTCGAGACTAAACCAGAAAATGAACAACAAATGAAGGCTCCCTCGCTTTTATAGAGTACAGACTCAATCACGCGCATAGCCATGTGCGTTTAACTCGATCACGCGCCACGCACACGGCGCACAACCCAAAACACGCGCTGAGAAGCAAGCGCTCAATGAAACCATCACCAGCGCCAACGACACAACGCTCTGATCATGCACAGGCTATAGACCGCTCAATCTGATCAAACAATAGACTCACACCGTGCAATATGAAAGGTCACCCGTACATTGACCTGGCTACACTCCGATCACGAGGTTCGATTATAGCACATAATACGATCACATGCTCACTCACATATGCGTAAATAGCCCCTGAAGTCTGAGATCGTGTGCCTGAAAATAGACACACAATTGTATTGAGCGACCTAAAATAGGCATGCAGTACCTAACTTTGGACGAAATCTACACCCTCATACCTTTATCACATCGCGGCCAAAGATCACCTGTCCCATCGCACACCCTTACATGAGATGGGAGCATTGACAACACCCCTTATCCCATCACGACAGGACACACATATCACCGACACGAATAACATCCCCTATCGTGACACAGTGAAAGCAACCAGCGCACTACTCCGCTCCACATGATCAAAGTCACTTTCTACTTACCCCTATCTAATTGCGTAACCCCGTCACACACGTCCCACCACGATAACATGCACACACATGACACCACCTCAATATCTAGTCCAATCGCGATAAATCAATCATGCCACCACACTTCCTCTCATGAGAAGTCAAAAAAAAAAACTAAGCCAATCACGGCACAACCACAACATAACCCAAGATCTACCAAAGAAAGCATAGAACACACCTATCATGGAAATACCCTACCAGCATCCCACCGCTAATGATGCTCAGCTGACAACCCATTGTAAACATCACTACCCGAAAAGCTTAGACGACACCTGCCATGCCATATGATGAAAAAGGGGAGAAAGCTCGACCAATGTCCCATCGTTAAAGTAAAGAGCCCTCTTTTCGAATTACTCGCTATGAAACATCGCTAGACACCACTGTCGCAGTAAAAATGTATGAGGATTCGGGACACCTCCCATGTCCCATCGCACCCAACCCAAGCCAAAGCCCCATCACGACATCACCTTTGCAAGACATTACATCACACCAGGACCGCCAGGCCCTACTACAGCAGCCAAAAAGAAAGAGAAGAAATCTCCAAAGTCCCATCGCGATACCACCCCCAACAACCCACCAATCCCATCGCAGACCACACAAGCCACACGCAATTCAAGTAAGTATCACCCCCAGGTAAGTACTACCCACTTTTCAATTACTCGATATTGCTTATAAATATAGTTAGCTATGATTAAGTCAAAATATTTTCAAAACCCATCTCTCTTGACTCACGAATTACTATAGTCCTCCCATAAGAGACAATCATCAGTATTCATCGAGAAGGTTAGATGGAGTATCCGGCATGCCAAGTGTCATCTTGACAACCACACTAACGATCAAGTCCGCAAATCTCATACTAGTGAATCTGCTCAGCGACATCTCGGAAGCCACATTTTTCATCAATTTACCACTGAATTGATCTTAAGTTAAAATCCCTAAAATTTCAAATTTTCAAATTTACCAAATTTTTAAAATCACCTTACTTAAAAAAAAAAGCAAAAAAGAGAGAGAAGAAAAGAAGAATAAAGTAACAAGATAAATAGACCTAACTCACCTTTCTTTAAATATCACAAAACCCGATTAAGCGCCCCATTACCCATGAGCAATAAAATACACTTAGACCTGACCTTCAACTCCTAAGACCACCTGAACTCGCAATCAAGTGCATATCCCACTTTGCAGAATTAGATTAACTGCACACACCATTGCGCACAATAGTTTGTTCAGATGCATTAGGATTAGAACTCCCAACTTACAGGCTGACTCCAGCCGAATCAAGCGCACGCGCCACTGCGCAGAATTCAACTGAGCACACCTCATAAGACCCCCACCTCAAGTACCAGCCCAAACCAGCCATTCTCCTAGGAAACTGAACAATAAGTATATTTAATCTAAGAACTTACAAACGCCTATTAGAAAAGGAACACCTGACATGCATTGGTGTGAGCAATGACGCGCCCGGTCTGACATGACTTACAAAAGCCTTCGATATTATGTGATACTTCATCTTATTATTATCGATCTCTGGACCTTGTTTTGAACATTTGACTGATGCCCCAGTACCTCGATTGCATAAAATCCCTCTATTTACCCGCGCGCCATGCAGCGGGATACGCCATGCACCGACAGATCCGGAACATGCCCTTCGACAGCTACCACTGGCCCTTCAAATGCTCCATTTTAGCTTGTGCTGATAGATAAGAAAGTCAAGCATGTCATGTTAGTATCCCTAGTTCACATTTGTGAATTCCCAAGAGAAACGAGAAGACACCTCGAATGAGCGGTGTCTACTTCTTCGATGCGTTCTTACTTCGCAAGAGTGCGCCGAAGAGGGGCATCTGTAGACTCCCTCATTTTACCCTCTCAGAATATACAAAGCTATTCGGCCAACCTTTGACCTCAACCCAAATATGGGGACCATATACTGAAACAATAGTATATGGCCGGACACAGACTGAAACAATAGCATTGTGGCTCAGGACCCATAACTATAACACGGGGACCATGACTGAAACAATAGTACATGGCTGAACACAGGTTGAAACAATAGCTTTATGGCTCAGATCCTGACATAGGAGACTATATACTAAAATAATAGTATATAGTCGAAATGTAGGTTGAAACAATAGTCTTACATTTCAGACCCGACCTGGCCCCTGACAACCTCGAATTATGTGCCTAAAACCACACGTGCAATTTGATTGCATGCCAAATCACACACGTGCAATTAGTCCCCCTCTCAGGCTAGACTCCCTTTCCCAAACCATCTTAAGATTCGATCACGCGCCTGACACCAGACGTGCGATCGGATTGAGCGTCTGTCCACTGGCGAGCAATTAGCCTACGCCCGACCTAGCCTCACAGTCCTTGACCCCCAAGTTTCCTCGATCGAGAGTTGTGGAAGAAATGCTTAATCAGATTGCGTACGCTACATCACGCGCGCAATTAGTCCTACGACTGTTAAAACTAGGAAACTCGCTGAGCAAGTTAGCCGGTCGCTTATTGAGTCGGTGACCAACTCAAAGCAATTAATCACTGGGAGACCGGTGCGCAATCCAATTAAATGCCTGAAATAGGGCGTTTAATTGGAGAAAAACCTATAAAAGATTTTTTTCTTTATTCGCCTGGGGAGAGGCTGGCAATTTTGAGAGAGAACGGAATTTTTTGGGATTTTGAAACCTAAGAACTCTGAGAACGAACCCATAGAGCAACCTAGTCATGATTTCGAGATTCAAGCCTCGAATCTTCGAGACTTCTCTCCACAGTCTCGACTGTAGGTAAGAATATGATTTTTAAATTCTAACCATAGTTTTTAGCTTTTAGATTTAGGATTTTTCTTAGCTTTGATTATTCAGTTTTAGACCGTAGCACCCTTTTTCAGACCGTAATTTTTAATATATGACTCTAGTTCTCTGTTTCTAGAACTAGTCCTTAATCTCACGGTCCAACTCACTGACCTGAGGCTTTAATTCTTTTCTAAAATCTTAATTTCGAGTCCTATCATTAATCTTTGGTTCTAGGTCTTAGACTCTAGAACCTATCCTTAATCATACAGTCTGATTTTCTAATTTTGGACCTGAATTTAGTCCTTAAATTTGGGAATCTTAGTTTTAACCAGTCAATTCAATACTCTTAAAAATCCTAAATATTAATTTAGTTTTTCTATAATTCTAGTTCCTCAATTTAATTCATAATTATCATCCCGAAATCGACTCTAAAAATCCAAAAATACTATTTTACAGTCTAAAATCCAATCTTTCTTTAATCTCAGCCTCCCGATTAGCCCATGGGAGCTTACGGAGGGTACTCGGGAACGAGGCTAATCCTCCTTAGCATAGCGGGCCCAAAACCGCTTTTTTTAGAATAGTTTTTCCGTTTTAAGCAGGATTAGAAAAATAGTTCTATTACTTCTTCTTAGATTCCCAGTATAATTAATTCACATGCTTTATTTTTATTAAATCCTTAGAATTCATTACTTTGATTATAATGCTAGAGAAATCAGTTCCTTTAGTTTAATTGGACTTTAATCAAGTTGATTCATTGCTCAAATTAGAATTTTGGTAAAATCAGTTCTCTATTCTAATTAGAATTCTAGTAGGATTATTATAATTGCTCTAATTAGAATTTAAGTCAAATTATTATATTTGTTTTAATTAGAATTTCAATACAATTAGTATACTTGCTTTACTAAGAATCCCAGTACAACTAGCATGCTTGATTTAATTAGTGTTCTATTGGAACTAATATACTCGCATTCCTAGTACAGTTAGGACACTAAATTAATTAGAATTTTAATAAGATTAGGACACTAATATTAATTGGACTTATAATAAGATTAGGAAACTAAGATTAATTAGACTCCTGATAGTATTAGAATACTAGATTAGAAGAAGGAAGGTATGAGTTGTAATAACAATTGATTGAACTAGAATGATCACTGATCTTACTGCCTGTAATTTGTTGAAAATCGCAAGAAATGTTCTACAGTGTAACAATAACATTTGAAAACAATCATGTAACAATGACATTTGGTTGAAATACACTATTATTGTTACATGATTAAAAATTGCCAAAAACTAACATGCCTCTAAACTATAATGACCTTGTGGTTTTCACGGATGGGAAGTGCAATGACTCCATTAGTAACAATGACAGAACTAAATCGTAAAAGAAGAAACTGGAACGGGAAGAACTTCTCTTCTTTCAGCAATGTGCATTGCACCTATCGTTGATCCAATATCTTAAAACACGAATCGACAGCCTGATTAGTGAGAAACACATCTTAGCGATCTGTATTTCCCTTCTCAGAGGAAATCCACTCAGTAAGCATGAAGCTGTCCAACACATGAACGACGTGATTTTGAGACTCCGAAACTATAAGTGGCACCTCACTAAGGAAGTCGCTGAACATGGCAAGAGTGAGGGAATTCTGACGACGATCCAAGATGAGATTGATAGGCTTGATGCCGTTATCGTTGGAACCAAAACCTTGATGGAAATCACAAGTATTTCCAAAATATCTTAATAGTTCTGATTTCAAGGACGGAATCCTCTTTAAGGAGGGAAGGATGTAACACCTATCCCTCGATTCTTGTGTTGGTCAAACTGTTAATTGAACATTGATGAGACCTTACTGGGGCAGGTGATTGCCTGAGGCCTGGTCCATCAAAAATTATGAGGCACCCACCTTAGAACAGTGGAAACTTTACTATTTATAGTGGTACCCATAGGACCCCCATTTATTATGATGGGTGCGTTAGAAAATTGCTAAAATGCACACCACATCTTGTGCCTTAAATATCACCCCGAATTGTTTCTTGATACCCACGGTTTGACCCGAATTGGGCCTAAGCCTTGGTGGTGATGAGAGGATCATCGCCAATGGATGAGATTTCGAAACTTACCATAGGATTTCTTTATGTGTTGAGTCAAACCTTGAACCATAAAATAGAAGCCCTTAGATACACTAACACATGAGGTGGTGTATTTGTGATTTGCATTGGAGGGTGACAATTCTTGTAATTTAAACTAAAGCCCAAGGGCAATAGTAATTAAAATTACTAATTTTTGCAAATAGAAATTTGAATTTTTCAAATCTCTAGCAAATCCTAGCCCTTGGTTAATTTGATCAAGTTTTGACCCATCTTACACCATGCATTTTCATTGGAGAAATCTAGGGTGTAGATGCACCCAATTGCATGCACCACAAGGTTTGTAAGACTTTAGAAATTCACAAAATTCAAGGATCTTGAAGACCACAAAAGGACAAGAGAAGACTGGATGTGTGGTGTGGAATGGAGTAAAAGTGGGTCCACTCTTTTGGGCTGATGGAGAAAAGGGAGAGAGAGTGTGTTGGGAAGGGAGGGAATACCTTGGGAAGAAATGGTGTGCCAAGTGGCACATAGTTGCAGCCCCTTGTCTCCCCAAGCCCACACAAATTTTGAATTTCCTAGGGGAGGGCTCTCATTCCATCATTCATCTTCTTCTTCTCAACTTGAGCTCTCCATTAGAACTCCATTAGAGCCATTGAAAACCTTGAATTTTCCCATCCATCCTAACCATTAAAACTTCAATCCACCACCACCAATCAATCTCATTTCTTCTCTAACTTTACATATATTTGTTTGGGCCTAATCCCAACACTTTTTACCACCTAACTTGGAGCAAAACAGCAAGCCAAGGAGAGAGCTAGCAAGGTAAAGTCTTGGTAATTGCTTGTTTGGGATTTTCGTTAGCTTGTAGTCAAGGACTTCCTCCATAGACTCTTATAGTTTTTTATGCTTTTTCTTATTTGAAATTATGGAATGATTATATTTGAAATAAGACCAGAATATTGGAGGCCATGTATGTGACCTACAAGATCATTGTTGTTGTAAGACTACAGTGTGCTGATTTTATTGTGTGGTGAGAACAAATTAAAAATCAAAGTAAAATAAAAGATGGAAACAACACAACAAAAATAATCCTAAGCCTGCAAGATACAAGGCTATTATAGCAAGTTTTGATAAGTAAGAGTTTATCCCACAGATAAATTGATCTAGAACCCAAAATGGGCTATAATAGTAGGCCTCCAGATCTGGCTATAGATCTGACAATCCTAAAGAAAGGGAGTTGGGTGTCACAACTACACTAAATTACCTACTAAAAAGGCAAAGAAATAAATTACAGTCCTATCCTAAGAAAGGGTTAGGAAGAAGGTGGTGATGGTATGTTAAAATAAAGATAAAAGGATGGGAAGTAAGCAGTTTAGGTTAAAGTTCATTCAATTATGTAACTCATTTTTAGGGCTCTCTCTGCAGCACGTCCTTACTGAAGTGCTATCAATAACCTCAACAAGGTAGAAGAATCCAACTTAACCCATGCCATTTGGGGTGCCCATAAGGCTATAATCTGTCCACTCAAATGACCACAGTCTATCCAATAGAGTCTATCAATCCCATTGATTATGTCAGAAAAGCTAACCTAATCAACAGGAGTGGGTTGATCAAACCTAATCCAATGAATCAAATCAGACCATGAATACCATTGTAGACACTATGTTTGGCAGGCTACAAGCTTCCCAGATCTGCATACAGATCTGGCTGACATTCATAGGAGTTTTAAACCTAGGAAGATTAGATGGCAATCGAAAGATCTAAAGGTTAAGTGAATGGGAAATTCTCAAATACACAAATCCGATCGAGAAACTAATGGAACCAAAAGATCTTTTGATTTAAATAGACTTTAAATCAATAATTTATTGCTTAAAAATAGCTTGCAATAAAATGTCCTCACAGCTATAATCACTACAGAGAAGTCAGATCTAACATCTGATAGCGATCAAGTGAAACAGAGGGGAGCCTATTCCTGCACAATCTCTCACCAGGCTACAAGCTCAAGTGTAGAGAAAAAGAATCCATCTCAGATCTGTGACCAAGATTGCCCTAGGGCTATAGTCTCTCCACTCTAATGGTTATAGGCTCTCCACAGAGGCTCCCTTACCCACAAATGATGAGATAGAATATGTAAATTATTGCTACCACCATGGTCCCAAGGCTACAAGCTCAAGCTTCTATGGGTATTTCAATAAGCTCAAATCCTAAATGCATGCTATAGCTTGAAGAAAACTACGGAAAAATAGAAAAATAACAGATTAAGTAAGCATTCAAACACAAATTCCGTTGATCTGATGTTACCAATAAAAAAATCTCTCAAGGCAGTAGCCTTGTGCACAACAGCTCAACACAAAATCCCAATGTTTAAATGACCTATTACAAAGCTTAAATAAACTATACCTAAATGCTTACCAAAGATTTAGCCAGCAAGTGTTGGGCTAAGAGAGAAGAAAAAATAGAAAAAGAGGTGATCAAACCCTAACCCTAACTCTAATCTGCTTGAGTACTTAGCTGATAGAGGTTGAAGGAGAGAGTGATTGATGGTTTCTAAGTTACAAGCACAGCTTATAAACTTAGGCCAAATGTTGTGGCTGAGAGAAGAGTAAACCTGAATTTCTTAAGAAGATGTGGCACTGTTATAACCCTTGGATGTCTTGAGATGCATGCATCAGAATTCATGCCTTGGGATGTGTGCCCTAGACCTAGGGAAATCCCTAAAAGGTCCTTGACATAAGATTGAGAAGTGGAGAGCTCGAGCTTCGCGAGGCTAGCTGCTGCATATCACTTTTGTCGCGCAGTTGCAGAGTGTTCACGGGGTAGAGTTTGGCTTTGAATACTGCTGTCTCGTGCAATAGGATTGTGGATGATCATGCAGCTGCTTCAGCTTTGAATGCACTCGTGCAGAAGAATGTTCAATGTTAAGCTTCTTAGCGCATGAGAGCTGCACAAGAGGATTTCTGGGCGTCTCTCTCTTCCAGAGCCATGCAAGAACTTCGCAAGGTCTTTGTTGTTGTTTGTGCCAATTAGTCTCGCGGGGTAGTGCGTGTGGCTGCATTAAGGCTTGATCCTCGTGAGAACTTCATGAGCTGTATTTCTCGAAGCTTAGTGTGCGAGAGTGTTGCAATCTCCAATGTGCTTACTTTATTTGTAGGTGGTAAAAGCAATTTAAAATCAAAGTAAAATAGGGGATGGAATCAGCACAACTGAGAAATCCTAGACTTGCAAGAAACAGGGTCAATTTGTAGCAAGTTTTGATAAGAGTTTGTCCCACAAGGAAAGGTGATCTACAGCTCCAAGGGAGCCATCTCTAGTAGTCCCTCCAGATCTGACTACAGATCTGGCAGTCCTAAAAGGAGGGGAGTTTAGGGTCACTTATTCTAAGTATCCTAAGATAGCCTAATGAACTAACTACAGAAAAGGGTTGAGAAGATGAATGGAGTGAGGGAAAATAAATATAAAAAGGGTGAGAAGTATGCTATTGGGTTCAGATCTGCTGGAATTTATGACTCAGATCCAGATCTGTTGGTATAGAAATCCTGTCCAATGGCTACATTATCACCAAAGAGGAGAAAGAATTCAACTCATCCCTGTGCCATGATCCAATCCCTTAGGGTTATAACTTGTCCACTTAAATGGGCACAGACTATCCCATAGGGGAACCACAATCCAAAGATGGGTCAAAACAAGTTAATCATTGTAGGCACTACTTCATCCAGGCTACAAGCTCAGGAATCCATAGGGAACCTCAACCTTTAAAGCTCTATGTGTGGGGCTAAGGCTGTAAAGGACCATGATAGCCCAGACACATAGAACCAGTAAGAGATTGAGTACCACCTTCGATCTAGCTGTCCATTGCTTGAGTGGGACTACAATGGTCCAGTCACAAGCCTACAATCTCCATACCCAGATCAGATCTAACATCTGATGGCGGGTTTATACTAATATAGGGGAGTCTACCTCTGTACAATCTCCTACCAGGCTACAAGCTCAGGCTTGGAGAAGAAGGATCCATTTTGGATCGGCGGATTGGATTCACCCTAAGGCTATAACCTATCCACTTAAATGGGCACAAACTATCCCAGAGGCTATCCTCCTCACAGAGCTCAAAACAAAACAAGAATATTGCTGCCACCACCATGGTCACAAGGCTACCAGCTCAGGCTTCCATGGGGATTTCAGATCTAGTGGGTCCTGTGGTGGGGCTAAGGTTGTATAGGACCATGATGGCCTAGACACACAGGTCACTTGGATCTGAATGGGACCTTAGAAGCAGTCATCCATTACTTTGAATCACAGCCAATGCAATGGCGGATCACAAGGCAGCAGCCTTGCACAGAGCAACTCACAAACACATGAATCCCATAAAAGTGCAACACCCAATCACAAATTCCATTAATCTAAACTTAATAAACATACAAAGGCATGGCCAGCAAATGCTGGGCCATGGAGAGAAGAAAAAGGAAAAGGAAAACTACTTACTGCTACAGAAAAATAAGACTACAATGCTAAAAACAGAATAGAGCAAAAACTGAATTCTTTTGGCCCCTAAACCTAAACCAAGCCTAGGTTTATATAGCAGTGGGTGTGGCGGCACATTAGGGTTAGGAAACCCTAATTTGAGCAATGCCACATGGCCTATTAATGATCCTTGGATGCCTCGGGGCACGTGCACAGAGATTTAAGCATGGGAGTGCATGCCCTAATCGCTGGAAATCCTTAGAATGCCCTCTACAGAATGATGGAAGTTGGAGTTCAGAGCTTCGCCAGGTTGCAGTCGATTCCCAGACTTGTCGTGTGGTAGCTCTGTTCTTCGCGTGGTTGAGTTTAACATTAGAACTTTAGACGTCACAGGGTTGCAACTTCTTAATGCTTTGAGCAGTCGCGAGGTAGATAGTTAAGCTCTCACTGGATTAGGCTTCGCGCGATTAGATTGCTACTTGTGAAAAGCACGAGAACTGCGTGAGAATTCCATTTCACTTCGTGAGGCTAACTCTGGCTTCGCGAGGCTACTTTCTTCCTAAACCGCTCGACAGCTTCTTTTCTTGATAGATCTTTGCGAGGATCCTCGCGATAGCTTTGAGGCTTTTGAATCAAGCGCTGATGTGTTCTCTTGACATTTGCATCCCGCCACATCGCGTGATGCGTGAGGTAGGATCAAGCTCTCTCCTCAGCTGATCTGAGCGAACTGCGCGAGGTTGGTTTTAGGTCTTCTTGAACTGCGCGAGACTGTGCGAACATTTACTCCTGAAGTTCACGAGAGCTGCACGAGGTTATGCTTCTGAAGCTCTTCTGTTACTCAACTGCGTGAGCACTTGTTGTGAAGTCTTGGGAAGCTCTTGAGGACTGCGCGAAGCATAGTTTTCTGAATCCTTTGAAGCTTTGTGGAAGCTGCGCAAGGCTGGATTTAGTGTTTATCCTTCTGAGGGATTTCTGGTGCCAATATGGGCTCCTTAACATGATTTCTAGCCTTATTGCACTGCTATTTATTATCTACAGAAAACACTTAACAAACCTTTATTAGATGGCTAAGGGTCTAATCAAAGGCTAAGTTAAGGGATGAAAAGTGGTACTTTTCAGGTCTTAACACACCCTCAAACCTAATCTTTGCTAGTCCCTTAGCAAAGCTACATTAAATCAACTACAGAAATTAAATGCCACTTTCATAGGGAGCACGGATATATTTAGCATATGTACCAAGCCTTTTAAACCCCTAGGTGATCCCTAGTGGAGGAGTGAAGTCTCCTGAGGGTTTTCAGTGAAGACACCCACAAACTTCTTAATGAGACAGTTAAGAAAAGTGCATTATTATCAAGTGAGCAGTCAAGAAACAGAGTGAGTTCACCCTTGAATCAGTAAAAAAATAAGAAATTCAAACGCAATGGCTGCACAAAAATTTAAACAGTATAAGCTTCTCATGAAAGCACAGCATTTCCAATCAATTTACACCAAAGAACAATTTATATGTGTGTTAGCACTGAGCTCATCACTGGATCAAAAATTAGGTTGTAGATCATACTTAATGTATTCAAGATCAGACCCAAAACTCTCCAGGGCATACTCTCATAAAGAACTGTTGAGGGTTTCATTTTCTCTCAAGCTCAAGAGTAGTTATATCCCCCAAATGGGTCAGTAAGCATGAGCATAGGCATAGCTCTGAAGTTCTGGCATCATTGACAGATCCTCACTATAGATTGGATAACTCTTTATCTCCACATGATAGCTCACTCAACTTCGGATCACAAGGGCTTTAACTGGGCTGTAATGTGGCTTATGGAGTGGGGTTAAAAAAGAATGGAAGGTTGAAAAGGGGTTCAAAATTGAGAAATCAGTAGGTGAAGGAGGTGATTCATGACTTCACCTTCTTTTTATCTTCTTCTTTGAGGTTTTCAGATTTGAAGTGATCAGTTTCCCTTCTTGATTTCGATTTTTCCAATGAAAGTTCCCTCTTGACTCCTCTCTTACTCCTCTTCATTATTGTTTTTGTTTCTTTTTTATCCATTTTTCTTCTTTTTATTTTATTTTTGCTTTTCTGAAATGCCACCATTTTCTCAGTTACCATACTGCCAGAATTTGAGGTACCTCTTCTTTCTTCACCTAATGTTGACCATAGCTAGTCCATCTTCAACTCTTGTTCCTTTACCTTCTGAATTCTCAGAGTGAGGGTAAGGTTAAATCAGATACATAGGTTCAGGTGCAAGTACTCAGGTGTATTTTTGAAGAAATTTGGATTTAAAGCTCAAAGGGGGTATGGATAAGGGCAGTTGCTTTAAGGTTTGTCTGTTTAGGCTCAAACTGTCCAAGAGAAGGCCTTGATCCTTTCCTAAGTCTCATGAGTGCTGTCAGTTGTTTCAACTTGGAGTTGCCTAACTTCTAGTGGGAACAGTGACTCAGCCAGTCCTTAGAGCTAGAAGAAATTGCCTTAGTTACTCCTCAAAGAAGAAAATTTTGTATAGGCCCAAATCTCACTGGTTATGGTCTTCCTTTGAATTCTTAAGTATGTCCTTACCTTTTCCTCTCTCTAGTGATTCACTAAGTGCTGATACAAGTGAGTTTCCTTGGTGATCTCATCATGGAAATGTGAAATTTTAAAAGTTTATCCTATCTAAAGTTTGAAAAAAATTTTAAATTTCATTATTGTTCTGATTCTTCAGTGAACATGGTTCTATTTCCATCTTACTCACAAGGTTCTGCTGCACTTAGGTTAACTATTCCATTGGTAGGATCTGCCTGCCACACCCCCAAACCTATGAGGAGCAGTGTCCTCACTGGTTCAAAGGTGGGTGTGCAGCAAACTTATTATCAGAGAAAATAAAATAGCAAGAATGAAAACAAACAAAAATAGAGAACTTCACAGAATAACAGGAAAAGAAAATTTCATTAAGACTAAAAAAAAAAAAAAAGGAAAATTACAAAAAGAAAATTGTTAAGAAGAGAAGGGAGAGGGATCAGGGATGCGGGGGCTGAGAAGGTGGTGGAGGAGGTGGAGAGGTAGATGTAGGAGCAGGGGGGATGGAAGAAGATGGTCCGGGGTGTGTGGAAGGTGGAGCCTCAGGGGGTGCTGTAGCAAGAGGAGTGGCTTCAATTGGTTGGCCTGTCAGAGATGCAATCCTTTTTTGCAAAATTTCAATATGTTTTTCAGCATAAAGGAGGTTGGCATCAGAAAGCCCCTTAGTGAGCCTGTGGATCTCCTCAGCATTGTTTAACCTCTTTTCAAACATCTGGGCTCTCTTGTGCTCTAACTCGGCATTGGCTTTCTCCATCTCTGCCTGTAGTTTATAGTAAGTTGCATCAGCCTTTGTCGCAGTGAGGGTCTCCAAAATTGACTCCCACCCCTTTGAAACATCTCGTAGCTTCTGCCTGTGAGCAAGCTTCAGGTCACTCATCTTCTGCAGCAAAGGGTACTCAATGGATTGTCTGAGTTCAGCCATTCCCCTGAGAACATCCCTCTTGATGTAGGCATTGTCCCTCATGGCAAGGAGGAGGGTGAAGTAAGGAGGGGTGTAGTAAGAATGTTGTGGTAAGATTGGTAGAAATGGGGTGGAAGGAGTAGAAGGCCTGCGGGGGTAAAGTCAAGACTGCAGTGAGGAAGTCTAGTTGAGGGGGAGGGGTAGAAGGTTCTGGGTTAGTTTGTGCTGAGTGGTCAGTGGATTGAGGAGGGGGTAGATGTTAAGACCTGAAAAGTATCACTTTTCACCCCTTAACTTAACCTTTGATTAGACCCTTAGCCATCTAATAAGTTCTTGTTAAGTGTTTTATGTAGGTAATAATCAGCAGTGAAATAAGGCCAGGAATCCTGCTAAGGAGCCTATTTTGGCACTAGAAGTCCCTTAGAAGGATGGACTCTGAATCCAGACCTGAAATGAGCCTCGCACAGTCCAACTGAGCTTCTCAAGACTCTACAGCAACTTCTCACGCAATTGAGTGACTAAAGAGCTTCAGAAGCATAAACTCGCACAACTCTCGTGAAGCTCAAGAGAAGACTGCTCATGCAATGTCCGATGAGTCGTGGGATGCAAATATCAAAAGAGAACTCCTCGCGCAGTTCTCACGCTATTCAAGAAGAAAGCATCCTCGCGAACACAGAGCCATCCTCGCGAAGATCAATTAAGACATGGAACCTTGAACAGTTCAGAACTCATTAAAGCCTCGCGAGGAAACTCGTGAAGTCCATTCAAGAGAAGTGCTCGCGCTATTCAAATCCATCCTCGCGAAGATCAACCCAGCGAATGCGCAGCTACCTCGCGACTACTTGAAGTCCATCCCCGCGACATTTGAGGCTTTGATGTCTACTCAACCTCGCGAAGCCTAATCCAGCGAGCGCGCAATTCTCTACCGCGCGACTGCCGGAAGAGCAAACCAAGGCAACCTCGCGACGGCTGAAGCTTCAATGTCAAACCATCCTTGCGAAGAGCAAGAGCTACCATATGACAAGTCTGGGAAACAATAGCTACCTAGCGAAGCTCTGAACTTCAACTTCCATCGCTTTAGCAGAGGACTTTCTGGGAATTTCTAGCGATTAGGGCACACACTCCCATGCTTAAATCTTCGTGCATGCGCCCCGAGGCATCCAAGGATCACTATTAGGCCACATGGCATCGTTAAAATTAGGGTTTCCTAACCCTAATGTGCCGCCACACCACTGCTATTGTGCGACCGTGGATCCTCTCGAACCCGTCGCGGCGATGCGCTCGCCTTTAATAAAATGTAGAGTCGCCACCCGGAGCTTTTGGTGACCCGGGAAACCTTCAAATCGATATTTTGAGAACCGAAGTGCTAAATATGACTATGATTTATCGGTCTTTGCCAAAGGCTCTAGGGTAGGGGCTTCGATTATCGATCGGGAAGGGTTTAGGCACCCGATCAACCCGCACGTAGCAGTCTCTATCTATGGCCAAAATAAAAATAAAAAAGGCGGAGCTTCCCCTTTCCAGAAGGCAATATGGTCCTATCAAGCTTTGAGCTAAACCAAAATTTCAGCGGCGTAACAGCTTGAATCCTTAGACGGAGGAGACACCAAGAAGGTAGAGGAAGAGAGGGGTGAGCCAGAGCTCACAGGCCCTTGTTAGACCGTGGAGATCTTCGCTTTGGCGTACTTCCGATGGCTTAAATGGTGTGAAAATGGGTTCTAATGCTAGGATTCAATAAAATAGGAAGTGTAGGGTAAGGCCAAAGGCTAGACTTTAGCTAAAGGGAGTGATCTAATGGTTGACATGGATTGGAAAAGATGAACTAAGCTTGCTGAATTCTGGAAAATGAGTGCATTTTCTCTCACTAGGGTTCTCTCTTGAGCTCCAAATCCTTAACCTCCAATTTTTTCTAACCCTTAAGGAAGAGGGGGGCCTCTCTATTTATAGAAAAGGGGAGGGTTAGGGGCTTACTTAAGAGCTAATTGGTTTAGCCATTAGGTAATCCCCCATCTAAGGTTTTCTAGGCTTTCAAGGTCCTAGGGTTTTGGGAGATTGATTTTAATGGCAGATGATGGGGTGAGACCATGGGTGATTTAAGGGTTGCCAATAAGCTCCAAGAGGTGCAACCAATCTCAAGATACCCACCTCAAGCAAGGGGATGGTCAATGGGTCAAACCAGAAGAAGGAAATTCGAGCAACTGATGACAGCTTCGTAGTAAGGATATATATTATACGCCTTGATTAGGAAAAGAATTTCATCAAAATCGGAGCCTGAAGAAGATGAAGCCCGTGGTGGGTCCCATATATGGGCGTATTATATACGCTCCAAATTTTCCCCAAAATAGGCGGGCGTATATAATATATACGCCTGACTAATCTGGGGCAAAAATGGCTGGGCGTATGTAATATCTACGCCTGAGTAAAAGTCCTATGATTTTATGTGAAACTTTAATCGGCCATAACTTTTGAACCGTAGCTCCAAATTGGGTGATTTTTAGCTTGTTGGAAAGCTAGAGAAGTTCTCTTTCCAATGATATATGGGTCATCCTTAGTAATGGTCTGTGTGAAATTCTGTAGCTCTCCTCCCATCAACCGCTAGAAGGGTTTAAGTTAGGTCTGGGAAGGGATTCTAGGGTGTGGGGGTGACTTCTAAGGATTTGGGGAATGGCTCTAAAGGTCTTAGGGTGATTCCTACTGGTCTAGGTAGGTTCCTAAGGGTTCAGGGGGTGCCATTGAAAGCACAGGGGTACATCTCTCCCGAAGTACAGATTGATCGGGCCTTGGGCCGAATTTGGGTGTCTACAGATGCCCCTCATTGGTATTCGATCACTAATGATCGGATGCCAAAGATAAGAGACATCCGAAGAGGTCCAAGGCACGTTTGATGGGTTCGCCTGGTTCAACTCAATTCTCAAACATTCATGGTGATGGTGAGTGTACATAAGCCCTCTCATTTCGGGATATCGTCCGTACCTCAAGGCTAACAGTCCCCAAGCGCATTGCGACATTACTGGGCATAACTGCGATGGTCGCAAAAAGTGTAAGCCCACTAGTCGGGATATCTACCACTTCCTGAGGGAAATTATAGATTTGTGATGTTGAGTGTTAATCTGAACCAGACAGCTCCATGAAACGGGATGATCGATCTATGCTTCAGAATTGGTGCGAAGCATACAAAGCGAAGGCCTTCAAACTGTGTCCAATCCTATGGAATATCAACAGCTCCATTGGATTGGGCACGGGTGCCCTTACCTAGGTAAGGCTCAAAGTTTCTGGGTGAACCTATCAACCTCGAGGTTGCTTTAGCATGATTGACCCGAGTGGAGCGAATATTGATGTCGCAACACCTCTTGGGAATGCATGCCCATTTTCTGAGTAATTTTTTTGTGTCATTTTCTAAATTTTCTTTTACTTCGAGGCTTCTAACCCAAGCTCAAGGACCTCTGGTAATTTTATTCTTGCACTACTCTTTAAGTGGATCAAATGCCAGTTGATATGCTTTTAAGAGTGCGTGCGCCATGCTGGGGATAGGTGCACCTTGGGGATGTGCACGTTCCAGTGGTGAGGTACTCCTGATTCACACGGACCGGAGTGCCTTAACTTGAGACAAAGCTGAAAAGATCGGGCTAGGACCAATCATCCCTCGAAAGAGATGGCCAATTCTAGCCTCCATCCCTAATGAAATCACATCTTACTAACTATGCATAGACAGACACCCATCAGGGGCGATAAGCAGCAAATAGGCACGGGCAGAAGCCTCGACCCTAAGGTATAATTTACGAGGACAAACGACCATCCTGCGGATACCCAGACGCAAGTGCGTACATTTAACAGGGACACTGTGCCTATACAGGTTTTAAGCCCGTGTAAAAGGAAATAAAAAGGGAAAAGAGCCCTTTGGTCTCTATCTTCGCACATAGTTTGGTTGGTTGTAATTTTATTTTTGACTGGTCAGTTTCGACTGACAATAGACTTTTCGAATGGTCTGAAGTCGGGGGCACTCCTGGTCAATAGAGATCTGAAGGTGGATGACTAGAGTGAATGCCGGAAGGTGGGGTCAACCCCACTCAGGGTTTTCACTAAGCAGCAACAGGTTGTTATTTCTTCTCCTTTTCTTTCTTCTTTTTTTTTTTTTTTTTCTTTTCTTTCTCTTTTCTCTTTCTTATTTTTCATGTCAGATTGAGACCCTAGGCATGCTCAAACTGCCTTTATTTTTGCACGTATCCTTAGGTGAATCCACGTGCCATGTTGATATACCTTAGGGACGTGTGCATTCCGGTGATGGGTTCTTGGTTTGCCTGCCGGATCAGGCCTTGACTCTTGCTGGGGGACTCTGTAGGGAACAGTGACCAAAGATGGGCAAAATTACCTGCCTGCCTGGTCAGGTATAAAATGTCCCTGCCTGAAACGGGGTTTGAGAGCTTTCGGGTGAACCCGTTCATTTCGAATTGATTTAACACGGCTCTCGGAGTGGGGCAAACAAGCGTTGCGATGCTCATTTGAGAACCAGTGTTGTATTTTTTATTTTTTCTTTCTCTTTTTTGATTTTATGGGCACATTAGGGGGGCACCTATAGATCTAGATCTGTTTATTGTAGCATGGTCCCTTTGGGCCAATCGAAGGGAACTCGAAGGGTAATTTGGGGATGTGTGCACCATGGCCGATGACACGTGGGCCTCGAAGGGGGGTCCGGATCGAGGTCCATAGCATACAAGGGGGGCTGTTGGGCCTTAAAATCGAAAAAAAGGAGGTCGGGCAGTTTAAAAACTGCCATTTTTGGTCGGGCGTATATAATATAGACGCCTGACCAAAATCTGGCGAAGAATAGTCGAGCGTATATATGATATACGCCCATCTAAAATCTGGCAGTTACGAAACTGCCCGAGCCCGAGCACAAAAGGGGCCCCCCTTTCTCTTCCTCCCTCCTTTCTTCTTGAGTCCGGGACAACCCCTTAGGGTTTTTTCATTTGATTTGGCTTGTCAAGTGTCGGGTGTGGATCGAAAGGCGCTTATCCTTCGCCGCTATTCGTTTTTCTCTCCCATTGAAGGTAACCATTACCTTCCCCTTGTTTTTCTTTCGAATTTTTGATGCTATTGCCTCTTTCTTTTCTTTTTGATGAAAGGCTTTGTGATGCCTATATTTCCTTTTTCTCCTTTTCTTTTTCTTTTCTTTTTTTGTTTTAGTTGTTTTAGTTGGTTTTTTTTGTTTGCTTTTTTTTTTTTTATATATACTAACCCAAAGGAAAAGAGACGCCTATATTTATACATACATTTTTTGGTTTGGATTAATATGCAAAAGAAAAGAGATGCCTATATTTATACACACATTTTTTGGTTTGGATTAATATGCAAAAGAAAAGAGATGCCTATATTTATACACACACTTCTCTTTTTTTTTTGGATTAATACGCACACACACATATTTTGTTAATGGGTTAGCACACACACATTTTTTGTTTTTCTTTTGGATTGGTGCACGTATTTTTTTTTAGGTTAGTACACATACACACATATTTTTTTTTGGATTAGTATACTCGCACATGGTTTTTTTTGTTGTTTTTTTTGTATACACACACATCTCTTTTTTAAGTCAGTACCCACACACACATGGTTTTTTTTGTTTTTTTTTTTTTTTTTGTTTTTAGTACACACACACACATCCTTTTTTTTTTTGCTTTTTTAGTACATACACATGGTTCTTTTTTGGGGCTGCTCTTCTCCTTTTTTTTTAGTACACACATATGGTTGCTTTTTTTGTTGTTATTTTTTGGATTAGTACATATATATATATATACATTTTTTTTGTTGGCAACCCTCTCATATGCCGATGTGTCTCATATTTTCAGGATGTCTGGTGACGAGGGGCATGATCAGTAAGAAGGGCCGGAGGTGGCCTCTACCCTGTGGGAAACGATTCATTGTGTCTCAGCGGTCCTCCCAGCCTTGGTATGAGATGCAAGGCGAGGCCGCCCATACCGGCCTCCTCTACTACCAGCACACCCATATGTCCAACTTCGGGATCGTTGGTCAGGTAAACAGATGGGCCCCCTCCTCCTTTTCACTTTTGTTTTCCTTTGATGCCTTCATTATATCACCTCGCCCCTATCTGATTGATGCCTGCACATTATGTTCGAGGCGGTTGGTTTGACCTCTCTCGTGCTTTTACCTTCCCCGTGGTGAAGGACCTACCATCACCGCCGTTTTGGGGACTTCATTTCGTGTCCTGCTGTGAGGGCCGATACGACCTATTTAAAGGCACTGATAGAGCGTTTTTGCCCCAAGACGATGACATTCCACATGGCCGTGGCAGAGATGGCCTTCACACCGGCGGACTGGTCTATGATCATGGTCACTGGGTTCGGGAGGGGTTCTCGTGGTACCTACCCACACCGTAGGGAGGAGGTGATTCAACCGATAGGGGCCTACCCATCCTCGTGGGAATGCTCGTGGCTCGGAGGTCAAGCTATCCGGTTGGTTGATCATTTGGGCCTAATGAGTTGGTGGACCAGGGCAGCCCGACATGGACATTTACATCGAGCCTCAAGACGCAGCGCACTTATCGGGCCCGCATCTCCTTATCGTTCCTCTGGCAAGACTCTCCTCTCCAACACCAGTGGAGGGCGAGTCTCTTTGTCCCTACTCAGCCTAATGGTGAACTGGGAGACCGTGCATCGATTTGATTGGCGGGCTGCTATGCTCATGTCTCATGTCCAAATTAAAGCGGTCGTTCTTGGGGAGTCTAGCTGCATTATGGGTTTCTGGCCTGCCATTGAGGAATTTTATCTTTTGGTTTTAGTCTATCCAATTTTCTTTTATAGCATACCTGTCTTCATCTGCCTACTTTCTCAGATCTGGGGGTACCTTCACTTTCAACCGGGTCGCCCTCTGTTTCAATCTGACATTGCTACGTTCCCCCTCATGAGTAACTGGCACGTGGGCGCCGTCGGGACATAGGTATGAAGCATTTGGAGTTAGGACTGCGCTCTCAGTTTGACTTGTTGATCCCAGAGCAGGTAAAACAATTCCCTTTTTGTAAATTTGACAACTCAGCTCTTGTGTGCTAGGGGTTCTGACCAAATGTGTGCATCCCCTTCCGATTTTCTCTTCTTTTACAGGTCATCCTCGACCCTTACATAGGATCTCCCTTCTGGAATTTGGCCTCGGTGGGTCCTTCTCGTCTTTTACTGGACCGTCGTGTCATCTTTCTCTACGGGTCCTGGACTAGGGCCTACTATTTAGGGGAGAGAGTGGTTCATCAGTATCGCCCTCTCTTCACCATGCCCCAAGCTCCTCCCGCTGATGTGTTGGCCCCAGAGGGCTCCATTGATGAGCTCATAGCTCACTTTCTTCATCATGGGGTTCCTATCGATGACCTTCGTGGTACGACTCCCTGCCCTATCATTTCTTGCTGCCCCGCTTCGTGCCTGGTGCTAACTTTTTAGCTTTTGGCGGGCTGCGATCTCAGGTAATGTCCCTTTTCTCCTTTCATTCAGCAGCTTTCATGTGGTTACTTTGATTGGCCTGTCGCCCTTAATGATAAAATGTTTCTCTCTATAGTTTGAGGGGGTTGGACCCTCTGATCCTTCCGGGGCTGGTGCTTCTGGCATGGCTTCAGGTGCTGGACCTTCTGACCCTTCTAGTGTCGGTGCTTTTGGTAGCTCGCCCGTCGAGGTCCATGGGACCTTCAAATGCCTGGATGATGCCTTTTTGTCATGCGTGTGCACCGACGTGCCCGAAAAGGCATGAATTTCTGCTGAAGCTATCCAGGTCCCACCTCCCGAGCTGATTCCTGGGGTAATTTCTATCTTGTTGCTCTGTTCTTGTTCCTTTCTCCTGAATTATGCTGATGGCCTATGTGACTAACACCTCCTTTTCCTTATTGGCCAGGATTATGAGTCGGCAGTGAATCAGGCCGAATACTTCCGTAACCTCATTGGGCTTAGGGAGACCGAAGTGGTGAGTGAATGCTGGCCCAACCTAGTCATTTTCCTTATTTACTTTCTGCCCGTTTCTCTATCTGATGGCTTTTGGTGTGCCTCTGCAGCGTGCTCGTGAGGAATCGTGCTCCTTGCTTAGCCGTATCTCTCAGGCGTGGACTCGGGTGGGGGAGACTCGCACTTTCCAAAGTACGAGCCGGCGCCGGAAGAAATCGAAGGGAGCTGCCCAGGAGTAGTTTTTTTTCTGAAAAAGTTGTCACAATGAGACAATTTAGACTTTTGATTTATATGGGACATGTAATAACTTTAGACAACAACAGTCTCTCTTTTTTTTTATGGTTTTATAATTTTCACGGTTTATGCGACTGTTTTATTTGGTTATCTCTTTGATTTGGTGGTTTCCTCTCTCTTTTTCTCGCTTGGAATGAACTGGCACCTCTCCAATGATGAGGTTGATCATGCAGGTGACTCTCCGTATGTGACCTACGGGCAGGGCGCCACCCTGGTGTTTCTCATGGGTGTGTGGCATGGCCGCCCATGTGTGCTCTCCCGAGGAAAAGGTGGGCCAAATAAAACTACGTTCCTCCTTGGGAAAAGAAATAGACCAGTGTGAGGGGGGGGCCTTACTAGCCCCGACTTAAACTGGGCGTATATATTATATACGCCAGGCCAACATTCAGCAATCAATAGCCGGGCATATATATTATATGCGCCTGACCAATCCTCAGTAAAAATGGCCGGGCGTATATATTATATACGCCGGGCAAAAATGGTTCAAAATTTGCCTTGGCGTATATAATATATACGCCTGCTATAGATTGGGCTCAGCGGGCTCCTTATAACCCGAGCCTGGTCCCCCCTTGTCTCCTCTTCTACTTTGGTTTGGCTGTTTTGCCCCTCCTTCTATTTTCTTTCTTTCCCCTCTTTTTCTAGCGGGTCCATCGTCATATATTGACCGATTTCACAAAGAACATCTTTGTACGTCGATGGACCTGCCTTCAAAAGGGGGCCCAAGCTTTTATACGGGGGCCGGTATACTTCCCTGTTTGGACCCGGGGCCCAGCTTTTTGCAAAAATGGCATGATAGTTTGGCTGAGAGCGAGCTTGCTATTCTGAATGGCCTCGAGTTGTCCAGCCTTTCCTCTCTCCTCGCTGTTCCTCTGTTGCCCAACCTACTACAGGTGGCTTTTGCATCATGGGACCATAGGGCCCATGTCTTTAAATTTGGGTCTAGGGAGCTGACCCCAACTTTGGAAGAGCTAGCCTCCATCACTGGCTTGAAGATGTATCGAGGCCTTGCCAAAGTAGTGCCCAAATTGGGGTATGCAAAGGCGGTCCACACGGTCCTTGGCTTAAAAAAGGGTGGATACGAGAAATGTTTCACCGGAGGGCCCACCAGGTGTTCGGTGAAATTCTTGAGAGAAATTTTCGGTGACTCGAGCCTTCGAAAGTTGCCTATTCGAGATCCCTTCAATGTGAAGGCCTTTGCCCTTTATTTGCTGTCGGAAGTTCTCTTCTTCACTGGGGGTGAGAGATTTTCCCTTGGGCTATGTGATGTTTTGACCGAATTGAAGGGAGGTCGCTCATTAGAACACCTGGTCTTGGCGGAGATGTATTGAGGCTTGGATGCTGCAGCCTCGGGCCGGGTTGGGATTCTCAGCGGGAGCCCGCTCCTTGTTCAGATCTGGTTAGGAGAGCATTTGGCTATCATGGGGCCTATGCCGAGATTCTGCTTGATTAGAGGGGATGTGGCTCGGGGTTTTCTGATCCGGAGTTCGAGACTGCCTTGTGGGAGCGTTGAGGAACTGAGCCTGTGGCTATCTGATGCAGAGCTGACCTGGCAACTTCCCTGGATGGACGACACCTTTCCGATTGTCCGCTCTTGGGATTGTGAGGGCATCACACTTTTGCGGTTGACTGGTAGCACATACTACTTCCCATCTCGGGTGTTTCGTCAATTCGGGTATACTCAGCATGTGTCGTGTACCGTGAGGCCACCCTTGTGCTCTCTGATATTCTCTCGAGGTTCTCTTAGTGATCTTGATCGCATAGCAGTCCTCTGGGAAACCCGCCAATCGGCGCATATGTGTAGCTTGGTTCAGGGAGGCGTCGTCTCTCCGGGTTACAAGGGTTGGCTGGTATCTGAGGAATTACCTACTCCTAGCCCAGCTTCGATATATGTGGTAGAGACAGGGCCCTGGCCATGTAAGGAAGCTATGCTTCGAACCCGGATCGAGTCCCTTTCCATAGAGAGGCTGGCTTTGATTGAGGCTTTGGATAAAGAAAGGGTCAGAGCTGAAATTGCAGAGGTGAGAGCTGCTACAGCCGAGAGCGAGGTTCTTCGGTTGACTGGTCTTTTGACTGAGTCCCGCAGTGCAACTGAAGCTTCACGGAGACCGCAGAAGAGTCTTCATGGTAGGTGGATGTCTGATCGGAATGCCCGGGAGGACTCCCTGCTTGCAGAGATTAGCGCTTTGAAGCGTGCTCCCCACCCTTGACCTGTTCCTGCACATATCATAGATCATATACACGGGGGGAAAGCCCCCTAACATAAATCTCTTTTTGGGTTATCTTTTTCTGTTCTTTTTTTTTTTTTTCATATATACACAGCTATATATAATTTGGGTTTTGTTTTTTTTTGTAAAGGAAGCAGCAAAATAGAAAGTGTATCATGTCGTTATCTTTTTGGGAAGTGACACTCTGTAGGTAACACTTGTAAAGAAAGGGAATGAAATCTATACATGCGCTCTTGTTTTTCTTTTTGTAATTCTGCAATGTAAGACTTTTTATGGGGATTTTCTCTTTTACCTAGTGGGGTTTATTTATTTATTTATTTTTTTATGGAAAAGGGAAATCTATTTTGTTCTCTTTTTTTTTTTTTTTTTTGGAATTTTCTCCTCCACAGTGTGAGGCTTTTTATGGGAAAGGGAAATCTATTATCTTTTCTGGAATTTTCTCCTCCACAGTGTGAGGCTTTTTATGGGGAAGGGAAATCTATTTTCTTTTTTGAAATTTTCTCCTCCACAGTGTGAGGCTTTTTATGGGAAAGGGAAATCTATTTTCTTTTTTAGAATTTTCTCCTCCACAGTGTGGGGCTTTTTATGGGAAAGGAAAATCTATTTTCTTTTTTGGAATTTTCTCCTCCACAGTGTGGGGCTTTTTATGGGAAAGGAAAATCTATTATCATTTTTGAAATTTTCTCCTCCACAGTGTGGGGCTTTTTATGGGAAAGGGAAATCTATTTTCTTTTTTGAAAATTTCTCCTCCACAGTGTGGGGCTTTTTATGGGAAAGGGAAATCTATTATCTTTTTTGGAATTTTCTCCTCCACAGTGTGGGGCTTTTTATGGGAAAGGAAAATCTATTTTCTTTTTTGAAATTTTCTTTTCTACAGTGTGGGGCTTTTTATGGGAAAGGGAAATCTATTTTCTTTTTTGGAATTTTCTTTTCTACAGTGTGGGGCTCTTTATGGGAAAGGGGAATCTATTTTCTTTTTTGGAATTTTTTTTTCTTTTATGATGCCGGTAACCACAAGGCCAAACCAGCGGGTCCCTTTTTTTTTTTAGCATAGCTGAACCCTGTTCGTGAGATGCAGGTTTTTTCTTCAAACGTGGGAAGGTCAGCTTCCCCAGGATTGGTCTAGCCTTCTGTCTTTTCCTTTGGTCATGCGTCAGACGTCGTGGTAGAGATGACATACTTGATCGAGATCTGATCCAATTTTCACATGGGTGACCCAGCAAAGAGGAGGAGAGGCTCAAGGGATCCAAACAAAAGCAGGCAGGCCAGGACAGATCTTCTCCTAATCTCACTTTTCTTGACATTTTTGCGCCATGCCTGTCATCCCTGTTTTTACCCGTAGCGCCCTTTCGGGTTTTCACCACGTCCATGGGTTCACTCTCTTACCCTAGGTGCCCTTTCAGGTTTTCACCTGGTCCGCGTGAGTTCGCTGTTTTTACCCGTGGAGCCCTTTCGGGTTTTCACCACGTCCGTCTTGATTTGAACTCAAATTAATTTTCTTCTTTCTTTTTTTTTTCTCCCTTTCTCCTTTTTTTTTTTAGAACCAGAAAGCCACGACATGGGCGTCGATTCCGTCATAGCCGGCTGAATGAAGTTATGTGTGGTTCATTAACTCGGCTTGTTCTGATGTAGTAGATGTTATAACCGCTTGTGGACCTTAAAGAGGGCTTTCTTCTGGGTTGTAATGTGGTTGGGATTCAAACAGGTTGGGTTTTTCTGGGGATTTGGATCTAAGTTTGGGGTGATTTATAGATTTGGGGACTCCTTTTTCTTTCCAAAGGCTTTTTATGCCCCAGTCATCATCATCATTTTTTTTTGTTATTTTTTTTGGGTACCCCTCTTTTTCTTTGTTGTTTTTTTTGGGGGGCGCCTTCTTCTTCTTCTTTTGGTTTGGATTTTTCCTCCCTTTTCTTCTTTCTTCTTTTTTTTTGGAATTTTGGGTGGGGTATATGAAAGAAATGGTTGTTGGCCCGAAGTGTGTAGCAAAAAGGGGTGAAGGTTTTCAGGGAATATTCTTTTGGGCAACTTGACTTTGAAGTGATGGCCTCTTTTATGGAGCCCTTAAGCGGTCACGCATCTACTTTTATCAAAACTTACCTTATCCCAAGACCTATGAGTAGAACTTACGGAGGTATCCAGCGTTGATGGGCTCAGGAAAGTGGTTTCCGTCCATGGTGGCGAGGCGAACGGCGTATCCTGGCAGAACCTCTCGGACGAAGTAGGGTCCTTCCCAATTTGGCCTAGACTTCCCTCTCGAATCCGTGTGGAGAGACGAAAAAACTTTCTTCAGTACAGTGTCTCCTACCTTCAAATCTCAGCCGCAGACGCGCTTATTATAAGCACGTGTAATTCTCCTCTAATAGACCTGAGTGTGGCACAAGGCTAGGAGTCTTTTCTCGTCAATTAGGTCTAGCTGTTCAAAACGGGCTCTTTCCCTCTCAGCTTCAGGTAGATGGGATTCTAAAAGGATACGGAGTGACGGTACCTCGACCTCAATGGGTAGCATGGCCTCGGTCCCATACACAAGGGAGAATGGTGTTGCCCCTGTTGCGGTGCGGGTAGACGTTCTATAGGCCCAAAGGGCGAAGGGTAAATGCTCACTCCAATCTCTATAAGTAACTACCATCTTCTCCAGGATGCGGATCAAAGTTTTGTTGGCTACCTCCATAGCTCCATTCGTCTGAGGCCTGTACGGGGATGAACGATGATGCTTGATCTTGAACCGCTCACACAAGGCCTGGATGCGCCTATTAGCGAAATTAGTGCCATTATCAGTGATGATATCTTTGGGTATGCCGAATCTGCAAATGATGTTGTTCTTGATGAACTTCTCAACATGGCTAGCCTTAATGCTCATATAGGAGGCTGCCTCTACCCATTTTGTAAAGTATTCCACAGCGACGAGGATGAATTGATGTCCATTGGAAGCCTTAGGATTGATCTTGCCGATGACGTCGAGACCCCTGGTGGCGAATGGCCAAGGAGTGGCCATGCTATGCAAGTCAATGGCCAGAGCGTGTATTAAGCTGGAGTGCTCTTGGCATTTGTAACACCTCTGTATGTGCTTGCAGCAATCAGTCTCCAAAGTAGTCCAAAAGTATCCTTACCTTAGAATTTTCTTAGCAAGCATGTGACCGCTGACGTGGGCTCTGCAAACCCCTTCATGAATCTCCTTCATGATCTCAATCACTTCTTTCTAGGTTAAGCATCGGAGCAGAATATTGTCATGAGACCGTCTATACAGGAGATCACCGCAGATGACGTAGTTTGTTGCCAATCGCCGGATGGTGCGTTTGTCTACCTTTGATGGTCCTTCCGGGACAGTTCGGGTCTCGAGGAAATTCTTGATGTCTGAGAACCAGGGTGGTTGGTCCTCTATCTCCGTAGGTCCTTCGATCAGGTGACAGAAAGCCGGTTCATTCCTCTGCTCTATCATGATTGGCTTCATCACCACTCCATATGGAATCTCAACCATAGAGGCCAGGGTAGCCAGGGCGTCAGCAAACCGATTTCTTGCTCGCGGGACATAGGAGAAGGTGACCTCCTTAAAGCAAGTTATCAGATCCTCCAGATGTTCATGGTATGGGATCAGTTTCTCATCCTTGGTCTTCCAATCCCCGTTGGTTTGGCATATAATTAACTGTGAATCTCCAAAGACCCTAAGGTGAGTTATATTTAGATCAAGAGCCGCCTGTAAACCAGCTATACAGGCCTCATATTCGACCATATTGTTGGTGCAGGGGAAGTTCAATTTGATTGAGATGGGTATATGGGATCCTTTCGGCGAGATAAGAATGGTGCCAACTCCTTGGCCTTCAACATGTGATGCCCCATCGAAGTGCATTACCAAGGGCTCCTCCATTTCCTCTGTATCCTCGTCAGTCATGAACAAAATGTCTTCATCGGGGAATTCGGTCCTTAGAGGCTCATAGTTCGGCAAAGGGTTCTCAGCAAGATGATCGGCGAGTGCTTGCCCCTTAATGGACTTCTGGGTGACATAAGTAATGTCAAACTTGGATAGGAGTAGTTGCCATCGTGTAGTTTGGCCAGTGAGAGCTGGTTTCTCAAATAGGTACTTCAACGGATCCATCCATGCTAGAAGTAGAACGGCCTGGGATAACAGGTAGTGTCGAAGTCTCTGAGTAGCCCAAATGAGCGTCAGGCATGCTTTCTCCAGATGAGAATAGTGCGTCTCGTAATCAATGAATTTCTTGCTTAGGTAATAGATGGCCTGCTCTCTTCTTCCCGTCTCATCATGCTGTCCTAACATAGCCTATGGAAAACTCAGTCGTGGACAAGTACATTATCAGGGGTCTATCAGGTACGGGCGGTACCAATACCGAAGGTTTCAGGAGATAACCTTTAATCGTGTTGAATGCAGCCTGGCAGTCATCATTCCACTCAACTGGTGAGTCCTTTCTCAGGAGCTTGAAGATTGGTGCGCATATCAAAGTTAACTGTGTGATGAATCGACTGATGTACTAGATCCTGCCTAAAAAGCCTCTGACTTCCTTCTCTGTAGATGGTGGTGGCATTTCAGTGATGGCCTTGATCTTGGTCGGATCGACCTCGATCCCTCTCCTACTGATAATAAAGCCCAACAACTTTCCAGACATAGCGCCGAAGGCGCACTTCTAGGGATTCAACCGCAATCTGTATTTTCTCAACCTCTCGAATAGCTTCTGAAGGTTTACCAAGTGGTCCTCTCTTTCTGGCGATTTGGCAATCATGTCGTCGACGTATACCTCGATCTCTCGGTGCATCATGTCATGGAACAGGGCCGTCATTGCTCTTTGATAGGTTGCCCCAAAGATTCTTCGAATGGCATTACCTTTGTAGCGTAAGGTTCCTGTGGGGTAATGAACGCTGTCTTCTCGCGATCAACCTCTGCCATCTTTATTTGATTGTATCCTAAGAATCCATCCATAAATGAGAGCATTCCATGCTTTGCGGTGTTATCAACCAAGATATCGATGTGTGGCAGTGGGAAATCATCCTTAGGGCTCGCCTTGTTGGGATTTAGGAAGTCGATACACATTTGAACCTTTCCATCCTTCTTTGGTACGGGGACGATATTGGATAGCCACTGCGGGTACTTAGATACCATGAGGAAACCTGCGTCATACTGTTTAATGACCTCATCCTTCACCTTCAATATCCATTCAGGTCGGAGTCTTCTTAGCTTCTGTTTCACCGGCTTAACATCGGGGTAGAGTGGCAACTCATGCTCAACCAGATCGGTATCCAAACCAGGCATGTCCCCATACGACCATGCGAAGACGTCTTGGTATGACTGAAGGAAGTCTATCATACCTTTCCTCTCCACAGGGAACAGCGATGTTTCGATTTTGGTGATTCTGGGGGCCTCAGTGGTGCCCAAATTGACATCCTCCGTCTCTTCGATGATCGGGGTAGGGCCATGCTCAAAATCGGTAAATTGTTTGAGGAGCTCATTGGGGAGCTCGTCGATTTGGCCTTCCTCGTCCAGACTCGTGACTCCTACCTCTTTTTATATTTCTATAGGGAAGGGGTTGGCTTCACATGGGACGGGTATCACGACATTGATTTTATTGGGAATTTTAAAGGACAATATTTTTGGAATTGGTATTTTTTCTATTTTTATGGTCTTTTACATTTTTTCAGAAGTCAGCCCCTAGCGAGGTGGATCTCTATATATACAAGGTAGAGTGGTCCAGAGGCTAACCTCACTTTTTACAGGTTGTTTTTTTTTGGAAAGTCGGTGCCGTTTTCATGGTATTTGGCAGCTCTCAAGAGTTGGGGCAAGGATGCCCAGTTACTCACCTGCGAGGCCTGGCCTTTACCTCTTCGGTCGGTAGCGGCATCGATAGGCTCTTGCATTTCTTCCCTCAACATATTTACAGAGGGATCCTCTGGGACCTTGTCCTCTACGGTTAGGAGGGGCCCAGAGTGGTTGGTGCTGGAGTGAGGGGTGGATCGGGGAACTTCTTCCTCAAACAAGGAAAGGGCGGCTAAGTCCATTTTGAAGTCTGGGGGGATGATGTAGGGATAGGTGGGGTGGATTGAAGTAGGCTTATGTGGGGTTACCCTCGTCTCCCCATTCAGATCAATTTTTACTACCCCGGCGGTCACAAAGGTTTCACGGATGTGGGGGCGAGCGTGAGGTTCCTCTTCCAAGATGATTCCTCTGGCCTTGGCGGCTGCTGTGGCTCTCATCTTTTCCTTGGCTTCTCTGACTTCTTCTTCTCTGGGCCTGTAGCCTAAGCCGAATTTAGTTTATTGCCCCTTGGCCTTGACGGGGTCTCTTCTTCCCTGAAGGCGTGGGCCCAGCCCTTTCCCTTTTTGATGGCCCCATCTGTGGAGCATGAATACAGCTGCGTCCATTCCTCCTCCAGTTTTATCCAGGGTCTTTTCAGTTGGTCCGAGGGTAACATTTGAGAAGTCATACTCAAATCGATGGAGATCGATGTTCTCAGCTGTGTGCGATATGTTCAGCACTTTCGAATTCTCAATGTGCAGAGCACTCTTCCCCATGTCCTCTCTGCTCTCACCTATGATGGTGACAATTTTTCCTTCTGAGATAAATTGGAGCTTTTGGTGCAGGGTAGATGGTATTGCTCCGAGCTGATGTATCCACGGCCGGCCCAATAGCAAATTGAAGGTAGACTTGATGTCCATCACTTGAAAGGGGGTGGTGAAGGTTTGCGGTCTCAGGATCAGGTCAAGGTCTACTTCTCCTATGATTTCCCTTCTAGTGTTGTCAAATCCCCGTGCGTTTGATATGGATGGCCGGAAGGTGTCGGGGTTCACCCCAATTTTGATTGTCGTCCTTAGAGGGCATACGTTCAGTGCCGACCCATTGTCGATCAGGACCAACGGTACCACCAAGTTCCCTACTTCCACTGTTATATTCAAGGGTTTAGAATGTTCATTCCCCTCGATCGGTAGGTCTGCATCGGTGAAAGAGATGGCGTGTGGGGCCAACACTTACCCTATTATTTCCCCTACTTCATCTGGAGTTACATGGGTGGAGACATGCGCATCCTTGAGCGCTCCCATTAGGGCTTGAAAGTGGAGTGGAGACGTGATTAATAAATCCCACACAGTAATATGTGTGGGTGTTCTCTTGAGCTGTGTCTCCAGTATGTGCTCCCTGGCCATTTTTTCAAAGGGATTTCTTATGGCCTGTTCTTTCTTCTTTTCTTCTTCTCTGACTACCCCTGATGCTTTTGGCTGGGCAGAAATCCAGCCCGATCGGGTAACGAATTCAACAACCTCTACTTGGTTGCACCCGACATTCATGTCTGTTTGTTCATAGCTCAATGGTACCTGATGTGGGTCATAAGCAGGTTTTGGGATGAGAAATGGAGTGCGTGAGGATTTCGGGGAGGATTGGTGGATATAGTTTTCGGGTCCCACTGTGTTAACTCCAATGGGGGTGGAATGGTAGTGGGGAATTGATGTAATTGGAGGTATAGGCACGGAGGGGGCTTGTACTGGTGTTACCTGGGCATGGTAGGACCAGTGGTTATTGGGTGATGAGGGGATTGGGTGAGGGGTTGCTTGTCTGGGTGGCGGTGGAGTTGGGTTAGGGCCAAAATAGCGAAGGGATGGCGGGAGTGTGATTGGGCTGGAGGGATGGGGAGACGCTAGAGTTGTGGTGGGCGCGGGGTGATAGGGATATGAAGGGTTTGTATATGGGGAGGTATGATGGGATGGTGATGGGTTTGTGGATGAAGTGGGGTAAATTGAGGACGATGGAGTTGTGCATTGAGCGGGATGATTTGGATATGGCAGGGTAGTGGGTGGAATGGGGGGGTATAAAGGGTTTGTGGCATGGTGGGATGATGAGGGATTAGTAGATGAAATGGGATAGATTGGGGATGATGGAGTTATGCATGGAGTGGGGTAATTCCGAGGTGATGGAGGGGTGTATGGGGTAAATTGGGTGGTGGGATTTGAAGGTGTGTATGGAATGGGGTAACTTGGGGATGGCAGAGTAATGTATTGGGTGGAGGGACTTGAGGGTGTGTATGGGGTAGGATAATATGGGGATGGCAGAATTGCATAGGGAACAAGATGATTTATGTGTGACGGAGGGGTGTATGGTGTATGGGGTAAATTGGGCGTGGGGTGGATACGCGTATGATTGCGGCGGGGCTGTGCCCATTTGGATTTGATAGGCGGGAGCTGGGGTGGAAAAATACTGCCCTAAATCTAAGGGCTCTTCTTGGCAAGCCGGTGTGGGAAAATAATCGACAAGATACAGTGGCTCGATCACCCCAACAAATAGTTCATCTTCGTTCGGCCTGGGGAGTGAACGAAGATGAACTATTCTTCTTCTTCCTCTATCCAATGTATGTTAGGCCTGGGGCCTCCTGGGTGCGGTGGTAGAGGGGCTTGATGGATATTCTGGTTCTGCTCTTGGGGAAGTGGCGGGGGTATGATCTTTCCCGCCTCTATCAGATCTTGGATCGCGTGCTTTAACGGGAAGCACCGGTCCGTAGGGTGACCCGGTCCCTGGTAGAAATTGCAATGCAGATTTGGATCATAATTCCTTGGTATTGGGTGGGGTGGCGGGCGAGGTTAGAGTAAATTGACCAGGCCTTTCTGTAGTAATACTGATAGTAAGACACTCAAGGATTGCCCCAATGGGGTGAATACTCATTCAAAATGTGCTTTCATCTGTTCCGGGGTAAACGGGGCTCTTGGTCCATTGCTTGGCCTTGATACTTGCTCGAAATGGGTCAGGGGTGGTTGTGTAACTCAGTTATGTCGGGGTTGGTATTGGCTGGGGTAAACAATGTTCGTACCTCCTCTTGGTCTTCTTTCAATTCTTGGTTCGACTTTTTCGAACCGTGGCCCTTAGCCACATTCCTTCCTAGCCTGCCTTCTCTAATGGCGCCTTCGCAACGACATTTTAAGACCGATCAACAAAACTTGACCGCGCCGATATACTAAAAATTTGCGATGACCGGAGGGCTCCTTGGTTATCAATTCAATCGCCATCATCGATCCGATGCGAGTTACCGAGCACTAAGGCCCTCCACCTTCCCAAGTAAGCACTGAATGTTTCATCATGTCTTTGCTTTAATCGGGCCAAGTTCGACTTCCTTCGATTTATGTCCATGTTATAGACATATTGTTCTTGAAATAATCGTGTCAGGTCCTTCTCATTTTTTGTCATGGATGGTTCCAGGGATGTGAACCATCTCAGTGCTGGGCCCGTCAAACTCTTCTGAAACACCTTGATGAGGAGTCGTTCATCTCCGCCATACTGGCACATAACCCCGCAGTAAGATTTCAAGTGGGCGATGGGGTTGCCAGTGCCATTATACTTATCAAATGATGGCATCTTGAATTTCTGTGGCAAGGGTACATCAGAGAACAAACATAAGTCAGAAAAGTCCGTTGAGTGTAGTTCCATTCCTCCCATCTTCATCAGTTGCTTCAGATTCGGCATCTATCTCGTTTTTCTGCTCTGTTCCTTTGAGGTGTGGTGGGGACCGCTCTCTCGATTTGGTTCGACCCTAGGTGTGATGATGGGGCCCGGAGGGTTAAACCGCAGCCTCCTCCACTGCGAATCTCATCCTCCTCAGCATCGCTGGTCATGGTATTGGTGAGGGGCGAGCTGCTATTTGGACTTGGGGGTGATAGGGTTGGATGACCTGGGGCCACATGGTTTGTAGGGATGAGAAGGACAATGGGTGAGCGTTTGTGGGTAAGTGATGTGCCGAGTTGGTGCACATTCTGGGGTGATGGGGTGTGATTGAGGTGGTGGGATGTTGTGGTTTGAGGAATGGGATGGATTGGATTTCCATTGGAGGTGGGATGGGGCGTAAGGGGTATAGGTGAATGAAGGGTATTGGTGGGGGTATGGGGTTAGTGAATGGGCTTGATTAGCGTATGGATGGGCCTTGGGTTTGAGGGATTTGGGTTTGATGGTTTTGGAAGGCTTGGACTGACGGGCCTTGGGCCTGGGTGTGGGGCTTAATATGACTTTGGGCCAATGGGCCTTGTTGAGTTTGGGTTACTGGGCCATGAGGGGGTTGGGTTTGTGTCCATGGGCCCTGGGCTTGGGTTTGATAGGTTTGGGTCCAAAGGCCCTGGGGGGCTTGGACCTGGACCTGGGTCTGATGGGCTCGGGCTTGGGCCCATGGGTTTTGAGGGTTTTGGGCCTGGGCCTGGGTCTGATGGGCTTGGGCTTGGGCCCATGGGTTTTGAGGGTCTTGGGTCTGGGCCTGGGTCTGGTGGGTTTGGGCTTGAGCCCACAGGTTTGGAGGTGTTTGGGCTGGGGCCTGGGCCTGATGGGTTTGGGCTTTGGCCCATGGGTTTTGAGGGTCTTGGGTCTGGGCCCATGGCTCTAGAGGTGTTTGGGCTGGGGCCCATGGATTTGTGTGGGTTTGGGTCTGGGAGTGAGGTGGGGGATTTTGGGAGGTATGGACGATGGGTGGTTGGGCATGGTTAGGAGGGAATGGGGTATGGAGGTTTTGGACATTTGGATGCGGGGTTTGAGAGGTAGGGTTGCGAGAAGCAGCCCACAGAGCGTACATCGTTCTCATGTCCTCCATCGAGGGCATGGATTCAGGTGTGAGATTGGGGGGTGATGGCTCACTTAAGGATGGAGGTGGTTCGGAGAAATTGGGCATGACCCGGGTAAATGGGGGGGTATGTTGGGATGTGGATGGGCCATGTGGTGGGAATGGTATGTGGGATGGGGTGGATGGGATGTAGGATGTTGGGGGCATGGGTGATGAGAGGGATGGAACGTGGGAAGTAGGCGGGGATGGGACTCCCTAGGGGGACTTTGGAAGTATGGGGATGCGGTAAGGGTGTTTGGATGGGAGATGGGGATGTAAGGATCGGTTGGAAAATGAGGGGTTTCAATAGGGGATGAAAAAGGGGTATGTTGGGAGAATGTGAGGGAAGGGGATGAGGTAAATGGGCCCGTGATATCGAACCTGGTTTGGGCGAAAGTGTCGGAGTTCGGGTCTTCTCCTATACGGGAATGGGAAGGGGATGACGGTGGGGATGTATCATCTCTTGACATGACCTGCTGATGAGTGTTGTACCGATGTCGCGGGTAAGGGCCAAATACCTTCCTGGTTCTTCTCCTACGGGCCAGGTTTGAGGTCGCCGTAGTGACGGTCACACCAAGGTATATTTTTTATTGTTTTTCTTTATGTGTTTTTTTTGGGTTTTGGAAAATTATGATGATTTTATTTTTTTATTTTTGAAAAGTGAATTTTTTTGTTGTTATTTTTTATTTTTGATTTTGATTGATTTTTTTTTTTGAAGGTGGATTTTTTGAAGATGAGGATTTTCTTTCTCTTTTTTTTCAAATTGCAATTAACTCCCCTCTACTTAGATGAATGATGACCTGGTGCCCAGGGTCAACTCCCGTTTCGGGCGATATATGTACCTTTAGTAGGTCCCACGGCAGGATCCGACACACTTCGGAAGAAGCGAAAGGGAACCCTTTCATTCTATTGAAGGCGAGGGAATCCCATAAAATCGATCCCCGAGCAAATCAATAAGAAGTCGCCTTTCTTTAATCGGGCGGGGTATATTGGGTGTTAGAGAATGTGGAGGCTACCGCGACACTAATACCGCTAATTGGGTAATTGGGGTGGTGAGATATACTGGCGATATTTTATGCACGCCTGACCAAAAAAAGTACAGATTTATCGGGCGATATATTATATGTTCGCTTAAATCTGATTTTGGCTGGTGTATATAATATATACGCTGTGTAAATCAGGGGTTTTTTATGGGCGTATATTATATACGCCGGCAAAAGGTTCATCAATTATATTTTGACAAGGAGAAGCAATGTGGGTCTTTGAATCGGTTTCTTGGGAGAAATGCTCCCGAGGATCTGTATGTTATCGGGTCCTCCTTTCCGCTTTCCTAGGGATACACTGAATTTTAGGTTTTCACGCCTCACCAATGTGGGTTTTACGTTTGATCGAATTGGCAACCCAACCGATATACCTCCAAGTAAGCCTTCTCGTAATCGAAGGTGGTTCTTTTCAGATCATCACCACTAGGCTGCCGCCATCGGGAACCGGGTAAATTGTATCTGTGCCTAAACCCCCAGAAAAGTACCCAAAAATGCAAAAATAAATTCAATTATGTCCCCATACTGTTGGTTCACTTTCAATTACAAACTTTTATAGGGGAGTGAGATTAAGTCCAAAATCGGGTCGGGGATGACAAACCAGTGCCGCCTCATCAGGCCGGCGTTCAAAGGTGAAATATGATGATCGAAATAAAGTGCACAAGTAGGCCCGCCAAACGGCTAAGGCTTGTAAATGACCAAAATTTAAATGATGTGAAAATAAATGCGAGAGGGCCCGCCAAACGGCTAAGGCGGCTTAAATGACAAGAATCGTAAAAGCTGAAATTTAAGGCGCAAGTAGGCCCGCCAAACGGCTAAGGCACTTAAATGACTGAATCGTAGGGGTGAGTACGTTAGTAAAATCAACAAAAAATAATGAAAAACAGCAGAAAATTAGAGCAAAAAACAGCCACAGTAAAATAATAAAATAAAAGGAAAGGCCAACAAGAGGCGAAGCGCTAGGGTGAAATCCCCAGCAGAGTCGCCATCTGTGCGACCGTGGATCCTCTCGAACCCGTCGCGTCGATGCGTTCGCCTTTAATAAAATGTAGAGTCGCCACCCGGAGCTTTTGGTGACCCAGGAAACCTTCAAATCGATATTTTGAGCACCGAAGTGCTAAATATGACTCTGTTTTACCGGTCTTTGCCAAAGGCTCTAGGGTAGGGGCTTCGGCTATCGATCGGGAAGGGTTTAGGCACCCGATCAACCCGCACGTAGCGGTCTCTATCTATGGCCAAAATAAAAAAAAAAAGGGCGGAGCTTCCCCTTGCCCGAAGGCAATACGATCCTATCAAGCTTTGAGCCAAACCGAAATTTCGGCGGCATAACGGCTTGAATCCTTGGACGGAGGAGACACCAAGAAGGTAGAGGAAGAGAGGGGTGAGCCAAAGCTCAAGGGCCCTTGTTGCACCGTGGAAGATCTTTGCTTTGGCGTGCTTCCGATGGCTTAAATGGTGTGAAAATGGGTTCTAATGCTAGGATTCAATAAAATAGGAAGTGTAGGGTAAGGCCAAAGGCTAGACTTTAGCTAAAGGGAGTGATCTAATGGTTGAAATGGATTGGAAAAGATGAACTAAACTTGCTGGAATTTTGGAAAATGAGTGCATTTTCTCTCACTAGGGTTCTCTCTTGAGCCCCAAATCCTTAACCTCCAATTTTTTCTAACCCTTAAGGAAGAGGGGGGACTCTCTATTTATAGAAAAGGGGAGGGTTAGGGGCTTACTTAAGAGCTAATTGGTTTAGCCATTAGGTAATCCCCCATCTAAGGTTTTCTAGGCTTTCAAGGTCCTAGGGTTTTGGGAGATTGATTTTAATGGCAAATGATGGGGTGAGACCATGGGTGACTTAAGGGTTGCCAATAAGCTCCAAGAGGGTGCAACCAATCTCAAGACACCCACCTCAACCAAGGGAATGGTCAACGGGTAAAACCAGAAGAAGGAAATTCGAGCAACTGATGACAGTTACTGTAGCTTAGCTGGGCGTATATATTATATACGTCCAGTTTAGGAATAGTAAATTTCATAAAAAACAGGGGAGCCCTGGGAAGATGAAGCCTGTGGTGGGTCCCACCTATACTGGGCGTATATATTATATACGCTCGGCCATATTTTCCCCAAAATAGGCGGGCGTATATAATATATACGCCTAACTAATCTGGGGCAAAAATGGCTGGGCGTATGTAATATCTACGCCTGAGTAAAAGTCCTATGATTTTATGTGAAACTTCAATTGGCCATAACTTTTGAACTGTAGCTCCAAATTGGGTGATATTTAGCTTGTTGGAAAGCTAGAGAAGTCCCCTTTCCAATGATATATGGCTCATCCTTGGTAATGGTCTGTGTGAAATTCTATAGCTCTCGTCCCATCAACCGCCAGAAGGGTTTAAGTTAGGTCTGGGAAGGGATTCTAGGGTGTAGGGGTGACTTCTAAGGATTGGGGGAATGGTTGTAAAGGTCTTAGGGTGATTCCTACTAGTCTATGTAGGTTCCTAAGGGTTCAAGGGGTGCCATCGGAAGCACAGGGGTACATCTCTCCCGAAGTACAGATTGATCGGGCCTTGGGCCAAATTTGGGTGTCTACAGCTATATAAACCCATACTTAGCTTAGGTTTAGAAATCTTGGAACAGATCTTGGAACAAATCATGGAACAAAGCTTGGAACACATCTCATATCTTAGAGATTTGATCTTAGATCATTTTTCTTTTCTTTTGTAGCTGTAAGTAGTTTTCTTTTTCTTTTTCCTTCTCTCCATAGTGCAGCACCTGCTGGCTATGTCTTTGTATGCATTTTGAACTAGTTTAATGGAAGTTTTGTAATAGGATTTTTACATTATGGGATTTATGTTTGAATGTGATCTGCTTTATGCAAGGTTGCTGCCTTGTGATCCACCATTGCTTTTGCTGTGATTCAAAGCAATGGAGGACTGATTCTAAGGGCCACTCAGATGCATGTGACATGTGTGTCTGGGCTATCATGGTCCTATACAGCCTTAGCCCCACCACAGGACCCACTAGATTTGAAATTCCCATGGGAGCTTGAGCTGGTAGCCTTGTGACCATGGTGGTGGCAGCGATATTCTTGTTTTGTCTTGGGCTCCGTGAGGAGGATAACCTCTGGGAGAGTCTGTGACCATTCAAGTGGGCAGGTTATAGCCTTAGGGTGATTCTAATCCATCGATCTAAGATGGATCCTTCTTCTCTGCACCTGAGCTTGTATTAGCCTGGTGGGAGATTGTATAGAGGCAGACTCCCCTATATTTGTATAGATCCGCTATCAGATGTTAGATCTGATCTGGTTATAGAGATTGTAGGCTTATGACTGGACCATTGTAGCCTCACTCAAGTAATGGACAGCTAGATCGAAGGTTGTACTCAATCTCTGGTTGGTTCTATATGTCTGGGCTATCACGGTCCTATACAGCCTTAGCCCCACACATAGAGCTTTAGAGGTTGAGGTTTCCTATGGATTCTTGAGCTGGTAGCCTGGATGAAATAGTGCCTACAATGATTAACTTGTTTTGACCCATCCCTGGATTGTGGTTCCCCTATGGGATAGTCTGTGACCGTTTGAGTGGACAGGTTATAACCTTAAGGGATTACATCATGGAAGAGAGATGGGTTGGATCCTTTCTCCTCAGTGGTGATAATGTAGCCATTGGACAGGATTTCTATAGCATCAGATCTGAATCTGAGTTACAAAACTCCTCTGATCTAGGCTCAATAACATACTTCTCACCCTTTTATATTTATTTTCCACACTCCATCCTTCCTCTCAACCCTTTCTATAGTTTAGACATTAGGCTACCTTAGGATTTGTAAACGAAGTGACCTTAAACTCCCTTCCCTTAAGGACTGCCAGAGCTGTAGTAAGATCTGGAGGGACTACTAGAGATGGCTCCCTTGGAGCTGTAGATCATCTTTCCCAGTGGGACAAACTCTTACTTATCAAAACTTACAAAAATGGACCCTGTATCTTGCAGGTCTAGGACTTCTCAGTTGTGCTGATTTCATCCCCTATTTTATTTTGATTTTAAATTTCTTTTACCACAAACAAATAAAGAAAGCACAGCTGGGGAAGCAACAAGTTTTTCGCGCCGTTGCCGGGGAAAGTTGATCTATTAGTAGACCCTAAGTTTTTCTAGTTTTATTATTCTTTGGTAGTTAAGAATAATTGATACTGCTGATGTATTTGTGAATTTTTTTTGCAAATTTAGACAGTACCAGTGAAGGACAATTGGACTGCAATTGGAGCTTAGCTACCTCTGTTTGCAAACTCTCTAACTTTTAAAACTCTGCCTATCTTTCTTGAAAATTCTCTAGCAGTATCTAGGATAGTTGTAAATGTATTCTTTGAAGAGCTATAAATTAGTTAGATAAATTTGTTAATTGGAAAGTTATTTATTTGCAATGTGCCTGCAAGAAGCTCTCCTTGCTGTTGGTGTGCTTGTATGCTAGGGAGGAGATCTCTCAGCCCTACTTTAGAGCCTCTTAACCCTGAGTTAGAAAGGGAAAGGAGACTTAGAAGAGACAGGCACACCACAAGAATGTTGCCAAGTGAATCTGTGACAGCAAATATGGGTGAAGAACAACCCAGAACTCTCAAGGAGTTGAATGCTCCGGATGACTATAACTCCCCTTTTAGCATTCAATTCCCTGATGTTCAGGGGAATTATAAAATAAAGACTTCAATCATCCAGATGCTGCCCTCTTTCTATGGGCTTAGCAAGGAGGACCCTTACAAGCATATTGACCAGTTCTTGGCCTTGTGCACCACTTTTAATATCACTGGTTTGGGACCTGAGGCTACTAGGCTCAGACTCTTTCCTTCTCCGAAGGATAGGGCGATGACAGTTGACCACTCTTCCCAACAATAGCATTACTTCATGGAAAGACCTACAGACCAAGTTCCTGACCAAGTTCTTCCCTGAGACCAAAACTAGCCAGTTGAGGAAGGCAATTCTTGCTTTTGCCCAAGCCCCAACTGAGGATTTTAATCAAGCCTGGGATAGGTTTAAGGAAATGCTCAAACAATGCCCCCACCACAAGTTCCCAAACTGGCAGCTTGTTCAAAGCTTCTACAATGGGATTGATGAAAAAAATAGAGATATGGTTGATGCCTCTTGTGGTGGCACTTACATGCACAAAACTGCTGATGAGGCATGGGAATTGTTTGAGGTGATTAGTGAAAATGCTTTTTAAAAGCTATCCTTGGAAAGAACTAGTCAGGAGTCTGAGTCAAAAGTGGGGCCTGCTGCATTGACAAGAGGAAAAGTTTGTGACGTGTCTGGGAACAATGACCTGCAGCTGCAGATGGCAAACCTCTCTATGAAGTTTGACAAATTACTAACTGTGATGCAACCCAGAAGGGCTGCTCATGTGGCGGAGGCATGTCTGATATGCCAATCCCCACAGCACACAGTGGAGGAATGTCCATCTGCAGGGCAATATCCTGAATTGATATTGGAGCATGCTGCTGCTGCGCAATCTTTTAACCAGCAACAATCTAGTGGCTATAACAAACAGCCTTATGGTTTCCAGCACCAAAATGTTGGTTACCAATGGAGAGACCACCCAAATTTTAGGTGGAGGCAAGACAATTATATGCAGCCCCAGCAGATGTTGGCTGTGCCTCAAAGGCCACAGCAACAGCTCAATCAAGGGTATGCCCCTAGGTCTAACTTCTAGCACCATCAGCAGCCCCATCAGCAACAAAATCAGTTGGTCATACCCACTCTCAGCTAAGAAATGCTTCCTTCGAAGACCGGGTCTTGACTTCATTACAAAACCTGGGATCCTTGGCTCAGACTGTGGACTCTCATGGTCAGAGCCACCAGAAAATGGAAGAACAGATAAGCCAAATTTCAAATGCCTTGGCTAGGAGAGATGAAGGAAGGTTGCCCTGCCAGCCAGGTGCTAACCCTAAAGGTCAGTTTTTAATCAAAGAAGCTTCCTCAAGTTTTGAGGGAACCAATGCTATTACTACCCTAAGGTCTGGCAGGCTGATAGACAACCAGGTGGGTAACAGACCAGCAGAGGTCATTTCCACAGATGATGCAAATGATCATGATAGAGATATTTTTAGAACACAAAGCCAAGAATTGCCTGCCACCCTGTAGCAGGAGAAAAATAAAGAGGCTGTAGGTGAGCCTCAGTAGGAGGAAAAACATGAAAAAAGAAAAAAATAGAAGTATAGTCATGGGCTAGTAGTTGAGGGACCAGCAGTACCTCAGCTGTAATTTCCTCAAGCTTTGGATGGTTCTGTCCCTTTTGATAAAGGGAATGCCTAGATGGAGGAAATGATGGAGACCATCAGGCAGGTGAAAATCAATTTGCCCCTGCTTGAGGCAATTAAACAGGTCCCAACCTATGCAAAGTTCCTGAAAGACCTTTGCATCCAAAAGAGAAAAGCTAGAGGCCATGTGTCCAAAAAGGTCTTTGCAACTGATACAGTGAATTCTGTATTTAACATATCAATGCCTGAGAAGTTGTAAGATCCAGAGATACCCACTATTCCCTGCGTAATTGGAGACCATACAATTGGAAAAGCCCTTTTAGACCTTGGAGCCAGTGTTAACCTGTTGCCATACAGTGTATATTTGCAGCTACGTTTGGGGGGCTAAAAGCTACCCCCATTGTGCTAATGATGGCTGATAGGTCGGAGAGGAGAGCTCTGGGAATGGTTGAGGATGTGTTAGTGGGGGTGGATAAGTTTTTCTACCCTGTTGACTTCTTAGTTTTGGACATGGGCTGCAGCAATAGCCCAAATCTCATACCTGTTATATTGGGCAGGCCTTTCTTGGCCACTGCCAATGCATGCATTCAATGCAGGTCTGGAGTAATGGAGGTAAGTTTTGGACATATAAAAGTTTAGCTGAATCTGTACAACAGTGCAAAGTACCCTTAGATGGACAATGAGGAGAGCTTTGCAGTGGATGTACTAGAGGAAATTGTAGAAGAAGAATTTCCCACTCTGCTGGAGTGGGGCAACATTGTCAGGAATTTAGTAAAAATTTGGGACATGGTGGAGGAAGAGAGCCCAGATGTGATACCAAAAGACATGACCACATTGAAGCCTTCTGTGGGCTCCGTGCAACATTCCAGTTGGAAACCTACATTGCTGCCTCTTCCTCCAACCTCCAATGCACCAATTTTGCCATCCACCCTACAAGCCCCCGATCTGGAACTCAAGAAGCTTCCAGAAACATTAAAATATGCCTTCCTTGAGAAAGGTGATAAGCTTCCTGTGATTATCTCTTCCTCTCTTACCAATGAGCAGGAAGAGGAATTACTAACAGTTTTGAGGAAGCACAAGAAGGCAATTGGTTGGACCATTACCGATCTAGGAGGAATAGATGCATCAATTTGCATGCACAGGATTCATCTTAAGGAGGGAGCACTACCCTCCAAGGAAATGCAGAGGAAGTTAAATCCTCACATGCAGGAAGTGGTCCTCAAGGAGATCATCAAATTGCTAGATGCAGGGGTGATTTACCCCATCTCTGATTCTAACTGGGTGGCACCTATCCAAGTGGTGCCCATGAAATCTGGCATAACAGTGATTAAAACTAAAACTGGAGAGTTGAGACCATCCAGGGAGACCACTGGCTGGAGAGTGTGCATTGATTATAGGAAGCTCAACTCTAAGACCAGAAAGGACCACTTCCCTCTCCCCTTCATTGATCAAATTTGGATAAGTTGACTAGAAAAGCTTTTTACTATTTTCTTGACGGATACTCAGGGTACAACCAAATCCCTGTGCATCCTCAAGGCCAAGAGAAAACCACCTTTACTTGTCCTTTTGGTACCTTTGCTTACAGATGGATGCCTTTTGGGCTTTGTAATGCACCAGCCACTTTTCAGAGGTGTATGTATGCCATATTCTCTGATATGATTGACAAGTTTTTGGAGATTTTTATGGATGATTTTTCTGTCTATGGGGACAATTTTGGCCAGTGTCTACAACACCTCAGCCTAGTTTTGCAATGATGTGAGGAGACCAATCTGGTCTTAAGCTGGGAAAAGAGCCACTTCATGGTAACACAAGGCATTGTGTTGGGCCATGTAGTCTCTAAAGAAGGGCTTGAGGTAGACAAGGCCAAAGTTGACCTCATTGCCAATTTGCCCCCTCCAAAAATAGTCAAACAAATCAGATCATTCCTTGGGCATGCAGGATTTTACAAGAGGTTCATTAAGGACTTCAACAAAATTGCTAAGCCATTGTGCCACCTGCTCTACCAGGATGTGCCCTTTGACTTTTCTGTTGAATGTCTTAAGGCTTTTGAAACATTGAAAATATGCCTCACCCCTGCCCCTGTACTCCAAACGCCAGACTATACCCTGCCTTTTGAGATGATGTGTGATGCATCAGACTTGGCAATAGGTGCTGTTTTGGGCCAAAGAAAGGATAAGCTGCCTGTGGTCATTGCTATGTCAGCAAATCACTTGCCAAAGCTCAGCTAAACTATACCACAACTGAGAAAGAGCTTCTGGCAGTGGTTTATGCTGTTGACAAATTTAGAGCCTATCTACTAGGATCTAAAATTGTAATCTTCACTGACCATTCAGCATTGAAGTACCTATTGTCTAAGAAAGATGCTAAGCCTAGGCTGATGTTAAGACCTGAAAAGTACCACTTTTCACCCCTTAACTTAACCTTTGATTAGACCCTTAGCCACCTAATAAGTTCTTGTTAAGTCTTTTGTCTAGGTAATAATCAGCAGTGAAATAAGGTCAGGAATCCTGTTAAGGAGCCTGCTTTGGCACCAGATATCCCTCAGAAGAATGAACTCTGAATCCAGACCTGAACTGAGCCTCGCGCAGCTGACCCAAGCTTTAGAGGATTCAGGAGAAATATGCCTCGTGCAGTTCAACTGAGCTTCCCAAGACTTTACAGCAACCTCTCGCGCAGATGAGTGACTGAAGAGCTTCATAAACTCAAACTCGTGCAGCTCTCGCGAAGCTCAAGAGTAGAACAGATCGCGAAGTGTTGCGCAGTTCAAAGCAAGCCTCTCTCAATCTAGTGCAGTTCGCTCAGAACGGCTGAGGAGAGAGAGCTTTAGAAGATTCCTCGTGCAGTCGCTGCAGGATGCAATTATCAGAAGAAGAATGCCTCGCGCAGCTCTCGTGCCATTCAAGAAAGAAAACATCTTGGCAAACGCAAAGCCAACCTCGTGAAAATCAAGTGAGACATAGAACCTCGTGCAGTTCAGAACTCAGTAGAGCGTCGCGAGGTAACTCGCGAAGTCCAGTAAAGAGAAGTGCTCGTGAAGTTCTCGCGCTGCACAATTTCACTCTCATAAAGATCAGCCCAGTGAAGACCAAGCGACCTCGCGACTGCTTGAATTTCAACCTCGCGACACTTGAGACTACGTTTTCTATTCAACCTCATGAAGCCCAATCCGAGTGAGCAAGCAATTCTCTCCTCAATGCTTTAGAAGAGCAAACCAAGGTGTCAAATCATCCTAGCGAAGAGCAAAGAGCTACCACGTGACAAGTCTGGGAAACTATAGCTACCTAGCAAAGCTTTGACCCTAAACTTCCATCTCTTCAGCAGAGGACCTTCTGAGTGTTTCCAGTGATTAGGGCACGCACTCCCATGCTCAAATCTTCGTGCACGCACCCTGAGGCATCCAAAGATCATTATTAGGCCACGTGGCATAGTTAAAATTAGGGTTTCCTAACCCTAATGCGCCGCCACCCCACTGCTATATAAACCCATACATAGTTTAGGTTTAGGTATCTAGGAACCCATCTCAGATCATTTTTCCTTTTCTCTTTCTTTTTAGCAGTAAGTAATTTTCTTTTTCTTTCCTTCTCTCCATAGTCCAGGACTTGCTGGCTATGCCTTTGTATGTATTTTTGAATTAGATCAATGGAAGTTCTGTAATAGGATCTGTACTTTGTGGGATTGGTGTTTATGTGTGAGATGCTTTGTGCAAGGCTGCTGCCTTGTGATCTGCCATTACTTTGGCTATGTTTCAAAGTAATGGAGGACTAATTCTAAGGCCCATTCAGATCCAAGTGACCTGTGTGTTTGGGCTATCATGGTCCTACAGCCTTAGCCCCACCACAGGACCCACTAGATCTGAAATCCCCATGGGAGCTTGAGCTCGTAGCCTTGTGAGCATGGTTGTAGCAGCGATATTCTTGTTTTGTTTTGGGCTCCGTGAGGAGGATAACCTCTGGGATAGTTTGTGACCATTTAAGTGGACAGATTATAGCCTTAAGGTGATTCTAATCTACCAATCCAAGATGGATCCTTCTTCTTTACACCTGAGCTTGTAGAAGCCTGGTGAGAGATTGTACAAAGGCAGACTCCCCTATATTTGTATAGATCCACCATCAGATGTTGGATCTGATCTGGTTATAGAGATTATAGGCTGGTGACTGGACCATTGTAGCATCGCTCAAGCAATGGACAGCTAGATCGAAGGTTCTACTCAATCTCTTGCTGGTTCTATGTGTCTGGGCTATCATGGTCCCACAGCCTTAGCCCCACATATAGAACTTTAGAGGTTGAGGTTCCCTATAGATTCTTGAGCTGGTAGCCTGGATGAAATAGTGCCTGCAATGATTTACTTGTTATGTTTTGACCCATCCCTGGATAGTGGCTCCCCTATGAGATAATCTGTGACCATTTAAGTGGATAGGTTATAGCCTTAAGGGTGGAATCATGGCAGAGTGATGGGTTGGATCCTTTCTCCTCAGTGGTGATAATGTAGCCTCTGGACAGGATTTCTATAACATCATATCTGAATCTGAGTTACAAAACTTCTCTGACCTTGGCTCAAATAACGTACTTCTCACCCTTTTTATACTTATTTTCCAAACTCCATCCATCCTCTCAACCCTTTCTGTAGTTTAGATATTAAAATACTTATATTAAGTGACCTTAAATTCCCGTCCTTCTAGGACTGCCAGATCTGTAGATAGATCTGGAGGGACTACTAGAGATGGCTCCCTTGGAGCTCTAGATCACCTTTCCCTGTGGGACAAACTCTTACTTATCAAAACTTGTTACAAAGGACCCTGTATCTTGCAGGTATAGGACTTCTGAGTTGTGCTGGATTCACCCCCTGTTTTACTCTGTCTTTAATTTTTAAATAACTTTCACCACCAACCAATAACGTAAGCACACCAGAAATTATCAACAAGTTTTTGGCGCTGTTGCCGGGGAAAGATGATCTATTAGTAGACCCTTAGTTTTTGTATTCTTAGTATTCTTTGCACATGTGAATAATTGATACTGCTGACATAATTTTGAACCTTTCTTGCAGATCTAGACAGCAGCAGTGAAGGATAGTTGGATTGCAATTGGAGCATAGCTACCTCTATTTGCAAACTCTCTGACTTTTAAAGCTCTGTCTATCTTTCTTAAAAATTTTTGTTTTTTTTAGCAGTATCTAGGATAGTTTAAATGTATTCTTTGAATAGCTGTAAACTAGTTCGATAAATTTGTTAGTGTACAATCATTCTTTTGCGCTGTGCTTGCAAGAGGCTTTCCTTGCTGTTGGTGTGCTTGTATGCTAGGGAGGAGACCCCTCAGCCCTGCTTTAGAGCCTCTTAACCCTGAGTTAGAAAGGGGAAGGAGACTTAGAAGAGACAGGCACACCACAGGAGAGCCCCCAAGGGAATCTGTGACAGTAATTATGGGTGAAGAACAGCCCAGAACCCTCAAGGAGTTGAATGCTCCGGATGACTATAACTCATTTAGCATTCAATTCCCTGATGTTCAGGGGAACTATGAGATAAAAACTTCAATCATCCAGATGATGCTAGCTTTCCATGGGCTTAGCAAAGAGGACCCTTACAAGCATATAACCAGTTCTTGGCCTTGTGCACCACTTTTAATATCACTGGTTTGGGACCTAAGGCTACTAGGCTCAGACTCTTTCCCTTCTCTCTGAAGGTTAGGGCCAATACCTTGCTGACCACTCTTCCCAACAATAGCATTGCTTCATGGAAAGACCTGCAAACCAGATTCCTAACCAAGTTCTTCCCTGAGACAAAAAGTAGCCAGTTGAGCAAGGAGATTCTTGCATTTGCTCAATCCCTAACTGAGGATTTTAACTAGTCCTAGGATAGGTTTAAAGAGATGCTCAAACAATGCCCCGACCACAAGATCCCTGAGTGGCAACTTGTACAAAGCTTCTACAATGGGATTGATGAGAAAAATAGAGATATGGTCGATGCCTCTTGTGGTGGATCCTACATGCACAAGACTGCTGAGGAGGCATGGGAACTGTTTGAGGTGATTAGTGAGAATGCTTTTCAAAAGCCATCCCTGGCAAGAACTAGTCAGGAATCTGAGTCAAAGGTGGTGCCTGTTGCTGGATCAAGAGGAAAAGTTTATGAGGTGTTTGGGAACAATGACCTGTAGCTGCAGATGGCAAACCCCTCTATGAAGTTTGATAAATTATTGACTGTGATGCAACCCAGAAGGGCTGCTCATATGGCTGAGGCATGTCTGATATGCCAGTCCCCACAGCACACAGTGGAGGAATGTCCATCTATAGGGCAATTTCCTGAATTGATGTTGGAACATGCTGCTGCTACTCAATCTTATAGCCAGCAGCAATCTGGGGGCTACAATAGGCAGCCATATGGATACCAGAACCAAAATACTGGTTACCAATGGAGAGACCACCCAAATCTGAGGTGGAAGCAGGACAACTACTTGCAGCCCCAGCAGATGTTGGCCTTACCACAAAGGCCACAGCAGCAGTTCAATCAAGGGAATGCCCCTAGGTTTACCTTCCAGCACCATCAGCAGCCCCGTCAGCAGTAAAATCAGTTGGTCTTACCACCTTCTTAGCCTAGAAATGTTTCTTTTGAGGACCAAGTCTTGACTTCATTGCAAAACTTGGGTTCCTTGGATCAGACTGTGGACTCTCATGGTCAGAGCCTCCAGAAAATGGAAGAGCAACGGAGCCAAATGTCAAAAACCTTGGCTAGGAGAGATGAAGGCAGATTGCCCTGCCAGCCAATTGCTAACCCTAAGGGTCAGTTTTTAATTGAGAAAGCTTCCTCAAAGTTTAAGGATACCAATGTTATCACTACCCTAAGGTCTGGCAAGCTGGTAAACAACCAGGTGGGTAACAGATCAGCTGAGGCAATTTCCACAGCTGATGCAAATGATCACGATAGAGAAGTTGTGGGACCACAAAGCCATGAAGTGCCTGCCACTTTACAATAGGAGAAAAATAATGAGGCTGTAGTTGAGCTGCAGCTGAGAGCAAAACATGAAAAAAGAAAGAAACCGAAGTTTAGTCATGGGCTAGCAGCTGAGGATCCAGCAGAACCTCAGCTGCCATTTCCTCAGGCTTTGAATGGTCGTCTCCCTTTTGATAAAGGGAATGCCCAGATGGAGGAAATGATGGAGACCTTCAGCATAAAATCAATTTACCTGGCGAGGCAATTAAACAAGTCCCGGCCTATGCAAAGTTCCTGAAAGACCTCTGTACCCAAAAGAGAGGCTAGAGGCCATGTGTCCAAGAAGGTCTTTGCAACTGATACAGTGAATTCTGTATTTAACATATCAATGCCTGAGAAGATGTAAGATCCAGGGATACCCACTATTCCTTGCGTAATTGGAGACCATACAATTGGAAAAGCCCTTTTAGACCTTGGAGCGTTAACCTGTTGCCATACAGTGTATATCTGCAACTAGGTTTGGGGGAGCTGAAGGATACCCCCATCGTGCTGATGATGGCTGACAGGTCTGAGAGGAGACCTCTGGGAATGGTTGAGGATGTCTTAGTAGGTGCGAATAAGTTTTTCTACCCTGCTGACTTCTTAGTTTTGGACATGGGCTGTAGCACTAGCCCAAACCTCATACCTGTTATACTAGGTAGGGCTTTCTTGGCCACAGCCAATGCATGCATTCAATGCAGGTCTGGAATAATGGAGGTAACTTTTGGACATATGAAAGTTGAGATGAATGTGTACAACAGTGCAAAGTACCCTCAAATGGACAATGAGGAGAGCTTCGCAGTGGATGTACTAGAGGAAATTGTGGAAGAGGAATTGCCCACTCTGTTGGAGTGGGGCAACATTGTCAGGAATTTAGTTAAAATTTGGGACATGGTAGAGGAAGAGGGCCCAGATGGGAGATCAAAAGACATGACCATATTGAAGTCTTCTGTGGGCTCAGTGCAGCATTCCAGTTGGGAACCTACATTGATACCTCTTCCTCCAACCTCCAATGCACCAATTTTGCCATCCACCCAACAGGCCCCTGATCTGGAACTCAACAAGCTTCCAGAAACACTAAAATATGCTTTCCTTAAGAAAGTTGATAAGCTTCATGTGATTATCTCTTCCTCCCTTACCAATGAGCAGGAAGAGGAATTACTCACAGTTTTGAGGAAGTACAAGAAGGCAATTGGCTGGACCATTGCCGATCTGGGAGGAATTGATGCATCAGTCTACATGCATAGGATTCATCTTGAGGAGGGAGCACTACCCTCCAGGGAAATGCAGAGGACGTTAAATCCTCACATGCAGGAAGTGGTCCTTAAGGAAATCATTAAATTGCTAGATGCAGGGGTGATTTACCCCATCTCTGATTCTCATTGGGTGGCAGCTATCCAAGTGGTGCCCAAGAAATCTGGCACAACAGTGATTAAGACTGAAATTGGAGAGTTGAGGCCAGCCAGGGCAACCACTGGCCGGGGAGTGTGCATTGATTATAGGAAGCTCAACTCTAAAACTAGAAAGGACCATTTCCCTCTCCCCTTCATTGATCAAATTCTAGACAAATTGGCTTGAAAAGCTTTTTACTGTTTTCTTGATAGGTACTCAGGGTACAACCAAATCCCTGTGCATCCTCAAGACCGGGAGAAAACCACCTTTACCTGTCCCTTTGGAACCTTCGCTTATAGAAGGATGCCTTTTGGACTCTGTAATGCGCCAGCCACTTTCCAGAGGTATATGTATGCCATATTCTTTGACATGATTGACAAGTTTTTGGAGATTTTTATGGATGACTTTTCTGTCTATGGGGACAGCTTTGGCCAGTGTCTACAGCTCCTCAGCCTAGTTTTGCAAAGATGTGAGGAAACCAATTTGGTTTTAAGCTGGGAAAAGAGCCACTTCATGGTAACACAAGGCATTGTGTTGGGCCATGTAGTCTCTAAAGAAGGGCTTGATGTAGACAAAGCCAAAGTGGACCTCATTGCCAATTTTCCCCCTCCAAAAATAGTCAAGCAAATCTGATCCTTCCTGGGGAATGTAGGATTTTATAGGAGGTTCATTAAGGACTTCAGCAAAATTGCTAAGCCATTGTGCCACCTGCTCTGTCAGGATGTCCCCTTTAACTTTTCTGCTGAATGTCTGAAGGCTTTTGAAACATTGAAAATATGCCTCACCTCTGCCCCTGTACTCCAAACACCGGACTATACCCTGCCTTTTGAGCTGATGTGTGATGCATCAGACCTGGCAATAGGTGCTGTGTTGGGCCAAAGAAAAGATAAAATGCCTGTGGTCATTGCCTATAGCAGCAAATCACTTGCTGAAGCTCAGCTGAACTATACCACAACTGAGAAAGAGCTTCTAGCAGTGGTTTACGCTGTTGACAAATTTAGAGCCTACCTACTAGGATCTAAAACTGTGATCTTCACTGACCATTCGGCATTGAAGTACCTATTGTCCAAGAGAGATGCTAAGCCTAGGCTGATTAGATGGATACTCCTGCTACAGGAGTTTGACATCGAAATCAAGGACAAAAAGGGTGTGGAGAATGTGGTGGCTGACCACTTGTCCAGAATTATCTTGGAGAAATGCCTGGATGGCCCTACAAATGATGCCTTCCCTGATGAGCATTTATTTGCCATCCACTCCTTAGTCCCTTGGTTTGCACACATTGTCAATTATCTAGTTATAGGAAAGATTCCTCCCCACTGGACCAAAATGGATAAAGACCTATTCTTCTCACGGGTCAAGTATTTTTTCTAGGAGGAACCTTGCCTATACAAGTATTGTGCCGACCAAATCATCCGAAGATGTGTTCCCGAAAGTGATATCACCAGTATTCTGGCCATTTCCATGAAAATGCCTGTGGAGGCCACTTTAGTGGGAGAAAAACCGCTGACAAGGTCCTGCAGTGTGGTTTTTACTGGCCATCCTTATTCAAGGATGCATATACACACTGCAAGGTATGTGAGAGATGTCAGAAATTAGGAGGGTTGTCTAAAAGAAATTCAATGCCCTTACAGCCCATCCTTGTTGTAGAATTGTTTGATGTATGGGGAATAGACTTCATGGGCCCCTTTCCCCCCTCGAATGGTTTCCACTTCATCTTAGTGGCAGTGGACTATGTTTCCAAATGGGTAGAAGCCATTATCACAAGAACCAATGTTAACCAGGTGGTCCTCAAATTCATAAAGCACAACATTTTCTCAAGATTTGGAACCCCTAGAGCTATTATCAGTGATGGGGGTAGCCATTTCTGCAACAGGAATTTCGAGAGATTGTTCAAGAAATATTCTGTGACCCATAGGATTGCTACTCCCTACCACCCACAAACAAGTGGGCAAGTTGAAATTTCTAATAGGGAGATCAAGCACATCCTTGAGAAAACAGTTAGGACTGACAGGAAAGATTGGGCTGAGAAACTGGATGATGCACTGTGGGCCTATAGGACTACCTATAAGACTCCCATTGGAATGTCCCCATTCAGACTAGTCTATGGCAAGGCCTGCCATCTCCCAGTAGAGTTAGAACATAGGGCCTATTGGGCCATTAAGAACTTGAACATGGACCTAACTTCTGCTGGTCAACACAGGTCATTACAACAATCAGAATTTGATGAGCTGAGGATGGATGCTTACACCAATGCCAGGATCTACAAGGAACGGGCTAAAGCTTTCTTCGACAAGGGCCTGCTGAGAAAAAGCCTCGAACCGGGTGGTAAGGTTTGGTTATTCAACTCCAAACTAAAATTCTTTCTTGGCAAATTAAAATCCAGATGGGATGGTCCCTATGTTGTCGTGAATGTTTCACCATCTGGTGCTGCGGAAGTCAAGGATCCCAAATCTGGGACGACCTTCAAAGTGAATGGTCAGAGGCTTAAGCCTTGCATTGAACGACTTGCAGAGCCTATGTGCACTATTCATTTTCATGAGACCCTACCTCTACTTGACCCGCAGTTGTGTCCATATTGTACTATACTACTTTTGTTTCTACCTTAGGGGTTATGTGGAGTTTGATATTGTTGAGCTTGATAGAGTTTATGTGGGATTGGTATGATTTCTTCTTCTTCTTCTGCGAACTGCTGATTTGGCCCTCGCGCATTCCAAATTGTGATTTGGGAAGACTCGCGCAATTCGCATAGACAATTTCTTTCGCTGTCGCGAGTTTTAATGCTGCAGAATCTCTCGTGCACTTCCAGCTCTAACTCCCATAATCGCGCGATTCTGATATCTCGTGATTCCCTTACCCAGCTGTGCGAGTCTAATGCATTTGTCATTTCCCACACTGACTGCTGGGACTTGACGTTTCCCAACTCACTCTCAATTAATGGCGGCGACTTGGATTTTATTCAACCGTTTCGTCTTCCACCATCCTCGCCTTTAAATACGCAGGGAGGCCCTGTTCATCTTCATCGCATCCTATCTCCTCTCACCCTAGCGGTCCTTCCCTAATCCTAATCATGGCAGATGACAAGCCAAATGAGCTGCCTAACATGTTTTACCATATGTGGCTGGACCCGCCGCCACCTAAAGAGTCGGATCCCCTCCAACCCCTCTGGAATGAATATGAGGAGGTTCTGCAAATCCTTGCCAAGGAGGAGGAGGAGGAAAAGCTTCAGCCGCAGAAGAAGAAGCTAAAGACAGATCCATCCCCTGCCCCCTCCACTCCACCCCTTTCCCCGCCTACTCCACCCCCTCCCCCACCTTCTCAACTCCCACTCCCCTGATCTCTCTCCCTCTCCCTCCTCTGTTTTTGTAATTTACTTTTTATTAATATCTTCCTTTTCTGATATGCTCTACAGTTTTCTGTTGTTGGTTACTTTATTTCTTATTCTTGTCTTTTATGCTGTAATAGTTCTGCTGCACATTCACCTTTGAACCAATGAGGACACTGCTCCTCATAGGTTTGGGGGCGTGCCAGGCAAACCCTGCCAATGGAATAGCTAACATAAATGCAGTAGACTCATCTGAGCAATATGGAAATGGACCTCTGTTCACTTAAGAATCATGAAATTAAGAAGTTTAAAATTTATGCAAACCTTGGACATTATAAACTTCTAATATTCCACATCTCCATGATAATATCACCAAGGAAACCTACTTGTATCAGCACTTAGTGAATCATTAGAGAGAGAAAAATGTGAGGACATACTTGAAAGTTCAAAGGATGACCATAACCTGTGAGAATTGGGCTTACAAAATTTTTCTATTCTTTGAGGAGTAACTAAGGCATTTCTTTTAGTTCTCATGACAATCGACAGTACTCATGAGACCTAGGAAAGGATCAAGGCCTTCTCTTGGACAGTTTGAGCCTAAAAGACCAATCCTAAAGCAACTGCCCTTGTCCATACCCCCTTTGAGCTTTAAATCCTAAATTTCTTCAAAATACACCTGAGTACTTGAACCTGAACCTATGAACCTGATTCAACCTACCCTCACTCTGAGAATTCAGAAGGTAAAGGAGAAAGAGTTGAAGATGGACTAGCTATGGTCAACATTAGGTGAATGGAGAAGAAGGATCTCAAAAATCTGGCAGTATGGTAACTGAGAACATGGTGGCATTTCTGAAAAGCAAAAACAAAATAAAAAGAAGGAAACTCCAGTAAAAAGAAACAAAAGTAATAATGAAGAGGAATAAGGGAGAAGTCAAGAGGAACTTTCATTGAAAAATCAAAATCAAGAAGAGAAACTGATGACTTCAAATCGAAAAATCTTAAAGAAGATGAAGGGAGCTGAATTATGGAAGGTGAAGTCATGAACCACCTCTGTGACCTACTGATTTCTCAAATTGGAACCCCTTTTCAACCTTCCATTCTTTTTAACCCTATCTCATAAGCCACATTACAGCCCAGTTAAAAGCCCTTGTGATCCAAAGTTCAGTGAGCTGTCACGTGAAGATAAGGAATTATCCAATCTATGGTGAGGAACTGCCAATGATGTCAACACTTAAGAACTCTACCTATGCTCATGCTTACAAACCCATTTGGGGGATGTAACTTCTCTTGAGCCTGTGAGAAAATGAACCCCTCAACAAACCTTTAGGAGAGTATGCCCTGCAAAGTTTTCTTTTGGGTCTGAACTTGAATGCATTATGTATGACCTTAACCTAATTTTTTTTTTACATAAGGATAAGCTCAGTGCTGACACACACTTGTGCAGTATTCTGTGATTGCAAACTATTTGGAAATGTTGTGCAATCATGAGAGTTTATGCTGTTTAAGTTACTGTGCAACCAATGAATTAAATTTCTTTTATGTGTATTGATTCAAGAGTAGACTAAATCTGATTCCTTAACTGCTCATTGGATGATATTGCACTTTTGTTAATTGTTTCATTTGAGAAGTTTGTGGGTGTCTTCACTGAAAACCCTCAGGAGAATTCACTCCTCCACTAGGAATCACCTAGGGGTTTAAAAGGCTAGGTACATATGCTAAATGTATCCGTGCTCCCTACGAAAGTGGCATTTAATTTTTAGAGTAGATTTAATGTAGCTTTGCTAAGGGACTAGCAAAGATTAGGTTTGGGGGTGTATTAAGACTTGAAAAGTACCACTTTTCACCCCTTAACTTAACCTTTGATTAGACCCTTAGCCACCTAATAAGTTCTTGTTAAGTGTTTTGTGTAGGTAATAATCAGCAGTGAAATAAGGCCAAAAATCCTGTTAAGGAGCCTGCTTTAGCACCAGATATCCGTCAGAAGAATGAACTTTGAATCTAGATCTGAAATGAGCCTCGCGCAGCTGACCCAAGCTTTAGAGGATTCAGGAGAAATATGCCTCGCGCAGTTCAACTGAGCTTCCCAAGACTTTCCAGCAACCTCTCACGCAGATGAGTGACTGAAGAGCCTCAGAAACTCAAACTCGCGTAGGTCTCGTGAAGCTCAAGAGTAGAAAACATCGTGCAGTGTCACGCAATTCAAAGTAGACCTCTCTCAATCTCACACAGTTCGCTCAGAATGGCTGAGGAGAGAGAGCTTCAGAAGATTCCTCGCGCAGCTGTCGCACAGTTGCCGCGGGATGTAATTTTCAGAAGAAGAACTCCTCACACAATTCTCGCGCCATTCAAGAAAGAAAATATCCTTTTGAAGGCAAAGCCAACCTCGCGAAAGATCAAGTGAGACATAGAACCTCGCGCAGTTTAGAACTCAGTAAAGCCTCGCGAGGTAACTCGCGAAGTCTAGTAAAGAGAAGTGCTCGCGAAGTTCTCGCATTGCTTAAATTCACTCTCGTGAAGATCAGCCCAGCGAAGATCGAGCGACCTCGCGACTGCTTGAATTTCAACCCCTTGACACATGAGACTGTGTTTTCTATTCAACCTCGCGAAGCCCAATCCAGCGAGAGCGTAATTCTCTACCACGCGACTGCCTGAAGAGCAAACTAAGGCAACCTCGTGACGGCTGAAGCTTCAGTGTCAAAATCATCCTAGTGAAGAGCAAAGAGCTACCACGCGACAAGTCTAGGAAACTATAGCAACCTAGCGAAGCTATGACCCTAAACTTCCATCTCTTCAGTAGAGGACCTTCTGGGTATTTCCAGTGATTAGGGCACGCACTCCCATGCTCAAATCTCCGTGCACATGCCCTGAGGCATCTAAGGATGGTTATTAGGCCACGTGGCATTGTTAAAATTAGGGTTTCTTAACCCTAATGTGCTGCCACCCCATTGCTATATAAACCCATACCTAGCTTAGGTTTAGGTATCTGGGAACCCATCTCAGATCATTTTTCCTTTTCTCTTTCTTTTTAGCAGTAAGTAATTTTCTTTTTCTTTCCTTCTCCCCATAGTCCAGCACTTGCTGGCTATGCCTTTGTATGTATTTTTGAATTAGATCAATGGAAGTTCGGTTATAGGATCTGTACTCAAATCTCCGTGCACACACCCCGAGGCATCCAAGGATCAGTAGAAGGCCATGTGGCATCGTTAAAATTAGGGTTTCCTAACACTAATGCATTGCCACCCCACTGCTATATATACCCAGGCCTAGCATTGGTTTAGGTATCTGGGAACCTATCTCAGATCGCTTTTCTTTTCTCTTTTGTTTTTAGCAGTAAGTAGTTTTTCTTTTTCTTTTTCTTTTCTTCTCTCCATAGTCCCGCAATTGCTGGCTATGACTTCGTATATGTATTTGAGTTAGATTAATGGAAATTTTGTAATAGGATTTATACTTTATGGGATTGCTGTTGATTTGTGAGATGCTTTGTGCAAGGCTGCTGCCTTGTGATCCGCCATTGCCTAGGCAATGGAGGACTGATTTTAAGGGCCACTTAGATCCAAGTAACCTACGTGTCTGGGCTATCATGGTCTTCCAACCTTAGCCCCACCACAGGACCTACTAGATCTGAAATCCCCATGTGAGCTTGAGCTGGTAGCCTGGTGAACATGGTGGTAGCAGCGATAATCTTGTTTTGTCGTGGGCTCCGTGAGGAGGATAACCTCAGGGATAGTCTGTGACCATTTAAGTGGACAGATTATAGCCTTAGGGTGATTCTGATCCACCGATCCAAGATGGATCCTCCTTTTTTTAACCTAAGCTTGTAGAAGCCTGGTGAGGGATTGTACAGAAGCAAACTCCCCCATAGTTGTATAGATCTGCCATCAGATGCCAGATCTGATCGGGTTATAGAGATTGTAGGCTGGTGACTGGACCATTCTAGCCTCTCTCAAGCAATGGATAGCTGGATCGAAGGTTGTATTCAACCACTTGCTGGTTCTATGTGTTTGGGCTATCATGGTTTTCCAGCCTTAGCCCCACACATGGAACTTTAGAGGTTGAGGTTCCCTATGGAATCCTGAGCTGGTAGCCTGGATGAAATAGTGCCTGTAATGATTTAATAGTCATGTTCTGACCCATCCCTGGATAGTGGCTCCCCTATGGGATAGTCTGTGACCATGAAAGTGGACAGGTTATATCCCTAAGGGTGGAGTCATGGCAGTAGAGATGGGTTGGATCCTTTCTCCTCAGAGGTGATAATGTAGCCTCTGGACAAGATTTCTATAACATCAGATCTGAATCTGAGTTACAAAACTTCTCTGACCTTGGCTCAAAAACATATTTCTCACCTTTTTATAATTATTTTCCACACTCCATCCATCCTCTCAATCCTTTCTGTAATTTAGTTATTAGAATACTTAGAATAAGTGACCTCAAACTCCCCTCCTTTTAGGACTGCCAGATCTGGAGGGACTACTAGAGATGGCTCCCTTGAAGCTCAAGATCACCTTTCCCTGTGGGACAAACTCTTACTTATCAATACTTGCTACAAAGGACCCTGTATCTTGTAGGTCTAGGACTTCTGAGTTGTGTTGGATTCACCCCTTGTTTTACTCTGTCTTTGATTTTTAAATAACTTTCACCACCAACCAATAATGTAAGCACACCAGAAATCATCAACAACTGATTAGATGGATACTCCTGCAAGAGTTTGACATCGAAATCAAGGACAAAATGGGTGTGGAGAATGTGGTGGCAGACCACTTGTCCAGAATTGTCTTGGAGAAATGCCTTGATGGTCCTACAAATGATGCCTTCTCGGATGAGCAATTATTTGCCATCCAATTCTTGGTCCCTTGGTTTGCACACATTGTCAATTATCTAGTTATAGGAAAGATTCCTGCCCACTGGACCAAAATGGACAAAGACTTGTTTTTCTTAAAGGTCAAATATTTTTTCTGAGAGGAACCTTGCCTATACAAGTACTGTGCAGACCAAATCATCCGAAGATGTATTCCTGAAAGTGATGTCCCCAGTATTCTAGCCATGTGCCATGAAAATGCCTATGGAGGCCACTTTAGTGGGAGAAAAATAGTTGACAAGGTCCTGCAGTGTAGGTTTTACTGGCCTTCTTTATTCAAAGATGCATATACACGCTGCAAGGCATGTGTGAGATGTCAAAAATTAGGAGGGTTGTCTAAAAGAAATTCAATGCCTTTGCAGCCCATCCTTGTTGTAGAACTATTTAATGTATGGGGTATAGACTTCATGGGCCCCTTTCCTCCTTCTAATGGTTATCAGTTCATCTTAGTGGCAGTGGACTATGTTTCCAAATGGGTAGAAGCCATTGCCATAAGAACCAATGACAATCAGGTGGTCCTCAAATTTGTAAGGCAGCACATTTTCTCTAGATTTGGAACCCCTAGAGCTATTATCAGTGATGGGGGTAGACATTTCTGCAACAGAAATTTCGAGAGCTTGCTCAAGAAATATTCTGTGACCCATAGGATTGCTACTCCCTACCACCCACAGACAAGTGGGCAAGTTGAAATTTCCAATAGGGAGATCAAGCACATCCTTGTGAAAATAGTAAGGACTGACAGGAGAGATTGGGCCGATAAAATGAATGATGCACTGTGGGCTTATAGGACTGCCTATAAGACTCCCATTGGAATGTCCCCATTCAGACTGGTCTATGGCAAGGCTTGCCATCTCCCAGTAGAGTTAGAACACAAGGCCTATTAGGCCATTAAGAATTTCAATATGAACCTAACTTCTGCTGGTCATGGCAGGTCATTGCAGCTGTCTGAATTGGATGAGCTGAAGATGGATGCTTACACAAATGCCAGGATCTACAAGGAACAGTCCAAAGCTTTCTTTGACAAGGGCTTGCTGAGAAAAAGCCTCATACCTGGTGGTAAGGTTTGGTTATTCAACTCTAAACTAAAATTCTTTCCTGGCAAATTAAAATCCAGATGGGAAGGTCCCTATGTTGTCTTAAATGTTTCCCCATCTGGTGCTGTGCTGTGGAAGTCAAGGATCCCAAATCTGGGAGGACCTTCAAAGTGAATGGTCAGAGGCTTAAGCCTTGTATTGAAAAACCTGCGGACCCTATAAACACTATTCATTTTCATGGGACTCCTACCTCTACTTGAGCCACAGTTGTGTCCATGTTGTACTATACTACTTTTGTTTCTTCAATAATTTTTAAGAAATTGTAGTGTTTATGTGGAGTCTGAATATGTTGAGCTTGATAGAGTTTATGTGGGATTTGTATGATTTCTTCTTCTTCTTCTGCGAATTGCTGATTTTTGAATTGAATGCATATTGTTTGAATATTTTTGATGAGTATGCTGCACTACCTGTATTGCCCCTGCTTGGTACTAAGCCCTCGCGCATTCCAAATTGAGATTTGGTAAGCTCTCGCACAATTCACATAGAACATTTATTTCACTGTCGCGAGCTTCAACAAATGCTGCAGAGTCTCTCGTGCACTTCAAGTTCCAACATCCATCATCACGAGATTCAGTTATCTCGTGATCCCCTTGCCCAGCTGCGCCAGACAAATGCATTTGTCATTTCCCACGCTGATTGCTGGGACTTGTCGTTTCCCAACTCACTCTTAATTAATTGCGGCAATTTGGATGTTATTCCATCGTTTCATCTTTCACCATCCTCATCTTTAAATACACAAGGAGCCCCTTTCATATTCATCTCATCCTTTCTCCTCTCACCCTAGCGGTCCTTCCCTAGTCCTAACAATGGCAGATGACAAGCCTAATGCGCTGCCTAACAAGTTTTACCCGATGTGGTTGGAACTGCCCCCACCTAAAGCGCCGGACCCCCTACAACCCCTCTGGGATGAATACGAGGAGGTTCAGCTGATCTTGGCTAAGGAGGAGGAGGAAAAGCTCCAGCCACAGAAGAAAAAGCAAAAGATAGAATCATCCCCTGCCCCCTCCACTCAACCCCTTCCACCACCTTCTCACCCCCCCCCTTCTCACCCCCCCATCCTTGATCCCTCTCTCCTCCCTTCTTTCTTTTTGTAATTTTCTTTTTAGTCTTAATGAAATTTTTTTGTTCTGATTATTCTATCCAGTTCTCTGTTCTTGGTTGTTTTCTTTCTTGTTGTTTCCTTTTATTATGCCCTTAATAAATCTACTGCACAGACACCTCTGAACCAATGAGGACACTGCTCCTCATAGGTTTGGGGGTGTGGCAGGTAGACCCTGCCAATGGAATAGTTAACCTAAGTGCAGCAGAGTCATGTGAGTAATATGGAAATGGATCTATGTTCACTTAAGAATCATGACAAATAAGAAATTTAAAATTTCTGTAAACTTTAGACATTATAAACTTTTAATATTTCACATTTCCATGACGAGATCACCAAGGAAACTCACTTGTATCAGCACTTAGTGAATCATTAGAGAGAGAAAAAGGTGAGGACCTACTTAAAAGTTCAAAGGAAGACCATAACCAGTGAGAATTGGGCCTATAAAATTTTATCTTATTTTTTCATCCTTTGAGGAGTGACTAAGGCAATTTCTTCTAGTTATAAAGACTGGCTGAGTCACTGTGCTCACTAGAAGTTAGGCAACTCCAAGTTGAAACAACTGACAGCACTCATGAGACTTAGGAAAGGATCAAGGCCTTCTCCTGGACAGTTTGAGCCTAAAAAGACCAACCCTAAAGCAATTGCCCTTGTCCATACCCCCTTTGAGCTTTAAATCCTGGATTTCTTCAAAATACACCTGAGTACTTGTACTTGAACCTATGAACCTGATTCAGTCTATCCTCACTCTGAGAATTCAGAAGGTAAAGGAGAAAGAGTTGAAGATGGACTAGCTATGGTCAACATTAGGTGAATGGAGAAGAAGTATCTCAAAATTTTGGCAGTATGGTAACTGAGAACATGGTGGCATTTCAGAAAAGCAAAAATAAAAATAAAAAGAAGAAAATTCCATCAAAAAGAAACAAAAATAATAATGAAGAGGAGTAAGAGAGGAGTTAAGAGGGAACTTTCATTGGAAAATCAAAATCAAGAAGAGAAACTGATCACTTCAAATCTAAAAATCTCAAAGAAGATGACGGGAGCTGAATTCAAGAAGGTGAAGTCATGAACCACCTCCTTCACCTACTGATTTCTCAATTTTGAACCACTTTTCAACCTTCCATTCATTTTAACCCAACTCCATAAGCCACATTACTGCCCAGTTAAAAGCCCTTGTGATCCAAAGTTGAGTGAGCTGTCATGTGGAGATAAAAAGTTACCCAATCTATGGTGAGGATCTGTCAATGATGCCAGAACTTCAAAGCTATGCCTATGCTCATGCTTATAGACCCATTTGGGGGATGTAACTACTCTTGAGCCTGAGAAAAAATGAACCCCTCAACAAGACCCTTATGAGAGTATGCCCTGGAAAGTTTTTGGGTCTGATCTTGAATGCATTATGCATGACCTATAACCTAATTTTTTATTTGATGATGAGATCAGTGCTGGCACACACTTGTGCAATTTTCTGTGGTTGTAAACTGATTGGAAATGTTGTGCATTCATGAGAAGTTTATGCTGTTTAAATTTCTGTGCAACCAATGGATTGAATTTCTTTTATGTATACTGATTTAAGAGTAAACTAAGTCTGCTCCTTGACTGCTCACTTGATGATATTGCACTTTTGTTAACTGTTTCATTAAGAAGTTTGTGGGTGTCTTCACTGAAAACACTCAAGAGACTTCACTCCTCCACTAGGGATCACCTAGGGGTTTAAAAGGCTTGGTACATATGCTAAATATATCCGTGCTCCCTACGAAAGTGGCATTTAATTTTTGTAGTAGATTCAATGTAGCTTTGCTAAGGGACTAGCAAAGATTAGGTTTCGGAGTGTGTTAAGACCTGAAAAGTAACACTTTTCACCCCTTAACTTAACCTTTGATTAGACCCTTAGCCATCTAATAAGTTCTTGTTAAGTGTTTTATGTAGGTAATAATCAGCAGTGAAATAAGGCTAGGAATCCTACTGAGGAGCCTGTTTTGGCACCAGAAGTCCCTCAGAAGGATGGACTCTGAATCCAGACCTGAAATGAGCCTCGCGCAGTCCAACTGAGCTTCCCAAGACTTTACAACAACTTCTCACGTAGTTGAGTGACTAAAGAGCTTCAGAAGCACAAACTCGCGTAGCTCTCGCGAAGCTCAAGAGTAGAACACATCGCGCAGTCTCGCGCAGTTTAAAGCATACCTCTCTCAACCTCGTGTAGTTCGCTCAGAACGGCTGAGGAGAGAGAGCATCAGAAGACTCTTCGTGCAACTGTCGTGTAGTAGCCGCGAGATGTAAATATCAGAAGAGAACTCCTCGCGCAGTTCTCACGCTATTCAAGAAGAAAGCATCCTCGCGAAGACAGAGCCATCCTCACCAAGATCAATTAAGACATGGATCTTCAAGCAGTTCAAAACTCATTAAAGCCTCGTGAGAAAACTCGCGAAGTCCATTGAAGAGAAGTGCTCGCGCTATTCAAATCCATCCTCGTGAAGATCAACCCAGCGAATGCGTAGCTACCTTGCAACTGCTTGAACTCTAAGCCCGTGACATTTGAGGCTTTGATGTCTACTCAACCTCGCGAAGCCCAATCCAGTGAGAATGCAATTCTCTACTATGCGACTGCCGGAAGAGCAAACCAAGGCAACCTCGCGACGGTTGAAGCTTTAATGTCAAACCATCCTCATGAAGATCAAGAGCTACCACGCGATAAGTCTGGGAAACAATAGCTATCTAGCGAAGCTCTGAACTTCAACTTCCATCGCTTCAGCATAGGACTTTTTGGGAATTTCCAGTGATTAGGGCACACACTCCCACGCTTAAATCTCTATACACGTGCCCCGAGGCATCCAAGGATCACTATTAGACCACGTGGCATCGTTAAAATTAAGGTTTCTTAATCCTAATGTGCTGCCACACCACTGCTATATAAACCCATACTTAGCTTAGGTTTAGAAATCTTGGAACATATCTTGGAACAAAGCTTGGAACATGTCTCATCTCTTGGAGATTTGATCTGAGATCGTTTTTCTTTTCTTTTGTAGCTGTAAGTAGTTTTCTTTTTCTTTTTCCTTCTCTCCATAGTCCAGTACTTGCTTGCTATGTCTTTGTATGCATTTGGAACTAGTTTAATGGAAGTTTTGTAATAGGATTTTTACATTATGGGATTTGTGTTTGAATATGATCTGCTCTATGCAAGGCTACTGCCTTGTGATCCGCCATTGCTTTGGCTGTGATTCAAACCAATGGAAGACTGATTCTAAGGGCCACTCAGATCCAAGTGACCTGTGTGTCTAGGCTATCGTGGTCCTATACAGCCTTAGCCCCACCACAGGACCCACTAGATCTGAAATTCCCATGGGCGCTTGAGCTGGTAGCCTTGTGACCATGGTGGTTGTAGCGATATTCTTGTTTTGTCTTGGGCTCTGTGAGGAGGATAACCTCTGGGATAGTCTGTGACCATTCAAGTGGGCAGGTTATAGCCTTAGGGTGATTCTAATCCACCGATCTAAGATGGATCCTTCTTCTCTGCACCTGAGCTTGTATTAGCCTGGTGGGAGATTGTACAGAGGCAGACTCCCCTATATTTATATAGATCCGCTATTACATGTTAGATCTGATCTGGTTATAGAGATTGCAGGCTTGTGACTGGATCATTATAGCCTCACTCAAGCAATGGACAGCTAGATCGAAGGTCGTACTCAATCTCTTGCTGGTTCTATGTGTCTGGGCAATCACGATCCTATATAGCCTTAGCCCCACACATAGAGCTTTAGAGGTTGAGGTTCCCTATGGATTCTTGAGCTGGTAGCCAGGATGAAATAGTGCCTTCTATGATTAACTTGTTTTGACCCATCCCTGGATTGTGGTTCCCCTATGGGATAGTCTGTGAGCATTTGAGTGGACAGGTTATAACCTTAAAGGATTGAATTATGGCAGAGAGATGGGTTGGATCCTTTCTCCTCAGTGGTCATAACGTACCCATTGGACATGATTTCTATAACATCAGATCTGAATCCGAGTTACAAAACTCCTCTGATCTAGGCTCAATAACATACTTCTCACCCTTTTATATTTATTTTCCACACTCCATCCTTTCTCTCAACCCTTTCTGTAGTTTAGACATTAGGCTACCTTAGGATCTGTAAACTAAGTGACCTTAAACTCCCTTCCCTTAAGGACTGCCAGATCTGTAGTCAGATCTGGAGGGACTACTAGAGATGGCTCCCTTGGAGCTATAGATCATCTTTCCCTGTGGGAAAAACTCTTACTTATCAAAACTTGCCACAATGGACCCTGTATCTTGCAGGTCTAGGACTTCTCAGTTGTGCTAATTTCATCCCCTATTTTATTTTGATTTTAAATTTCTTTTACCACAAAGAAACAAAGAAAGCACAGCTGGGGAAGCAACAAGTTTTTGACGTCGTTGCCTGGGAAAGTTGATCTATTAGTAGACCCTAAGTTTTTGTAGTTTTATTATTCTTTGGTAGTTAAGAATAATTGATACTGCTGATGTATTTGTGAATTTTTTTTGCAGATCTAGGCATGATAGTGAAGACAGATGATGCAATTGGAGCTTAGCTACCTCTGTTTGCAAACTCTCTAACTTTTAAAACTCTTTCTATCTTTCTTGAAAATTCTCTAACAGTATCTAGGATAGTTGTAAATGTATTCTTTGAATAGCTGTAAATTAGCTAAATAAATTTGTTAATTGTAAAGTTATTTATTTGCAATGTGCCTGCAAGAAGCTCTCCTTGTTGTTGGTGTGCTTGTATGCTAGGGAGGAGATCTCTCAGCCCTACTTTAGAGCCTCTTAACCCTGAGTTAGAAAGGGGAAGGAGACTTAGAAGAGATAGGCACACCACAGGAGAGCCCCCAAGTGAATCTATGACAACAAATATGGGTGAAGAACAACCCAGAACTCTCAAGGAGTTGAATGCTCCGGATGACTATAACTCCCCTGTTAGCATTCAATTCGCTGATGTTTAGGAGAATTATGAAATAAAGACTTCAATCATCCAGATGCTGCCCTCTTTCCATGGGCTTAGCAAGGAGGACCCTTACAAACATATTGACCAGTTCTTGGCCTTGTGCACCACTTTTAATATCACGGGTTTGGGACCTAAGGCTACTAGGCTCAGACTCTTTCCCTTCTCTCTGAAGGATAGGGCCCGTACCTGGTTGACCACTCTTCCCAACAATAGCATTGGTTCATGGAAAGACCTGCAGACCAAGTTGCTGACCAAGTTCTTCCCTGAGACCAAAACTAGCCAATTGAAGAAGGCAATTCTTGCTTTTTCCCAAGCCCCAACTGAGGATTTTAATCAAGCCTGGGATAGGTTTAAGGAAATGCTCAAACAATGCCCCCACCACAAGATCCCAGACTGGCTGTTAAGACGTAAAAAGTACCACTTTTCACCCCTTAACTTAACCTTTGATTAGACCCTTAGCCACTTAATAAACTCCTCTTAAGTGTTTTGTTCAAGAAATAATCAGCAGTGAAATAAGGCCAAGAATCCTGTTATGAAGCTTGCTTTGGAACCAGATGCCCCTCAGCAAGAATGCACCTTGAAGCCTCACGCAGATCAGCTGAGCTTCCCAAGGCTTTACAAGCAACCTCTCGCACAGATGAATGACTGGGGAGCTTCAGAAACTCAACTCCGTGCAGCTCTCGCGAAGATCAAGGGTAGAACACATCGCTCAGTGTCACACAGTTCAAGGCAAACTTCTCTCAATCTCATGAAGATCGCTTAAGACAGCTGAGGAGAGAGAGCTTCAGAAGATTTCTTGCACAGCTATCGCACAGACGCCGTGGGGTACAATTCTCAGAAGAAGAACGCCTCATGCAGTTCGCGTGCCATTCAAGAAAGAAAGAATCCTGGAGTAGGCAAAGCCCATCTCGTGAAGATTGAGTGAGACAAAGAACCTCGCGCAGTCAGAACTCAAAAGAACCTCACGAGTTCTCGCGCTGCTGCCCAGCAAAGACTAATCTACCGCGCGACTGCTTGAATTGTAACGTTGAGACGCTTGAGACTATGTTTTCTATTCAACCGTGCGAACTCCAACTCAGCGAGAGCTCAACTCTCTACTGCGCGATTGCCTGAAGAGCAAACCTAGGCAACCTCGCGACGGCTGAAGCTTCAGTGTCAAATCATCCTAGCAAAGAGCAATGAGCTACCACGTCGATGTCTGGGAAACTACAGCTACCTAGCGAGCCTCTGAACCCAAACTTCCATCTCTTCAGCAGAGGGCATTCTGGAAACTTCTAATGATTAGGGCATGCATTCCCACCCTCAAATCTCCGTACACACACCCCAAGGCATCCAAGGATCAGTAGAAGGCCATGTGGCATCGTTAAAATTAGGGTTTCCTAACACTAATGCATCGCCACCCCACTGCTATATATACCCAGGCCTAGCATTGGTTTAGGTATCTGGGAACCTATCTCAGATCGCTTTTCTTTTCTCTTTTGTTTTTATCAGTAAGTAGTTTTTCTTTTTCTTTTTCTTTTCTTCTCTCCATAGTCCCGCAATTGCTGGCTATGACTTCGTATATGTATTTGAGTTAGATTAATGGAAATTTTGTAATAGGATTTATACTTTATGGGATTGTTGTTGATTTGTGAGATGCTTTGTGCAAGGCTGCTGCCTTGTGATCCGCCATTGCCTAGGCAATGGAGGACTGATTTTAAGGGCCACTTAGATCCAAGTAACCTACGTGTCTGGGCTATCATGGTCTTCCAACCTTAGCCCCACCACAGGACCTACTAGATCTGAAATCCCCATGTGAGCTTGAGCTGGTAGCCTGGTGAACATGGTGGTAGCAGCGATAATCTTGTTTTGTCTTGGGCTCCGTGAGGAGGATAACCTCTGGGATAGTCTGTGACCATTTAAGTGGACAGATTATAGCCTTAGGGTGATTCTGATCCACCGATCCAAGATGGATCCTTCTTTTTTTAACCTAAGCTTGTAGAAGCCTGGTGAGGGATTGTACAGAAGCAAACACCCCCATAGTTGTATAGATCTGCCATCAGATGCCGGATCTGATCGGGTTATAGAGATTGTAGGCTGGTTACTGGACCATTCTAGCCTCTCTCAAGCAATGGACAGCTGGATCGAAGGTTGTATTCAACCACTTGCTGGTTCTATGTGTTTGGGCTATCATGGTTTTCCAGCCTTAGCCCCACACATGGAACTTTAGAGGTTGAGGTTCCCTATGGAATCCTGAGCTGGTAGCCTAGATGAAATAGTGCCTGTAATGATTTAATAGTCATGTTCTGACCCATCGCTGGATAGTGGCTCCCCTATGGGATAGTCTGTGACCATGAAAGTGGACAGGTTATATCCCTAAGGGTGGAGTCATGGCAGTAGAGATGGGTTGGATCCTTTCTCCTCAGAGGTGATAATGTAGCCTCTGGACAGGATTTCTATAACATCTGATCTAAATCTGAGTTACAAGAACTCCTCTGATCTTGGCTCAAAAACATATTTCTCACCTTTTTATAATTATTTTCCATACTCCATCCATCCTCTCAATCCTTTCTGTAATTTAGTTATTAGAATACTTAGAATAAGTGACCTCAAACTCCCCTCCTTTTAGGACTGCCAGATCTGTAGACAGATCTGGAGGGACTACTAGAGACGGTTCCCTTAGAGCCTTAGATAACCTTTCCCTGTGGGACAAACTCTTACTTATTAAAACTTGCTACAAAAGACCCTGTATCTTGCAGGTCTAGGATTTCCGATTTGTGTTGATTCATCCCCTATTTCATTCTGTTTTTGATTCTTAAATACTTTCACCACCAACCAATAAGCGAAGCACACTTGAAATCGACAACAAGTTTTTGGCACCGTTGCCGAGGAAAGATGATCTAATAGTAGACCCTTAGTTTTTGTTTTCTTAGTATTCTTTGTACATGTGAATAATTGATACTGCTGATATAATTGTGAATCTTTCTTGCATATCAAGATAGCAGCAGTGAAGGATAATTGGAACGCAAGTGGAGCATAGCTACCTCTGTTTGTAAACTCTCTGACTCTAAAGCTCTGTCTATCTTTCTTTTTAACAATTTCTTGAGTAGTATCTAGGATAGTTTAAATGTATTCTTTGAATAGCTGTAACATAGTTAGATAAATTTGTTTTTGTATAAGTATTCTTTTACAATGTGCCTGCAAGAAGCTTTCCTTGTTGTGGGTGTGCTTGTATGCTATGGAGGAGTTCCCTCAGCCGTACTTTAGAGCCTCTAAACCCTGAGCTAGAAAGGGGAAGGAGACTTAGAAGAGATAGGCACACCACAGGAGAGCCCCCAGGAAATTCTGCATCAGCAACTATGGGTGAAGAACACCCCAGAACCCTCAAGGAGTTGAATGCTCCGGATGACTACAACTCCCCTTATAGCATTCAATTCCCTGATGTTCAGGGGAATTATGAGATAAAAACTTCAATCATCCCGATGCTACCAGCTTTCCATGGGCTTAGCAAAGAAGACCCTTACAAGCATATTGATCAGTTCTTGGCTTTGTGTACCAATTTTAATATCGCTGGTTTGGGACCTGAGGCTACTAGGCTCAGACTCTTTCCCTTCTCCCTGAAGGATAGGGCCAGTACCTGGTTGGCCACTCTTCCCAACAATAACATTGCTTCATGGAAGGACCTGCAGACTAGATTCCTAACCAAGTTCTTCCCTGAGACCAAAACTAGCTAGTTGACGAAAGAGATTCTTGCGTTTTCTCAATCCCCAACTGAAGATTTTAACCAGTCCTGGGATAGGTTTAAAGAGATGCTCAAACAATGCCCCCACCACAAGATCCCTGAGTGGGTGGCAGCTTGTACAAAGCCTCTACAATGGGATTGATGAGAAAAATAGAGATATGGTTGATGCCTCTTGTGGTGGATCCTACATGCACAAGACTGCGGAGGAGGCATGGGAATTGTTTGAGGTGATTAGTGAGAATGCTTTTCAAAAGCCATCCATGGCAAGAACTAATCAGGAATCTGAGTCAAAGGTGGGGTCTGCTGCTGGATCCAAAGGAAAAATTTATGATGTGTCTGGGAATGATGACCTACGGCTGCAGATGGCAAACCTCTCTATGAAGTTTGATAAATTGTTGACTGTGATGCAACCCAGAAGGGCAGCTCATGTGGCAGAGGCATGTCTCATATGCCAGTCCCCACAGCACACAGTGGAGGAATGTCCATCTGCAGGGAAATTTCCGGAATTAATGTTGGAACATGCTGTTGCTGCTCAGTCTTATGGTCAGCAACAATCTGGGGACTACAACAAGCAGCCATATGGATACCAGCTCCAAAATGCTGATTACCAATGGAGAGACCACCCAAATCTGAGGTGGAAGCAAGATAACTACATGCAGCCCCAGCAGATGTTGGCTTTACCACAGAGGCCACAGCAGCTATTCAATCAAGGGCATGCGCCAAGGTCTACCTTCCAGAACCACCAGCAGCCCCATCAGCAGCAAAATCAGTTGGTTCTACCTCCTTCTCAACCAAGAAATACTTCTTTCGAGGACCAAGTCTTGGCTTCATTGCAAAACTTGGGTTCCTTGGCTCACACTGTGAACTCTCATGGTCAGAGCATCAAGAAGATGGAGGAGCAGATGGGACAACTGGCCAACACCCTAGCCAAAAGAGAAGAGGGAAGGTTGCCGAGTCAACCAGTGGTTAATCCCAAGGGCCAATTTTTGATTGGTGAAGGATCCTCAGAACCTGGAGGGGACCTTTCATTGAATTGATGATAAGAACTGTGCATCATTGTATATTATGTACTCTACAGATTGTAGGAATAGTTTGCAATCTTGTTGGAATTTGAGTTTAGTGCTTTAATGCCTACTTGGATACCAACTTCCCTTGTGTGATAATTTTAAGTGATTGAATGATGATTTGAATGCTTTGCGTGACGTGTGATTTTCTCGCCTGGAGAGTATAAGAATTGTGAATGCTTTATAGTGACTAGGGGTGTCCCTGGAAGTAAGTCTATGAGAGAATCCACCCCTTTTGTTAGGGTCAAATAGCAGACTGGGGGGTGAGTGAATTCTGCCTCGATTAAGCCATCGCGGGGTTCTGCACAATGAGTTTGGTCTCATCTCGCGCAGTTCATAAGGTATTACTTTGTTGTGTTGTCACGAGTTTCAAAGAACTGGGTGGGCTGCATCGCGCAGTTCCAAGGAACATTTAATCTCGCGACCCATTCATTCCCAACCAGCGAACGAACATTTCTAAAGTGCACCGAGCTTCGCGATATTTAAATCCCACCCCGCGCTGCTTTTTCCTTACTACGTTCTCTTCCCTCTCTTACCAGCGAAACCCTAGCTCCCACTCCTCTCCACCTCTCTCCCTTCACACCCTATCCCCAGATCACTGTTTAGTTCGAACTTCAGGATTTTTGTTCTTCAAGCTCCCCTTATTAGTTGCCCCTTGTTTAGAGCTCTGACGATCCTTTGCGCGTTCCATTAAATAGAACCCTAACTTTTAGGGTTAGACTCAGCTCCTGGTTTTTCCTTTCAAATATGAAACTCCACACTCACCAAGGAAATTGGGATGGCTCTTAAAAGCCCACCTGTGAAGAGAGCCAGGGACAAGGCCACTGTGGAGCCTTCACCTAAGAAAGCCAAGTCCTCTACGGCTCTGCAAAAAGGGAAGGGGGTGGTACCGGAGCGGGCTGCACCAACATCTAATTACTCTACACCTTCTGAGCTCCTCCTTTCCATTCCCTTAGAGCCTGAAGCCATTTTTGATATCTCCTTCTTTGAATCTGAGCCATTGTCAGCACCTGCAATAGAGTTCTTACGCAAGGCTGGTCTGCTCCCCTTACTGCAAATGATTCCTGCCCTAGTCTACCCTAGGTTAGTGCAACTCTTCTACCAGCACCTTAGACTCAGACCCGACACACAAGGGCAACCAAGCCTCCTTGCATTAGTTGATAACTTTGAGATGCTGTTTAACCCGAAGTTGATCGCTGAAGTCTTGGGCATCCCTGCCAGATTTGATCCCAAGTGCGGCTATGGTGCCCCTATGAATGCCCCCATTGACACAATTACCCATGACATTACCAGAGGCTTGAAGGCCACAGGGGACTCCATCAGAAGAAGAGATTTGGAGCCCAAACTGCTATTCATTGATCAAGTTTTGAGGAAGAACATCTATTGCTCTGGCCATCAGCAAGAAAGGAGGACACCAATTGCTGACGCTCTATATTCCTTCTCTCTGGGCCATGGATTCAATGCTGCCAGGCTGATCTTCGAGGCCATGAAGGATACAATGGTGAAGTTAGGGCTGCAAAAGAAGAGCCACACTCTCCCCTATGGAAGACTCATCACCAGACTGCTTTTAAGGGCAGGATATAAGATACCGGTGGGGGAATTATCTGCTGACCTCACTCTCACAACATTTGCTAAGAGACAATGGGGGATCAGCAGAAGCTTAATGGATCCCCAGAAGAAGAAGAAGAAGACTGAAGCTCAGGAGGTCTCTGAGCAGAGAGAGGAAGCTGCTGTGGCAAGGGCCACCCCTACTCCCAAAAAGAAGCACCAACCCTTGCTCCAAAGAAAGTGGCGCGAGCTTCTGTCACCTCTGCTTCTGCAGCAATTCCTCCACCCACCATTCGGACCTCCCCCCTCCCTTCTTCACCCTTTCCATCTCTCACTTCTCCCCTTTCCTCTCCTTTCTCCCTTCCCCCTCCAACCATTATCCGCACCTGGGTAGAAAGTGCTGAACCCCAAGACACCACTCCACCTTCACCCACCCCACCACAATCAACATCCCAAGTCTCTCCCATAGCCCCTGATCCTCACCCTGACAGCCCTCCCTTGATATCCTACCTGAAAAAGAAAACCCCTCACACTACCCCTGCCTTTCCCACAACCACACCCCTTAGCAACCAACCCTTAGACCCACCTCTCCATGACCTAGACTTCAACCTAGCCACCACCTCTGGGTATCAAGCCTTCATGACTAGTTTGCTTGATACCTTGCCTACCCACGACATCCCTCTCCCTGAGTCTCCTCTCCCTTAACCACATCATTCACCCGACCCCCCCATTCCCCCTACCACTTTCCATCATGCCCCACTTCCCTTTCCAACCCATTCCTTCCTACCCTCCTACCCCCTCATCCAACCTCTGACTCCGTTACTCATATCTTTTCCCTTATCCATGACCTCCAAACCCAACTATCCCACACCACAGAGACCCAAGCAAAAATGCAAACTGACATAAATACCCTCCAATCCAAACTGCACACATTGATAAACCCACCAATCCCAACACAACCCCCTTCCACCTCTGCCTCCCATGTTCCCACAGCCCCTACCCCAATTGACTCGCCTCCATCCTTCCCCCTCCCTGATAACATACCTGCCCACTCCTTTCCCTCTCTCCCTATCTTTCCACCTCTAATACTACCTCCCCCTCACTTCACCAACACTGCTACCCAGACCGCCCCCATTCCATTCCCCCCCACCTATCTCACTCCCCCCACCCCACTTGCACCCCCCCTCCCTTCCATTTCCACCCTTCTTCCCTTCCTCTGAACCACCCCCATCAGCTGCCCTCCCTTCATTTTATTACCCACCCCTACCTTCCATTCTCCCTCTTCTCCCACCCCCTCCTAAATTCATTGACCATTCCACCCAGACCACCCAACCCATTTCTTCAACCCCCACTTTCCCCCCCCGGCTCTAGCAACCTCTCTTCCTTCCACTTCATTTCTCTCTATCTTACCCAGACACTCCTATTACACCCCTCCCTACTTCACCCTCCTCCATGCCATGAGGGACAATCCTTATATCAAGAGGGATGTTCTCAATGGCATGGCCCAACTCCGCCAAGCCATTGAATACCCCTTGCTGCAGAAGCTGAGTGATCTGAAGCTTGCTCACAACGAGCAGCTGCGTGATATTTCAAAAGGATGGGAGGCCATTCTGGCGACATCAAATGAAAACAAGGTTGCAACAACCTACTACAAAGTAACTGTTGACATGGAAAAGGCCAATGCTGAGAGGGTGAAAAAGACTAACCGATTATTGGAGAAGAAATTGAACAATGCTCAGGAGATCACCCGTCTCAGTAAGGAGCTTGCGGATACCAATCTCTTGTGGGCCAATAAGAAAATAGAAATCTTGGAGCAGAGAGTTGCTTTCCTACTGTCCCAACCTATCCAAGCCACCCCCATCGCCACCGCTCCCCCTGAGGCCCCATCTTCTTCCGCACCTCAAGGCCCATCTTCTTCCACAACCTCTATACCAACGCCTACACAGTCTGTTCCCCCCACTCCCCCAACCCCTGCTCCGGTAGCTCCTCCTATTCCTCCTCTAATGCCTGCTGTCGTTCCTTTTGTAGCACCCACAACACCTGTTGCTCCTGCTGTGACCCCTACGGTAGCTCCTGCTCCTACATCAGTGCCCCCCCCTATTTCCTCTCCTGCCATAAAAAGGAAATGCACCCCTTCACAGAAAAAGCCCACTTCTAAGCAGGCCACTGCAGCCCAAAAAGGCAAACGGCCGGCCCTTCCATCCCCACCTCCAAAGGTCACCCGAGCTTCCACTCAGGATGATCCCCATGGGCACCTCCTCTCCAAAGAAGAACGCCGACAGGCTGCTGCTGCCCTCGGTTTGGACCCTACTGTGCTCTTTTCGTCTGATTCTGAGTCTGAGGAGGCACCACCTACGGATCCCAGTGCCCAACCTACTATGGTTGCCCCTTCAGATGCCCCTGTCGCCCAATCCTATCCTCAGAGACAGAAAATTGTTGCTAAGAAGACCACTCCCCTATCTCGCTCTTTTAAAATTGGCAAAGAACCATCTGCCTAGTCTGAGGAGGCACAACCACCAAGCAAGTCCGCGAAAGGAAAGAGCCCTGCTGGGCCTCCAGCGAAATTACCAGTTTCATCTCTTGTGGCTCCCCCTCCAGCGGAAAAAGGGAAAGGTCCTCTCCTGTCTCAAATGCCAGCTCCAGCCAAATCTCCCGTTCCCCCTCCTGCGCCTCCACCAACCCAATCATCTCCTATTTCACCTCAGCCTCAGCCTGGGCAAGCCTCCAAAGGTACGGGCCCCAAAGGAAAATCTCCCACTAAACCCCCTGAGCCACCCACTATACAATCTTCGGAAATCCCTCCTGAGCCAAAGAAGAGAAAAATGAGAGTTCGGGCTCCTACCATACCCAAAACTCCAGAGCAGAGAATGGCTGAGAGGGAATGTAAGAAGAAAGAAGAAGAGGCTATCCTTCAGGAACATGCAAGGAAGATGGGCTGGGATAGATTTTAATTCAAATTCTGATTAGATTGCACCTAGGATTTCCTCTATTTCTTTTACAGATGATCTCTTGTATTTTGTACAGTTTTAATATTTCATAGACTTTTCACTATATGTCCTGTCTTGCTTTGTCTGTGTTTTGTTTTCCTTTTCTGTAATGTTGCAATAACTCTGTTGTACATAGACCTTGAACCAATGAGGACACTGCTCCTCATAGGTTTGGGGGTATGGTAGACAGACCCTGCCAATGGAATAGTCAACATAAGTGTAGCAGACCCATCTGAGCAATATGGAAATGGACCTCAGTCCACTTAAGAATCATAAAATTAAGAAGTTTAAAATTTATGCAAACATTGAACACTATAGACTTCTAATATTCCACATTTCCATAATAATTTCACCAAGGAAACAAATGTGTATCTGCACTTAGTGAATCAGTAGAGAGAGAAAAAGGTGAGGACATACTTAAAAGTTCAAAGGATGACCAGAACCAGTGAGAATTGGGCCTGTAAATTTTTTTTTTTGAGGAGTAACTAAGGCACTTCTTCTAGTTCTAAGGACTGGCTGAGTCTCTGTGCTCACTAGAAGTTAGGTAACTCCAAGTTGAAACAACTGACAGTACTCATGAAACCTAGGAAAGGATCAAGGCCTTCTCTTGGACAGTTTGAGCCAAAAAAGATCAATCCTAAAGCAACTGCCCTTGTCCATACCCCTTTGAGCTTTAAATCCTATATTTCTTCAAAATACACCTGAGTACTTGAACCTGAACCTATGAACCTGATTCAACCTACCCTCACTCTGAGAATTCAGAAGGTAGAGGAGAAAGATTTGAAGATGGACTAGCTATGGTCAGCATTAGGTGAATGGAGAAGAAGCATCTATTCTGGCAGAATGATAACTGAGGACATGGTGGCATGTCTGAGAAGCAAAAACAAAATAAAATAAAATAAAAAGGGGGAAGAAAACTCCAGCAAAAAGAAATAAAAGAAATAATAATGAAGAGGAATAAGAGAGAAGTCAAGAGGAACCTTCATTGGAAAATCAAAATCAAGATGAGAAACTGATCACTTCAAATCTGAAAATCTCAAAGAAGATGAAGGGAGATGAATTCAAGAAGGTGAAGTCATGAACCACCTACTGCACCCACTGAGTTCTCAATTTTTGAACCCCTTTTCAAACCTTCTATTCTTTTCAACCATACTCCATAAGCCACATTTTAACCCAGTTAAAAGCCCTTGTGATCCAAAGATTGAGTGAGCTGTCATGCGAAGATAAGGAATTAACCAATCTATGGTGAGAAACTGACAATGATGCCAGCACGTAAGAACTCTGCCTATGCTCATGCTTACAAACCCAGTTGGGGGATGTAACTGCTCTTGAACCTGTCAGAAACTGAACCCCTCAACAAACCTTGATGAGAGTATGCCCTGAAAAGCTTTCTTTTGGGTCTGAACTTGAATATATTCTTTATGACCTTAACCTAATTTTCTGACATAAGGATAAGCTCAGTGCTGACATGCATTTGTGCAGTTTTCTGTGATCACAAATTATTTGGAAATGCTGTGCTAACATGTGAATTATGCTGTCTAAGTTCCTGCGCAACCAATGAATTAAACTTCTTTTATGCCAATTCATGAGTAGACTAAATCTGATTCCTTAACTGCTCATTGGAAGACATTGCACTTTAGTTAACCATTTCATTGGAGAAGTTTGTGGGTGTCTTCACTGAAAACCCTCAGGAGACTTCACTCCTCCACTAGGGATCACCTAGGGGTTTAAAAGGCTTGGTACATATGCTAAATGTATCCGTGCTCCCTACGAAAGTGGCATTTAATTTTTAGGATAGATTTAATGTAGCTTTGCTAAGGGACTAGCAAAGACTAGGTTTGGGGGTGTGTTAAGACCTAAAAAGTACCACTTTTCACCCCTTAACCTTTGATTAGACCCTTAGCCACTTAATAAACTCCTCTTAAGTGTTTTGTTCAAGAAATAATCAGCAGTGAAATAAGGCCAAGAATCCTGTTATGAAGCCTGCTTTGGCACCGGATGCCCCTCAGCAAGAATGCACCTTGAAGCCTCTCGCAGATCAGCTGAGCTTCCCAAGGCTTTACAAGCAACCTCTCGCACAGATGAATGACTGGGGAGCTTCAGAAACTTAACTCCGCGCAGCTCTCACGAAGATCAAGGGTAGAACACAACGCTCAGTGTCACGCAATTCAAGGTAGACTTCTCTCAATCTCGTGAAGATCGCTTAAGACAGCTGAGGAGAGAGAGCTTCAGAAGATTTCTCGCGTAGCTGTCGTGCAGATGTCGCGGAGTACAATTCTCAGAAGAACTCCTCGCGTATTTCACACGCCATTCACGAAAGAAAGAATCTTGGCGAAGGCAAAGCCCATCTCGCGAAGATTGAGTGAGACAAAGAACCTCTCCTAGTCAGAACTCAAAAGAACCTCACGAGGTAACTCGCGAAGTCCAAGTAAAGAAAAGAGCTCAAGCAGTTCTCGCGCTGCTGCCCAGCAAAGACTAATCTACCGCGCGACTGCTTGAATTGCAACCTTGCGACGCTTGAGACTATGTTTTCTATCCAACCTTACGAACTCCAACTCAGCGAGAGCTCAACTCTCTACCGCGTGATTGCCTGAAGAGCAAACCAAGGCAACCTCGCGACGGTTGAAGATTCAGTGTCAAATCATCCTAGCGAAGAGCAATGAGCTACCATGCGAGATGTCTAGGAAACTACAGCTACGTAGCGAGCCTCTGAACCCAAACTTCCATCTCTTCAGCAGAGGGCATTCTGGAAACTTTCAATGATTAGGGCACGCATTCCCACGCTCAAATCTTCATGCACACGCCTCGAGGCATCCAAGGATCAGTAAAAGGCCACGTGGCATCATTAAAATTAGGGTTTCCTAACCCTAATGCGCCGCCACCCCACTGCTATATATACCCAGGCCTAGCTTAGGTTTAGGTATCTGAGAACCTATCTCAGATCGCTTTTCTTTTCTCTTTTGTTTTTAGCAGTAAGTAGTTTTCCTTTTTCTTTTTCTTTTCTTCTCTCCATAGTACAACAATTACTGGCTATGACTTCATATATGTATTTGAGTTAGGTTAATAGAAATTTTGTAATAGGATTTATACTTTGTGGGATTGCTGTTGATTTGTGAGATGCTCTGTGCAAGGCTGTTGCCTTGTGATCCGCCATTGCCTAGGCAATGGAGGACTGATTTTAACGGCCACTCAGATCTAAGTAACCTGCGTGTCTGGGCTATCATGGTCTTCCAGCCTTAGCCCCACCACAGGACCTACTAGATCTGAAATTCCCATGGAAGCTTGAGCTGGTAGCCTGGTGAACATGGTGGTAGCAGCGATAATCTTGTTTTGTCTTGGGATCCATGAGGAGGATAACCTCCGGGATAGTCTGTGACCATTTAAGTGGACAGATTATAACCTTAGGGTGATTCTGATCCACCGATCCAAGATGGATCGTTCTTCTTTTCACCTGAGCTTGTAGAAGCCTGGTGAGGGATTGTATAAAAGCAAACTCCCCCATAGTTGTATAGATCTGCCATCAGATGCCGGATCTGATCGGGTTATAGAGATTGTAGGCTGGTGACTGGACCATTCTAACCTCTCTCAAGCAATGGACAACTGGATCGAAGGTTGTACTCAACCACTTGCTGGTTCTATGTGTCTGGGCTATCATGGTTTTCCAGCCTTAGCCTCACACATGGAACTTTAGAGGTTGAGGTTCCCTATGGAATCTGAGCTTGTAGCTTGGATGAAATAGTGCTTGCAATGATTTAATAGTTATGTTCTGACCCATCCCTGGATAGTGGCTCCCCTATGGGATAGTCTGTGACCATGAAAGTGGGCAAGTTATAGCCCTAAGGGTGGAGTCATGGCAGTAGAGAAGGGTTGGATCCTTTCTCCTCAGAGGTGATAATGTAGCCTCTGGATAGGATTTCTATAACATCAGATCTAAATCTGAGTTACAAGAACTCCTCTGATCTTGGCTCAAAAACATATTTCTCACCTTTTTATAATTATTTTCCACACTCCATCCATCCTCTCAATCCTTTCTGTAATTTAGTTATTAGAATACTTAGAATAAGTGACCTCAAACTCCCCTCCTTTTAGGACTGCCAGATCTGTAGACAGATCTGGAGGGACTACTGGAGACGGCTCCCTTGGAGCCTTAGATCACCTTTCCCTGTGGGACAAACTCTTACTTGTTAAAACTTGCTACAAAAGACCCTGTATCTTGCAGGTCTAGGATTTTCGAGTTGTGCTGATTCATCCCCTGTATCATTCTGTTTTTGATTCTTAAATACTTTCACCACCAACCAATAAGGGAAGCACACTTGAAATCGACAACACTGGCCGCTTGTTCAAAGCTTCTATAATGGGATTGATGAAAAAAGTAGAGATATGGTTGATGCCTCTTGTGGTGGCACTTACATGCACAAAACTATTGATGAGGCATGGGAATTGTTTGAGGTGATTAGTGAAAATACTTTTCAAAAGCTATCCTTGGAAAGAACTAGTCAGGAGTCTGAGTCAAAAGTGGGGCCTGTTGCACTGACAAGAGGAAAAGTTTGTGACGTGTCTGGGAACAATGACCTGCAGCTGCAGATGGCAAACTCTCTATGAAGTTTGACAAATTACTGACTCAGATGCAACCCAGAAGGGCTGCTCATGTGGTAGAGGCATGTCTGATATGTCAGTCCCCACAGCACACAGTGGAGGAATGTCCATCTGCAAGGCAATATCCTGAATTGATATTGGAGCATGCTGCTGCTGCGCAATCTTTTGGCCAACAACAATCTGGTGCCTACAACAGACAGCCATATGGTTACCAGCACTAAAATGTTGGTTACCAATGGAGAGACCACCCAAATCTGAGGTGGAGGCAAGATAATTATATGCAGCCCCAACAGATGTTGGTTGTACCTCAAAGGCCACAGCAGCAGCTCAATCAAGGGTATGCCCCTAGGTCTAACTTCTAGCACCATCAGCAGCCCCATCAGCAACAAAATCAGTTGGTCATACCCCATTCTCAGCTAAGAAATGCTTCCTTCGAGGACCAGGTCTTGACTTCATTGCAAAACCTGGGATCCTTGGCTCAGACTGTGGACTCTCATGGTCAGAGCCTCCAGAAAATGGAAGAACAGATAAGCCAAATTTCAAATGCCTTGGCTAGGAGAGATGAAGGGAGGTTGCCACCCTTGCTAACCCCAAGTGATTTTTAATCGAAGAAGTTTCCTCAAGTTTTGAGGGAACCAATGCTGTTACTACCCTAAGGTATGGCAGGCTGATAGACAACCAGGTGGGTAACAGACCAGCAGAGGTCATTTCCACAGATGATGCAAATGATCATGATAGAAATATTTTTGGAACACAAAGCCAAGAATGGCCTACCACACTGCAGCAGGAGAAAAATAAAGAGGTTGTAGTTGAGCCTCAGCAGGAGGAAAAACATGAAAAAAGAAAAAAATAGAAGTGTAGTCATGGGCTAGCAGTTGAGGGACCAGCAGTACCTCAGCTGCCATTTCCTCAAGCTTTGGATGGTTCTGTCCCTTTTGATAAAGGGAATGCCCAGATGGAGGAAATGATGGATACCTTCAGGCAGGTGAAAATCAATTTGCCCCTGCTTGAGGCAATTAAATAGGTCCCAACCTATGCAAAGTTCCTGAAAGACCTCTGCACCCAAAAGAGAAAAGCTAGAGGTCATGTGTCCAAAAAGGTCTTTGCAACTGATACAGTGAATTCTGTATTTAACATATCAATCCCTATATTTGTATAGATCCGCTATCAGATGTTAGATCTGATCTGGTTATAGAGATTGTAGGCTTGGGACTGGACCATTGTAGCCTCACTCAAGCAATGGACAGCTAGATAAAAGGTTGTACTTAATCTCTTGCTGGTTCTATGTGTTTGGGCTATCACGGTCCTATACAGCCTTAGCCCCACACATAGAGCTTTAGAGGTTGAGGTTCCTTATGGATTCTTGAGCTGGTAGCCTGGATGAAATAGTGCCTACAATGATTAACTTGTTTTGACCCATCCCTGGATTGTGGTTCCCCTATGGGATAGTCTGTGACCATTTGAGTGGCAGGTTATAACCTTAAGGGATTAAATCATGGCAGAGAGATGGGTTGGATCCTTTCTCCTCAGTGGTGATAACGTAGCCATTGGACAGGATTTCTATAACATCAGATCTGAATCTGAGTTACAAAACTCCTCTGATCTAGGCTCAATAACATACTTCTCACCCTTTATATTTATTTTCCACACTCCATCCTTCCTCTCAACCCTTTCTGTAGTTTAGACATTAGGCTACCTTAGGATCTATAAACTAAGTGACCTTAAACTTCCTTCCCTTAAGGACTGCCAGATCTATAGTCAGATCTGGAGGGACTACTAGAGATGGCTACCTTGGAGCTGTAGATCATCTTTCCCTGTGGGACAAACTCTTACTTATAAAAACTTGCCACAATGGACCCTGTATCTTGCAGGTCCAGGACTTCTCAGTTGTGCTGATTTCATCCCCCGTTTTATTTTAATTTTAAATTTCTTTTACCACAAATAAATAAAGAAAGCACAGTTGGGGAAGCAACAATAGAATAAGAGGTGAGATGGAGGGCATGGGTGGAAAAGTAAATGAAGGGGGGTCAATGAAGGTGGGTGGTTCTGGGTAAGGGTAAAATGGAAGGGTGAAGGGTCTGAATGGTATGGGTGGGGTTAAAAATGTGTGGGGGTTAATGGGACAGGTGGATGGGAAGGGAATGGGGTCTGTTTGGGTTGATTGATTGGTAAATTGTGGTGGGGTTAAAATGAGTGGGGGAAGGATAGGTAAAGGGGGGAAGCAGTGGTGGGGTATGGTGTGTTGGTGGATTTCTGAGTGTGTGCTTACTTTATTGGTTGGTGGTGAAAGTCATTTAAAAATCAAAGAAAGAGTAAAACAAGGGATGGAATCAGCACAACTAAGAAATCCTAGACCTGTAAGATACAGGGTCCATTGTAGCAAGTTTTGATAAGTAAGAGCTTGTCCCACAGGGAAAGGTGATCTACAGCTCCAAAGGAGCCATCTCTAGTAGTCCCTCCAGATCTGACAACAGATCTGGCAGTCCTAAAAGGAGGGGAGTTTAAGGTCACTTATTGAAAGTATTCTAATGTCTAAACTACAAAAAGGGTTGAGAGGATGGATAGAGTGTGGAAAATAAATATAAAAGGGTGAGAAGTATGTTACTGAGCCCAGATCAGAGGAGTTTTATAACTCAGATTCAGATCTGATGTTATAGAAATCCTGTCCAGTGGCTACATTATCACCACTGAGGAGAAAGGATCCAACCCATCACTCTGCCATGATTCCACCCTTAAGGCTATAACCTGTCCACTCAAATGGTCACAGATTATCCCATAGGGGAACCACTATCCAGGGATGGGTCAAAACATAACCAGTAAATCATTGCAGGTTCTATTTCATCCAGGCTACCAGCTCAAGAATCCAAAGGGAACCTCAACCTCTAAAGCTCTATATGTGGGGCTAAGACTGTATAGGACCATGATAGCCCAGACACATAGAACCAGCAAGAGATTGAGTACAACCTTTGATCTAGCTGTCCATTGCTTGAGTGAGGCTATAATGGTCCAGTCACTAGCCTACAATCTCTATAACCAGATCAAATCTAACATCTGATGGCGGGTCTATACAAATATTGGGGAGTCTTCCTCTGTAAAATCTCTCACCAGGCATCTACAAGCTCAGGTGAAAAGAAGAAGAATCCATCTTAGATCGGTGGATTAGAATCACCCTAAGGCTATAATCTGCCCACTTAAATGGTCACAGACTATCCCAGAGGTTATCCTCCTCACGGAGACCAAGACAAAACAAGAATATCGTTGCTACCACCATTGTCACAAGGCTACCATCTCAAGCTCCCATGGGGATTTCAGATCTAGTGGGTCCTGTGGTGGGGCTAAGGCTGTATAGGACCATGATAGCCCAAACACACAGGTCACTTGGATCTGAGTGGCCCTTTGAATCAGTCCTCCATTGCTTTGAAATACAGCCAAAGCAATGGTGGATCACAAGACAGCAGCCTTGCACAGAGCATCTCCCGCATAAACACAAATCCCACAAATTACAGATCCTAATACAGAAATTCCATTAATCTTGTTCAAAATACATACAAAGACATAGCCAGCAAGTGCTGGACTATGGAGAGAAGGAAAAAGAAAAAGAAAACTACTTACAACTATAAAAAGAAAAACTAAACGATCTCAGATCAGGTCTCCCAGAAATGAGATGGGTTCCTTGCTATTTCAAGATGTAGAACGAAAAGAATGTCTCCGCTCCTAAACCTAAGCTAAGTGTGGGTATTTATAGCAGTGGTGTGGTAGAGGAAATCCTAATTTTAACGATGCCAAGTGGCCGAATAGTGATCCTTCGATGCCTTGGGGCGCGTGCATAGAGATTTGAGCATGGGAGTGCGTGCCCTAATCGCAGGAAATTCCCAGAAAGTCCTCAGCTGAAGAGATGGAAGTTTGAGGTTCAGAGCTTTGCTAGGTAGCCATTGTTTCCCAGACTTGTCGCGTGGTAGGTTTTATTCTTCGCTAGGATGATTTGAAATTGAAGCTTCTGCCTTCGTGAGGTTGGCTTGGTTTGCTCTTCAGGCAGTCGCGAGGTTGAGTGAACATCAGAGCCTCAGATGTCGCGGGGTTGGAGCTTAAGCAGTCGCGAGGTTGATCATTGTGAGGATTGATTTGAATAGCGTGAGAACTTCGCGAGCACTTATCCTCACTGGGCTTCGCAAGTTACCTCGCGAGGCTTTGATGAGTTCTGAACTGCGTGAGGTTCCATGTCTTAACTGATATTCGAGAGGGTGGCTTTGCCTTCGCAAGGATGCTTTCTTCTTGAATGGTGCGAGAACTATGCGAGGAGTTCTCTTCTGATAATTGCATCCCCGGTGACTGCGCAACAGCTGCGTGAGGAGTCTTCTGAAGCTCTCTCTTCTCAGCCATTCTGAGCGAATTGCATGCGGTTGAGAGAAGTCTGCTTTGAATTGCGCGAGACTATGCGAGGTGTTCTATTCTTGAGCTTTGTGAGAGCTGTGCGAGTTTATGTTTCTGAGGCTCTTCAGTTAATCATCTGCGTGAGAAGTTGTTGTAGAGTCTTGGGAAACTCAGCTGGACTGCGGGAGGCTCATTTTCAGGTCTGGATTTAGACTTCGTCCTTCTAAGGGACTTCTAGTGCTAAAACAGGCTTTTTAAAAGGATTCCTAGGCTTATTTCACTGCTGGGTACTACCTACATGAAACACTTACCAAGGACTTATTAGGTGGCTATGGGTCTAATCAAAGATCAAGTTAAAGGGTGAAAAGTGGTACTTTTCAGGACTTAACACACCCCCAAACCTAATCTTTACTAGTCCCTTAGCAAAGCTACATTAAACCTAATATAAAAATTAAATGCCACTTTCGTAGGGAGCACGGATACATTTATCATATGTACCAAGCCTTTTAAACCCCTAGGTGATCCCTAGTGGAGGAGTAAAGTCTCCTGAGGGTTTTCAGTGAAGACACCCACAAACTTCTTCAATGAAACAATTAACAAAAGTGCAATATCATCCAATGAGCAATCAAGGGGCAGACTTAGTTTACTCTTGCATCATGAAGCAGAAAAGAAATTTAATTCATTGGTTGCACAGTAACTTAAACAGCATAAACTCTTCATGATTGCACAGCATTTCCAAATAGTTTATAATCACAGAAAACTGCACTAGTGTGTGCCAGCACTGAGCTTATAACTAGGCTGTAATGTAGCTTATGGAGTGGGGTTGAAAGAATGGAGGGTTGAGAAGGGGTTCAAAATTGAGAAATTAGTAGGTGACAGAGGTGATTCATGACTTCGGCTTCTTGAATTTAGCTCATTTCATCTTCTTTGAGATTTTTAGATTTGAAGTGATCAGTTTCTCTTCTTGATTTTGATTTTTCAATGAAAGTTCCTCTTGACTCCTCCCTTGCTTCTCTTCATTGTTATTTTCCTTCTTGTGGAATTTTCTGATTTTTATTTTTTATTTTTTATTTTTTTTATTTTTTATTTTTTTGTTTTTACTTTTCAGAAATGCCACCATGCTCCCAATTATCATACTGCCAGATTTGAGGTATTTCTTTTCCATTCACCTACTGTTGACCATAGCTAGTCCACCTTCAACTTTTTCTCCTTTACCTTCTGAATTCTCAGAGTGAGGGTAGGCTGAAGCAGGTTCATAGGTTCAGGTTCAAGTACTCAGGTGTATTTTGATGAAATTTAGGATTTAAAGCTCAAAGGGGGTATGGACAAGGGCAGTTACTTAAGGGTTGGTCTTATTAGGCTCCAACTGTCCAAGAGAAGGCCTTGATCCTTTCCTCAGTCTCATGAGTACTGTCAGTTATTTCAACTTAGATTTACCTAACTTCTAGTGAGCACAGTGACTCAATCAGTCTTTAGAACTAGAAGGGGTTGCCTTGGTTACTCCTTAAAAGATGGAAAAAATTTTATAGGCCTAATTCTCATTGGTTAGGCTCTTCCTTTGAACTTTTAAGTATGTCATCACCTTTTTCTCTCACTACTGATTCACTGAGTGCTGATACAAGTGAGTTTCCTTGATGATATTATCATGGAAATGTGAAGTATTAGAGGTTTATAATGTCCAAGATTTGTAAAAATTTTATACTTCTTAATTTCATGATTCTTAAGTGAACAGAGGTTCATTTCCATATTGCTCAAATGAGTCTGCTGCACTTATGTTAGCTATTCCATTGCCAGGGTCTGCCTGGCACACCCCCAAACCTATGAGGAGTAGTGTCCTCACTGGTTCAAAGGTGTCTATGCAGCAGAGTTATTACAGCAGAAAAGACCAGAACAAGAAACAAACACACACAATACAAAGCAAAAAAGTAATGATAAGAGAAAAAAGTTTATTCAAAATGAGAAGTGTACAAACTACAAGAAAATAGAAGAAAAAGAGTGTGAAAACAGAAAAAATCCTATGGACAATCTAGGCAGAATCTGGCTCAAAACTTGTCCCACCCCATTTTCTTGGCATGTTCTTGAAGGTAAGCCTCCTCCTCTTTCTTTCTTTGGGCTCTCTCTGCCTTTCTTTGGTCAGCCGTTTTGGGTATGGTTGGAGCCCTGACCCTCATTTTTCTCTTCTTTGGTTCAGGAGGGACCTCTGAAGATTTATCAGTGGTTGGATCAGGGGGTTTGGTGGGAGATTTTCCTTTGGGGCCCTTACCTTTGGAGGCTTGCCCTTGCTGGACCGGTGGGGGAATAAGAGGGGATTGGGCTGGTGCTGGCTCAGGAGGGACAACAGGGGATTTATCTTTTACTTTCTCTTAAGGTAGGAGAGGACTTTTCCCTTTTACTGGTTTAGGGGGAGCCACAGAAGATGGATCTGGTACTTTGGCTACAGGAATGGCAGGACTCTTCCCTTTCACGGGCTGGCTTAGTGGTGGTGCCTCCTGAGATTGGGCAGATTTGTCTTTTCCAATTTTCAAGGAGCGACTTGGGGGAGTAGTCCTCTTGGTAGCAACCTTCCTTCGCTGAGGATAGGCTTGTTCAGCAGGGCTGGATGAAGGAGCAGAAGTAGTAGTGGGGGCACTAGGATCCTTTGGTGTAATTAGAGCCTGAGTCAAGGAAAGCTCAAGTGGGGTCCAATCCAAGGCAGCAAGAAGCACTGTCTGCTGCTCCTCTTGGAAAGTAGGCGACCATGGGGGATCATCCCAGTGAAGCCTGTGAACTTTGGAGGTGGGGATGGAGGGGCCGCCTTTGCCTTTTGGGCTGCAGTGGCTCTTTAGAAGTGGGCTTGAAGGAGTGCATTTCTTTTGGGAGCGGGAGAGGGAATGGGGGGCATGAGATAGAGCAGGAGCTACTGAGGGAATTTGAGCAGAGCAATAGGTCTGTAATCGTGAGAAGGAACTCAGAGTAGGCATTTGAGGAGGAACAGGAGGACGTACTGGAGTTGGGGCTGTGGGAGGTGGGGGAACAGATTGTGTAGGTGTTGGGGTAGGGGCAGTGGAAGAAGATGGGGCCTTAGGGGGAGCTATGGCGAGAGGGGTGGCCAGTATGGGTTGGAAAAGTAGGAAGGCAACTCTCTGTTCCAAGATTTCAATTTTCATGTTAGCCCACAGGAGATTGGTATCTGCAAGCTCCTTACTGAGTCTGTTGATCCCTTGAGCATTGTTCAATTTTTTCTCTAATAGCCTGTTGTGTTTTTTCGCCCTCTCTGCATTGGCTTTGTCAATCTCAGTAGTCATTCTGTAATACGTTGCCATAGCCTTGTTCGCATTTAGGGTCTCTAAAATTGCCTCCCACCCTTTAGAAATATCTCTCAGCTGCTCGCGGTGAGCAAGCTTCAAGTCACCAAGTTTTTGCAGCAAGGGGTATTCGATGGCTTGGTGGAGTTTGGCCATGCTATTGAGAACATCCCTCTTGATATAGGGATTGTCCCTCATGGCATGGAGGAGGGTGAAGTAGGGGGGGGGTGTAATAGGAGTGTCTGGGTAAGATGGGTAGAAATAGAGTGGAAGAAGTAGAAGGGGATTGATCCTGGGGAGGAAGAGTGGGTGGTGTAAGGATGAAGTCAAGAGAAGAGGTGGAAGTGGCTGGGGTAGTCTGTGTTGAATGGTCAGTGAATTGAGGAGGGGGTGGGAGAAGAGGTGGAATGGAAGGTATGGGGGGAAAGTGAAATGAAGGAGGGGCAGTGGATGTGGATGGGTCTGGGTAAGGAAAGAATGGAATGGTGAAGGGTCGAAATGGAAGGGATGGGGTTGAAAAGAAGTGGGGTTGAATGGGAAAGGTGGATGGGAATGGAATGGGGTTAGTTTAGGTAGAAGTGTTGATAAATTGAGGTGGAGGTAGTATTAGAGGGGGTAGGGTAGGTAGAGAGGGAAAGGAGTGGTCGAGTATGGTGTCATGGAGGGGGAAGGGTGTAGGTAAGTCAATGTGGGTGAGGTCTGTTGGAACTGTGGAGTCAGAGGTGGAAGGGGGTTGGGTCAATGGGGTGGTAGGAGGTTGTGTAGGGATGATTGGGGTTGTCAATGTCTGAAGGGTGGATTGTATGTTGGTGATGTCCGTTTGCAATTGGGCTTGGGTCTGTGTGGTGTTGGAGAGTTGGGTTTGGATGACATGTATGAGGGAAAGGATATGGGTAAGGGTATCTGAGGTTGGTTGAGGTGGAGTATGAGGATAGGAAGGAATAGGTTGGAAAGGGAAGTGGGGGCATGATGGAAAGTGGTAGGGGGAGAAGGTGAAAGGGTTGGGGAGTGATGTGGTGAAGGGAGTGGTGAATCTGGAAGAGGGATGTCATGGGTGGGCAAGGTATCAAGCAAGGTAGTCATGAAGGCCTGATATCCTGAAGTGGTGGCTTTAACTAGGGGTTGGTCAATATGGGGTGTGTCTGTGGGAATGATAGTGGAGGTGGAAGTGGGTAAAGATAAGGCAGGGGTAGTGTGAGAGGTTTTCTTTTTAAGGTAGGTTATCAAGGGAGGGCCGCTGTGGTTGAGGCCGAGGATGCCGAGGTATCAATGTGTATTGAGATAAGGTGGGTGAAGGGGGAGTGTTGTCATGGGGTTCAACACTTTCCACCCAGGAATGAATCACAGTGGGGTGTTGAATGGAAAAGGGAGATAAGAGAGGGAAAGGGAGAGATGGAATAGGTGAAGAAATTAGTGGAGAGGCAAGTGTGGTGGATGGAGGGATTGCTGCAGAAGCAGAGGTGACAGAAGCTCGCGCCACCTTCTTTGGGGGTGCAGGGCTTGACCTTCTTTTGGGGCGGGGTGGCCTTTGCCACGAGCTCCTCTCCCCGCCGAAACATTCTGAGCTTCAGCCTTCTTCTTCTTCTTCTGGGGATCCATTAGACTTCTTCTGATCCCCCATTATCTTTTGGTAAAAGTGGTGGGAGTGAGGTCAGTGGATAATTCCCCCACTGGTATCTTGTATCCTCCCTTCAGAAGTAATTTGGTGATGAGTCTTCCGTAGGGGAGAGTGTGGACCTTCTTTTACAGCCCAAGCTTCACCATCATATCTTTTATGGCCTCAAAAATCAACCATGCAGCATTAAATCCGTGGCCCAGAGAGAAGGAATGGAGAGCATCAACAATTGGTGTCCTCCTTTCTTACTGATGGCCGGAGCAGTAGATATTCTTCCTTAGCACTTGATTGATGAACAACAGCTTGGGAACCAAATCTCTTCTTCTGATGGAGTCCCCTGTGGCCTTCAAGCCTCTGGTAATGGCTTGGGCAATGGTATCGAGAGGGGCACTCACTGGGGCACCATAGCCGCAGTTGGGATCAAAAATGGCTGGGATGCCCATGACTTCAGTAATCAACGCTGGGTTAAGCAGCATCTCAAAATTGTCAACTAACACAAGGAGGCTAGGCTGCCCATGTGTGTCTGGTCTGACCCTAAGGTGTTGGTAAAAGAGTTGCACTAACCTAGGATAGGCTAGTGCAGGAATCATTTGCATCAAGGGGAACAAACCAGCCTTGCGCAAAAACTCAATGGCAGGAGCTGACAACGGCTCAGATTCAAAGAACGATATGTCAAAAATGGCTTCAGGTTCTAAGGGAATGGAAATGAGGAGCTCAGAGGGAGTAGAGTAATCAGGTGCTTTTGCAGCCACCTCAGGAATCACCTCCTTCCCTTTTTGTTGTGCTGTAGAGGACTTCGCTTTCTTAGGGACAGGCTCCACGGTGGCCTGGTCCCTGGCTCTCTTCACAGGTGCACTTTTAAGAGCCATCAAGATTCTTCTTGGTGAGTGTGCAGTTGAAATTTTTAAAGGAAAGATTAAGAGCTGAGTCTAACCCTAGAAGTTAGGGTTCTGTTCACTTTGACGGACGGTAGATCGCAAGAGCTCCTAGCAGGGGGAAAATGTTGATGGAAGCTTTAAGAACAAAAATTCAGAATTCAAAGTGAGCAATGAACTATAGACAGGAAGCTGGAGGAGAGAGATTGAGAGGAATGGGAGCTAGGGTTTCTCTGGCAGGAGAGGAAAGAGAAAGTAGTAAGGAAAAGCAGCGCGGGGTGGGATTTAAATATCACGAGGCTCGACGCACTTTGAAAATATCCGCTCGTTGGATGGGCATGAATGGGTCGCGAGATTAGATGTTCATTAAACTGCGCGAGGCAGCCCACCAGATATATCTGAAGCTCACGACAGCAAAACAAGGCAGTTCTTTATGAATTGCGCGAGAAGGGACCAAACTCGTTATTTAGAACCCTGCGATGGCTTAACCGAGTTAGAATTCACTCACCCACTAGTTAGCTTTTTGACCCTGACTTTGTGGGTGGATTCTCTCACAGACTCTTTTCTAGGGACACCCATAAGCATTATAAGGCATTCACAAATTCCCATACTCTCAAAGCATTAAATTCACACATCATGAAAAGCATTCAAATACTACCATTATAATTCAATCACTTGCAATTAGCAAACAAGGGGAACAGAAATAAAAGTAGGCATAAAGCACTAAACTCAGATTCCAACAAGATTGCTATAAATTCCTCTAAACTGTAAAGTACATATTATACAAAGGTGCACAGTTCTTATCATCAATTCAATGAAAGATCCCTTTCAGGGTCTGAGGATCCTTCACCAATCAAAAATTGGCCCTTGGGATTAACCACTGGTTGACTGGGCAACCTTCCCTCTTCTCTTTTGGCTAAGGTATTCGCTAGTTGCCCAATCTGCTCTTCCATCTTCTTAATGTTTTGACCATGAGAGTTCACAGTCTGAGTCAAGGAACTTAGGTTTTGCAGTGAGGTCAAGACCTGGCCCTCGAAAGAAGTATTTCTAGGTTGAGAAGGGGGTAAGACCAACTGATTTTACTGCTGATGGTGCTGGAAGGTAGACCTAGGGGCATTCCCTTGATTGAACTGCTGATGTGGCCTTTGTGGTAAGATCAACATCTGCTAGGGCTGCATGTAGTTGTCTTGCTTCCACCTCAGATTTGGGTGGTCTCTCCATTGGTAACCAGCATTTTGGTGTTGGTATCCATATGGCTGCCTATTGTAGCCCCCAGATTGTTGTTGGCCATAAGATTGAGCAACAACAGCATGCTCCAAAATTAATTTAGGAAATTGCCTTGCAGATGGACATTCCTCCACTGTGTGTTGTGGGGACTAGCATATCAGACATGCCTCAACCACATGAGCAGCCCTTCTGGGTTGCATCACAGTCAATAATTTGTCAAACTTCATAAAGAGGTTTACCATCTGCAGCTGTAGGTCATTGTTCCCAGACACCTCATAAACTTTTCCTCTTGATCCAGCAGCAGGCCCCATCTTTGACTCTGATTCCTGACTAGTTCTTACCTAGGATGGCTTTTAAAAAGCATTCTCACTAATCACCTCAAACAATTCCCATGCCTCCTCAGCAGTCTTGTGCATGTAGGATCCACCACAAGAGGCATCGACCATATCTCTATTTTTCTCATCAATCCCATTATAGAAGCTTTGTACAAGCTACCACTCAGGGATCTTGTGGTGGGGGCATTGTTTGAGCATCTCTTTAAACCTATCCCAGGACTGGTTAAAATCCTCAGTTGGGGATTGAGCAAGCGCAAGAATCTCTTTCCTCAACTGGCTAGTTTTGATCTCAGGGAAGAACTTGGTTAGGAACATGGTCTGCAGGTCTTTCCATGAAGCATTGCTATTGTTGGGAAGGGTGGTCAGCCAGGTACTGGCCCTATCCTTCAGAGAGAAGGGAAAGAGTCTGAGCCTAGTAGCCTTAGGTCCCAAACCAGTGATATTAAAAGTGGTGCACAAGGCCAAGAACTGGTCAATATGCTTGTAAGGGTCCTCCTTGCTAAGCCCATGGAAAGCTGGCAACATCTGGATGATTGAAGTTTTTATCTCATAGTTTCCCTGAACATCAGGGAATTGAATGCTAAAAGGGGAGTTATAGTCATCCAGAGCATTCAACTCCTTGAGGGTTCTGGGTTGTTCTTCACCCATAATTACTGTCACAGATTCACTTGGGGGCTCTCCTGCGGTGTGCCTGTCTCTCCTAAGTCTCCTTCCCCTTTCTAACTCAGGGTTAAGAGGCTCTAAAGCAGGGCTGAGGGATCTCCTCCCGAGCATACAAGCACACCAACAGCAAGGAAAGCTTCTTGCAGGCACATTGCAAAAGAATAATTGTACACTAACAAATTTATCTAACTAGTTTACAGCTATTCAAAGAATACATTGAAACTATCCTAGATACTGCTAGAAATTTTTTTTAAGAAAGATAGACAGAGTTTTAAAAGTCAAAGAGTTTGCAAACAGAGGTAGCTAAGCTCCACATGCAGTCCATTGTCCTTTGCTGCTGCTGTCTAGATCTGCAAGAAAGATTCACAATTACGTCAACAGTATTAATTATTCACATGTGCAAAGAATACTAATAATAAAAAAACTAAGAGTCTACTAATAGATCATCTTTCCCCGACAGCGGTGCCAAAAACTTGTTGGCAGATTTATGAGTGTGTGCTTACTTTATTGGTTGGTGGTGAATGTCATTTAAAAATCAAAGAAAGAGTAAAACAAGGGATGGAATTAGCACAACTAAGAAATCCTAGACCTGCAAGATACAGGGTCCATTGTAGCAAGTTTTGATAAGTAAGAGTTTGTCCCACAGGGAAAGGTGATCTACAGCTCCAAAGGAGCCATCTCTAGTAGTCCCTCTAGATCTGACTACAGATCTGGCAGTCCTAAAAGGAGGGGAGTTTAAGGTCACTTATTCAAATTATTCTAATGTCTAAACTACAGAAAGGGTTGAGAGGATGGATGAAGTGTGGAAAATAAATATAAAAGGGTGAGAAGTATGTTATTGAGCCCAGATCAGAGGAGTTTTGTAACTCAGATTCAAATCTGATGTTATAGAAATCCTGTCTAGTGGCTATATTATCACCACTGAGGAGAAAGGATCCAACCCATCACTCTGCCATGATTCCACCCTTAAGGCTATAACCTGTCCACTCAAACGGTCACAGATTATCCCAAAGGGGAACCACTATCCAGGGATGGGTCAAAACATAACCAGTAAATCATTGCAGGCTCTATTTCATCCAGGCTACCAGCTCAAGAATCTATAGGGAACCTCAACCTCTAAAGCTCTATATGTGGGGCTAAGGCTGTATAGGACCATGATAGCCCAGACACATAGAACCAGCAAGAAATTGAGAACAACCTTCGATCTAACTGTCCATTGCTTGAGTGAGGCTACAATGGTCCAGTCACCATCCTACAATCTCTATAACCAGATCAAATCCAACATTTGATGGAGGAACTATACAAATATAGGGGAGTCTGCCTCTGTACAATCTCTCACCAGGCTTCTACAAGCTCAGGTATAAAGAAGAAGGATCCATCTTGGATCGGTGGATTAGAATCACCCTAAGGCTATAATCTGTCCACTTAAATGGTCACAGACTATCCCAGATGTTATCCTCCTCAGGGAGCCCAAGACAAAACAAGAATATCGCTGCTACCACCATGGTCACAAGGCTACCAACTCAAGCTCTCATGGGGATTTCAGATCTAGTGGATCCTGTGGTGGGGCTAAGGCTGTATAGGACCATGATAGCCCAGACACACAGGTCACTTGGATCTGAGTGGCCCTTAGAATCAGTCCTCCATTGCTTTGAAACACAGCCAAAGCCATGGCGGATCACAAGGCAGCAGCCTTGCATAGAGCATCTCACGCACAAACACAAATCCCACAAAGTACAGATACTATTACAGAACTTCCATTAATCTAGTTCAGAATACATACAAAGACATAGCCAGCAAGTGCTGGACTATGGAGAGAAGGAAAAGGAAAAAGAAAACTACTTACAACTACAAAAAGGAAAACTAAACGATCTCAGATCAGGTCTCCCAAAAATGAGATGGGTTCCTAGCTATTCCAAGATGTAGAAAGAAAAGAAAGTCTCCGCTCCTAAACCTAAGCTAAGTGTGGGTATTTATAGCAGTGGTGTGGCGGCACATTAGGGATCAGAAACCCTAATTTTAATGATGCCACATGGTCGAATAGTGATCCTTCGATGCCTTGGGGCCCGTGCACAGAGATTTAAGCGTGGGAGTGCATGCCCTAATCGTTAGAAATTCCCAAAAAGTCCTCAGCTGAAGAGATGGAAGTTGGAGGTTCAGAGCTTCGCTAGGTAGCCATTGTTTCCCAGACTTGTCGCGTGGTAGCTTTTATTCTTCACTAAGATGATTTGAAATTGAAGCTTATGCCTTCACGAGGTTGGCTTGGTTTGCTCTTCAGGCAGTTGCGAGGTTGAGTGAACATCAGAAACTCAGATGTTGCAGGGTTGGAGCTTAAGCAGTCGCGAGGTTGATCTTTGCGAGGATAGATTTGAATAGCGTGAGAACTTCACGAGCGCTTATCTTCACTGGGCTTCGCGAGTTACCTTGCGAGGCTTTGATGAGTTTTGAACTGCGCGAGGTTCCACGTCTTAACTGATATTCGTGAGGGTGGCTTTGCCTTTGCAAGGATGCTTTCTTCTTGAATGGCGTGAGAACTGCGCTAGGAGTTCTCTTCTGATAATTACATCCAGCATCATCGCTGATACCGCGAGGAGTCTTGAATCTCTCTTCTCGGCCATTCGAGTGAAGCATGCAGTTGAGAGAAGTCGCTGAAGCGTATGCGTCTGTGTGAGGTGTTCTATTCTTGAGCTTCACGAGAGCTGCGTGAGTTTATGTTTCTGAGGCTCTTCAGTCAATCATCTGCGTGAGAAGTTATTGTAGAGTCTTGGGAAGCTCAGCTGGACTGCGCGAGGCTCATTTTCAGGTTTGGATTTAGACTTCATCCTTCTAAGGGACTTCTGGTGCCAAAACAGGCTTTTTAGCAGGATTCCTGGCCTTATTTCACTGCTGGGTACTACCAACATAAAACACTTAACAAGGACTTATTAGGTGGCTATGGGTCTAATCAAAGATCAAGTTAAGGGGTGAAAAGTGGTACTTTTTAGGTCTTAACATGGTGTTAATGGGGGTAAAGTCTAAGTACATTGTGGAGTCAAAGGTGGAAGGGGACTGGATTTGTGGTGTAGGAGGTTTTTGTGTAGAGATGGGTTGTTTTGTCAATGTTTGAAGGGTGGATTTGATGGTGGTGATGTCAATTTGCATTTGGTCTTGGGTAGGTGTTGTGGTTGATAGTTGGGTTTGAATGTCATGTATTAGGGAAAGGATATGCGTAAGTGTGTCTGAGTGTGGTTTGGGTAGAGTATGAGAAGAAGAGGGAACAGGTTGGAAAGGGGAAGTAGGGGCATGATGGAAGGTTGTAGGAGGAGGAGATGGAGGTTCTGGTGAGTGATGTGGGGAAGGAAGTGGGGAATCTGGGAGAGGGATATCATGGGTTGGCTGGGTGTCAAGCAATGTAGTCATGAAGGCCTGATATCCAGAAGTAGTGGCTAGGTTGAAGTCAAGGTTTGTGAGTGGAGGTGAGGTAGGGATGGTTGGGATGGTGGCTGGGTCAATGTGTGGGGCTTCTGTGGGAATGATAGGGGTGGTTAGTGTAGGTAAGGATATGGCAGGGGTGGTGTGAGAGGTTTTCTTTTTAATATAGGTGATCAGGGGAGGGCTGTCAAGGTTCAGTTCGGATGATGGGGGAATTGGGGGTGTGTACTGAGGTAATGCAGGTGAAGGTAAAGGGCTGTCATGGGGGTCAACACTTTCATCCCAGGAATGAATCACAGGGAAATCTGGAGTGGGTATGGGAAAGGGAGATAAAAGAGGAAAAGTGAAAGATGGAATAGACAAAGAAACTGATGGATGGGCAGGTGTGGTGGAAGGAGGTGTTGCTGCAGAGTCAGTAGTGACAGTAGCTTACACCACCTTCCTGGGAGCAGGAGCTTTAGCCACCTTTTTGGGAGCAGGGGTGGCCTTTGCAACAAAGAAATTTCTCTCCTTTCTCGCATAACTGAGCCCTCTTTTTCTTATTGGGATCCATCAGACTCCTGCTGATCCCTCATTGTCTCTTTGTGAAAGTAGTAGGGGGGAGGTCAATAGTTAACTCCCCCACGGGTATCTTGTATCCTCCCCTCAAGAGTAGTCTTGTGATTAGCTTTGCATAGGGGAGAGTGTGGAGCTTCTTTTTATGCCCTAACTTCACCATAATATCCTTCATGGCCTCAAACATCAACCTGGCAGCATGGAAACCGTGGCCCAGAGAAAAGGAATAAACAGCATCACCAATTGGGGTCCTCCTCTCCTGCTGATGCCCGACACAATAGATGTTCTTCCGCAGAACTTGATCAATGAACAGAAGTTTAGGGTCCAGGTCTCTTCTCCTGATGGAATCACCGGTGGCCTTCAATCCTCTGGTTAAGGCTTGTGCAATTATATCAATGGGGGCACACACAGGGGGGCCATATCCACAGTTGGGGTTAAAGATAGCAGGGATGCTGTTGTCAAGTGAAAAATACCATTTTTCACCCCTAAACTTAAGTCTTGATAGACCTTTGAGAGAACTAAATAAGTGTTTTAAGTGCCTATGTTGCTGCTAACAATAAAGACAGGCCTAACCATAAAAGCAGCTCAAAAGTGCCAAAAAGATGACAATACATGTCAGTCCAAAGGAAGGAAGTGAAGAAACAACCTCATCAGCTGTGGAAAGGTCTAAAAGGAAGAGGCAAAGACCTGTAAGAGAAGCAGGGAACAATTCGAACAGAGAAATGCACTACAGAGTTCTTTTCGCAAAGAACCTGCACTTTTCGTAAAGAACCTGGAACTCTGCGAAAAGGACTAAAACTCCAGGCTTAGTTTTCGAAGAGCATCTAAACTCTTCGAAAAGAAGATTGAACTTTACGAAACGGAGAAAACACAATTCGAAAAGAGATTGAACATTGCGAAAGGAGCTTCAGAAGTCACAGCACTTTGCGAAAAGGCCCTTAAGCTCTGCGAAAAGGTATTATGGAGATTCACAGCTTTAACAAGGGCAATTCAGTAATCTGTTGCATGCGTCCCAATGCATTTTAAAACCCAAGGACATTCTGAAAGATTCTAAGCACGAACCAAAGGCATATTCCACCCCATGTGAACACCCAAAGATGAAATTACTTGGCGGGAACTTCTAGAAGCTCAAACAGATTTTTGAATTACATAACAGAATTGATGCTTCTATCACCTGATTGGCTGAACCAGTCAAGAATTCGATTGCCTGTAACAGATCCGGATCCTCGTGCTCGACCACCATTGGTCAATACATTACGAGCACCTCCGATTGGTTGAAACACATCTGAGTTGGACTTGGGAAAACTATAAATAGATTTAACCATTTGCCCAATTTGGGCATCCAAATTTTGAGTTTCATTTCTAATCCCCCATTTCCCAAATGCATACCTTGTCTCAGAATCCTTGTAATAGCCTACTTTGTACTTGCATTTGAGAGTTGTGAGATACTCTGTAACTCAAAGGAGAGTTAAGCTAAGTTGCTCACGTAAATTGTAAGGATGAATTTTAAAAGGTTACTGTAAACTATGCATTCTCCATTGGACTCATGTCAAGGGTTCCTTCTGATCTCCTCAGTACAGTAGACTCCTTTAGATTCATTGTTGTGCATGCAATTTCCCTTGATTCATTAATCCTGTAAGAATTAGTGTTGGTAACCTAGTCTCTTACGGCATTTGTAGTGATGTTTATTGTTCTGAATTGAGGATTTGGATTAAAATCTATTGGATGGTTTGTGGCCATTAAAGTGAACAGACCATAGCCATAAGCGTAAGCCTAATCCTTGAATTAGATTTATCTCTCTTACATCTATGCTTGTAGCCTGATGAAGATTGGATCACCTCTGTTGAGCTGCAGTTATTCTCATTAGATTTCAAAGACCAAATCAGATTTAGATATTACTTCTCCATCTTTGTTTCAATCACTCCCCCAACTCGGATCTGGATCATTCAGTTTAAAATTTTCTTTGTTTTTAGTTTGTTAAACGTGACAAATTCAAACCTCTCATCTTATCAGCTTTCTAGATAGGATAAGAAGCCAGATCTGGTAGTTCAGATCTGGAGGTTTATCTTAAATTTTAAACAAATTCTCTGTGGACGATCTTTCACTCACTTACTTTTAAAACTTGCTACAATTGGCCTTGATCTTGCAGGCTAATTCTCTTCTAACTGTGCCGATATTTCGTTATTTGTTTATATAGTCTAGAACCACTGTAATTTAGCAGCTATAAATCTGTTTTTCAAAACTCACATAAATCAAGCACACTAAGAAGCAACAACAAGTTTTTGGCATCGTTGCCGGGGAATTTCTTCTAAAATAGATAGACCTAAGTTTTCATTTTAATTTTTATCAGTACTAAACTATTCTATTGTTTATACCTGTGCAGTTATTCATATTCCGGTTTTTAAAGAAGGGAAATTACTGAAAGGAATTCTGAAGGTTTGCTGTGCATAATCAGATTTTTTTTTGTTCTGAGTTGTATGTTTGGTAGGAGGACTCTACCGAGATTCTCCCATTGAATTTAGAAGTTGAAAGGCTACTACTAACCAAACAAACAACATGTAATTCGCTACTATGGGTGAAGAACTCGACTTTGAGGGATTACTTGCACCGTGCTTATAATTCTTTTGCATTCAATTTCCTACTGTTGAAGGAAATTATGAGATCAAGTCATCAACTATCCAAATGCTTCCTTCCTTCCATGGGTTGAGTAAGGAAGACCCATACAAACATGTGGATGAATTCTTGTCTCTTTGCACCACATCCAACATAGTCGGATTTGGTCCGTAAGCAACCAAGCTTAGGCTCTTCCTTTTCATTAAAGGATAAAGCTAGAGCATGGTTATCCATGTTAGCACCAAACAAGATCACTTCTTGGAATGATTTGTGTCAAATCTTAGCCAAATATTTCCCAATGTCTAAAACAAGCCAATTGAGACAAAGTATCATTTCATTCTCCCAAAACTCAATTGAAACTTTCCATGAAGCATGGGAAAAGATTCAAGGAACTTTAAGGCAATGTCCTCATCATCAAATTCCTAGGTGGCATGGTTCAAAGCTTCTATCAAGGAATTGATCAAAAGGCAAAAATATGGTGGATGCCTCGTGGAGGCACTTACTTGCAAAAAACAGTTGAAGAGGTTTGGGACTTATTTGAAGTGATTGGTGAAAACTCAACTCACAGAATCTCTCACAAGAGAAATTGAAAATCCTGCTAGGTTGAACAACCACCAACCCACCAAAGGGAAGATCTATGAGGTGAATGAGTTGGAAAGAAAGATGGACAATCTAACCACAAAGTTTGATAGATTGATGGACTCACTTAAAACTCCAAATATTTCAAGAGTAGAGGAGGCATGTCTGATATCCCAGTCCCCTACTCATTCACTTGACCAATGTCTGCCGCATCACAGGTTCCTAGATTTAATGGTGGAACAAGCTCATCTTTGCTCAATCATTTGGATAGATGCGATCAAATGAATATCCATGGAGGCACACCCCAATTTGAGGTGGAACCAAGGAATTACCAATCCCAACAACAAGAACAACCAAAGAATCAAATGCCTTTCAAAACTGCAACCTTATCGGTAAAATTTTTATGTCAAACCAAACTTCACCCATTCCACAACAACGCACATGCGTGATGCGCTCCGATTCAAAACCCATCCAGGTCCCTTTCTTTTGAAGTTCAAGTCCTACATTCACTCCAGAACTTAGGATCTTTAACTCAAAGCTGAATTTTCACGGGAGCATAAAGAAGATTGAAGAAACATTGGGACAACTTTCAAATACCTTGGCAAAAGAGAGGAAGGAAAGTTACCTAGCCAACCTTTGAACAATCCCAAAGGATGCTTCATGGTTAGAGAAGCTTCTAATTCACATGAAGAAGTAAATCACCACTTTGAGAAGTGGAAAATGATAGATAACAAAGTGGGTACAAGAAGAAAGAAATGAGGAAGAGGATAAAGATATGCAAAGAAGAGCATAGATAGTGATAGCAAGTTCTTGATGTACCTCGAAAACCAAAAAATGAAAAACAGAAAAGTAAAAAATTTCGAAAACACTTCTAAAGTCAGATGAAAGATTAGTTCCATTTACCATTTCCTCATGCAATGAAATCAGATCCCTTTGATAATGGGAACACAATAAAAGATGAGATGAAGGAGACTTTCAAGCAAGTGAAGATAAATTTACCTTTGCTTGAGGCAATCAAACAAATTCCAAAGATATGCAAAATTTTGAAAGATGTTTGCACTCACAAAAGATAATCTAGGATATTATCCAAAAGGTCTTTCTTTGTGGAAAGAATTAACTGTGTGTTATCCATTGCTACACCTCCTAAACTTCAAGATCCCGAATCCCCACAATCCCTTGCATTATTGGGGAACACACCATTGAAAAGGCTTTATTAGATCTGGGTGCTAGTGTCAACCTACTTCCATATTCTATATATGAGAAACTAGGTTTGGGAGAATTAAAACCCACTCATGTGGTGTTACCACTAGCAGACAGATCTGAAAGAAAGTCAGTAGGGATGATTGAAGATGTATTGGTGGGAGTAGATAAATTCTTCTATCCTGCTGATTTTCTAGTTTTGGATATGAAACCAACTAAAAGCAAAACTTCCATCCTTCATTTTGGGAAGACCATTCTCGGCTACAAGAAATGCTTGCATTCAATGCAGTGTCCGGTATTATGGAAGTTTCATTTGAAACATGAAGGTAAAATTAAATGTTTATAATGCACACGACCTCAATTCAGCTCTGAAGAATGTTTTCATGTTGATCTATTGGATGAACTTGTGGAAGGGACTTTACAACAATTTCTGCAGGGTGAAGACTTCACCACAGATGTTAAAGATGCTTGGGGATATGCTGAAAATAAAGCAAGTTGTATCTCAAGTTCTGAGGAAATAAATGTTGTGCAAGGAACTCTTAATCAATCAACAAGTTTCTCTTCTTGGAAACCTGCTACTCTCCCCCTTCCACAAATATCTAAGGTACCTTTGTTACCTTCTTTTCTCAGCCCACCTAATTTAGAACTAAAGCAGCTGCCAGAAAATTTGAAGTATGTGTTCTTAGGTAATCCTAAATCATTACCTGCCATTATTTCTTCCTCTCTCACAAAGGAGCAAGAGGAAGAACTGTTGATAGTCTTGAAAGAACGTAAAAGGGCAATTGGTTGGACTATTGCTGATTTAGGAGGAATTAGTCCAGCTGTTTGCATGCATAAAATCTACTTGGAAGAAGATGCAAAGCCTTCTAGAGAAATGCAAAGAAGGTTGAACCCTCATATGCAAGAAGTGGTCATGAAAGAGGTTGTTAAGTTGTTGGATGCAAGGGTCATTTACCCCATTTCAGATTCAGCTTGGGTAGCACCTACGGGTGGTACCTAAGAAATCTGGAATCACTTATTGTAACCTCGAGATTCGGTGAGCTTATGTCAACTGCAAACAAGCTGGATGGAGAGTCCGCATTGATTATAGAAAATTAAATGCAATGACCAAAAGACCATTTCCTCCCATTCATTGATCGGATCTTAGATAAGCTAGCAGGAAAAGCTTATTATCGTTTTCTTTATGGTTACTCGTTACAACCAGATTCCTGTGTACCCACAAGATCAGGAAAAGACCACATTCACGTGCCCTTTTGGCACTTTTGCCTATAGGAGAATGCCTTTTGGTCTTTGTAATGCTCCTGCTACCTTCCAAAGATGCATGTATGCAATTTTTTCTGATATGATTGACCAATTTATGGAGATTTTTATGGATGATTTCTCAATCTATGGCAACAGTTTTTCCCAGTGTTTACACCATCTCAAATTAGTACTACAAAGATGCGAAGAAACCAATCTGGTTTTGAGTTGGGAAAAGAGCCATTTCATGGTCACCCAGGGTATTGTCCTTGGCCATGTTGTTTCCCACAAGGGCATTGAGGTGGACAAAGCAAAAATTGAGTTAATTGCACATTTACCACCTCCCAAAACTGTTAAACAAATCAGAAGTTTTTTAGGACATGCTGGATTTTACAGAAGGTTCATCAAGGACTTCAGTAAAATAACTAAACCTCTTTGTCATTTCTTTGTGCCAAGATGTCCCTTTGTTTTCAATAATGAATGCATGAAGGCTTTTGAATTCCTAAAACTGCGATTTCACCCAATATTGCGCCTCCAGTTATTCATTACCTTTTGAAGATGGGTGATGCATCGATTATGCTTTGGGAGCTCTCCTTGGACAAAGAAAAGATAAACTGCCTCATGTTATAGCTTATGCCAGTAGATCAATGATTGATGCAGCTCAATTACACAACAACCGAGAAGGAGTCAGGCAATTGTTTTTGCTTTAGAAAATTCAGGTCATATGTCTTGGGTTCACAAATAGTGGTGTTCATGACCACTCGCTTTGAAATACCTTACATCTAAGAAGGACACCAAACCAAGATTAATCGTGGATTCTCCTATTACAGAATTTGATCTCTGATTAAAGATAAAAAGGGTGGAGAATGTGGTGGTGATCACCTCTCGTAATTTTAATCACGAGATTGATAGGTTGCCTATCAATGAATCTTTCCGATGAGCAACTTTTGCCATTAGTGAACACACTCCTTGGTTTGCCAACATAGTCAACTTTTTGGCTACTGGAAGAATTCCTCACCATTAGAATAGAATGGATAAAGATCTTTTCTTCTCAAAAGTTAAACACTTCATCTGGGAGGATCCTTATCTGTTTAAGAGTTGTGCGATCAAATAATAAGGAAATGTCCTCGACCAAGAATTTCATAGAATACTTTCTATGTGTCATGAACAAATTGTGGAGGTCATTTTAGTGGGAACAAAACTGCTGCAAAAGTTTTGCAGTGTGGATTTTATTGGCCTACACTTTTCAAGGATGCCCTGCAGCATTGTAAATCCTGCCAGAACTGTCAGAAATTAGGCAGCATTTCCAAGAGAAACTCAATGCCTTTACAGCCTATTTTGGTAGTTGAGTTGTTTGATGTTTGGGGGATAGACTTCATGGGCCCCTTTCCTCCTTCCAATGGGAATAACTTCATTTTAGTAGCTGTGGATTATGTATCCAAATGGATTGAAGCCACAGCTACTAAAACAAATGATCACAAAGTGGTTTTGAAATTTCTTAAGGATCACATTTTTTCCAGGTTTGGTTTTCCCAGAGCCATTATCAGTGATGGGGGAAGCCATTTTTGTAATAGAAATTTTGAAACATTGTTGAAGAAATACTCTGTGACTCATAGAGTAGCCACTCCATATCATCCACAAACCAGTGGATAAGTGGAGATTTCCAATAGAGAAATCAAACATATTTTGGAAAAGACTGTGAAGAAGGACAGAAAGGATTGGTCCTTTAAGCTGAATCATGCATTGTAGGCATATAGGACAACCTATAAAACCCCAATTGGTGTGTCCCCATTTAGGTTGGTCTATGGCAAAGCATGCCATTTACCGGTAGAGTTAGAATATAAAGCTTTTTGGGCCATTAAAACATTGAACATGGATCTAACTACTGCTGGTAATCACAGGAAATTGCAACTTGCTGAGTTAGAAGAGCTGCGAATGGATGCATACACCAATTCAAGATTATATAAAGAGAAAGTCAAAACTTTTCATGATAAAAATTTATTGAGAAAAGAGTACACAGCTGGTTCTAAGGTATGGTTATTTAACTCAAAGCTGAAGTTTTTCCCAGGAAAACTGAGATCCAGATGGGAAGGGCCATACACTGTCATTCAAGCAGCCCCTTCGGGAGCTGTTGACATCCTTGATCCAAGTAATGGAAGAATCATAAAGGTCAATGGTCAGAGGCTCAAACCATGCATTGAAAATACCCAGGAGCCTGTGCTGCCCATCTATCATCATGAATCTCCAAAAATTTGATGGTAGAAAACTGTACATTATGTTTGTATATCATAGTTTTTGGTTATTTCCTCTGTTTCTGCTTTTATCTCTTTTCGCATAGTTTAAACATGCTTAAAGTTCAGTCGCAAAGTCATAATTCGCTTTTCGCAAAGTCCAAATTGCTTTTCGAATAGACTCTGGAGCTGTAATGAACTGCTCGAAAGCAAAGATGTGCTTTTCGAATAGTTGGTGCTGAAGCCATTTTCTTTTCGAAAAGATAGTTCTGAAGCTAATTTCTTTTCGAAAAGATAGTTCTGAAGCTAATTCCTTTGCGAAATGATGTTTCTGAAGCTGTTAACTTGTCGAATGGTACTGATGCCATTCGCAATTGTAAAAAGGTCTCTTTTGGAACTTTTCGAAAACTTAAAGGCGCTTTGCGATATTAACTTTGAGTATATTTAAACCCCTTTCGAAGTCGGGGTTTCATTTCAAACTCTTTCTGCAGGGCGACTCGTCAGTGCTACCCTACTTCGCTCTCTCCTTGCACGAGTTAACAAGTTTACTACCCTTTTGTAACTGATTGTGTAGATCATTTGCATTTTTAGAGAAGGATTTCAGCTTGTAATCTGGGGGATTTCTGCAAAGCAAACAACTCGTTCAAACATAAACCCTAGATCTCGGTATTTTTCTACCCATTCTCTCTGGTTATCATTTAATAAGTTGATTCTGTGTCAGCATCTATTTTGGGCATTTTTTTACATCAATCGAGAATGGGAAAAGCAGAGAAATCATTGGCCGCAATGTTCTCCAAATCCTCTGCTAAGAAAGTGAGCAAACCGACACCAAAAGCAAAAGGAAAAGCCAAAACTTCAACTAAACGGAAACTTTCAATGGATAAGGCAGACAGTGTGGAGAAAGGTAAGAAAATTAGACATGAGGAACCCACCCCTGCTGCTGCTAGCCCTGAGCCTGAGCTTACACCTCTCCGCCCATTCATTTGGTCCCACTAAATCCCTTCATTGACGCCGTAAACTAATACCGAAATGATGGTAGACTCTAAACTTTTTTCGTCACCAAACCAGTAGTGCTTGCCATCCTTAAGATACCTTAGAGAGGCTTCACTACAATATCCTTACCCCTGCTGCAGAGAAAATTTACCCAAGGATGGTGAAGTTATGGTACCAAAACCTAGTCAAGGTCACAAAAGATGCGATGTCCCTACCCTTGTAATTTTCATTGATGATTGCGATCTCATCGTGACATTTGAAGACATAGGGAACACTTTAGGGATACCATTCCAATTTGATCCCTCCGGTCCTTTGGTCGCCCGAACGGCCTCTTTAGAGAGATAGGCTGCCCATTTAACCCAAGGTATTGTGGGCACGGGGCAGTCCATCATGAAAAGAGACCTTGCCCCCCAATTTCTATTAATGGATTCCATTTTAAGGGGCAGCTTTTATGTCACTGGGCACAGCCAAGAGAGGAGAACACCAATTTTAGAGGCCCTCTTTCATTTCTCCAAGGGGCAGTTTTTCAATGCCCCTATGTTAATTTTTGAAGCTATGGCTGATGTCAGGACCAAGCCGAAGAAAGTGGAGAAGATAGCTGGCCTACCATTTGGCGTGATTGATCACAACCTCCTTAGAGCCAAATTCGACATTGACGGTGAGGAGCCATTTGAAGTCATTACCCCTCACAATTTTGGGAAAAAGGCTTGGACTACAAGCAGGCTATGCTTAGAAGGATGAGAGAGCGGTGAACAAGCACATGCCCTCACGAACTGAACTCAGCCAGAGTGAGCCCGAACCCACATCCGCAGATGAGCCTCCACCAAGCCACCCTCGGTGCATTTGAGCTACAATTGAGCCTCACGCCATGTTGCTGATCCAAATTTGTCAGAAGCAACTTTGCCTGATCCACTTCTGCCAACTCCTGTGGTGACCAGCTCTTTAGCTGCCCCACTTCTTGAAACATCTCTGCCAGTACCTTTGGTGACCAACTTTTCAACTGCACCTACTTTGGAGGAAGTTGCCCTTGCACCCTACTCCCTACTCAAGCCCATGCACTCACCTATCCCACTGTCCCATCTCCCACTCATTCCATCATTCCAATTGTGGAGTCCCCTCTACACCAACCACTCCAACCATTCTAACACCAATTTCACCTCCAATGCCCAGGCTTTAGAGGAGTTAGCGCTGATTTTATTGCCCCATCCCCTGCACTCCTCCTCGCTCAAAGCCCTCAAATTCCCCCGCCCATCAGCCCACACACCGAGACCTCCCCTACACTGAACACCGAGCCCTTCACTTCAGAGGCCTACTCTTCTCTTATGGGTTCTATTTTTGAAACCATGAAACTAGTCCCCACCCCTATACCTACTCCTCCTCCTTTCAGCCACATTCCAACCTCTCCCTTTACGACCATTGCACCTCCTCCCTCCACCTCGGTTGTCCCAGTCTCTACTATGCCCACCTCTCCCACACCGCATCCATTACCCAAATCCTTACCTACCTCCAATCCATCCAAGCCCAACATCAAATCAACATGTATAATCGTTTTGTAACCATGGAACTGCTCCATACCTTAGCTTCCACATCCCAAACAACCACCATTACCCTGTACCTATTTTTTTCTTCCTGTGCCACCCAAACGGATCCAGAGGTAATATTGGTTGATCTAACCACCCCACCACTACTACCCAGTGCAAAGACATACTCAAACCCAAGCTCCTTTGATTCCATCCCTCCACCACTCCCCATTTTCTCCGAAAGAAGCCACTGCAGACCCTGCTGTCCCCTTTCTAGCCACTTCTCCCCCCCTACCACAGCTGGGCCACCTTTAGTCCCCTACCATTCCATTCCCCTCCCCCGATATGCCACCCTCATCAAAGCCATGGAAAATAACCCTTATATCCGCAGAGATGTTCAAAAGGGGCTAGCTGATTTGCAAGCTTACATCCGCACCCCCTATGAAAACCAAATCAGGAAGTTAGAGATTTTTATGAAATTTGAAAGAGATAAAATGCGGGACCTGCTGGGTCAAACATTTCAGCTGGTGAGGACTAAGCAACACAAGGTGTCCATGTTGCAAGCCCAACTGGATCAAGAAAAATTGAAGACCACTAGCCTCACCAAACACCTTGGCCTCATCAGAAAGATCAAATCTGAGGAGTATACTGAGCTACAAAACACCATTCCAGAGAGAGCTCAATCAAGTTCAGACTCCAACACTGACTCTAGCTCTGATTCTGACAGTGACTCCAGTTCGGAGCCACCTGAACCAACCTATGATACAGATTTTGACCCCAGTTATTAGCTCTCCTTGTACTTTTTGTGTTATACAGTTGTAATAGAAAATTCTGTTTTGTGTATACTACTGTGCATTTCTGACTGTCTTCTTGCCATTATTACTTTTGTTGTTTTTCTTTCTTATATTTTTCCTCTGTTTTGGACCAGTGTGGACCCTGCTCCCCTTTGGTTTGGGGGTATGGCAGGTATGCCAATAAAATAAGTAAGTTAATGCTTGCTGCAGCTTATGATCAGTAGAACTTTTGAAAATGAAGTCATGTCACACCTGTTGTTTTGAAAAATGAGGAAGTTAAAATTTTTTAAAATGAATTTCTACTGTAATTCTAAAGACTTTCATGAAGTAAATGTCAGGAAATTTCCAAAAGAAAATTGATGTTTTAGTAAACCTAAAATGAAGGAAAACAGTGAAGATATACCTCAAGAAGTTGATATAAAACCACACCCAGTGAGGTTTGAGCCTGAAATGTATTCTTTAGAGGTATGCTTTGGCAATCTTTTTCGCTTAGGGACTATGTGAATCGCTTACTTACACTAGAAGTTACACATATCCAAATTGAAATATTTTTATAGCACTCATGATATTAAAGACATGATGTAAGGCCTCCTTTTGAGCTTTGAACCTCATAAAGCCCCACCTTTTAAAAACTACCCTGATACACACGGTTGAGTCAGTATAAATCGATGAATCCTTTGAAATCTCATCCAATAAACCTCATCAGTTTCATTTAGCCTAACCCTACCCTGAGAAGTCAGAAGAGAAAGGGAAGAAAGCTGAGGGAAGGAGAATTGAGTAACAATTTAATAGCAAAAGAAGGGTAAAAGTTGAAGGCAATGATGAAACAGCAGAGGGAATATGGCATGCAGTCAGTGCTAATTCGAAAAAAGAAAAGAAAAATATTTGAGCAAAACAAAAGAAAGAAGGCATTTTCATTGGAAGTTTGAAAAAGAAAGAGAAAAGGATGGCCACTTTGGCTCTGGAAATTCAAAAGAAGAAGATGAAACTATGCTGAAGAAAAGTGAGTTTGCATATAACCTCCTGACCTTGACTGACTTCTCAAATATGAACACCTTTCCAACCCTTTTTAGAGATTTCACCCATCAGCCACAATCAAACCCAAGTAAAAGTCCTTACCGATCATTGATGGATTGAGCTATCACATGGAGATAAGAATTTGTGTAGTCTATGGTGAAAGGAGCAGTGAATTTTTAACTAAAAGCAATGCCTATGCTCCTGCTTACAGTCCTATTTGAGGATTGTAATTACTCTTGAGCTGTGTGAAATAGTATAACCTTCTCATTTTTTTATTTTTTATTTTTTATTTTTTTTGAATGAAAATCCTGGTGAGAATTGGGTTTGAAATCAACTGAGTAGGGCAAAATCGAAGATGGATTCCTAAATCAAAGGCTAACTGTTTGTAAATTTTCCCTGTAAATGGCCCCTGACATAAATCGACTGAGTAGTAACAAGAATTACTGCAGAATTTTAGTTTTAAACTGATAGTTTTCTCGAAAAAACCTTCTTACAAAATAACTGATGCAGGTGTGAATAATCAATTGAGGAAAGTGAGCAGTGATCTTAACTAACTTAGTGAAGAAGTTTGTGGGTACCTTCACTGAAAACCCTCAGGAGACTTCACTCCTCCACTAGGGATCACCTAGGGGTTTAAAAGACTTGTTGCATAGGCTAAATGCAACTGTGCTCCCCACAAAAGTGGCTCTTTACTTTGTTTTTTTTTTTTTTATTCTTTTCTTTGCTCAGGGACTAGCAAAGCTTAGGTTTGGGGGTGTATTGACAAGTGAAAAATACAATTTTTTACCCCTCAACTTAAGTCTTGATAGACCTTTGAGAGAACTAAATAAGTGTTTTAAGTGCCTATGTTGCAGCTAACAATAAAGACAGGCTTAACCATAAAAGCAGCTCAAAAGTGCCAAAAAGATGACAATACATGTCAGTCCAAAGGAAGGAAGTGAAGAAACAACCTCATCAGCTGTGGAAAGGTCTAAAAGGAAGAGGCAAAGACCTGTAAGAGAAGCAGGGAACAATTCGAACAGAGAAATGCACTACAGAGTTCTTTTCGTAAAGAACCTGCACTTTTCGTAAAGAACCTGGAACTCTGCGAAAAGGACTAAAACTCCAGGCTTAGTTTTCGAAGAGCATCTGAACTCTTCGAAAAGAAGATTGAACTTTGCGAAATGGAGAAAACACAATGCGAAAAGAGATTGAACATTGCGAAAAGAGCTTCAGAAGTCACAACACTTTGCGAAAAGGCCCTTAAGCTCTGCGAAAAGGTATTATGGAGATTCACAGCTTTAACAAGGGCAATTCAGTAATCTGTTGCACGCGTCCCAATGCATTTTAAAACCCAAGGACATTCTGAAAGATTCTAAGCACGAACCAAAGGCATATTCCACCCCATGTGAACACCCAAAGATGAAATTACTTGGCGGGAACTTCTAGAAGCTCAAACAGATTTTTGAATTACATAACAGAATTGATGCTTCTATCACCTGATTGGCTGAACCAGATCGAAGAATTCTGATTGGCCAGAACAGATCTGGATCCTCGTGCTCGACCACCATTGGTCAATACATTCTGAGCACCTCTGATTGGTTGAAACACATCTGAGTTGGACTTGGGGAAAACTATAAATAGACGAACCATTTGCCCAATTTGGGCATCCAGATTTTGAGTTTCATTTCTAATCCCCAGCTTGTCTGCAATCCTTGTAATAGCCTACTTTGTACTTGCATTTGAGAGCTGTGAGATACTACTGTAACTCAAAGGAGAGTTTGCATCCACGACTGCAAATCCGAGAGCTGCTAAGCCGTGCTCTGTAAATTGTAAGGATGAATTTTAAAAGGTTGCTGTAAACTATGCATTCTCCATTGGACTCATGTCAAGGGTTCCTTCTGATCTCCTCAGTACATTAGACTCCTTTAGATTCATTGTTGTGCATGCAATTTCCCTTGATTCATTAATCCTGTAAGAATTAGTGTTGGTAACCTAGTCTCTTACGGCATTTGTAGTGATGTTTATTGTTCTGAATTGAGGATTTGGATTAAAATCTATTGGATGGTTTGTGGCCATTAAAGTGGACAGACCATAGCCATAAGCGTAAGCCTAATCCTTGAATTAGATTTATCTCTCTTACATCTGTGCTTGTAGCCAGATGAAGATTGGATCACCTCTGTTGAGCTGCAGTTATTCTCATTAGATTTCAAAGACCAAATCAGATTTAGATATTACTTCTCCATCTTTGTTTCAATCACTCCCCCAACTCGGATCTGGATCATTTAGTTTAAAATTTTCTTTGTTTTTAGTTTGTTAAACGTGACAAATTCAAACCTCTCATCTTATCAGCTTTCTAGATAGGATAAGAAGCCAGATCTGGTAGCTCAGATCTGGAGGTTTATCTTACATTTTAGACAAATTCTCTGTGGACGATCTTTCACTCACTTACTTTTAAAACTTGCTACAATTGGCCCTAATCTTGCAGGCTAATTCTCTTCTAACTGTGCCGATATTTCGTTATTTGTTTATATAGTCTAGAACCACTGTAATTTAGCAGCTATAAATCTGTTTTTCAAAACTCACATAAATCAAGCACACTAAGAAGCAACAATAGATGCCCATCACTTCAGCAATCAACTCAGGGCTGAGTAGCATTTCAAAATTGTCAACTAACACAAGGAGGTCTGGCTGCCCACGATGGACTGGTCTAGCCCTAATGTGCTGGTAAAAGAGTTGCACTAGTCTGGGGTAGGCTAGTGCAGGGATAGCTTGTAGCAGGGGGGTCAAACCAGCTTTGCACAGGAACTCAATGGCAGGGGCAGACAGAGGTTCCATCTCAAAGAAAGGTAGGTTAAAAACAGCTTCAGGCTCTAAGGGAAGGGGAGTTAGGAGCGCAGAGTGTGTAGAGTAATCAGGTGTTAGTTCGGCCCCTTTCTGAACCACTTCTTTCCCTTTTTGCGGTGCCGTTGAGGACTTGGCCTTCTTGGGAGTGGGCTCCACGGGAGCCTTATCCCTTGCTCTTTTCATAGGTGCGTTCTTAGGGGCCATGGAACTTCTCCTCCGTGAATGTGTAGTTTGAAAAATGAAAAGTAAAGGTTGAGAGCTGAGTCTTACCCTAAAACTTAGGGTTCTGTTCAATCGGATGCACGAGAGACTGCGAGAGCTCCAATCAGAGGGCAACTGGTGGAGGAGGCTTTAGGAGCAAATCCCCAGAATTTGAAGGTGAATGATGGACTGTAGAAAGGATGCTGGAGGAGAGAGATTAATGGGAGTCAGAGCTAGGGTTTCACTGGCTGGAGAAGAAAGAGATAACCAAAAAGGAAAGCAGCGCGGGGTTGGATTATATAAATCGCGGGGCTCGGCGCACTTTGAAAATATCAGCTCGCTGGATAGAAATGAGTGGGTCGCGAGATTGGACTTTCATTTGGATTGCGCGAGAGAGTACACAATTGTATTGAATCTCACGACAGCTTAGCAGGCTAACATCTTATGAACTGCGCCAGAAGAAACCACACATATTTTTCAGAACCTCGTGACAGCTAAAACAGTGACAAGGATCACACACCCATTAGTCTGTCATTTTCCTTTGTTTTGTGGGTGGATTCTCTCACATTCTCTGTTCTAGAGACACCCACGGTCATTCTAAAAGGGATTCCCTTAGGCGTTCCCAACATTTAAGCATGTAAGTACTCCAAAAGCATTTAATGAAAACATCATATTCAAACAGCATTCTTATTATCAAAATAGTACAATCATCATTCATTTACTCAAAATCATCAATTCAAAGGGAATAAGAACCAAAGCAGGCAGAATAATTCTCAGGTCATGTACATTTAGACTCTGATGAGATCACTAGAAATTCCTATAAACAGAAAAAAAAAAAAAAAAAAAAAAACGAACCATACTAAAATACATAACATACACAATGCACAATTCGGTGAATCAAGTCAATGAAAGATCCCCTTGCCCCTCAAGGTCTGAGGATCCTTCACCAATCAAAAATTGGCCCTTAGGATTAACCACTGGTTGACTGGGCAACCTCCCCTCCTCTCTTTTAGCTAAGGCATTCGCTAGCTGGCCAATCTGCTCTTCCATCTTCATTATGCTCTGACCATGAGAACTCACAGTCTGAGCCACGAACCCCAGGTTTTACAATGAAGTCAAGAGCTGGTCCTCGAAAGAAGTATTTTTGGGTAGATATGGGGGTAAGACCAATTGATTTTATCGCTGATGGGGCTGCTGCTGGTGTTGGAAATTAGACCTAGGGGCATATCCTTGGTTGAACTGCTGTTGTGGCCTTTGAGGTAAGCCAACATCTGTTGTGGCTGCATATAATTGTCTTGCCTCCACCTCAGATTTGGGTGGTCTCTCCATTGGTAACTAGCATTTTGGTGCTGCTATCCATATGGCTGTCTGTTGTAGCCACCAGATTGTTGCAGGCCAAAAGATTGTGCAACAGCAGCATGTTCCAATACCAATTTAGGATATTGCCCTATAGATGGACATTCCTCTACTGTGTGCTGTGGGGACTGGCATATCAGGCATGCCTCCACCACTTGAGCAACCCTTCTGGGTTGCAACACAGTCAGTAATTTATCAAACTTCAAAGAGAGGTTTGCCATCTGTTGCGGCAAGTCATTGTTCCCAGACATCTCATAAACTTTTCCTCTTGACGATGCAGCAGGCTCCACTTTTAACACAAACTCCTGACTAGTTCTTGCCAGGGATAGCTTTTGAAAAGCATTTTGACTGATTACTTCAAACAATTCCCATGCCTCATCAGCAGTCTTATGCATGTAGGTTCCACCGCGAGAAGCATCAGCCATATCTCTATTTTTCTCATCAATCCCATTGTAGAAGCTTTGTACAAGCTGCCAGTCTAGGATCTTGTGGTGGGGGCATTGTTTGAGCATTTCCTTAAACCTATCCCAAGCTTGATTAAAATTCTCAGTTGGGGATTGGGCAAAAGCAAGAATTTCCTTTCTCAACTAGCTCGTTTTGGTCTCCGGGAAGAACTTTGTCAGGAACTTAGTCTGTAGGTCTTTCCAAGATGCAATGCTATTGTTGGGAAGAGTGTCCAACCAGGTACTAGCCCTATCCTTCAGAGAGAAGGGAAAGAGCCTGAGTCTAGTAGCCTAAGGTCCCAAACCAGCGATATTGAATGTGGTGCACAAGGCCAAAAATTGGTCAATATGCTTGTAAGGGTCCTCCTTGCTAAGCCCATGGAAAGAGGGCAGCATCTGGATGATAGAGGTTTTAATTTCATAATTCCCCTGAACATCAGGGAATTGAATGCTAAATGGAGAGTTATAGTCATCCGGAGCATTCAACTCCTTGAGAGTTCTGGGTTATTCTTCACTCATGAGTACTGTCTCAGATTCAATTGGGGGCTCTACTGTGGTGTGTCCGTTTCTTCTAAGTCTTCTACCCCTTTCTAGCCCAGGGTTGAAAGGCTCTATAGTAGGACTAAGAGATCTCCTACCTAGCATACAAACACACCACCAACAGGGACAACTCCTTGCAGGCACATTGCACTTGACTCAAAGAATTTTTCTAACAAATTTATAGCTATTTAAGAAAACATAAATTTACAACTATCCTAAATATTGCTATGGAAATTGTAAGAGAAATAGACAGAGCTTTAAAGGTTAGAGAATTTACAAACAGAGGTAGCTAATCTCCAAATGCAGTCCACTGTCCTCCTCTGCTGCTGTCTAGATCTGTAAGAAAGATTCAAAATTACGTCAGCAGTATCAATTATTCAAAGCTACAAAGAACACTAAAAATAAAAAAACTAAGGGTCTATTAATAGATCATCTTTCCCCAGCAACGGCGCCAAAAACTTGTTGCAATCTCCTATGTGCTTACTTTATTTGTAGGTGGTAAAAGCAATTTAAAATCAAAGTAAAATAGGGGATGGAATCAGCATAACTGATAAATCTTAGACCTGCAAGATACAAGGTCCATTTGTAGCAAGTTTTGATAAGCAAGAGTTTGTCCCATAGGGAAATGTGATCTACAGCTCCAAGGGAGCCATCTCTAGTAGTCCCTCCAGATCTGACTACAGATCTGGCAATCCTAAAAGGAGGGGAGTTTAGGGTCACTTATTCTAAGTATCCTATGGTAGCCTAATGAACTAACTACAGAAAAGGGTTGAGAAGATGGATGGAGTGAGGGAAAATAAATATAAAAAGGGTGAGAAGTATGCTATTGGGTTCAGATCTGCTGGAATTTATGACTCAAATCCAAATCTGCTGGAATTTATGACTCAAATCCAAATCTGTTGGTATAGAAATTCTGTCCAATGGCTACATTATCCCCAACGAGGAGAAAGAATTCAACTCATCCCTGTGCCATGATCCAATCCCTTAAGGTTATAACTTGTCCACTTAAATGGGCACAAACTATCCCATAAGGGAACCACAATCCAGAGATGGGTCAAAACAAGTTAATCATTGTAGGCACTACTTCATCCAGGCTACAAGCTCAGGAATCCATAGGGAACCTCAACCTCTAAAACTCTATGTGTGGGGCTAAGGCTGTAAAGGACCATGATAGCCCAGACACACAGAACCAGCAAGAGATTGAGTACCACCTTCGATCTAGCTATCCATTGCTTGAGTGGGACTACAATGGTCCAGTCACAAGCCTACAATCTCCATACCCAGATCAGATCGAACATCTGATGGCGGGTCTATACTAATATAGGGGAGTCTGCCTCTGTACAATCTCCTACCAGGCTATAAGCTCAGGCTCAGAGAAGAAGGATCCACTTTGGATCGGCGGATTGGATTCACCCTAAGGCTATAACCTGTCCACTTAAATGGGCACAGACTATCCCAGAGGCTATCCTCCTCATGGAGCCCAAAATAAAACAAGAATATTCCTGCCACCACAATGGTCACAAGGCAACCAGCTCAGGCTTCCATGGGGATTTAGATCTAGTGGGTCCTGTGGTGGGGCTAAGCTGTATAGGACCATGATGGCCCAGACACACATGTCACTTGGATCTGAATGGGACCTTAGAATTAGTCCTCCATTGCTTTGAATCATAGCCAAAGCAATGGCGGATCACAAGGCAGCAACCTTGCACAGAGCAACTCACAAACACATGAATCCCATAAAAGTGCAACACCCAATCACAAATTCCATTAATCTAAACTTAATAAACATACAAAGGCATGGCCAGCAAATGCTGGGCCATGGAGAGAAGAAAAAGGAAAAGAAAAACTACTTACTGCTACAAAAAAATAAGACTACAATGCCAAAAACAGAATAGAGCAAAAACTGAACTCTTCCGGCCCCTGAACCTAAACCAGGCTTAGGTTTATATAGCAGTGGGTGTGGCGGCGCATTAGGGTTAGGAAACCCTAATTTTAGCAATGCCACATGGCCTATTAATGATCCTTGGATGCCTTGGGGTGCGTGCACAGAGATTTAAGCGTGGGAATGAGTGCCCTAATCACTGAAAATCCCCAAAATGTCCTCTATAGAATGATGGAAGTTGGAGTTCAGAGCTTCGCCAGGTTGCAGTCGATTCCCAGACTTGTCGTGTGGTAGCTCTATTCTTCGCATGGTTGAGTTTAACATTAGAACTTCAGACATCGCGGGGTTGCAACTTCTTAATGCTTTGAGCAGTCGCGAGGTAGATAGTTAAGCTCTCGCTGGATTGGGCTTCACGCAGTTGGATTGTTACTTGTGAAAAGTGCGAGAACTACGCGAGCATTCCATTCCACTTCGCAAGGCTAACTCTGGCTTTGCGAGGCTGCTTTCTTCTTGAATCGCGTGACAGCTTCTTTTCTTGACAGATCTTCGCGAGGATCCTCGCGATAGCTTTGAGGCTTTTCTGAACTGCGCGATAGGTTCTCTTGACATTTGCATCTCGCGGCCACTGCACGATAGCTGCACAAGGCAGGATTCTGAAGCTCTCTGTCCTCAACTATTCTGAGCGAACTGCGAGAGGTTGGTTTCAGGTCTTCTTGAACTGCGCAAGACTGCGCGACCATTTACTCCTAAACTTTGCGAGAGCTGTGCGAGGTTGTGCTTCTGAAGCTCTTCTGTTACTCAACTACGCGAGCACTTATTGTGAAGTCTTGGGAAGCTCGCAAGGACTGCGTGAAGCATAGTTTTCTGAATCCTTTGAAGCTTTGTGGAAGCTGCGCGAGGCTAGATTCACTGTTTATCCTTCTGAGGGATTTCTGGTGCCAATATGGGCTCCTTAACATGATTTTTGGCCTTATTGTACTGTTGTTTATTATCTACAGAAAACACTTAACAAACCTTTATTAGATGGCTGAGGGTCTAATCAAAGGCTAAGTTAAAGGGGGAAAAGTGGTACTTTTCAGGGCTTAACAGAGAGCTCCGCGAGTTTCTTAACATGCTGATTTCAGCTAAAGTGTGCGACTGCTGCACGAGAGCTACGTTGTGAGAACCCCTTCATAGAATTGCGTGACTACATCGCGAGCTCGAATATACTGTATGTCTTAGCTGCGTGAGGGAGCTTTGCCAATGAATTGAACAGCGCGAGGTAGCACCTTAGCTGTGCGAGATAGGTCATTGGCTCCTCTGCTGCTATGCCCATGCATATGTTGCAGCTTCCTCCACTCTCACCTATACATCTTTCATCTGTTGGACTTCCTTGGTCCATTATGACATGCAAAATAGTTGCCATGGTGCATGGGTCAAAATTTTGGGTATCGGATACGTATCGTCTGAGCTCAAAATCGATACGTATCGAAATAGTAAAATACCGAATGATACATTGAATGTATCGTCCAGGAATATATATACAAAATGGTGATACGGCACATTGAATGCCATGGTGTGTACCACCATGGTGTTCCATCACTTTCTGGTTCAGCTGTCATCATTTACTTGAATTCTCTCTCTTCTTGGCACCAAAAGCATAGACTTTACGTTAAGCTGCACAAGTTATTCCTAACTATAAAATAAGATAAAAAGGAGTTATTAGTCAGCTTCAAGGTCCAGCAAAGGCTAGGTTAAGAGGTAAAAAGTGGTACTTTTCAGTGAATAACACAAACCCCAAACCTAATCTTTGCTAGTCCCTGAGCAAAGCAAAATTTAAATAGCTACTCTAAGAATGTAAATGCCACTTTCATAGGGAGCACGGATGGATTTAGCTTATGCATCAAGCCTTTTAATCCCCTAGGTGATCCTTAATGGAGGAGTGAAGTCTCTTGAGGGTTTTCAGTGAAGGTTCCCACAAACTTCTCAATGAAACAGTTAACAAAACTGCATAGAGTGGTTAATTAGTTTGAAATAAATACAGTTCATTTCACCCTTGCTCTGTCAAAATTAAAGGAGTTTCAGAATAATATATGCAAACAATCTAACACCTTAGTCATGCATGCATGCTCATCATATCCAATCAGCGGAAACCAAGAAAACCAAATGTGCAAAATAGTACTAAGCTTACCAGTTCATCAAAATTCAGGTTCAAACAATGCCCCAATGATTTCAATCTCAGACCAAATGCTTACCAGGGCTGTCTCTCATAACTGAATTTAAGGGTCTATCATTTCACATAAGCTCAAGAGCAGTTACATACCCCAAATGGGTTTGCAAGCATGAGCATGGGCATTTGTTCTAATTTCGGACATCATAAAGTATTCTCACCATAGATTAGACATTCCTTCATCTTCACATGACAGTTCATTTGACTTTGGATCAACAAGGGCTTTTCATGGGTTGTGATGTGGCTTATTGGTGAGGGTTGTAAAGAATAAAAGGGGTACAGAGGGATTCAAAATTGAGAAATCAACACAGGTAGGAGATGATTCATGACTTCACCTTCTTCACTTCATCTTCGTTTGAAATTTCAGAGCTAAAGTGGCCAACTTCTTCTCTTCTTTTCAACATTTCTAATGGAATTCTTCTTTTAACTTCTCTTTCTTTTCCTTTCTTTTTTCTTTTTTTTTGCTTCTTTTTATTTTCATATATTTATATATTTTTTTATGATGGTTGTCACACATCTACAACTGCTACACTGTTATTTACAGATTTCCTTCTCTCTTCTTCTCCTTTCACCAAATCTTAAACTTTACTCACCTATCTTCAACATCCTCTCCTTTACCTTCTGAATTCTCAGAGTGAGGGTAGGGCTAAATCAGGTTTAGAGGTTCAGGTTTAAGTACTTTGGTGTTTGTTGAAGAAAAATGTGGCTTTAAGGCTCAAAAAATGTATGCACAAGGGTAGTTTCACAGGTTTGATCTTTTAGGCTCAAACTGTCCAAATGAAGGCCTTGATCCTTTCCTTAGTGTCATGATTATTGTCAAACAACTTTAACTTGGGGTGTCTAACTTTTAGTGAAAAGGTCGTGACTCAGTCAGTCCTTAGAAGAGGAACAAGTTTCCATAGACACTCCTAAAAAAAAAATTTATAGGCTCAAAGCTCACTGGGTATGGTCTTCGATTGAACTGAAAGGGGAATGCTTTCACCTGTTTCTCTCCTTACTGGTTCACTAACTACTGTTTATATAAAAAATTTCTTGATGTTCACCTCATAGAAGTATTGATTTTCTAATAATTTTAGTATTAAAAAGGTCTGTACAATGCTTATATTTCCTCACTTTTAACATTACTTAGGTTAAATTCATTATATTCATTCCTTACTTAGTTAAGACTGCTGCACTTAGGTTAACTAGATCATTGGTAGTCCTTGCCACACCCCCAAACCTATGAGGAGCAGTGTCCTCACTGATTCAAAGATAAGAGGGCATGTGCAGTAGGGAACATATATAAAATTGATAGAAAATAAAGGAAGTGAAAGCATGAAAGAAAGCACACACAAACAACTGAAATAAACAAACTAGATATAAAGACAGAAAGTATATCACACAATAGAAACAAAAGAAAATTTCATTTATATACAGAAAGAGTATAAACCTAGGACAAATCTAGACACACGCTAAGTTAGACATGGCAGTGGCAGAAACTTGCTGCTTCATGGAAGAGGAACTATAAGCCAAAACATGAGGGGGGTAACAGGGACTATGGAGAAGGATGCTGAGCAGGTGGTGGATGATTTGAAGAGGAAGGGTAGAATGTGGAGGGGGAGGTGAGTCAAGGAGAGGGGATGGATGAGGTGAATATGGAGGGTAAAGGTTGATGGACTGTGGCTTTAGATGTGGTGGTGGTGCTGGCTGGCACAAATGAAAGGGCTGCCTGAGAGAGGGCAACTGAGCTTGGAGCCATAGAGGCAGCAACAGCAGCAACATCAGTGGTTGCTCCTACAGCCTCCTTCTTCTTCTTCTCAATGAGAGTACCATTGATCCCCATTGCTTTTTGCCACAATTTCTGAGATTCATAGCAATGGTCTCTTCATTCATTTGAAATTTATACCCTCTAAGCTTCAGTAAGGCTGTAATAAGCCTACAGTAGGGAAGGGAATAGGGTTTCTTCTTAGTTTTCACCTTCTCCATAGTGTCGGTCATCCCCTTAAAAATTAACTTCACAGTATCCAAGTAATGGTTCTTGTGGAAGGAGAATAGTGCATCAACAATAGGAAACCTCCTCTCCTGCTCATGTCCAGAGCAATATATATTTTTCCTCAACACCCCATCCAATCTGAGGTGGTGGTGCAAATTTCTCTTCCTGATTGATGCTCCTAATGCAGTGACCCCTCCAGTCATCTCTTTGGCTATTCTGGGATGGTGGTTGTCAAAGGGGGTGTGTTGAGAACTGGAAAATACCATTTTTCACCCCTTAATCTGGGCCTTGATAGACCCTTGAGAGAACTAAATAAGTGTTTTAAGTGTTTGTTTTACAGCTAACAATAAAGGCAGGCTTAACCTTGAAAGTAGCTTAAAAGTGCTAAAAAGATGATGACCCATCTTGATCTGGAGGAAGAAGGAGAAAGGACAACCTCACTGGCTGTCAAAATGCCTAAAATAAAGAGGACAAAGGCCTGGTTTCAACCTGGAAAGAGGTTTGGAGCTATTCGAAAAGAAGAATGCACTACAGAATGCTATTTGTAAAGGTCCCCAATCTTTGCGAAAAGGTCCCCAATCTTTGCGAAAAGGTCTCCAATCTTTGCGAATAGATCTCCGGTTCTGATTCTTTTCGAAAAGGTCCCCAATCTTTGCGAATAGATCTCCAGAAGTTACAGTTCTTTTCGAAAAGGTTTCCAATCTGTGTGAAAAGAGCTTCAGAAGTCACAGTACCTTGCGAAAAGTTCTCCAAACTGTGCGAAATGATATCTTGAAGATTCTCAGCATCTGCAAGGGCAATTCAGTAATCTCTGCACGCGCCCCAATGCATTTAAAAGCCCAGGGACATTCTGAAAGATTTTGAGCACGAACCAAAGGCATATTCCACCCCATGTGAACACCCAAAGATGAAATTACTTGGCGGGAACTTCTAGAAGCTCAAACAGATTTTTGAATTACATAACAGAATTGATGCTTCTATCACCTAATTTGTTGAACCAGATCAAGCAGTTCTGATTGGCCAAAATAGATCTGGATCCTTGTGCTCGACTCCTATTGGTTGATACAGATCTATCCAATTCTGATTGGTTGATACACATCTGAGCTGGACTTAGGGAAAACTATAAATAGACGAACCATTTGCCCAATTTGGGTATCCAGATTTTGAGTTTCATTCCTATTCCCCCATTTCCAAACTAGATAGTTTGTCTGAAATCCATGTAATCGCTTCACTTTGACTTGCAATTGGGAGCTGTGAGACATTTCTATAATTCGAAGGAGAGTTGTATTCAAGACTACAAATCTGAGAGCTGTTTAAGCTGTGCTCTGTAATTGTAATGGTGGATTTGAAAAGGTTGCTGTAAACCTTATATTCTCAATTGGACTTATGTTAAGGGTTCCCTCTGATCTCCTTATTGCATTAGACTCCTTTAGATTTACTGTTTTTCATGCAATTTCCCTTGATTCATTAATCCTGTGAGAATTAGTGTTGGTAACCTAATCTCTCACGGCATTTGTAGTGATGTTTCTTGTTCTAAACTAAGGCTTTGGATTAAAGACTATTGGATGGTTTGTGGCCATTAAAGTGGATAGACCATAGCCATAAGCTTAAACCTAATCCTTAAATTAGATTCATTTCTCTTGCATCTGCGCTTGTAGCCATATGAAGATTGGATCATCTCTCAGTTGAGCTGCAGTCGTTCTCATTAGTTTTCAAGGACCAAATTAAAGTTAGATATTACTTCTCCATTTTTTTTATATAAGTTTACCCCAAACGTTTCCCCAACTCGGATTTGGATCACTTAGTTTAATCTTTACTTTTATCATTTAGTTAATGTGACAAATTCAACCTCCCATCTTATGTGCTTTCTAGATAGGATCAGAGGTCAGATCTGGTAGCTCAGATCTGAAGGTTTATCTTAAATTTTAAATCAATTCCCTGTGGACGATCTTTTACTCACTTACATTTAAAACTTGCTACAATTGGCCCTGATCTTGCAGGCTAATTCACTTCTATCTGTGCTGATATTTCTTCACTCTTTTTAATATTCTAGATTCATTATAACTTAGCAGTTGCAAACCTGTTTTCAAAACACAAATAAATCAAGCACACACAAAAGCAACAACAAGTTTTTGGGGGAACCCAAGCCACATTCAGGGCTATACCTGGCTGGTATCCCAAGGATCCTAGCAATGGTAGCTTGATTGAATAGCACCCCAAATTTGTCTATGAGCACCAGCAGTGCAGGGTTCCCATCATCCTCAGTTTTGACTTTGATATTCTGGTACAACAATTGCACTAGTCTAGGGAAGACTAGCTGCATTGGGGGTCTCTGCAATGGAAGTAGATTGGCTAAGGTTAGGTATTCCATGGAGGCGGCTATTTCAGATAGCTAATCAAAGAAAGCCTTGTCAAAAATTATCTTAGATTCCAACTTAATTCTAGCTACAAATTCAGATGGGACCTTGAGGTATTCATTATCTTCTTCCTCTTCATCCTCAGGGATCTCAGTGGCTACTTCCTCGCCCATTTTCTATTTCTTCTTTGATTTCTCAGGGCTCTTAGCATGTGGGTGCTCTCTGGCCCTCTTCTTTGAGGTAGACTTCTTTTTGGCACCTTGGGCAACGGAGGTCGCTCCTTTGCCTTTCTTCACAGTTTTCTCAATTTAGGGATCCTCAGAGGGTGCAATTATCACAGGGGTCTCCACATTGGAGGTCTCTACAATCCTTACAGATTTTCGAGTGGCCATAGGGCTCTTAGCAGGTGGTGGGGCCAAAGCAAAAAAGGTGTCTGAGAATTTTGAACTCGTGGCCATATCTATTCAGTTTCTCAAAATTAGGGCTTCAAAATCCCAGCAATTGTAATGCACTCTTCACAAATAAAACAGACCCCAAATTGCTCTCTACTTACACTATATTAATGTCTAATTAAATCAACTGAGAGAGAGTGAGAGATCTTACCAAATGAAAGCTAAGGTTTCACTTCACACGTTGCACAGATGCTCAAATTCCCCCAAACCTAGCTCAAAGTGACCAGGAGGTGATGGGGAGTACATTCTTCGCGCAGCTGTCACTAAGTTCTCGCAGAGTACATTCTTCGCGCAGCTGTCGCTAAGTTCTCGCAGAGTACATTCTTCATGCAATACACAACTAACCTCGCGAGAGGTTCATTCATGAAGAAAAGCACAGCCTCACGAAGACAGATTTAAAGGCTTCAAGTGCTTCGCGAGACTCTTCGCAGAGTTAAATTCAGGCTCAAGCGCGCGAAGTAGTTGCTCATATCTCACGCATCTAGAGTAGCGAAGCCTTGCGAGTATTCAAATGTGAGTCTCAAGCATCTCGCGGGGCTCGCTATCAGGCTGCAGCAAATGTCCTTGTTCTCGCGAAGCTCTTGGAGGTATAAAATTTCCATCAGAACTTCGTGAGAAAACTTCAGGTGGCTCTTGAGCTTGAAACTTAGGCTATTTAGCCTCGCGAGAAAGCTACACTTAAACTTTTCTTTTAGCTGGTGCCTCGGCCTGTGCATGTACACTGTCATGCACCAATTCAGTTTGCATCAGCACCACTCCACTCCATGTACTCCATTTCATCATGACAGTTAGGTTACTCTTTATCAATATTGAAACATCACAAATTTTGAATTCCAACGATAATAATTCAGATCAAATTCAAGAAATGTATTGTGAGAGTATCTCAACATCACCAACAAACATGAGCATCAAAATTCAGATAACAGACATGCACATGTACTCAAAACAACAATGACAAAACATAATCAGACACACAAGCAAATCATTATTCAAAAGCAGTAAATGAAAATATTCTAAGTAACTCAAAGCAAAACACACACTTAATACATATGGTACACACATTCTTTTGGTTCTTCACCACTCACCTTCTCTTTTCATGACCTCCTCAGTTGCTTTGTCCTATTGAATTAGCATCCACATGGATAGAGGATGCTTCACCAATCATGAACTACGCCTTGGGGTTGGCTAAGGGCTGACTAGGCAGTCTACCCTCCTCTCTTTTGTTCAAAGCATTACAGATTTGACCCAATTGGTCCTCCATTTTCTTGATGCTTTGCCCATGAGAGTTCATAGTCTGGACTAGGCTCCCCAAGTTCTGTATGGATGCCAACATTTGCCCTTCAAAAGAAGAGGATCTGGGCTATTGTGAGGGCAAGGCCAACTGGTTGGGCTGTGGGGTAAGCAACTGAAAATTCTTTCTAGGTGGGTATCCCTGGTTTAACTAGTGTTGAGGTCTGTATGGAGCTACCAATTATTGCTGCTGGGGTTGAGGGTAATTATCTTATCTCCACCTTAAATTTGGGTGGTTCCTCCATGAGTACCAAGCAGGTTGTTGCCCAAATGCTTGGATAGCATTGGCTTGCTCCATAACAAAATCAGGGAATTGGTTGGTTGATGAACAATCTTGGAGTGAATGTGTGGGAGATTGGCATATCAGACATACCTCCTCCACTTGTGCAACCATTCTAGGCTGCATCACATTCATCAATTTGTCAAACTTCAAGCTCAAATTGTCCACCTTCTTCTCCAACTCACTCTGCACCTTAACCGCATATATTCCACCTCTAGGGGTGAACTCTTTTGCTAACTTAGCAGGGCTCTGGCTGTCATTATGATACAGGGACTTCTGCTACATGAAATTTTCCCCTATGATGTCAAACAGCTCCCAAGCCTCGCCAGCTGTCTTGTGGAGGTAACTACCACTGCATGAGGCATCCACTATATCCCTACTCTTAGGATTAATTCCTTGATAAAATACTTGCACTAGTTGCCACATTAGAATTTGGTGGTGGGGGCATTGTTTTAACATCTCCTGAAATCTCCCCCATGCTTCATAAAAATCCTCAGTTGAGGACTGAGTAAATGACAAAATGCTTGTCCTCATTTGGCTGGTCTTGTTCAAGGGAAAGAATTTAGCCAGGAATTGGCTTTAGAGGTCACTCCATGTTGTATGTTGTTGACTAGGAGCTTAGAGAGACATGTGCTGGCTTTTTCCTTTAGGGAAAAAGGAAAAAGCCTTAGTTTTGTGGCTTTAGGTCCCAAGCCAGCAATATTAAAGGTGGTGTAAAGTGCCAAAAATTGGTCAATGTGCTTGTAAGGATCTTCCTTACTAAGCCCATGAAATGATGGCAGCATATTGATGGTGGAGGACTTGATTTTATAGTTTCCTTCCACTTAAGGGAATTGGATGCAGAAGGGAGATGTGCAATCCCCTAGTGCATTGTACTCCTTCAAGGTTCTTTGCCTCTCAACCATAGTAGCTGGCTCAGTTTCAACAGTAGGGCTTTGTGTGGTGTGTCTTGGTCTAAGGACTCTTTCAACCTTAGGATTTGGAGGTTCCAACTCAGGGTTAAGGGACCTTCTTCCAAGCAACACACACAGATTAAGCAAGTAAGGAAAATGCTCACAACACATAAAAAATTTTCTAACTAAAATAACAACTAAATAAATTTATACTAAATTAATTACAGTGAATTCAACATCATGGGACTAAGTTTCAGGGTAAAAGAAGTGAAAACAGAGCTTGCTAGACTCTAGCTGCAGCTCCAACTTTTCCCTTCTACTGTTGTCCAGTTCTGCAGAATTAAAAAAAAATCAGTAGTACTTTTATTCCACTTTGGCACAACTACAAAGAATTTTTTAAAATGAAATATAATACAACTCAAGTCTACTAAAATGATTAATATTCCTTGACAGCGGTGCCAAAAACTTATTGTTGTAAGACTATAGTGTGCTGATTTTATTGTGTGGTGAGAACAAATTAAAAATTAAAGTAAATTAAAAGATGGAAACAATACAACAAAAATAATTCTAAGCCTGCAATATATAGGGCTATTGTAGCAATTTTTGATAAGTAAGAGTTTATCGCACAGAGAAATTGATCTAGAACCCAAAATAGGATATAATAGTAGGCCTCTAGATCTGGCTACAGATCTGACAATCCTAAAGAAAAGGAGTTGGGTGTCACAACTACACTAAATTACCTACTAAAAAAGAAAAGAAATAAAGTGCAGTCCTATCCTAAGAAAGCGTTATGAAGAAGGTAGTGATGGTGTGTTAAAATAAAGATAAAAGGATGAGAAGTAAGCAGTCTAGGTTAAAGTTCATTTAGTTATGTAACTCAGATTTAGGGCTCTCTCTGCAGCACATCCTTACTGAAGTGCTATCAATAACCTGAGCAAGGAAGAAGAATCCAACTTAACCCATGCCATTTGGGGTGCTCTTAAGGCTATAGTCTGTCCACTCAAATGGCCACAGTCTATCTAATAGAGTCTATTAAATCCCATTGATTAAGCTAGAAAAGCTAACCTAATCAAAAGGAGTGGGTTGATCAAACCTAATCCAATGAATCAAATCAGACCATGAATACCATTGCAGATACTATGTTTGCCAGGCTACAAGCTCCCCAGATCCTCTACAGATCTGGCAGGCATCCATAGGAATATTAAACCTAGGAAGATCAGATGGCAATCAAAAGATCTAAAGCTTAAGGGAATGGACAATTCCCAAATACACAAATCCAATCGAGAAACTAATGGAACCAAAAGATCTATAGATTTAAATGAACTTTAAATCAACAATTTATTGCTTAAAAATAGCTTGCAATAAAATGTCGTCATAGCTGCAATCACTATAGAGAAGCAAGATCTAACATCTGATAGCGATCAAGTAAAATAGAGGGGAGCCTGTTCCTGCACAATCTCTCACCAGGCTATAAGCTCAAGTGCAGAGAAAAAGAATCCATCTCAGATATGTGACCAAGATTTCCTTAGGGCTATAGTCTGTTCACTCTAATGGTCCCAGGCTATCCACAGAGGCTCCGTTACCCATAAATGATGAGATAGAACATGTAAACTGCTGCTGCCACCATGGTCCCAAGGCTACAAGCTCAAGCATCCATGGGCATTTCAATAAGCTCAAATCCTAAATGCATGCTATAGCCTGAACAAAACTATGGGCAAATAGAAAAATAACAAATTAAGTAAGTATTCAAATACAAATTCCATTGATCTGATGTTACCAACAATGAAATCTCTCAAGGCAGCAGCCTTGTGCATAACAGCTTAACACAAAATCCCAATGTTTAAATGACCTATTACAAAACTTAAATAAAACTATACCGAAATGCTTACCAAAGATTTAGCCAGCAAGTGCTGGGCTAAGAGAGAAGAAAAAATGAAAAAACAGGTGATCAAACCCTAACCCTAACCTTAATCTTCTTGAGCTCTTAGCCGACAGGGTTGAAGGAAAGAGTGATTGATGGTTTCTAAGTTACAAGCACAACTTATATACTTAGTCCGAATGTCGTGGATGAGAGAAGAGTAAACCCTAATTTGTCAAGCAGATGTGGCACTATTACAACCCTTGGATGTCTTGGGCTGTGTGCATCAGAATCCATGCCTCGGGATGTGTTCCCTAGACTTGGGGAAATCCCTAAAAGGTCCTTGAGTTAAGATTGAAAAGTAGAGAGCCCGAGCTTTGCGAGGCTAGCTTCTGCATATCACTTCGGTGACACTGCTGTAGAGCTTTCACAGGGTACAGTTTGGCTTGGAATACTACTGTCTTGCGCAGCAGGACTGTGGATGATCGCATAGCTACTTCAGCTTTGAATTCACTCACGCAGAAGGATGTTCAGTGTTAAGCTTCTAGGCGCGTGAGAGCTGCGTGAGAGGATTTCTCGGCATCTCTCTCTTTCAGAGCCACACGAGAACTTCTTGAGGTCTTTACCATTGCTCTATCCAATTGGTCTCGCAGGGTAGTGCGCATGACTGCATTAAGGCTTGATCCTCATGAGAACTTTGTGAGCTGTATTTCTGGAGGCTTAGTGCATGAGAGCTCCACATCTTTCTTCACATGTTGATTTCAGCTGAAGTACGCGACTGCTGCGCGAGAGCTGCTTTGTGAGAACCCCTTCATTGAACTGCGTGACTTCTTCGCAAGCTTGAATATGCTGCATGTCTTAGCTGCATGAGGGAGCTTTGCCAGTGAATTGAACAGCGTGAGGCAGCACCTCAGCTATGCGAGATAGGTCATTGGCTCCTCTACTGCTATGCCCATGCATCTGTTGCAGCTTCCTCCACTCTCACCTATACTTCTTTCATCTGCTGGGCTTCCTTGGTCTATTATGATATGCAAAATAGTCCCCATAGTGTGTACCACCATGGTGTTCCATCACTTTCTGGTTTAGCTGTCATCTTTTGCTTGAATTCTCTCTCTTCTTGGCACCCAAAGGATAAACTTTGTGTTAAGCTGCACAAGTTATTCCTAACTACAAAACAAGCTAAAAAAGAGTTATTAGTTAGCTTGAAGGTCTAGAAAAGGCTAGGTTAGGAGGTGAAAAGTTGTACTTTTTAGTGAATAAGAATCATGCAAGCCAATCCAATGGTCTAGAATGACCATGAAGGCTAAGGCCACTCTAGTGTAGAAATTTATAGAAATTTCCTTGGAGTTTTCTAGTTTATGATTTGTTTCGTTTAAAGTTTCATGTATGATCTGGAATGGAATATTAGACCTGAGATATTGTAGGCAATGCATGCGGTCTACATGATCATGCAAGGCCATTCAATGGTCTAGATTGGCCCTGGAGGTCAAACCAATCAATTTTGGAATTTGGCTTGGATTTCTTGAGTTTTTGTAAAATAAAATGGGAGTTTTATTTAAATATTTTAAATATTATGGAATGATATAGTAGATCTAGGGTATTGGATTCCATGCATGCGATCTGCTTCATCATGCAAGGCCATCCAATAGTCTAGATTGACCAAATGGGTCAAAACTTAGAAAAGTTGAATTTCTTTTATTTTCTTTGGAATTTTTGTAATATGAAAAGGGTTTTATTTGGAAAACTTTGAAAATTCTGGGATACATGTCGGACCAGTGACTTGGGATGCCATGCATGTGATCTATATGATCATGCAAGGCCATCCAATGGTCCACATTTGTCAATGATGTCAAAATTAAGACCTATTTGTCAAGACTTGCATTTTTCTTGAAATTTGTGGATTTAAATGTGATATTTCTTTTGAGTATTGTTAAAATTCCGGAATACATTTTGACTAGTGACCTAGGATTCCATTCATGTGATGTAAATGATCATGCAAGACCATCCAGGGGTCATGAAGTGGTCAAACATGATCACTATACACTCATGTGTAGAAATGTTGAACCTCTGACTTTCTTTGTCCATGCTATGTAAAGTAGATTAAATAATCTTTATGAATGAAAAGTACATGTGTTGTAGGTCAAAAATTTAGATTTTTTATCTCTGGAAATCATTATATTGCTCATGAATTTCTAGGTCAATTAATGGTTGTAGATGCATTTTTGCTTTAATGCATGGTATAGTGTAGAATAAATCCTAGTCTCTGTTTAGAATTTAATGGGATTTATGGTCTGCTATTTAGATGCATGCTTTGATGGATTACTTATGTGAAATCGTAAAATTCCATTCCATCGTATACTGATTTGATCATGCCTAAAATGAATGGCCCTAGAATGCTTGAACAATGTATGTAATCTAGCATTGAATCTTTGCCTATTTGTCTATGAAATTAGTTAAATTTTTGCATGACTTGTGGCTGGAATATAATGAGATTAATGTGATCACATCTTAGAAATTTTTTGCCCAATTATTAGCCTTGTTAGTAGACCAATCGGATGGTCAGGATTGGCTATCCCAAAAATTATTTGATTTGCTTAGAAAAACATGGTTAGATGTTAAATTTCCTTGTCTGACTTTGATCCTAGAAATAATTTGTTGATGTGAATGGATGAATTAGTCCACCTTGGACTTAGCTGTTTGACCCCGAAATTTTGATCACGAAATTTAATTGGTAATTCATTGATATCGATGAAATCCCCAAATTTCGGGTATTTGTACTATAGAATGTAATCGGTTAAAGTTTTAAAAAATTAATCAAAAATCTAATTGGGAAACCTGGTTTTAATGGAAACCAACTTTTGAAAAACATAATCGTGCCCTAAAATCTAGGCTCGATTGGATGGATCTTCAAGCCCAACCCAAAATTTTAGATAAATTGATACCTGGTTAATAGGGTAGCATAGACAAGCAATTAGTGCTGCCTAAATAGATAGAATGAACTTGAAAGAGGCACCGATGAATCTAGGATAAACATAGAAACATTTTGGACCAAGACTCAATAATTGTGGTATTAGATGGACCACTATGTGGACCACATCGAAGGCCCAAGTCTATAGGAATTGCCCACCGGAGCACAATGCAACGAAGCTGCCTTGATCCATTTGAAATTAGAGCCTTGAAAAGTGTGATTTCTGTGCCCAAAACCATTACAAAAAAATGTGGGATAGATTGAGAATGGACCTTGACATGTCCTCAGGGCTTGGGTAAATTTAACGCGATGATTCAATCAGCATTGTCGGCAAGAAAATAGGCAAAAATGTAACGCAGAATTGAGGAACATGGAACCTAGCCAGAAATCAGACCTGACGCTTGATTGGATGAGTCTGATTACATCCTGATCCCTTGATCTTTAACTCTTGAAATGTATAAGAGAAATTTAGTTAACTCGTAGAGCTTCCAAAAAGCCGCTGAGTGCTCGATTTCATTATCTGCAATAAGAGTTATAGACCAGACATTAAGGCCCAATAAATCTGCCCCAAAAATCTGATAAAATAGGATAGACACTACAAAAAATAAGACTAATAGTGGCAGCCAAAAACTGTTGCTATTAACAAAAAAACTGCCGCTAATAGTCTTAGTAGCCTTTAATAGTTTTTTTTTATAATAGCTGCAGTTTGTGTTAAGACCTAAAAAGTACCACTTTTCACCCCTTAACTTAATCTCTGTTAGACCCTTAGTCATTTAATAAATTCATGCAAAGCCTATATTGTAGGTAAGAAGCAGCAGCTACAAATAAGGCCCTAACCATGCCAAGAAGCCTACTATTGTCCCAGAACTTCATCAGAAGAAAGGAGGTTGAACCCAGACAGAGAATTGGCTATAGCATAGGCACAGCAAAGCAGAAGCAAGTCAAGAAGAATGCCTCACGCAGATGTCACAGGGTTCAATTGAACCAGAGAGAATGATTCGCGCAGTTGTTGCGGGCTTCTGAAGGTAGCGTACCAACTGCTCGCGTCGTTCTTGCGCGGTTTGATGACAGAAGGGATTAAAAAGCAGACTTCGTGTGGTTCTCCTGAGGCTCAGTCATAAGCGCTCGAGAAGCACTAGCACAGTCTCGCACAGCTCAAAGGAGGAGCCCTTAATCTTTGCGTGATTCACTAAGGAGAGAGAGCTCCAGGCATTCCTGTGAGCAGCTGTCGCGTAGTGGCCGCGGGATACCGACCTTCAGGGAACTGCTCGCACGATCCATGGGCCTATGCACACTGCTTCTTCTTGAGGATCCCCGCTAGATTCACCAAGGAATGAATGGCGCGCTCAATTCTCACGCCATTTAAAAGGAAAGAGCAATCTCGTGACAACCAGAGTAATCCCGCGATGACCAAATTATCAATCCTGTGACTGCAAGAGCTTCAAGTCAATTCAATCCCGTGACACCAACTCTATCATGCGCCAAGACCTAGAAAGCCTTGCTACCTAGCGAGGCTCGGGATCTGAACTTCTTTCTCCTTCTGCAGGGGCAAACTATGAACTTCCAGCAACTAGGGCACGCACTCCAACGCTTCAATCTTTGTGCACACGCCCTGAGGCATCCAAGGAACATAAATGGACCATGTTAGCATTGATAAATTAGGGTTTTCCTAACCCTAATGCTCACAGAGCTGACTGCTATATAATCAAAAGCCTAGTTTAGGTTTAAGGGACTTGACTTTTGTACTCCTTCTTGAACCAACTGTAGCATTGCAGTAGGCTAAGGTTAGGGTTTAGGCAGTTTCATTTTCCCTTTTTCTTCTCTCCATAGTCCAACACTTGCTGGCTATGCCTTTGTATGTCTATTTGGAATAGTTTTAATGGAGTTTTATGATAGGATTTTATGCATGTATGGGATTGGTGTTTTGTGAGTTGTTCTGTACAAGGCAGCTGCCTTGAGATCCTCCATTTGTATATTGCCTTATAAGCAATGGAGGATTATATTTAAGGATTTATTTAGATTCAAGTGCCCTGTGTGTCTAGGTTAGGTACATTGCAAGCCTATGCCCTACCACAGGATCCACTAAATCAGAATCCCCATGGGAGCCCGTGCTGGTAGCCTTGTGAACATGGTGGTGGCAGCAATGCTCTTATTCTGTCTTAGACTTCTATGAGAAGGATAGCCTCTGTGAATAGTCTGTGACCATTCAAGTGGATAGATTATAGCCCTAGGGTGAGGCCAATCCACAGATCTAAGACAGATTCTTCTTCTCTGCACTTCTGCTTGTAGCCTTATGAGAGATTGTGCAGAGACAGACTCCCCTATATTTGTATAGACCCAATATCAGATGGCAGATCTGATCTGGCTATAGAGATTGTAGGCTTGTGACTGGATCATTACAGTCTCCCTAAAGCAGTGAACAACTATACCTAAAGCTAGTACTCAAACTCTTACTGCTCCTGTGTGTCCAGGCTAGTACACATTGCAGACCTAGCCCCACACACAGAACTTTAGAGGTTGAGAATCCTATGGATTCTTTAGCTGGTAGCCTGGATGAAGTAGTGCCTACAATGATAAACTTGTTTTGACCCATCTCTGGTTTGTGGTGCCCCTATTGGATAGTCTGTGACCATTCAAGTGGACAGGTTATAGCCATAAGGGATTGGATCATGGCACAGGGGTGAGTTGGATCCTTTCTCTTCTTTGGTGATAATGTAGCCATTGGACAAGATTTTTATAGCAGCAGATCTGACTCTGAGTTATAAGATCCATCAGATCTGTACCTAATAGCTTACTTCTCACCCTTTTATATTTATTTTCTCAAACTCCATCATTCTTTTCCACCATTTCTGTAATTTAGGCATTAGGTTACCTTAGGATTTAAACATTAGTGACCTTAAATCTCCTTCCATTTAGGATTGCCAGATCTGTAGCCAGATCTGGAGGGCCTACTAAAGGGAGCTCCCTTGGAGCTTTAGATCAACTTTCCCTGTGGGACAAACTCTTACTTATTAAAACTTGCTACAACAGGCCCTGTATCTTGAAGGACTGTGTAGTTTTAAGCTTGCTGCTCTGTATTCCACCTTTGATTTTCACTAACCCCATTCTTATCTCCATTCCCAATAAAGTTAGCAGCAAGTACATAAAATATCCTAACAAGTTTTTGGCGCCGTTGCCGGAGACTCTTAATCTATTAGTAGACCCTAGATTTTTTTATTCTTTATTCTTTGGTAGCTGTGCTTGTGAATAATTGATACTGCTGATTTACATTTGAAAATTTTCTTACAGATCTGGACAGTAGCAGAGAAGGAGAGTAGAATTACACTGGGAGTCTAGCTACCTCTGGTTGCACTTCTCTAACCCTCAAAACCTCAGTCTATTTCTCCTTTGAAAATTTTATAGTAGTTGATTAGGATAGTTGTAATTTTGTTAATTGCAATGTGTTTGTAAGTAGTCTTCCCTGCTGTTGGTGTGTGTGCATGTTAGGAAGGAGATCCCTCAGTCCCATATTAGAGCCTCCTAACCCTGAGATAGAAAGGAGCAGAAGACCAAGAAGGCCCAGACACACCACAGTTGAGCCCCTTACTGAAATTGATACAACAGTCATGGGTGAAGAGCAACCCAGAACATTGAAGGAATTGAATGCTCCTAATGATTATAATTCCCCATTTAGCATTCAATTCCCAGATGTTTAGGGAAACTATGAGATTAAAACTTCAATCATCCAAATGCTCCCCACTTTCCATGGGCTTAGCAAGGAAGACCCCTACAAACACATTGACTAATTCTTGTCCCTGTGCACTACATTCTCCATTGCTGGTTTGGGACCAGAAGCAACTAGATTAAGGCTCTTTCCTCTTTCCCTAAAGGACAGGGCCAGCACCTGGTTAGCTACTCTTCCAAATAATAGTATCACTTCTTGGAAAGACCTCCGGACAAGATTTTTGACCAAATTCTTCCCAGAGACAAAAACCAGCCAGTTGAGGAAAGCAATACTTGCTTTTGCCCAATCCCCAACTGAGGATTTTAATCAATCATGGGATAGATTTAAGGAGATGCTCAAACAATGTCCCCACCACAAAATCCTTGACTGGCAGCTTGTCCAGAGCTTCTATAATGGGATTGATGAGAAAAGTAGAGACATTGTAGATGCCTCTTGTGGTGGAACTTACATGCACAAAATAGCTGATGAGGCATGGGACTTGTTTGAGGTCATCAATGAAAATGCTTTCCAAAAGATGTCCTCGTCAAGAACTGTTCAAGAGCCTTCTCCTAAACTAGGACTTGCTGAAACTTCCAAAGGAAAGATGTATGAAGTATCTGGGAATAATGACCTGAGAATACAGATGGCCAATCTTTCTGATAAGTTTGATAAATTATTAACTATGGTGCAACCCAGATTGGTTGCACAGGTGATGGAGGTATGTCTGATATTCCAATCTCCACAACACACAGTGAAAGAGTGCCCATCTGCAGGGAAATATCTTGAATATGTGATGAAACAAGCTACTGCTGCCCAATCATTTGGCCAATAACAATCTGTTGGCTACAACAAACAACTATTTGGATACCAGCACCAAAATGTTGGTTACCAGTGGAGAGACCACCCAAATTTGAGATTGAGACAAGACAATTATATGCAGCCACAACATATGTTGGCCTTACCTCAAAGGCCACAACAGTAATTTAACTAGGGATATGCCCCAAGGTAAAATTTCAAGCATCAGCAGCAGCCCCAGCAGCAAAATCAGTTGGTAGTTCCCCAACCTCAGCCCCGAAATGCTTCTTTCGAGGACCAGGTTTTGACCCCGTTGTAAAGCCTTGGAGTCTTGACTCAGACTGTGACTTCTCATAGTCAAAGCATAAAGAAAATGGAAGAACAGCTCAGCCAAATATCCAATGCCTTGGCCAAAAGAGAAGAGGGCAGGTTGCCAAGCCAGCTAGTGGCCAATATTTGATTGGAGAAGGTTCCTCAAGTTTTGAGGGAGCTAATGCCATCACAACAGAAAGATCTGGCAGGCTGGTAGACAATCAAGTTGGGAAGGAACAAGGAGAGGTCATTTCTAAGGACTTTTTGAATGAAGGTGAAAAAGAATTTGTGAGACCACAGAGCCAAGAGTTGTCTACTACCCTGCAACAAGGGAAAAATGAAGAGGCTGTAGTTGAGCCTCAGTAGGAAATAAAAGATGAAAAAAGAAAAAAATAAAAGTTTAGTCATAGGCTTGCAGCTAAGGAACCAGCAGCACCTCAGTTGCCATTTCCTCAAGCTTTGAGTGGCCCTAGCTCCTTTGATAAGGGGAATGCATAGATAGAGGAAATGATGGAGACCTTTAAGTAGGTAAATATTAATTTACCCCTACTTGATATAATTAGACAGGTCCCAGCCTATGCCAAATTTCTGAAAGACCTTTGTACCCTGAAAAGGAAGGCTAGAGGCCATTTGTCCAAAAAGGTCTTTGCAACTAATACAGTTAATTCTGTATTAAACATGATAATGCTTGAGAAGTTATAAGACCCAGGGATACCCATTATTCCCTGCATAATTGGAAACCACACAATTGGAAGGGCCCTTCTAGACCTTGGAACTAGTGTTAACCTGCTGCCATTCAGTGTGTATCAGCAGCTAGGTTTGGGGGAGCTAAAACCCACCCCCATTGTGCAGTTAATGGCTGATAGGTCTGAGAGGAGACCCATGAGAGTGGTCGAGGATGTCTTAGTGGGGGTAGACAAGTTCTTTTACCCTGTAGACTTCCTTGTTTTGGACATGGGCTGCAACAAGAGTACATCCCCTATACCTGTTATTTTGGGCAGGCCATTCTTGGCCACAGCCAATGCATGCATTCAATGCAGGTCAGGGATCATGGAGGTAACTTTCAGACATATGAAGGTTGAACTTAATGTGTACAACAGTGAAAAGTACCCTCAGCTGGACAATGTGGAAAGCTTTGTAGTGGATGTACTAGAAGAAGTTGTTGAGGAAGAACTGCCTACTCTGCTGGAGTGGGGCAACATTGTCACAAGTTTAACTGAAGTTTGGGACATGGTAGAGGAAGGAAGCCCAACTGTTATGCCAGAAGACATGTCCACATTGAAGTCTTCTGTGGGCTTAGTGCAGCATTCCATTTGGAAACCTATATTACTGCCCCTTCCTCAAACCAGCAAAGCACCAATCCTGCCATCCACCCAACAAGGCCCTGATCTGGATCTCAAGAAGCTTCCAGAAATATTGAAATATACTTTCCTTAAGAAAGATGAAAAACTTCCTGTAATTATCTCCTCCTCTCTTACCAATGAGCAAGAGGAAGAATTACTAACAGTCTTGAGGAAGCATAAAAAGGCAATTGGCTGAACCATTGCAGATCTAGGAGGGATAAATGCATCAATCTGTATGCACAGGATCTATTTGGAGGAGGGCTCAACACCCTCCAGGGAAATGTAGAGGAAATTGAATCCTCACATGCAGGAAGTGGTCCTCAAAGAAATTATCAAATTGCTAGATGTTGGGGACCCCATTTCTGATTCTGAATGGGTGGCACCTATCCAAGTGGTGCCCAAGAAATCTGGCATAGCGATCATCACGATTGAGTCTGGAGAGTTGAGACCAGCCAGGGAGACCACTGGCTGGAGGGTTTGCATAGATTATCGGAAGCTCAACTCTAAGTCCAGAAAAGACCACTTCCCTCTCCCATTCATTGATCAAATTCTGGATACGTTGGCTGGAAAATCATTTTATTGTTTTCTTGATGGGTACTCAGGGTATAACCAGATCCCTGTGGACCCTCTTGAACAAGAGAAAACTACATTTACTTGCCCTTTTGGCACCTTTTCTTAAGAAGGATGCCTTTTGGGCTATGTAATGCCCCAACCACCTTTCAGAGGTGTATGTATGCCATATTTTCTGATATGATTGATAAATTCTTAGAAATTTTTATGGATGATTTTTCTGTATATGGGGACAGTTTTAGCCAATGTCTGTAACACCTCCACCTGGTCTTGCAAAGATGTGAGGAGACCAATTTGGTCTTAAGTTGGGAAAAGAGCCACTTCATGGTAACACAAGGTATTGTGTTGGGCCATGTAGTCTCTAAAGAAGGGATTAAGGTAGATACGGCCAAAGTTGACCTCATTACAAATTTGCTCCCTCCAAGAACAGTCAAACAAATCAGATCTTTCCTTGGACATGCAGGATTCTACAGGAGGTTCATTAAGGACTTCAGCAAAATTGCTAAACCATTGTGCCACCTGCTCTGCTAGGATGTGTCCTTTGACTTTTCTGCTAAATGTCTTGAGGCTTTTGAAACTTTGGAGATTTGCCTCACCTCTACCCCTGTACTCCAAACACCTAACTATACATTACCCTTTGAGCTGATGTGTGATGCATCCGACTTAGCAATAGGTGTTGTTTTGGGCCAAAGGAAAGATAAGGTGTCAGTGGTCATTGCCTATCTCAGCAAATCACTTGCTAAAGCTCAGCTGAATTACACAACAACTGAGAAAGAGCTTTTGGCAGTGGTTTTTGTTGTGGATATATTTAGACCTTACCTACTTGGGTCTAAAACTGTAATCTTCACTGACCACTCAGCATTGAAGTACCTATTGTCTAAGAAGGATGCTAAGCCCAGGCTGATTAGACGGATACTGCTGTTGTAGGAGTTTGACATTGAAATCAAGGACAAAAAGGGTGTCGAAAATGTGGTGGCTGACCACTTGTCCAGAATTGTGTTGGAGAAATGTATTGATGATCCTACAAATGATGTCTTCCCAGATGAGCAATTGTTTGCCATCCAATCCTTGGTTCCTTGGTATGCACACATTGTCAATTATCTAGTTATAGGCAAGATTCCTGCCCATTGGACCAAAATCGACAAAGACCTATTTTTCTCACAGGTCAAATTCTTTTTCTGGGAGAAACCTTGCTTATACAAGTATTGTGCAGACCAAATCATCCAAAAATATGTTCCAGAAGGTGATGTCCCCAGTATTCTGGCCATGTGCCATAAGGGGTCCTGCATTTTCTCTCTCTCAAATTTCATGAATAACTATAATTTCCGAATCTGGTTGTCATAAGGGGTTCTAATGTAAGCTTGCAAATCAGCTAACCCCTTGAGGACATCTCGATAGATATATGGATTCTCTTCCATAGCCCTTTTGAGAGCGGCAAATCTGGGAATGGGAATGGAATTGTAGGGGAACAAAGGTATCCTAGCTGTGGGATTGGGAGAAGAGGGGTCCAGAAGAATGACCTCAGGGTCGGTCTGAATGGCTTGATCAGAGAAAGTAAGGAGAGGTGAAGGGGGCTCAACAAGAGCTACCTCAGGTTCAGTTTGGGTAGCATGGGCAGTAGTGGTGAGGGTGGGTGGATCAACCAATACTACCTCAGGTTCTGTTTGGGTAGTATGGTCATCAACAGCAGGTACAGTGGCTAAGGTAGTTGTGTGGGATGTGGAGTCTAAGGTAGTTGTGTGGGATGTGGAGGCTAAGGTTTGGAGAAGGTCATTGGTCATAGACTGATTATCTGTGTTGATCTGTAGTTGGGCTTGGATGGATTGGAGAAAGGTAAATATTTGGCTAATTGATTCAGGTGTGGGTGTGGTATGCATAGTAGGGGCTGGTAAAACTGAAGTGGATGGTTGAGGTGCAATGGGTGAAATGGCTGTAAAGGGTGAAGTAGCCAGATGAGTGAAATGAGGGGGGTCAGGTATAGGGACAGATTCAAGCCCACTGTTTTCAAAAATAGACCCCATCATTGATGAATAAGCCTCTGTAGTGAAAATCTCAGGTTCAGGGGTATGGGTTACTTCAGGTGTGTGGGCTGAATGAGCAGGTGAACTTGAGAGGCTTTGGAGAAGGGGAGTGCTAGGAGATTGTTCAATAAAATCTGTGGCCAGGTCTTGGGCATTGTTGGGAGAAATTGGTGGTGTTAGTATGGCTGGAGTGGTTGGTGTAGTGGGGGAGTCTGCAATTGGGATAATGGTGGTTATGGGAGATGGGACTGCTGGAATGGGTGAAGTGGCAGGAGCTGGGCTAGGTGAGGAGGGTAAAATGACAACTTCTTCAAGAATGGGTGCAGCAGGAGAGCTGGTCACCACAGGAAGGACAGGTTGCTCATTGTCGGCTGTAAGTATAATAGGTGCAGCTAAAGAGCTGGTCACCTCAGGGTCTGGCAAAGCAGGTTCTAAGGTAGCTGCAGGGGCAAGTTCAGGTATGGCAGGTTCACTAGCAGCAGCAGATGCAGGCTCAGTAGCAATTGCAGGTGCAGGCTCACTTTCCTCTCTCATTCTGTTCAACATTGCTTGGCTTGTAGTCCAAGCCTTTTTCCCAAAAGTATGAGGAGTTATGACTTCAAATGGCTCCTGGTCATCAATGTCAAACTTAGCTCTTAGTAGGGTTGTGATCAGCCTACCAAATGGGATTCTAGCTAATTTCTGCTTCTTTTTCAACTTGGCACTAATATCTGCCATGGCTTCAAAAATTAACACAGGGGCATTGAAAAATTGCCCCTTAGAAAAATGAAAGAGAGCCTCTAAAATTGGTGTCCTCCTTTCTTGGCTGTGCCCAGTGACATAAAAACTTCCCCTCAAAATTGAATCCATCAGTAAAAATTTAGGTGCTAGGTCTCTCCTCATTATGGACTGTCCAGTTCCAACGATCCCTTGGGTTAAATGTGCAGCCATTTCTTTGAAAGAGGCTGCTTCCGGTGCAGCCAATGGACCAGCAGGATAATATTGAAAAGGTATCCCCAAAGCATTCCCAATGTCTTCATATGTGACAGTTAAATCACAATCATCAATGAAAATAAAAAGAGTAGGGACATCAGCATCCTTCTCTGTCACTTTTACCAAGTTTTGGTACCATAATTTTACCATTTGCGGATAAATTTTCTCTGGCAGAGGGGTAAGGATATTGCTCAGTGAGGCATCCGTAATGTATTTTAAAGATAGTTGACAGTCCAGTTTGTTGGAGAAAAAGTTCTCATCAACAATAAGCTCAGGAATCAGCTTCTGAGCTTCAATGAATGGATTTGGCAGTACCAAATGCATAGGTAGAGGAGGAAGCTCAGGCTCAGGACTAGCAGCTGTTGGGATGGGTTCCTCATGTCTGACCTTTTTCCCTTTCTCAATCCTATCAGCTCTATCCATTGATAGTTTTCTTTTGGCTGACGCTTTGGTTTTTCCTTTTGGGGTTGGTTTGCTAATTTTCTTAGAAGATTTTGGGAACATGGCAGCCAGTGATTTTTCAGCTTTCCCCATTCTAAAGTTGGGTATAAAAATGCCCACAACAAATCCTGACACCAAATCAAACTTTGCAAATGATAAACAGAGGAAATGCACAGAAAAACATCGAAATCTAGGGTTTTGGTTGAACGTGTTGCTTGCTCGCTGAAATTCACCAGAACCAGAAGCTAAAATCCCTCTCTTCAAGCTTAAGTGATCGAACAAATGTGAAGAAAAGTGTGGCTGAATTCTAAAATCACGCAAGGAAAGAATGAAATGGGGTTTCTGTGAAACAGGACGTTCTCAGAAACTTTTCGAAAGGGTTTAAATATACTCAAAGTTATTTTTGCAAAGTAATTTTTAAGTTTTTGAAAAGTTCAAAACAGTCCTTTGTACAACAGAGAATGGCATCAGTACCATTCGAAAAGCTAATAGCTTCAAAAACAACTTTTCGAAAAGCAAATGGCTTCAGAAATAACTTTTCGAAAAGCAAATCATTGCTTTCGAGCAGTTCGTTACAAATCCAGATCCTTTTCGAAAAGCAAATTGAATTTTGCGAAAAGACAATTTTTACTTTGCGAATTAATTTTTCACATATTTAAACTTCTCGACAAGAGAACAAACATGACTAAAAATAGAGAAATAGAAAACTATGCAAAAACTACAGAACAAAAACATATTGTACATTTGTATACCATCAGATTTGGGGAGGTTCTTGATGATAGATGGTCAGCACAGGCTCCTGGGTATTTTCAATGCATGGTTTGAGCCTCTGACCATTTACTTTCAAGATTCTTCCATCACTTGGGTCTAAAATTTCAACAATTTTGCATGAGAAGCATGAATGACAGTATATGGCCCTTCCCATCTGGATCTCAGCTTTCCAGGAAAAAACTTAAGTTTTGAGTTAAATAGCCATACCTTAGAGCCAGCTATGAACTCTTTTCTCAACAAATTTTTATCATGGAAGGCTTTGAATTTCTCTTTGTAAGATCTTGAATTGGTGTATGCATCCATTCTCAGCTCCTCCAACTCAGTAAGTTGCAGTTTCCTGTGATTACCAGCAGTAGTCAGATCCATGTTCAATGCTTTAATAGCCCAAAAGGCTTTATATTCTAACTCCACTGGTAAATGGCATGCCTTGCCATAGACCAATCTGAATGGGGACATGACAATTGGGGTTTTATAGGATGTCCTATATGCCCACAATGCATCATTCAGCTTAAAGGACCAATCCTTTCTGTCCTTCTTCACAGTCTTTTCCAGTATATGTTTGATTTCTCTATTGGAAATCTCCACTTGTCCACTGGTTTGTGGATGATATGGAGTAGCTACTCTATGAGTCACAGAGTATTTTTTAAATAAAGCTTCAAAATGTTTATTACAAAAATGGCTTCCCCCATCACTAATAATAGCTCTGGGAAAACTAAACCTGGAAAAAATGTTATCCTTTAAAAATTTCAAAACCACTCTGTGATCATTGGTTTTAGTGGCTATGGCTTCAACCCATTTGGATACATAATCCACAGCTACTAAGATGAAATTACACCCATTGGAAGGAGGAAAGGGACCCATGAAGTCTATCCCCCAAATATCAAATAATTCAACTACCACAATGGGCTGTAAAGGCATTCAGTTTCTCTTGGAAATGCTACCCAATTTCTGGCAGTTCTGGCAAGACTTACAGTGCTACAGAGCATCTTTGAAAAGTGTAGGCCAATAAAATCTACACTGCGAAACCTTTGCAGTAGTTTTGTTTCCACTAAAATGACCTCCACAGGCCTGTTCATGACACATAGAAAGTATGCTATGAAAGTCTTCTTCCTGGACACATCTTCTTATTATTTGGTCTGTACAAATCTTAAACAGATAAGGATCTTCCCAAATAAAATGTTTAACCTTTGAGAAGAAAAGATCTTTATCCATTTTATTTCAATGTTGAGGAATTCGTCCAGTAGCCAAAAAGTTGACTATGTTTGCAAACCAAGGGGTGTGTATACTGATAGCAAAATGTTGCTCATCAGGGAAAGATTTATTAATAGGCAACCTATCAATCTCAGCAATTAAAATTCTAGACAGGTGATCAGCCACCACATTCTCCACACCCTTTTTATCTTTGATCTGTAAATCAAATTCCTGTAATAGGAGGATCCACCTGATTAATCTTGGTTTGGTGTCCTTTTTAGACAGAAGGTATTTCAGGGCAGAGTGGTCAGTGAACACCACTATTTGTGAACCCAAAACATATGACCTGGATTTCTCTAAAGCAAAAACAATTGTCAGCAGCTCCTTCTCAGTTTTTGTGTAATTGAGCTGTGCATCAATCATTGATCTACTGGCATAAGCTATGACATGAGGCAGCTTATCCTTTCTCTGTCCAAGAATAGCTCCCAAAGCATAATCTGATGCATCACATATCAGTTTAAAAGGCAGTGAGTAATCTGGAGACTGTAATATTGGAGCTGAAATCAAACAGTTTTTTAAGAATTCAAATTCCTTCAAGCATTCATTATTGAAAACAAAAGGGACATCTTGGCACAATAAATGACAAAGAGGCTTGGTTATTTTACTGAAGTCCTTAATGAACCTTCAAGAATCCAAAGATGTCCCAGAAAACTTCTGATCTGTTTAACAATTTTGGGAGGTGGTAAATGTGCAATTAAATCAATTTTTGCTCTGTCCACCTCAATGCCCTTGTGGGAGACAACATGGCCAAGGACAATGCCTTGGGTGACCATGAAATGGCTCTTCTCCCAGCTCAAAACTAGATTGGTTTCTTCACATCTCTGTAACACCAATTTGAGATGATGTAAACACTGGGCAAAACTGTCTCCATAGATTGAAAAATCATCCATAAAAATCTCCATAAATTGGTCAATCATATTAGAGAAAATGGAGTACATGCATCTTTGAAAGGTAGCAGGAGCATTACAAAGACCAAAAGGCATTCTCCTATAGGCAAAAGTGCCAAAAGGGCAAGTGAATGTGGTCTTTTCTTGATCTTGTGGACACACAGGAATCTGGTTGTAACCAGAGTAACCATCAAGAAAACAATAATAGGCTTTTCCTGCTAGCTTATCTAAGATTTGATCAATGAATGGCAGAGGGAAATGGTCTTTTCTGGTTATTGAATTTAATTTTCTGTAATTAATACAGACCCTCCAACCAGTTGTTTGTTTGGTTGACATATGCTCACCAGAATCTAAGGTTACAACAGTGATCCCAGATTTCTTAGGTACCACCTGTGTAGGTGCCACCCAAGCTGAATCTGAAATGGGGTAAATGACCCCTGCATCCAACAACTTAACAACCTCTTTCATGACCACTTCTTGCATATGAGGGTTCAACCACGTTTGCATTTCCCTAGAAGGCTTTGCATCTTCTTCCAAATAGATTTTATGCATGCAAACAGCTGGACTGATTCCTCCCAAATCAGCAATAGTCCAGCCAATTGCCCTTTTATGCTGTTTCAATACAATCAACAGCTCTTCCTCTTGCTCCTTTGTGAGGGAGGACGAAATAATCGCAGGCAATGATTGATGGTCTCCTAAAAACACATATTTCAAATTTTCTGGCAACTACTTCAATTCTACATCAGGTGGGCTGAGAAAAGAAGGTAGCAAAGGTACCTTAACTGTTTATGGAAGGGGAAGAATAGCAGGTTTCCATGAAGAGAACCTTACTGATTGATCATGAGTTCCTTGCACAGCATTAACTTCCTCAGACTTTGAGGTACAAAATATTTCTTCCTCTGAATTTTCCCAAGCATCTTCAAAATCTATGGTTAAATCTTCCTACTGCAAAAACTGTGGTAGGGTCTCTTCCACCAGTTCATCCAATAGATCAACATGAAAACATTCCTCAGAACTGAATTGAGGCTGTGTGACTGCATTATAAACATTTAATTTCGCCTTCATATTTCCAAAAGAGACTTCCATAATACCAGACCTGCATTGAATGCAAGCATTTGCTGTAGCCAGAAATGGTCTCCCCAAAATGACAGGGATGAAAGCTTTGCTTTTTGTAGGTTCCATGTCCAAAACCAGAAAATCAGCAGGATAGAAAAACTTATCTACTCCTACCAATACATCCTCAATCATCCCAATTGGCTTTCTTTCAGATCTATCTGCTAGTTGTAACACCACATGAGTGGGTTTTAATTCTCTCAAACCAAGTTTCTCATATACAGAATATGGAAGCAGGTTGACGCTAGCACCCAAATCTAATAAAGCCTTTTCAATGGTATGTTCCCCAATAATGCAAGGGATTGTGGGGATTCCAGGATCTTAAAGTTTAGGAGGTGTGGTAATGGACAACACCTGAATAACTCTTTTCACAACAAAGACCTTCTTGGATAACTGTATCCTAGACTGTCTTTTGTGAGTGCAAATATCTTTCAAAATTTTTGCATATGCTGGAATTTGTTTGATTGCATCAAGCAAAGATAGATTTATCTTGACTTGCTTGAAAGTCTCCATCATTTCATCTATTATTGTGTTCCCTTTATCAAAAGGGGATACAGATTTTATGGCATGAGGAAATGGTAAATGAGGAACGAGTCCTTCATCTACAGCTTTAGAAGCATTATCAGAATCTTCTTGATTTTTTTGTTTTTCATTTTTTTGATTTTTCTGAGGTACATCAAAGCTCTACGCTAACATTATGTCGTTTTGCATATCTTTATCATTTTCCTTAATTTTTTCTTCTTCCTTTTCAGTACCCACTTTGTTATTTATAATTCTTCCACTTCTCAAAGTTGTAACAGTTTTTACTTCTTCATGAGAAATAGAAGCCTCTTCAACCATGAACAGTCCTTTGGGATTGTTCAAAGGTTGGTTGGGTAACCTTCCTTCCTCTCTTTTGGCTAGAGTATTTGAAAGTTGACCCGATGTTTCTTCAATCTTCTTTATGCTATGACTGTGAAAGTTCACAGTGTAAGTTAAAGTCCCTAAATTCTGGAGTGAATTTAGAACTTGATCTTCAAAAGAAGGGGACCAGGAAGGGACTTGAACTGGAGAAGATTGCTGTAGAAGTTGTTGTGGAATGGGTCAAAAAATTTGGCTTATAAAATTCTCGGATAAGGCCGAAAGCATTTGGTTTTTGGTTGTTGTCATTGTGATTGATAATTCCCCTGGCTCCACCTCAAATTGGGGTGCCCTCTCCATGGATATTCATTTGACTGCATCTGTCCAAATGATTGGGCAGCATGAGCTTGTTCCACCACTAGATCTGGGAACTGTGGTGCAGTAGGACATTGGTCAAGTGAATGAGTAGGGGACTGGCATATCAGACATGCCTCCTCTACTCTTGCAACCATTGGATTTTTAAGTGAGTCCATCAATCTATCAAACTTTGTGGTTAAATTATCCATCTTTCGTTCCAACTCACTCACCTCATAAATCTATCCTTTGGTGGTTTGCTGATTGTTCGACCTAACAGGATTCTCAATATCTCTTGACAAAGATTCCTGTTGAGTTGAATTTTCACCAATTACTTCAAATAAGTCCCAAACCTCCTCAACTATTTTTTGCAAATAGGTACCTCCACAAGAAGCATCTACCATATTCTTGCCCTTTTGATCAATTCCTTGATAAAAGCTTTGAACAAGCTGCCATCGGGGGATTTGATGATGAGGGCATTGCCTTAAAAGTTCCTTAAACCTTTCCCATGCTTCATGGAAAGTTTCAGTTGAGTTTTGTGAAAAGGAAATAATACTTTGTCTCAATTGGCTTGTTTTAGACATAGGGAAGTATTTGGCTAAAAATTGACACTGCAAATCATTCCAAGAAGTGATACTATTTGGTGCTAACATAGACAACCATGCTCTAGCTTTGCCCTTTAATGAAAAAGGAAAGAGCCTAAGCTTGGTTGCTTCTGGACCAAGTCCAGCTACGTTGAATGTGGTGCAAAGAGATAAGAATTCATCCACATGTTTGTATGGATCTTCCTTACTCAACCCATGGAAGGAAGGAAGCATTTGGATAGTTGATGATTTGATCTCATAATTTCCTTCAACAGTAGGAAATTGAATGCAAAATGGAGAATTATATGCACCAGGTGCAAAGTAATCCCTCAAAAGTCGAGGTTCTTCACCCATAGTTACTATTTTAGCAGAATTTTGTGTTGTTGGTCTGGTTCTTAGAAGCCTTTCAACTTCTAAATTTAGAGGGACAATCTCAGGGCTGAGAGTCCTCCTACCAAACATACAACACAGAACAGAGAATCAGATTATGCACAGCAAACCTTCAGAATTCCTTTTAAAGTAGATTCCACTCTTTAAAATGTATATGAATAACTGCACAGATATAAACAATAGGATAGTTTAGCACTGGTGTAAAGATAAAAACAAAATAAAAACTTAGGTCTACCTATTTTAAAACAAATTCCCCGACAACGGCGCCAAAAACTTGTTGTTGTTCTGAGTGAGCATGATTTATTTGTGTTTTGAAAACAGATTTGCAAATGCTAAGTTATACTGAATTTGGAAAATTAAAAAGAGTAAAGAAATATCAGCACAGAGAGAAGTGAATTAGCCTGCAAGATCAGGGCCAATTGTAGCAAGTTTTAAATATAAGTAAGTAAAAGATCGTCCATAGAGAATTTGTTTAAAATGTAAGATAGACCTCCAGATCTGAGCTACCAGATCTGGCCTCTTATCCAATCTACAAAGCACATAAGATGGGAGGTTGAATTTGTCACGTTAACTAAATGATAAAAGTAGAAGTTAAAGTAAATGATAAAAGTAAAAGTTAAACTAAATGATCCAGATCTGAGTTGGGGGAATTTTGATGTAAACTTATAAAAATGGAGAAATAATATCTAACTTTGATTTGGTCCTTGAAACACAATGAGAATGACTGCAGATCAAATAAGAGATGATCCAATCTTCATCTGGCTACAAGCACAGATGCAAGAGAAATAAATCTAACTCAAGGATTAAATTTAGGCTTATGGCTATGGTCTGTCCACTTCAATGGCCACAGACCATCCAATAGTCTTTAATCTAAACCCTTAATTCAGAACAAGAAATATCACTACAAATGCTGTGAGAAATTAGGCTACAAACACTAATTCCCACAGGGTTAATGAATCAAGGGAAGTTGCATGAAAAAATAGTAAATCTAAAGGAGTCTAGTGCACTAAGGAGATCAGAGGGAACCCTTAACACGAATCCAATTGAGAACGTACGATTTACAGCAACCTTTTCAAATTCACATTTACAATTACAGAGCACAGCTTAAACAACTCTCAGATTTGTAGTCTTGAATACAATCCTCTTTTGAATTACAGAGGTATCTCACAGCTCTCAATTGCAAGTAAAAGTTAGGCTATTACAAGGGTTTCAGCCAGGCTAGCTGATCTAGAAATGGGGGAATAGAAATGAAACCCAAAATCTGGATCCCCAATTTGAGTAAATGGTTCATCTATTTATAGTTTTCCCCAGGTCTAGCTCAGATGCGTATCGACCAATCAGAAGTGCTCAGATCTGTATCAACCAATGGTAGTCGAGCACAAGGATCGGATCGATTCGTCCGCCAATCGTAATTGCTCGATTTGGTTCAAATCGTCAGCGACATAAGCATCAATTCTGTTATGCAATTTGAAAATCTGTTAGAGCTTCTAGAAGTTCCTGCCAAGTGATTTCATCTTCGGGTGCTTACATGGGGTGGAATATGCCTTCGCTTCTTTCTTAGAATCTTCTGGAATGTCCCTAGGTTTTTAAATGCATTGGGACGCATGCAAAAGATTACTAAATTACCCTTGCAGAAGCTAGGAATCTCCAGAATACCATTTCGCATAGTTTAGGGAACTTTTTGCAAGGTACTGTGACTCTTGAAGCTCTTTTCGCAAAGTTCAGGTTCTGTTCGCAAGGAGTTCTCTTCTTTTCAAATAGGTCAATCATCCTTTCAAAGAGTTCAGGTGCTCTTCAAAAACTAAGCCTGGAGGTTTTAGTTCTTTTCGCAGAGTTCATGTTCTTTTCGAAATATTCAGATTCTTTTCGAAAAGCACTCTGTAGTGCATTTTTCTGTTCGAATTGCTCCACATTTCTTTTCTGGGTTGAGACCAGGTCTTTGCCTCTTCAGTTTAGGCATTTTGACTGCTAGTGAGGTTGTCCCTTCTCTTTCTTCCTTTGGATCGACATGGATTATCATCTTTTTGGCACTTTTAGGCTGCTTTCATGGTTAAGCCTGTCTTTATTGTTAGCTGTAACACAAGCACTTAAAACACTTATTTAGTTCTCTCAAGGGTCTATCAAGGCCCAGGTTAAAGGGTGGAAAATGGTATTTTCTAGTTCTCATTCCCTACAAGAAAAGAAAAACCAGTGAGACAACCCCCACCATCTTCTAGACACCACCCACAATCCCTTTTATCCCCACTGACACACCTCACATTGAAGAAAACACCACTACTGCCATGCCTACCACATCTCCATTCTCAGACATAGACCTCAACCTTAACACAACTACAGGATTCCAAGCCTTCATGACTAGTTTCCTTGACACTATGCCCACCCACTACACCCTCCTCCCGGACTCCCCAACTACATCACAACATCACTCACCAGAACCCCATTCTCCTCCTCCTTCCACTTTCCATCATGCCCCTTCCTCGCCTTTTATACCTGTGCCATCTTCTACCCAAACTCAACCTCCCATCCCAAATACACTGACACTCATCCTCTCCCTCATCCAAGACATCCAATCCCAACTATCCACCACTACACACACCCTGGACCAAATGCAGATAGAACTCACATCCATTAAATCCACACTTCACACTTTGACAAACCCACCCACCCCTCAACAAGCCACTCCAACCCCCTTGGTCCTTTCCCCACCCAACCCTATCCCCACATTGCCACCATTCTCTTTCATACCTTTCACCATTCCCTTTTTCCCTCCCCCATCACCCCTACTCCTAGTGAGCCTCCCTCATTTTCTTTCCCCCCATGCCTTCCATCCCACCTCTTATTCTAACCCCTCCAACATTCACTGACAAACAGAAACAAACAGACCCATAACCTATTACCCTCCCCCAACAACTAAACTTAACCACTAATAACCCCACTCCCCCCACCCAGGACCAATCACATTTTGCTCCTTCCACTTCTTCTCTTCCCATCCCACCCAAACACTCCTTTTACATCCCTCCCTACATCACCATCCTCCATGCCATGAGGGACAATCCCTACCTTAGGAGGGATGTCCTGAGGGGCATGGCCCAATTTATGCAGTTCATTAAGACCCCCCTGCTGCAGTAGATTGCTGAAATGGAGGAAGCCCACAGAAAGCAATTACTGGGTATCTCCCTGGGGTGGACGAACATCTTGGAGGCCGATGAGAAGGCCAAATCCATGGCTGCTTATCATCAGTTGAATTTGGAGCTGGAGAAAGCCAACACTGCTGCAGAGAAGATGAAGGCCAGGATATTTGAAAAGAGGCTCAACAATGCCCAGGATATCTTCAGACTCCAAAAGGAAATCCATGAAACTGACCTCCTCAAAGCAAAAATCCAGATAGCCTCATTGGAAGCTACATTGGCTGCAGCTCAGCAGCCCACCCCACTCTCTATCCGCATGCCAAAATCGGAGACTAAAGCTATCCCAACCCCAGCTACCTAGTCTGAGGAGGCACAACCAATTGCCCAACAAGATAAAGGGAAGGCCCCTACTACCCCTCCTTCATCACCTCCTACAGAGCAGCCCCCACCTACCCAAACCACTGCTACACCTCCAACTGAGCAAACTTATCCTAATAGAGGAAAGTCACTGCTAAGAGGACTGCTTACACAACAGCCTTTATTAAAATTGGCAAAGAGCCAGCTGCCCAGTCTGAGGAGGCAAAACCCCCTGGCCAGCTTGAGCACAAAGAAAAAGGAAAGTCCCCAGCAGCCACCACTGAGCCAGATAAAGGAAAATCACCTATGATCCCTCCTAAACCCAAAACCAGAAAGATGAGGGTGAGGGCACCAAAGGCTCCAACCATGAAGAAACCAGCAGCCTAGCCAAAGAAACTAAGGCAGCAGAAGAAAAAGAGCCCAACTGAGAAGAAATCCCAAAGCTCCCTCAGATAGAACCAAGTCCAAACCCAGTTCTGAGAGCAAAGCCGAAATGAGGAAACATGCCAAACAGATGGGTTGGGACTGATTTACCGATTCGGATTCAGAGTCCTCCTCTTAGGCTAGATTGTACTTAGGCTTTTCTTTCCTTTCCCTTCTTTTCTTCTCATTGTAATTATAGTTGAACATATCTTCTCAGTTTATAGAATTTTTCTTTTTGTATATTGATTTATGTGCCATATTTGTTCTGTGTACTTGTTTATTTTAAAATATTGTCTAGGTTTTAGACTTAATATTGTTCACTTTTGTCAGTAACATGGGAGATGAATTTTGAGCAAAGTACTAGCATTGCCGCTATTTAGACTCTGTTTGCATCAAAGAGTTTTATCATTTGGAATTTTTGCTAGGCATGTACTAGTATTGGGTAGGCTATTCTCATTTGAAAAAGGAATACATGTGAAGGGTAGATGTTGATGGCAACTGAGTGGATGCATGACATCGTGCAAGTACAGGCCTGAGCACAAATGGTGCAAAGAGGTCGAGTGTTGGTCTCGATCAAAGGGTTAAATGGCCTCATTTTCCTATTTGTGGGCCCTGTTAGAGCTTGCTCGTGGAGTCATGAGGGCACGCAAAGCAGTCTTCCACATATTCTAGTGTGCGCCACCTTGCAACCCCAAGAGATTGTTCTTCGCGAGGATCCCCGTGCGATACACGGGATCACCTTAATTACCAAGGCTAATATTAGACCATCATTTAGTGTGAGCTCTCTTAACCCATATTCAGTTGCACAATTTATCATTCCCCAAGAAATCACAATTTATTGCCATGCTTGGAAAGGGATAAAACTTTAATATGCCGATTCATATTCCACCGTCCAAGTATTATAAATACGCAGTTAGTTCGTCTTCATCTCATCCTTTCTCCTCTAACCTTCGCAGTCTGGCCCTACCCATAACCATGGCGAACGACAAACCCACTGAGTTCTCAAACAAATTCTATCCTATGTGGTTGGACCCCCCACCGCCTAAGCAGCCAGACCCATTACAATTTTTTTGGGATGAGTATGAAGAAGTCCAGCGAATCCTGGCAAAGGAGGAGAAGAAAAAGGAGAAGAGAGAGAAGAAGCAAAAAATTAAACCACCAGCATCTACCCCACCATCTTCTTCAAACCCCCCACCACCTGCTCAATACTCATCTCCATGACCCTCATCTTCCCCCTCCTCCCGGCTTATAGTTCCTCTTTCATAGCAGGTTGAGAATATCCCTGAGCCAGGAGGAAGAACCCTTTTGTCTGACAAGAAGTTTTGCTTAGATTGTTCTTAGGTTTCCAATTTTCTATCTTTTTATAATCTATAAGCTTTTGTCTCTATAATAAAATCTCTCACTCTTTCACTTATATGTGTGTGTCAAACCTCATTCATTTTTGTGTGTTCTTTTTCTCTTTTATAGTTTTTGTTTTATTAATTTTTAGGTTTTCTACTTGCTGCACATTGCACTTCTTGAACCAGTGAGGACACTGCTCCTCATCGTTTGGGGGTGTGGCAGGGTAGGTCTGCCAATAGAATAGTAAACTTTAGTGTAATAATTGTGGTATAATTGGGATGAATAAATTCAATTTCCACCTAACTTGATACAATGAGGAAATTTGTGAAAAATTAAAATATTTTTGCAGACATTTCGAAACTAAAAATGCAAAAATCCTAGCACCACCATGAAGCTAACATCGAAAAAAATTTCAGTTAGTACTTAGTGAACCTAAGAGGAGAGAAACAAGTGAAAATACACCCCATGGGTTAATTTAAAGACCATACCTAGTAAGATTTGGGCCCATCATTTTCTTTTGAAAAGTGTTTTTGGTATTATTTCTGCTCTGAGGACTGATTGAATCAAGAACTTTTCACTAGAAGTTAGGCACCTCCAAATCAAAACTGATTGACAGCACTCATGATACTAAGGAAATGATCCAAGGCCCTTATTGGATAGTTTGAGCCTAAGAATCCAACCTTTAAAAAAAACAGCCCTTTTGCATACACTAGTTGAGCCTTACAAATCCTACTTTTCTTTGACAAACGCCAGAGTACTTGCACCTTAACCTCATGACCTAATTCAACCTCACCCTCATTCTGAGAATTCAGATGGTAAAGGAGGAGTTAAAGACAATGAGAGTGGTCCAACATTTGGTGGAAGGTGAAGAAAAACAACTTATGAACAGCAGTGTATCAATGGTAGTTATGTGGCAGTTCATCATGAAAGTCATAAAAATATTGAATAAAAATAAAAAGACAAAAAGAAAGAGAAGTCTAGAGAAGAACATCATCTAAAAATTGAAAAGAAGAGGAGAAGCTGGTGACTTTGATTCTGAAATATATAAAGTAAGATGAAGTTTTGTGGAAATGAAGGTTGTGAAGTCATGAATCACTCCTTACCTTGCTGATTTCTTAATTCTGATTCCCTTTTTACCCCTTGATTCTTTACATCCCTCACCCATAAGCCACATTACAACCCATTCAAAAAGACCTTGTAGATCCAAAGTGAAATGAGCTGTCATGTGGAGATGAGGAGCTGTCCAATCTATGATGAAAAGTCATGAGGATGTCAGAAATTAGAAGCTTTGCCTATGCTCATGCTTGCAGGCCCATTTGGGGTCTGTAACTGCTCTTGAGCTGTTTTGAATGTGAACACCCTCAGATTGTCAATTTTGAGAGATAGCCCTGAGAATTGGGTCTGAATTTTAACCTCATTGGGGTCGTATCCAACCTAAATTTTGAATTTAAGGCAAGCTGGGTACTAATTTTCACACATTGAATTTCAAATGTAAAGTGAATGGTGGTGATGCAAGCACATGCTAAATTTTGAGTTTTAAATGGCCTGCATTACTGCTGCAGTTTTCTCTAAGTGTTAAAGAATGGGTGTGGAATGAAGCTTTATACATTGAAATCTGTGTTGTCATTAATTACACTATACTTAACTGTTCTAATGGCGAAGTTTTTGGGTATCTTCACTAAAAACCCTCAGGAGACTTCACACCTCCACTAGGGATCACCTAAGGGTTTAAAAGGCTTGGTGCATATGCTAAATGTACCCATGATCCCTACGAAAGTGGCATTCAATTAGTTAAAGCTTTGCTAAGGGACTAGCAAAGATTTGGTTTGGGGGTGTGTTAAGACCTGAAAAGTACCACTTTTCACCCCTTAACTTAATCTCTGTTAGACCCTTAGTCATTTAATAAATGCATGCTAAGCCTATTTTGTAGGTAAGAAGCAGCAGCTCCAAATAAGGCCCTAACCATGCCAAGAAGCCTACTATTGCCCCAGAAGTTCATTAGAAGAAAGGAGGTTGGACCTAGATAGAGAATTGGCTCCAGCATAGGCACAACAAAGCAGAAACAAGTCAAGAAGAATCCCTCGCATAGATGTCACAGGATTCAATTAAACCAGAGAGAATGCTTCGCACAGTTGTCGCGGGGTTCTGAAGGAAGTGCAACAACTGCTCGCGCCATTCTCACGCGGTTTGATGACAGAAGGGATTGAGAAGCAGAGTTCACGTAGTTCTCACGAGGCTCAGTCATAAGCGCTCGCGAAGCACTCGCGCAGTCTCGCACAGCTCAAAAGAGGAGCCCTTAATCATCGCATGATTCATTGAGGAGAGAGAGCTTCAGGCATTCCTGCGCGTAGCTGCCGCACAGTGGCCGTGGGATATCGGCCATCAGGGAACTACTCGAGCAATCCATAGGCCTATGCACACTGCTTCTTCGTGAGGATCCCTACTAGATTCACCAAGGAAGGAATAGCGTGCTCAATTCCCGTGCCATTCAAAAGGAAAGAGCAATCTCATGACAACCAGAGCAATCCCGAGATGAGCAAATTATCAATCCCGCGACTGCAAGAGCTTCAAGTCAATTTAATCCCATGACACCAACTCTATCACGCGCCAAGACTTGGAAAGCCTTGCTACCTAACGAGGCTTGGGATCTTAACTTCTTCCCCCTTCTGTAGGGGCAAACTGGGAACTTTCAGCAACTAGGGCACGCACTCTAATGCTCCAATCTCTATGTACACGCCTCGAGACATCGAAGGAATAGAAATGGGCCACATTAGCATTGATAAATTAGGGTTTCTCTAACCCTAATGCTCACAGAGTTGGCTGCTATATAATCCTAAGCCTAGTTTAAGTTTAAGGGACTTGACTTTTGTACTCCTTGAACCAATTATAGAATTGCAGTAGGCTAAGGTTAGGGTTTAGGCAGTTTCTTTTTCCCTTTTTCTTCTCTCCATAGTCCAGCACTTGATGGCTATGCCTTTGTAAGTCTATTTAGAATAGTTTTAATGAAGTTTTATGATAGGATTTTATGCATATATATGATTAATGTTTTGGGAGTTGTTCTGTACAAAGCTGCTGCCTTGAGATCCTCCATTGTTATGTTGCATTGTAAGCAATGGAGGATTGTATTTAAGGATTTATTTAGATTCAAGTGCCCTGTGTGTCCAGGTTAGGCACCTTGCAGGCCTATTCCCCACCACAGGATCCACTAAATCTGAATCCCCATGGGAGCCTGTGTTGGTAGCCATGTGAACATGGTGATGGCAGCAATGCTCTTGTTCTGTCTCAGACCTCTGTGAAAAGGATAACCTCTGTGGATAGTCTGTGACCATTCAAGTGGACAGATTATAGCCCTAGGGTGAGGCCAACCATAGATCTAAGACAGGTTCTTCTTCTCTACACTTGTGCTTGTAGCCTTGTGAGAGATTGTGCAGAGACAGACTCCCCTGTGTTTGTATAGACCTAATATCAGATGGCAGATCTAATCTGGCTATAGAGATTGTAGGCTTGTGACTGGATCACTGCAGTCTCCTTAAAGTAGGGAACAACTATACCTAAAGCTAGTACTCAAACTCTTGCTGGTCCTGTGTCTCTAGGCTAGTGCACATTGCAGGCCTAGCCCCACACACAAAACTGTAGAGGTTGAGATTCCTATAGATTCTTGAGCTGGTAGCCTGGATGAAGTAGTGCCTACAATGATAAACTTGTTCTGACCCATCTCTGGTTTGTGGTTCCCCTATTGGATAGTCTGTGAGCATTCAAGTGGACAGGTTATAGCCATAAGGGATTGGATCCTGGCACAGGGGTGAGTTGGATCCTTTCTCTTCTTTGGCAATAATGTAGCCATTGGACAGGATTTCTATAGTAGCAGATCTGAGTCTGAGTTATAAGACCCATCAGATCTGTACGTAATAGCTTACTTCTCACCCTTTTATATTTATTTTCTCACACTCCATCATTCTTCTCCACCATTTCTATAGTTTAGGCATTAGGTTACCTTACGATTTAAACATTAGTGACCTTAAATCCCCTTCCATTTAGGATTGCCAGATCTGTAGCCAGATCTGGAGGGCGTACTAAAGATAGCTCCCTTGGAGCTTTAGATCAACTTTCCCTGTGGGACAAACTCTTATTAAAACTTGCTACAACAGGCCCTGTATCTTGCAGGACTGTGTATTTTTAGGCTTACTGCTCTGTAATCCACCTTTGATTTTTACTAACCCTATTCTTATCACCATTCGCAATAAAGTTAGCAGCAAGTACTTAAAATATCCTAACAGTTTGTTACAGCAAAATACTGCCACTAATAGTCTTATTTTTTATAGTGAGAACTCAGAGATTTGTCGACTATGATCAAACTTGATTATATTTTTGAGTGCCATCACTTGAGAAAGATGCAATTATCAACACTCTTTTACTTGATTTTTGAAGCACTGGAAAATTCGATCGAAGCTGAAAATGGCAGGTGATCAGTCACAGAATATACTACTTTACTACCCTTAACTTAATGATGCTAGACCTTAGTTTGTTACTAATGAGATGCTATGTGCAGATATTTAGAATAATGAGCATATTAGAGCCGAAATATTAATCTTTGCCAAAATGAACTCAAAAAGCAGGAAGAAATATAATCGCGCGAAGAAACGATCCCCTCAAACAAAGGACCAGTCGATAAGCCAAGAAAGAGAAATATTGAACGAACATCAATCTAGAATGCGCGAAAAAGAAATAAGAAAAATGAATCATGATGTGCGACCATGGATTCTCTCGAACCCGTCGCGGCAATGCACTTGCGATAGAATAAAATGTAGAGTTGCCACCCGGAGCTTTTGGTGACCCGGGAAACCTTTCAATCAATATTTTGAGCACCAAAGTGCTAAATATGACTCTGATTTACCGATTTTTGCCAAAGACTCTAGGGTAGGGGCTTCGGTTATCGATTGGGAAGGGTTTAGGCACCTGATCAATCCGCACGTAGCGGTCTCTATCTATGGCCAAAATAAAAAAACAAATGGGCGGAGCTTCCCCTTGCCCAAAGGCAATACGGTCCTATCAAGCTTTGAGACAAACTGAAATTTCGGCGGTATAACGCCTTGAATCCTTGGATGGAGGAAACACCAAGAAGGTAGAAGAAGAGAGTTGTGAGTCGGAGCTCACGGGCCCTTGTTGCACCGTGGAAGACCTTCACTTCTGGGTGCTTTCGATGGGTTGAAAGGGCTTAAATGGTAGGGGAATGGATTCTAATGCTAGGATTCGGTAGATGGGAAGTGTAGGATGAAGCTAGGGACTAAGCTTGACTAAAAGAGGGGTAGTCTAATGGTTGAAATTGATTAAAAGGGGTGAACTAAGCATACTGGAATTCTGGTTGAAGAATGCAAAAATAAAAGGGAACTTTCTCTCACTAGGGCTTTCTCTCTTAAGCTCAACATTCAACCTTAATTTTTTAACCCTTTGGGAAGAGTGGGGCCTCTCTATTTATAGAGAAGAGGTGGGTTAGAGGGTTACTTAAGAGCTAATTGGTTTAGCAATTAGGTAATCCTCCATCTAAGGTTTTCTAGGTTTTTAGGGTCCTAGGGGTTTGGAGAACCGATTTCAATGGCAGATGATGGGGTGAGACCATAGGTGACTTAAGGGTTGCATATAAGCTCAAAGGGGGTGCAACCAACCTTAGGACACCCACCTCAACCAAGGGGATGGTCAAAAGGTCAAACCTAATGAAGGAATTTTGAGCATTTGATGATAGTTACTGTAGCTAAGTTGGGCGTATATATTACATACGCCCAGTTTATGTACAGTGATTTCCATGAAAACCAGAGGAGACCTGAGAAGGTGGGTGTCTGCGGTGGGCCCTACCTATGCTGGGAGTATGTATTATATATGCCTAGCAAAATTTGGCCCAAAAATGTTAGGCGTATATAATATATACGCCTAACCAAAATGGGGCCAAATTTGCTGGGCTATCTAATACATACACCTGAGCAAAAGTCATGATTTTATGTAAAACTTCTATCGGTCATATATTTCAAACCACAACTCCAAATTGGGTGATCTTTGGCCTGCTAGAAAGCTAGAGAAGTCCTCCTTCCAATGGTTTTTTGCTCACCCTTAGTAGTGATCTGTGTAAAATGTTGTAGCTCTCCTCCCATCAAATGGTCAGAAGGGTTTAAGTTGGGTCTGGGAAGGGATCCTAGGGTTTAGGGTGATTCCTAAGGGTTGGGGGAATGGTTCTAAAGGCTTCAGGGTGATTCTTAAAGGATTAGGGGTGTAATCGGAAGCACAGGGGTACATCTCTCTCGGAGTATAGACTGATCGAGCCTTGGGCCGAATTTGGGTGTCGACAGATGCCCCTCTTTGGTATTCGATCACTAATGATCGGATGCTAAAGATAAGAGACATCCGAAGAGGTACAAGGCACGTTTGATGGGTCCGCCTGGTTCAACTCAATTCTCAAACATTCATGGTGATGGTGAGTGTATGTAAGCCCTCTCATTTTGAGATATTGTCCGTGCCTCAATGCTAACAGTCCCCAAGCGCATTGCGACATTATTGGGCATAACTGCGATGATCACAAAATGTGTAAGCCTGCTAGCCAGGATATCGTCCACTTCCTGAGGGAAATTATAGATTTGTGATGTTGAGTATTAATCTGAACCAGAAGCTCCATGAAACGGGGTGATCGATCTATGCTTCGAAAGCGATGCGAAGTACACAAAGCGAAAGCTTAAACAATGTGTCCAATTCTATGGGGTATCGACAACTCCATTGGATTGGCCATAGGTGCCCTTACCTAGGTAAGGCTCGAAGTCTCTGGGAAAACCCCTCAACCTCGAGGTTGCTTTAGCATGATTTACCTGAGTGGAGCGAATATTGATGTCGCAACACTTCTTGGGAATGCGTGCCCATTTTCAGAGTGAATTTTTATGTGTTATTTTTGGATTTTCTTTTATTTTGAGGCTTCTAAGCAAAGCTCAAGGGCCTCTAGAAATTTTATTCTTACACAACTCTATAAGTGGATCAAATGCCAGTTGATACACTTTAAAAGTGCATGCGCTCAGTCGGGGATAGGTACACCTTGGTGATGTGCACGTTCTAGTGGTGAGGTGCTCATGATTCACACGAATTAGAGTGCCTTAACTCGAGACAAAGCGAAAAAAGATCGGAAGCCTCGACCCTAAGGTACAATTTACGAGGACAAACGACCATCCTACGAATACCAAGACGCAAGTGCATACATTAAACAGGGACACCGTGCCTATATTGGTTTTAAGCCTGTGTAAAAGGAAATAAAAGGGAATGGGCCCTTCGATCTGTATGTTTGGACATAGTTTAGTTGGTTGTAATTTCATTTTTGACGGGTCAGTTTCAACTGACAATAAACTTTTCGAATGGTTTGAAGTCGGGTGAACTCTTGGTCAACATAGATCCGAAGGTGGATGATTAGAGCCAAAGCTTGGAAGGTGGGGTAAACCTACTCAGGATATTAACTACATAACAAACGGTTGTTATCCCGAACCTTCTCCTTCTCTCCCCTTTTTTCCTTCCTTTTTTTTTCTGCACATGTCAGTTCGAGACTTTGAGTATGCTCAAATTGTTTTTATTTTCGCATGTATCCTTAGGTAGATCAACTTGCCATGTTGATACACCTCAAGGACATGCGCATTCCGGTGATAGGTCCTTGGTTTGCCTGCTGGATCAAGTCTCGCCTCCAGCTGGGGAAGATTTTGGGCTAGGTGTATGTTCCTTGGAGCGACCAATGATGGATGAGTTTATTGGCCTACCGGATCAGGCCATGACTCCTAGGGAATGTTTAGGGTATAGTGATCTGGGATGGGTAAAGTTATCTGCATGCCGGATCAGGTCTTGACTCCTGGGGATGCGGGGTCTTGGTTTTTAAACAAATTAGACCCATATATCTTGTTTAGGAAAGTGGGTTCCTAATGGCCATGGGTAAACATGACCAGTATTTTTCATGTCGGATCAGGCATGAGGTGTCCCTGTTTAAAATAGGGTTTGAGAATTTTCAGGTGAACCCGATCATTCTGAATTGATTCAACCGGCTTCGGAGTGGGGCCAACAGGCGTTGCAACGCTCTTTTGAGAACTAGTGTTGTGTTTCGGCATTTTTCCTTTTTCTCTTTTTTTGTTATTTTATGTGAATCTCTTTTATTTTTGGTTTTGTGCAAAATTTTTTTATGATTTTATGATTTTATGGGAGCACTCGGCGGGCGCTTACAGATCTAGATCCGCTTATTGTAGCACAGTCCCTTTGGGCCAATCGAAGGGAGCTCGAAGGGCCATTTAGGGAAGTGTGCACCATCGCCTGGTGATATGTGGGCTTCTAAGAGGGGACGGGCCTAGATCTGGGGCATACAAAGGGCCTGTTGGGTCATCAAAGCCAAAATTTGGTTGGGCGTATATAATATATACGCCTGGAAAATTTGCAGTGAAAATCGCCGGGCGTATATATTACATACGCCTCACCAAAATCTGGTAGTTTTAAAAACTGCCCGAGCCCAAGTACAAAAGGGGCCCTCCTTTCAAATTTTATTTTCTGCCCTCCTTCCTTCTCAAGTCCGGGGCAGCCCCTAGGGTTTTTGTCTTTGATTTTGCTTGAGTTCTACCACCGGGAGTCACTCGTGCCGGTTAAAGGCGTTCACCCTCCGCCGATCTTTAGATCTATTTCCTCTCTTATTGAAGGAAATCACCAACCCCTCCTTCATCTTTTTAGATTTTGATAATGTTTTTTTTTTTTTTGAAATGCGTGCCTTTTTTTGGTGAAAGATTAATGCTTTTTTCAAGTATATGTGATTCCTTATGCCTATGCTCCTTTTTTTATTATATTATCATCATTCATCATTCATCATCATTTTTTTTCTTTCTTCTCTTTTTTCTTATGTTTCTTTCATGATGGATTTGTACATTTCTTCCCTCTTTTCTTTTCTTTTTTTTTCCTTTTTTTTTTTCTTTTTCTAATTTTTTTGTTTGTTGTTTTTTTCTTTAGCAACCTTTCCTTGTACTGATGTGTCCCATATTTCCAGGATGTCTGGCGACGAAGGGCAAGATCAATAGGAGGGGCCAGAGATGGCCTATGGTCCTCATGGGGAGCAGTTTATCGTTTCTCAGCGTTCTTCTCAACCTTGGTATGAAATGCAAGGCGAAGCCGCTTGTATCGGCCTCCTCCATTGTCAGCACACCCATATCTCCAACTTTGGGATTGCTGGCCAGGTAAACAGATGAGCCCTTTTCTTTTCCTTTGATGCTTTTGCTACACCATTTCGCTCCTATTTGATAGATTCCTTTTGTTTACAACCTTTACCTCATATCATGTTCCAGGGTGGCTGGTTCGATCTCCAACGCCTCGTGCTCCATCTTCCCCCAGTGGTGAAGGACCTACTTGCTCAAGCCAGTTTTGGGGATTTTATTTCGTGCCCCGTTGTGAGGGCCGACACGGCCTATGTGAAGGCTCTGATAGAGCGCTTTCGCCCTGAGACCATGACGTTTCATATGGCCGTGGCTGAGATGACCCTTACACCTGTGGACTGGTCCATGATCACCGGGGTTCGCATTGGAGGGGTGCCAGTGACACCTACCCGCACACCTGATAGTGGCATATCTATTTTTATTTGCTTGCTTTCTCAGGTTTGGGGGTATCTACATTTCCAACCTGGTCGCCCTCTGCTTCTATCCGAAGTTCCTACGTTTCCCCTTATGAGCAATTGGCATGCGAACCACCGTCGGGATGTAGGCATGAAGCACCTGGAGTTAGGGTCGTGCTCCCAGTTTGATCTGTTGGTCCCTTAGTAGGTATAACAATTTCTCTCTTTACAAATTTGATAGTTGTTTCGTGCTATGGGTTTTGACCAAATGTATATATATACCTCCTCTTTTTTTTCTTTTTTTTTAAGCAGGTCATCCTTGATCCCTACGTCGGATCTCCCTTCTGGAACCTGGCTGTAGTGGGCCCTTCTAATTTTTTTTTTGACAGACACATCATTTTCTTCTATGTGTCCTGGATTAGAGCCTATTACCTAGGGGAGAGGGTGGTTCATCAGTACCGTCCTCTTTTCGCTGTGCCCCAAGCTCCTCTAGCTGATGTGTTGGCTCCTGAAGGTTCCACCGAAGTGCTTACCACTCGCTTTCTCCATCATGGGGTCCCCATCGATGACCTTCTTTTTTCGGGGGGATATCAAATGTGGTATGAGTCCCTGCCCTATCATTCTCTGCTGCCCTGGTTCGTGCCTGGTGCCAACTATTTGGCTTTTGGTAGTTCGCGGTCTCAGGTATTGTTCTTTCCTCTTTTTATTTAGCAGCCTTTCTGTGATTGCCTTGATTGCCCTGCTATTTGAACAAAAACCATTTCTCTCTACAATTTGGGCAGGGTGGCGACTCAGATGAGGGGGATGAGACAACTGCTCCTGATGAGGCTAAAGGTGCTGGACCTTCTGACCCTTCCAATGTTGGTGCTTCTGGCAATTCACTAGCCGAGGTCTAGGGGACCTTTAAGCGCTTGGATGATGCTTTCTTGTCGCGTATGTGTGCCGATGTGGCTGAGAAGGCACACATATCCCCTGAAGTTATTCAGATCCCACCTCCTGAGCTGATCCCCGGGGTAATCTCTCCCTCGTTGCTTTGCTCTCTTTTTTTTCTTTTTTTTTTCTTGAACTATGCGGATGATTTGTGTCACTGACACCTCTTTTTCTTGCTGTGCAAAATTATGAGTCGGCCGTGAACCAATCCGAATATTACTGCAACATCGTCGGGCTTAGAGAGGCTGAGGTGGTGAGTGAATATTGACCAAACCTGATCATTTTCTTATTTGCCTTTTGCTTGTTTCCCTACCTGATGGCCTCTGGTGTGCTCCTGCAGCGTGCTCGTGAAAAGGAGCCACGCTCTCTGCTCGGCCGCATCTCTAAGGCGTGGACTCGGGTGGGGGAGACTCGTACTTTTCAAAGCGCGACCCAGCGCCGGAAGAAGTCGAAGGGGGCTGCCCAAGACTAGTTTATTTCCTGAAAATTTGAAACAATGAAAGAGTTTAGACTTTTGTTTATTGGGGGAATATATAATCTTTTAAACAACAATTTTTTTTTGGATGGTTTTATGATTTTTATGGTTTATATGAATGCACTGTTTTGTTATCTCTCTGCTTTTATGGTTTCCTTTTCTTTGGCATAAAGCGGGCCAGGGCCCCTCCAATGATGGGATTGAGCCCGCATATGATCCTCCGTATATGACCCATAGATTCCGTGTAATCCGAGGGTTTCCCATGGGTGTGCAAGCGTGCCCGACTGTGGGCTGCCCTGGGAGAAAAAATTAGGCTAAGCGAAACCCGTCCCTCCCTTGGGGGAAGTAAAAAAGAATGGACCAATGTGAGGGGAGCCACACTTCCCTGCATTTTTAACTGGGCGTATATATTATATACGCCTGGCAAAATATTTAAAATTTTGCCTTGGCGTATATAATATATATGCCTGGCAAAATATTTAAAATTTTGCCTTGGCGTATATAATATATACGCCTTGCAAAATATTTATAATTTTGCCTTGGCGTATATAATATATACGCCTCATATAATTGGGCTCAACGGGTTCTTTATAACCCGAACCTGGACCTCTTTGCCTCCCTTTTCATCCGGGCTTGGCCTTTTTGCCCCTCTTTTTTTCTTTCTTTTCTCTCTCTTTTTTTTTTTTTACAAGCGGGTCCGTCGCCCTACATTTGCTGATTTTTATAAAGAACATCTTTCTACGTCCATGGACCCGCTTCCTAAAAAAGGCCCAAGTTCTCATACGGGGGCTGGGGCTAGTATACTTCCTTGTTTGGACCCGGGGCCCTGTTTTTTGCAAAAATGGTGTGATAGCTTGGCCGAGGGAGAGCTCGCTATTCTGGATCGCCTCGGGTTATCCTGCCGTTCCTCCCTCCTTGCTATTCCTCTGTTGCCCAACCTCCTGCAGGCAGCTTTGGCTTTGTGGGACCATAGGGCCCATTTCTTCAAATTCGGGTCAAGGGAGCTCACCCCAACCTTGGAGGAGCTAGCCTCTATTACTGGCTTGAGGATGCATCAGAGACTTGCCAAGGTGGTGCCCAAACCGGAGTATGCAAAGGCAGTCCACGCGGTTCTCGATTTGAAAAAGGGTGGGTATGAGAAGGGCTTCGCCGGGGGGCCCACTAGGTGATCGGTGAAATTCCTGAGAGAACTTTTGAGTGACTCGAGTCTCCAAAAGTTGCCTATCCGAGATCCTTTCAATGTAAAGGTCTTTGCCCTTTATTTGCTGTCGGAAGTTCTCTTCTTTACTATGGGTGAGACATTTTCCCTCAGGTTATGCGATGTCTTGACCGAATTAGAGGGAGGTCGTTCACTGGTGCACTTGGTCATGGCTGAGATGTATCGGGGCCTGGATGCCTCGGCCTTGGGCCAGGTTGAGATTCTTAGCGGGAGTCCACTCCTTATTCAGATTTGGCTAGGAGAGCATTTGGCTATCATGGGGCCCGTACCGAGATTTTGCTTGGTAAGAGGGGATGTGGCTCGAGGCTTTCTGACCTAGTGCTCGAGACTGCCCCATGGGAGCATCGAGGAACTGAGCCTGTGGTTATCTCATGCGGAGTTGATCTGACAACTTCCCTGGATGGACGACACCTTTTCGATTGTCCACTCTCGGGATTGTGAGGGTATCACGCTTTTAGGGTTGACTGGTAGTACCTACTATTTCCCATCTCAGGTGCTCCATCAATTCGGATATACCCAGCACATGCCATGCACTGTGAGGCCGCCCTTGTGCTCTCTGATATTCTCGTGGGGTTCTCTCAGTGACCTAGACCGCATAGCAGCCCTCTGGGAGACCCGCCAATCGGCGCACATGTGCAGCTTAGTTCAGGGGGGCATTCTCTCTTCTTATTACAAGGTTTGGCTGGCATCTGAGGGCTTACCTACCCCTAACCTGGTTTCGGTAGATGTGATAGAGACGGGACCCTGGCCAAACAAGGAAGCAATACTCCAGACTAGGATTGAGTCTCTGTCTATAGAGAGGCTGGCTTTGACTGAGGCTTTGGAGAAGGAAAGGGCCAGAGCCGAGATTGCGGAGGTGAGAGCTGCTATGGCTGAGAGTGAGGTTCTTTGGTTGACTGGGCTTTTGACTAAGTCTAGTAGTGCAGTTGAGGCTTCACGGAGGCGGCAGAAGAGTCTTCATGGTAGGTGGTTGTTTGATCGAAATGCCCGTGAGGACTCTCTTCTTGCAGAGATCAGTGCTTTGAAGCGTGGTCCACCTGATTCTTCTGCATATACCATAGATCATATACACAGAGGGGGGGCTGATGCCCCTTAACAGAGATCTCTTTGCCTTTTTTTGGGTTGCTTCTTCTTTTTTGTTTGTTTTTTTTTTTTTTTAATATATACTTGTAAGAAGGCAAAAAATAGAAAGTGTGTCATGTTGTTATCTTTTTGGGATGTGACACTTCATACGTAACGCTGTAAGAAAAGAAATGAAATCTGCTATATATACATATATATATATATATATTTGTTGTTCGAATTTTCTTCCATATGTCTCACAACGTAAGGCTTTTTATGGAAGAGGAAAATCTATTATCTTTTTTCAAAATTTCTCCTATACAGTATGAGGCTCTTCGTGGAAAAGAAAAATCTATTATCTTTTTAAAAAATTTCTCCTACACAATGTGAGGCTCTTTATGGATAAGGAAAATCTATTATCTTTTTTGAAAATTTTCTCCTACACAATGTGAGGCTTTTTATGGAAAAGGAAAATCTATTATCTTTTTTTAAATTTTTCTCCTACACAGGTGAGGCTTTTTATGGAAAAAAATAATCTATTATCTTTTTTTGAAATTTTCTCCTACACAGTGTGAGGCTTTTTATGGAAAAGGAAAATCTATTATCTTTTTTGAAATTTTTCTCCGACACAGTGTGAGGCTTTTTAAGGAAAAGGAAAATCTATTATCTTTTTTGAAACTTTCTCCTACACAATGTGAGGCCTTTTATGGAAAAGGAAAATCTATTATCTTTTTTGAAATTTTCTCCTACACAATGTGAGGCCTTTTATGGAAAAGGAAAATCTATTATCTTTTTAAAAATTTCTCCTTTTCTCCTTCTCCTTTTTATGATGTCGGTATTTACGAGGCTAACTGGTGGGTCCCTTTTTGAGCATGGTCGAACCCTATTTATGAGGCTCTGACTTTTCTTTTTAAACATGGATAGGTCAGCTTCCCTGAGATTGATTGGTCTTCTGCCTTTACCTTTGGTCATGTGTCAGACGACGTAGTAGAGATGACATACTTGATCGTGATCAGATCCAATTTTAATATGAGCGGCCCAGCAAAGGGGAGAAGAGGCTCAAGGGGTCCAGACTAAAATAGGCGGGCCAGAACAGATCCTCTCTTAATCTCTCTTTTTTTGACATTTTTGCTCACAGCGCCCAAGACGGGTTTTTACTATGCATGTCATCCCTGTTTTTACCCGTAGCGCCCTTTCGGGTTTTCACCACGTCCATGGGTTTGCTCTCTTACCCCAGGTGCCTTTTCAGATTTTCACCTGGTCCGTGTGAGTTCGCTGTTTTTACCCGCTGTGCCCTTGCAGGTTTTCACCATGTCCATCTTGCTTTGAACACAAATTAATTTTTTTCTCTTTCTTCTTATCTTTTTTTTTTCCTTTTAGAAAACCCAAAAAGCCACGACATGGACATTGTTTCCGTCATAATCGGCTAGATGAAGCTTTGGTGTCGTCTCACGACTCGGCTCATGTTGATTTGACAGATATTATGACTGCTTGCGATCCTACAATGAGGGCTTCCTTCAGGGTGTAGCTTGGCCATGGGTTAGGTTAGGATTTGATGGTATGCTGGGCTAAAAGGGTTTCCTTGATACGGCTTTAGTTTTCTCAACATACTTTCTTTCAAGGGGGTTTCTACTGTACATGCCCCGTGATTCTTCTACACACATTTTTTTATTATTCTTTTTCCTCCATTTAAGACAATCTCTTTTTGAGGTTTTACTTTTTTGATTTTTTTGGATTTGATAGTAACTTTATACACATGCATCTTTTCTCTCTCTCTTCTTTTGGTATATGCACACGTATATATTTTTTTTGGGGGAATTGGTTTATTGAAAGAAAGCCCAAGCTCAAATGGGGTAGCAAAGGATATCATCATTTTTAGGGATATTTTTGGGCTACTGTGCCTGGAATGATGGGCTCTTTTGGGTGGTTCTTAAGAAGTCGCGTATCTATTTCATCAATACTTACCTTATCGCGATAGACTAAGAGTAGAACCGTCGGACGCATCCAGCGTTGATGGGCTCAAGAAGGTGATTTCCGTCCATGGTGGCGAGGCGAATGGCGTATCCCGGTAGCTGTTGGTGTTCTAAGTGTGCTTGATTTATTTGTGTTTTGAAAACAAACTTGCAAATGATGCATTGTACTGAATATTAAAAAGAATAAGAAAATATCAGCATAGAGAGAACATAATTAGCCTGCAAGATCAGGGCCAATTATAGCAAGTTTTAAATGTAAGTGAGTAAAAGATCGTCCACAGGGAATTGATTTAAAATGTAAGATAAACCTTCAGATCTGAGCTACCAGATCTGACCTCTGATCCTATCTAGAAAGCACATAAGATGGGAGGTTGAATTTGTCACATTAACTAAATGATAAAAGTAAAAGTTAAACTAAATGATCCAGATCCGAGTTGGGGGAACGTTTGAGATAAACTTATAAAAAATGGAGAAGTAATATCTAACTTTGATTTGGTCCTTGAAATCTAATGAGAATGACTGCAACTCAACTGAGAGATGATCAAATCTTCATCTAGCTACAAGCACAGATGTAAGAGAAATAAATCTAATTTAAGGATTAGGTTTAAACTTATGGCTATGGTCTGTCCACTTTAATGGCCACAAACCATCCAATAGTCTTTAATCCAAAGCCTTAGTTTAGAACAAGAAGCGTCACTACAAATGCTGTGAGAGATTAGGTTACCAACACTAATTCTAACAGGATTAATGAACCAAGGGAAATTGCATGAAAAATAGTAAATCTAAAGGAGTCTAATGCAATAAGGAGATCAGAGGGAACCCTTAACATGAGTCCAATTGAGAATGTACGGTTTACACCGACCTTTTCAAATCCACCATTACAATACAGAGCACAGCTTAAACAGCTCTCAGATTTGTAGTTTTGAATACAACTCTCTTTTGAATTACAGAAATATCTCACAGCTCTCAATTGCAAGTAAAAGTGAAGCTATTACAGGGATTTCAGACAAACTATCTGGTTTGGAAATGGGGGAATAGGAATGAAACTCAAAATCTGGATACCCAAATTGGGCAAATGGTTCGTCTATTTATAGTTTTCCCTAAGTCCAGCTCAGATGTGTATCAACCAATAAGAATTGGATAGATCTGTATCAACCAATAGGAGTCGAGCACAAGGATCCAGATCTATTTTGGCCAATCAGAACTGCTTGATTTGGTTCAGCCAATCAGGTGATAGAAGCATCAATTCTGTTATGTAATTCAAAAATTTGTTTGAGCTTCTAGAAGTTCCCGCCAAGTAATTTCATCTTTGGGTGTTCACATGGGGTGGAATATGCCTTTGGTTCGTGCTCAGAATCTTCTGGAATGTCCCTGGGCTTTTAAATGCATTAGGGTGCGTGCAGAGATTACTGAATTGCCCTTACAGATGCTGAGAATCTTCAGGATATCATTTCGCACAGTTTGGAGAACTTTTTGCAAGGTACTGTGACTTCTAAAGCTCTTTTCGCACAGATTGGAGACCTTTTCGAAAAGAACTGTAACTTCTGGAGATCATTTCGCAAAGATTGGGGACCTTTTCAAAAGAATCAGACCGGAGATCTATTCAAAGTTTGGAGACCTTTCGCAAAGATTGGGGACCTTTTTGCAAAGATTGGGGACCTTCTGAATAGCATCTCAGTAGTGCATTCTTCTTTTCGAATAGCTCCAAACCTCTTTCCAGGTTGAAACCAGGCCTTTGTCCTCTTTATTTTAGGCATTTTGACAGCCAGTGAGGTTGTCCTTTCTCCTTCTTCCTCCAGATCAAGATGGGTCATCATCTTTTTGGCACTTTTAAGCTACTTTCAAGGTTAAGCTTGCGTTTATTGTTAGTTGTAAAACAAACACTTAAAACACTTATTTAGTTCTCTCAAGGGTCTATCAAGGCCTAGATTAAGGGGTGAAAAATGGTATTTTCCTGTTCTCAACACACCCCCAAACCTAAGCTTTGCTAGTCCCTGAGCAAAGACAAAATTTAAAAATAGGATGAAAAGCCATTTTTGTAGGGAGCACAGTTGCATTTAGCATATGCAACAAGCCTTTTAAACCCCTAGGTGATCCCTAGTGGAGGAGTGAAGTCTCCTGAGGGTTTTCAGTGAAGGCACCCACAAACTTCTCCAATAAATCAGTTAAGATCAATGCAGTTCTGTTAAAGCAAACTTTCATCCAATCAGATTATTCACACCTGCATCAGTCAGGTTGTAAGAAGATTTTCAAGAAAACATCAGTTCAAAACTAAAATTCTGCTGTAATTCCTTTATCATTCACTCAGTTGGTGTCAAAAAGTTTTTACAAGAAAAATTAATGAAAAGCTCGCCTTCTATTTGAGAATTCAGTTTTGATGTTACCCCAAATAAGTTGATTTCAAACCCAACTCCCACCAGGGTTTTCATTCAACATGCAGGTAGGAGGGTTGTACTATTTCACACAACTCAAGAGCAATTACAGCCCTCAAATAAGACTGTAAGCAGGAGCATAGGCATTACTTTTTAGTTCTGAATTCACTGCTCTTTTCAGCATAGATTACACAAATCCTTATCTCCATATGACAGCTCAATCCATCTTTGATCAGTAAGGACTTTAACTTGGGTTGTAATGTGGCTTATGGGTGAAATTTATCAAGAATAAAAGGGTTGGAATGGAGTTCAAAATTTTAGAAGTCAGTCAAGGTAAGGAGGTGGTATGGACACCTTCTTTATTTCAGCACAATTTCATCATCTTCTTTGAATTTTCAGAGCCAAAGTGGCCATCTTTTTCTCTTTCTTTTTCAAACTTCCAATGAAATGACTTGTCTTTTTTTTTTTATTTCAAATCAACATTGACTGGAATGCCACATTTCTTCTGCTGATACATCATTGCCTCCAATTATTTTTCTTTTTCTTTTACCAAACTGTTACCCAACTCACCTTTCTTCAGCTTTCTTTCCTTTACCTTCTGAATTCTCAGAGTGAGGTTAGGCTAAATGAGGTTGATGAGGTTTCAAAGAAATCTTTGATTTATAAAGCTCAAATGGTGTGTATCAAGGGCGGTTTTAAAGGTGGGGCTTTGAAGTTCAATGTCAGAAGAAGGCCCTACATCATGTCTTTAATATCATGATTGCTGTCAAGCTATTTTAACTTGGATATGTGTAACTTCTAGTGATAACAAGCCGGTTCAAACAGTCCCTAGAGCAGAAAAAATTGCCAATTCATACCTCCAAAGAATACATTTCAGCAGGCCCAAATCTCACTGGGTGTGGTTTTCTATCAAATTCTTGAGGTATATCATCATTATTTTCACTCTTTTTAGGTTTACTAAAACATCAATTTTAGTTTTTTTATAGAAATTTTCTGACCTTCACTTCATGAAAGTATTAGAATTACACTAAAAATCAATTTTAAAAAGTTTTAACTTCCTCATTTTTCAAAACAACAGGTGTGAAATTACTTCATTTTCAAAAATTCTGCTGGTCATAAGCTGCACCAAGCATTAACTTATTTTATTGGCATCTCTGCCACACCCCCAATCCTAAGATGAACATTGTCCTCAATGTTCTAGACAATGAGAGACTAGGGCGTGAGGTAAAGAAGAAGAAAGAAAACTAAGAATGTAAAAAAATCTAAACTATATGTAGCAGAAAATAAAAATGTAAAACTGAATATATGAGCAAGGAAATGGAAAACTTGATATACAAATGCAAGAAAAATCAACAAAACAACGCTAGAACTGCTAAAAAAAATAAAATCTAAAAAATAGAAGGATTGCTATGCAAATGGAAGGAAACTAATGCTAATAACAGAGAAACAGTAAAAACAAGGTAAGGGACTGAATACAAAGTTAAAAAAAATAGAAAAGTGTTGATACAAAAATAGAATTTGTGAATGCAAAATAGGAAAACAAAGTTAGAAACTAACTATACTCACAGAAAAATGACGAAAATCAGTAAAACTAGGACACATTAACCTAAGAAAGAGAAAAAAAATAAAAAAAAATCAGCGATCTAATAACAGAATTTGAAACTAAAATTCCTAAAACAGAAACTCTAATGCCTAATGATACATCCTAAGCCCAAAGAAAAACCCCAAAAACCTGAGATACTTATGAATCTAAGTGATTATAAAAATGATTAGCAGGAATAATATATAGTGAATAGCAAGATTCATAAGACTGACCCCTTTGTTGATGATGTGTATGAATCAAAAAGAATAATGAAGCATGGGACCACATATTAAAATCAGGGTTCACACACAGCTGAGACCCATTTATGATGAAGAAATCTCGAAGGAAAATAAAATCAGTGGGTCCATTGAATATTCAAAATAACCTATGGCCCAAGCCCAAGCCCATCAGACCCAGGCCCAGGCCTAAAACCCTCAAAACCCATGGGCCCAAGCCCATCAGACCTAGGTCCAGGTCCAACCCCCCAAGGCCTTTGGACCCAAACCTATCAAACCCAAGCCCAGGGCCCATGGACACAAACTCAACCCCCTCATGGCCCAGTAACCCAAACTCAACAAGGTCCATTGACCCAAAGTCATATTAAGCCCCACACCCAGGCCCAAGGCCCGTCAGTCCAAGCCCTCGAAAACCATCAAACCCAAAGTCCTCAAACCCAAGGCCCATCCGCCCACGCTCATCAAGGCCCATTCACTAACCCCGTACCCCCCCACCGATACCCTTCATTCACCTATACCCCTTACGCCCCCATCCCACCTCCAACGAGAAATCCAATCCATCCCATTCCTCAAAACCACAATATCCCACCACCTCAATCACACCCCCATCACCCCCAGAACGTGCACCCAGCTCAGCACATCACTTACCCATAAACCGCTCATCCATTTATCCCCTCCCATCCCCTACAGACCATATGGCCCCACCAGGTCATCCAACCCATCACCCCCCAAGTCCAAATAGCAGAGCTCGCCCCTCACCAATACCATGACCAACAGTATGAGGAGGATGAGATTCGCACAGTGGAGGAGTTACCAGTTTTAACCCTCCCGGGCCCACCATCATCACACCTAGGGTCGAACCAAATTAGGGGGAAGCGGTCCCTGCCGCAGCCTCAAAGGAACGAGCAAGAAGAAAGACAGATGTAATCGTACAAAGTACGATGAAGAAGATGGGAGGAATGGAACTACACTCAACGAACTTTTCAGACTTATGTCTGCTCTCTGATGTCCCCCTGCCATAGATATTCAAGATGCCATCATTTGATAAGTATAATGGCACTGACAACCCCATCGCCCACCTAAAATCTTACCGTGGGGATATGTGCCAGTATGGTGGAGATGAACGACTCCTCATCAAAGTGTTCCAGAAGAGTTTAACGGGCCCAGCACTGAGGTGGTTCACATCCCTGGAACCGTCCATGATAAAAAATTGGAAAGACCTGACACGATTATTTCAAGAACAATATGTCTATAACATAGACATAGAACCAAGGAAGTCAAATTTGGCCCGATTAAAGCAAAAACTTGATGAAACATTCAGTGCTTACTTGGGGAGGTGGAGGGCCTTAGCGGCTCAGGTAACTCATCGGATTCCCGATGATGAGCAGATTGAATTGATAACCAAGGGAGCCCTCCCAGTCATCGCCGATTTTTTAGTATGTCAGCAGCAGTCAAGTTTTGCTGATCTGGTCTGAAATGCCAATCGTTGCGAAGACGCCATTAGAGAGAATAGGTTAGGAAGGAATGTGGCCAACGGGGCCACCGGGGTTCGAAAAGTCGTCGAACCAAGAATTGAAAGAAGACCAGGGACAGAGGTACAGAACATTGTTTACCCCCAGGCCAATACCAACGCCCCCCGATACAACTCCAGGTTACACAACCACCCCTGACCCATTTCAAGCAAGTACCAAGGCCAAGCAACGGACCAAGAGCCCCGTTTACCCCGGAACAGATGAAAGCATGTTTTGAATGAGTATTCACCCCGTTGGGGCAATCCTTGAGTGTCTTACTACCGGTATTACTACAGAAAGGCCTGGTCAATTTACTCCAACCTCGCCCGCCACCCCACCCAATACCAATGAATTATGATCCGAATCTGCATTGCAATTTTTACCAGGGACTGGGTCACCCTACGGACCGGTGCTTCCCGTTAAAGCACGCGGTCCAAGATCTGATAGAAGCGGGAAAGATCATACCCCCGCCACTTCCCCAAGGGCCGAACCAGAATATCCATCAAGCTCCTCTACCACCACACTCAGGTGACCCTAGGCCTAACATATATTGGATAGAGGAGGAAGAAGAAGAGTTTGACCCTTCAGATTATATCAGCAACCAGGAGGAGTTTTCACTCCCTAGGTCGAACGAAGATGAACTATTCATTGGGGTGATCGAGCCATTGTATCTAGCCGATTATTTTCCCGCACGGCATGCCAAGAGGAGCCCTTAGATTTAGGGCAGTATTTTTCCACCCCTGCTCCTGCCTATCAAATTCAAACGAGCACAACCCCGTCGCAATCATAAACATATCCACCCCACGCCCAATTTACCCCATACACCCCTCCGTCACTCCCAAATCATCCCGTACCATACGCTACACCACCATCCCCGTATTATCCTACACCATACACACCCGCAAGTCCCTCCACCAAATACATTACTCTGCCATCCCCAAGTTACCCCATTCCATACACACCTTCAAATCCCACCACCCAATTTACCCCATACACCCCTCCATTGCCCCCGAATTACCCCACTCCATGCACAACTCCATCATCCCCAATCTATCCCATTTCATCTACTAACCCCTCATCATCCCACTATGCCACAAACCCTTTATACCCCCCATTCCACCCACTACCCCCCCATATCCAAACCATCCCACTCAATGCACATCACCATCGTTCTCAATTTACCGCACTTCATCCACAAACCCATCACCATCCCATCATACCTCCCCATATACACACCCTTCAAATCCCTATCACCCCGCGCACACCACACCTCAAACGTCTCCCCATCCCTCCAACCCAGTCACACTCCCGCCATCCCTTCGCTATTTTGGCCCTAACCCAACTCCACCCCCCTAGAACAAACAACCTCACCCAATCCCTCATCACAATCACCACCGGTCCTACCATGCCTGTAACACCAAAGACAAGCCCCTCCGTTCCCATAACTCCAATTTTGTCAATTCCCCCCACTACCATTCCACCCCCCATTGGAGTTAACCTGGTCAAACCCGAGAAACTAGTATATCCGGCCCAATCCTCCCCGAAATCCTCACGCACTCCATTTCTCATCCCAAAACCTGCTTATGACCCGCATCAAGTACCATTGAGCTATGAATAGATGGACATGAATGCCAGGAGCAACTAAGAAGAGGCTGTTGAATTCGATACCCGATCGGGCCGGATTTCTGCCCAGCCGGAAGCATCAGGGGCAGTTAGAGGAGAAGAAAAGAAGAAAGAACAGGCCACAGGAAATCCCTTTGAAAAAATAGCCAGGGAGCACATACTGGAGACACAGCTCAAGAGAACACCCGTACATATTACTGTGTGGGATTTGTTAATCACGTCTCCACTCCACTTTCAAGCCCTAATGGGAGCGCTCAAGGACGCGCATGTCTCCACCCATGTAACTTCAGATGAAGTAGGGGAAATAATAGGGCAAGTGTTGGCCCCAAACGCCATCTCTTTCACCGATGCAGACCTATCGATTGAGGGGAATGACCATTCTAAACCCCTGAATATAACAGTGGAAGTAGGGAACTTGGTGGTACCGTTGGTCCTGATCGACAACGGGTCGGTGCTGAACGTATGCCCTCTAAGGACGACAATCAAAATTAGGGCGAACCCCAACACCTTCCGGCCATCCATATCAAGCGCACGGGGATTCGACAACACTAAAAGGGAAATCATAGGAGAAGTAGACCTTGACCTGATCCTCGGACCGCAAACCTTCACCACCCCCTTTCAAGTGATGGACATCAAGTCTACCTTCAATCTGCTATTGGGCCGGCCATGGATACATAAGCTCGGAGCAATACCATCTACTTTACACCAAAAGCTCCGATTCATCTCAGAAGGAAAAATTGTCACCATCATAGGTGAGAGCAGAGAGGACATGGGGAAGAGCGCTCTGCACATTGAGAATCCGAAAGTACTAAACATACCACACACAGCCGAGGACGCCGATCTCTACCGATTTGAGTATGACTTCTCAAGCGTTACCCTAGAACCAACTGAAAAGACCCCGGATAAAATTAGAGGAGGAATGGACGCAGCTGTGTTCATGCTCCACAGATGAGGCCATCAAAAAGGGAAAGGACTGGGCCCACGCCTTCAAGGAAGAAGATACCCCGTCAAGGCCAAGGGGCAACAAACTAAATTCGGCTTAGGCTACAGGCCCAGAGAAGAGGAAGTCAGAGAAGCCAAGGAAAAGATGAGAGCCGCAACAGCCGCCAAGGCCAGAGGAATCATCTTGGAAGAGGAACCTCACGCTCGCCCCCACATCCTTGAAACCTTTGTGAGCGCCTGGGTAGTAAAAATTGATCTGAATGGGGAGACGAGGGTAACCCCACATAAGCCTACTTCAATCCACCCCACCAATCCCTACATCATCCCCCCAGACTTCGAAATGGACTTAGCCGCCCTTTCCTTGTTTGAGGAAGAAGTTCCCCGATCCACCCCTCACTCCAGCACCAACCACTCTGGGCCCCTCCTAACTGTAGAGGACAAGGTCCCGGAGGATCCCTCTGTAAATATGTTGAGGGAATAAATGCAAGAGCCTACCGATGTCGCTACCGACCGAAGAGGTAAAGGCCAGGCCTCACAGGTGAGTAACTGGGCATCCTTGCCCCAACTCTTGAGAGCTGCCAAATACCTTGAAAACGGCACGGACTCTCTAAAAAAAAACAACCTATAAAAAGTGAGGTTAGCCTCTGGACCACTCTACCTTGTATATATAGAGATCCACCTCGCCAGGGGCTGACCTTCGAAAAAATACAAAAGATCATAAAAATAGAAAAAATACCAATTCCAAAAATATTGTCCTTTAAAATTCCCAATAAAATTAAAATCAATGTCGTGATACCTGTCCCATGTGAAACCAACCCCTTCCCTGTAGAAATACAAGAAGAGGTAGGAGTCACGAGTCTGGACGAGGAAGGCCAAACAGACGAGCTCCCCAATGAGCTCCTCAAACAATTTACCGATTTTGAGCATGGCCCTACCCCGATCGTCAAAGAGACAGAGGATGTCAATTTGGGCACCACAGAGGCCCCTAGAATCACCAAAATCAGAATGTCGCTGTCCCCTGTGGAGAGGAAAGGTATGATAGACTTCCTTCGGTCATACCAAGACGTCTTCGCATGGTCGTATGAGGACATGCCTGGTTTGGATACCGATCTGGTTGAGCATGAGTTACCACTCTACCCCGATGTTAAGCCGGTGAAACAGAAGCTGAGACGACTCCGACCCAAATGGATGTTGAAGGTGAAGGATGAGGTCATTAAACAGTATGACGCAGGTTTCCTCATGGTATCCAAGTACCCGCAGTGGCTAGCCAATATCGTCCCCGTACCAAAGAAGGATGGAAAGGTTCGAATGTGTATCGACTTCTAAAATCTCAACAGGGCGAGCCCTAAGGATGATTTCCCACTGCCACACATCGATATCTTGGTTGATAACATCGCAAAGCATGGAATGCTCTCATTTATGGATGGATACTCAGGATACAATCAGATAAAGATGGCAGAGGTTGATCGCGAGAAGACAACATACATTACCCCCTGGGGAACCTTCTGCTATAAGGTAATGCCATTCAGACTGAAGAATGATGGGGCAACCTATCAAAGAGCAATGACGGCCCTATTCCATGACATGATCCACCGAGAGATCGAAGTATACGTCGACGACATGATTGCCAAATCGCCAGAAAGAGAGGACCACTTGGTAAACCTTCAGAAGCTATTCGAGAGGTTGAGAAAATATAGATTGCAGTTGAATCCCCAGAAGTGCGCCTTCGGCGCTATGTCCGAAAAGTTGTTGGGCTTTATTGTCAGTAGGAGAGGGATCGAGGTCGATCTGAATAAGATCAAGGCTATCACTGAGATGCAGCCACCATCAACAGAGAAGGAAGTCAGAGGCTTTTTAGGCAGGATCTAGTACATCAGCCTATTCATCACACAGTTAACTCTGATATGAGCACCAATCTTCAAGCTGCTGAAAAAGGACTCACCGGTTGAATGGAATGATGACTGCCAGGCTGCATTCGACAAGATTAAAGGTTATCTCCTGAAACCTCCGATATTGGTACTGCCCGTACCTGATAGACCCCTGATAATGTACTTGTCCATGACTGAGTTTTCCATGGGCTTAGGACAGCATGATGAGACGGGAAGAAGAGAGCAGGCCATCTATTACCTAAGTAAGAAATTCACTGATTACGAGACGCGCTATTCTCATCTGGAGAAAGCATGTCTGGCACTCGTTTGGGCTACTCAGAGACTTCGACACTACCTATTATCCCAGGCCGTTCTACTTCTAGCACGGATGGATCCGTTGAAGTACCTATTAGAAACACCTCTCACTTTGGCAGGCGCACGTTGGCAACTACTCCTATCCAAGTTTGACATTACTTATGTCACCCAGAAGTCGATTAAGGGGCAGGAACTTGCCGATCATCTTGCTGAGAACCCTCTGTCGAACTATGAGCCTCTAAGGACCGAATTCCCCGATGAAGACATTTTGTTCATGACCGACGAGGATACAGAGGAAAGCGGAGAATACAGGTAATGCACTTCGATGGGGCATCGCATGTTGAGGGCCAAGGAGTTGGCACCATTCTTATCTCGCCAAAAGGATCCCATATACCCATCTCAATCAAATTGAACTTCCCATGCACCAACAATATGGCCGAGTATGAGGCCTGTATAGCTAGTTTATAGGCGGCTCTTGATCTAAATATAACTCACCTTAGGGTCTTTGTAGATTCACAGTTAATTATATGCTAAACCAACGAGGATTGAAAGACCTAGGATGAGAAACTGATCCCATACAATGAACATCTGGAGGATCTGATAACCTGCTTTGAGGAGGTCACCTTCTCCTATGTGCCGTGAGCAAGAAACCGGTTTGCTGATGCCCTGGCTACCTTGGCCTCTATGGTTGAGATTCCATATGGAGTGGTGATGAAGCCGATCATGATAGAGCAGAGGAACGAACCAGCTTTCTGTCACCTGATCGAAGGACCTACGGAGATAGAGGATGAACAACCCTGGTTCTCAGACATCAAGAATTTTCTCGAGACTCGAACTGTCCCGGAAGGAACATCAAAGGTAGATAAACGCACCATCCAGCGATTGGCAACAAACTACGTCATCTATGGCGATCTCCTGTATAGACAGTCTCACGACAATATTCTGCTCCGATGCCTAACCCAGAAAGATGCGATTGAGATCATGAAGGAGATTCATGAGGGGGTCTGCGGAGCGCACGTCAGCGGTCACATGCTCGCTAAGAAAATTCTAAGGCAAGGATACTTTTGGACTACTTTGGAGACTGATTGCTGCAAGCACGTACAGAGGTGCTACAAATGCCAGGAGCACTCCAGCTTAATACACGCTCCAGCCATTGACTTACACAGAATGGCTACTCCTTGGTCGTTCGCCACTTGGGGTCTCGACGTCATCGGAAAGATCAATCCTAAGGCTTCCAATGGACATCAATTCATCCTCGTCGCTGTGGAATACTTTACAAAATGGGTAGAGGCGGCCTCCTATACGAGCATTAAGGCTAGTCATGTTGAGAAGTTCATCAAGAACAACATCATTTGCAGATTCGGCGTACCCAAAGATATCATCACTGATAATGGCACTAATTTTGCTAATAGGCGCATTCGAGCCTTGTGTGAGCGGTTCAGATCAAGCATCATCGCTCATCCCCGTACAGGCCTCAGATGAATGGAGCTGTGGAGGCAGCCAACAAAACTCTGATCCGCATCCTGGAGAAGATGGTAGTTACTTACAGAGATTGGAGTGAGCAGTTACCCTTCGCACTTTGGGCCTATAGAATGTCTATCCGCACCGCAACAGGCGCAACACCATTCTCCCTTGTGTATGGGACTGAGGTCGTGCTACCCGTTGAGGTCGAGGTACCGTCGCTCCGTATCCTTTTAGAATCCCATCTACCTGAAGCTGAGAGGGAAAGAGCCCGTTTGAATAGCTAGACCTAATTGACGAGAAAAGACTCCTAGCCTTGTGCCACACTCAAGTCTATCAGAGGAGAATTGCACGTGCTTACAATAAGCGCGTCCGCGGCCGAGATCTGAAGGTAGGAGACACTATACTGAAGAAAATTTTTCCGTCTCTCCACGCTGATCCGAGAGGGAAGTTTAGGCCGAATTGGGAGGGACCCTACGTCATCCGAGAGGTTTTGCCAGGATACGCCACTCGCCTCGCCACCATGGACGGAGACCACTTTCCTGAGCCCATCAGCACTGGATACCTTCGTAAGTTCTACTCATAGGTCTTGGGACAAGGTAAGTTTTGATAAAAGTAGATGCGTGACCGCTTAAGGGCTCCATAAAAGAGGCCATCATTTCAAAGTCAAGTAGCCCAAAAGAATATTCCCTGAAAACCTTCACCCCTTTTTGCTACACACTTCGGGCCAACAACCATTTCTTTCATATACCCCACCCAAAATTCAAAAAAAAAGAAGAAAGAAGAAAAGGGAGGAAAAATACAGACCAAAAGAAGAAGAAGGCGCCCCCCCAAAAAAAAAAAAACAACAAAGAAAAAGAGGGGTACCAAAAAAAAAAAAAAAAAAAAAAATGATGACTGGGGCATAAAAAAGCCTTTGGAAAAAAAAAGGAGTCCCCGAATCTAGAAATCACCCTAAACTTAGATCCAAATCCCCAGAAAAACCCAACCTGTTTGAACCCCAACCACATTACAACCTGGAAGAAAGCCCTCTTTGGGGTCCACAAGCGGTTATAACATCTACTGCATCAGAACAAGCCGAGTTAACAAACCACACAGAACTTCATTCAGCCGGCTATGAGGGAATCGGCGCCCATGTCGTGGCTTTCTAGTTCTTAAAAAAAAAAAAAGAAAGAAAAAAAAAAGAAAAAAGAAAATTAATTTGTGTTCAAAGCAAGACAGACGTGGTGAAAACCCGAAAGGGCGCCACGGGTAAAAACAACAAACTTACGCGGACCAGGTGAAAACCTGAAAGGGCACCTGGGGTAAGAGAGCGAACCCATGGACGTGGTGAAAACCCGAAAGGGTGCTACGGGTAAAAACAGGGATGACAGGCATGGCGAAAACCTGTCTCGGGCGCTATGAGCAAAAATGTCAAGAAAAGAGAGATTAAGAGAAGATCTGTCCTAGCCTACCTGCTTTTGTTTGGACCCCTTGAGCCTCTTCTCCTCTTTACTGGGCCACTCATGTGAAAATTGGATCAGATCCCGATCAAGTATGTCGTCTCTACCACGGCGTCTGACGCATGACCAAAGGAAAAGACAGAAGGCTAGACCAATCCCGGGGAAGCTGACCTTCCCACGTTTAAAGAAAAAACCTACATCTCACGAACAGGGTTCAACCATGCTCAAAAAAGGGACCCGCTGGTTTGGCCTTATGGTTACCGGCATCACAAAAGAAAAGAAAATTCCAAAAAAGATAATAGATTTTCCTTTCCCATAAAAAGCCCCACACTGTGGAGGAGAAAATTTCAAAAAAGATAATAGATTTCCCTTTCCCATAAAAAGCCCCACACTGTGGAGGAGAAATTTCAAAAAAGATAATAGATTTCCCTTTCCCATAAAAAGCCTCACACTGTGGAGGAGAAATTTCAAAAAAGATAATAGATTTCCCTTTCCCATAAAAAGCCTCACATTGTGGAGGAGAAAATTTCAAAAAAGAAAATAGATTTCCCTTTCCCATAAAAAGCCCCACACTGTGGAGGAGAAAATTTTAAAAAAGAAAATAGATTTCCCTTTCTCATAAAAAGCCCCACACTGTGGAGGAGAAAATTTCAAAGAAGATAATAGATTTCCCTTTCCCATAAAAAGCCCCACACTGTGGAGGAGAAAATTTCAAAAATGATAATAGATTTCCCTTTCCCATAAAAAGCCCCACACTGTGGAGGAGAAAATTTCAAAAAGATAATAGATTTCCCTTTCCCATAAAAAGCGCCACACTGTGGAGGAGAAAATTTCAAAAAAGATAATAGATTTCCGTTTCCCATAAAAAGCCTCACACTGTGGAGGAGAAAATTCTAAAAAAGATAATAGATTTCCCTTTCCCATAAAAAGTCTCACACTGTGGAGGAGAAAATTTCAAAAAAGATAATAGATTTCCATTTCCCATAAAAAGCCTCACACTGTGGAGGAGAAAATTCCAAAAAAGATAATAGATTTCCCTTTCCCATAAAAAGCCCCACACTGTGGAGGAGAAAATTTCAAAAGAGAAAATAAATTTCCCTTTCCCATAAAAAACCCCCACTTTGTGAGAGGAAATCTCCATAAAAAGTCTTACATTGCGAAACGTACAAAAAGAAAAAAAAAACACGAAAAATATATGTATATATAGATTTCATTCCATTTCTTACAATGTTGCCTACAGAGTGTCACGTCCCAAAAAGATAACGACGTGACACACTTTCTATTTTGTTTCTTTCTTTACAAAAAAAAAAACAAAAAACACAAAAAAAAAAAAAACCCAAATGTATATATCTGTATATATATGACAAAAAAAGAAGGGAAAAAAAGATAACCCAAAAAGAGATCTCTGTTAGGGGGCTTTCCCCCCGTGTATATGATCTATGATATGTGCAGGAACAGGTCAAGGGCGGGGAGCACGCTTCAAAGCGCTAATCTTTGCAAGCAGGAAGTCCTCGCGGGCATTTCGATCAAACATCCACCTACCATGAAGACTCTTCTGCTGTCTCCGTGAAGCTTCAGGTCTTTGCGGACTCTCACCAAAAGACCACCAAACGAAGAACCTCGCCTCTCAGAAAGTGCCTCACCTCAACATCAGTCGACCCTTTCTTTCTCCAAAGCCTTGATCAAAGCCAGCCTCTCTACGGAAAGGGACTCGATCCGGGTCCGAAGCATCGCTTCCTTACATGGCCAGGGCCCTGTCTCTACCACATCTACCGAAATCGGGCTAGGAGTAGGTAATTCTTCAGATACCAGCCAACCCTCATAATTCGGAGAGACGACGCCCCCTGAACCAAGCTACACATATGCGTCGATTGACGGGTTTCCCAGAGGGCAGCTATGCGATCAAGATCACTAAGAGAACCTCGAGAGAATATCAGAGAGCACAAGGGTGGCTTTGCCGTACACGACACATGCTGAATATACCCGAATTGACGAAGCACCCGAGATGGGAAGTAGTATGTGCTACCAGTCAACCCCAAAAGTGTGATGCCCTCACAATCCCAAGAGCGAACAATCGGAAAGGTGTCGTCCATCCAGGGAAGTTGCCAGGTCAGCTCTGCATCAGATAGCCACAGGCTCAGTTCCTCGATGCTCCCATAAGGCAGTCTCGAACTCCGGATCAGAAAACCCTGAGCCACATCCCCTCTAATCAAGCAGAATCTCGGCACAGGCCCCATGATAGCCAAATGCTCTCCTAACCAGATCTGAACAAGGAGCGGGCTCCCGCTGAGAATCCCAACCCGGCCCGAGGCCGCACCATCCAAGACTCGATACATATCCGCCAGGACCAGGTGTACCAATGAGCGACCTCCCTCCAATTCGGTCAAAACATCACATAGTCCAAGGGAAAAGCTCTGACCCCTAGTGAAGAAGAGAAATTCCGACAACAAATAAAGGGCAAAGGCCTTCACATTGAAGGGATCTCGAATAGGAAACTTTCGAAGGCTCGAGTCACCGAAAAGTTCTCTTAGGAATTTCACCGAACACCTGGTGGGCCCTCCGGCGAAACATTTCTCGTATCCACCCTTTTTTAAGCCAAGGACCGCGTGGACCACCTTTGCATACCCCGGTTTGGGCACTACTTTGGCAAGGCCTCGATGATCTTCAAGCCAGTGATGGAGGCTAGCTCTTCCAAAGTTGGGGTCAGCTCCCTAGACGCAAATTTAAAGACATGGGCCCTATGGTCCCATGATGCCAAAGCTGCCTGTAGTAGGTTGGGCAACAGAGGAACAACGAGGAGAGAGGAAAGGCGGGACAACCCGAGGCCATTTAGAATAGCAAGCTCGCTCTCAGCCAAACTATCATGCCATTTTTGCAAAAAGCTGGGCCCCGAGTCCAAATAGGGAAGTAAGTATAAAAGCTTGGGCCCCCTTTTGAAGGCAGGTCCATCAACGTACAAAGATGTTCTTTGTGAAATCGGTCAATATATGAAGATGGACCCGCTAGAAAAAGAGGGGAAAGAAAGAAAATAAAAGGAGGGGCAAAACAGCCAAACCAAGGTAGAAGAGGAGACAAGGGGGGACCAGGCTCGGGTTATAAGGAGCCCGCGGAGCCCAATCTATAGCAAGCGTATATATTATATACGCCAAGGCAAATTTTGAACCATTTTTGCCCGACGTATATAATATATACGCTCGGCCATTTTTATTGAGGATTGGTCAGGCGTATATAATATATACGCCCGGCAATTGATTGCTGAATGTTGGCCTGGCGTATATGATATATACGCCCAGTTTAAGCAGGGGCTGTGAAGCCCCCCCCCCCCGTCACACTGGTCAATTTTTTTCCAAGGGGGAACGTAGTTTTATTTGGCCCACTTTTTATGTCGCGAGAGCGCACATGGGCGGGCATGCCACACACCCATGAGAAACACCCGGGTGGTGCGCCGCCCATAGGTCGCATACGGAGAGTCACCTGCATGATCAACCTCATCATTGGAGAGGTGCCAGTTCATTCCAAGCAAGAAAAAGAGAGAGGAAACCACCAAAGCAAAGAGATAACCAAATAAAAAAGTCGCATAAACCATGAAAATTATAAAACCATAAAAAAAAAGAGACTGCTGTTGTCTAAAGTTATTACATATCCCATATAAATCAAAAGTATAAATTGTCTCATTGTGTCCACTTTTTCAGAAAAAAAAACTACTCCTGGCCAGCTCCCTTCGATTTCTTCCGGTGTCGGCTTGCACTTTGGAAAGTGCGGGTATCCCCCACCCGAGTCCACGCCTGAGAGATACGGCTAAGCAAGGAGCGCGACTCCTTCTCATGAGCACACTGCAGAGGCACACCAAAAGCCATCAGATAGAGAAACAGGCAGAAAGCAAATAAGGAAAATGACTAGATTGGGCCAGCACTCACTCACCACTTTGGTCTCCCTAAGCCCAATGAGGCTACGGTAGTATTCGGCCTGACTCACTACCGACTCATAATCCTAGCCAATAAGGAAAAGGAGGTGTTAGTCACACAGGCCATCAGCATAATTCGGGAGAAAGGAACAAGAACAGAGCAACAAGATAGAAATTACCCCAGGAATCAGCTCGGGAGGTGGGACCTAGATAGCTTCAGTAAAAATTCGTGCCTTTTCGGCCACGTCGGCACACACGCGTGACAAAAAGGCATCATCCAGGCATTTGAAGGTCCCCTGGACCTCGACGGGCGAGCTACCAGAAGCACCGACACCAGAAGGGTCAGAGGGTCCAACACCTGAAGCCTCACCAGAAGCACCAGCCCCGGAAGGATCGGAGGGTCCAGCACCTGTTGCATCATAGGGAACGACCTCCTCTTCCCCCTCATCTGAGTTGCCGCCCTCCTCAAACTGTAGATAGAAATATTTTATCATTAAGGGCAACAGGTCAATCAAAGTAACCACATGAAAGCTACTGAATGAAAGGAGAAAAGGGGCATTACCTGAGATCGTGGCCCGCCAAAAGCTAAAAAGTTAGCACCAGGCATGAAGCGGGGCAGCAAGAAATGATAGGGCAGGGAGTCGTACCACGACTGATACCCCCCGGGCAGGAGAAAGTCATCGATAGGAACCCCATGATGAAGAAAGTGAGCAGTGAGCTCATCAATGGAGCCCTTTGGGGCCAACACATCGGCGGGAGGAGCTTGGGGCACGGCAAAGAGAGGGCGATACTGATGAACCGCTCTCTCCCCTAAATAGTAGGCCCTAGTCCAGGACTCGTAGAGAAAGATGATACGACGGTTCAGCAAAAGACGAGAAGGACCCACCGAGGCCAAATTCTAGAAGGGAGATCCTATGTAAGGGTCGAGGATGACCTGTAAAAGAGGAGAAAATTGGAAGGGAATGCACACGTTTGGTCAGAACCCCTAGCACACAAGAGCTGAGCTGTCAAATTTATAAAAAGGGAATTGTTTTACCTGCTCTGGGATCAATAGGTCGAACTGAGAGCGCAGTCCTAACTCCAAATGCTTCATACCTACGTCCCGACAGCGACCCACGTGCCAGTTACTCATGAGGGGGAACGTAGCAATGTCAGACTGAAGCAGAGGGCGGCCTGGTTGAAGGTGAAGGTACCCCCAGATCTGAGAAAGCAGGCAGATGAAGACAGGTATGCTATAAAAGAAAATTGGATAAAACTAAAACCAAAAGATAAAATACCTCAATGGCAGGCCAGAAACCCACAATGGAGCTAGAATCCCCAAGAACGGCCCGCTTTAGGCTGGACATGAGTACGGCATAGCCAGCGCCGCCCCAATCGAATCGATGCACGGTCTCCCAGTTCACCATCAGGCTGAGCAGGGACAAAGAGACTCGCCCTCCACTGGTGTTGGAGAGGAGAGTCTTGCCCAGGAGGAACAATAAGGAGATGCGGGCCAGCATAAGTGTGCACGCAGGCTCGATGTAAATGTCCATGTCAGGCTGCCCCTGGTCCACTAACTCATTAGGCCCAAACTGATCAACCAACCAGGATAAGCCCCTATCAGTTGAATCACCTCCTCCCTACCCTGTGTGCGGGTAGGTGCCACGGGCACCCCTCCGATACGGAACCCAGTGATCATAGACCAGTCCGCCGGTGTGAAGGCCATCTCTGCGACGGCCATGTGGAATGTCATCTTCTCGGGGCGAAAATGCTCTATCAGTGCCTTTAAATAGGCCGTATCGGCCCTCACGGCGGGGCACGAAATGAAGTCCCCAAAACCGGCAGTAGTGAGCAGATCCTTCACCACTTGGGGGAAGGTAGAGCACAAGACGTTGGAGATCAAATCAACCGCCTCAGAACATAATGTGCGGCAGGGGCTGCATGCAGAAGGCATCAATCAGATAAGGGCAAGGAGATATAATGAAAGCATCAAAGGAAAACAAAAGCGGAAAGGAGGAGGGGGCCCATCTGTTTACCTTACCAACGATCCCGAAGTTGGACATATGGGTGTGCTGGCAGTAGAGGAGGCCGGTATGGGTGGCCTCGCCTTGCATCTCATACCAAGGCTGGGAGGAGCGCTGAGACACAATGAATTGTTCCCCACGGGGGCCGTAGTCCATCTCCGGCCCTTCTTGCTGATCATGCCCCTCGTCACCAGACATCCTGAAAATATGAAACGCATCGGCATATGAGAGGGTTGCCAGCAAAAAAAAAGTATATATATATGCACTAATCCAAAAAAAAAACCATGTGTATATACTGATCAAAACAAAAAAAAGAGGTGTATGTGTGTGTTAAAAAACAAAAAAAAAAACCCCCATGTGTGAATATATACTGATCCAAACCAAAAAAAAAGAGGTGTATGTGTGTGTTAAAAAACAAAAAAACCCATGTGTGAATGTATACTGATCCAAACCAAAAAAAAGAGGTGTGTGTGTACTAAAAACAATAAAAACCCATGTGTATACTGACCCATTGACAAAAAAAAATATGTGTGCGTATTAATCCAAAAAAAAAAATGTGTGTGTAAAAATATAGGCATCTCTCTTCTTTTAGGTTAGTATATATATAAAAAAATAAAATAAAACAAAAAACAAAAAAAAACAACAAAACAAAAACAACTAAAACAAAAAAAGAGAGAAAAAGGAAATATGGGCATCACAAAGCATTTCATCAAAAAAAAAAAGAGAGAAGCAAAAAAAAAAGAAAAGAAAGAGGCAATAGCATAAAAAATTCGAAAGAAAAACAAGGGGAAGGTAATGGTTACCTTCAATGGGAGAGAAAAACGAATAGCGGCGGAGGACAAGCACCTTTCAATCCACACCCACGACCGCCGGTAATAGAACTCAAGCCAAATCAAATGAAAAATCCCTAAGGGGTTGTCCCGGACTCAAGAAGAAAGGAGGGAGGAGGAGAGAATTTGAAAAGAGGGCCCCCTTTTTGTGCTCGGGCTCGAGCTGTTTCGTAACTGCCAGATTTTAGGCGGGCGTATATAATATATACGCCCGACCATTTTTTGCCAGATTTTGTTCAAGCGTATATATTATATATGCCCGACCAAAAATGACAGTTTTTTAAACTACCCGACCTCCTTTTTTTCGATTTTGAGGCCCAACGGCCCCCCTTGTATGCTACGGACCTCGATCCAGCCCCCCCTTGGAGGCCCACGTGTCATCAGCCAAGGTGCACGCATCTCCCAAATGACCCTTCGAGTTTCCTTCGATTGGCCCAAAGGGACCGTGCTACAGTAAACGGATCCAGATCCGTAGGTGCCCCCCTAATGCGCCCACAAAATCAAAAAAGAGAAAGAAAAAATAAAAAATACAACGCTGGTTCTCAAATGAGCATCGCAACGCCTATTTGCCCCACTCCGAGAGTCATGTTAAATCAATTTGGAATGATTGGGTTCACTGGAAAGCTCTCGAACCTAGTTTCTACAAGGACACCGCGCCTGATCCGGCAAGCAAAATACTGGTCATGCTTATCCCCGGTCATTAGGAACCCACTTTCCTGAGGTGCTTGGGTCTAATTTGTTTAAAGACTAAGACCACATCCCCCAGGAGCCGAGACCTGATCCGGCAGGCAAATAAACTCATCCATCACCGGTCACTCCCTGGAACCTACACCTAGCCCAGATTTTCCCCAACAGGAGTCGGAGCCTGATCCGGCAGGCAAACCAAGGACCCATCACCAGAATGCACATGTCCCTAAAGTATATCAACATGGCAAGGTGATTCGCCTAAGGATGCGTGCAAAAATAAAGGCAGTTTGAGCATGCCTGGAGTCTCAACCTGACATGAAAAAAACAACAAAGAGGAGGAGAAGAAATAACAACCTATTGTTGCTTAGTAAAAATCCTGAGTAGGTTGACCCCGCCTTCCAAGCATTCACTCTGGTCATCCACCTTCGGATCTCTGTTGACCAGGAGTGCCCTCGAATTCAGACCATTCAAAAAGTATATTGTCAGTTGAAACTGACCCGTCAAAAATGAAATTACCACCAACCAAACTATGTGCAAACATACAGACCGATGGGCTCATTCCCTTTTATTTCCTTTTAGACAGGCTTAAAACCTGAATAGGCACGGTGTCCTTGTTGAATGTACGCACTTGCGTCTGGGTATCGGCAGGATGGTCGTTTGTCCTTGTAAATTGTACCTTAGGGTCGAGGCTTCCGTTCGCGCCTATTTGCTGCTTATCGCCCCTTATGGGTGTCTGTCTGTGCATAGTTAGTAAGATGTGATTTCATTAGGGATGGAGGCTAGAATTGGCCATCTCTTTCGAGGGATGATTGGTCCTAGCCCAATCTTTTCAGCTTTGTCTCAAGTTAAGGCACTCCGATCTGTGTGAATCAGGAGCACCTCACCACTGAAACGTGCACATCCCCAAGGTGCACCTATCCCCAGCATGGCGCACGCACTCTTAAAAGCGTATCAACTGGCATTTGATCCACTTAAAGAGTTGTGCAAGAATAAAATTGCCAAAGGTCCTTGAGCTTTGCTTAGAAGCCTCGAAGCAAAAGAAAATTCAGAAAATGACACAAAAAAAATTACTCAGAAAATGGGCATGCATTCCCAAGAGGTGTCGCGACATCAATATTCGCTCCACTTGGGTCAATCATGCTAAAGCAACCTCGAGGTTGATGGGTTCACCCAAAAACTTTGAGCCTTACCTAGGTAGAGCACCGTGCAATCCAATGGAGTATTGATATTCCATAGGATTGGACACAGCTTGAAGGTTCGCTTTGTATGCTTCGCATCAATTCAAGCATAGATCGATCATCCGCTTCATGGAGTCATGTCGTTCAGATTAATACTCAACATGACAAATCTATAATTTCTCACAGGAAGTGGACGATATCCGCTAAGCGGGCTTACACTTTGTGATCATCGATTATGCCCAATGTCGCAATGCGCTTAGCAGAAATTAGAGGGCTTAGGTACACTCACCATCACCATGAATGTTTGAGAATTGAGTTGAACCAGGCGAACCCATCAAACATGCCTTGGACCTCTTCGGACGTCTCTTGTCTTTGGCATCCGATCATTAGTGATCGAATACCAAAGAGGGGCATCTGTAGACACCCAAATTTGGCCCAAGGCCCGATCAATCTGTACTTCAGGAGAGATGTACCCCTATGCTTCCGATGGCACCCCCTGAACCCTTAGGAACCTACCTAGACCAGTAGAAATCACCCTAAGACCTTTAAAGCCATTCCCCCAATCCTTAGAAGTCACCCCTACACCCTAGAATCCTTTCCCAGACCTAACTTAAACCCTTCTGGCTGTTGATGGGAGGAGAGCTACAGAATTTCATATAGACCATTGCCAAGGATGACCCATATATCATTGGAAAGAGGACTTCTTTAGCTTTCCAACAAGCCAAAGATCACCCAATTTGGAGCTACGGTTCGGAAGTTATGGCCGATTAAAATTTCACATAAAATCATAAAAATTTTGCTCTGGCGTGGATATTACATGCGCCCAGCCAATTTAGCCCCAGATTAGTCAGGCGTATATATTATATATGCCTGCCTTTTATGGGGGAAATTTGGCTGGGCGTATATAATATATACGCCCAGCATAGGTGGGACCCATCACGGGTTTCATCTTCCCAGGGCTCCCCTATTTTTGATGAAATTCACTGTTCCTAAACTGGGCGTATATAATATATACGCCCAGCTTAGCTACAGCAACTGTCATCAGTTGCTCGAATTTCCTTCTTCTGGTTTGACCCGTTGACCATCCCCTTAGTTGAGGTGGGTGTCTTGAGATTGGTTGCACCCTCTTTGAGCTTATTGGCAACCCTTAAGTCACCCATGGTCTCACCCCATCATCCGCCATTGAAACCAGTTTCCCAAAACCCTAGGACCTTGAAAACCTAGAAAACCTTAGATGGGGGATTACCTAATTGCTAAACCAATTAGCTCTTAAGTAAGCCCCTAACCCTTCGATTCTCTATAAAAAGAGAGGCCCCCCCTCTTCCAAAAGGGTTGAAGTTTTGGTTGAAAATTTCGTTGATTAGAGAGCTTAAGAGAGAGAAAGTCCTAGTGAGAGAAAATGTCATTTATTTTCCAAAATTCCAGCAAGCTTAGATCACCTATTCCACCCCATTTCAACCATGAGATCACCTTCTTTTAGCCAAAACCTATTCCTTAGCTTCACTCTACCCCCTTACCTATCAAATCTTTGTATTAGAGTTCATTTCCATACCATTCAAGCCATCGGAAGCACGCCAAAGCGAAGATCTTCCACGGTGCAACAAGGGCCCGTGAGCTCCGGCTCACCCCTCTCTTCCTCTACCTTCTTGGTGTCTCCTCCGTCCAAGGATTCAAGCTGTTACGCCGCCGAAATTTTGGTTTGGCTCAAAGCTTGATAGGACCGTATTGCCTTCGGGCAAGGGGAAGCTCCGCCCTTTTTATTTTTATTTTGGCCATAGATCGAGACCGCTACGTGTGGGTTGATTGGGTGCCTAAACCCTTCCCGATCGATAACCGATGCTCCTACCCTAGAGCCTTTGGCAAAAACCGGTAAATCAGAGTCATATTTAGCGCTTCGGTGCTCAAAATATCGATTTGAAGGTTTCCCGGGTCACCAAAAGCTCCGGGTGGCGACTCTACATTTTCATTAAAAGCGAGCGCATCGCCGCGACGGGTTCGAGAGGATCCACGGTCGCACACCACCAGTGACTGGTTCGTCTGCTCCACCTGTTCACAGCAAATCACAAATAATAAATATACACATAGGTAATTATACAATATATATTTTGAGAGAAAGTGAAGACCCAACCTAAAATAAAGAAATTTAGAGAGAGAAAGTGAAGACCCAACCTCTAACAACAAAATTTAGAGAGAGAAACTGAAGACCCAACCTCTAACACCTAATTTTAGAGAAAGTGAAGACCCAACCTCTAACTCAGAACTTTAGAGAGAGAGAAAGATAGGATAGGAGAAATTTAGAGAGAGAACTTGCAAGAGCTTCCTGCTCTTCTGGTTTAATATATCTATATATATATATGCGATTTCTCCGACGACTTATTACCGCCGGATGTAATCAATCAACGACCGTCCCAACCAACCATTTTAGGAGTCGGCCTTTCTAATGAGTTTTGGCACATGATATTAAAATAGTTGTAGGTTGCACTAATAGTTCGGCACAAACCCCGATATAGCCATTGATCTAAGGGAAATTAAAATATTAATATACAAAGCCTTATGGGACCTAGTTGGAAAAAGTCTTAGCGACGAAACCCCTTAAAGTCGTCCAAACTTTCAATCCAACGGATTAAAATTTTAGAATCGGACCCACCACGATATGTGTTCGGTCCAAATTAAGACCCATCAGATTGGGATGGGAATCACACCCCATTTAATGAACGGGACTTGTTTGGATCTTGGGCTCTTGATTCGAATCTAACCCAATCCGATTAGAAACTAGTTAGCCGAATTGACCCATTGCAGAACTGTGCACATAGTCACCTATATAATTATTTTAATGACAAATTGTCACAGATACCCTCATTAGCCATTTGAGTCAAGATAGTTATGAACCCATGAATTGACTCTACACGCCTCTCGTAGAAAAATATAACAGGTGAAGGTGAAACACTTAGCTTATATATGGTTATATTATATAAATCTTTTTATCTCTTTTTAATATAGTCAAACGTGAAATCATTCCCCTTTTTACTCTATTTTTAATCTGTATTTAAATCGGTACTATTTCTTTACAAGAACTTTATTCTCGGGTCTTCATGTCAATTTTATTTATGAATATGCAATGTTTAGGGCGCATGATAGTGTCTTCTTATATATGTTCATCATCATCATCTGACATTCATCATATAGAAAATCACGATAGGGCATACGCATATAAGTTAAGAATAAGATATGACACACGACATAAGCCTTCGCCACAGTGAGATTTCTTTCATGGTCACGTGAAACTTGGAATGTAGGCGTCTATGTATGGATGCAACCCTCTATGGTAGTATAGGTTGCCACACGAAGTACATCCAAGTTACTACGAAACCTATGCCTTGGAAAGAGTGATTTGTGAAGCTTATCATACCGTGGCCCATTCTAACTAAGTTTTAAGTAAAAATGAGAAATGAATATGTTAAGATACATGTATGTTAAGAAAGTGGGGACTTAAGCCCACGTAAATATAAAATCAGGGCGGGGACCTAAGCCCGTAATCAAAAAATGATATGATATGTAAGACACGATGTGAATGCCAGCTAAACATTAATTAAGTTTCTACACGTGTCATACCTTACGAGCCATCGTAAGGGCCTAACGTCTGCAGCCAAGACGAGTCTTAAGGACATTATAGCCTTGTCTCGAATTAAGGGTACATTGTGATTATTATGCTGGCAATCTCATCTGGCTGGATAGTGGTTTATGTTATGAAATTGAGGTTAGGTGGTTATCTACACATGGACCTCGAGCAATAGGCTTGAGCAGCGATCCTGACATAAATCATTTAAGCAAGATAAGTAAGATACGAAATACGCTGTGTAGGCCTATGGAGTAATAATAAGACTTACGAGTTGTCATGTGTGATAAGTTGATGAGACAAATAGGAAAAAAAAAAAAAAGATAAGAAAACTAGAAGCATCATGTACCCTTCATTTTTTTTTTATATATTTTTCAGTTGAGCTATGATAAGCTATGAGTTATGAATATTTTGGTCATTTTATTTTAAACGCAGATTTTATTTTTTAAAATACACTGCAACTCAAGTGATTGCACACATGATCACCTGAGTAAGTCATGGTGGATCGATTGTGCAACCCACTGAGTTTACGCGACTGAGTAAACTCACCCCACTTTAAAAATCTAACAGTTTAAGGTAAAGATTCTGCTTATCCCGTCCTTGATGACACGGTAGCAACTGATCCAGAGACGGCTCATATAAACGAGGATGTCGGCTACCACCTTGATGAGAACGTAGACCCGACAGACTTTTACCAGCATTGAGAGCCGTTTTACTCTAGTTTCACCTTTATTTCGTGAGAGACTTGTTTTAGCCTTCGATACGTTGTGTGAGTTTACATTTGAGATTATTTTTACCTTACGTGAAACTGGTTTGATTTGATATCCTAAATGAATGGGTAGGACCAAGTACTTTACTAATATTGTCTACTTTTTTCGCTGCTAATTTATGAGTCTTTTATCTTCTATTGCTATCTTAAATGCCTAGATCCATATGCTATGTCAAATTTTAGATTATGTGTATGTCCGCTTATCCCCTTAACCAGCGTGCGATGTCATAACATGAAATTCTAGGCCCTCTAGATCGGGTAAGGAATCTAGATCGTGATAGAGAATGGTATCAGAGCCTAGGCTTTACTTCCTTTAGGGACTAAGTCGTACGATAGCACTAACATACAATGTTTTGTGAAATCAGGAATTGATGGCTCCACAATGTAGGGAAGCAAATAGCTCTCAGGTGAATGAGGCCTCATCACATGAAGGTCCTTAAGAATCTGAAGCGACGCGCCTACTACTTGAGATGGCGACCACTTTCAATCAGCAAATGGCTCAGCTGATGCAGTAGCACCAACAAGAAAGGACTCAGCTACTGCACAAAATGGAAGTGTAAAGAAAATAATAAAGAGAAGCGCTCCAAGAGTTGGTTAATCAACGCTAGCCTACACCTCCATGCGAGAACCCACCATACACCCCGGCCGAATTTCAAGTATTGAGCAGAGCTTGACCTCCCTATTTCCATGGTCAGCATGACCTAGTCGCTGTTGAAGATTGGATAAGTACAATTGAGAAATTCTTTGGGATCTCCTAACCTGAAGAACATGAAAAAGTGAAGTTGGCAGCGCTCTATTTGGACCAGGAAGTAGGGAACTGGTGGAAAGCAGCCAAGAGAGCTGCAGATCGAAACAACGAAGAAGAGTGGACTTGGTAGCAATTCAGAGAAGTCTACTTCAACAAGAATTTCTCAGCAGCCACCAGGGCACAGAAGAAGAAAGAATTTTTGGACCTACGGCAAGGGAACATGACGTTGGCTGAGTACGAGGCCATGTTTGACCAGCTATCTAGATTTGTTGGGAATTTGATCGCAGATGAAGGCGATAAACTCTTCGCATTTCAGAATGGCTTGCGACCATTCTTTCACGAGAAATTGGCCACGTTGATGATAGAATCATACGGAGAACTTGTGGATCATGCTCAGATCTAGGAAAGAGAATCAGGTGAAATGCTTAACAGGAGTAATGCCAGATTGGAAGTTCAAAAGGGTAAAGCTAATCAAAGGGGCTCTTTTGGCCCACAGAGGCCAATCCCTACTTTCGCCCAGAGAACAATATTTCCCCAGGCTCAGTATGAAAACAAAAGGCCACGTCTCACACCAGAAACACAAGTGGGTTCCACCTTCCCAGGAGGAAATGTCGTTCCACCGCCACGTCAGTCACAACGACAGTTCACACCCTACGAACATTGCGCAAGATGTGGCAGGAGACACGGGCCTGGAGTGTGCATGCAAGGTACCGATAAATGTTTTCGATGCTGAAAAGAGGGACACATGGTTAAGGACTGCCCCGAGAGAGCTCCAATGTCAGGCTCTCAATATAGTACTCAAGCAAAGCCTACAAGCCAGGGCCGCGTATTCGCAATGTCGCAGCAATAAACTTTTATTGTGTGAAATCCTTTGTATGAATTCGATAAAGCTCAAAACCTTATAGTTATACTAAAAAAAATAATAAATAAATAAAATTTGACACGCCTTATTCTATTAGGTAACCTCTCTGTTTATCAACATAAGGGCAACACTAAACACTTAGCTCTTGTTCTTATAGACTCAGGGTCCACAAATTCTTTCATCAGTCCAGGGTTTATGTCATAAATTCAAGCTGATCCCATACCCTTAAAAAGGAGATTGACTATCTCAACACCGTCAGGGAACACCATGATGGCTACTTTAATCTATCGAGATAAGATAATCAATATTAAAGGTCATGATCTTTCGGTAGATCTCATAGTGTTGGAATTTCAGGATTTCGACATCATTTTGGGCATGGACTGGCCAGCCACATATTATGCCACGGTTGATTGCCTCTCTAAAGTGGTCACCTTCCAACCACTCGGAGAGCCTCTATTCAAATTTCAGGGAATTAAAAGGAAGGGGGCACCTTTATTGGCAGCATTCGACGAGGAGTAAGATAGGACAGTCGATCCTACAAAAATCTTAGTCGTCAGCGATTTTGTCGACGTATTTCTTGAAGACTTACCCGGTGTACCACCTGATCGAGAAATCAAGTTCAAAATCGATTTGATTCCGGGGACCACACCAATTGCCAAGGCACCATACTGGATGGCCCTTGCAGAATTAAAGGAACTGGAAATACAACTCAAGGAACTTTCAGATAAGAAATTCATCAGACGAAGTCAGTCACCATGGAGAGCGCCAGCTCTCTTCGTAAAGAAAAAAGATGGTTCGATGAGGCTATGCATCGATTACCGTTAGTTGAATAGTGTAACTATCAGAAATCGATACCCTCTCCCTTGTATTGATGATTTGTTCGATCATCTCCAAGGTGCCAAGTATTTTTCTAAGATTGATCTTAGATCGGGGTATCACCAGCTGAAAGGGAGAGAAGAAGATATTCCAAAAATGTCTTTCGCTTGCAAGAATGGGTTGTACGAATTCTTAGTCATGCCATTCGGACTAACAAATGACCCAGCTATATTCATGGACCTAATGAATCGGGTGTTTAGAAAATATCTTGATGAATTAATCATAGTATTCGTAGATGACATCCTCATCTACTAACGATCAGAGGAAGAGCATGAGGAACACCTGCGTCTAGCACTTCAGATACTCCGAGATCACCAGTTATATACTAAACTTAGTAAGTGTGAGTTTTGGCTCAAAAAAGTGACCTTTCTTGGCCATGTGGTGTCAGCTGAAGGAGTGACCGTCGATCCTTCTAAGATCGAAGCAGTTACAGAGTGGAAAGCACCAACCAGTGTCACCGAAATTACGAGTTTCCTTGGATTGGCGGGTTACTACCGTCGCTTTGTTGAAGGATTTTCACATATTGCTCTACCGCTTACCTGCCTCACACGGAAGAATGTCAAATTTGTGTGGACCGATGAATGTGAAGCAAGTTTTCTAAAATTGAAGAAGAAGTTTACTACTACACCAATCCTCACCTTACCTTCTTCTTCGGGCACTAATGAATTTGAAATATTCACGGACGCATCTCGCCAGGGACTTGGTTGTGTTCTTGAATAAAGTAAGAAAGTTGTCGCTTATGGGTCAAGACAGCTCAAACCTCACGAAATGAACTATCCGGTTCATGACTTGGAACTGGCTGTAGTTATCTTTACCCTCAAACTATGGCGACACTATCTCTACGGCGAGACGTTCAAGATATATACAGATCACAAAAGTCTCAAGTACCTATTCTCACAAAAGGACCTTAATTTGAGACAACGTAGATGGATGGAATACATGAAAGATTATGACTGCTCCATAAATTACCACCTCGGAAAAGCTAATGTCGTCATTGATGCACTCAGTAGGAAATCTTCGGCATCGTAGGCCAAATTAAAAACTTGGAAGCCCTTTGATGAACTCGCCCATGAAGACATTTACCTCCAAGAAATCGATGATGGTGTATATTTGGCAAGAATCATGATGTGTCCGTTCATTTTGGACAAAATCAGGGAAATACAACGTACGGACTAAGAGATCTTCAAAATCATTGAAACCATTGGATCAAAACCCAATTTCAACCTTAGGACTGATGGGACATTACTCTTCAGGCAAAGACTGTGCATACCCAATGACTCTCAAGTGAAAAAGGAGATACTTGATGAAGGTCATAAATCAAGATACTCAGTACATCCAGGCAGTACTAAGATGTATCAAAATCTAAGAAATTGGTATTGGTGGCGGAATATGAAGTGGGAAATAGCCGAATACGTGTCGAAGTGCTTAGTGTGCCAACAAGTTAAGGCAGAACATCAAAAACTGGCCGGACTCATACAAACCTTACCCATCCCAGAATGGAAGTGGGAAAACATCTCTATGGACTTCATCGTAGGTCTACCAAAGACGATAAAGAAGAACGATGCCATCTGGGTGATAGTTGATAGATTGACTAAGTCAGCTCATTTCTTACCATTCAAGACTACCATAGATGGGAATAAACTTGCTGCAATTTATCTAAAGGAGATTGCCAAACTACATGGAGTCCCAATCTGCATTGTCTCTGACCGAGACTCAAAATTTACTTTAAAATACTGGACAGCCTTCCAAGAAGCATTGGGTACTCGATTAGATTTTAGTACTACCTTTCACTCCCAGACGGACGGCCAAACCGAAAGAATGAATCAAATAGTGGAAGATAATGTTAAGAGCATGCATGCTTGACTTTCGAGGGAATTGGGATGAACACCTTCCGCTGATCGAGTTCTCTTACAATAATAGCTACCAAGCAAGTATCAGAATGCCCCCTTTCAAAGCTTTATGTGGAAGAAGTTGCAGAACGCCATTATGTTGCGACGAGGTTGGAGTAAGAAAGATGCTTGGACTAGAACTAGTCCAAACTACGACTGAGAAAGTCAAACTGATATGTGAACGGCTTAAGATAGCCCAAGATCGTCAGAGAAAGTATGCCGACCCTCACCTTTGTAATTTAGAGTGTGAGGTCAGCTAACGAGTATTCATTCGCGTCTCTCCGACCAAGGGAGTCATGCACTTTGGAAAGCGTAGGGAGCTGAGCCCCAGATATGTAGGGCCTTTTAAAGTTACCAAACGTGTGGGCGAGGTTGCGTATAAAGTCACTCTACCGCCATAATATACGAGAATCCATTATATTTTTTACGTATCAATGCTGAGGAGATATATTTATGACCCTTAACACATAATAGAGATAGAACTTGTCGATATAAAGGAGGATCTCACCACCATAGCGAGACCGATCAAGATTATCGACCGAAAAGTTCAACTGTTCAAGAACAAAATGATGACATTGGTGTTGGTTCAATGGCAACACCTCACGCCAAAGGAGGCAACCTAGGAAAATGAAGACGACATCAAAATAACACATCCTGAACTTTTCGAGTAACTGGTACGTAATTTTCGAGGACGAAATTTTTTTTTTTAGGGGGGAAGAATGTTATGACCCGGGTATCTTTGGCTCAAATGAATGGCGATAGATCTAGGATTCACCAAGAGGGTGTACGTGTTCACACACTCTATCCTGACCCACACAAATTCTAAATTTAGGAAATTCTATTATATTACGGTTACAATTTAAAGAGAAATTAAAATATTTATACACAAAGCCTTATGGGCCCTATTTGGAAAAAGTCTTAGCGACGGAACCCCTTAAAGTCGTCCAAACTTTCAATCTAACGGATTAAAATTTTAGAATCGGACCCACCACGATATGTGTTCGGTCCAAAATAAGACCCATCAGATTGGGACGGGAATCACACCCCATTTAATGAACGGGACTTGTTTCGATCTTGGGCTCTTGATTCGAATCTAACCCAACCTGATTAGTAACTAGTTAGCCGAACTGACCCGTTGCAGCACTGTGCACATAGTCACCTATATATTTATTTTAATGGAAAATTATCACAGATACCCTCATTGGCCATTTGAGTCATGATAGTTATGAACCCATGAATTGACTCTACACGCTTCTCGTAGAAAAATATAACAAATGAAGGGGAAACACTTAGCTTATATCTGGTTATATTATATAAATCTTATTATCTCTTTTTAATATAGTCAAACATGAAATCGTTCCCCTTTTTACTCTATTTTTAATCTGTATTTAAACTGGTACTATTTCTTTACAAGAACTTTATTCTCTGGTCTTCATGTCAATTTTATTTATGAATATGCAATGTTTAGGGTGCATGATAGTGTCTTCTTATATATGTTCATCATCATCATCTGACATTCATCATGTAGAAAATTACGATAGGGCATACGCATATAAGTTAAGAATAAAATATGACACATGACATAAGCCTTCACCACGGTGAGATTTCTTTTACGGTCACGTAAAACTTCGGATGCCACATGAAGTACATCCAGGTTACAACGGAACCTATCCCTTGGAAAGCATGATTTGTGAAGCTTATCGTACCGTGGCCCATTCTAACTAAGTTTTAAGTAAAAATGAAAAATAAATATGTTAAGATGCATGTATGCTAAGAAAGTGGGGACTTAAGCCCACGTAAATATAAAATCGGGGCTGGGACCTAAGCCCGTAACCAAAAAATGATATGATATCTAAGACACACTGTGAAGGCCAGCTAAGCATTAATTAAGTTTCTACACGTGTCATACCTTATGAGCCACCGTAAGGGCCTAACGTCTGCAGCCAAGACAGGTCTTAAGGACATTATAGCCTTGTCTCGAACTAAGGGGACACTGTGGTTATTCTGCCGGCAACCTCATCTGACTGGATGGTGATTTATGTTATGATATGAAGATTAGGTGGTCATCTACACATGGAAATCACCCTAAGACCTTTAGAGCCATTCCCCCAATCCTTAGAAGTCACCCCTACACCCTAGAATCCCTTCCCAGACCTAACTTAAACCCTTCTGGCTGTTGATGGGAGGAGATCTACAACATTTCCTACAGACCATTACCAAGGATGAGCCTTATATCATTGGAAAGAGGACTTCTTTAGCTTTCCAACAAGCCCAAGATCACCCAATTTGGAGCTACGGTTCGGAAGTTATGGCCGATTAAATTTTCACATAAAATCATAAAAATTTTGCTCTGGCGTGGATATTACATACGCCCAGCCAATTTAGCCCCAGATTAGTCAGGCGTATATATTATATACGTCTGCCTTTTTTGGGGAAAATTTGGCCGGGCATATATAATATATACGCCCAGCATAGCTGGGACCCACCACGGGCTTCATCTTCCCAGGGCTCCCCTGTTTTTGATGAAATTTACTGTTCCTAAACTGGGCGTATACAATATATATGCCCAGCTTAGCCACAGTAAGTGTCATCAGTCGCTCGAATTTCCTTCTTCTAGTTTGCCCTGTTGAGCATCCCCTTGGTTGAGGTGGGTGTCTTGAGATTGGTTGCACCCTCTTTGAGATTATTGGCAACCCTTAAGTCACCCATGGTCTCACCCCATCATCCGCCATTGAAACCAGTTTCCCAAAACCCTAGGACCTTGAAAACCTAGAAAACCTTAGATGGGGGATTACCTAATTGCTAAACCAATTAGCTCTTAAGTAAGCCCCAAACCCTTCCCATCTCTATAAATAGAGAGGCCCCCCCAATTCCAAAAGGGTTGAAGTTTTGGTTGAAAATTTGGTTGATTAGAGAGCTGAAGAGAGAGAAAGTCCTAGTGAGAGAAAATGCCATTTATTTTCCAAAATTCCAGCAAGCTTAGATCACCTATTCCACCCCATTTCAACCATGAGATCACCTTCTTTTAGCCAAAACCTATTCCTTAGCTTCACTCTACACCCCTTACCTACCAAATCTTTGTATTAGAGTCCATTTCCATACCATTCAACCCATCGGAAGCACTCCCAAGCGAGGATCTTCCACGGTGCAACAAGGGCTCGTGAGCTCCGGCTCACCCCTCTCTTCCTCTACCTTCTTGGTGTCTCCTCCGTCCAAGGATTCAAGCCGTTACGCCGTCGAAATTTCGGTTTGGCTCAAAGCTTGATAGGACCGTATTGCCTTTGGGCAAGGGGAAGTTCCACCCTTTTTATTTTTATTTTGGCCATAGATCGAGACCGCTACGTGCGGGTTGATCGGGTGCCTAAACCCTTCCCGATCGATAACCGAAGCCCCTACCCTAAAACCTTTGGCAAACACCGGTATATCAAAGTCATATTTAGCACTTCGGTGCTCAAAATATCGATTTGACGGTTTCTCGGGTCACCAAAAGCTTCGGGTGGCGACTCTACATTTTCATTAAAAGCGAGCGCATCGCTGCGACGGGTTCGAGAGGATCCACGGTCGCACACCACCAGTGACTGGTTCGTCTGCTCCACCTGTTCACAGCAAATCACAAATAATAAATATACGCATAGGTAATTATACAATATATATTTTTAGAGAAAGTGAAGACCCAACCTAAAATAAAGAAATTTAGAGAGAGAAAGTGAAGACCCAACCTCTAACACCAAAATTTAGAGAGAGAAACTGAAGACCCAACCTCTAACACCTAATTTTAGAGAAAGTGAAGACCCAACCTCTAACTCAGAACTTTAGAGAGAGAGAAAGATAGGATAGGAGAGATTTAGAGAGAGAACTCGCAAGAGCTTCCTCCTCTTCTGGTTTAATATATATATATATATATATACATATGCGATTTCTCCGACGACTTATTACCGCCGGATGTAATCAATCAACGACCGTCCCAACCAACCATTTTAGGAGTCGGACTTTCTAATGAGTTTTGGCACATGATATTAGAACAGTTGTAGGTTGCACTAATAGTTTGGCACAAACCCCCGTATAGCCATTGATCTAAGAGAAATTAAAATATTAATATACAAAGCCTTATGGGACCTAGTTGAAAAAAGTCTTAGCGACGGAACCCCTTAAAGTCGTCCAAACTTTCAATCCAACGGATTAAAATTTTAGAATCGGGTCCACCACGATATGTGTTCGGTCCAAATTAAGACCCATCAGATTGGGATGGGAATCACACCCCATTTAATGAACGGGACTTGTTTGGATCTTGGGCTCTTGATTCGAATCTAACCCAATCCGATTAGTAACTAGTTAGCCGAACTGACCCATTGCAAAGACCTTGTCACCTATATAATTATTTTAATGACAAATTGTCACAGATACCCTCATTGGCCATTTGAGTCAAGATAGTTATGAACCCATGAAATGACTCTACACGCCTCTCGTAGAAAAATATAACAGGTGAAGGGGAAACACTTAGCTTATATATGGTTATATTATACAAATCTTATTATCACTTTTTAATATAGTCAAACGTGAAATCATTCCCCTTTTTACTCTGTTTTTAATCTGTATTTAAACCGGTACTATTTCTTTACAAGAACTTTATTCTCTGGTCTTCATGTCAATTTTATTTATGAATATGCAATGTTTAGGGTGCATGATAGTGTCTTCTTATATATGTTCATCATCATCATCTGACATTCATCATGTCGAAAATCACGATAGGGCATACGCATATTAGTTAAGAATAAGATATGATACACAAAATAAGCCTTCGCCACAGTGAGATTTCTTTCATGGTCACCTGTTACTTGGAATGTAGGCGTCTATGTACGGATGCAACCCTCTATGGTAATATGGAATGCCACATGAAGTACATCCAAGTTACTATGAAACCTATGCCTTGGAAAGCGTGATTTGTGAAGCTTATCGTACCGTGGCCCATTCTAACTAAGTTTTCAGTAAAAATGAGAAATGAATATGTTAAGATACATGTATGTTAAGAAAGTGGGGACTTAAGCCCACGTAAATATAAAATCAGGGCGGGGACCTAAGCCCGTAATCGAAAAATTATATGATATGTAAGACACGCTGTGAAGGCGAGCTAAATATTAATTAAGTTTCTACACGTGTCATACCTTACGAGCCACCGTAAGGGCCTAACGTCTGCAGCCAAGACAAGTCTTAAGGACATTATAGCCTTGTCTCGAACTAAGGGGACATTGTGGTTATTCTGCCGGCAACCTCATCTGGCTGGATGGTGGTTTATGTTATGATATGAAGATTAGGTGGTTATCTACATGTGGAATTTACCCTAAGACCTTTAGAGCCATTCCCCCAATCCTTAGAAGTCACCCCTACACCCTAGAATCCCTTCCCAGACCCAACTTAAACCCTTCTGGCTGTTGATGGGAGGAGAACTATATAATTTCATACAAACCATTACCAAGGATGTGCTTTATATCATTGGCAAGAGGTCTTCTTTAGCTTTCCAACAAGCCAAAGATCACCCAATTTGGAGCTACGGTTCGGAAGTTATGGCAGATTAAATTTTCACATAAAATCATAAAAATTTTGCTCTGGCGTGGATATTACATACGCCCAGCCAATTTAGCCCCAGATTAGTCAGGCGTATATATTATATACGCCTACCTTTTCTGGGGGAAATTTGGCCGGGCATATATAATATATACGCCCAGCATAGCTGGGAGCCACCACGGGCTTCATCTTCCCAGGGCTCCCCTATTTTTGATGAAATTTACTGTTCCTAAACTGGGCGTATATAATATATATGCCCAGCTTTGCTACAGTAACTGTCATCAGTTGCTCAAATTTCCTTCTTCTGGTTTGACCTGTTGACCATCCCCTTGGTTGAGGTGGGTGGCTTGAGATTGGTTGCACCCTCTTTGAGCTTATTGGCAACCCTTAAGTCACCCATGGTCTCACCCCATCATCCGCCATTGAAACCAGTTTCCCAAAACCCTAGGACCTTGAAAACCTAGAAAACCTTAGATGGGGGATTACCTAATTGGTAAACCAATTTCCTCTTAAGTAAGCCCCTAACCCTTCCCTTCTCTATAAATAGAGAGGCCCCCCCTATTCCAAAAGGGTTGAAGTTTTGGTTGAAAATTTGGTTGATTAGAGTGCTTAAGAGAGAGAAAGTCTTAGTGAGAGAAAATGCCATTTATTTTCCAAAATTCTAGCAAGCTTAGATCACCTATTCCACCACATTTCAACCATGAGATCACCTTCTTTTAGCCAAAACTTATTCCTTAGCTTCACTCTACACCCCTTACCTATCAAATCTTTGTATTAGAGTCCATTTTCATACCATTCAAGCCATCGGAAGCCCGCCCAAGCGAGGATCTTCCACGGTGCAACAAGGGCCCGTGAGCTCCGGCTCACCCCTCTCTTCCTCTACCTTCTTGGTGTCTCCTCCGTCCAAGGAGTCAAGCCGTTACGGTGTCGAAATTTCGGTTTGGCTCAAAGCTTGATAGGACCGTATTGCCTTCCGGCAAGGGGAAGCTCCACCCTTTTTATTTTTATTTTGGCCATAGATAGAGACCGCTACGTGCGGATTGATCGAGTGCCTAAACCCTTCCCGATCGATAACCGAAGCCCCTACACTAGAGCCTTTGGCAAAGACCGGTATATCAGAGTCATATTTAGCACTTCGGTGCTCAAAATATCGATTTGAAGGTTTCTCGGGTCACCAAATGTCCCGGGTGGCGACTCTACATTTTCATTAAAAGCGAGCGCATCACTGCGACGGGTTCGAGAGGATCCACGGTCGCACACCACCAGTGACTGGTTCGTCTGCTCCACCTGTTCACAGCAAATCATAAATAATAAATATACACATAGGTAATTATGCAATATATATTTTTAGAGAAAGTGAAGACCCAACCTAAAATAAAGAAATTTAGAGAGAGAAAGTAAAGACCCAACCTCTAACACCAAAATTTAGAGAGAGAAACTGAAGACCCAACCTCTAACACCTAATTTTAGAGAAAGTGAAGACCCAGCCTCTAACTCAGAACTTTAGAGAGAGAGAAAGATAGGATACGAGAGATTTACAGAGAGAGCTTCCTCCTCTTCTAGTTTAATATATATATATATATATATTCTTGCGATTTCTCCGACGACTTATTACCGCCGGATGTAATCAATCAACGACCATCCCAACCAACCATTTTAGGAGTCAGACTTTCTAATGAGTTTTGGCACATGATATTAGAACAGTTGCAGGTTGCACTAATAGTTTGGCACAAACCCCCGTATAGCCATTGATCTAAGAGAAATTAAAATATTAATATACAAAGCCTTATGGGACCTAGTTGGAAAAAGTCTTAGCGACGGAACCCCTTAAAGTCGTCCAAACTTTCAATCCAACGGATTAAAATTTTAGAATCGGACCCACCACGATATGTGTTCTGTCCAAATTAAGACCCATCAGATTGGGATGGGAATCACACCCCATTTAATGAACGGGACTTGTTTGGATCTTGGGCTCTTGATTCGAATCTACCCCAATCCGATTAGTAACTAGTTAGCCGAACTGACCCATTGCAGCACTGTGTACATAGTCACCTATATAATTATTTTAATGACAAATTGTCACAGATACCCTCATTGGCCATTTGAGTCAAGATAGTTATGAACCCATGAATTGACTGTACACGCCTCTCGTAGAAAAATATAACAGGTGAAGGGGAAACACTTAGCTTATATATGGTTATATTATACAAATCTTATTATCTCTTTTTAATATAGTCAAACGTGAAATCATTCCCCTTTTTACTCTGTTTTTAATCTGTATTTAAACCGGTACTATTTCTTTACAAGAACTTTATTCTCTGGTCTTCATGTCAATTTTATTTATGAATATGCAATGTTTAGGGTGCATGATAGTGTCTTCTTATATATGTTCATCATCATCATCTGACATTCATCATGTCGAAAATCACAATAGGGCATACGCATATAAGTTAAGAATAAGATATCACACACGAAATAAGCCTTCGCCACAGTGAGATTTCTTTCATGGTCACGTGGAACTTGGAATGTAGGCGTCTATGTACGGATGCAACCCTCTATGGTAATATGGAATGCCACATGAAGTACATCCAAGTTACTACGAAACCTATGCCTTGGAAAGCGTGATTTGTGAAGCTTATCGTACCGTGGCCCATTCTAACTAAGTTTTAAGTAAAAATGAGAAATGAATATGTTAAGATACATGTATGTTAAGAAAGTGGGGACTTAAGCCGACGTAAATATAAAATCAGGGCGGGGACCTAAGCCCGTAATCGAAAACTGATATGATATGTAAGACAAGCTGTGAAGGCCAGCTAAATATTAATTAAGTTTCTACACGTGTCATACCTTACGAGCCACCGTAAGGGCCTAACGTCTGCAGCCAAGACAGGTCTTAAGGACATTATAGCCTTGTCTCGAACTAAGGGGACGTTGTGGTTATTCTGCCGGCAACCTCATCTGGCTGGGTGGTGGTTTATGTTATGATATGAAGATTAGGTGGTTATCTACACGTGGAAATCACCCTAAGACCTTTAGAGCCATTCCCCCAATCCTTAGAAGTCACCCCTACTCCCTCGAATCCCTTCCCAGACCAAACTTAAACCCTTCTGGCTGTTGATGGGAGGAGAGCTATAGAATTTCATACAGACCATTACCAAGGATGAGCCTTATATCATTGAAAAGAGGACTTCTTTAGCTTTCCAACAAGCCAAAGATCACCCAATTTGGAGCTACGGTTTGGATGTTATGGCCGATTAAATTTTCACATAAAATCATAAAAATTTTGCTCTAGCGTGGATATTACATACGCCCAGTCAATTTAGCCCCAGATTAGTCAGGCGTATATATTATATACGCCTGCCTTTTTTGGGGGAAATTTGGTCGGGCATATAAAATATATACGCCCAGCATAGCTGGGACCCACCACGGGCTTCATCTTCCCAGGGCTCCCCTGTTTTTGATGAAATTACTGTTCCTAAACTGGGCGTATATAATATATATGCCCAGCTTAGCTATAGTAACTGTCATCAGTTGCTCCAATTTCCTTCTTCTGGTTTGACCTGTTGACCATCCCCTTGGTTGAGGTGGGTGCCTTGAGATTGGTTGCACCCTCTTTGAGCTTATTGGCAACCCTTAAGTCACCCATGGTCTCACCCCATCATCCGCCATTGAAACCAGTTTCCCAAAACCCTAGGACCTTGAAAACCTAGAAAACCTTAGATGGGAGATTACCTAATTGCTAAACCAATTAGTTCTTAAGTAAGCCCCTAACCCTTCCCATCTCTATAAATAGAGAGGCCCCCCTATTCCAAAAGTGTTGAAGTTTTGGTTGGAAGTTTGGTTGATTAGAGAGCTTAAGAGAGAGAAAGTCCTAGTGAGAGAATATGCCATTTATTTTCCAAAATTCTAGCAAGCTTAGATCACCTATTCCACCCCATTTCAACCATGAGATCACCTTCTTTTAGCCAAAACCTATTCCTTAGCTTCACTCTACACCCCTTACCTATCAAATCTTTGTATTAGAGTCCATTTCCATACCATTCAAGCCATCGGAAGTACGCCCAAGCGAAGATCTTCCACGGTGCAACAAGGGCCCGTGAGCTCCGGCTCACCCCTCTCTTCCTCTACCTTCTTGGTGTCTCCTCCGTCCAAGGATTCAAGCCGTTACGCCATCGAAATTTCGGTTTGGCTCAAAGCTTGATAGGACCGTATTGCCGTCGGGCAAGGGGAAGCTCCACCCTTTTTATTTTTATTTTGGCCATAGATTGAGACCGCTAAGTGCGGGTTGATCGGGTGCCTAAACCCTTCCCGATCGATAACCGAAGCCCCTACCCTAGAGCCTTTGGCAAAGACCGGTATATCAGAGTCATATTTAGCACTTCGGTGCTCAAAATATCGATTTGAAGGTTTCTTGGGTCACCAAAAGCTCCGGGTGGCGACTCTACATTTTCATTAAAAGCGAGCGCATTGCTGCGACGGGTTCGAGAGGATCCACGGTCGCACACCACCAGTGACTGGTTTGTCTGCTCCACCTGTTCACAGCAAATCACAAATAATAAATATATACATAGGTAATTATACAATATATATTTTTAGAGAAAGTGAAGACCCAACGTAAAATAAAGAAATTTAGAGAGAGAAAGTGAAGACCCAACCTCTAACACCAAAATTTAGAGAGAGAAACTGATGACCCAACATCTAACACCTAATTTTAGAGAAAGTGAAGACCCAACCTCTAACTCAGAACTTTAGAGAGAGAGAAAGATAGGATAGGAGAGATTTAGAGAGAGAACTCGCAAGAGCTTCCTCCTCTTCTGGTTTAATATATGTATATATATATATACATATGCGATTTCTCCGACGACTTATTACCGCCGGATGTAATCAATCAACGACCGCCCCAACCAACCATTTTAGGAGACAGACTTTCTAATGAGTTTTGGCACATGATATTAGAACAGTTATAGGTTGCACTAATAGTTTGGCACAAACCCCCGTATAGCCATTGATCTAAGAGAAATTAAAATATTAATATACAAAGCCTTATGGGACCTAGTTGGAAAAAGTCTTAGCGACGGAACCCCTTAAAGTCGTCCAAACTTTCAATCCAACGGATTAAAATTTTAGAATCGGACCCACCACGATATGTGTTCGGTCCAAGTTAAGGCCCATCAGATTGGGATGGGAATCACACCCCATTTAATGAACGGGACTTGTTTGGATCTTGGGCTCTTGATTCGAATCTAACCCAATCCGATTAGTAACTAGTTAGCCGAACTGACCGATTGCAGCACTGTGTACATAGTCACCTATATAATTATTTTAATGACAAATTGTCACAGATACCCTCATTGGCCATTTGAGTCAAGATAGTTATGAACCCATGAATTGACTCTACACGCCTCTCGTAGAAAAATATAACAGGTGAAGGGGAAACACTTAGCTTATATATGGTTATATTATATAAATCTTATTATCTCTTTTTTTATATAGTCAAACGTTAAATCATTCCCGTTTTTTCTCTGTTTTTAATCTGTATTTAAACCGGTACTATTTCTTTACAAGAACTTTATTCTCTGGTCTTCATGTCAATTTTATTTATGAATATACAATGTTTAGGGTGCATGATAGTGTCTTCTTATATATGTTCATCATCATCATCTGACATTCATCATGTCAAAAATCACGATAGGGCATACACATATAAGTTAAGAATAAGATATGACACACGACATAAGCCTTCGCCACAATGAGATTTCTTTCATGGTCACGTGGAACTTGGAATGTAGGCGTCTATGTACGGATGCAACCCTCTATGGTAGTATGAGATGCCACACGAAGTACATCCAAGTTACTACGAAACCTTTGCATTGGAAAGCGTGATTTGTGAAGCTTATCGTACCGTGGCCCATTCTAACTAAGTTTTAAGTAAAAATGAGAAATGAATATGTTAAGATACATGTATGTTAAGAGAGTGGGGACTTAAGCCCACATAAATATAAAATCAGGGCGGGGACCTAAGCCCGTAGTCGAAAAATGATATGATATGTAAGACACGCTGTGAAGGCCAGCTAAATATTAATTATGTTTCTACACGTGTCATACCTTACGAGCCACCGTAAGGGCCTAACATCTGGAGCCAAGACGAGTCTTAAGGACATTATAGCTTTGTCTCTAATTAAGGGGACATTGTGGTTATTATGCTGGCAATCTCATCTGGCTGGATAGTGGTTTATGTTATGATATGGAGGTTAGGTGGTTATCTACACATGGACCTCGAGCAATAGGCTCGAGCAGCGATCCTGACACAAATCATTTAAGCAAGATAAGTAAGATACGAAATACGTTGTGTAGGCCTATGGAGTAATAATAAGACTTACAAGTTGTCACGTGTGATAAGTTAATGAGACAAATAGGAAAAAAAAAAAAAGATAAGAAAACTAGAAGCATCATGTACCCTTCATTTTTTTTATATATATTTTTCAGTTGAGCTATGATATGCTATGAGTTATGAATATTTTGGTCATTTTATTTTAAACGCAGATTTTATTTTTTAAAATACACTGAAACTCAAGTGATTGCACACATGATCACCTGAGTAAGTTATGGTGGATCGATTGTGCAACCCACTGAGTTTACGCGACTGAGTAAACTCACCCCACTTTAAAAATCTAACAGTTTAAGGTAAAGATTCTGCTTATACCGTCCTTGATGACACGGTAGCTACTGATCCAGAGACGGCTCATATAAACGAGGATGTCGGCTACCACCTTGATGAGAACGTAGACCAGACAGACTTTTACCAGCATTGAGAGCCCTTTTACTCTAGTTTCACCTTTATTTCTTAAGAGATTTGTTTTAGCCTTTGATACGTTGTGTGAGTTTACGTTTGAGACCGTTTTTACCTTACGTGAAACTGGTTTGATTTGATATCCTAGATGCATGGGTAGGACCAAGTACTTTACTAATATTGTCTACTTTTTTTGCTGCTAATTTATGAGTCTTTTATCTTCTATTGCTATCTTAAATGCCTAGATCCATATGCTAAGTCAAATTTTAGATTATGTGTATGTCCGCTTATCCCCTTAACCAGCGTGCGATGTCATAACACGAAATTCTAGGCCCTCTAGATCGGGTAAGGATTCTAGGTCGTGATAGAGAATGGTATCAGAGCCTAGGCTTTACTTCCTTTAGGGACTAAGTCGTACGATAGCACTAACATACAATGTTTTGTGAAATCAGGAATTGATGGCTCCACGATGTAGGGAAGCAAATAGCTCTCAGGTGAATGAGGCCTCATCACATGAAGGTCCTTAAGAATCTGAAGCGACGCGCCTACTACTTTAGATGGCGACCACATTCAATCAGCAAATGACTTAGCTGACGCAGTCGCACCAATAAGAAAGGACTCAGCTACTGCACGAAATGGAAGTGCAAAGAGAACAATAAAGAGAAGCAGTCCAAGAGTTGGTTAATCAACGCTAGCCTACACCTCCATGCGAGAACCTACCATACACCCCGGTCGAATTTCAATTATTGAGCAGAGCTCGACCTCCCTATTTCCATGGTCAGCATGACCCAGTCGCTGTTGAAGATTGGATAAGTACAATTGAGAAATTCTTTGGGATCTCCTAACCTGAAGAACACGAAAAATTGAAGTTGACAGCGTTCTATTTGGACCAGGAAGCAGGGAACTGGTGGAAAGCAGCCAAGAGAGCTGCAGATCGAAACAACGAAGAAGAGTGGACTTGGTAGTAATTCAAAGAAGTCTACTTCAACAAGTATATCTCAGCGGCCACCAGGGTACATAAGAAGAAAGAATTTTTGGACCTACGGCAAGGGAACATGACGCCCGATCTGAGGCCAAGTTTGACCATTATCCAGTTCTTTGGGAATTTGATCGCAGATGAAGGCGATAAACTCTTCGCATTTCAGAATGGCTTGCGACCATTCTTTCAGGAGAAATTGGCCACGTTGAAGATAGAATCATACGGAGAACTTGTGGATCGTGCTCAGATCCATAAAAGAGAATCAGGTGAAATGCTTAACAGGAGGAATGCCAGATTGGAAGTTCAAAAAGGTAAAGCTAATCAAAGGGGCTCTTTTGGCCCACAGAGGCCAATCCCAACTTTCGCCCAGAGAACAACATTTCCCCAGGCTCAGTACGAAAACAAAAGGCCACATCTCACACCACAAACACAAGTGGGTTCCACCTTCCCAGGAGGAAATGTCGTTCCACCGCCATGTCAGTCACAACGACAGTTCACACCCTATGAACCTTGCGCAAGATGTGGCAGGAGACACGGGCCTGGAGTGTGCATGCAAGGTACCGATAAATGTTTTCGATGCTGAAAAGAGGGACACAAGGTTAAGGACTGCCCCGAGAGAGCTCCAATGTCAGGCGCTCAATATAGTACTCAAGCAAAGCCTACAAGCCAGGGCCGCATATTCACAATGTCGCAGTAGGACACTATGGCTAGCGACAAAGTTATTCAAGGTACATTTACTACTTTCAATCAAGTTATCTTTCTTTATGTATCTCAAAGTTTATTATCATAAACTTTTATTGTGTGAAATCCTTTGTATGAATTCGATAAAGCTCAAAACCTTATAGTTATACTAAAAAAAACATAAATAAATAAAATTTGACATGCCTTATTTTAACAAGTAACCTCTCCGTTTATCAACATAAGGGCGACACTAAACACTTAGCTCTTTTTCTTATAGACTTAGGGTCCACAAATTCTTTCATCAGTCCAGGGTTTATGTCAGAAATTCAAGCTGATCCCATACCCTTAAAAAGGAGATTGACTATCTCAACACCGTCAGGGAACACCATGATGGCTACTTTAATCTGTCGAGACACGATAATCAATATTAAAAGTCATGATCTTTCGGTAGATCTCATAGTGTTGGAATTTCAGGATTTCGACATCATTTTGGGCATGGACTGGCCAGCCACATATCATGCCACGGTTGATTCCTTCTCTAATGTGGTCACCTTCCAACCACTCGGAGAGCCTCTATTCAAATTTCAGGGAATTAAAAGGAAGGGGGCACCTTTAGTGGCAGCATTCGACGAGGATCAAGACACGACAATCGATCCTACAAAAATCTCAGTCGTCAGAGATTTTGTCGACGTATTTCTTGAAGACTTACCCGGTGTACCACTTGATCGAGAAATCAAGTTCAAAATCGATTTGATTCCGGGGACCACACCAATTGCCAAGGCACCATACCGGATGGCCCCTACAGAATTAAAGGAACTGGAAATACAACTCAAGGAACTTTCAGATAAGAAATTCATCAGACGAAGTCAGTCACCATGGAGAGCCCCAGCTCTCTTTGTAAAGAAAAAAGATGGTTCGATGAGGCTATGCATCGATTACCGTTAGTTGAATAGTGTAACTATCAGAAATCGATACCCTCTCCCTCGTATCGATGATTTGTTCGATCATCTCCAAGGTGCCAAGTATTTTTCTAAGATTGATCTTAGATCGAGGTATCACCAGCTGAAAGTGAGAGAAGAAGATATTCCAAAAATGTCTTTCGCTTACAAGAATGGGTTGTATGAATTCTTAGTCATGCCATTCGGACTAACAAATGCCCCAGCTGTATTCATGGACCTAATGAATCGGGTGTTTAGAAAATATCTTGATGAAATAATCATAGTATTCGTAGATGACATCCTCATCTACTCACGATCAGAGGAAGAGCATGAGGAACACCTCCGTCTAGCACTTCAGATACTCCTAGATCACCAGTTATATACTAAACTCAGTAAGTGTGAGTTTTGGCTCAAACAAGTGACCTTCCTTGGCCATGTGGTGTCAGCTAAAGGAGTGACCGTCGATCCTTCTAAGATCGAAGCAGTTACAGAGTGGAAAGCACCAACGAGTGTCACTGAAATCAGGAGTTTCCTTGGATTGGCGGGTTACTACCGTCGCTTTGTTGAAGGATTTTCACGTATTGCTCTACCGCTCACCTGCCTCACACGGAAGAATGTCAAATTTGTGTGGACCGATGAATGTGAAGCAAGTTTTCTATAATTGAAGAAGTTTAGTACTACACCAATCCTCACCTTACCTTCTACTTCGGGCACTAGTGAATTTGAAATATTCACGGACGCACCTCGCCAGGGACTTGGTTGTGTTCTTGAATAAAGTAAGAAAGTTGTCGCTTATGGGTCAAGACAGCTCAAACCTCACGAAATGAACTATCCGGTTCATGACTTGGAACTGGCTGCAGTTATCTTTACCCTCAAACTATGGCGATACTATCTCTACGGCGAGACGTTCAAGATATATACAGATCACAAAAGTCTCAAGTTCCTATTCTCACAAAAGGACCTGAATTTGAGACAACGTAGATGGATGGAATACATGAAAGATTATGACTGCTCCATAAATTACCACCCCGAAAAAGCTAATGTCGTCGCTGATGCACTCAGTAGGAAATCTTCGGCACTGTAGGCCAGATTAAAAATTTGGAAGCCCTTTGATGAACTCGCCCATGAAGACATTTACCTCCAAGAAATCGATGATGGTGTATATTTGGCAAGAATCATGATGTGTCCGTTCATTTTGGACAAAATCAGGGAAATACAGCATATGGACTAAGAGATCTTTAAAATCATCGAAACCATTGGATCGAAACCCAATTTCAACCTTAGGACTGATGGGACGTTACTCTTCAGGCAAAGACTGTGCATACCCAATGACTCTCAAGTGAAAAAGGAGATACTTGATGAAGGTCATAAATCAAGATACTCAGTACATCTAGGCAGTACTAAGATGTATCGAAATCTAAGAAATTGGTATTGGTAGCGGAATATGAAGTGGGAAATAGCCGAATACGTGTCGAAGTGCTTAGTGTGCCAACAAGTTAAGGCAGAAAATCAGAAACTGGCCGGACTCATACAACCCTTACCCATCCCAGAATGGAAGTGGGAAAACATCTCTATGGACTTCATCGTAGGTCTACCAAAGACGATAAAGAAGAACGATGCCATCTGGGTGATAGTTGACAGATTGACTAAGTCAGCTCATTTCTTACCATTCAAGACTACTACAAATGGGAATAAACTTGCTGAAATTTATCTAAAGGAGATTGTCAAACTACATGGAGTCCCAATCAGCACTATCTCTGACCGAGACTCAAAATTTTCTTCAAAATACTGGACAGCCTTCCAAGAAGCACTGGGTACTCGATTATATTTTAGTATTGCCTTTCACTCCCAGACGGACGGCCAAACCGAAAGAATGAATCAAATAGTGGAAGATATGTTAAGAGTGCATGCTTGACTTTCGAGGGAATTGGGATGAACACCTTCCGCTGATCGAGTTCTCTTACAATAATAGCTACCAAGCAAGTATCAGAATGCCCCCTTTCAAAGCTTTATGCGGAAGAAGTTGCAGAACGCCATTATGTTGGGATGAGGTTGGAGTAAGAAAGATGCTTGGACTAGAACTAGTCCAAACTACGACTGAGAAAGTCAAACTGATATGTGAACTACTTAAGATAGCCCAAGATCGTCAGAGAAAGTATGCCGACCCTCACCGTTATAATTTAGAGTGTGAGGTCAGCGAACGAGTATTCATTCGCGTCTCTCCGACCAAGGGAGTCATGCGCTTTGGAAAGCGTAGGGAGCTGAGCCCCAGATATGTAGGGCCTTCTGAAGTTACCAAATGTGTGGGCGAGGTTGCGTATAAAGTCACTCTACCGCATTAATATACGAGAATCCATTATATTTTTCACGTATCAATGCTGAGGAGATATATTTATGACCCTTCACACATAGTAGAGATAGAACTTGTCGATATAAAGGAGGATCTCACCACCATAGCGAGACCGACCAAGATTATCGACTGAAAAGTTCAACTGTTCAAGAACAAAATGATGACATTGGTGTTGGTTCAATGGCAACACCTCACGCCAAAGGAGGCAACCTAGGAGAATGAAGACGACATCAAAATAACACATCTTGAACTTTTCGAGTAACTGGTACGTAATTTTCGAGGATGAAATTTTTTTTGTAGGGGGGAAGAATGTTATGACCTAGGTAACTTTGGCTCAAATGAATGGCGATAGATCTAGGATTCACCAAGAGGGTGTACGCGTTCAGACACTCTATCCTGACCCACACAAATTCTAAATTTAGGAAATTCTATTATATTACGGTTACAATTTAAAGAGAAATTAAAATATTTATATACAAAGCCTTATGGGCCCTATTTGGAAAAATTCTTAGCGACGGAACCCCTTAAAGTCGTCCAAACTTTCAATCTAACGGATTAAAATTTTAGAATCGGACCCACCACGATATGTGTTTGGTCCAAAATAAGACCCATCAGATTGGGACGGGAATCACACCCCATTTAATAAATGGGACCTGTTTGGATCTTGGACTCTTGATTCGAATCTAACCCAACCTGATTAGTAACTAGTTAGCCGAACTGACCCGTTGCAGCACTGTGCACATAGTCACCTATATTTTTATTTTAATGGCAAATTGTCACAAATACCCTCATTGGCCATTTGAGTCATGATAGTTATGAACCCATGAATTGACTCTACATGCTTCTCGTAGAAAAATATAACAAATGAAGGGGAAACACTTAGCTTATATCTGGTTATATTATATAAATCTTATTATCTCTTTTTAATATAGTCAAACGTGAAATCGTTCCCCTTTTTACTCTGTTTTTAATCTGTATTTAAACTGGTACTATTTCTTTACAAGAACTTTATTCTCTGGTCTTCATGTCAATTTTATTTATGAAAATGCAATGTTTAGGGTGCATGATAGTGTCTTCTTATATATGTTCATCATCATCATCTGACATTCATCATGTAGAAAATTACGATAGGGCATACGCATATAAGTTAAGAATAAGTTATGACACATGACATAAGCCTTCACCACGGTGAGATTTCTTTTACGGTCCCATGAAACTTGGGATGCCACATGAAGTACATCCAGGTTACTACGGAACCTATCCCTTGGAAAGCATGATTTGTGAAGCTTATCGCACCGTGGCCCATTCTTACTAAGTTTTAAGTTAAAATGAAAAATAAATATGTTAAGATGCATGTATGTTAAGAAAGTGGGGACTTAAGCCCACGTAAATATAAAATCAGGGCGGGGACCTAAGCCCGTAACCAAAAAATGATATGATATATAAGGCACGCTGTGAAAGCCAGCTAAACATTAATTAAGTTTCTGCACGTGTCATACCTTACGAGCCATCGTAAGGGCCTAACGTCTGCAACCAAGACAGGTCTTAAGGACATTATAGCCTTGTCTCGAACTAAGGGGACATTGTGGTTATTCTGCCGGCAACCTCATCTGGCTGGATGGTGGTTTATGTTATGATATGAGGATTAGGTGGTTATCTACACGTGGACCTCGCGTGATAGGCTCGAGTAGCGATCCTGGCACCAATCGTTTAAGCAAGATAAGTAAGATACCAAGTATGTTGTGTAGGCGTATGGAGTAATAATAAGACTTACGAGTTGTCACGTGTGATAAGTTTATGGGACAAATAGGAAAAAAAAAAGATAAGAAAACTAGAAGCATCATGTACCCTTCCTTTTTTTTATATATATTTTTCAGTTGAACTACGATATGCTATGAATTATGAATAATTTGGCCATTATATTTTAAATGTGGATTTTATTTTTTAAAATACACTGCAACTCAAGCGATTGCACACACGATCACCTGAGTAAGTAATGGTGGATCGATTGTGCAACCCACTGAGTTTACGCGACTGAGTAAACTCACCCCACTTCAAAAATCTAACAGTTTCAGGTGAAGATTCTACTTATCCCGTCCTTCATGACACGGAAGCTGCTGATCCGGAGACGGCTCATATAAACGAAGATGTCGGCTACCACCTTGATAAGAACGTAGACCCGGCGGACTTTTACCAGCATTGAGGGCCCTTTTACTCTAGTTTCTCCTTTATTTCTTGAGTGACTTGTTTAAGCCTTTGATACATTGTGTGAGTTTACGTTCGAGACCGTTTTTACCTTACATGAAACTGGTTTGATTTGATATCCTAGATGCCTGGTTAGGACCAAGTACTTTACTAATGTTGTCTACTTTTTCCGCTGCTAATTTATGAGTCTTTTATCTTCTAATGCTATCTTAAATGCCTAGATCCATATGCTAAGTCAAATTTTAGATTATGTGTATGTCCGCTTATCGCCTTAACCAGCGTGCGGTGTCATAATACGGAATTCTAGGCCCTCAAGATCAGGTAAGGATTCTGGGTTGTGACATATTTCCTTGGTTGATTTCAAATTCATACTACAATGTAACTAGTGTTGTCCATCCATCAATATGTTCAGATCTTTAGATTATTAAATTGTAATATATAAAAGAGTCAACTTTTATTTTATCTACTTACTGATCATGCAATATGATTATGTCATACTTGCACACATCTTTGAATCTAATTAACCTTTTCATTACCTCGTTTACTCAAGTACAACATCCATCATATTTATATATAAAATAAACATAAATTTTAATTATATAAGTATAGTTTATTTAAAAATTCAATGAAATTATTTAGTATGATAATTTCCCACGGATGAGGTATGACATTCGCAAATGCTTATTCAAAAGAATGGAATCTACAAAATGATGTACTTCTTCAATCTTATTACAGTCTCCTACAACTTTTTCAATTTTTGTTGTCTTATCTATTCTTATTTGATTCTCATTTGAAAATGTCTTCTTTCTGTATTTTTTGTCTTTCACATTTTCATTTGCTATACCTAAATTTTTTTAAAAATACTACCAAACTTATCCATTGTCCTATCACACATTACCATGTTAATAGTGGTCTCCAAACGGCCCGTGGCATTGGATGTGAAGTCATCCATGCGAATTTAACAGCTCGAGTCAACAAGGCTACAGAACTAGGCTTAGTCATCCAATTACTAACTAACCATTTTACTTTTTGGCAGAAATACTCGTTGCTTACTGAGGCGGGGTGCTAGGTTACTCGGTAAAAAGGGTCCTAAACTTCTCTCAATTTTTTTTTTCTAATTATTTAAAGCTGTGACCACTTTTAGATGTTGCATCAATTCATGTTAGATGGCAGAAAAGATTCATGCTAATTACAACCTTCCAATATCCCATTCACGTATCCCTGTGCAAAATGTGATGGATTTTAAGGTATGGTTTGAAGTTAAGGGAGCCACCATTCTAACTAAACACACCTTAAAATAGGGAAATATGATGTGTCCGCTAGCCGCTATTCCTCTATTTCCCTAACTCACATAAAAAATCTCCACAACTTTTAATCAATTTCGGTAATGAGGTCACTGTAGATTCGATCGACTAGATTTACCGATCAATTGATTATGAGACGATTGTTTTTTGGTTTTTTAACAAAATAAAATGAAATAAACATAATAGTTTGACACACGCCCAAACCTGAACCAGTCATTGTCCTCAATGTCTAAATCATTATGATAGCACATGAAAATCAGAGGGGCACCCCCAAACCTGCAATAAAAATACTTCCAAAACTTTTTCCGTAATAATGTTAGTCGATCGATAGATATTTTGAAGTAACTAATCATTCGATAATCAAAAAGAATAATCCGAGAGAAATTGAAGAACCATCATTCTTAATTGTGTTGTACTGATTTAGATAGGGTAGGAAAAACTATCAAACAAACATTGATAATCAATGGAAATCCATGGACAAATTTTTTTTGGTATCAAGGGAAATCAAATTACTATAGAGTGAAACAAATACTTTAATGTCCATAAATGAAAATGCAATTTCAAAAGTATACCACCGGTGACAGCCGTATGTCACACAAACAGTGGTATCTAAAAAAATATACGTGGAAAGAAAAGAGACAACTATTATGAGAATTTCTCCTAATTTATACCAAGTCCATATCTCAAAAATTATTCTAAGGATAATAATCTTCTAGTGGAAGATATTCCTCATCTTCTGGTACACATTCGGGATATTCCTCAAGTTTAGGATTCTTGCCAACGTCGGTACCTGTGACCCATAGTGTTAGGGTGAGCTAAAAGTCCACATGCTCAGTAGGGTAATCCCAAATACCAATCATACCTTATATTTCCAATACATAGATATTCAATGATCAGCCAGTGTCAATAACTATGATGTCAATACCAAGAGTCAAAGTGTCATTTGAGCTCGAATTGTCTAATCTACAATGGAGTCTTAATATCAATGTAAGAGATCTAACAGTTACATTTCATATGGGTGTCTAGTTACAGAAATTTCCATTTTCATGCAAAAATTCAGTTATGGTATCTTCCATTATATTTTTGCTTCAAATGCTACTTCATAGTTTTATGCATGACTTAAATCATATAACTTAAAAATCTCTAATGCAATATAGCGCTAAAGCAGATGTCAATGTCGATGGGAATCTTAACCATCGTCATTTAATGAATAATTTTTGCAGAGTTCCCAAGCTCCTACATTGCGAGGAATACATGTGTGATTCGATAGGCTGTCATCATGGTTCAATGTGTGCAATAGCATGGTTCAATATGTGTCATGCTGCAATAGCACGGATCAATATGTGTCGAAGCACGACTCAATGTTCAATGTGTGCAGTCGCACAGGATTCATTCAAATGTTTAAATCACATGCAATATTCTACAACATAGTATTGTATTCATACTTCATAGCTAATTCATAATTAAATTTAAGATTTCAATGTTCAATGAGAATTCAATGTTCAATGGAATTCAAATGTTCAAAATGGGTACAATATTAAATGAGTTTCAAATGTTCAATGAGAGTGTAATGTTCAATGGGTTTCAATGTTCGATGAGAGTGGAATGTTCAAAGTATTCAATATGCGAACGATATTCACTGGGTTTCAAATTTCTAATTCTAACAGTCATAAGGCCATTTGCTAACTCATTAACTCATTAAATGTCCATGAATCAAAGTATAACATATAAATGCGCATTAGAATTCCCCAACCTCGGGTCCTAACGTCGCAAGAAGGAAGTGAAATGATCTCTACCAATGGCGACCGATTCCCTCTTCTACATCGCACACATAAGTGATATATCAATGGTCTATAAAAATTATGAACAATTTGCAAGTAGTTATTACAAATCAACAAGAAGAAACTTAAGACAAAGGGCTGAAAAGGATAAAGGTCGACATGACTCGCTAGAGTGACAAGCGATAGTTGCTAAAGCGACTCATTCCAGAAAATTTTTTATGCATCCTTCGACATCTTGATCGAGTGACAAGTGATGCTTGCTCAAGCAACTCATTCCAGAAAAGATTTCGTGCAATTTTTGACATATCACTGGAGCGACAACGAAACTTGCTCGAACGACATTCGGTCAAAAGTTTGCCCTCATTTCTTAAGCGTCCTCGCTCGAGCGAAAAGTGAACTCGCTCAAGCGACCCTGGGCGAGTATGAAAATAAACTCTCTTTTCTGACTCGAAATCGAAGTCCAAAATAAGAAATAAAATCTGAAAATATGAACTATGATTCTGTTAATCAGTGAAAAATACCATTTCTCACCTCCTAACCTGACCTTTAATGGACCTTTGAGCTGATTAATAATGTGTTTTGAGTGTTGTTGTATAGTTAGCAATAGTGTGCAGTAAAGTGTAGAAAAACTATGCAGCTAAGGTTAAAAGGAGAGAGATATGAGTCAACCATTGACTGATGAAGACACCCATGCATGACAGAGAATTATAGCAGACTGACATAAGCAGCAGAGGTTCAGAAAAGAAGGGTTCGAGCAGTTGAAATGCACATGTCGAGAGGATCTGATGTGCATTCGAACAATTCGTAGATGTAGAGTGAACCTGTCGAGTAGTGGCCTGGAGCTGTCGAGCAGTTACAACAAAGAGAGGCAACCTGTCGAGTGGTTCAATCTCAAGAAGAGGAACTTGTCGACTTGTACACTTGAACTACTCAAGATTAAAAATTCTGAAGCAAAGATCTTGTCGAGAAGATGTGTGAACCTATCGAATTGTATATCTGGAGCTTTTAACTTGTCGAGAACCTGTCGAGAGGTACTCTGAACCTCTCGAGATGCGAATTTTGAAGTTCCGACCTATCGATTGAGATTGCTACAAAGATTTGATGCGTGAGTCCAGCTGATATCTGTCAGCATTGGAGGGCAACTTTGGAACTCAAACAACACAAAGGAGAACTGACCTAACTGCCTCACATGTGCTCAACTGGTTCTAACAAGATTTTGGGAAATTCTTAGAGGAAATGTAGCCACCTCATGAGGTTTGGTAACAGAATTGATTCCTCTCTTCTCTTATTGGCCAAAACAGATCTGAGGCATTTGGGGATGTGTATAAATCGAGGGGACTACAACAGATGTAGGCATCGAGTGTTTGAGTAATTTTGAATTATTTTTCTGCCTAATTCTAGTCTTCTTCTTTCTCTTCTATTTTCTCTTTAGTCAACCATGGTTGGCTAAATTCTTTTAGCAGCTAGGGTTAAGTTAGATCTGTAAATTGAGTGGTGTGATAGCATTGTGTGAGGATTGGAGAATGTAGAGACTGCAGATCTGAGAGTAATTTGTTATAAGTTGTTGTTAGATCAATGAATTATTAGTTTTAAAGATCATTTAATCTATAGATCTTTTGATTTCCATCAAATTTCCATAGATTTTATGCTCCTATGGATGCTTGAGCTTGTAGCTTTGCATCCATAGCATCTGTAGTGGTTTTCTTGTTTCAATTCTTTCCCCCATGACTGGATTACATCCATGGGATACTTTGTGATCATTTGGATGGACAGAGTATAACCCTAAGACTAGTCCATATCTCAGGGCAGATCTTGATTATTCTACCTTGCATTTGAGCTTGTAGCCAAATGAAGGATGGCTACAGATCCATCCTCTGCTCTTGTATTTTGCGAATCAATTTCACAGTTAAACTAACCCCAAGCTATTAATTCTCCACATTTGAATTTTATTTTTACCAAAAATTTTGCTCTCTTCTTCGAATCTTTCTTCTTCCTATTCTTGGTTTAGTTTTTAAATCTGTTTGTAATTAGATTTAATTTCCTATTGTTTTAGTTTAAGGTGACAACCAAACTCTCTCTTTTTCCTGTTTTTCCTTAATTTTAGGTTAGAATAGGAATAGGTTGCCAGATCTGTAGTAGATTTGGGGTTTTCCTAAAATTTAGATCACATTTCTCTGTAGACTAACTCTTACTTACTTTAAAACTTGCTACAACAGTCCTGATCTTGTAGGCTATGTTTAAATTGCTGATGTTTTTATGCTGATTTAATCCATTCCATCTGTCATAGTTTTGCTGCCATAGTTTTGCCATCACATTCTTTTCATAAAACTATTAGCACAATATGTTTTTGTATCTGGGCATCAACAAGAGAGAAGACAACCCATTGTGGATGCCCTCTATTCTTTCTCCAAGGGTAGTTTTTCAATGCCCCTGAGATGATTTTCAAGGGGATGGTTGATATTAATGGAAAGATCATGAAGAGGCAACTTGTGCGGGGTTTGCCCTACAGCAGACTCATTACTGCTTTGATGAAGAATGGGAAGTATGTTTGGAAAGAGGGAGAGCTTATTGTGGACTTGCCTCCTATGGAATTTGGGAAGAAGTCATGGTCAACCAGCAGAACCATGATGGGGAAGAAGAAGAAGCAATCGGAGGGTCCTTCAGAAGAAGCTAATGTGGTCACCAACATAGTTGCTGGCATTGCTACTACTGCTGACCGTTCAGCATCTGTGCCCATAACCTCTTTAGTTGCAGCAGTAGAATTTTTAGCATGCCCCACTGTGGTCACCACCTCTGCTGTCAGTTTGGTACCAGCCACCATCACCTCACTTATTCTTTCATCTTTCATGCCTACTAGTTCCACTTCCATACCTTCCACAATCACCAAATCCACACTTGTGTTAGCTCCTCCTATCACTAACCGATTGACCCTACCCACTCCCACCATCAAGAGCACATACCAGAGAAAACCCCAACAACCTAAACCAACACCCAGTATATCTAGCCCATCCAATCCTAACCCAGAACCTATAATACCTGACCCACCTTCACCATTCACCTATATAGCCCCTAGTACTGATCCAATTCCTTCTCCTACCCATTCCCTTTCACCTATCCATACCCATGCCTTGGAGCAATTTATTACTGAAGGGTACTCTACCATGATTAAATCCATTGTGGAGGATATTGGGCATGAGTACACCCCACTTCTTGATTATCCACAACCTGACCTTTTCCACCATGCCCCTACCTCACCTTTTCAACCAATTCCACCTACTCAACCTGCTACCCAATCCTTACCTAACTCATTTTCTCAAATCCTTTCCCTCCTCACTTCTATCCAGTCCTAACTACATATAAACACTGAGAACCAGTCTATCATGCAAACCTGCCTCCATTATATCCAGTCCACCTTACTAACTTCCACCTCAACCACCCAACCTCATATCCCTACATCTATACCTGAACCTATACTTTCTCCCCAGCCTTCACCTTTTGTGGCTACAACTATTGCTGCGACTCAGACAGATCTTGAGTCTGAGGAGCTGGTTCTTAGCCCACCTACCTTTACCTCTTCCTCCACCCAGATTGATTTTGGGGAAGACGACCTACCTTTACCCATGATATCCTTGTCCTTTTCCTCCACATTCATCCAAACTAAGCCCCCTGAGGAGGAGCTGCCCCGGTTACTATCACTTATGAGGAGGAGTTGGCACCTATCCTTTCACCCCCATCATCTCCACTCATCTACTTTGACCTGACCACCACTTGTCCTCTAATAGAGGACCCTGCTAAAAAGGCCATTGTCCTTGCTTCCTCCATTCCCATTCCCCCATGTTACACCCTCACCAAGGCTATGGGTGCTGACCCTTATGTCAGGAGAGATGTTGAGCTGCTGGTGGAGAATGTCACTGCCATGGTGATGCAGCCACATGAAGGGCAGATAGCCCAGATCAAAGAAGACAATGAGAGGGAGCTGAAGAGGCATTAGAAAATGGTGCTGAATTCCCTGGACCTGTACAAAGTGTACAAGATTAAGTCAATCTGGTTGGAAAAGTTTGTTGCCACACTTTCCTCCACATTCTCAGTCCTGAACCCTCATGTGCCCAAGGGCATATCATTCAAGGAGCCCTCCAGCACCAAGCCAAAGAAGGCAGCTGCTACAAGATCCAAGGCTGCAAGCTACCTCTGTGAAGAAAGAGAAGGGCAAATATGAATGGGCCCCCCTTTTGAATTAAGTTCAGACTCGAATTCTGATTAGGATTTAGTGTAGCATTTGTACTTAGGTTTTGATTGTCTTTTATGTTTTGAAATGTATGTATATTTTTAGTCTCTTGTTCATGTTGTACACTATTAATTTTGTTCATAAAAATGTCTTTTGTTTTCTTTGTTTGTTGCTTGTTTTCTTACTGAGGCACATTCCTGTTTTCTGTGTATGTGTTTTTCTTTTGCCTATCTTGCTGTCCCTCCCTACCTGCCCCTTGAAATAGTGAGGACACTGTTTATATTAGGTTTGGGGGTATGGCAGGGTAGACATGAGATGGTTAAGCTAAGTGTAGTAGTGTTAGTAAGATTAAACCAAATAAAGAAACATTTCACCTAAGCAATTTTGAAAAAGGAAAAATTAAAACTGTATAGCAGACTGTTTAATGCTGAGATCCTTTAAAAAACTTAGCACTTCTATGAAGGAGATCATTAAGAAATCTATGTTATAATCATTATATAGTGAACCAGTAAAGAGAGAAAGAGGTAAGAACATGCCCTATGAGTTCAAATGAGGACCATACCCAGTGAGATTTTGGCCCATACAAAAATTGAAGAAGTTTTTTATTTTTTGGCAATTTTTGTGCTCTAAGAATTGGCTGACTCAAATTTTTTTGCTAGAAGTTAGGCATCTCTAAATTAAAACTGTTCAACAGAACTCATGATACTAAGGACATGATGTAAGGCCATCCTTTGGACAGTTTGAGCTTAAAAGTCCCTACCTATTCAACTGACCTTAGCATACACTGTTTGAGCCTTAAAAGTCTTATTTCTTTTACATACACCAAAGTGAATGAACCTGCACCTCATTGATCTGATTTAGCCTTGCCCTCACTTTGAGAATTCAGAAGGTGGAGAAGAAGGTGTTGAAGATGGTGGAGAAGAGTTCAACAGTTGGTGAAAGAAGAAGAAAAGCAAAGTTGTAAACAACAGTATATCAGTTGGAGATGTGGGGCAAGTCAAAAAGTCAAAAAAAAAAAAAAAAAAAAGAGAACAAAAGAAAGAGAAGTCACTTGATTTGAAAATTGAAAAGAAGACAAGAAGCTGATGTTGGTGTTCTAAGTGTGCATGATTTATTTGTGTTTTGAAAATAGGTTTGCAAATGCTAAGTTATACTGAATCTGGGAAAAAAAATAAAGAAATATCAGCACAGAGAGAAGTGAATTAGCCTGCAAGATCAGGGCCAATTGTAGCAAGTTTTAAATGTAAGTGAGTAAAAGATCATCCACAGAGAATTTGTTTAAAATGCAAGATAAACCTCCAGATCTGAGCTACCAGATCTGGCCTCTTATCCTATCTACAGAGCACATAAGATGGGAGGTTGAATTTGTCACATTAACTAAATGATAAAAGTAAAAGTTAAACGAAATAATGCAGATCTGAGTTGGGGGAATTTTGATGTAAATTTATAAAAATGGAGAAATAATATCTAACTTTAATTTGGTCCTTGAAACACAATGAGAATGACTGCAGGTCAAATGAGAGATGATCCAATCTTCATCTGGCTACAAGCACAGATGCAAGAAAATTAAATCTAACTGAAGGATTAAATTTAGGCTTATGGTTATGGTCTGTCCACTTCAATGGCCACAGATCATTCAATAGTCTTTAATCTAAACCCTTAATTCAGAATAAGAAATATCACTACAAATGCTGTGACAGATTAGGTTACAAACACTAATTCCCACAGGGTTAATGAATCAAGGGAAATTGCATGAAAAACAGTAAATCTAAAGGAGTCTAGTGCAATAAGGAGATCAAAGGAAACCCTTAACACGAATCCAATTGAGAACGTACGGTTTACAGCAACCTTTTCAAATTCACATTTACAATTACAAAGCACAGCTTAAACAACTCTCAGATTTGTAGTCTTGAATACAATCCTCTTTTGAATTACAGAGATATCTCACAGCTCTCAATTGCAAGTAAAAGTTATGCTATTACAAAGTTTCAGACAGGCAAGCTGATCTAGAAATGGGGGAATAGGAATGAAACTCAAAATCTGGATACCCAAATTGGGCAAATGGTTCATCTATTTATAGTTTTCCCCAGGTCTAGCTCAGATCGACGACCAATCGAAGTGCTCGATCTCAGATCAACTAATGGTAGTCGAGCACAAGGATCCAGATCTATTCTGGCCAATCAGAATTGCTCGATCTGGTTCAGCCAATCAGGCGACATAAGCATCAATTCTGTTATGCAATTTGAAAATCTGTTAGAGCTTCTAGAAGTTCCCGCCAAGTGATTTAATCTTCGGGTGCTCACATGGGGTGGAATATGCCTTCGCTTCGTGCTTAGAATCTTTTAGAATGTCCCTAGGTTTTTAAATGCATTGGGACACGTGAAAAAGATTACTGAATTACCCTTGCAGAAGCTAGGAATCTCCAGAATACCATTTCGCATAGTTTAGGGAACTTTTTCAAGTCTTGTGACTCAAGCTCTTTTCGCAAAGTTCGTGTTCGTTGCAAGGAGTTCTCATCTTTTCGAATAGGTCAATCATCCTTTCGAAGAGTTCAGGTGCTCTTCGAAAACTAAGCCTGGAGCTTTTAGTTCTTTTCGCAGAGTTCAGGTTCTTTTCGAAATGTTCAGATTCTTTTCGAAAAGCACTCTGTAGTGCATTTTTCTGTTCGAATTGCTCCTCATTTCTTTTCTGGGTTGAGACTAGGTCTTTGCTTCTTCAGTTCAGGCATTTTGACAGCTAGTGAGGTTGTCCCTTCTCTTTCTTCCTTTGGATCGACATGGATTATCATCTTTTTGGCACTTTTAGGCTGCTTTCATGGTTAAGCCTGTCTTTATTGTTAGCTATAACACAAGCACTTAAAATACTTATTTAGTTCTCTCAAGGGTCTATCAAGGCCCAGGTTACAGGGTGGAAAATAGTATTTTCTAGTTCTCAACACACCCTCAAACCTAAGCTTTGCTTGTCCCTGAGCAAAGTCAAAATTCAAAACAGAATAAAAAGCCACTTTTGTAGGGAACACAGTTGCATTTAGCATATACAACAAGCCTTTCAAACCCCTAGGTGATCTCTAGTGGAGGAGTGAAGTCTCCTGAGGGTTTTCAGTGAAGGTACCCACAAACTTCTCCAATAAATCCGTTAATATTAATGCAGTTCTGTTAAAGCAGACTTTCATCCAATCAGATTATTCACACCTGCATCGGTCAAGTTATAAGATGATTTTCACGAAAACATCAGTTCAAAATTGAAATTCTGCTGTAACTCTTTTACCATTCACTTGATTTGTGTCAAAAAGTTTCTAAAAGAAAAATTAGTGAAAAGCTTGCCTTCTATTTGAGAATTCAGTTTTGATGTTACCCCAATGAGTTGATTTCAAACCCAACTCTCTCCAGGATTTTCACTCAACATGCAAATAAGAGGGTTGTACCATTTCACACAGCTCAAGAGCAGTTACAGCCCTCAAATAGGACTGTAGGCATGAGCATAGGCATTGCTCTTTAGTTCTGAATTCATTGCTCTTTTTACCATAGATTACACAGGTCCTTATCTCCATGTGACAGCTCAATCCATCATTGATCAGCAAGGACTTTTCTTGGGTTGTAATGTGGCTTATGGGTGAAATTTATCAAGAATAAAGGGGTGGAATGGAGTTCAAAATTGAGAAGTCAGTCAAGATAAGGAGGTGATAGACACACCTTCTTCAATCCGACACAATTTCATCTTCTTCTCTGAATTTTCAAAGCCAAAGTGGCCATCTTTTTTCTCTTTCTTTTTCAAACTTCCAATGAAATGCCTTCTCCTTCTTTTCTTTTTTTTTTTTAATTTATTTTATTTTATTTTTTATCAAGGTAACATTGACTGGAATGCCACATTTTTTCTGCTGATACATTATTGCCTTCAATTATGATTCTTCTTCTTTTATCAAACTGTTACTCAATTCTCCTTTCTTCAGCTTCCTTCCCTTTATCTTCTAACTTCTCAGAGTGAGGATTAGGCAAAATGAGGTTTATGAGGTTTCAAAGAAATCTTAGATTTATAAAGCTCAAATGGTGTGTATCAAGGGCAGTTTCAAAAGGTGGGGCTTTGTAAGGTTCAACTATCCAAAAGGAGGCCTTACATCATGTCTTTAATATCATGATTGTTGTCAAGTTATTTCAATTTGAAAATGTGTAACTTCTAGTGAAAAGAAGCAGGTTCAAACAGTCCCAAGAGCAGAAAAAATTGCCAATTCATACCTCCAAAGAATACATTTCTGCAGGCCCAAATCTCACTGGGTGTGGTTTTCTATCAAATTCCTGAAGTATATCATCACTGTTTTCTCTCTTTTTAAGTTCACTACAACATCAAATTCTTTTTTTTTGGAAATTTTCTGACATTCACTTCATGAAAGTATTAGAATTACACTAGAAATCAATTTTGAAAATCAATTTTAAAAGCAAAATTTTAACTTCCTCATTTTCAAAACAACAGGTGTGAAATTCCTTCATTTTCAAAAAATAAAATTCTGCTGATCATAAGCTGCATTGATGTTAACTCAATTATTGACATTTCTGCCACACCCCCAAACCTATGGTGAGCAGGGTCCGCACTGGTCCAAAGCAAAGAAAAGAAATAATCAAGCAGAAATCGTAATGACAAGAAGAAAGAACAGAAATGCACAGTAATTACACAAGAAAAACCAGAATTTTATATTACAAACTCATAACATGGATAAGTACAATGTGATCTAATAACTGGGGTCAAAATCTGTATCATAAGTTGGTTCAATGGGATCAGAACTGGAGTCACTGTCAGAGTCAGAACTAGAATCAGTATTGGAGTCTGAACTCGATTTAGCCTTCTCCTGGATTGTGTGTTGCAGCTCAGTGTATTCCTCAGATTAGATCTTTTTGGTGAGGCCAATGTACTTTCCAAGTCTAGTAGTCCTCAGTTTTTCCTGTTCAAGCTGTGCTTGCAACATGGTCACCTTGTGCTGCTCACTCCTAACCATCTGAAAAGTTTGATCCAGCAGGTCCTTCATTTTCTCTCTCTCAAATTTCATGAATAACTCTAATTTCCGAATCTGGTTTTCATAAGGGGTTCTAATGTAAGCTTGCAAATCAGCTAACCCCTTGAGGACATCTCGACAGATATATGGATTCTCTTCCATAGCCCTTTTGAGAGCGGAAAATCTGGGAATGGGAATGGAATGGTAGGGGACCAAAGGTATCCCAGCTGTGGGAGTGGGAGAAGAGGGGTCTAGAAGAATGACCTCAGGGTCGGTCTGATTGGCTTGATCCGAGAAAGTGAGGAGAGGTGAAGGGGATTCAACAAATACTACCTCAGGTTCTGTTTGGGTAGCATGGTCATCAACAGCAGGTACAGTGGCTAAAGTAGTTGTGTGGGATGTGGAGGCTAAGGTTTGGAGAAGGTCATTGGTCACAGACTGATTATCTGTGTTGATCTGTAGTTGGGCTTGGATGGATTGGAGAGAGGTAAATATTTGGTTAATAGATCTAGGTGTGGGTGTAGTATGCATAGTAGGGGCTGGTAAAACTGAAGTGGATGGTGGAGGTGCAATGGGTGAAATGGCTGTAAAGGGAGAAGTAGCCAAGTGAGTGAAATGAGGAGGGTCAGTTATATGGACAGATTCAAGCCCAACGTTTTCAAAAATAGACCCCAGCAATGATGAATAAGCCTCTGTAGTGAAAATCTCAGGTTCATGGGTATGGGTTACTTCAGGTGTGTGGGCTGAAGGAGCAGGTGAACTTGAGAGGCTTTGGAGAAGAGGAGTGCTAGGAGATTGTTCAATCAAATCTGTGGCCAGGTCTTGGGCATTGGTGGGAGAAATTGGTGGTGTGAGTATGGCTGGAGTGGTTGGTGTAGAGGGGGAGTCTGCAATTGGGATAATGGTGGGTATGGGAGATGGGACTGCTGGAATAGGTGAAGTGGCAGGAGCTGGACTAGGTGAGGTGGGTAAAATGACAACTTCTTTAAGAATGGGTGCAGCAGAAGAGCTGGTCACCACAGGAAGGACAGCTTCTTCAAGAATGGGTGCAGCTAAAGAGCTGGTCACCTCAGGGTCTGGCAAAGCAGGTTCTAAGGGAGCTGCAGGGGCAGGTTCATGTATGGCAGGTCCACTAGCAGCTGCAGATGCAGGCTCAGTAGCAATTGCAGGTGCAGGCTCACCTTCCTCTCTCATTCTTTTCAGCATTGCTTGGCTTGTAGTCCAAGCCTTTTTCCAAAAAGTATGAGGAGCTATGACTTCAAATGGCTCCTGGTCATCAATGGCAAACTTAGCTCTTAGTAGGGCTGTGATCAGTCTACCAAATGGGATTCCAGCTAATTTCTGCTCCTTTTTCAACTTGGCACTAATATCAGCCATGGCTTCAAAAATTAACATAGGGGCATTGAAAAATTGCCCCTTAGAAAAATGAAAGAGAGCCTCTAAAATTGGTGTCCTCCTTTCTTGGGCGTAGATGACATAAAACTTCCCTCAAAATTGAATCCATCAATAAAAATTGAGGTGCTAGGTCTCTCCTCATTATGGACTGTCCAGTTCCAACGATCCCTTGGGTTAAATGTGCAGCCATTTCTCTGAAAGAGGCTGCTTCTGGTGCAGCCAATGGACCAGAAGGATCATATTGAAAAGGTATCCCCAAAGCATTCCCAATGTCTTCATATGTGACAGTTAGATCACAATCATCAATAAAGATAACAAGTGTAGGGACATCAGCATCCTTCTCTGTCACTTTTACCAAGTTTTGGTACCATAATTTCACCATTCGCGGATAAATTTTCTCTGGCAGAGGGGTAAGGATATTGCTCAGTGAGGCATCCCTAATGTATTTTAAAGATAGCTGACAGTCCGGTTTGTTGACGACAAAAGTTTCATCCACGATAAGCTCAGGAATCAGCTTCTGAGCTTCAATGAATGGATTTGGCAGTACCAAATGCATAGGTAGAGGAGGAAGCTCAGGCTCAGGACTAGCAGCTGCTGGGATGGGTTCCTCATGTCTAACCTTCTTCCCTTTATCAATCCTATCAGCTCTATCCATTGATAGTTTTCTTTTGGCTGAAGCTTTGGTTTTTCCTTTTGGGGTTGGTTTGCTAATTTTCTTAGCAGAAGATTTTGGGAACATGGCAGCCAGTGATTTTTCAGCTTTCCCCATTCTAAAGTTTGTATTAACACTCCCACAACAAATGATGACACCAAATCAAACTTTACAAATGATAAACAGAGGAAATGCACAGAAAAATACCGAAATCTAGGGTTTTGGTTGAACGTGTTGCTTGCTCATCAAATCCACCGTAAGCTAAAATCCCTCTCTTCAAGCTTAAATGATCGAACAGATGTGAAGAAAAGTGTGGCTGAATTCTAAAATCACGCAAGGAAAGAAAGAAATGGGGTTTCTGTGAAACAGGACGTTCTCAGAAAGCTTTCGAATATGAAACCCTTACTTCGAAAGGGTTTAAATATGCTCAAAGTTATTTTCACAAAGTAATTTTTAAGTTTTCAAAAAGTTCAAAACAGTCCTTTTTACAACAGAGAATGGCATCAGTACCATTCGAAAAGCTAATAGCTTCAGAAACAACATTTTGAAAAGCAAATGGCTTCAGAAACAACTATTCGAAAAGCAAATCATTGCTTTGAGCGATTAGATACAAATCAGATCCTTTTATTGAACTTTATGAAAAGACAATTTTTACTTTGCGAATTAATTTTTCACATATTTAAACTTCTCGAAAAGAGAACAAACATGACTAGAAACAGAGAAATAGAAAACTATGCAAAAACTACAGAATAAAAATATATTGTACAGTTGTATACCATCAGATTTGGGGAGGTTCTTGATGATAGATGGTTAGCACATGCTCCTGGGTATTTTCAATGCATGGTTTGAGCCTCTGACCATTTACTTTCAAGATTCTTCCATCACTTGGGTCTAAAATTTCAATAGCCCCAGAAGGAGCTGCATGAATGACAGTATATGGCCCTTCCCATCTGGATCTCAGCTTTCCAGGAAAAAACTTAAGTTTTGAGTTAAATAGCCATACCTTAGAGCCAGCTATGAACTCTTTTCTCAACAAATTTTTATCATGGAAGGCTTTGACTTTCTGTTTGTAAGATCTTGAATTGGTGTATGCATCCATTCTCAGCTCCTCCAACTCAGCAAGTTGCAGTTTCCTGTGATTACCAGCAGTAGTCAGATCCATGTTCAATGTTTTAATAGCCCAAAAGGCTTTATATTCTAACTCCACTAGTAAATGGCATGCTTTGCCATAGACCAATCTGAATGGGGAAATGCCAATTGGGGTTTTATAGGCTGTCCTATATGCCCACAATGCATCATTCAGCTTAAAGGACCAATCCTTTCTGTCCTTCTTCACAGTCTTTTCCAGTATATGTTTGATTTCTCTATTGGAAATCTCCACTTGTCCACTGGTTTTTGGATGATATGGAGTAGCTACTCTATGAGTCACAGAGTATTTTTTCAATAAAGCTTGAAAATGTTTATTACAAAAATGGCTTTCCCCATAACTGATAATAGCTCTGGGAAAACCAAACCTGGAAAAAATGTGATCCTTTAAAAATTTCAGAACTACTCTGTGATCATTGGTTTTAGTGGTTGTGGCTTCAACCCATTTGGATACATAATCCACAGCTACTAACATGAAATTACACCCATTGGAAGGAGGAAAGGGACCCATGAAGTCTATCCCCCAAATATCAAACAATTCCACTACCAAAATGGGCTGTAAAGGCATTGAGTTTCTCTTGGAAATGCTGCCCAATTTTTGGCAGTTCTGGCAAGACTTACAGTGCTGCAGAGCATCTTTGAAAAGTGTAGGCTAATAAAATCCACACTTCAAAACCTTTGCAGCAGTTTTGTTTCCACTAAAATGACCTCCACAGGCCTGTTCATGACACATAGAAAGTATGCTATGAAATTCTTCTTCAGGGACACATCTTCTTATTATTTGGTTTGCACAAATCTTAAACAGATAAGGATCTTCCCAAATAAAATGTTTAACCTTTGAGAAGAAAAGATCTTTATCCATTTTATTCCAATGTTGAGGAATTCTTTCAGTAGCCAAAAAGTTGACTATGATTGCAAACCAAGGGGTGTGTATATTAATAGCAAAAAGTTGCTCATCAGGGAAAGATTCATTGATAGGCAGCCTATCAATCTTAGCAGTTAAAATTCTAGACAGGTGATCAGCCACCACATTCTCCACACCCTTTTTATCTTTGATATGTAAATCAAATTCCTGTAATAGGAGGATCCACCTGATTAATCTTGGTTTGGTGTCCTTCTTAGACAGAAGGTATTTCAAGGTAGAGTGGTCAGTTGTTGTGTAATTGAGTTGTGCATCAATCATTGATCTACTGGCATAAGCTATGACATGAGGCAGCTTATCCTTTCTCTGTCCAAAGACAGCTCCCAAAGCATAATTTGATGCATCACACATCAGTTCAAAAGGCAGTGAATAATCTAGAGACTGTAATATTGGAGCTGAAATCAAACAGTTTTTTAAGAATTCAAATGCCTTCATGCATTCATTGTTGAAAACAAAAGGGACATTTTGGCACAATAAATGACAAAGAGGCTTGGTTATTTTACTGAAGTCCTTAATGAACCTTCTGTAAAATCCAGCATGTCCCAGAAAACTTCTGATCTGTTTAACAGTTTTAGGAGGTGGTAAATGTGCAATTATATCAATTTTTACTTTGTCTACCTCAATGCCCTTGTGGGAGACAACATGGCCAAGGACAATGCCCTGGGTGACCATGAAATGGCTCTTCTCCCAGCTCAAAACTAGATTGGTTTCTTCACATCTCTGTAACACCAATTTGAGATGATGTAAACATTGGGCAAAATTGTCTCCATAGATTGAAAAATCATCCATAAAAATCTCCATAAATTGGTCAATCATATCAGAGAAAATGGAGTACATGCATCTTTGAAAGGTAGCAAGAGCATTACAAAGACCAAAAGGCATTCTCCTATAGGCAAAAGTGCCAAAAGGGCAAGTGAATGTGATCTTTTCCTGATCTTGTGGGTACACAGGAATCTGGTTGTAACTCGAGTAACCATCAAGAAAACAGTAATAAGCTTTTCCTGCTAGCTTATCTAAAATTTGATCAATGAATGGGAGAGGGAAATGGTCTTTTCTGGTCATTCAATTTAATTTTCTATAATCAATACAGACCCTCCAACCAGTTGTTTGTCTGGTTGCCATAAGCTCACCAGAATCTAAGGTTACAACAGTGATTCCAGATTTCTTAGGTACCACTTGTGTAGGTGCCACCCAAGCTGAATCTGAAATGGGGTAAATGACCCCCGCATCCAACAACTTAGCAACCTCTTTTATGACCACTTCTTGCATATGAGGGTTCAACCTCCTTTTCATTTCCCTAGAAGGCTTTGCATCTTCTTCCAAATGGATTTTATGCATGCAAACAGCTGGATTGATTCCTCCCAAATCAGCAATAGTCCAGCCAATTGCCCTTTTATGTTGTTTCAAAACAATCAACAGCTCTTCCTCCTGCTCCTTTGTGAGGGAGGAAGAAATAATCGCAGACAATGATTTATGGTCTCTTAAAAACACATATTTCAAATTTTCTGGCAACTATTTCAGTTCTACATCAGGTGGGCTGAGAAAAGAAGGTAGCAAAGGTACCTTAGCTGTTTGTGGAAGGGGAAGAATAGCAGGTTTCCAAGAAGAGAAACTTGCTGATTGATTATGAGTTCCTTGCACAACATTTACTTCCTCAGACTTTGAGGTACAAAATGTTTCTTCCTCATAATTTCCCCAAGCATCTTTAGAATCTGTGGTTAAATCTTCACACTGCAAAAACTTGTGTAAAGTCCCTTCCATCAGTTCATCCAATAGATCAACATGAAAACATTCCTCAGAGCTGAATTGAGGCTGTGTGACTGCATTATAAACATTTAATTTCACCTTCATATTTCCAAAAGAGACTTCCATAATACGGACACGCATTGAATGCAAGCATTTGTGCTGTGAATGGTCTTCCCAAAATGACAGGGATGGAAGTTTTGCTTTTTGTAGGTTCCATGTCCAAAACTAGAAAATCAGCAGGATAGAAAAATTTATCTACTCCTACCAATACATCCTCAATCATCCCAACTGGCTTTCTTTAAGATCTGTCTGCTAGTTATAACACCACATGAGTGGGTTTTAATTCTCCCAAACCTAGTTTCTCATATACAAAATATGGAAGCAGGTTGACACTAGCACCCAAATCTAATAAAGCCTTTTCAATGGTATGTTCCCCAATAATGCAAGGGATTGTGGGGATTCCAGGATCTTGAAGTTTTGGAGGTGTGGTAATAGGCAACACCTGATTAACTCTTTCCATAGAAAAGACCTTCTTGGATAACTGTATCCTAGACTGTCTTTTGTGAGTGCAAATATCTTTCAAAAATTTTGCATATGCTGGAATTTGTTTGATTGCATCAAGCAAAGGTAGATTTATCTTGACTTGCTTGAAAGTTTCCATCATTTCATCTATTTTTGTGTTCCCTTTATCAAAAGGGGATACAGATTTCATGGCATGAGGAACTAGTCCTTCATCTACAACTTTAGAAGCATTATCAGAATCTTTTTGATTTTTTTGTTTTTCATTTTTTTTATTTTTCTGAGGTACATCAGTACCCCCACTGCTAACATTACGCTGCTCCTGCTGCATATCTTTGTCATTTTCCTCACTTTTTTCTTCTTCAGTACCCACTTTGTAATTTATAATTCTTCCACTTCTCAAAGTTGTGACAGTTTTTACTTCTTTATGTGAAATAGAAGCCTCTCCAACCATGAACTGTCCTTTGGGATTGTTCAAAGGTTGGCTGGGTAACTTTCCTTCCTCTCTTTTGGCCAAAGTATTTGAAAGTTGACCCAATGTTTCTTCAATCTTCTTTATGCTCTGACTGTGAAAGTTCACAGTCTGAGTTAAAGATCCTAAATTCTAGAGTGAATTTAGGACTTGATCTTCAAAAGAAGGGGACCTGGAAGGGACTTGAACTGGAGCAGATTGCTGTACAGGTTGTTGTGGAATGGCTGCTGAAAATTTGGCTTGACATAAAAATTCTGTTGATAAGGCTGAGCAGTTTTGAAAGGCATTTAGTTCTTTGTTTGCTGCTGCTGTTGTGATTGATAATTCCTCTGGCTCCACCTCAAATTGGGGTGCCCTCTCCATGGATATTCATTTGACTGCATCTGTCCAAATGATTGGGCAGCGTGAGCTTGTTCTACCACTAGATCTGGGAATTGTGGTGCAGCGGGACATTGGTCAAGTGAATGAGTAGGGGACTGGCATATCAGACATGCCTCCTCTACTCTTGCAACCATTGGTTTTTTAAGTGAGTCCATCAATCTATCAAACTTTGTGGTTAAATTATCCATCTTTCTTTCCAACTCATTCACCTCATAAATCTTTCCTTTGGTGGTTTGCTGATTGTTCAACCTAGCAGGATTCCCAATATCTCTTGACAAAGATTCCTGTTGAGTTGAGTTTTCACCAATTACTTCAAATAAGTCCCAAACCTCCTCAACTGTTTTTTGCAAGTAAGTGCCTCCACAGGAAGCATCTACCATATTCTTGCCTTTTTGATCAATTCCTTGATAGAAGCTTTGAACAAGCTGCCATCGGGGAATTTGATGATGAGGACATTGCCTTAAAAGTTCCTTAAACCTTTCCCATGCTTCATGGAAAGTTTCAGTTGAGTTTTGTGAGAAGGAAATAATACTTTGTCTCCATTGGCTTGCTTTAGACATAGGGAAGTATTTGGCTAAAAATTGACACTGCAAATCATTCCAAGAAGTGATACTATTTGGTACTAACATAGACAACCATGCTCTAGCTTTGTCCTTTAATGAAAAAGGAAAGAGCCTATGCTTGGTTGCCTCTGGACCAAGTCCAGCTATGTTGAATGTGGTGCAAAGAGACAAGAATTCATCCACATGTTTGTATGGATCTTCCTTACTCAACCCATGGAAGGAAGGAAGCATTTGGATAGTCGATGATTTGATCTCATAATTTTCTTCAATAGTAGGAAATTGAATGCAAAAGGGAGAATTATAAGCACCAGGTGTAAAGTAATCCCTCAAAAGTCGAGGTTCTTCACCCATAGTAATGCTTTTTTGAGAGTCTGTGATGTTTATGCAGTTTTTTCAACTTCTAAATTTAGAGGGACAATCTCAGGGCTGAGAGTCCTCCTACCAAACATACAACACAGAATAGAGAATCATATTATGCACAGCAAACCTTCAGAATTTCTTTTAAAGTAGATTCCCCTCTTCAAAATGGATATGAATAACTGCACGGATATAAACAATAGAATAGTTTAACACTGATGTAAAAATAAAAATGAAAACTTAGGTCTACCTATTTTAAAACAAATTCCCCGGCAACGGCGCCAAGAACTTGTTGGTGTTCTGAGTGTGCATGATTTATTTGTGTTTTAAACACAGGTTTGCAAATGCTAAGTTATACTGAATCTGGAAAAAAAAATAAAGAAATATCAGCACTGAGAGAAGTGAATTAGCCTGCAAGATCAGGGCCAATTGTAGCAAGTTTTAAATGTAAGTGAGTAAAAGATCGTCCACAGAGAATTTGTTTAAAATGCAAGATAAACCTCCAGATCTGAGCTACCAGATCTGGCCTCTTATCCTATCTACAGAGCACATAAGATGGGAGGTTGAATTTGTCACATTAGCTAAATGATAGAAGTAAAAGTTAAACGAAATGATCCAGATCTGAGTTGGGGGAATTTTGATGTAAATTTATAAAAATGGAGAAATAATATCTAACTTTGATTTGGTCCTTGAAACACAATGAGAATGACCGCAGGTCAAATGAGAGATGATCCAATCTTCATCTGGCCACAAGCACAGAAGCAAGAGAAATAAATCTAACTCAAGGATTAAATTTAGGCTTATAGTTATGGTTTGTCCACTTCAATGGCCACAGACCATCCAATAGTCTTTAATCTAAACCCTTAATTCAGAACAAGAAATATCACTGCCTCACGTGTGCTCAACTAGTTCTAACAAGATTTTGGGAAATTCATAGAGGAAATGCAGCCACCTCATCAAGTCTGGTAACATAATTGATTCCTCTATTCTCTGATTGTCCAAAATAGATCAGAGGCATTTGGGGATGTGTATAAATAGAGGGGACTACAACAAATGTAGGCATCGAGAGTTTCAGTAATTTTGAATTATTTTCCTGCCTAGTTCTAGCCTTTTTCTTTCTCGTCTAATCTCTCTTTAGTCAACCATGGTTGGATAAATCTTTTAGCAGCTAGGTTAAGTTAGATCTATAAATTGAGTGGTGAGATAGCATTATGGGAGGATTGGAGAATGCAGAGACAGCAAATCCGAGAGTAATTTATTGTAAGCTATTCTTAGATCAATGGATTACAAGTTTTAAAGATCATTTAATCTGTAGATCTTTTGATTTCCATCAAATTTCTATAGATTTTATGCTCCTATGGATGCCTGAGCTTGTAGCTTTGCATCTATAGTATATTTAGTAGTTTTCTTGTTTCAATTCTTTCCCCCATGACTGGATTATATCCATGGTACTCTGTGACCATTTGAGTGGACAGAGTATAACCCAAAGACTAGTCCATATCTCAGGGTAGATATGGATTATTCTACCTTGCATTTGAGCTTGTAGCCAAATGAAGGATGGCTGCAAATCCATCCTCTGCTTTGCTATTTTACGAATCAATTTCACAGTGAAACTGACCCAACCTGTTAATTCTCCACATTTGATTTTTATTTTTAGCAAAACTTTTGCTCACTTCTTCAAATCTTTCTTCTTATTCTTGGTTTAGTTTTTAAATCTATTTGTAATTAGATTTGATTTCCTATTATTTTAGTTTAAGGTGACAACCAAACTCTATCTCTTTTTCCTATTTTTCCTTAATTTTAGGTTAGAATAGGAATAGGTTGCCAGATCTATAGCAGATCTGGGGATTTCCTAAAATTTAGATCACATTTCTCTGTGGACTAACTCTTACTTTAAAACTTTCTACAACAGTCCTGATCTTGCAGGCTTTGTTTAAATTGCTGATATTTTTGTGCTGATTCAATCCATTCCATCTATCATATTTTTGCTACCATATTTTTGCCATCACATTCTTTTCATAAAAATATTAGCACAACATTTTATCACAACAGATTTCGAAATGTAAGACAATGGAATCCAAAAATAAGAGATGATGGTATCCACCTCTTGAGGCGTGACGGTGGATCTATGAAGATCGGTGTTGGCGGAGTTTGACGTTCCACACTTTAGTTCGTCCATGATTTTCCTCCTTCCTTCTTGGTCTTGATGGTGGAAATAATCAAGGTGAGTATTGTGGAAGAGGACCCAAAAGATGTTAGGTGGGTTGAAGAAGAGGGTAGTGGCGGTTAGGGTTTTTCTTAAGAAGAAGAGAAAAGACAGAGACAAGTAGGTTTTCTTATAATTCTATTCTTACGAGGAATTCTTAAAGAGATGATGATAAGCATAACTTGTATCAACTAATGATGGAAATAAATATAAGAGTCGAGAAAGCCAAAACATGTGTCCTTTAGTTACAATGTTTTGAAAAGTCCAGGGATGCGGTGTATACCTTATTAACCACATAAGAAATTTAGGTATATCAATGATACGAAAATCCGAGTCGTTATACAACTCCTAAAACTATGAACTAATCCACATTGGATAAGGAAAAGTCCTAACCTTGGGCTATATGTGTGCCGACGCTATATGTCACAATGCGTTTTGGGTGGGGACTTAAGTCCATGCTATAAACAAAACCGAGGTGAGGACTTAAGCCCAGAATTGGACAATATTGTGACATGTGGGTTTGGCTCATCACAGAATGGTATTAGATCCAAGGATAGATCTTTTATAAGGTGGGGGCATTGAAATAGTTCCACATCGGATAAGGAAAAGTCCTGACCTTGGGCTATATATGATTGCAGACACTAGATGTCACGACGCGTTTTGGGTGGGGACTTAAGCCCATACCATAAATAAAATCGGGGCGGGATCTACGCCCAGAACCGGACAATATTGTGACATGTGCGTTTGGGGTCGACACGAGCATATTCCAAATCTCATGGGGGAGAAGAGGGGAACCACGGGCGGGGTATGAACAAGGGCCGGTGAAACTTTGGGCATCTCGAGATCAATGATCTCGGTAGCTGTTAGGTCGATGTGATTGGAGGGTGGGGTCCTCCGTACCCACTTTCTTGTGGGTTCCTCCATCTTCTTTATAGAGGCACGTATGTGAAATCAGATCCCCGTCATTGTTTGTAACTAACGGAGAAAAGGAAGTGAAGTAAAGAAGAATAATGAAAACTAAAATATAAAATAGGCTATATAAAGAGAAAAACCTAGAAAACTTTTAAAAAGAACTAAATCGACCTTCCAATTTGGACCTGGTTGAGTAATCAATTTTTGAAAATTGGTCGATCCAGTAAGTCAAATCCCAATGGAAAACAAAAAATTCCAAATATAAAATCGATCGATCGGTTAGCAATCGAGAAAAATGTTGAAAATTTTCCTATATGAGTCGATCAATCGATTTTAGCAATCAATCGAATCCTATCCGATAGTTTGGCATAGAAAGTTATATTGCAGTCGATCAATTGATTTTGGCAATCGATCGCTCGAATCCTTTACGAATGTAAGTGTTGTCAACCTGTCAAAATGGATTTACAAGATTTACTCATCATTGGGCTCACAAAAAGATAAAAAATTAAACATACGACACACAACGGATATGGGGGAATGTTCATTTGTTAGAACATAAAAAAATTACAACGCTTGAAATAAAGAATATGTCAAACAAATAAAACAAAGAAAAATAAAACAAATCCTAACTAATCCTCCTCAACACTCCGGTCCTCCACCTGAACTAATTGTGCAATCATTGCGTCGGCGTCCGCAGGCCACATGCGCTGGACCATTTGTCCGCGATCGATTATTTCAGCGAACAATGCTGCTTAATTGGTGTTGCTCCTCATATAGTGCATTAACTTGCGCTTGGAGGACAGAGATAGAGACCTCAGCGTTAAAATCTTAGGTGGCTTCTTCGAGATGTGTACAACAGACACCACGATGCTGACGTTGGGTGGGGTTCTACTGCGGTGGTGGAGGCTGAGCGGCGACGACGAGTTGCTCCCTGGCTTTGGCCTTATCGATTACATTGATGATCTTGGTTCATGAATTATAACCGAATTTGTGAAATTCTTAATCGCCATCTTCTTCCCCTTGGTAAATTGGGAAGTCAAGATGTTGCAGAAGACGCATTACAAAGTAGGGAAAGTAGAGCACCGCATGATCATTGTTCGCATGGAGAGAGAGATTTCAAAATGGCGGCGTCACATGGCTCTATGCATGAGTGCGACAACATCAATTTGTATTCGATGTTTAAGGTATTGTATCTGGTTCTAGTCGATCGATTAATTTTACAATTCAATTGTTCAATTTTTTCTGGTGAAAAAAGTACTAACTGATTCAAATCCCACTGCTGTCAATCGCGTCTTTTCGAAATTCTTGTTAAACATTGTGCATTCAATTCGATCCATTGATTTCTTCATTCGATCGATTGATTTGAAGCCGATGTCTACAAGGCGGTTGCAACATTTAAATTGATCGATTAATCTGAAGCGGTTTGAACACGAACATACTCTTTTTTTTTTCTATTTAAACTCTTCCTTATTTCAATTCTTCACACCGATCTCTCTTCCATTTTTTTCTCCATCTTTTTATAAGTTGACTCTCCACCTCTCCTAACAAAACTTCTTTGTGAAGAATGGCTTCTTCCTCTGGTGCCAGCACGTCAATGCGCTCTCGTAACCCATGGGGCAAACCTACTGAGTAGCCTAGACAATTTTATGTTGAACGATTTATTGTTTCAGAAGAGTTCATTGATGTCCTCGCTTTTCGTAACATGCTTGAAGCGGCTCACGCCCTCCCCTTTGTTCAGTCCCAATTCAAGCAATTTCCCGGGTCAGGATCAGTCACCAGTCAATCCGGGTTCTGACATGTGGTTCAAGATGTTGGGTGTGTGGCTGCTTTAATTACTACCACACCCATTTAATTTATTAGGATGTCCTATGGGTGCCTTTAGGAATAACATTTTCCTATCATGATACAAGTGGGTGTTTAACAATTTTGGATGGCCCTGGCCTCAAGCTGTCACCGGGTGCTGTCAGGTCTCATTAGGTCTTAGTCAACTAGTTGGCTGGCATAGGTTCAGAGGGGCAGGTGTTACATTATCCCCTCCTAAAAAGAGGATTCCATCCTCGGAATCCAAACTGGTAAGAGTGCTTCGAAATACCTGGTATGTCCATGGAGGTCTTGGTTTCAGTGATAAGGGCAGCAAGCCCATTAATGTCCTCTCTAATTGTCCTCAGGATTCCTTCGCTCTACCCCAATTTGGTTGTTTCCTTCATGAAATGCAATTTGGAGGTGAAAATCCTTTGCATTATTGCATCCATATGTTGTACTGCTTCACGCTTTCTTGGAGAGTTTCCTTTGAGAAGGGAAATGCAGGTAGACAGAGTGTGTCTTTCACTAATCAATTGATCGATTCACTTTTCAAGGTAAAGAATCGATGCTTTGTGCAATGCACATTAGTGGAAGAAAAGAAGTTCTCCACATGCCAGCTTTTTTCTTTTACATTTTAGTTCAGTCAAAGCCGCGAGGGGGATCACGGTGCTTCCCATCCGTGGATACATCTATTATAAAAATTCATAAAGTGTGTTTGCTCTAAGTGATAGCGTAACAATAGCGAACAATCGCAAATTGCATACACAAATAAATAGAGTTCAATCAAACTCACAGATTACAAGTAATCGGAACTAACAGTCTTATCGTTCAATCTAAGAGTCATAGTTTATACCTTCCTTTTTCTTACATAGGGCTTGGTCATACAAATGAATTAGTTGTTGAGCCTGGTCAAGCGAGCATTGGTTTGGGCACACACAGTTTCTTCCAAGAGTTGGAAGCGAACTTCTCACTCTTGGCGAATTTCTAACTTAGGTAGTGTTGCATCTAATTTCAGCCGGTATTCTCCTGTACGGGCCAAAGGAGTTGAGAGGAATTTCTCAACGGTGTATTTCTCTCCTTTGATTTTGAACATTTTTTGTTGGATGTGTCCTAGCATGTCTTTGTGATATTTTATTTGTTGCAGGTACATCCGTTCATACCTACACATCATCTTTCTCCCTTGTTGGATCTTGCGTAGAGTCTCGGGCATTCGAGCATAGGCTTCCATTTGTAGGAAGTCTACTTCTAGTGATTTGTTAGTTTTCTTATTTATTTTAAGAAAATTTTGAACAATACATTGGTCAATGCATATTCAGGTGACAACTCATAATTCAAAAAGATTTCGTAATATTCAAAACAAGTCTTTCTGCTCATAACAAGCATACATCAAGATGTAAAATAAATAATAGAATCCTAAATAATATTTCTACTCGCTCAGGGTAGAAATTTTCAGCCTGTAGCCTCTCTATGTCCATGGTGAGGTGATGGAGGCTTTTCTCCACCTTACTCAATTCATTTTGGTCATAACCATAGTTGTTCTCTATGTGGTTCAATTCAGCAAGGAGTCAGGTTCTCCTTGGTACTTTAGGAGGTGCTTATTAACTGAATTTGGCAGTTATTGTTTATAATCTATGTCCTAGAATTTTACTTAGTATAATTCCTTGTTATCAGACAGGTGATTTATTTTCACTAAATCAATCAGGAGAGTCAATCCATAAAAATTTTCAAAATAGGTAGTCGACCTATGACCACTCATTAATCAGGTCAATGTCAACTCCAAATAGTCAATATCAATCAATCAAATCTATAAAACCATTACGGTCATCTCAAAGAATTCGAATTATGTCCATGATCGGGTTATATCAAGAAAATCAATGTCATCAAAAAATCAAAATCATATCTAATGAATCAGACATATCAAATAATCAAAACTATAAAGATTATCAGGATGATATCAATCAATCAGGATATGCCAAAGCTATTTGAACTATATCAAAGAATCAATCTAGATCAAGTAATCAAAACCATATCAAACTGTGAGATCATTTTGAATCATTACGAATATGCGGAGTAATCAATTTATATCAAGTAATTAGAGTATATCAAGAGATCAAAGTAAATCAAGCAATAAGAATTCTATTATTCTAAGGTTCGGAGGTAAGCATTTGTACCTTTAAACAGACGATAGTTTTTCACATTTTCTATTCTAACTCCCAAGTAGCACTTTCGATATCTTGATTTCTCCAAAGTACTTTTACAAGGGGAATTGTTTTGGAACGCAACTGCTATTCTTTTTTATCTAGAATTTGCACTGACCTTTCTGTGTAGGTTAAGTACTCCTGTAATTCGACAACTTCTTCCAGAAACAAGTGACTCGGATCTGGAATATATCTTCATAACATGGAGATATATAAGGCCTTATGTACACGTGCCATTTCTTCAGTAGTTATAGCCGATAGGCCACAGTTCCAATATAACGGGGCTTCAATTTGCTTCATTTACCAAACCGAATGACTCCTTTAGTTGAGGACACTTTAAGGAAATCTTTCTCTCCAACTTATAATTCTAGGATTTGCCTTTTCTTGTGAGCAAAGGTCTTTTATTGATCTTGTGCGGCTATCAATCGAGATCGTATCAACTTTATCTTCTTGACGGTGATTTGGACCAATTCGGGGCCAAGCATCTGCTTTTCACTGACTTCGCTCCAACATAGAGGAGAACGACAAGGTCTCCCATACAAAGCTTCATACGGTGCCATCTTAATGCTACTCTAATAGCTGTTATTGTAGGCAAACTCACGCAGAGTTAAGTATTGGTCCCAAATTCTTTGGAATTCTAGAATACAGGCTCTTAGCATGTCTTCTAGTATCTGAATTGTCCGTTCAAATTGTCCGTCCATCAGGGGGTGATATTTTGTACTCATCTTAACTTTGGTTTCCATCGCTTTCTGAAATGATTGCCAAAATTCTGAAGTAAAATGGGAATCTCGATCTGACACTATAGACAATGGAATGCCATGGAGGCTTACAATTTCGAAAATGTAAAAGTCAGCTAATTACTCGAGTGGAGCAGCAACATAGTAGGTAAGAAGTGAGCTGATTTAGGTTTATTATCCTTATCAAATGTCTCATATCCTTCAATTTTTTTATCATTTATCTTTATCGATGAATCATCACTCATCCATATCATTCAATCAATCAATCTCTATCTATATCAACCAATCAATCCTTCAATCAATTTTTATCTATGTCAACCAATCAATCATTCAATCAATTCCTATCTATGTCAATCAATCAATCAATCATTCATTCACTAACCATATCAACAAATCTTCGATCAAACTCAATCCTTAGGGAGGATTGGCATAAGTTCAACGCACACTTGTCTAGTGCCGCTTTAGTTTAGAGTCCTTATTGGACATTTTTTTATCGTTATACATAAGAAGAGAGCATCAAATCCTATTAGGAGTTATTTTCAAAGGCATTGGGGTGCCTATTCTCAGTTATCCTTAAGTGGATTCTTATTGTTCTAGCACTTCTAAGCAATTTTTGCTAAACTTAGTTAGCACCTGAGTGAGGTCAAACTTTGAGTTGGACTCTTATCAGAACATTAGTTAGATATCTCCAATTAACATTAACCATGGAAAAGTAGTCACGATGTTCATCGTGTATATCCCCTCCTATGATTGCACTGGCTTATTTTCAAATTCCTGCTTGAGTACTAGGTTGCCATGCCCCCAGCCCTTAGCCTCGTACTTTCAGGTAGCTCTCGTGCCCCACACATTTTGAACCACGAGCCGGGTTGGCGCGGCATACCTCGATATTTCAATTTTAATTCTCGATTAAATCATTCTTTTCCTTTTTTGAAAGAATTTATAATATTTACGAAAGTGTTTTGCAAAAGCTTTTCTTTTCCTTTCCCATTTTTGTTAACCTGATCGAGCTATTTAAATTTTCAAAATTCAAAACGTAAAAACCCTACTTAATGCAAAATTATAAGTAAGACAAATAAGGATGTGGTCCAAAAGTTCCACTTTTAAAAACAAATATTTACAATGAGACCAATTACAAAAGTACATGTGCGATTTCAAAAGTTGATCTGGACTGAATAAAAGCAAACCAAAAGAAAAGATCCAAAACACATGAACTGGTCACAAGTGTGCAAGTACTGGTAGCTCTATAGGCAAAAGGAGCTCAAACTATCAACTCAAGGATCATGCCTAGATCTCTCCTTTTCTTGCTCCCCTAGCTCTGACTGGGCGACTATTGGCTGGCCTCTGGAAATTTTGGGTCATGAAACGACCGTAAGCGGTAAAGCTTAATAAAGTCTTAGTTATTTTAAGTTATGGTTTTCAGCACAGTTTAATGTAGCTAAGCTTATAGTTCATATACTCAAAATGTATCACTTTGTGATATTGTGCAAAGTGAAGTTTACAACACATAGTAATATCCACAGAATAAAAAGGACAATTGCAAGTAATATTAGGCAAGAAGATTCTAAGTATGATGTAGAAACATGCAAAATTCACAAGAACATTTAAATTCAATTACTATCGCGATGATAGAAAACAACATACTACAAATTTTTCCATTTTAGCAAAGATTTCGAGATTAACAAGTTAAGAGATTTACAAGGTTTATTAATTAATTTCTTGATTCAATGGTTAACAATTTACTGGTTCATTAAGTACTTTTCCATTCAATTATTTATCGGTTTACTTGTTTATCATTAAAATGACTTAATAAGTATCTTTTAATTATTTGGTGCATATTAAACACCAACCATGGTTCGATATTGATATTCAATTGTCAATGTCATACAAACAGAGGTTGACACTCTCCGCCATTTAGTCAATCAAGGCAAGGATCAATGACCTTGTTGGTCTAACGAGACTCAATCCTTAGCTGATATTTTAAAACTCATCTGAATACGAGGTGCACATAATGAGCCAGTTCGCAAGAACAACGGTCAGCTATACGATGTTTAATATTCAATACAGTATCATCTTTCCACTTTCAATTTTCAATATTTGATATCAGTTATTCGTTATTCAGTATTCAATATTCAATATTCAATTCAATGTTTAGTATTCAATCCGATTTCTTTAGTAAGATTTCGGTAATCATATTCGATTTCAATGTTCAATCATTAGTATTAATTTAGGTAGTTTCATTACCCTCTTTCAATTTAGTATTATTCAATTTAACCCACATTCGGGTTCAATATTAGGCAACCGTCAGCTCTCGCGAGTCCGTAACGATGATGCGCTCTTTTATAAAACATAGAGTCACCACCCGGAGCTTTTAGTGTCCGAGGATACCCAAATCAATTTTATAAGCACTGAGTGCAAACAATATAACTCTAATTCTGGTCCATGCTAAAGGCTCTTGGGTAGGGGCTTCGGTTATCGATCAGAAAGGTGTTAGGCACCCGATCAACCCGCTCAAAGCGGTCTCTACTATGGCTACTTCGATGGGTATATAAAATATATATCTGTAATTATATATAGAAAAAGAAAGGAAAAAAAGGCAGCACTCCCCCTTGCCCGAAGGCGCTCCGATCCTATTGAACCCTATGTACCCGATGAATTTTGGGTGGCGTAACAACTCAATTGAAGAATAGAGGGAAAGCAATGAAGGTAGAGGAATAGAGGGGAGAGCCGGGGGCTCTCATGCCCTTGTAGCACAACTATGTATCCTCATGTGAGAGTGTCCGATGAGCTTCTGATAGCAAAATTGGTTGAGAAATGGGCTTAGATCTCTAAGGTTTGGGAGCTAGGAGGTAGGATAATTAGGCTAAGGCTTCTTTCTTCCAAAAACTAAGGGATTGATGATGGGAAAATGGGGTTTGAAGGCAAAACTTAGGTGCTAGAATTCTAGAGTTTTAATGGAGGAAATGAAGGAGGAGGCTCTATAATATTTTCTCTTGTTTGAAAATTTTCAAGCCCTTAATCCAAAGGAGGGGGCTCTCTATTTATAGAAAAGAGGGGATTAGTGAGGGATTAAAGTCCTAATTGGATTAGCAATTAGGTAATCCTAGATCTAAGGTTTTGAGGTTTTTTAAGGTTGGGGGAAGGTGTGAATTGGGTTTTAATGGAAGATGATAGGGTGGGGTTCCAAGTGGTAAAAGGGTTAAAAAGAAGGCTAGTAGGGGTGCAACAATCCCAACAAAACCAACCCTAATGGATGGGGTGGTAAACAAGTCAAACCCCAAATTTGAATTTTGACTAAAATCCAAAAAAATACTGTTCCTAAGCCTAGCGTATGTATTACATACGCTAGGTATAGGAACAGTAGTCTTAAGGAACCTGGAAGTTCAGAGCCCCGCTGTGGGGGCCCACAAAAGTCATATTTCTTCCTAGCATATGTAATACATACGCTAGGCCAAAACCCGCCAAAATTGGCCTAGAGTATTTAATACATACGCTAGGCCAAAAATTACCAAAATTTGACCTAGCGTATGTAATACATATGCTAGGCAAATTCCTACAATTTAGCACGAATTTCAAACGGCCATAGCTCCTGGCGTACAAATCAGATTGAGGTGATTCTTAGCTTGTTGGAAAGCTGGGAACCTCCTCTCTTTGATAGGGTAAGTCTTTGATTTAGCAGAGGCCAGTACAAACCTTGGCATTCCTCTTGCCAATCACTACCCAGGAGGGTTAAAAACGGGTTTGGGAGGGGTTCTATAGGTTAGGGTTGATTCCTGAAGGTTTGGGATAGTCTTCTAAGGGTGGGTTAAGTTCTACGTGTTCGAGAAGTGCTCTCAGAAGCTCGAAGGGTACGATTTTCTTGAAATGTAAGTTGATCTGGCCTTGGGCCAAATTTGGGTGTCTACAGATGCCCCTCTTTGGTATTCTATCACTAATGATCGTATGCAAAAGAAAGAGACATCCGAAGAGGCCTAAGGCACGCTAACGGGTCTGTCGTATTTAAAACATACCTCAAACATCATATGATAACATGGTAAGTAAACGGAAGCCCTGTATGTCGGGAAAAAAGGTTTGTTCCTCAAGGATATCGGTCCCCAAGTGCTTAGAGACATTACTGAGCATAACCAAGATGGTGCGAGTTGCGAAAGCCCAATGTATTTGGAAAATTTTCTGCTCCTTGATATGATTTGATGGATTGCGATGTTTGATTTTCATTCTGAATGAAATAGCCCTGTGAGCGGAGGGGGGGGGGATCGACCCATACTTCAAGGCGGGCGCAAAGCAAAGGCGCGAAGATCCACAATTTATGTCTAATCTTATGAGGCATTAACTGCCCCATTTGATCGGCCACAGGTGCCCCTGTGAGAGGTAGGGTTCATGATTTTTGGGTGAACCCATCAATCTCGAGGTTAATTTAGCACAACTACCCGAGAGGGGCGAAAATTGATGTCGTAATGCTTTTTGTGAGTGTGTGCCCTTTTTTAAGTCACATGTTTTTGGTATTTTGTATTTTTGATGTATGTTTCTATATATATATATACACACACACACACACACACACATATATATATATATATATTATTACTTTTTTGTTTTTTGTTTTTTTTTGTTTTTGATGTTTGTTTAAGGTTCTTTGAGCATGCTCATTGACCTCTAAACATTTATATTTTAGCACCGTTACCCAAGTGGATTGAATGAAGGTCAATGCGCGTTTTGGGAACATGTGCAATGGCGATCTAGCCACTCAAACCTGGCTGTCGGGCCATCCCCAAAAAAATGAAAAAAGTCCATTGGGGGCAGAAATAAGCCTAGCGTATATACTACATACACTAGGCCAAAATCTGGAAATTTTATGCCTAGCAGATGTATTACATACGCTAGGCCAAAAATTGGTTTAAAACGGCCGGGGACGACCAGGGACCTGAAAACACTTATTTTTCTAAAAAATTATTTTCTATCTCTCTCTCCAAAATGAAATGGGGGACCTATCTTGTGCTTCCTAGATTCGAATCAAAACCTCGAAATTGTGTTGGTGTCGTTATCATCGATCAAATGCATACTCCAACCGGACCTAGGGCATAAATTTTGATCAAGGTAACCAATCTAAAAACCCTTTTCCTTTGAAATTCCTATGATCTTATGCCAATGTGGTTAGGGTTTTGGCATCTAGATGATAAAAGGGGTGTTTCTTCTTGCAAATGCGATCCCTATTGATTCTATGTACATTTTTGGGTGATTCATGCCCTTTCTTTTGGATTTTTTCCTTTTCATTATTTTATCAATGTATTTGGGGCTAAGATAAAAAGAAATTTTTTTTTCTTTTTTTTTTTTTTGGGAAAAAAAATGCCTTTGATTGAATCGGTGATGTATATGCACTTTCGGAACGGATTTTGGCAAAAAAATTTATAGATGGTGATCTTTTGAAAATGTGTTGGTTAGAAGTCATTGATCTTTCTTGGTAAAAGGGAGATTTTTACGCATATTTTCTTGTTTATTTTGTTGTTCTCTTTCTCTCTTTTTGTTTATTTTTATTTTTATTTCCTTGAATATACTAGTATGGATGAGTCATACTTACCTTCATTGGGTTCTATGATCCTTAAGAAAAATGTAGCATCTCCAACAGTTCGCCATCCTTTAACATCTTGGCAGTGTATCTAATTTCAAGATGTGACACAATTCATCAAGTGATGAGGACCAGGCCCACTAGGGGAGTCCTGATGTGATTTTTGGTATCAGAGGGGAACGTCTCATCCAGGTGCAGAGATCCACTCGTATCTGGTATGAGATGCAAGGTGATGTGGCCCGCAATGGGTTACTTCATCAACATCATTCCCACATCTCTCGGGATTGCCAGCCAAGTAAAAAGGTTCCTTAGTTGCTTCTTCTTTCTTCTTCTTTTGTTTTTTAGTCCATGCCCTTTTATCCAGGATCTAATATCCTCCATTTTTGATGCAACCTTTTCCCCATATCATGTTTCGCAGGGGGTGGTTTCATCTTCAAAATTTTTATGCCAAACTCCCTTCTGTTGTGTGGTTTCCCCTAGCCTAGAGGGACTCTCAAGGGCCTAGGGAATGATCGGAGGCTACTACTTTTTTCTTTTTCGTTGTTATGTACATTTGAACTTTGAGAAATCATTTGTAATAACGATGCAATTGCCTGACAAACTTTGGATACTCTTTTGAATGAACGCCTTTAATTTTTTCTTTGTCTCGTTATTTCTTGCTTTGTTATTTTGGATGTGACTCTCTTGCTTGAGAACCAAAATTGTTGTTGGATGGCATGCAAAACTTCAATTTGTGTATCATACTTTTCCTCCCTTCCCTCTAAGGTCCATACGTTTTCTGCTTTGTTCATTGGTAGCAAGGGTTCTAGCAAAATAAAATGTACCATAGGTTAAGTGATAACAATCCAGGTGTCCCAGCTCGTGGCCTGTGGTGCCAAAAAGGTGTATTACATGTTGGTGAAATAGGTGAACAAAAGGAAGGGAGGATAGGCTCTCCTTACATTTTTTCTTTTTCTTCTTCCTCTCCTCTCTAGTTTTTTTTTTTTTTTTTTTTTCTGGTCTAGCGTATGCATTACAAATGCTACGCTATTCTGGGCATTTTCTGGCCTAGCGTATCTAATACATACGCTAGGTATACTTTTGGGGATTTTTGGCCTAGCGTATGTAATACATACGCTAGGTATACTTTGGGGATTTTTGGCCTAGCGTATGTAATACATACGCTAGGCAAATCTGGGTGATTTTTGGCCTAGCGTATGTAATATATACTCTAGGTATCCCATGGATGAAAGTGGGCCTATAAAGCTCAAGAACCCACTTATTCTTCCTTATCTTGAGTAGGGTTTTGGATTTGGCTCCCATATTTTTTTCTTTTCTTCTTGAGGGTGGGTCCATTGTCCTACATTGAATTGAGATTCTTTAAAACATCTTTGTATGACCATGGACCTGCTTTCCGACCCCGTCTCTCTCGGGGGGAACGAGACTTTTATACTTCCCTCTTTGGGTGCGGGGCCCAATTTCTTGAAGAAATGGCTCGATAGTTTGAATGAGCTTGCAGGTTTGGATCAATGTAGGCTAGCCCGTATCTCTTCTATCTTTGAAGTTCCTCCGTTCTGGGACCTTATTCACGCGCGGGTTTCGCATTGGGAAGTGGAAACCTATGTCTTCCGCTTTGGGACCCGTGAGCTAACTCCAACTCTTGAAGAGCTCTCCAACCTGTCGAGTTTGATGCTGCATCTCGGCCTTGTCAGGGTGGTGCCAAAACCAAGTTACGCTAAAATCATCCACATGACTCTAGGCTTAAAGAAAGATGATTATGAGAAAAGCCTTGTCGATGGGCCCACAGGTGTTCAATGAAATTCCTAAGAGAAATTTTTGGCGACGAAAGCTTGAAAAGATTGTTGGTCAAAAATATCCATAATGTGAAAGCTTTCGCCCTTTGCCTTCTCTTAGAGGTCCTTTTTTACACTAGAGGGAAAGCTTCTCTCTTGCACTCAGCGGCATATTGGAGAAGCTTGAAGAGGGCCATTATGTGATGCATTTGATATTGGCAGAGCTTTATCACTGTCTCGACGCCTTTGCATTAAGCAAGGTTGAGTGTCGCCGAGGACGCCTTATTCTTCTCTAGGTCTGGCTGGGGGAGCATCTTGCCATTTTGGGGTTCATGCCCCGCTTCTATGTTGTTCGCAGGGAGGTGGCTCACTGCTTTTTGGGTCGATGCCATAAGTTGCCATAGGGGACTATACGTGAGCTGAATCTTTGGCTAACTGAGGCCAAGCTTGTATGGAGGCTTTCGTGGCTTGATAGGACCTTCCCAATAGTTTGATCCAGAGATTACGAGGGTATCACCCTTCTTGGCTTGACTGGCAATACCTATTATTTCCCATCCTGAGTGTTATGCCAGTTTAGTTATATTCAACAAGTACCTTGTTCAAAGAGACCTCCCTTGTGCGGACTGATTTTTTCTCCGGGGTCCTTTGGAGACTTGGATAAGATAGCCGCCCTTTGGGAACCACGTCAGTCAATGCATATGTGCGGCCTAGAGCAAGGGGGTTCTCTTTTGACTTCTCCAGGGTATGAAGCTTGGTTACTATCTGAGAGGCCTTATGCCCGTTACTTAGATCAGGCTGAGAGTAGTAGCGTAGATGAGCCTAACCGAGGAAGCAGTCGGTGCTTCAGACCTAGATTAAGCTACTGGTGGATGAGAAGAGGGTCCTGTATGAGCACCTAGAGAAATAATAGGTTAGAGCTGATGTTGCAGAAGCAAGAGCTGGTGTTGCAGAGTGTGAGGTCCTTCATCTGGAAGGAGCCCTAAGTGATGCTCTTGGTGCTACTGATTCTTCCCGGAAGTGGTACAAGGGCCTTCATGGCTGCTGGATGACAAATCGAAATGTTCGGGAGGATGCTTTACGTGCGGAGATTCGAGCCCGGTTAAGTTGGGTCAAGTTGACTGCTGACTGCAGCGCATACTGTTTTGCATAGATCAAAACACCATAGGAAAGGGGCATAAGAACCCCCATTAGATTATTTTTTTTTAGTATATATATATTCTTAATGTTTTTACTGCTTTTTGAATTTTGTAAAAATGGGGGCATCAGACCGATTATCTTTTTGAGATGTGGTGTAAGCACAAGATAACATGTAAATGGAAAAGGGAAATCTATTATCTTACACAAGCATTATTTTTTTTGCTTTTTTAAAAAAAGGGAGAAACCAGGTATCACACTAATCATCCTTTTGAGATGTGGTGCACACAGTATGGGGATAAAAATGGGAAAGGAAAATTTATTATCTTTTATAAGTGTGGTCTTCTCCTCTCTCTTTTTGTTTGATGCCTTAACCAAGGGATGAGATGACGTAAGGGGTCTCATTTTGAGCATAGTTGAACCCGTTCATGTGGTCGGACTTGAGCGGGGGTCGGGAATCTTCAAGTTCGGAATGGCCATCTGCTCAGATAGAATTAACTTTTTATCCTTACCCTGGTTCACGTGTTTGACGGTGTGGTCATGAAGACATTCTTGGTCGAGACCTGATTTGAGCTAACATGCATGGTCCAGTTGGCTACCAGATGAATTGAAATTGTAACCAAAGGGGGAAAACCGAATATTTTCTCCTTTTCTTTTTCAATCCTTTAACCTTTTACTCATGGTGCCTGAGATGGGTTCTTGTCGTGCCTGTCGTTGCCCTCTTTTTTGCCCATAGCACCCTTTCGGATTTTCACTTTGTCCATGGGTATGCATTTTTAACCCAAGTGCCTTTTCAAGTTTTCACCTGGTCCGTACAAGCTAGTTATATTTACCTATAGCACCCTTGTGGGTTTTCACCATGTCCTTTTTGCTTTGAGCTTGTATTCTTTCTTTTTCTTTTTTTCTTTACTCTTGTCAAAGGCCATGATATGGATGTCGACTCCGTCATAGATGGCTAGATGGAGTTCTTTTGTTGTCTCCAAGCTTGGGTCGTGCTGACTCAACGGATACTGTGACAGCTCGTAGACTATAAAGAGGGCTTTCTTCAGGGTTGTATATTGGACATGGGTTTGAAAGGGATAGGTTAGGAATTTTGAAGGTATTCTTGGGTTAAAAGGTTTCATTGATTAGGCTCCAACTGCCGTAATACACTTCTTTCTTAGGGATTTTCACTGTACATGCCCCTGATATTTCTATCTCTTTTCTTGTCTATATATATATATATAGATTTTTTCTTTTTCTTTTCCAGACAATCTCTTTTTGGGGTTTTGCTTTTCCGATTTTTTAGATTTTGAGGGTAAGTCTTTTTTTTTTTTTTAATAGTATTTACACTTTTTCTTTCTCCTTTTTCCTGAGGAGGGGTTTGCTGCTACCCCAGCTATGCTTTCTTTATTTGTTTGTAGTAAAAGAAATTTAAAATCAAAATAAAACTAGGGATGAAATCAGCACAACTGAGAAGTCCTAGACCTGCAAGATAAAGGGTCCATTGTGGCAAGTTTTGATAAGTAAGAGTTTGTCCCATAGGGAAAGATGATCTACAGCTCCAAGGGAGCCATCTCTAGTAGTCCCTCCAGATCTGACTACAGATCTGGCAGTCCCTAAGGGAAGGGAGTTTAAGGTCACTTAGTTTATAGATCCTAAGGTAACATAATGTCTAAACTACAGAAAGGGTTGAGAGGATGGATGGAGTGTGGAAAATAAATATAAAAGGGTGAGAAGTATGTTATTGAGCCTAGATCAGAGGAGTTTTGTAACTCAGATTCAGATCTGATGTTATAGAAATCTTGTCTAATGGCTACGTTATCACCACTGAGGAGAAAGGATCCAACCCATCTCTCTGCCATGATTCAATCCCTTAAGGTTATAACCTGTCCACTTAAATGGTCATAGACTATCCCATAGGGGAACCACAATCCAGGGATGGGTCAAAACAAGTTAATCATTGTAGGCACTATTTCATCCAGGCTATCAGCTCAAGAATCCATAGGGAACCTCAACCTCTAAAGCTCTATGTGTGGGGCTAAGGCTATATAGGACCATGATAGCCCAGACACATAGAACCAGCAAGAGATTGAGTACAACCTTCGATCTAGCTGTCCATTGCTTGAGTGAGGCTACAGTGGTCTAGTCCCAAGCCTATAATCTCTATAACCAGATCAGATCTAACATCTGATAGTGGGTCTATATAAATATAGGGGAGTCTGCTGCTGTACAATCTCCCACCAGGCTAATACATGCTCAGGTGCAGAGAAGAAGGATCCATCTTGGATCGGTGGATTAGAATCACCCTAAGGTTATAACCTGCCCACTTGAATGGTCACAGACTATCCCAGAGGCTATCCTCCTCACGGAGCCCAAGATAAAACAAGAATATCGCTGCCACCACCATGGTCACAAGGCTACCAGCTCAAGCTCCCATGGGGATTTTAGATCTAGTGGGTCCTGTGGTGGGGCTAAGGCTGTATATGACCATGATAGCCCAGACACACAGGTCACTTGGATCTGAGTGGCCCTTAGAATTAGTCCTCCATTGCTTTGAATCACAGCCAAAGCAATGGCGGATCACAAGGCAGCAGCCTTGCACAGAGCAGATCACATTCAAGCACAAATCCCATAAAGTAAAGATCCTATTATAAAACTTCCATTAAACTAGTTCAGAATGCATACAAAGACATAGCCAACAAGTGTTAGACTATGGAGGGAAGGAAAAAGAAAACTACTTACAGCTACAAAAGAAAAGAAAAACGATCTCAGATCAAATCTCCAAGAGATGAGACGTGTTCCAATATTTGTTCCCCCCCTCCAAACCTAAGTTAAGTATGGGTTTATATAGCAGTGGTGTGGCGGTGCATTAGGGTTAGGAAATCCTAATTTTAACGATGCCACGTGGCCTAATAGTGATCCTTAGATGCCTCGATATGCATGCATAAAGATTTAAGCGTGGGAGTGCGTGCCCTAATAGCTAAAAATTCCCAGAACGTCCTCTGTTGAAGTGATGGAAGTTGAAGTTCAGAGCTTCGCTAGGTAGCTATTGTATCCCAGACTTGTCGCGTGGTAGCTCTTGCTCTTCGCAAGGATGGTTTGACATTGAAGCTTCAACTGTTGCGAGGTTGCCTTGGTGTGCTCTTCAGGCAATCGCGCGGTAGAGAATTGCGCTCTCGCTGGATTGGGCTTCGCGAGGTTGGGTAGACATCAAAGCCTCAGATGTCGCGAGGTTGGAGTTCAAGTAGTCGTGAGGTAGCTACACATTCGCTAGGTTGATCTTCGCAAGGATGGATTTGAATACCGCAAGAACTGTGCGAGCACTTCTCTTCAATGGACTTCGCGAGTTTCCTTACGAGGCTTTAATGAGTTCTGAACTGCGTGAGGTTTCATCTCTTAATTGATCTTCCCGAGGATGGCTCTGTCTTTGCGAGGATGCTTTCTTCTTGAATAGCGTGAGAACTATGCGAGGAGTTCCCTTCTGATATTTGCATCCCGCGGCTACTACGCGACAGCTGCGCGAAGAGTCTTCTGAAGCTCTCTCTCCCCAGCCGTTCTGAGCGAACTGCGCGAGGTTGAGAGACGTCTGCTTTGAACTGCGCAAGATTGCGCGATGTGTTCTACTCTTGATCTTCGTGAGAGTTGCACGAGTTTGTGCTTCTGAAGCTCTTCAGTCACTCAACTGCGCGAGAAGTTGTTGTAAAGTCTTGGGAAGCTCAGTTGGACTGCGCGAGGCATATTTCTCCTGAATCCTCTAAAGCTTGGGTCAACTACACGAGGATCATTTCAGGTCTGGATTCAGAGTCCATCCTTCTGAGGGACTTCTGGTGCCAAAATAGGCTCCTTAGCAGGAGTCCTGGCCTTATTTCACTGCTGATTATTACCTACATAAAACACTTAACAAGAACTTATTAGATGGCTAAGAGTCTAATCAAAGGTTAAGTTAAGGGGTGAAAAGTGGTACTTTTCAGGTCTTAACACACCCCCAAACCTAATCTTTGCTAGTCCCTTAGCAAAGCTACATTAAATCTACTACAAAAATTAAATGCCATTTTCGTAGGGAGCACGGATACATTTAGCATATGTACCAAGCCTTTTAAACCCCTAGGTGATCTCTAGTGGAGGAGTGAAGTCTCCTGAGGGTTTTCAGTGAAGACACCCACAAACTTCTCAATGAAACAGTTAACAAAAGTGCAATATCATCAAGTGAGCAGTCAAAGAGTAGACTTAGTTTACTCTTGAATCAGTAAAAATAAAAGAAATTTAATCCATTAGTTCCACAGAAATTTAAACAGCATAAACTTCTCATGAATGCACAACATTTCCAATCAGTTTACAGCCACAGAAAACTGCACAAGTGTGTGCCAGCACTGAGCTCATCATCAGATCAAAAATTAGGTTATAGGTCATACATAATGCATTCAAGATCGGACCCAAAAACTTTCTAGGGCATACTCTCATAAGGGTCTTGTTGAGGGGTTCATTTGCTCTCAGGCTCAAGAGCAGTTACATCCCCCAAATGGGTCTGTAAGCATGAGCATAGGCAGAGTTCTTAAGTGCTGACATCATTGACAGATCCTCACCATAGATTGGATAACTCTTTATCTCCTCATGACAGCTCACTCAACTTTGGATCACAAAGGCTTTTAACTGGGCTATAATGTGGCTTATGGAGTGGGGTTAAAAAGAATGGAAGGTTGAAAAGGGGTTCAAAATTAAGAAATCAGTAGGTGAAAGAGGTGATTCATGACTTCACATTCTTGACTTTAGCACCTTTCTTCTTCTTTGAGATTTTCAGATTTGAAGTGATCAATTTCTCTTCTTGATTTCGATTTTCCTAAAGAAAGTTCCTCTTGACTCCTCTCATACTCCTCTTCATTATTATTTTTGTTTCTTTTTGATGGAATTTTCTTCTTTTTATTTTTGTTTTTGCTTTTTTGAAATGCCACCATGTTCTCAGTTACCATACTGCCAGAATTTTGAGATACTTCTTCTCCATTCATCTAATGTTGACCATAGCTAGTACATCTTCAACTCTTTCTCCTTTATCTTCTGAATTCTCAGAGTGAGGGTAGACTGAATCAGGTTCATAGGTTCAGGTACAAGTACTCAGGTGCATTTTGATGAAATTCAGGATTTAAAGCTCAAAGGGGGTATGGACAAGGGCAGTTGCTTTAGGGTTGGTCTTTTTAGGCTCAAACTGTCCAAGAGAAGGCCTTGATCCTTTCCTAAGTCTCATGAGTACTGTCAGTTGTTTCAATTTGGAGTTGTCGAACTTCTAATGAGCACAGTGACTCAGCCAGTCCTTAGAACTAGAAGAAATTGCCTTAGTTACTCCTCAAAGAATAGAAAAAAAAATTTGTAGGCCCAATTCTCACTAGTTATGGTCTTCCTTTAAACTTTTAAGTATGTCCTCACCTTTTTCTCTCTCTAATGATTCACTAAGTGTTGATATAAGTGAGTTTCCTTGGTGATCTCGTCATGGAAATGTGAAATATTAAAAGTTTATAATGTTTAAAGTTTGCAGAAATTTTAAATTTCTTATTTGTCATGATTCTTAAGTGAACATAGATCCATTTCCATATTACTCACAAGACTCTGCTGCCTTAGGTTAACTATTCCATTGGCAGGGTCTACCTGCCACACCCCCAAACCTATGAGGAGCAGTGTCCTCACTGGTTCAAAGGTGTCTGTGCAGCAGATTTATTAAGGGCATAATAAAAGGAAACAACAAGAAAGAAAATAACCAAGAACAAAGAACTGGACAGAATAATCAAAACAAGAAAATTTCATTAAGGCTAAAAAGAAAATTACAAAAAGAAAGAAGGGAGGAGAGAGGGATCAAGGATGGGGGGGTGAGAAGGTGGTGGAAGGGGTTGAGTGGAGGGTGCAGGGGATGGTTCAATCTTTTGCTTTTTCTTCTGTGGCTGGAGCTTTTCCTCCTCCTCCTTAGGCAGGATCTACTGAACCGCCTCGTATTCATCCCAAAGGGGTTGTAGGGGGTCCGGCTCTTTAGGTGGGGGCGGTTCCAACCACATCGGGTAAAACTTGTTAGGCATCGCATTAGGCTTGTCATCTGTCATTGTTAGGACTAGGGAAGGACCGCTAGGGTGAGAGGAGAAAGGATGAGATGAATATGAAAGGGGCTCCATGTGTATTTAAAGACGAGGATGGTGGAAGATGAAACGGTGGAATAACATCCAAGTCGCCGCAATTAATTGAGAGTGAGTTAGGAAACGACACGTCCCAACAATCAGCGTGGGAAATGACAAATGCATTTGACTCGCGCAGCTGGGCAAGGGGATCACGAGATAACTGAATCTTAAGATGATGGATGTTGGAGCTTGAAGTGCGCAAGAGGCTCTGCAACATTTGTTGAAGCTCGCGACAGTGAAATAAATGCTCTATGTGAATTGCGCGAGAGCTTCCCAAATCTCAATTTGGAATGCGCGAGGGCTTAATACCAAACAGGGGCAATATAGGTAGTGCAGCATACTCATAAAAAAAAATTCAAACAATATGCATTCAATTCGAAAATCAGCAATTCGCAGAAGAAGAAGAAATCATACCAATCCCACATAAACTCTATCAAGCTCAACATATTCAGACTCCACATAAACACTACAATTTCCTAAAAATTATTGAAGAAACAAAAGTAGTATAGTACAACATGGACACAACTGTGGGTCAGGTAGATGTAGGGGTCCCATGAAAATGAATAGTGTTCATAGGGTTAGCAGGTTTTTCGATACAAGGCTTAAGCCTCTGACCATTCACTTTGAAGTTCCTCCCAGATTTGGGATCCTTGACTTCCACAGCACCAGATGGGGAAACATTTAAGACAACATAGGGACCTTCCCATCTTGATTTTAATTTGCCAGGAAAGAATTTTAGTTTGGAGTTGAATAACCAAACCTTACCACCAGGTATGAGGCTTTTTCTCAGCAAGCCCTTGTCAAAGAAAGCTTTGGACCGTTCCTTGTAGATTCTGGCATTGGTGTAAGCATCCATCCTCAGCTCATCCAATTCAGACAGCTGCAATGACCTGTGATGACCAGCAAAAGTTAGGTTCATATTTAAATTCTTAATGGCCCAATAGGCCTTGTGTTCTAACTCTACTGGGAGATGGCAAGCCTTGCCATAGACCACTCTGAATGGGGACATTCCAATGGGAGTCTTATAGGCAGTCCTATAAGCCCACAGTGCATCATTCAGTTTATCAGCCCAATCTCTCTTGTCAGTCCTTACTGTTTTCTCAAGGATGTGCTTGATCTCCCTATTGGAAATTTCAACTTGCCCACTTGTTTGTGGGTGGTAGGGAGTAGCAATCCTGTGGGTCACAGAATATTTCTTGAGCAAGCTCTCAAAATTTCTATTGCAGAAATGGCTACCCCCATCACTGATAATAGCTCTAGGGGTTCCAAATCTGGAGAAAATATGTTGCCTTACAAATTTGAGGACCACCTGGTTGTCATTGGTTCTTGTGACAATGGCTTCTACCCATTTGGAAACATAGTCCACTGCCACTAAGATGAACTGATAACCATTAGAAGGAGGAAAGGGGCCCATGAAGTCTATACCCCATACATCAAACAGTTCTACAACAAGGATGGGCTGCAAAGGCATTGAATTTCTTTTGGACAACCCTCCAAATTTTTGACATCTCGCACATGCCTTGCAGTGTGTATATGCATCTTTGAATAAAGAAGGCCAATAAAACCCACACTACAAGACCTTGTCAGCTATTTTTCTCCCACTAAAGTGGCCTCCACAGGCATTTTCATGGCACATGGCCAGAATACTGGGGACATCAATTTCGGGAACACATCTTCGGATGATTTGGTCTGCACAGTACTTGTATAGGCAAGGTTCCTCCCAGAAAAAATATTTGACCTTTGAGAAAAACAGGTCTTTGTCCATTTTGGTCCAGTGGGCAGGAATCTTTCTTATAATTAGATAATTGACAATGTGTGCAAACCAAGGGACCAAGGATTGGATGGCAAATAATTGCTCATCCAGGAAGGCATCATTTGTAGGACCATCAAGGCATTTCTCCATGACAATTTTGGACAAGTGGTCAGCTACCACATTCTCCACACCCTTTTTGTCCTTGATTTCGATGTAAAACTCCTGCAGCAGGAGTATCCATCTAATCAGCCTAGGCTTACCATCTTTCTTGGACAATAGGTACTTCAATGCTGAATGGTCAGTGAAGATTACAATTTTAGATCCTAGTAGATAGGCTCTAAATTTGTCAACAGCATAAACCACTTCGAGAAGCACTTTCTCAGTTGTGGTATAGTTCAGCTGAGCTTCAGCAAGTGATTTGCTGACATAAGCAATGACCATAGGCAGCTTATCCTTTCTTTGACCCAAGTCTGATGCATCACACATAAGCTCAAAAGGTAGGGTATAGTCTGGTGTTTGGAGTACAGGTGCAGAGGTGAGGCATATTTTCAATGTTTCAAAAGCCTTAAGACATTCAGCAAAAAAGTCAAAGGGCACATCCTGGCAGAGCAGGTGGCACAATGGCTTAGCAATTTTACTGAAGTCCTTAATGAACCTCCTGTAAAATCCTGCATGCCCAAGGAAAGATCTGATTTGTTTGACTGTTTTTGGAGGGGGCAAATTGGCAATGAGGTCAACTTTGGCCTTGTCTACCTCAAGCCCTTCTTTAGACACTACATGGTGTTGTCGATTTCGAGTGTGCTTCACTTATTGGTTGGTGGTGAAAATTAATTAAAAACCAAAAATAGAATAAAACAGGGAATGAATCAGCACAACTCGAAAATCCTAGACCTGCAAGATACAGGGTCCTTTGTAGCAAGTTTTGATAAGTAAGAGTTTGTCCCACAGGAAAAGGTGATCTAAGGCTCCAAGGGAGCCGTCTCTAGTAGTCCCTCCAGATCTATCTACAGATCTGGCAGTCCAAAAAGGAGGGGAGTTTGAGGTCACTTATTCTAAGTATTCTAATAACTAAATTACAGAAAGGATTGAGAGGATGGATGGAGTGTGGAAAATAATTATAAAAAGGGTGAGAAATATGTTTTTGAGCCAAGATCAGAGGAGTTCTTGTAACTCAGATTTAGATATGATGTTATAGAAATCCTGTCCAGAGGCTACATTATCACCTCTGAGGAGAAAGGCTCCAACCCATCTCTACTGCCATGATTCCACCCTTAGGGCTAAAACTTGTCCACTTGAATGGTCACAGACTATCCCATAGGGGAGCCACTATCCAGGGATGGGTCATAACATAACAATTAAATCATTGCAGGCACTATTTCATCCAGGCTACCAGCTCAGGAATCCATAAGGAACCTCAACCTCTAAAGTTCCATATGTGGGGCTAAGGCTGGAAAACCATGATAGCCCAGACATATGGAACCAGCAAGCGATTAAGTACAACCTTCGATCCAGCTGGCCATTACTTGAGAGGGGCTACAATGGTCCAGTCACCAGCCTATAATCTCTATAACCAAATTAGATCCAACATCTGATGGCAGATCTATACAAATATGGGGGAGCCTGCCTCTGTACAATCCCTCACTAGGCTTCTACAAGCTCAGGTGAAAAGAAGAAGGATCCATCTTGGATCGGTGGATCAGAATCACCCTAAGGCTATAATCTATCCACTTAAATGGTCATAGACTATCCCAGAGGTTATCCTCCTCACGGAGCCCAAAACAAAACAAGATTATCCCTGCTACCACCATGTTCACCAGGCTACCAGCTTAGGATCCCATGAGGATTTCAGATCTATTAGGTCCTGTTGTGGGGCTAAGGCTGGAACACCATGATAGCCTAGACACACAGGTTACTTGGATCTGAGTGGCCCTTAAAATCAGTCCTCCATTACTTTGAAACACAGCCAAGGCAATGGGGGATCACAAGGTAGCAGACTTGCACAGAGCATCTCACAAATTAACAGCAATCCCACAAAGTATAAATCCTATTACAAAATTTCCATTAATCTAACTCAAATACATATGCAAGGTCATAGCCAGCAATTGCTGGACTATGGAGAGAAGAAAGGAAAAGAAAAGAAAAACTACTTACTACTAAAAAAGAAAGAGAAAAGAAAAGCGATCTGAGACAGGTTCCCAGATACCTAAACCTAAGCTAGGTCTGGGTATATATAGCAGTGGGGTGGCGGTGCATTAGGGTTAGGAAACCCTAATTTTAATGATGCCACGTGGCCTTCTACTGATCCTTGGATGCCTCGGGGTGTGTGCACGGAGATTTGAGCATGGGAATGCGTGCCCTAATCATTGGAAATTTCTCGAATGCCCTCTGCTGAAGAGATGGAAGTTTAGGTTCAGAGCCTCGCTAGGTAGTTGTAGTTTCCCATACTTGTCGCATGGTAGCTCATTACTCTTCGCTAGGAAGATTTGACACTGAAGCTTCAGCCGTCGCGAGGTTGCCTTGGTTTGCTCTTCAGGCAGTCGCGCGGTAGAGAGTTGAGCTCACGCTGGGTTGGAGTTCACGAGGTTGAATAGAAAACACAGTCTCAAGCGTCGCGAGGTTGCAATTCAAGCAGTTGCGCGGTAGATTAGTCTTCGCTGGGCAGCAGCGCGAGAACTGCGCAAGCTCTTCTCTTTACTTGGACTTCGCGAGTTACCTCGTGAGGTTCTTTTTCTTACTCAATCTTTGTGAGCTTGGCCTTGCCTTCGCCAGGATGCTTCCTTTCTTGAATGGCGTGTGAACTGCGTGAGGCATTCTTCTTCTGAGAATTGTATCCGGCGGCGACTACGCGACAGCTGCACGAGAAATATTCTGAAGCTCTCTCTCCTCAGCTATCTTAAGCAAACTTCGCGGGATTGAGAGAAGTCTGCTTTGAACTGCACAACACTGAGCATTGTGTTACCCTTGAGCTTTGCGAGAGCTGCGCGGAGTTAGGTTTCTAAAGCTCCCCAGTCATTCATCTGCGCGAGAGGTTGCCTGTAAAGCCTTGGGAAGCTTAGCTGATCTGCGCGAGGCTTCAAGGTTCATTCTTGCTGAGGGGCATCTGGTGCCAAAGCAGGCTCCATAACAAGATTCTTGGCCTTATTTCACTGCTGATTATTTCCTAATCAAAACACTTAAGACGAGTTTATTAAGTGGCTAAGGGTCTAATCAAAAGTTAAGTTAAGAGGTGAAAAGTGGTACTTTTCAGGTCTTAACACATGGCCCAACACAATGCCTTGTGTTACCATGAAGTGGCTCTTTTCCCAACTTAAGACTAGATTGGTCTCCTCACATCTTTGCAAAACTAGGCTGAGGTGTTGTAGACACTGGCCAAAGCTGTCCCCATAGACAGAAAAATCATCCATAAAAATCTCCAAAAACTTGTCAATCATATCAGAGAATATGGCATGCATACACCTCTGAAAAGTGGCTAGCGCATTACACAGTCCAAAAGGCATCCTTCTGTAAGCAAAGGTGCCAAAAGGATAGGTGAAGGTGGTTTTCTCTTGGTCTTGAGAATGCACAGGGATCTGGTTGTATCCTGAGTACCCATCAAGAAAATAGTAAAAAGCTTTTCCAGCTAATTTATCCAAAATTTGATCAATGAAGGGGAGAGGGAAGTGGTCCTTTCTGGTCTTAGAGTTGAGCTTCCTATAATCAATGCACACTCTCCAGCCAGTGGTCTCCCTGGCTGGTCTCAACTCTCCGCCAGCTTTTAATCCCGTTATATGTCGATTTCTTGGGCACCACTTGGATAGGTGCCACCCAGTCAGAATCAGAGATGGGGTAAATCACCCCTGCATCCAGCAATTTGATGATCTCCCTGAGGACCACTTCCTGCATGTGAGGATTTAACTTCCTCTGCATCTCCCTGGAGGGTAGTGATTCCTCCTCAAGATGGATCCTATGCATGCAGATTGATGCATCTGTTCCTCCTAGATCTTTCTCAAGGAAGGCATATTTTAATGTTTCTGGGAGCTTCTTGAGTTCCAGATCAGGGGCTTGTTGGGTGGATGGCAAAATTGGTGCATTGGAGGTTGGAGGAAGAGGCAACAATGTAGGTTTCCAACTGGAATGCTACACTGAGCCCACAGAAGACTTCAATGTGATCATGTCTTTTGGTATCACATCTGGGCTCTCTTCCTCCACCATGTTCCAAATTGTAACTAAATTCCTGACAATGTTGCCCCACTCCAGCAGAGTGGGCAATTCTTCTTCTATAATTTCCTCTAGTACATCCACCACAAATCTCTCCTCATTATCCATTTGAGGGTACTTTGCACTGTTGTACACATTCAGCTCAACTTTCATATGTCCGAAAGTTACCTCCATTACTCCAGACCTGCATTGAATGCATGCATTGGTTGTGGCCAAGAAATGCCTGCCCAATATAACAGGTATGGGATTTGGGCTATTGCTGCAGCCCATGTCCAAAACTAAGAAGTCAGTAGGGTAGAAAAACTTATCCACCCCCACTAAGACATCCTCAACCATTCCCAGAGGTCTCCTCTCAGACCTATCAGCGATCATTAGCACAATGGGGGTAGCTTTCAGCTCCCCCAAACCTAGCTGCAGATATACACTATATGGCAACAGGTTAACACTGGCTCCAAGGTCTAAAAGGGATTTTCCAATTGTATGGTCTCCAATTACGCAAGAAATAGTGGGTATCCCTGGATCTTACAACTTCTCAGGCATTGATATGTTAAATACAGAATTCACTGTATCAGTTGTAAAGACCTTTTTGGACACATGGCCTATAGCTTTTCTCTTTTGGGTGCAGAGGTCTTTCAGGAACTTTGCATAGGTTGGGACCTATTTAATTGCCTCAAGCAGGGGAAAATTGATTTTCACCTGCCTAAAGGTCTCCATCATTTCCTCCATTTGGGCATTCCCTTTATCAAAAGGGACAGGACCATCCAAAGCTTGAGGAAATGGCAGCTGAGGTACTGCTGGTCCCTCAACTGCTAGCCCATGACTACACTTCTATTTTTTTCTTTTTTCATGTTTTTCCTCTTGCTGAGGCTCAACTATAGCCTCTTTATTTTTCTCCTGCTGCAGGGTGGCAGGAAATTCTTGGCTTTGTGTTCCAACAACATCACTATCATGATCTTTTGCATCATCTGTGTAAATGACCTCCGCTGGTCTGTTACCCACCTAGTTGTCTATCAGCCTGCCAGACCTTAGGGTAGTAACAACATTGGTTCCCTCAAAACTTGAGGAAGCTTCTTCGATTAAAAACTGACCCTTGGGGTTAGCATCTGGCTGACAGGGCAACCTCCCTTCATCTCTCCTAGCCAAGGCATTTGAAATTTGGCTTATCTGTTCTCCCATTTTCTGGAGGCTCTGACCATGAGAGTCCACAGTTTGAGCCAAGGATCCTAGGTTTTGCAATGAAGTCAAGACCTGGTCCTCGAAGGAAGCATTTCTTAGCTGAGAGTGGGGTATGACCAACTGATTTTGTTACTGATGGGGCTGCTGATGGTGCTGGAAGTTAGACCTAGGGGCATACCCTTGATTGAACTGCTGTTGTGGCCTTTGAGGTAAGGCCAACATCTGCTGGGGCTGCATGTAATTGTCTTGCCTCCACCTCAGATTTGGGTGGTCTCTCCATTGGTAACCTGCATTTTGGTGCTAGTAACCATATGGCTGTCTGTTGTAGCCACCAGATTGTTACTGGCCATAAGATTGAGCAGCAGCAGCATGCTCTAATACCAATTCAGGATATTGCCCTGCAGATGGGCACTCCTCAACTGTGTGCTGTGGGGACTGGCATATCAGACATGCCTCAACCACTTGAGCAGCCCTTCTGGGTTGCATCACAGTCAGTAATTTGTCAAACTTCATAGAGAGGTTTGCCATCTGCAGCTGCAGGTCATTGTTCCCAGACACCTCACAAACTTTTCCTCTTATCAATGCAGCAGGCCCCACTTTTGACTGAGACTCCTGACTAGTTCTTTCCAAGGATAGCTTTTGAAAAGCATTTTCACTAATCACCTCAAACAATTCCCATGCCTCATTAGTAGTTTTGTGCATGTAAGAGCCACCACAAGAGGCATCAACCATATCTCTACTTTTTTCATCAATCCCATTGTAGAAGCTTTGAACAAGCTGCTAGTCTGGGATCTTGTGGTGGGGGCATTATTTGAGCATTTCCTTAAACCTATCCCAGGCTTGATTAAAATCCTCAGTTGGGGCTTGGGCAAAAGCAAGAATTGCCTTCCTCAACTGGCTAGTTTTTATATCAGGGAAGAACTTGGTCAGGAACTTAGTCTGCAGGTCTTTCCATGAAGCAATGCTATTGTTGGGAAGAGTGGTCAACCAGGTACTGGCCCTATCCTTCAGAGAGAAGGGAAAGAGTTAGAGCCTAGTAGCCTCAGGTCCCAAACCAGTGATATTAAAAGTGGTGCACAAGGCCAAGAACTGGTCAATATGCTTGTAAGGGTCCTCCTTGCTAAGCCCATGGAAAGAGGGCAGCATCTAGATGATTGAAGTTTTTATTTCATAATTCCCCTGAACATCAGGGAATTGAATGCTAAAAGGGGAGTTATAGTCATCCGGAGCATTCAACTCCTTGAGAGTTCTGGGTTGTTCTTCACCCATATTTGCTGTCACAGATTCACTTGGGGGATCTCCTGTGGTGTGCCTGTTTCTTCTAAGTCTCTTCCCCCTTTCTAACTTAGGGTTAAGAGGCTCTAAAGTAGGGCTGAGAGATCTCCTCCCTAGCATACAAGCACACCAACAGCAAGGAGAGCTTCTTGCAGGCACATTGCAAATGAATAACTTTACAATTAACAAATTTATCTAACTAATTTACAGCTATTTAAAGAATACATTTACAACTATCCTAGATACTGCTAAAGATTTTTCAATAAAGATAGACAGAGTTTTAAAAGTTAGAGAGTTTGCAAATAGAGGTAGCTAAGCTCCAATTGCAGTCCAACTGTCCTTCACTGCTGTTGTCTAGATCTGCAAAAAAAAAATTCACAAATACACCAGCAGTATCATTTATTCTTAACTACCAAAGAATAATAAAACTACAAAAACTTAGGGTCTACTAATAGATCAATTTTCCCCGGCAACGGCGCTAAAAACTTGTTGCTACACCAGCTGTGCTTTCTTTATTTGTTTGCGGTAAAAGAAATTTAAAATCAAAATAAAATCGGGGATGAAATCAGCACAACTGAGAAGTCCTAAACCTGCAAGATACAAGGTCCATTGTGGCAAGTTTTGATAAGTAAGAGTTTATCCCACAGGGAAAGATGATCTACAGCTCCAAGGGAGCCATCTCTAGTAGTCCCTCCAGATCTGACTACAGATCTGGCAGTCCTTAATGGAAGGGAGTTTAAGGTCACTTAGTTTACAGATCCTAAGATAGCCTAATGTCTAAACTACAGAAAGGGTTGAGAGGATGGATGGAGTGTGGAAAATAAATATAAAAGGGTGAGAAGTATGTTATTGAGCCTAGATCTGAGGAGTTTTGTAACTCAGATTCAAATATGATGTTATAGAAATCCTGTCCAATGGCTACATTATCACCACTGAGGAGAAAGGATCCAACCCATCTCGCTGCCATGATTCAATCCCTTAAGGTTATAACCAGTCCACTCAAATGGTCACAGACTATCCCATAGGGGAACCACAATCCAGGGATGGGTCAAAACAAGTTAATCATTATAGGCACTATTTCATCCAAGCTACCAGCTCAAGAATCCATAGGGAACCTCAACCTCTAAAGCTCTATGTGTGGGGCTAAGGCTATATAGGACCATGATAGCCCAGACACATAGAACCAGCAAGAGATTGAGTACAACCTTCGATCTAGCTGTCCATTGCTTGAGTGAGGCTATAGTGGTTCAGTCACAAGCCTACAATCTCTATAACTAGATTAGATCTAACATCTGATAGTGGATCTATACAAATATAGGGGAGTCTGCCGCTGTACAATCTCCCACCAGGCTAATAGAAGCTCAGGTGCAGAGAAGAAGGATCCATCTTAGATCGATGGATTAGAATCACCCTAAGGCTATAACCTGTCCACTTGAATGGTCACAGACTATCCCAGAGGCTATCCTCCTCACGGAGCCCAAGATAAAACAAGAATATCACTGCCACCACCATGGTCACAAGGCTACCAGCTCAAGCTCCCATGGGGACTTCAGATCTAGTGGGTCTTGTGGTGGGGCTAAGGCTGTATATGACCATGATAGCCCAGACACACAGGTCACTTGGATCTGAGTGGCCCTTAGAATTAGTCCTCCATTGCTTTGAATCATAGCCAAAGCAATGGCGGATCACAAGGCAGCAGCCTTGCACAGAGCAGATCAGATTCAAACACAAATCCCACAAAGTAAAGATCCTATAACAAAACTTCCATTAAACTAATTCAAAATGCATACAAAGGCATAGCCAGCAAGTGCTGGACTATGGAGGAAAGGAAAAAGAAAACTACTTACAGCTACAAAAGAAAAGAAAAACGATCTCAGATCAAATCTCCAAGAGATGAGACGTGTTCCAAGATTTGTTCCCCCCCTCCAAACCTAAGCTATGTATGAGTTTATATAGCAATGGTGTGGTGGCGTATTAGGGTTAGGAAACCCTAATTTTAACGATGCCACATGGCCTAATAGTGATCCTTGGATGCCTCACAGCGTGTGCACGGAGATTTAAGCATGGGAGTGCATGCCCTAATCGCTGGAAATTCCTATAACGTCCTCTGCTGAAGCGATGGAAGTTGAAGTTCAGAGCTTCGCTAGGTAGCTATTGTTTCCCAGACTTGTCGCGTGATAGCTCTTACTCTTCGTGAGGATGGTTTGACATTGAAGCTTCAACCGTCGTGAGGTTGCCTTGGTTTGCTCTTCAGGCAGTCGTGCGGTAGAGAATTGCGCTCTCGCTAGATTAGGCTTCGCAAGGTTGAGTAGACATCAAAGCCTCAGATGTTGCGAGGTTGGAGTTCAAGTAGTCGCGAGGTAGCTACGCATTCGCTGGGTTGATCTTCGTGAGGATGGATTGGAATAACGCGAGGACTTCTCTTCAATGGACTTGGCGAGTTTCCTCGCGAGGCTTTAATGAGTTCTAAACTACTCCAGGTTCCATGTCTTAATTGATCTTCGCGAGGATGGCTCTGTCTTTGCGAGGATGCTTTCTTCTTGAATAGCGGGAGAACTGTGCGAGGAGTTCTCTTCTGATATTTGCATCCGTAGCTCTTGCCGACAATTTGCTGAAGAGTCTTCTGACTCTGTCTCCCAGCCATGAGCTGCTGCGAGGTTGAGAGAGTGCACTTTGAGCGCATGAGGCACGATGTGTTCTACTCTTGAGCTTCACGAGAGCTGCGCGAGTTTGTGCCTCTGAAGCTCTTCAGTCACTCAACTACGCGAGAAGTTGTTGTAAAGTCTTGGGAAGCTCAGTTGGACTGCGCGAGGCATATTTCTCCTGAATCCTCTAAAGCTTGGGTCAGCTGCGTGAGGCTCATTTCATGTCTGGATTTAGAGTCCATCCTTATGAGGGACTTCTGGTGCCAAAACAGGCTCCTTAGCAGGATTCCTGGCGTTATTTCACTGCTAATTATTACCTACATAAAACACTTAACAAGAACTTATTAGATGGCTAATGGTCTAATCAAAGGTTAAGTTAAGGGGTGAAAAGTGGTACTTTTCAGGTCTGAACAGGGTTTACGAAAGAAAGGCCAATGGCTCAATAGGTGTAGCAAGGGGTATGAATGTTCAGGGACGCTTTTTTGGCTACATGGCTTTGAAATGATGGTCTCTTTTTTAAAGGATCCTTAAGCAGTCACATATCCATTTTTATCAGTACTTACCTTGCAGTGGGAGACTTAGGAATATAATCATTGAACGTATCTAGCATTGATGGGCTCAGGAAAGTGATCTCCGTCCATGGTGGCAAGGCGAAGTGCATATCTAAGGAGTACTTCTCGGATGACGAAGGGCCCTTCCCAATTGGGCTTAAATTTCCCTCTTAAATTAGAGTGGAGAGATGGGAAGATTTTCTTGAGTACTGCATCACCCACCTTTTAATCACAGATGTGAACATGCTTGTTGTAAGCATGTGGGATCCTTCTTTGATAGACCTGTGTGTGACACAAGGCTAGGAGCTTCTTCTCATCTAGCAGGTTCAGTTGCTCACAGTGGGACCTCTCCCTTTCGGCTTTCGGTAGATTAGATTCGATGAGAATGCGAAGTAAAGGTACTTCAACCTCAACTAGCAGCACTGCCTCGGTTTCATATATAAGGGAGAATGGTGTTGCCTCTATAGCGGTATGGATCAACATTCAGAGGCCCAAACTGTGAATGGTAGCATCTCACTCCAATCTTAGTAGGTAACGATCATCTTCTCAAGGATTCGAATGACCATTTTGTTAGTCGCCTCGACGGCACCATTGGTTTGTAGTCGATATGGTGATGAGCGATGATGTTTGATTTTGTATTGCTCGCAGAATGCTCTTATGCGCTTGTTCGCAAAGTTGATGCCATTATCCGTGATGATGTCTTTGGGTACGCCAAATCAGAAATTTATGTTGTTCTTGATGAACCTCTCGACATGACTGGCAATGATGTTTGCATAGGAGGCCACCTCTACCCATTTGGTGAAGTACTCGATGGCGACGAGAATGAACTGATGCCCATTCGAAGCTTTTGGGTTGACCTTTTCAAAGATATTGAGGCCCCATGTGGCTAATGGCCAAGGAGTAGTCATGCTGTGTAGATCTATAGCAGGAGCATATATCGGACTGGAGTGTTCTTGGCATTTATAGTACTTCTGCATGTGCTTACAGCAGTCAGTTTCCATGGTGGTCCAGAAATACCTTGCCGTAGGATCTTTTTAGCAAGCATGTTCCCATTAACGTGGGCCCCGCATACTCCTTCATGGATCTCTTTCATGATGTTGACTGCCTCGCCTTCAATTAGGCATCTGAGCAGGATATTATTATAAGATCGCTTGTAGAGGCTCTTGGCACATATGACATTGTTTGTCAACAAACGCTAGATGGTCCGCCTATCTTCCCTGGATGTCCCCCTAGTCCCCCCAGAGAAAGCTTGAGCTTCGAGGAAATTCTTAATATCTGAGAACCATGGTGGATCATCAAAAAACTTCGGGGGTTCCTCAACCTGGAGAAAAAAAGCAGGCCCATTCCTTTGTTTAATCATGATTGGCTTCATTTCGACACCAAAATGGATTTTGACCATTGATGCCAATGTTACTAGTGCATCGATAAAACGATTTCTTGCTCATGGGACATAAGAGAAAGTAACATCCTCGAAGCATGCTATCAGATCTTTGAGGTGTTCATGGTACGGGACTAGCTTCTCATACTTCGTCTTCTAATCTCCATTGGTTTGGCATATGATCAACTGAGTTACCAAATACCCTAAGATGAGTTACATTCAGGTCCAAGGCTGCCTATAAGCCAGCTACGGAGGATTCATATTTGACCATGTTGTTAGTGTAAGGGAAATTGAGCTTGATGGAGACTAGTATGTGAGATCCTTTTGGCGAGATCGGAATAGCACCAACTCCCTGGGCTTCGACATTTGCTGCCCAATCAAAGTGCATCACCCATGACTCCTCTACCTCTTCCGTGTCATCTTCTATCATGAATGATATGTCCTTGTTAAGGAATTCAGTTCTCAAAGGTTCATAGTTAGGTAAAGGATTCTAGGTAAGATGATCGGTGAGTGCTTATCCCTTGATCGACTTCTGAGTGACATATGTGATGTCAAATTCGGATAACAGAAGCTGCCAATGTGTGGTCCGTCCAGTGAGGGTCGACTTCTCAAACAAGTATTTTAGTGGATCCATTCTTGTCAGGAGTAGAATGGCTTGGGATAGTGAGTAATGACGGAGCATCTGTGTAACTGTCTTATAATCAGTGAATTTCTTGCTCAGGAAGTAGATGGCTCGCTCTCTCCTTCTTGTCTCATCATGTTGCCCTAGGATGCAACCCATCAAAACTTCTGTTGGGGAGAGGTATAATATGAGTGGTCTCCCAGATACTGGTGATACCAAAACTAGAGGATTGAGAAGGTAACTCCTGATCCTATCGAATGCTGCTTGACAGTCATCGTTCCATTCAATAGGCAAATTTTTCCTTAGTAGCTTGAAGATCAGTGCGTAGATGGGAGTGAGTTGTGCAATGAATCGACTATTGAGCAATGAAAAATACAATTTTTCACCTCCTAACCTGAACTTTGGTGGACCCTTGAGCTGACTACTAATGTGTTTTAAGTGTATTTTGTAGATAAGCAATAAATTGTAAGCTTAGTACAGATATTCACTTAAAAGAGCTCAGGAAGTAATGTGCTACCCAACTAGAAATGCCTAGGATGAAGTCTAGCTACAAGGAATAAAGATTGAACCAACTAAGAGGCTACTGAGTATTGAACAAATGAAGAACAACACACTAAAATGTGTGCCAACTGTGGAAGCACAAAGCAGAGCTATCGAGAGGTACTGAGTTGAAAAGATTTAGATCTCGAGAGGTTTCAGCACCAACCGAGAGGTTGGAAGTATAGACGTGGATCCTATCAAGAGGATACTTCAAGGTACAAATGAAGTTGAGAGGTTCCAGATACTTATCGCGAGGTTCAACGAAACCTGTCGAGCAGTGAAAGATAACCTGCTGACAACTTACCTAAAGCAACGCTCATTCTCGCGAGGATTGAGCCAACCTGTCGAGCAGTTCACTGGAGAATGTGTAACAAGTCGACAGGTTGATTATAACCTGTCGATAGGATGAATGAAGAACTGCACAGAAGGAGAAGAATGGTTTCCAATCCTATTGACTAGTGCAAGCTAAACCTCTCAAGGAATCTCCAAACCCATCGAGAACTGCTACAATCCTGTTGAGAAGCATACAGAAGCTGTCAAAAGCCAATGCAACCTATCAATGTGAACATTAACCAGATCCAGAACTTGTCGAGAGGTTCCATGAACCTCTCGACACTCATTTTGGCAATGTAATAGCTAGAAAAATCACGCTAAACTATGACCTCGGGATTTGTGCCCGATCGGTCATAGGTTTGACCAAATAGAAGTCCAATAGTTAGTAAGGGGTGTGATGAACGGATGAGATGTGATGGGTTGAATGTCTATGTGGTGAGTGTTGTAAATCTAAGGTCACATACACCTATCGAGGTGCATGTGCTCAACACACAAGCTCAGGGGGAGATAAAAGGGTTTAATAACCCTAAAATCAATAGTTTGGTTGTTGAGAGAGAAGTAAAGAAGAGAGAGAGAGGAGTAAAGAGGGTGATTAAGCAAGGAGTTATTGTGGGTGATTGGAAGGGGGATTCAAGTATTAAAGAGGCCGATTCTGCGCAAAGAATCCGTTCAAGCCAAAGCTGGAACCCTAGCCTTCCAACCACTTGATTTGAAATCAATTTGAGATTGATTAAAGGTAAATTTTTGTGAATAAAATGCATAGGTTGTAGAGGTTAAATTGTAGTTAAAAATGATTTGAATCATAGGATAATGGTTTAGAAAAATAGAGGAAAAAGAGTGGAAAAAGATTGGGAAGAACAGCCAGAAAGGGGCTGAATCTGGCAATTTCGATTAATCGAAATTGGAAATCGATTGATCGACTAGGAGCCTACAGTGAACTCCAGTGGAGGAAAGAAAATAGATTGGAGAAATCGAGTAATCGAAATGGGAATTCGATTAATCGATTTAGAAATTCGATTAATCGATTTGGGACCGATTAATCGATTTTGGAAATTCGATTACTCGAATTGAGAATCGACAGATAGAGTGGAGAATTTTGATTAATCGAATTGGGTTTCGATTTATCGAATGGGAATCTCGATTAATCGATTTGAGAATCGATTAATCGATATTGATTTTCGATTAATCGATTTTGGAAATCGATTAATTGAATCAGATTCGATTAATCAATTTTGGAAATCGATTAATCGAATCAGATTCGATTAATCGATTTTGGAGTTCGATTAATCGGCTGTGCTAAATTTTATTGACTTTTGAGTTTGAATTTAAGCTTCATGGAGGGTCTTGGACCTCCTTTATTGCATCCTAAGTGATGTGTTTCACCTGTTATGTGGTACCATAGGTGGTACGTATGAGCTAGTGCACAAGGAGCCACGTGGGACCTTGATGCATTGATCAAACAAGGACTTGAGGTAGGGAACACCTTGAACATGTACTTTATTTTACAAGAGCATGTATGTAGTGATATAGAATTCAAATTCAAATGTTTTATTGCTTAAGAATTGTGAAAAGTGTGTGTGAGTGACACCCATAAGAGTAAGTATAATGAGCCATCCCCAGGGGATGAAGAAGTAAAGAGATAAGAGCATCAGGTGTGATGCAAGTGAATGGATACATCCCAGGGATGTATCCAAGATTGAATCATGTTTGATAGGGCCTAACTGATATAAGATACCACACTTACACGGTGAATAACTATATGTAAGGCACCGATATTTTTGTTATTTGAGGTTTGATAGGGTACCCCACCGACGTGGCGGGATATCCACGACTGACACGGCAGGATATCCGTGACCGATACGGCGGCGAAACCGTAAGCCAGTGCGGAGGCTTATCCGTACATAGTAAGCACACCCCAGGGGTGTTGATTTGAGACAAGTGAAACCCCGCCACCAATCCCCAGGAGAAAGGGGCTTGGGTACTATATTGTATTCCCAGGGAATACGTTAAAAGTGTCTATATAGATGACGATGATGGGTATCTCATCGGGGCTCGATGCTATATTGCTCGGGGATTACTTAAGTTGAAAGTTTCAGTTTTGCTTTAGGCCTTTTCAGCATCATTCATGAATAAATGAAAACATAAGTAATTACCAGTAAAATGCAATGCTTTTTAACTATTTTCATCAATAACTGCATAGACACATCATGCATGGCATATCATGGAATATATGTGAGTAATAATTTATATGTTCAACTGTGTTTTGTTCCCTATTGAGCTAGGATGTAGCTCACCCTATAGACTATACGTCGCAGGTCCACTACTAGCAGCGGCCGAGGCTTCAGGAGACGCTGACCCTGGTGAGTCGGACCTTGCGACCGGCGACGAGTTGGAGCCACCTCCTGAGGACTTCTTCTAGAGGACTCCGTTGTGCCACTTTGAGGGCTTTTGAGAGAGATTGGTACGGCTTGGTATGTCAAGCCTTGTTTTGGTTAAACCATGTATATATTGAGTTTGGGATTATTCTTTTGGGGCAAACCATCCGTGATGATTGATATCATCGATGGTTCGGATCGGTTCTCCATTCATGCAGAGGCATGAGGGTAGAACTGTCTTTTGGAGAATTGCTTTAATATAGGTTTAAATTCCGCAGCTTCATTTATTATTTCATTTTATGCTTGATATGCCAATGTTCTGTGCTTAGCTAAGGGGCACGGTCAAGATGATCGTGCTGATGGCACTGGTTTCGGGGTGCCGAAATCCGGGCTGTGACAGTTGGTATCAAAGCCATTTTCTTTTAGCAATTCTGACAACCGTCCTTTTGGTTAGAACATAGGGGCTTCTGCTAATAAAGCTTTAGTTTCAAATGCAGCTGCAAATGTCATCTAGAGGAAGAGGCCGACCAAGGGGAAGCCAGCAGAGGAGTCTAGGTAGGGGAGATGATTACATCTCTCCTACTAATAGAGTGCCTTTAGGAGGTACTAAGGCCCCAGGGGGCAGTAGTAGTAGACAACATGATGAAGATGATCAAGATCGTCAGGATCAAGATCTAAGAGAACAAGAGAGAGTGAGAAAAAGTCAAGAAGATAGAGAGGAGAGACAAAGGATGATGCATACTATGGAGAGTATGGCAGCTGCCATGGCACAACAAGCCGCATCCTTTGCAGCTCACGCGTCAAGAGAACAGCAGCCACCTACACCACCTGTAGGACCTATGCTGCCTGTGCCCTCATCCTTTACAGAGTTTAGGAGGATGAGACCTCCTTCATTTTCTAGGCAGGCAGACACAATGGCCGCTGAGAACTGGCTTATGGAGATGGAGAAAGTCTTTAGCGTGCTGACATGCACGGAAGATGAGAGTGTGAGATGGGTAGCTTATATGTTGGATGGGGAGGCTGGGCCTTGGTGGAAGTCCGTGATACGGACTCGGGCTTAGGAGACCCCAGAGTTGCCTTGGACTTGGGAGGAGTTTGTTGAGGAGTTCAACAAACAATATTTTCCAGAAGTGGTGAGGAACCAACTTGAGATACAATTCCTACAGTTAGTACAAGGGTGGAGTTTCTACGACTTGCCCGTTTTGCTCCGGATTACGTCGCTACCGAAGTGATGAAATCCAAGAGGTTTCAGCAAGGTTTGAAGCTTGAGGTTAGGGGAGGCGTAGCTCCATTTCAATTGAGGACCTATGAAGAGGTCATGAGTAAAGCACTAGTGGTTGAAGAGGAGAATACAAATAGATATTGACAAAGAGAGCAGCAGAGAGGAGGAAATGAACAAGGAAGATCGGGGCACTACGAACAGGTGAACAAAAAGCCGAGGTTCATGGCCCAAAATCAGAGACCACAGTTTCAAGGAGGTTTCGGAAGGCCGACGCAACAACAACACCAACAGAGGTTTCCATTACTTGCGTCGGGGAGACCTTTACGCTATGAGAGCCCTGCCATGTCTACTGGCGCCACTATCACATGTGGTTCTCAGATCGCTTTTCCGGCCAAGTGTGGCAAGCCTCATCGAACAGTGGATTGCAGATCGGGAACTAGGGGTTATTTCTAATGTGGCAAGGTGGGCCACCTGATCAAGGATTGCCCCGAGACGGATAAAAGAAAGACGATTTTAGTTGCAGCACCACGACCCATTCAAGCAAGGAACCCAATCGTTCAGGGGAGAGCCTATGCAATCACTGCTCAGGAAGCAGGGAATGTGCATGACGTCATCCAAGGTGAGATTTTTTTTAATTAAAGAAAATCCCGTTTCATTAAAATTTTAGATAGAGAAGGTGCATGCATTAGGAATGGTATAGATTCTTTTTCTCAGTACTAAATCTATATGTCAATTAAGGGTGTATTTCGATGTGTAAATTATTGTATGTATGTATGTATACTATAGGTACTTTAACTATTTATGAAAAAGGATGCTTTGTTGGATATGACGCTAGAGTGTTGATAGACCCAGGGTCTGCCCACTCATTCGTCACTCCACGTTTCGCCAAGAAGATGAAGATTGTTCCAGAGGCGTTGGATTTCGTCCTATCTGTGTCTATTCCGACTGGAGAGTTAGTAGACACGGAGTTAGCTTGCAAATCCATCATTGTAGCAGTTCGAGACTTAGAGGTGCATGAATTGGAAGCAAAGTTGATACTGTTAGACATGCAAGGGTTTGATGTGATCCTTGGCATGGACTGGTTGGCGCAGCATTGTGCAACCGTCGATTGCAAGGACAAGGTAGTCATTTTCAGACCCAACACAAGAAGATCATTTCGGTTTCAAGGAGTGAGGTCGTCATCTGTGCCACTGATCTCAGCAGTAAGGGCCGAGAAAATGATCAGAAAGGGTTGCAGTGGATACTTGGCTTTCTTAAAGGAGGACAAGGAAGGAATGAATATCATTTCTGAGATAGCAGTTGTGCGAGACTTCGCCGACGTGTTTTCAGAGGAATTGCCTGGATTACCTCCAGAAAGAGAAGTAGAATTCGCCATTGACTTAGCACCAAGAACGGAGCCTATTTCGAAAGCGCCTTATAGAATGGCTCCTGCTGAGTTAAAGGAGTTGAAAGAACAACTACAAGAGCTTATGGACAAGGGGTTTGTTAGACCGAGCGTGTCTCCATGGGGAGCACCGGTCTTGTTTGTCAAGAAGAAGGATGGGTCAATGCGACTATGCATTGACTATCGACAATTGAACAAACTAACTGTGAAGAACCGCTACCCTTTGCCTAGAATTGATGATCTATTCGACCAACTGCAAGGAGTACGGTATTTTTCCAAGATCGACCTGAGATCTGGATATCATCAGTTGCGAGTCAAGGCAGAGGACATCAAGAAGATTGCTTTTCGGACACGGTATGGACACTATGAATTCCTTGTGATGCCGTTTGGATTGACGAATGCTCCGGCGTCGTTTATGGATCTGATGAACCGAGTGTTTAAACCACACTTGGACTCCTGCGTCGTAGTATTCGTTGATGATATATTGATATACTCCAAATCCAAGACGGAACACGAAGAACATTTGAGGATTTCTCTACAGACGCTACGTGAACACCAATTGTACGCCAAACTCAGCAAGTGTGAGTTTTGGTTGGAAGAGGTTAGCTTTTTGGGACATGTTGTCTCAAAACATGGTGTCACTGTAGATCCAGCAAAGATAGAAGCAGTGGTTAAATGGGAGCAACCAAAGACAGTGACCGATGTCCGAAGTTTTCTGGGCTTAGCAGGCTATTATCGACGTTTCATCGAGGGGATTTCAAAGATATCGGGACCTCTCACAAAACTGACACGAAAAGATTCAAGGTTTGAGTGGAGTGAGGCATGCGAGAAGAGTTTTCAAGAACTCAAAATGAGACTCACTTCGGCTCCAGTGTTAGCGATTCCTTCAGGCAGTGGAGGATACGCCGTGTACAGCGACGCGTCATACAATGGCCTTGGTTGTGTACTCAACCAACACAAGAAGGTGATAGCTTACGGATCAAGACAATTTGAAAGAACACGAGAAAATTACCCTACTCATGACTTGGAACTAGCAGCACTCATTTTTCCGCTCCAGCTTTGGAGACATTACTTGTATGGTGAGACTTTTGAAATTTTCACCGATCATAAGAGCCTCCGATATCTCTTTACACAGAAAGAGCTCAACATGAGACAACGCAGGTGGATGGAATTCCTCAAGGATTATGATTGCTCCATACAATACCACCGGGCAAAGGCGAATGTAGTAGCCTAGCTTGTTTGATTTTGGGTATGCATCGATGGAAATTATTGGAAGACCTGGCATTCTACGATGCGAACATTGAGTCAAAAGCCACCGGATCCTTTTTGGCTAACATATCGGCAAAGCCAGTAATATTTGAACATATCCACGATCTACAGATGAAAGATCTGGCATTAACAAAGATTCATCAAGACGTGAGTGAAGGCATCAGGTCGGACTTCTCAGTTAAAGAAGATGGTTCTTTATTGTTTAAGGGCCGTCTATGCATTCCGGACAATGCCGATCTAAGACGAACCATTCTTGATGAAGCCCATAAGTCAAATTATGCTATCCACCTTGGTAGCACCAAAATGTACCAAGACTTGAAAAAGAACTACTGGTGGAGAGGACTGAAGCAAGACGTGGCCGAATACGTGTCACGGTGTTTGACTTGTCAGCAAGTGAAGGTTGATCATAGACATCCTGCTGGACTATTGTAACCTTTACCAATCCCAAAATGGAAATGGGAATCAATCTCGATGGATTTCATTGTTGGATTGCCCCGTACTGCCAAGAGACACAATGCCATTTGGGTCGTCGTAGACCGATTGACCAAATCGGTGCACTTTTTGCCGTACAATACTACATATACATCAGGAAGACTGGCAGACTTGTACATGAAGGAGATTGTAAGATTACATGGGATTCCAAGCAGCATAGTTTCAGATCGTGATCCACTATATACATCCAAGTTTTAGAAGAAATTTCAAGAAGGAATGGGAACACGACTAGACTTTAGTTCAGCTTTCCATCCTCAAACTGATGGACAGACAGAGCGAGTGAACCAAGTGATAGAAGACATACTCAGAGAGTGCATGCTAGATATGCAAGGATACTGGGACGAGTATCTATCGTTGCTCGAATTCGCATACAACAACAGTTTCCAAACGAGCATTGGCATGGCACCGTATGAAGCTCTGTATGGACGACGATGCAAATCACCCCTCAATTGGGAGGAAACAGGTGAGAAATTTGTGTTAGGACCAAAACTACTTGAAGACAACGCCACCGTCGTTCGAATAATCAGAGAAAGGCTGAAGTCAGCACAGAGTAGACAGAAAAGTTACGCCGACATGAAGCGGACTAGTGTCGACTATAAAGTAGGTGGGCACGTGTTTGTGAAAGTGTCACCTATGAAAGGCGTAATGAGATTTGGTAAGAGAGGGAAGTTAAGCCCACGTTATGTTGGACCATTTGAAATTTTGGGACGTGTAGGTGAAGTTGCGTATCGCATTGGTTTACCACCACTGTTTGATAGGGTGCATAACGTTTTCCACATATCGATGCTCAGGAAGTACGTGAATGATCCGTCTCATGTATTAGGAAAGCAACCTATGGAGATGCTTGAGGACATGAGCACGATAGAGGAACCTGTGGAAATCTTGGATCGAAAGGAACAAGTACTGCGCACTAAAGTGATTCCCTTGGTTCTTATTCGGTGGAACAATCATCCAAAAGAAGAGGCTACTTGGGAACGAGAGGCCGATGTGAAAGAACAATATCCAGCCTTGTTTCCAACGACGTGAGAATTCAATGTAAACCACAAACATGTTTGTGGAATCTCCACGATACTTGTAATTAAATGGAAATTTTGATCAAATATGATTTAAGGAACATATTTTGTATGTGCATGACCAAGTGAAGGTGTTTTTATGGAAATATGAGCCACTTGATGTCATAAACTGTTAATGTCATAAACTGTTAAAAATAATCAAAGAACCAAAGAGCTTGAAAGTCTAAAGAAATTGGGCAAAACCGATTAATCGAATTTCAAATCGATTAATCGATTTGGAATTTCGATTAAGCGATTTTGTTCGATTAGTCAACTGGCAGGTGCCAGTGACTAGAAAATTGAATAAGAGTTAGAATATACATGGAAGGCAATTTCGATTGATCGAGTGATAATTTCGATTAATTGATTTGGGATCGATTAATCGAAGTGCATGTTCGATTAATCGAACAAACTGGGAATGCTAGAAGAAATTGGGAAGAAATTAATGAAATTTCGATTAATCGAAGCGGTTTCGATTAATCGAATTGAGATTTCGATTAATCGAACTGGAATCTCGATTAATCGATTTACTTAAGGGACTTGGAAGAAATTGAAGTCAAGAGACGATTTCGATTAATCGAAGTAAAATTTTGATTAATCGATTTGGAATTTCGATTAATCGAATCATTGTTCGGTTAATCGAATAACTTAAAGAATCCTGAAATTTTTGGAAGTTCTGCACGATTTCGATTAATCGAAGTGAATTTCGATTAATCGATTTTGAAATTTCGATTAATCGAAATGGATTTTGATTAATCGACTGGCTCGGGCCAGTGAGCTCTAAAACTTAAATTTTTAAAAGGATACGATTTCGATTAATCGAAATATTTTCGATTAATCGATTTTGACTTACGATTGATCGATTTTGGAAATCGATTAATCGAATTTGCGCGGCTTAACCTAGTTTTGAATCTCGATTAATCGATTCTGGATTTCGATTAATCGAGCCGGGGCCTATATACATTTTCGAAGTCTTCATGGACCCGTAGCTATAACCTGCTTAAGCGGACCCTACCGGCTCCGGGTCCCGCTCTAGCTCCAGCGGCAGCAGCAGTCGCACCGCCACCACCCCCACCACCACAGCAGGACCCACCCGTGGGTGGGGCACACCCGGCAGAGCCATCAGTGGAGAGGGCTACCTCTCACACAGCAGCCTCACCGACACCGCCAGCCCACTCCGCGCCCGCTACACCCACCTCATCCTACCGCCGGCGCGCCGCTTCATCAGGGCCGACCATAGAGGAAGTGTTGGCCCGTATGGAGGCCAACAACGAAAGGATGAACCGGAGGATGGACTTCCCTCTTTTCCACACCCTCCGCAACATCTACCCGACCGACTACTGCCGTTACCTCGCCCAGGAGGAGGAGTGGATAGCCGGACACACAGCCTTCCACAGAGGACCCGTCTTCCATCCTACCACAGCCACTACAGACGCGGCTCCTTCCACATCTACCTCCGCTCCGCCGACCGAGACGCCGTAGCCACAACCGACTACCCACCAAAGACAAGTCACCACCACACGATCACACCAACTCCAATGCACCTGGCCCCGTAGTACCATCAGCACACATGGAGCAACCTACTCCAGTCCCCGACCAGCCTGGCGAGGGGACTGCCTAAGTCTTGTATTTATCGAGTTTTTTCTTGTATAGCTGTAGATTATTTTGTACGCCAACTCATGTGGCCCTTGTAAAATTTTCAGATATTAATAGAAATTAAAAATTTTTTATTACATTATTTCAATTCCTTAAATTTACTTCTATGCTTGTGTTATGAACACTTAAATGATTCTAAGTCAACTGGACCACCTCACCTGCGGGAGAGAGACCCAAACCGACGAACCTTGGGTTATTTTCGAGGACAAAAATTCCCAAGGTGGGGAGGATGTAATAGCCCAAAAAATATGCTAAACTATGACCTCGGGATCCGTACCGATCGATCATAGGTTTGACCAAATAGAAGTCCAATAGTTAGTAAGGGGTGTGATGAACGGATGAGATGTGATGGGTTGAATGTCTATGTGGTGAGTGTTATAAATCTAAGGTCACATTCACCTATCGAGGTGCATGTGCTCAACACACAAGCTCGGGGGGAGATAAAAGGGTTTAATAACCCTAAAATCAATAGTTTGGTTGTTGAGAGAGAAGTAAAGAAGAGAGAGAGAGGAGTAAAGAGGGTGATTAAGCAAGGAGTTATTGTGGGTGATTGGAAGGGGGATTCAAGTATTAAAGAGGTCGATTCTGCGCAAAGAATCCGTTCAAGCCAAAGCTAGAACCCTAGCCTTCCAACCACTTGATTTGAAATCAATTTGAGATTGATTAAAGGTAAATTTTTGTGAATAAAATGCATAGGTTGTAGAGGTTAAATTGTAGTTAAAAATGGTTTGAATCATAGGATAATGGTTTAGAAAAATAGAGGAAAAAGAGTGGAAAAAGATTGGGAAGAACAGCCAGAAAGGGGCTGAATCTGGCAATTTTGATTAATCGAAATTAGGTTTCGATTAATCGAAATTGGCCAGGAAGTTGAAAAGTCAGAGGACCCCGATCTCAATTAATCGAATTGAATTTCGATTAATCGACTTTAGATTTCGATTAATCGAATTGGAAATCGATTGATCGACTGGGAGCCTACAGTGAACTCCAATGGAGGAAAGAAAATAGATTGGAGAAATCGAGTAATCGAAATGGGAATTCGATTAATCGATTTGGGATCGATTAATCGATTTTGGAAATTCGATTACTCGAATTGAGAATCGACAGATAGAGTGGAGAATTTCGATTAATCGAATTGGGTTTCGATTTATCGAATGGGAATCTCGATTAATCGATTTGAGAATCGATTAATCGATATTGATTTTCGATTAATCGATTTTGGAAATCGATTAATCGAATCAGATTTGATTAATCGATTTTGGAGTTCGATTAATCGACTGTGCTAAATTTTATTGACTTTTGAGTTTGACTTTAAGCTTCATGGAGGGTCTTGGACCTCCTTTATTGCATCCTTAGTGATGTGTTTCACCTGTTATGTGGTACCCTAGGTGGTACGTATGAGCTAGTGCACAAGGAGCCACGTGGGACCTTGATGCATTGATCAAACAAGGACTTGAGGTAGGGAACACCTTGAACATGTACTTTATTTTACAAGAGCATGTATGTAGTGATATAGAATTCAAATTCAAATGTTTTATTGCTTAAGAATTGTGAAAAGTGTGTGTGAGTGGCACCCATAAGAGTAAGTATAATGAGCCATCCCCAGGGGATGAAGAAGTAAAGAGATAAGAGCATCAGGTGTGATGCAAGTGAATGGATACATCCCAGGGATGTATCCAAGATTGAATCATGTTTGATAGGGCCTAACTGATATAAGATACCACACTTACACGGTGAATAACTATATGTAAGGCACCGATATTTTTATTATTTGAGGTTTGATAGGGTACCCCACCGACGTGGCGGGATATCCACGACTGACACGGCAGGATATCCGTGACCGATACGGTGGCGAAACCATAAGCCAGTGCGGAGGCTTATCCGTACATAGTAAGCACACCCCAGGGGTGTTGATTTGAGACAAGTGAAACCCCGCCACCAATCCCCAGGGGAAAGGGGCTTGGGTACTATATTGTATTCCCAGGGAATACGTTAAAAGTGTCTATATAGATGACGATGATGGGTATCTCATCGGGGCTCGATGCTATATTGCTCGGGGCTTACTTAAGTTGAAAGTTTCAGTTTTGCTTTAGGCCTTTTCAGCATCATTCATGAATAAATGAAAATATAAGTAATTACTAGTAAAATGCAATGCTTTTTAACTGTTTTCATCAATAACTACATAGACACATCATGCATGGCATATCATGGAATATATGTGAGTAATAATTTATATGTTCAACTGTGTTTTGTTCCCTATTGAGCTAGGATGTAGCTCACCCTATAGACTATATGTCGCAGGGCCACTACTAGCAATGGCCGAGGCTTTAGGAGACGCTGACCTTGGTGAGTCGGACCTTGCGGCCGGCGACGAGTTGGAGCCACCTCCTGAGGACTTCTTCTAGAGGACTCCGTTGTGCCGCTTTGAGGGCTTTTGAGAGAGATTGGTACGACTTGGTATGTCAAGCCTTGTTTTGGTTAAACCATGTATATATTGAGTTTGGGATTATTCTTTTGGGGCGAACCATCCGTGATGATTGATATCATCGATGGTTCGGATCGGTTCTCCATTCATGCAGAGGCATGAGGGTAGAACTGTCTTTTGGAGAATTGCGTTAATATAGGTTTAAATTCCGCAGCTTCATTTATTATTTCATTTTATGCTTGATATGCCATTGTTCCGTGCTTAGCTAAGGGGTACGGTCAAGATGATCGTGCTGATGGCAGGGGTTTCGGGGTGCCGAAATCCGGGCTGTGACAGGCAACTTCTTAATGTTCTTCCTCTAGCAACTGCCAATTCTAAAATCTTGTGCATGAGTTCTAAAGCATGTTAGCGACTCTTAAGGGTATTTTTCGGCATTCAACTGTGGATGATTGGAAACCCTAACTGCATCACATGAACCCTAACGGCCTCACGCGTGTTTGCTGTTGAGAACTAGAAAATACCATTCTCCACCCTTTTACCTGGGCCTTGATAGACCCTTGAGAGAACTAAATAAGTGTTTTAAGTGCCTGTGTTACAGCTAACAATAAAAATAGGCTTAACCATGAAAGCAGCCTAAAAGTGCCAAAAAGAGGATAATCCATGTTGATCCAATGGAAGAAAGAGAAGGGACAACCTCACTAGCTGTCAAAATGCCTGAACTGAAGAGGCAAAGACCTGGTCTCAACCCAGAAAAGAGATGTGGAGCAATTGGAACAGAAGAATGCACTACAGAGTGCTTTTCGAAAAGAATCTGAACATTTCGAAAAGAACTTGAACTTTGCGAAAAGAACTAAAAGCTCCAGGCTTAGTTTTCGAAGAGTACCTGAACTCTTTGAAAAGCTGTTTGACCTATTCGAAAAGAAGAGAACTCTTTGCGAACAGAACCTGAACTTTGTGAAAAGAGCTTCAGAAGTCATAGTACCTTGTGAAAAGTTTCCTAAACTATGCGAAATGGTATTCTGAAGATTCCTAGCATCTGCAAGGGTAATTCAGTAATCTTTTGCATGCGCCCCAATGCATTTAAAAACTCAGGGACATTCCAGAAGATTCTGAGCACGAACCAAAGGCATATTCCACCCCATGTGAGCACCCGAAGATGAAATCAATTGGCGGGAACTTTTAGAAGTTCTAATAGATTTTCGAATTACATAACAGAATTGATGCCTCTGTCATCTGATTGGCTAAAACAAATCAAGCAATTCTGATTGGCCAAAACAGATCTGGATCCTTGTGCTCAACTACCATTGGTTGATACAGATCTAAGCACTTCTGATTGGTCGATACACATCTGAGCTAGACCTGGGGGAAACTATAAATAGATGAACCATTTGCCTAATTTGGGTATCCAGATTTTGAGTTTCATTTCTATTGCCTCATTTCCATTTCAGATAGCTTGTCTGAAATTTCTGTAATAGCCTAGCTTTTATTTGTAACTGAGAGCTGTGAGATGTCTCTGTACTTCACGTGAGAATTGTATTCAAGACTACAAATCCGAGAGCTGTTTAAGCTATGCTCTATAATTGTAATGGTGAATTTGAAAAGGTTGCTGTGAACCGTACGTTCTCAATTGGATTTGTGTTGAGGGGCCCCTGTGATCTTCTTATTGCACTAGACTCCTTTAGATTTACTATTTTTCAAGCAATTTCCCTTGATTCATTATCCCTGTGGGAATTAGTGTTTGTAACCTAATCTTTCACAGTATTTGTAGTGGTATTTCTTGTTCTGAATTGAGGGTTTAGATTAAAGACTATTGGATGGTCTGTGGCCATTGAAGTGGACATACCATAGCCATAAGTTTAACTCTAATCCTTGAGTTAGATTACTTCCTCTTGCATCTGTGCTTGTAGCCAGATGAAGATTGGATCATCTCTCATTTGATCTACATATATTCTATTTTGTTTCAAGAACCAAATCAAAGTTAGATATTATTTCTCCATTCTTATTAATTTACATCAAAATCTCCCCAACTCAGATCTGGATCACTTGGCTTAATCTTTACTTTTATCATTTAGTCAATGTGACAAATTCAACCTCCCATCTTATGTGCTTTGTAGATAGGATCAGAGGCCATATCTGGTAGCTTAGATATGGAGGTTTATCTTACAGTTTAAATAAATTCTCTGTGGACGATCTTTTACTCCCTTACATTTAAAACTTGCTACAATTGGCCCTGATCTTGCAGGCTAATTTACTTCTATCTGTGCTGATATTTCTTTATTCTTTTTAGTCTTCCAAATTCAGTATAATTCATCATTTGTAAATCGATTTTCAAAATACAAATAAATCATGCACACTTAGAATTCAACAAGTTTTTGGCGCCGTTGCCGGGGAATTTGTTTTAAAATAGGTAGACCTAAGTTTTCATTTTGTTTTTATCTTTACATCAGTACTAAACTATTCTTTTGTTTAAATCTGTGCAGTTATTCATATACATTCTGAAGCGTGGAATCTACTTTAAAATAAATTCTGAAGGTTTACTGTGCATAATCTGATTCTCTATTCTGTGTTGTATGTTTGGTAGGAGGACTCTCAGCCCTGAGATTGTCCCTCTAAATTTAGAAGTTGAAAGGCTACTACGAACCAGACAAACACCACAGAATTGTGCTGAAACAGCTGCTATGGGTGAAGAACCTTGACTTTTGAGGGATTACGTTACACCTGGTGCCTATAATTCTCCATTTTGCATTCAATTTCCTACTGTTGAAGGAAATTATGAGATCAAATCATCAACTATCCAAATGCTTCCTTCCTTTCATGGGTTGAGTAAGGAAGATCCATACAAACATGTGGATGAATTCTTGTCTCTTTGCACCACATTCAACATAGCTGGACTTGGTCCAGAAGAAACCAAGCTTAGGCTCTTTCCTTTTTCATTAAAGGACAAAGCTAGAGCATGGTTATCTATGTTAGCACCAAATAGTATCACTTCTTGGAATGATTTGCAGTGTCAATTTTTAGCCAAATATTTCCCTATGTCTAAAACAAGCCAGTTGAGACAAAGTATTATTTCCTTCTCACAACATTCAACTGAAACTTTCCATGAAGCATGGGAAAGATTTAAAGAACTTTTAAGGCAATGTCCTCATCATCAAATCCCCCGATGGCAACTTGTTCAAAGCTTCTATCAAGGAATTGATCAAAGTGCAAGAATATGGTAGATGCTTCCTGTGGAGGCACTTACTTGCAAAAAACAGTTGAGGAGGTCTGGGATTTATTTGAAGTAATTGGTGAAAATTCAACTCAACAGGAATCTTTGTCAAGAGATATTGAAAATCTTGCGAGGTTGAACAATCAGCAAACCACCGAAGGAAAGATTTATGAGGTGAATGAGTTAGAAAGGAAGATGGATAATTTAACCACAAAGTTTGATTGATTGATGGACTCACTTAAAAATCCAATGGTTGCAAGAGTAGAGGAGGCATGTCTGATATACTATTTCCCTACTCATTCATATGATCAATGTCCTGCTGCACCACAGTTCCTAGATCTAGTGGTGGAATAAGCTCATGCTGCCCAATCATTTGGACAAATGCAGTCAAATGAATATGCATGGAGAGGGCACCCCAATTTAAGGTGGAGCCAGGGCAATTATCAATCACAGCAGCAGGAGCAATCAAAGAACCAAGTACCTTTCAAAACTGCTCAGCCTTATAAGCAAAATTTCTATACCAAGCCAACTTTTCAGCAGCCCATTCCACAACAACCTGTATAGCAATCTGCTCCAGTTCAAGCCCCTTCCAGATCCCCTTCTTTTGAAGATCAAGTTCTAAATTCACTCCAGAATTTAGGGTCTTTAACTCAGACTGTGAACTTTCATAGTCAGAGCATAAAGAAGATTGAAGAAACATTGGGTCAACTTTCAAATACTTTGGCTAAAAGAGAGGAAGGAAGGTTACCCAGCCAACCTTTGAACAATCCCAAAGGACAGTTCATGGTTGGAGAGGCTTCTGTTTCATATGAAGAATTAAAAACTGTCACAACTTTGAGAAGTGGAAGAATTGTAAATAACAAAGTGGGTATTGACGAAGAAGAAGAAAAAATTGAGGAAAATGATAGAGATATGAAGCAGGAGCAGCATAATGTTAGCATTAGGGGTGCTGATGTACCTCAGAAAAATAAAAAAAATGAAAAACAAAGAACTCAAAAATATTCTAATGATGTCTCTAAAGTTGTAGATGAAGGACTAGTTCCTCATTTACCATTTCGTCATGCCATGAAATCTGTATCCCTTTTTGATAAAGGGAACACAAAAATAGATGAAATGATGGGGACTTTCAAGCAAGTCAAGATAAATCTACCTTTGCTTGATGCAATCAAACAAATTCCAGCATATGCAAAATTTCTGAAAGATATTTGCACTCATAAAAGACAGTCTAGGATACAGTTATCCAAGAAGGTCTTTGCTGTGGAAAGAGTTAATCAGGTGTTGTCTATTACCACACCTCCTAAACTTCAAGATCCTGGAATCCCCACAATCTCTTGCATTATTGGGGAACATACTATTGAAAAAACTTTATTAGATCTGGGTGCTAGTGTCAACCTGCTTCCATATTCTATATATGATAAACTAGGTTTGGGAGAATTAAAATCCACTCATGTGGTGTTACAACTAGCAGACAGATCTGAAAGAAAGCTAGTTGGGATGATTGAGGATGTATTGGTAGGAGTAGATAAGTTTTTCTACCCTGCTGATTTTCTGGTATTGGACATGGAACCTACAAAAAGTAAAACTTCCATCCCTGTCATTTTGGAGAGACCATTCCTGGCTACAACAAATGCTTGTATTCAATGCAGGTCTGGTATTATGGAAGTCTCTTTTGGAAATATGAAGGTGAAATTAAATGTTTATAATGCAGTCACACAACCTCAATTCAGTTCTGAGGAATGTTTTCTTGTTGATCTATTGGATGAACTGGTGGAAGAGACTCTACCACAGTTTTTGTAGTGTGAAGATTTAACCACAGATTTTAAAGATGCTTGGGGAAAGTCTGAGGAAGTAAATGTTGTGCAAGGAACTCATGATCAATCAGTAAGGTTCTCTTCATGGAAACCTGCTATTCTTCCCCTTCCACAAATAACCAAGGTACCTTTGTTACCTTCTTTTCTCAGCCCACTGGATGTAGAGCTAAAGCAGTTGCCAGAAAATTTGAAATATGTATTTTTAGGAGACCATAAAACATTGCCTGTGATTATTTCTTCCTCCCTCACTGAGGAGCAGGAGGAAGAGCTGTTGATTGTATTGAAACAGCATAAGAAAGCAATTGACTAGACTATTGCTGATTTGGGAGGAATCAGTCCAGCTGTTTGCATGCATAAAATTCATTTGGAAGAAGATGCAAAGCCTTCTAGGGAAATGCAAAGGAGGCTGAATCCTCATATGCAAGAAGTAGTCATGAAAGAGGTTGTTAAGCTGTTGGATGCAGCGGTCATTTACCCCATTTCAAATTCAGCTTGGGTGGCACCTACACAGGTGGTACTTAAGAAATCTGAGATCACTGTTGTAACCTTAGATTCTGGTGAACTTATGTCAACCAGACAAACAACTGGTTGGAGGGTTTGTATTGATTACAGAAAACTAAACACAATGACCAGAAAAGACCATTTCCCTCTTCCCTTCATTGATCAAATTTTAGATAAGCTAGCAGGAAAAGCTTATTACTGTTCTCTTGATGGTTACTCAGGTTACAACCAGATTCCTGTGTATCCACAAGATCAGGAAAATACCACATTCACTTGCCCTTTTGGCACTTTTGCCTATAGGAGAATGCCTTTTGGTCTTTGTAATGCTCCCGCTACCTTTCAAAGATGCATGTAGTCTATTTTCTCTGATAATATTGACCAATTTATGGAGATTTTTATGGATGATTTTTCAATCTATGGAGACAGTTTTGCCTAGCGTTTACATCATCTCAAATTGGTGTTACAAAGATGTGAAAAAACTAATCTAGTTTTGAGCTGGGAGAAGAGCCATTTCATGGTCACCCAAGCATTGTCCTTGGCCATGTTGTCTCCCACAAGGGCATTGAGGTGGACAGAGCAAAAATTGATTTAATTGCACATTTGCCACCTCCCAAAACTATTAATCAAATCAGAAGTTTTCTGGGACATGCTGGATTCTACAGAAGGTTCATTAAGGACTTCAGTAAAATAACCAAGCCTCTTTGTCATTTATTGTGCCAAGATGTCCCTTTTGTTTTCAACAATGAATGCTTGAAGGCATTTGAATTCTTAAAAAACTGTTTGATTTCAGCTCCAATATTACAGTCTCTAGATTATTCACTGCCTTTTGAATTGATGTGTGATGCATTAGATTATGCTTTGGGAGCTGTTCTTGGGCAGAGAAAGGATAAGCTGCCTCATGTCATATCTTATGCTAGTAGATCAATGTTTGATGCACAGCTCAATTACACAACAACTGAGAAGGAGCTGCTAGCAATTGTTTTTGCTTTAGAGAAATTCAGGTCATATGTTTTGGGTTCACAAATAGTGGTGTTCACTGACCACTCAGCCCTGAAATACCTTCTGTCTAAGAAGGATACCAAACCAAGATTAATCAGGTGGATCCTCTTATTACAGGAGTTTGATTTACAGATCAAAGATAAAAAGGGTGAGAAGAATGTGGTGGCTGATCACCTGTCTAGAATTTTAACTACTAAGATTGATAGGCTGCCTATCAATGAATCTTTCCTTGATGAGCAACTTTTTGCTATCAGTATACACACCCCTTGGTTTGCAAACATAGTCAACTTTTTGGCTACTAGAACTCCTCAACATTGGAATAAAATGGATAAAGATCTTTTCTTCTCAAAGGTTAAACATTTTATTTGGGAGGATCCTTATCAGTTCAAGATTTGTGCAGACCAAATAATAAGAAGATGTGTCCCTGAAGAAGACTTTCATAGCATACTTTCTATGTGTCATGAACAGGCCTGTGGAGGTCATTTTAGCAGAAACAAAACTGCTGCAAAGGTTTTGCAGTGTGGATTGATGTAATCAAGAAGACTGTGAAGTCTTGTCGAATCGCTGAGATTGGGCAACATTTCTAAGAGAAACTCAATGCCTTTACATCCCATTTTGGTAGTTGAACTATTTGATATTTGGGGGATAGACTTCATGGGTCCCTTTCCTCCTTCCAATGGGTGTAATTTAATCTTAGTAGCTGTGGATTATGTATCCAAATGGGTTGAAGCCACAGCCACTAAAACCAATGATTACAAAGTGGTTCTGAAATTTTTAAAGGATAACGTTTTTTCTAGGTTTGGTTTTCCTAGAGCTATTCTCAATGATGGGGGAAGCCATTTTTGTAATAAACATTTTGAAGCTTTATTGAAAAAATACTCTGTGACTCATAGAGTAGCTACTCCATATCATCCACAAACCAGTGGACAAGTGGAGATTTCCAATAGAGAAATCAAACATATACTGGAAAAGACTGTGAAGAAGGACAGAAAGGATTGGTCCTTTAAGCTGAATGATGCATTGTGGGCATATAGGACAGCCTATAAAACCCCAATTGGCATGTCCCCATTCAGATTGGTCTTTGGCAAAGCATGCCATTTACCAGGGGAGTTAGAATATAAGGCCTTTTGGACTATTAAAACCTTGAACATGGATCTTACTACTGCTGGTAATCACAGGAAATTGCAGCTTGAGGAGTTAGAAGAGCTGAGGATGGATGCATACACCACTGTAAGATCTTACTAAGAGAAAGTCAAGGCCTTCCATGATAAAAATTTGTTGAGAAAAGAGTTCATAGCTGGCTCTAAGGTATGGTTATTTAACTCAAAACTTAAGTTTTTTCCTGGAAAGCTGAGATCCAGATGGGAAGGGTCATATACTGTCATTGTCTGGGGCTGTTGAAATTTTGGACCCAAGTGATGGGAGAATCTTGAAAGTAAATGGTCAGAGGCTCAAACCATGCATTGAAAATACTTTGGAGCCTGTGCTGACCATCTATCACCAAGAACCTCCACATATCTGATGATGAATAACTGTACCATATGTATTTTATCAGTGCTTGTTTTATAATTTTTCCATAGTTGTTTGCTCTCTGTTTTTAGTCTTGTGTACACTCAATTCGAGAAGTTTATAATATGTGAAAAATGAGTTCGCAAAGAAAAAAAATTCATTTCGAAAAGTTCAATTTTCTGTTCGAAAAGGATCTGGCCTTCTAACTAACTGATCGAAAAGAGCTATTTGCTTTTCGAATAGTTATTTCTGAAGGTATTTGCTTTTTGAAAAGTTAGTTCTGAAGCTATTCACTGTTTGAAACGTTGTTTCTGAAGCCATATGCTTTTCGAATGGTACTGATGCCATTCTCACTTGTAAATAAGGACTATTTTGAACTTTTCGAAAACTTCAAAGATATTTGCGAAAATCATTTTGAGCATATTTAAACCCTTTCGAAGCGTTTCATATTCGAAAGCTTTCTGAGAAGGTCCTGTTTCACAGAAACCCTATCTCTTTCTTTCCTTGCGTGATTTTAGAATTCAGCCACACTTTTCTTCACATTTGTTCGATCATTTAAGCTTGAAGAGAGTTTCGGTGGATTTCAGCGAGCAAGCAACAAGTTCAACCAAAACCCTAGATTTCGGTACTTTTCTGTGCATTTCCTCTGTTCATTTGCAAAATTTGATTTGGTGTCAGCATTTATTGTGGGAGTTTTTTATACAAAGCTTTAGAATGGGGAAAGTTGAAAAATCATTGGCTGAAATGTTCCAAAAATCTTCTGCTAAGAAAATTAGCAAACCGTCCAAAAAGGTAAAAACCAAAGCTTGCAAAATTTGATTTGGTGTCAGCATTTATTGTGGGAGTTTTTTATACAAAGCTTTAGAATGGGGAAAGCGGAAAAATCATTGGCTAAAATGTTCCAAAAATCTTCTGCTAAGAAAATTAGCAAACCGTCCAAAAAGGGAAAAACCAAAGCTTCAGCCAAGAGAAAACTTTTGATGGATAAAGCAGATAGAATTGAGAAGGGGAAGAAGGTTAGACATGAGGAACCCATCCCGGCCGCTGACCCTAGTCCTAAGCCTAAGCTCCCTCCTCTCCCTATGCATTTGGTACTGCCAAACCCATTCATTGAAGCTCAAAAGCTGATCCCAGAGCTTATCATGGATGAAACTTTTTTCTACAACAAACCTGAATGTCAGTTATCTTTGAAATACATTAGGGATGCCTCACTGAGCAATATCTTAACCCCTCTTCCAGAAAAAATTTATCCACGAATGGTAAAATTATGGTACCAAAACTTGGTAAAAGTGACAAAGAAGGATGCTGATGTCCCTACTCTTGTTATTTTCATTGATGATTGCGATTTAACTGTCACTTATGAAGACATTGGAAATGCTTTGGGGATACCTTTTCAATATGATCCTGCTGGTCCATTGGCACTTTTGACAAACCTCTTTTAGAGAAATGGCTGCACATTTAACCCAAGGCATAGTTGGAACTTGATAATCCATCATGAGGAGAGACTTAGCACCTCAATTTTTGCTGATGGATTCTATTTTGAGGTGATGATTTTATGTCACTGGGCACAGCCAAGAAAGGAGGACACCAATTTTAGAGGCTCTCTTCCATTTTTCTAAGGGCAATTTTTCAATGCCCCTATGTTGATTTTTAAAGCCATGGCTGATATTAGTACCAAGCTGAAAAAGGAGCAGAAATTAGCTGGAATACCATTTGGTAGGCTGATCACAGCCCTACTAAGAGCCAAGTTTGATATTGATGAGCAAGAACCATTTGAAGTTATATCTCCTCATGCTTTTGGGGAAAAGGCTTGGACTACAAGTCAAGCAATGTTGAATAGAATGAGGGAAGAAGTGGAGCCTGCCCCTGCAGCTGCTAGTGAAGCTGCCCCTGCAGCTACCTCAGAACCTGCTTTGCCAGACCCTGAGGTGACCAGCTCTTTAGCTGCACCTATTTTACCTACAGCCAACATTGAGCAAGCTGTCCTCCCTGTGGTGACCAGCTCTTCAGCTGCACCCCTTCTTGAAGAAATTGTCATCTTACCTACCTCACCTAGCCCAACTCCTGTGCTTGCACCCCTTCAAGCAATCCCATCTCCCATAACCAACATAATCCCCGTTGCAGATTCCTCCTCTACACCATCTACTCCAGCCGTACTCACACCACCAATTTCTCCTAACAATGACCAAGATATGACCCTAGATTTTGTTGAACCATCTCAAAGCACCCCCCTTCTCCAAAGCTTCTCAGGTTCACCTGCTCATTTAACTCATACACCTGAAGTAACTCATACCCAAACTGAACCTGAGATATTCACTACAGAGGCCTATTCATCACTGATGGGATCTATTTTAGAGAATATTGGGCTTGAATCTGTCCCTATACCTGACCCTCCTCATTTCACTCATTTGGCTACTTCACCCTTTACAACCATTTCACCCATCGCACCTCAACCATCCACTTCAGTTTTACCAGCCCCTACTATGCATCCCACACCCACACCTAAATCAATTAGCCAAATATTTACCTTTTTTCAATCCATCCAAGCCCAACTACAGATCAACACAGACAATCAGTCTGTGACCAATTCCCTTCTCCAAACCTTAGCCTCCACATCCCACATAACTACCTTAGCCACTATACTTGCTATTGATGACCATGCTACCCAAACAGAACCTGAGGTAGTATTGGTTGATCCCCCCACCGTCACCACTACTGCCCTTGCTACCCAAACAGAACCTGAGGTAGTTCTTATTAAGTCCCCTTCACCTCTCCTCATTTTTTCTGCTCAAGCCACTCAGACCGACTCTGAGGTCATTCTTCTGAACCCCCCTTCTCCCACTCCCACAGCTGGGATACCTTTGGTCGCCTACCATTCCATTCCCATTCCTAGATTTGCCTCTCTCAAAAAGGCTATGGAAGAGAATTCATATATCTGTCGAGATGTCCTTAAGGGGTTAGCTGATTTGCAAACTTACATTAGAACCCCTTATGAAAACCAGATTCGGAAATTGGAGTTATTCATGAAATTTGAGAGAGAGAAGATGCAGGACCTGCGGGGTAAAACTTTTCAGATGGTTAGGAGTGAGCAGCACAAGGTGACCATGTTGCAACCTGACTTGAGCAGAAAAATTGAGGACTACTAGACTTGAAAAGTATATTGGCCTCACCAAAAAGATCAAAGCTGAGGAATACACCGAGCTGTAAGCCACAATCCAGGAGAAGGCCAAATCGAGTTCAGACTTCAATCCGATTCTAATTACGACTGAGCGGTGACTCGATTCTCGATCCCATTGAACCAACTTATGATACAGACTTTGACCCCAGTTATTAGAATCCATTGTACATATCTATTTTATGAGTCTATAATATAAAATTTTGGTTTTGTGTTAATACATTGTACATACATTGTGCATTTCTTTTCTTTCTTCTTGTCATTATGATTTCTGATTGCTTGTTTCTTTTCTTTGCTAATACACTTCGGACCAGTGCGGACCCTGCTCACCATAGGTTTGGGGGTGTGGCAGAAATGCAAATAAGTGAGTTAACATTAATGCAGCTGATCATCAGTAGAATTTTTGAAAATAAAGTGATTTCACACCTGAAAAATGAGGAAGTTAAAACTTTTAAAACTAATTTTTAGTGTAATCCCAATACCTTCATGAAGGGAATGCCAGAAAATTTTCAAAATAAAAATTGATGTTTTAGTAAACCTAAAAGGAGAGAAAACAGTGATGATATACCTCAAGAATTTGATAGAAAATCGCACCCAGTGAGACTTAGGCCTGAAATGTATTCTTTGGAGATATGAATTGGCAATTTTTTTTGCTCTAGGGACTGTTTGAACCTGCTTACTATCACTAGAAGTTACACATATTCAAATTGAAATAACTTGGTAGCAATCATGATATTAAAGACATGATGTAAGGCCTCCTTTTGGACAGTTTGAACATCAAAAAAGCCCCACCATTTGAAACGGCCTTTGATACACACCAGTTGAGCCTTATAAACCCAAGGTTTCTTTGTAACCTCATCAACCAACCTAATCAACCTCATTGAGCCTAACCCTCACTCTGAAAATTCAGAAGGTAAAGGAAAGGAAGTTGAAGAAAGGAGAGTTGGGTAACAGATTGGTAAAAGAAGAAGAAAAATAATTGAAGGCAATGATGTATCAACAAAAGAAATGTTGCACTCCAGTCAAGGTTGCTTCGGAAAAAAAAAAAAAAAAAAAAAAAGAGTGTTAGAAAAAGTCATTTCATTGGGAATTTGAAAAAGAAAGAGAAAAAGATGGCCACTTTGGCTCTGAAAATTCAAAGAAGAAGATGAAATTGTGCTGAAATAAAGAAGATGTGTCTACCACTTCCTTACCTTGACTGACTTCTCAATTCTGAATTCCATTCCACCTCTTTATTCTTGATAAAGTTCACTCATAAGCCACAGTACCACCCAAGTCAAAGTCCTTACTGATCAATGATGGATTAAGATGTCACATGGAGATAAGGATTTGTGTAATCTATGGTGAAAAGAGCAGTGAATTCAGAACTAAAAAGCAAAGCCTATGCTCCTGCTTACAATCCTATTTGAGGACTGTAATTGCTCTTGAGCTTTGTGAAATAGTGCAACCCTCATATTTGCATGATGACTGAAAACCCTGGTGAGAGTTGAGTTTGAAATCAAATTATTTGGGGTAACATCAAAACTGAATTTTCAAATAGAAGGCAAGCTTTTCATTAATTTTTCTTTTAAAATCTTTTTGACACCAACTGAGTGAATGGTAAAAGGAATTATAGCTGAATTTTAGTTTTAAACTAATATTTTCCTGGATATCTTTTTACAGCTTGACTAATGCAGGTGTGAGTAACCTGACTGGATAAAAGTCTGCTTTAAACTGCATTGATATTAACTGATTTATTGGAGAAGTTTGTGGGTACCTTCACTGAAAACCCTCGGAGACTTCACTCCTCCACTAGGGATCACCTAGGGGTTTAAAAGGCTTGTTGCATATGCTAAATGCAACTGTGTTCCCTACAAAAGTGGCTTTTTATTATGTTTTTAATTTTGTCTTTGCTCAGGGACTAGCAAAGCTTAGGTTTGGGGGTGTGTTGAGAAATAGAAAATACCACTCTCCACCCTTTTACCTGGGCCTTGATAGACCCTTGAGAGAACTAAATAAGTGTTTTAAGTGCTTGTGTTACAGCTAACAATAAAAACAGGCTTAACCATGAAAGCAGCCTAAAAGTGCCAAAAAGAGGATAATCCATGTTGATCCAAAGGAAGAAAGAGAAGGGACAACCTCACTAGTTGTCAAAATGCCTGAACTGAAGAGGAAAAGACCTGGTCTCAACCCAGAAAAGAGACGTGGAGCAATTCGAACAGAAGAATGCACTACAGAGTGCTTTTCAAAAAGAAGAATCTGAACATTTCAAAAAGAACCTGAACTTTGCGCAAAGAACTAAAAACTCCAGGCTTAGTTTTCGAAGAGTACCTGAACTCTTTGAAAGGATGTTTGACCTATTCGAAAAGAAAAGAACTCTTTGCGAACATAACCGAAACTTTGCGAAAAGAGCTTCAGAAGTCACAGAACCTTGCGAAAAGTTCCCTAAACTATGCGAAATGGTATTATGGAGATTCCTAGCATCTGCAAGGGTAATTCAGTAATCTTTTGCACGCGCCCCAATGCATTTAATAACCCAAGGACATTCCAGAATATTCTGAGCACGAACCAAAGGCATATTCCATCCCATGTGAGCACCCGAAGATGAAATCAATTGGCGGTAACTTCTAAAAGTTCTAACAAATTTTCGAATTACATAACAGAATTGATGCCTCTGTCATCTGATTGGCTGAAACAAATCAAGCAATTCTGATTGGCCTAAACAGATCTGGATCTTCGTGCTCGACTACCATTGGTTGACACAGATCTAAGCACTCCTGATTGGTCGATACACATCTGAGCTAGACCTGGGGGAAACTATAAATAGATGAACCATTTGCCCAATTTGGGTATCCAGATTTTGAGTTTCATTTCTATTGCCTCATTTCCATTTTAGATAGCTTGTCTGAAATTTCTGTAATGTCCTAGCTTTTATTTGTAACTGAGAGCTGTGAGATGTCTCTATACTTCACGTGAGAATTGTATTCAAGACTACAAATCCGAGAGCTGTTTAAGCTGTGCTCTGTAATTGTAATGGTGAATTTGAAAAGGTTGTTGTGAACCGTACGTTCTCAATTGGATTCGTGTTGAGGGGTCCCTGTGATCTTCTTATTGTAGTAGACTCCTTTAGATTTACTATTTTTCAAGCAATTTCCCTTGATTCATTATCCCTGTGGGAATTAGTGTTTGTAACCTAATCTTTCACAACATTTGTAGTGGTATTTCTTATTCTGAATTGAGGGTTTAGATTAAAGACTATTGGATGGTCTGTGGCCATTGAAGTGGACATACCATAGCCATAAGTTTAACTCTAATCATTGAGTTAGATTACTTCCTCTTGCATCTGTGCTTGTAGCCAGATGAAGATTGGATCATCTCTCATTTGATCTACATTTATTCTCATTTTGGTTCAAGAACCAAAATCAACGTTAGATTTTATTTCTCCATTCTTATTAATTTACATCAAAATCTCCCCAACTCAGATCTGGATCACTTAGCTTAATCTTTACTTTTATCATTTAGTTAATGTGACAAATTCAACCTCCCATCTTATGTGCTTTGTAGATAGGATCAGAGGCCAGATCTGGTAGCTCAGATCAGGAGGTTTATCTTACATTTTAAATAAATTCTCTGTGGACGATCTTTTACTCCCTTACATTTAAAACTTGCTACAATTGGCCCTGATCTTGCAGGCTAATTTACTTCTTTCTGTGCTAATATTTCTTTATTCTTTTTAGTCTTCCAAAGTCAGTATAATTCATCATTTGTAAATCGGTTTTCAAAATACAAATAAATCATGCACACTTAGAATCCAACAACATTTGCTAGATGAGAGCCAATGAGAGAAGAGCTTCTAGAAGAGAAATCGACCACATTAGCAGCCCACAATAACGTAATTATTCTCTTAGGCTCTGATTGGCTGAAATAGATCTGAGGACAGAGGAGGAGAGTATAAAAGCTTGAAGAAATTACATTGAACACATCAAGAATTAGAGAGAACCAGAACTTAGGGTGAGATCCATTTTTTCTTCCAAATTCTCCCTCCTTCCTTCATCTCCCCTTCTCTCTTTTGCCAATCATAAGTGGCTAAACTCTTTTCAGTAGTTTGGGTGAGGTCTTGAGCTATAAATTGAGAGATTCAGAGGCTTGTAAGAGATTATATATTGCACAGATTGTAGATTTGGGCACAATGGTATTGTAAGCTTGTAATATAATTTTGATTTTTAAAGGTGATTCTAATCTACATTTCACTTCTTCATATTTGATTTCCCTGGATTGGATATTCTTGTGGATGCCAACCAGAAATGGGGTGCTTGGTAGCCTGACACTCGTAGCATGTGCAATAGTTTTTCTGTTCCAATTAAGATCAATAGATTGGAGTAATCTCGGGGATGAACTATATCCAGTAGAAGGGGAGATCATAACTGTTGAGAACTGGAAAATACCAATTTTCACCCCTTAATCTGGGCCTTGATAGACCCTTGAGAGAACTAAATAAGTGTTTTAAGTGTTTGCTTTACAGCTAACAATAAAGGCAGGCTTAACCTTGAAAGTAGCTTAAAAGTGCCAAAAAGATGATGACCCATCTTGATCTGAAGGAAGAAGGAGAAAGGACAACCTCACTGGCTGTCAAAATGCCACAAATAAAGAGGACAAAGCCCTGATTTCAACCTGGAAAGAGGTTTGGAGCTATTCGAAAAGAAAATGCACTACAGAATGCTATTCGAAAAGGTCCCCAATCTTTGTGAAAAGGTCCCCAATCTTTGCGAATAGATCTCTAGAAGTTACAGTTCTTTTCGAAAAGGTCTCCAATCTGTGCTAATAGAGTTTCAGAAGTTACAATACCTTTCGAAAAGGTCTCCAAACATTATGAAATGGTATCCTGAAGATTCCTAGCATCTGTAAGGGCAATTTGGTAATCTCTGCACGCGCCCCAATGCATTTAAAAACCCAGGGGCATTCTGGAAGATTTGAAGCATGAACCAGAGGCATATTCCACCCCATGTGAACACCCAAAGATGAAATTACTTAGCGGGAACTTCTAGAAGTTCCAACAGATTTTTAAATTTCCTAACATAATTGATGCCTCTGTTTCCTGATTGGCTGAACCAAATCAAACAGTTCTGATTGGCTAGAACAGATCTGGATCCTGGTGCTCGACTCCTATTGGCTGATATGGATTTAACCAATTCTGATTGGTTGATGCACATCTGAGATGGACATGGGGAAAACTATAAATAGATGAACTATTTGCCCAATTTTGGTATCCAGATTTTGAGTTTCATTTCTATTGCCTCATTTCCATTTCAGATAGCTTGTCTGAAATTTCAGTAATAGCCTAGCTTTTATTTGTAATTGAGAGTTGTGAGATATCTCTGTACTTCACGTGAGAATTGTATTCAAGACTACAAATCCGAGAGCTGCCTAAGCTGTGCTCTATAATTGTAATGGTGAATTTGAAAAGGTTACTGTGAACCATACGTTCTCAATTGGATTTGTGTTAAGGGTTCCCTGTGATCTCCTTATTTCATTAGATTCCTTTAGATTTACTATTTTTAAAGCAATTTCCCTTAATTCATTATCCCTATGAGAATTGGCGTTTGTAACCTAATTTCTCACAGCATTTGTAGTGGTATTTTTTATTCTGAATCACAGATTCGAATTGAAGACTATTGGATGATCTGTGTCCATTGAAGTGGATAGACCATAGCCATAAGTCCAACTCAATTCCATTCCCTGAGTTGGCATCTCTTTGGTAGCCAGATGAAGATTGGATAATATCTCATTTGTTTTACATTTATTCTCATTCTGCAGTCAAGTACTAAATCAAAGTTAAATATTATTTCTCCATTCTTATTAATTTGCATCAAATCTCCCCAACTCGGATCTGGATCATTTAGTTGTAATTTTACTTATAGGTAATTTAGTTAATGTGACAAATTTAACCTCCCATCTTATGTATTTTGTAGATAGGATCAGAGGTCAGATCTGGTAGCTCAGATATGAAGGTTTATCTTACATTTTAAATCAATTCCCTGTGGACGATCTTTTACTCACTTACATTTAAAACTTGCTACAATTGGCCCTGATCTTGCAGGCTAATTATGTTCTCTCTGTGCTGATATTTTCTTATTCTTTTTAGTTATACAAATTCAGTACAATTCACCATTTGTAAGTCTATTTTCAAAACACAAATAAATCATGCACACTTAGAATCAACAACAATAACCTTAGGACTGTATCCAGCAGAAGGGCAGATCCTAACCTCAGGATTACTTTGATCTCTTGGTGGAGATTGGATTCTTATACCTCACCTCTGCCGGGGGAAACTTGGTAGATCAATAGGTTAGAGCAATATTGGGGATGAATTGTATCCAGTGGAAGGGCAGATCATAACCTTAGGACTGTATCCAGTAGAAGGGCTGATCCGAACTTTAGGATTGCTTTAATATATTGGTGGATTATGGAGAACCTGGGTAGCTTGGAGCCAGAAAAGAGGTTTATTGCCAATCAGTTCTCTGCACTGCTTTTGATTCCTTTGATTTTCAGTAAGAGACCAAAACCCTTAGTTGCTGTTCTCATCCTTTTGAATTTTCATCTTTTCTATATCTCCCCTTATCTCTATGTACGATTAGATCTGGATCAATTGCATCTATCTTTTGTAGTTTATAGTAAAAGTGACAAAAACTTAGAATGTCTCCTCTTTCCTGCTTTAGTTTAGTTTAAATTAGGATAGAGTTCCAGATCTATCATAGATCTGGAGATTTACTATAGTTGAACCACAGCTCCCTGTGGACATACCCTTACTTACCTCTTAAAACTTGCTACACAACCCTGGTTCTTACAGGACTGGCAGCTTACCTTAGTTCAACCATGTTGTAGTTTCTACAGTTAATCTACTATTTTAATCATATAATAATTATAAGGTGGGCTGTGCGAACAAGTTTTTGGCACCGCTGTCGGGGAGCTGTGTTTTTAACTTGATAGATCTAAGTTTTTCTCATTTCTAGATGTTTAGTTTTAATTGCTTGTTAAGTGTTTGACTAATTGCTGCTGTAGTTTTTTGTAGTTTAATTGTCTATTTCAGATATGGATCTGTATTGTTAAAGAGAGCATTGTACGAATTGGAGCAAGCTATGCATAAGTTTGCATTTCCTAACTCTATTTACATTTCTAGATTTGCAGCATTACTTGTGTATTTTGTAATTGTTTTGATTGAATTTTGTGCTGTGATTTTTTACTTTGAGTTTGATTTCTGCTGTGTGTATGCTTGGGAGGAGATCTCTTAATCCGGAGATTGCTCCCTTACATCTTGAAGTTGAAAGACTTCTTAGACCTAAGCAAACCTTACACACACTTGTAGTTGATTCTGAAATTGCTGCAATGGGTGAGCAACCTAGGACTTTAAAGGAGTTCAATGCACTAGGGTTTTACGATTCTCCCTTCTGCATTCAATTCCCTGCTGTCCAAGGGAACTATGAGATCAAGTCTTCTATCATACAGATGTTACCCTCATACCATGGCCTGAGCAAAGAAGACCCATACAAGCATATTGATGAATTTTTAGGATTGTGCACTACCTTCAATATTGTAGGTTTGGGGGAGGAAGCAACCAGGTTGAGACTCTTTCTATTTTCACTAAAGGATAGAGCCAAAACATGGTTGTCAATGCTCCCAACCAAGAGTATTTAGTCCTGGAATGCCCTTCAATGTCAGTTTTTAGTCAAGTTTTTCCCCATGCCCAAAACAAGTCAGCTGAGGAAGAGTATTATTTCATTTGCTCAAGCCCCAACTGAAGACTTTCACCATGCCTGGGAGAGATTTAAAGAACTCTTGAAGCAATGTCCTCATCACCAAATTCCTAAATGACAACTTGTCCAAAGTTTCTACCAAGGAATTGATCCCAAAAGCAGGGATATGGTTGATGCCTCTTGTGGTGGTACATACCTCCACAAGACAGCTGATGAGACTTGAGAGTTATTTGATATCATCAGTGGAAACTCCATGCAAAGGAAGACCTGGGCAAGAGATGTTGAAACCCCCTAGATTGGTGAGAGAAAATACAACCAGAGGGAAAATGTATGAGGTGAGTTGACATAATGATTTGGAGAGGAAAGTGGACAGCCTAACTCAAAAGTTTGATAAGCTCATGGGAGCAATGCAGTCTCCAATGGCTGCTAAAGTGGAGGAGGCATGTGTCATATGCCAGCCCCCCACTCACTCCCTTAGCTGCCAAATTTCCAGATTTTGTGATGGAACATGTGAATGATGCTCAGTCCTATGGACAACAACCTACTGCTTGTTATCATTGGAGAAACCACCCTAACTTGAGGTAGAGGTAAGATAATTTTCAAAACCAACAACAGCAGTAGCCAGTATAGTCCATGCCCTAAAAGAATGCCCAGCCATACCAGCAAAATTATTTTCAAGGCCCCAATATCAATAATCTATGGCCCAGCCAATGGTTCAGCCTGTGCATCAAAGTGCACCAGCCACAACACCCTCTAAGTCTCTCACATTTGAAGAGCAAGTTCTGCTTCACTGTAGAATTTGAGCCATTTATCTCAAACTCTTAACTCTCATAGTCAAAGCATCAAGAAGATAGAGGAGTACCTTGGTCAGCTATCTAATTCTTGGGCTAGGAGAGAAGAGGGGAGACTGTCCAGTCAGGCCATGAACAATCCAAAGGGGCAATACATGGTTGGTGAGACTTCTTCTCATGAAGAAGTAAAATTAGTAACTACATTGAGGAGTGGGAAGGCGGTGGATAACTAAGTTGGTAATGAGCACGATGAGTCAAGTGTGAAAAAGAAGAAACAACCAATGAAAGTATACAATTTGGAGCAACATATAAAAAATAAGGGGGTGATGTGCTAGCAGAAAATTAAAAATAAAAATAAAGAAAAATCTGATGAACTCGCTAAGGCTGCAAATGGGAGGACAGTTTCCCATTTGCCATTTCCTAATGCATTGAAAGCAGCATCTCCTTTTGACAAGGGGAATGCTAAGGTTGAGGAAATAATGGAAACTTCCAAATAAGTAAAGATCAACTGGCCTTTACTTGATGCCATCAAGCAAGTTTCAGCCTATGCAAAATTTTTGAAATAATTATGCACCCACAAAAGACAGTCTAGGATACACTTATCCAGGAAGGTCTTTTGTGCTGAGAACGTAAACCAAGTGATGTCTATTGCAACTCTAATCAAGCTTCAAGACCCTAAAATTCCCACAATCCCCTACATCATTGGGGATCATACTATTGAAAAGGCCTTATTAGATCTGGGAGCTAGTGTAAACCTACTTCTATATTTTGTTTATGAGAAGTTAGGCTTAGGAGAATTGAAGCCCACACATGTGGTGCTACAACTAGTAGACAGATCTGAAAGGAAGCCTGTGGGAATGATAGAGGATGTTTTAGTTGGAGTTGATAAATTTTTCTATCTAGTAGATTTTCTGGTTCTTGACATGGAGCCAAGCAAGTGCACCACCTCTATTCGTATGATTTTGGACAGACCTATCTTGGCCACTACCAATGCTTGTATTCAGTGTAGATTAGGAGAAATGGAGCTAACTTTTGGCAATATAAAAGTCAAGTTGAATGTATATGATGCAGCCCATCCACCTCATTTGAATAATGAGGATTATTTTTCAATTGATGTATTGGATGAACTTATGGAAGAGCCTTTTCCCCAGCTACTACATTGTAATGGTTTTTGTGATGATTTTGGTGATGTTTTTGAAAATGTGGTGGAGCCTGTACTAACCATCCGCTATCATGAACCTCCATGACATGACTGAGCTTCAACAAATGTATACTATGTATAATAACTTAGGTCTTTGGTTATTTATTTTTGCTGATTTTTTCTATTTTTGTTTCAATTCAGTTTGGCATTGTACATAAATTTTTTTCATGAATGTTAGTACCTCCGGTAAGAAAATAAGTCAAAGTTGGGAAGTGAACAAAGTTGGAGTGTCAAATCTGTTGGGGAATGGACTAGGAACTGAGTGCAAGCCTGTTTAAGATGAAATACAGCTTGTCGATAGCTTCTATGAACATATCGACAGGTTCTGAGAGTTCCCAATTTACTTTTCGACAAGATCTAGAAGCTATCAAGAGGTGTGAACTAATTCTCGATAGGTTTTGAAGGTGTAAAAATGGTTGTCGATAGGATCCAAGAGCATTTGACGGAGTTACGAAGATTTTGGTTGAATTCTCGACAGGTTCAGGGTACCTATCGAGAGGTTCAGTGAACCTCTCGAAGTAACTTTTCTAGAGCCTATACTTGTCGAGAGGATTGTATATTGAGTTCAAAGAACCTGTCGAGAGGTTCTGTGAACCTCTACTTGAACTCTTTGACAGGATTGCATGAACCTCTCGCGAGGATCATTGACTTTCTACTCTTCGACAAGTTGCATCAACATCGACAACACCTAATCTGTAAAGTTGTTTCCCACTACTTTAAACCTAACGACAACTCCTTTTTTGCCATTCGACGGCTTCTCTTCGCACTTTAAGTTTGCTCTGGCGATTTTTCCATTTTACTTTTTCTCTCTCTATCTCACTGGCCGTTACAGTAATTTCTTGGCTATTTTCCCATTGCTTCAATTCATCAAAAGCTACACTTTGCACTTGGTCTGAGCTGGTTTGGTGCTGTGCATTTTAAGATCTTTGAAACCCTAGGTTTTCGCTGGTAAGCCTCTCTATTGCTCCACTTTGTGTTTTTGACATTTCATTTGCAAATTGGTGTGGTTATTTTGATTGATAACAAAGGTCTATGTGGTGATTGGGAGTAAATTGCAATTGTTTGAGTATACAATGTCTGATTAAGAGGACACCTTAGCTACCCTCTTCAAAAATCCTGCCAAATCTGCCACCAAAGCCACTATGCAACCCACCTGCAAAGAGAAAATTGGTTATGGACCAAGCTGAGAAAACTGTCAAAACCAAGAAGGCCAAGAAATCTAAGAAGGCCCAATTTAGTGAAGACATTGTTGAGGAGGTTCCTGAGACACAACCTAGCCTTGTGCTTGAAATTCCTGAGGCTAAGCCTAACCCTGAATTGGGGCCTTAAGTCCATTTTCTCAGATCCACACCCAATGAATTTGTGGATGCATTAGGTCTGATCCCAGAGACTATTGTTGACACCCCCTATTTCTCTAAGGTAGAGGAGTGTCAGAATACTTTGAATTATTTGGTGAAGGCAGGCTTGACACCCATGTTGAGCCCACTGAATGAAAAATCTTACCCAAGGCTGGTTAAATTGTAGTATCAGAATCTCAGGAAACAAACCAAGCCAGAGTCAATTAAACCATGCCTTGTAATTTTGATTGATCATATGGAGTTGGTGGTGGATTACAGAGATATTGGGATAGCATTGGGTGTCCCTTCTATTTTTGATTCAGTCTATGGCATAGCTGCACCTGAGAATGTCTCTTTCAAAATAATGGCCAGGCACCTCACTCAAGGCATTGTGGGATCTGGGGACTCAATCAGGAGAAAAGATTTGCACCCTAGCATGCTCTTCTTTGACTCTATTTTAAGGAAGATTATCTATGTGAGTGGGCACAAACAAGAGAGGAGAGTACCAATAGTGGATGCTCTATATTTCTTCTCCAAGGGCCAATTTATGAATGCTGCAAAATTAATTTTTGATGCAATGGTGGATGTCCATTATAAAATCAGGAGAGTGCAAGCCCTACCTGAGCTTCTTTACAACAGGCACATCACGACCTTGTTAAAGAGAAAGGAGTTTGTGTTCAAAGTAGATGAGCCAGTGGTAAAGGTGACCCCTAAAGTTTTTAGGAAGAGGGTCTGGTCTGCCAGTAGGACCCTCATTGACAAGAGTAAACACAAGTCCAATGAAGATACTGAGGTAGAAGCTCTACCTGCAGCCCCATTTGCTTCTGTGAGCTCAGAGCCTCACCCTATAGCTATCACTACCTCCACCCCTCGACCTGAAACCTCTGCAGCAATCTCCTATGATCCTTTGCTCACATATGCTACTCCTCCATTTGTGTCTCCATTTGTCCCAGTTGTATCCTCTGTCAGCTCTGAGAGGGCAAGCCTTACCATCCCCCCTTTTATCCCACCATCCATATCAATTTCCCTACCTTCCATTCCAGTCTCCACACCTTCCAGCATTTCAGCATCCATCTCCACCATCACAACATCAACACCCCAATCCATTCCTTTTACCATTGACCCAACCCCTACCTTACTATTGGGAATGTTTGCCTACCCTCAAATGAGGGTCTAAAATCAATAATAAAACTAGGCAGACATACTCATACAGACCTGCAAGTATTCAGGATCTGTTGTAACAAGCTTTAAAATAATGGTAAGTAAGGAATGTCCACAGGGAGGCTGGTTAGAAATATGATAAATCTACAGATCTATAAGAGATCTGGCACCCTAGCTATCTCTACTTTAGTTAAAAAATAGGGGAGAGTTTTGAAATGAGTTGTCACTTAAACTAAACTACAAATAAAATGTGGATTGTTTTAGATCGAATCTAGAGCCTCAGATCTTGCAGATGGATGGTTTAAAAACTCAAAAGAAGGAGAATAACAGCTTGGAGGTTGTCTTCACTGCAATCAGGTCGAGCTAAGCATATTAAAGGGGTTCAAAAGCACACAAGTACCTCGGCTGGCCACAGGCACAGTCCGCAAGCACAGCTGCAGGATATAAATTCCATTTCAAATCACAGGATCCACCTGGCCTTAAGGCTATGATCTATCCACTTTAATGGTGACAAACCATCCTATAGGCTTTATCGAATCCATGAATTGTAGCAGATGAATCCAATTGAGGCCTGAGCTCAGATTTACCTTAAGGTTATGATCTGTCCACTTTAATGGTCACAGACCATCCTAGAGATCTCCTACAAAGCCAGAGCCTCAATTAGAATAATTAAAACCACTACAGATGCTATAATTTCCAAGTTACAGATGCAGGAAATTACAGGGATATCAGATCCAGGGAATTCAGATGATATCCAAGAGGTCTACCAGTTAAGTGGGTGAGCTGATCAAGCAACTCCTCTACATAAATCTGATCGAGCACCAAAAGGAATCAAAAGAGCTTTAGATCTATTTAAAATATTGAAAATAGTATTTACATTGCAAACTAGGTCACTCTTACAATGGAATGCTCTCAGATCTATAGTCTGTGCAACAATTAACCCCAACAATACTCTTAACCTTACCCAATTACAGATCTAACTCACCCCTTGCTGCTCCTAGGGATTTAGCCAACCATGGTTGGGCTAAAGGAGGGAAATGGAATCTCGCTCCAAGCTCTAATCTCTGGAAATTTGCTCAAAATTTTCATCCTCTTGGTTGGCAATTGGGGATCTCAATATATAGCTTTCTCCTCTGTTTTTCCCACCAAAAATCCCTTCTAGAAGGTTGTCAGAGTTTGTTAGAGTTCTGTTAAAGCACGTGGGTCGGTTAGGGCTTCTTCTAAAATGTCGCGCCGGTCACCTAAGTGCCTCGGTTTGCATGCAACAGGTCACCAAGTCTCAGCCTGTGCATAGCATAGTTTCTAAGAAGTTCAGCACACGATTTTGATAGGTTGGAGAAGCTTCTGACAGGTTAAAAGTAAGCTTGTAGTTCTTTTCGATAGGTTCCCTGGTCTCTTCGATAGGTACCGATAGGAAGAGTTTTCTCTTTGATGCTTCAGGGTCCTCAGCCTAATATCTGGAGTGTTCGATAGGTTGGCTAAGTTGTTCGATAGGTCCAGACAGGTTCAGCTCTGTGTGCCGTCATCCCGATTGGTTGGATCTCATTCCTATCGAAAAGCTTAAGCATCCTTCGATAGGTTCAATTTCAGCATCTTCATTTCGATAGGTTCATGGAGCCTTCGACAGGTTGGAATCGAGCATTTTAGTCTTTTCGCTAGGTTCTCAGATCCGTTCAATAGCTTCCTTTGACACTTCAGGCAAGTTTTCGATAGGATAGTTTCTTCTTTCCTTTCTTTGCTCAATAGGTTCTGAAATCCTATCGAACTCCTCAATTGATATGAATTCATCATTCTTCTACCTTCAGGTCCTATTGAACCCTTCTCCAACTGCACGAATTCTTTCCTTTTACTCCTTAGCTCCTATCGAAGTCTTTAGACATTCTCTCGATAGGATGTTTTGGACCTATCTTCACTTCTTTCTCTTTATTCTGTTGTTGGGTTTGCATGGTGCTAAGAGATGACTTCTTTGTGAGCATTCTTAAGTAGTTTGCTGCATTATTACCAGCTTTCCCTGCTATCTACAAAATGTACTCAACAGAGACTTATTAGTGTGCTCACAGGTCCATGAAAGGTCAGGTAAAGGGTGCAAAGTGTCATTTTTCACCACTTAACACACCCCCAAACCTAAGCTTTGCTAGTCCCTGAGCAAAGGAGAAATCAAAGAGAAAATAAAATGCCACTTTCGTAGGGAGCACAGATATATTTAGCACATACACCAAGCCTTTTAAACCCCTAGGTGATCCCTAGTGGAGGAGTGAAGTCTCCTAAGGGTTTTCAGTGAAGATACCCACAAACTTCTCCAATACACTTAGTTAATAAGTGCAACCTATTAAAGCAGAGTTTAAGCACATCAAATAAATTCACATCATGCCCATTCATTAAAGGAAGTTCAACAGAAAGACATCCATTTGGAAATATGAAAATTTGCTGAAATCTCTCCATCATCACTCAGTTTGTGTCCAGGCATTTCTTTTGAAATTTTATGCATAACTCACCATTAATTTGAGGATCCTGCTTTGACACTTCTCCCTTCAATTTGGATTTTAGACTCGAGTCTCATCAAGGCTGTTCACTCATTATTATAGAGAAGAGGGGTAAATCGTATCACTCAGCTCAAGAGCAGTTACAGCCCTCAAATAGGACTGCAAGCAGGAGCATAGGCATTGCTTGAATTTCTGACTTTTCCAGCTCTTTACACCATAGGTTAAGCAAATTCTCATCTCCACATGACAGCTCAATCCATTTCAGATCAGTAGGGTCTTTTTATTGGGTTGTAATGTGACTTATGGATGAGGTTTGTGGAGGAATAAAAAGGGATAACAGAATTCGAAATTGAGAAATCAGTCAAGGCAAGGAGGTGATTCATGACTTCACCTTTAATTCAGCACAATTTCATCTACTTTTTGAATTTTCAGAGCCAAAGAGGCCAACTTCTTCTCTTCCTTTAAGTTTTTTCAATGAAATGACTTCTCTTTCTAATTCTTCTGCCCCCTTTTTTTTTAATGTAATACCACAAATACCACCAACTGTGTTTTTCTTTCTTTCAACCTGATTTGGGACCTTGCTCCTCTAATCCTTTCTCGTCCTTCCTCTTCCTGATTTCTTAGATTGAGGGTGAAATGAAATAGGTCCAGAGGTTTTGGGTTTAGAATTTCTGGTTCTCATCAAAGAAAATTGGGGCTTTTAGGCTCAAATGGTGTGCATCAAGGGTAGTCCAATGGTGGGGAGTTTTAGGCTCAAACTATCCAAGAGATGGCCTTACTTCATGTCTTCCATGTTATGAATGTTGTCAAGTTGTTTCAACTCGGATCTGCCTAACTTCTAGTGATCCAGATTAGGTCCAGTCAGTTCTCAAAGTAGAATGAATTGCCAAGACACTCTTCAAAGAAGTTTTTCAGGCCCAATTCTCACTGGGTATGGCCTTCCATCAAATTTCTGGGGAGTATCTTCACAGTCTCTTCTCGTTGCTGGTTTATCATACATAAAAAACTTCCTACAAAAATTCTTGACATTTTCTTTATGAAAAATGTTAAAACTTCAACTAACTTCAGTTGCAAAATGGTTTTTTAAAATTTTCTTAATCAACAATTATGAGGTGAATTCATTCTCTTTTTGATTATTCTTTTTTTTAACTTGGTTGCACTAAAATTAACTAGTTTATTGGCATACATGCCACACCCCCAAAGCTAAACTAAGCAGTGTCCTCACTGTTTCGAGAAAATGGGGTTAGTTAAGCAGACATTCAGAGAAAATAAATGAAACAAGAAATGAATAGAGAAACAACAAGTGAAATGAACAAAACTTTTTATTATAAATAATCTGAAAACCGACATGTGGAAAACATCTCCTTTGAGAAAAAAAAAACTCCTCCAGGGTCAGGGATATCCTCGGCCGGCGTCGGGTGGAAGAGGAACTGCAAGCTTGGGGGTGAAGAAAAGAAAAAAGTGTGGGATCAGGGGGCTGTGGGTGGGGTGGTGGATGATGACGGGGGGGGAAGTAGCTGGTGACTCAGTCTTCTGCCTCTTCTTCTCCCTCTTTTGGTTTTTTTTTTTCTCCTTGGCGAGGATTATCTGGACCTCGTCATATTCATCCCAGAGAAATTGAAGAGGATCAGGCTCGACCGGTGGGGGTGGTGGTGGCCAGACTGGGAAGAACTTGATAGGCAACTCTGGAGGCTTGTCGTCAGCCATGAGTGGGGGCTAGAAGAGTTGGGAGGTTAGGGTGGAATGGATGTGGAAGGAATGGACGAAGCGAATATTTAAGGTGCATGGGCGTTGGAATATGAAATGATGCAATAAAAGTGGCACAGTCGTCGAGGCGTGGGAATTAAAAAATGAAAAGTTGGAATACAGGGAGTGGCGGTCGCTGGGTGGGAATTAGAGCGTGGACTGCATGATGGACTAAATTTAGGAGGGAAGATTAAGTTAAGGCGACATGCGCCAGAAATGCTGAAGCACAGGGAGAGGGTAAGGCATTCGGGAGGTGCACAGGATAAGACTACCTTATCGATATGGGTGTGAACTATGATTTTGATAGGATGACGAGAATGGTGGCGATAGGTTGATGTGTCTTATCGAAGGCTTGGCAATCAAAGCTTACAGAAGGTATAATTTGATAGGATCTCGACAAGTGGAAACTTCCTTTTGATAGGTTGGAATTTGAAGCGATTCGTCATTTCGATAGGTTCCGATAGGTACCCAGAACTTATCGAAAAGTGTCTGTTGCCATTTTTAACCTATCGAGGGGTTGGTTTCACCTATCGTTAAGGCTCAGTGCCCCTCGAAAATGTCCAGAATCCTATCGAAATCATCAGCCGTCTTATTGAAGGGTTTTAAAAGCTAAAAGTTGGATAAATGAGTGTAGGGCTCACTTTCAGCACCCTAAAAATTTTCCTACTAAGCCAGCCGTCACTTTGTTAATACAAATAAATCACATATATTACATATGATACAAGCCAAAGTTAGCTATCAAGCTGGAGGGTCTTGAAGATCAATGCTCTCCTCGGGCTCACAAATCTTGTCCACACATATTTTGAGCCTCTGGCCATTGACCTTCATGACTCTACCATCTGTAGGACCCCTGACTTCAACAACTCCAGATGGGGAAAGATGTACAACTATGAAGGGTCCATCCCATCTGGACTGCAACTTACCTGGAAAGAATTTTAATCTAGAATTGAATATCCACACCTTATCATTGGGTTTGAATTCTTTCCGTAGCAAATGTCTATCGTGGAAGGCTTTGGTCTCCTCTTTGTAGGTCTGAGCATTGGCGTATGCTTCCAATCTGAGCTCCTCCAGCTCAGCTATCTCAACTATCTGCAATTTCCTGTATACCAGCAGAGTTGAAATAAAAATTTATTACTTTAATAGCCCAGTATGCTTTGTGTTCCAATTCAACAGGGAAATGGCATGCCTTGCCATAAACTAGTCTAAATGGGGACATACCTATGGGGGTCTTATAGGCAGTCCTATAAGCCCATAGGGCATCTGTCAATTTCATAGACTAGTCCCTCCTATCACTTCGCACAGTCTTCTCTAAAATGTGTTTGATTTCACTGTTGGAAATCTCTACTTGTCCACTGGTTTGTGGGTGGTAGGGGGTGGCTACCCTGTGGGTCACAGAGTACTTGTCCAACAACTTAACAAAAGGTTTATTACAGAAGTGGCTTCCCCCATCGCTGATGATGGCTTTGGGGATGCCAAACCTGGAGAAGATGTCTTTGAGGAATCTAATGATAACTTTATGGTCGTTTGTCCTTGTAGCTATGGCTTCTACCCATTTAGACATATAATTCACAGCTACAAGGATAAAATTATATCCACAAGAGGGGGGAAATGGTCCCATAAAATCAATACCCCAGACATCAAACAATTCGACCACCAGTATGGGCTGCAAAGGCATGGAATTCCTCTTAGTAATACTTCCCATCTGCTGACATCGAGGACAAGCTTTGCAATGTTGTCCGACATCTCTGAACAGAGTAGGCCAATAGAAACCACTCTGAAGCAGCTTCGCAGCAGTCTTGGTACCACTGAAGTGGCCCCCACAAGCTTGTTCATGACTCATGGTTAAAATGTGGTGGAGCTCTGTTTCCGGTACACATCTTCGAATTACTTGGTCTGAACAATGCTTAAAAAGGTAAGGATCCTCCCATATGTAGTGTTTGATATGGGAGAAAAATAAGTTTCTATCATTCTTGTTCCAATGTGGAGGGATTCTTTTCACAACATGGTAGTTCACGATATTAGCAAACCAGGGCATACTGCTCTCCATAGCACACAGCTGCTCATCCAGAAAAGAATCATTGATGGGCAGGCTCTCTATTTCTGTAACTTGGATCCTTGACAGATGATCAGCAACCACGTTTTCCACTCCCTTCTTGTCTTTAATCTGACAATGGAATTCCTGCAAAAGGAGAATCTATCTGATTAATCTTGCTTTGACATCCTTTTTAGACAAGAGGTATTTCAAGGCTGAGTGGTCAGTGAACACAATGATTTTTAAGCCCAACACATAATATCTGAATTTTTCTAAAGCAAAGACAATGGCTAAGAGCTCCTTCTCGGTCGTGGTGTAATTCAATTGAGCATCAACCATTGATTTACTAGCATATGCCACCGCACATGGTGCCTTGTCTCTTCTTTGTCCCAAAACAGCCCCCATAGCAAAGTCTGATGCATCACACATTAGCTCAAATGGTAAAGAGAAATCAGGGCCTTGTAGAATAGGGGCTATAGTCAAGCAAGTTTTCAGCTGCTCAAAAGCAGCCAGGCAGCCATCATTAAACTCAAAGGGTACCTCTTGGCACAAAGAAAAGTTGATTCTTGAAGTCCTTAATGAATTGCCTATAAAACCGAGCATGGCCCAGAAAAGACCTGATTTGTTTGACAGTTTTGGGAGGGGGTAGATGGGAAATTATGTCAATCTTAGCATGATCAACCTCTATTCCCTTGTGGGAGACCACATGTCCAAGGACAATGCCTTGAGTCACCATAAAATGACTCTTTTCCCAACTTAGGACCAAGTTGGTCTCCTCACACCTTTACAGCACAGAACTGAGATGGTGCAGGCATTGGCCAAAATCATCTCCATAAATAGAGAAATCATCCATGAAGATCTCTAAAAATTTATCAATCATGTAAGAAAAAATGGCATACATGCATCTTTGGAAAGTGGCAGGTGCATTACATAGCCCAAATGGCATCCTCCTATATGCAAAGGTCCCAAATGGGCAAGTGAATGTGATTTTTTCCTGGTCTTAGGGGTAGACAAGGATCTGATTGTACCCTGAATATCCATCAAGGAAATAGTAATATGCCTTGCCTGCCAGCTTGTCCAAGATTTGGTCTATGAAGGGTAGTGGAAAGTGGTCCTTGCTAGTTTTTTCATTTAGCTTTCTGTAATCTATGCATACTCTCGAACCAGTGGTCTGTCTGGTTGGAATCAGCTCTCCTGAATCTGCTTCCACAACTGTGATGCCAGATTTCTTGGGTACTACCTGGGTAGGTGCCACCCATTGGGAATTCGAGATAGGGTATATGACGCTAGCATCAAGGAGTTTGACTACCTCTTTCATCACAACTTCCTGCATGTGAGGATTGAGTTTCCTCTGCATCTCTCGAGAAGGTTTGGCACCTTCCTCAAGATGAATCTTATGCATGCACATAGCAGAATTAATCCCTCCTAAGTCTGGAATGGTCCATCCTATTGCGTTCCTATGCCTTTTTATCACACCAAGTAGTTCGCTTTCCTGCTCAGTGGTAAGGGAAGACGAGATTATCACAGGTAATTTGTTGTTGTCTCCTAAAAAGGCATATTTCAAAGTTTTCGGGAGTTACTTTAACTCCACCTCTGGGGGGCTGATTAGGGAGGGCAATAAGGGTGTCTTGGAGGGGGGTGGAACAGGCAGTAAAGCAGGCTTCCATGGATGGAGATTTGCTGGTTCTGCTCTGGAAGAGACGAGTTGCACATGCTCAGTTTCAGAGGTGAAAGTCGTTTCTGCCTCTGGTTCCTTCCATACTTCAGCTAACTCATTAGACCATTCCTTACCATGCAACAACATATTCACATTTTCTTGCACAACCTCATCTATTATGTCAAGAGAAAAATAATCCTCAATGGGATGAGGTTGATTGACTGCGTTGTAGACATTCAACTTGACCTTCATATTTCTAAATGACACTTCCATTATTCCAGACCTACATTGAATACAAGCGTTAGCTATGGCAAAAAAGGGTCTGCTTAGGATCACAGGTATGGAGGTGGCATTCCTTGTTGGTTCCATATCCAGCACCAAAAAGTCAGCAAGATAAAAGAATTTGTTAACTCCCACCAAAACATCCTCGATTATCCCCACAGGTTTCCTTTCAGATCTGTCGGCCAACTGTATAACAACATGTGTGGGCTTTAATTTGCCTAAGCCCAACTTCTCATATACTGAATATGGAAGCAAATTTACACTGGCTCCCAGATCTAATAGGGCTTTGTCAATGGTATGGTCCCCATTGATGCAAGGGATGGTGGGGAGTCTAGGGTCTTGATGTTTGGGAGGAGTTGCAATGGACAGTACATGGTTGACTTTTTCTGCTGAAAAGACTTTCTTGGATAGGTGTATTCTGGATTATCTTTTATGGGTGCATAGGTCTTTTAAGAATTTGGCATAGGCTGGGACTTGTTTAATGGCATCAAGTAAAGGCAGATTGATCTTTACTTGTTTAAAGGTCTCCATCATTTCCTCAATTTTACCTTGCCCTTTATCAAAAGGGAAAGGTCCTTGCAATGTCTTGGGAAATGGCAAGTGTGGGGGTGTTCCCTCACTTGCAGCCTTAGCCAAAGGGGCTTCTTTCTTTTTGATTTTTTCTTTTCCTTGAGAATCCATATCATCCTCTTTATTGACATTGGGTGGTTCTGTCAAGTTCACCACTGGTGGCCTTTGTTGTGTTCTTGGAAAACTCCTTCCATTCTCTTCCTTCAAACTTTTTACAAGCTCACAGCCCACTTGATTGTCCACTAGCCTACCACTCCTCAAAGTTATCATATATTTGGCTTCCTCATAGGTGGAGGAAACTTCACCCACTACAAACTGTCTTCATGGATTATCCTGTGGTTAGCTGGGTAACCTTCCTCCTTCTCTCCTAGTCAGAGCATCAGACAGCTGACCAAGTTGGTCCTCTATCTTTTTGATGCTCTAGTTGTGAGGGTGCACAGTTTGGGTTAAGGTGTTCAAGTTTTGTAGTGAAGATAAAACTTGTTCCTCAAAAGATGGTGTTCTCACAGCTGGAGTAGGTGCAACTTGCTGCACAGGAGGAGCTATAGGTTGGGCCATGGTTTGCTGATATTGAGGTCTTGGGACATAACCTTCTCGATAGGGCTGAGCATTTCTGTAGGGCATGGGCTGATGAGGCTGCTGCTGCTGGTTGGGGTATCCATCTTGTCTCCACCTCAGATTGGGGTGGTTTCTCCATTGATACTCAGCAGCAAGTTGCTACCCATAGGCTTGAGTTGCAGCCACATGCTCTGTTACAAAATCAAGAAATTGGGCAGCTGATGGGCATTCATCTAGGGAGTGAGCAGGGGACTGGCATATACCACATGCCTCCTCCACTCTAGCAGCCACAGGTGACTGCATTGCTCCCATCAGCCTATCAAATTTTAGAGTTAAGCTGTCCACTTTCCTTTCCAACTCACTTGGCACACTCACTTCATATATCTTCTCTCTTGAGGTATTCTCTTTCATCAATTTAGAAGGGTCTAGATCTCTTGCTAAGGTTTCCCTTTGCATAGAGTTTTCACTGATGATGTCAAAGAACTCACATGCCTCCTCAGCAGTTTTATGGAGATAGGTGCCACCACAAGAGACATCTATCATATCTCTGCTTTTAGCATCAATTCCCTGGTAAAAGCATTGAACTAATTGCCATTCAGGGATTTGATGGTGGGGGCATTTCTTGAGGAGTTCTTTAAATCTCTCCCAGGATTGATGAAAGTCTTCAGTTGGATCTTGGGTAAAAGAGATGATACCCTTCCTCAACTGACTGGTCTTGGGCATAGGATATAATTTGGCCAAAAACTGATATTGGAGATCACTCCAGGACTGAATACTGTTAGGTGGAAGCAGAGATAACCACGTCCTGGCTCTGTCCTTTAATGAAAAATGAAAGAGTCTCATCCTGGTGGCCTCCTCCCCCAATCCTATGATGTTGAAGGTGGTGCATAGTCCTAAGAATTCATCTATATGCTTATAGGGATCCTCCTTGGTTAGGCCATGAAATGAGGGTAACATTTGAATGATGGAAGATTTGATCTCATAGTTTCCTTGAGCAGCAGGGAACTGAATGCAGAAGGGGGAATTGTAGATCCCTGGTGCATTGAATTCCTTGAGAGTTCGAGGCAGCTGCTGCTCACCCATTTTGACAGATTCAATTTCAACAGTTGTGGATGTAGTTGGTCTGATTCTGAGAAGTCTTTCAACCTCTGGATTTAGTGGAATAATCTGAGGTTGCAGAGTTCTCCTACCAAACATACAACACTCACAACTGAATGCAGAGTAAATCTCAACATAACAAATAGGAACACACAATTAATTAACTAATCTAAAAATTAATAGATCTAAAAATAAATAGGGGAGAAGGGATGCAAACTATAGAGCAGCCTGTAGCACAGCTCTCCTCTCACTCTGTACTCAGATCTGGTGAGCTGGACATAAAAATACTGAAAAAATAACAAAACTCACAAGTGCAGTTAGTAAAATCAAACAAAAACTATAAATCTATGATCAAAACTTAGATCTATCAATTTCTAAACTGCCTCCCTGGCAGCGGTGCCAAAAACATGTTGGGAATGTATGCCTACCCTCAAATGAGGGTCTAAAGTCAAAAATAAAACTAGGCAGACATACTCATAGATACCTGCAAGTATTCAGGATCTGTTGTAGCAAGCTTTAAAATAATGGTAAGTAAGGAAATGTCCATAGGGAGGCTGGTTAGAAATATGATAAATCTCTAAATCTGTAAGAGATCTGGCACCCTAGCTATCTCTACTTTAGTTAAAAGATAGGGGAGAGTTTTGAAATGAGTTGTCACTTAAACTAAACTACAATTAAAATATAGATTGTTTTAGATCGAATCTGGAGCCTCAGATCTTGCAGATGGATGGTTTAAAAACTCAAACGATGGAGAAGAATAGCTTGGAGGTTGTCTTTACTACAATCAAGTCGAGCTAAGCATATTACAGGGGTTCAAAAGCACACAAGTCCCTCGGCTGACCACAAGCACTGTCCGCAAGCACAGCTGTAAGGTATAAATTTCACTTCAAATCATAGGATTCACCTGGCCTTAAGGCTATGATATATCCACTTTAATGGTCACAGACCATCCTATAGGCTTTATCGAATCCATAGATTGCAGCAGATGAATCCAATTGAGGCCTGAGCTTAGATTTACCTTAAGGTTATGATCTGTCCACTTTAATGGTCACAGACCATCCTAGAGATCTCCTACAAAGCCAGAGCCTCAATTAGAATAATTAAAACCACTACATATGCTATAATTTCCAGGTCATAGACGCAGGAAATTACAGGGATATCAGATCTAGGGAATTCAGATGATATCCAAGAGGTCTACCAGTTAAGTGGGTGAGTTGATCAAGCAACTCCTCTACACAAATCCGATCGGGCACCAAAAGGAATCAAAAGAGCTTTAGATCTAATTAAAACATTGAAAACAATATTTACATTGCAAACAAGGTCACTCTTATAAAGGAATGCTCTCTGATCTATAGTCTGTGCAATAATTAACCCCAGCAATACTCTTAACCTTACCCAATTATAGATCTAACTCACCCCTTGCTGCTCCTAGGGATTTAGCCAACCATGGTTGGGCTAAAGGAGGGAAATGGAATCTCACTGCAAGCTCTGATCTTAGGAAAATTGCTCAGAATTTCAATCCTCCAGGTTGGCAATTGGGGATCTCAATATATAGCTTTCTCCTCTATTTTTCATGCCAAAAATCCCTTATAGAAGGTTGTCAGAGTTTGTTAGGGTTCTGTTAAGGCACGTGGGTCGGTTAGGGCTTTCTAGGGCATCTTTTAGAACGTCACGCCAGTCACTAAAGTGCCTCAGTTTGTGTGTAACAGGTCACCAAGTCTCAGCGTGTGCATAGCATAGTTTCTGAGAAGTTCAGCACACAATGGAGAAGCTTTCGATAGGTTAAAAGTAAGCTTGTAGTTCCTTTCGATAGGTTCCCTGGTCTCTTCAATAGGTACCGATAGGATGAGTTTTCTCTTTGAAGCTTCAAGGTCCTCAGCCTAATATCTGGAGTGTTCGATAGGTTGGCTGAGTAGTTTGATAGGTCCAGGGGTCTTTTTCGATAGGTTCAGCTCTGTGTGCCATCATCCCGATAGGTTGGCTCTCATTCCTATCGAAAGGCTTAAGCATCCTTTGATAGGTTCAATTTCAGCATCTTCATTTTGATAGGTTCAGGGAGCCTTCGACAGGTTCGAATTAAGCATTTTAGTCTTTTTGCTAAGTTCTCAGATCCGTTCGATAGGTTCCTTTGACACTTAAGCATGTTTTTGATAGGATAGTTTCTTCTTTCCTTTCTTTGCTCAATAGGTTCTGAAATCCTATCGAACTCCTCAATCCATACGAATTCATCCTTCTTCTACCTTCGGGTCCTATCGAACCCTTCTCCAACTGCACGAATTCTTTCCTTTTACTCCTCAGCTCCTATGGAAGTCTTCAGACATCCTCTCGATAGGATGTTTTGGACCTATCTTCAATTCCTCCTCCTTGTTCTGTTGCTGGGTCTGCATGGTGCTGAGAGATGACTTCTTTGTGGGCATTCTTAAGTGGTTTGTTGCATTATTACCAGCTTTCCCTGCTATCTACAAAATGTACTCAACAGAGACTTATTAGTGTGCTCACAGGTCCATGAAAGGTCAGGTTAAAGGGTGCAAAGTGGCATTTTTCACCACTTAACACTTACCTTCACGCACCATTCCAGCCAGCCCATCCATTTTAGCCACTCCACCTTTGAGCCCTGCACCAGCTTCATCAGCTGGCCCAGCCACTTCTTCCCCTCCATACATTCCCTTTGAATTAGACCCCATTTTTTCTATCTCACCTCAATATACCCAAGACCAGATCACTAGTGAAGGTTATTCATCTCTAATAAAGTCCATCGTGGACAATATTGGGCGTGAGTACACCCCACTACCAGATTCTCCACAACCTACCCCATCACCCACCCCACCTTTTACCCATACCCACACTCTCCCATTCCAATCAATTCCACCAATCAAACCCACAACCCCTGTCACACCTGACCCTTTACCCCATATCCTTAACATGTTATTTTCTCTCCAATCCCAAGTGATGGCCAACACCCAAACCCAATCATCAATTGAGGCCACACTCCAAGCCATGAACATCACACTTCAAAGTCAATCTTCCCTGCCAACTAGCCTTCAAGCCATCCACTCCACCTTGACACTTTTAACCCAACCTCCCTAACAACCAGCCATCACCCCACCTACCTACATCGATAACTCTACCCAAACTAAACCTGAACCAGAACCCCAACCTGACCCTATCCAACCTCCCATCATTCCCCTACCTTTGACAATCATCCTCCCACAATCTCAACCTAGTCTCACACCTCTTGTAGCTATGTCTGATGCTGCCATAGATGTTGAGGACCTACTCCCAACCCTAACCTCAACCTACCCGGTTCCTCAACTTCAATCTCCTCAATCCATACTCCTTGCCTCCTCTTTTCCCCACCCCCTCCATGTCATGCAACAAAATCCTTACCTCAAGAGGGATGTTGTGCGAGGAATGGCTGCCATCCGTAGATCAATTGAGATGCCCTATGAAGCAAAGATCGAGCAAATGATTGTGGACTACAACTATAAGATGATGCAGATATCCAAGGGCTGGCAAAGAATTTTACTCCACTATGAAGCTGAAAAGCTCATTTTAGCCTCTGAGAAATCAAGAGCTGATGGATTAGAGGAGAGGTTGGCTGCCTCCAAAGCTCGCAACAAGGCAGCCCAGGAATTATGTGACACTCAAGTTGCACTGTCTGATAAGAAGATTGAAATCCTTGAAAGAAAAATTGCTCACTTGACTATTGGACAGCCTGCTCAAGCAGCTGAGCCTGCCCTACAGATTTAAGAGGAGATAGCTACCCAGTCTAAGGAGGTAGCTACTACAGTGCAGACCAAGGCTGAGAGGAGAGCCGAGATAAAAGCTTATGTTGCTAAACAAGGATTCACTGACATCTTCACCTTGACTCTGACTCTAACTCTGACTTTGAGTACTTTTAGTTTGTTTTTAGGATTTTTACCTAGTTTTATAGGCTTTCTACAGTTGCTTAGGTTGCTTTTGTATTTTTCTCCATCTTTTTTTATTATCAACAGATTTCTCTTTATTCTATTTTACTGTGATTTTCTTGCTATCTTATTGTTATTGTTTACTTTCTTGTCCTCTTTTATGTGTTTTGTTTACTACTAGTTCTTATTTTGTTTCTTTATTGATGGTCTTTGTTTAGCTACAATTTATATATTTATTTTTCTTTCCTTGCTACTCTGTATATGTTTTTATCATGCTGCACATCCCTTTATCTTTCACGCAGTGAGGACACTGCTCCTCATAGGTTTGGGGGTGTGGTAAGGCTTGCCAATGGATAGTTAATCGTAGTGCAGCAAGGTTTTAACAAAAATTGAGAAAATAATATTATTTCACACATGATATTTTATATATAGAGGAAATTAAAAAACTTTTAAAAACTGAAACATGCAATAGCTCTAACACTTTCATGAAGTAAACATTAGGAATTTTTCATTAATTAGTGCTTAGTGAACCTGAGAATAAAGAAAAATTGTGAGGATATACCCCAAAAGTCTAATGAAAGACCATATCCAGTGAGATATGGGCCTAAAAAATATTCTTTCAAGAGTGTTTGGCAATATCTTCTGCTCTAAGGACTGGTTGAATCTAGTTTTGCTCACTAGAAGTTAGGCAAATCCAAGTCGAAACAACTTGACAACACTCATGACATTGGGGACATGAAGTAAGGCCATCCCTTGGACAGGTTGAGTTTTAAATTTCCTTATCAATTGAACTGCCCTTGATACACACCATTTGAGCCTTAAAAATCCAAGCTTTCTTTGACAAAAACTAGAGCATTTGAACCTAAACCTCAGCGACCTGATTCAACCTAACCCTCACTCTGAGATTTCAGAAGGTAAAGGAGAAGAAGTGGAAGAAGGTGGAGCTGGTTTAACATTTGGTAAAAGAAGATAGCACATTTGATGACAGTTGTGTGTCTGTTGGGCAGCTGTGGCATTCCAACCCATATAAAAGAAAAAGAAAAAAAATGATGAGAAAAGCATACAAAAAGAGAAAAACAGAAAAGCAAAATAAAAGAATAAGAAAAGGAAGTCACTTCATTAGATGCATTGAAAAGAAGATTAGAAACTGATCACTTCAAATCTAGAAATTCAAAGAAAATGAAGGTTGTGCTGAAATGAAGAAGGTGTGTGCACCATCTCCTCACTTTACTAATTTCTCAAACTTGAATCCTATTCCACCCATTTATTCTTTATAAACTTCACCCATAAGACACATTACAACCCAATAAAAAGTCCTTACTAATCTGAAATTAATTGAGCTGTCATGTGGAGATAAGGATTTGTTCGATTATGGTGAAAAGAGTTACAAAATTTTAGAAATAGGAGCAATGCCTATGCTCATGCTTGCTGTCCTATTTGAGGGCTGTAACTGCTCTTGAGCTATGTGAATTGATACACCCTTCTATTTTTGTTGAGAGTGATAGCCCTGGAGAGCTTTGGGTCTGAAATTAGGGTTGATGGGGGCATTACCAGAACAGGATTCTCAATTTGAGGGTAAGCTTTGCATTAATTTTCATACAAAATACCTTGACATGAGCTGATTGATTGTGCAAGAATTACAGTAGAATTTTAGTTTTAAATTGTCATGTTTGTGCTGAGAATCCTCTAAAACTGAATGGACAAGGTGTGGAATGAATTTTATACTACTTGAATTTTTGTTCCAATCTGTTGCACAGATATTAACTAATATTAGTGGAGAAGTTTGTGGGTAACTTCACTGTAAACCCTCAGGAGACTTCACTCCTCCACTAGGGATCACCTAGGGGTTTAAAAGGCTTGATGCATATGCTAAATGCATATGTGTTCCCTACAAAAGTGACATTTTTCATTTTCAATAATTATTTTTACTTTCTTCTTTGCTCAGGGACTAGCAAAGCATAGGTTTGGAGGTGTGTTGAGCAGTGAAAAATACCATTTTTCACCTCCTAACCCGACCTTTGGTGGACCCTTGAGCTGACTACTAATGTGTTTTAAGTGTATTTTATAGATAAGCAATAAATTGCAAGCTTAGTGCAGATATTCACTTAAAAGAGCCAAAGAAGCAATGTGCTACCCAACTGGAAATGCCTAGGACCTAGTCCAGTAGCAAGAAATAAAGATTCAACCTACTACGAGGTTGCTGAGTGTTGAACAAATGAAGAACAACATATTAAAGATGTGTGCCTGCTGTGGAAGCACAAAGCAGAGCTGTCGAGAGCTACTAAGTTGAAAAGATGAAGAGCTCGAGAGGTTTCAGCACCTATTGAGAGGTTGGAAGTACAGGCGTGGATCCTATCGAGAGGATACTTCAAGGTAAAGATGAAGTCGAGAGGTTTCAGATACTTATCGCAAGGTTCAACGGAACCTATCAAGCAGTGAAAGATAACCTGTCGACAACTTACCTGAAGCAACGCTCATTCTCGTGAGGATTGAGCCAAATTGTTGAGCACTTCACTAGAGAATGTATAACAAGTCGACGGGTTGATTATAACCTGTCGACAAGATGAATGAAGAACTGCACAGAAGGAGAAGAATGGTTTCTAATCCTATCGACAAGTGCAAGCTGAACCTCTCGAGGAATCTCCAAACCCGTCGAGAGCTACTATAATCTTGTCAAAAAGCATACAGATGCTGCCAAAAGTCAATGCAACCTATCAATGTGAACATAAAGTAGATCCAGAACCTGTCGAGAGGTTCCCTGAACCTCTCGACACTCATTTTGACAACTTCTCAATGTTCTTCCTTCAACAACTGCCAATTCTAGAATCTTGTGCACGAGTTCCAAAGCACATCAACAACTCTTAGGGGGATATTTAGCATTCAACTGTATACAATTAGAAACCCTAACTGCATCACATGAACCCTAACGGCCTCACGCGCGTTTGCCAGATGAGAGCCAATGAGAGAAGAGCTTATAGAAGAGAAATCGACCATATTAGCAACCCAGAATAATAGAATTATTCTCTTGGGCTCTGATTGGCTGAAACAGATCTGAGAACAGAGGAGAGTATAAAAGCTTGAAGAAATTACATTGAACACATCCAGAATTAGAGACAACCAGAGCTTAGGGTGAGATCCATTTTTCCCTCCAAATTCTCCTTCCTTCTTCTCCCCTTCTCTCTTTAGCCAATCATGAGTGGCTAAACTCTTTTCAGTAGTTAGGGTGAGGTCTTGAGCTGTAAATTGAGAGATTCAGAGGCTTGTAAGATATTGTATATTGCACATATTGCAATCTAGGCATAATGGTATTATAAGCTTGCAATATAATTGTAATTTTTAAAGGTGATTTTAATCTACATTTCACTTCTTCATATTTGATTTCCCTAGATTGGATATTCTTTTGGATGCCAGCCAGAAATGGGGAGCTTGGTAGCCTGGAACCCGCAACATCTGCAATAGTTTTCTTCTTCCAATTAAGATCAATAGATTGGAGTGATCTTGGGGATGAACTATATCAAGTAGAAGGGCAGATCATAACCTTAGGGCTGTATCCAGCAGAAGGGCAGATCCTAACCTCAAGATTACTTTGATCCATTGGTGGAGATTGGATTCTTATACCTCACCTCTGTTGGGGGAACCTGGGTAGATCAATAGGTTGGAACAATCTCAGGGATGAACTGTATCTAGTAGAAGGGCATATCATAACCTTAGGACTGTATCCAGTAGAAGGGCAGATCCTAACCTCAGGATTGCTTTGATCCATTGGTGGATTCGGGGGAACCTGGGTAGCTTGAAGCCAGAAAAGAGGATTGTTGCAAATCAGTTTTCTGCACTACTTTTGATTCCTTTGATTTTCAGTAAGAGAACAAGACCCCTAGCTATTGTTCTCACCCTTTTGAATTTTCATCTTTTCTATATCTCCCTTTATCTCTGTGTTCAATTAGATCTGGATCAATTGCATATATCTTTTGTAGTTTGTAGTAAAAGTAACAAAAACCTAGAACCTCTCCACTTTCCAACTTTAGTTTATTTTAAATTAGGATAGAGTGCCAGATCTACCATAGATCTTGAGATTTACTATAGTTGAATCATAGCTCCCTGTGGACATACCCTTACTTACCTCTTAAATCTTGCTACAACAGCCCTGGTTCTTGCAGGATTGGCAGCTTACCTTATTTCAACCTTGTTGTAGTTTGTGCAGTTAATCTGCTATTTTAATCATATAATAATTGCAAGGTGGGCTGCGCGTGAACACCGACTGATGTACTATATCCTCCGCAAGAAGCCTTTGACTTCTTTCTTGGTAGATGGTAGCGACATTTCGACGATGGCTTTTACTTTCACCAGGTCAACCTCTATGCCTATTATGCTTATGATGAAACCTAGTAGCTTCACTGACATGGCACCGAACAAGCATTTTTGAGGGTTCAGGCGCAACCTATATTTTCTTAGCCTCTCAAATAGCTTTTGAAGTCTTATCAGATGATCACCTCTTTCTTGAGACTTGGCTATCATGTCATCAATGTTCACCTCAATTTCTCGATGCATCATGTCATGGAAGAGTGCTGTCATTGCCATTTGGTACGTCGCCCCAGTGTTCTTCAACCCAAATGGCATGACTCAGTAACAGAAAGTTTGCTATGGAGTGATGAATGTCGTCTTTTCTCGGCCTGCCTTTGGCATCTTGATCTGATTATATCCGAAGAATCAATCTATGAACGAGAGCATCCCATGCCTAGCAGTATTATCGACGAAGTTGTCAATGTGTGGTAACATGAAGTCGTCTTTCGGGCTTACCTTATTCAGGTTTCTGAAGTTGATGCACATGCGAACCTTTCTATCTTTCTTTGGTACAGGGTCGATATTGGCTAGGCAAGTAGATATTTGGAGACCATGAGAAATCCTACAGCATACTGTTTGATGACCTCATTCTTCACTTTTAACATCCATTTTGGCTTGAGGCGTCTCAACTTCTGCTTGACTAGCTTAACGTCTGGATATAGCGGCAGCTCATGCTCTACCAAATCGGTATCCAAACCAGGCATATCCTTATATGACTATACAAAGACGTCTTAGTATGACTGAAGAAAATCGATCATGCCTTTTCTTTTGTGGGGAGATAGCGACATTCCAATCTTGGTGATTTTAGGAGCCTCCTTGATACCCAGATTGACGTCCTTTGTTTTTTCAATGATTCGGGTAGGGCCATGCTCAAAATCGACAAATTTGTCAAGCAGCTCTTTGGGGAACTCCTTAGTAGGGATCTCCTCATTCAGACTCGTGACTCCTACCTCTTCTTGTATCTCTATAGGAAAGGGATCGATTTCACGTGGGATGGGTTTATTGATTAAGGCATCATTTTCTTTTATTTTCTTAAAAATTTTGAAAGCCAATATTTTTAGGTTTTGTATTTTTTCTATTTTTTTAGGATTTTTCTTTTCTTCGAAAATTGGCCCTTGGCATCATGGTTCTCTGTACATTCATGGTATTGCTTGCCAAGGGCTAATCTCACTTTTTACAGATTATTTTTTTTAGGGAAAATTCGGTGCCATATTTGTGGCTATTTGAGGCTTCCAGAGTTAGGGGCATTGATACCCAATTCCTCACCTGAGGTACCGCCCTTTTACTTGGTATGATGGAGGAAGATGATTGAGAGTGCTTTTGGGAGTCAGTCTCCATCAAATTTATCATGGGCTCGTCTAGGACTTTGTTCTCAAATGTCAGTATGGGCTTGTGATGATTTACCACAGGGGGTTGCATTGATGGGGGAGTTTCCTCTTCAAAGAGGGACAAGGATGCAAGATCTATTTCTACATCGGGGGGAATGATTTGGGGATTGGTTAGGTGGATAATAGCTACCGACTTATGTGGGGTCAGCAGTGTTGCCCCATTCTAATCAATCTTTACAACCGCCGCACTCACGAATGTGCTTTGGATGTGAGATCTAGAGCGGGGTTCATCCTCTAGGTCTATTCCCTGAGCTTTTACAACAGCAATGGTTCGTGCATTTTCCTTGGCCTCACAGATTTCTTCTTTGGTAGGCTTGTAGCCAAAGCCGAATCTGGCCTGTTGTCCGCCTCTAGCTCTTACTAGGTCTTTCTGGCCTTGCAAATGAGGTCTCAATCCGTAACATTTTTTATAGCCCCATTTTTTGAGCGGGCCACAGTTGCGGCCATTCTGCCTCCGGTCTTCATGGTGATCCTCTTGAGGGGCTCAGGGACAACTGGTGACACATCGTATTCAAAGTTGTGGAGGTTTGTAATCTTCGATCATGTGCGGCACGTCTTCATGGTGATCCTCACCCAGAATGGTGACGATCTTTTGTTCTGACAGAAATCTGAGCTTTTGGTGTAGGGTCGAAGGTATTACCCCGACCTCGTGTAACCATGGTCGCCCTAATAGTAGATTGAATGTGGATTTGATGTCCATAACCTGGAAAGGTATGAAAATGGTCATTGGCCCAATGATTAGCTAAAGATCGACTTCTCTAATTATTTCTCTTCTCGTGTTATCAAATCCTCTAGTGCTTGTTCTTGCTAGACTAAAAGCAGAGGGATCCACTTCTATCTTGGTTGCGGTTCTTAGGGGGCACTCATTCAAAGGTGATCCATTGTCTATTAATATTAATGGAATTATCAGGTTCCCGACTTCTACTGTGATATTGAGGGGTTTGGAATGATTATTTCCCTGATCCGATAAATCAACATTTAAAAAAGAGATGGCATTAGGAGCCAATACCTGCCCAATTATCTATCCCACTTCGTCTGAGGTTACTTGAATAGACACATGTGCATCTTTTAATGCTCCCATCAGATCTTGAAAATGGAGCGGAGATGTCATTAGCAAGTCTCAGATTGTGATATGAGCTGGCATTCTTTTCAACGGAGTCACTAGTATATGCTCTATGCTCATTTTTTTGAAGGGGTTTACTGCAGTATGTTTTTTCTTCTCTTTCGACTGGGCTGGAACTGGTACTTCAGGGTGTTTAGAGATTCTTCCTGATCGGGTAACGAAATCTATTACTCCCTCTCTGTTGTTGCCTATATTGATATCCATCTGATCATAACTAAGTGAAACTTGAAGGGGATCATAGGTTAGTCCCGAGTTCTGAAATGGAATGGATATAGGCCCCAGGGGTACTTTGATTGGTGGATTGGGATGGGTGGATAACACTTGGTTAACCTCTGCTAAAGGTGGATAGGTCGAAAGAGTGGCAAAAGTGGGCCAAATGGGGTTGATGGGGGTGGTGGATATCTGTATTGGTGGTGGTGTGATGGGAGTGGGCCACTTGTAATTAATCGATGCCGGAGGGGGATATGGGGCGAAATTGGCCGTTGGGTAATTGGTAGGGGTTGCTGCTACATATAGTTGATATTGAAAAGAGATGGGTTGGACATGGCTGATGTTAATCAGTGAAAGATACCATTTTTCACCTCTTAACCTGACCTTTGATGGACCTTTGAGTTTACTAATAATGTGTCTCAAGTGTGTTTTATAGTTAGCAATAAATAGCAGTCAAAGTACATAAATCCATCTAAAAATGTCAAGAAGAGACCTACAGCTCCAACATGTGCACATACAGCTCAGGCAATCAACCATCAAGCAAATTCACAAAGCATCAAAATTCTATGGCAATGCCATGTGTCCAACTATGTAAGCATGGGAGCAAACCAGTAGCTAGATTTAATGAAGATTGAACCCCTCAAAGGCTACTGAGTGTTGGACATATGAAGGACAACACCCCAAGCTGTGTGCCAGCTGCGGAAGCAAAGAACAGAAGACATCGAGAGGTTATTTCAACATATCGAGAGGTCTATGTGCTGAAATGGAAGCTGTCGAGAGGTTAAAGCATCCTATCGCGAGGATCTGAAGCTGTATTTCAACCTATCGAGAGGCACTAAGGTGTAGAAGTAAACACATCGAGAGGTTTATAGCACCTGTCGAATGGTTTAAATTGCAATAGAAGAACCTATCGAATAGTGTAGAACAACCTATCGAGAGGTCACCTGATGGAATTATTCTCGCAAGGTGCAGAAAGCTAGAATTAAACTTGTCAAGAGGTTCCCCTGAACATATCAAACAGTCAATGCTAAGCTAGCGAGAGGATACTTGAAGCTACATTTAATCTCGTGAGGATGCCTTCAACCTATCAAGAAGTGCTTCAACCTGTTGAACAGAGCGAAAGATCCTGTCGAAGACTTACCTGGAGCTGTATTGGAACTCGTGAGGTTGAATCATCCTGTCGAGAGGATGGCAGAAGCTAGTGCAGCAGTTACACAGTGAATTCATCCTGTCGATCAGTCAAAAGAACCTGTCGAAGGCTAAATCCAACCTATCGAATGGAGCATAAATGAGACTCAGAGCCTATCGAGAGGTTCCTTGAACCTCTCAAAACACAAATTTGGAACTTCTCAGTTCCAACTAAGAATGCATATTCACTCAGTGCTTTGCTGCACGTGTTCCAAGGCTGGTTTGCTAGCTTGAGGGCATTTTTAGAATATAATTGCACATGAATGAGAAGTCCTCTAACTCCCCCACATGTACTTGTATAATTCAGACCAATTGGGGGAGATTCTAGAAGCAAAATCAGCCATATCAGCAGCTTAGAATAACAGAATTATTCCCTTGAGCTCTGATTGGCTGAAACAAATCTGAGACAGAGGGAAAAGGTATAAATAGAAGAGAAGTTTTATAGAAGAACCATCCAGAAATTGAGAGAGCTCAGAGACCAAATTTGAAATTCTTTTTTCCTTCTAAAATTCTATCCTTCTTCCTTCTTCCCCATTCTTTCGTTAGTCTAACCATGGTTGGCTAAACACTTGTAGCAGTTAGGGTGAGTAGAGCTGTAAATTGAGAGGTTTAAGAGCTCTGTAAGAGGATTAGATGTTGTACAAATTGCAGATCTGAGAATAATGTACTGTAAGTTGTATTGAATCAGTAAATTATTGGTTGTAAAGTTAATTTGAATCTATAGATCTCTTGATTGTCATTTGATTTCCCTAGATTTAATATCCCTGTGGATGTCTGAGCTTCTAGCCTTGCATCCATAGCATCTGCAGTGATTTAATTATTCTAATTAAAACCTTTGAATTGGAGGAAAACCCTAGGACGATCTGTGGCCATTAAAGTGGATAGATCATAGCCTTAAGATCAATCCAATTCGCTGGTGTAGATTGGATTTTTCTACCTTGCATCTGTGCTTATAGCCAGATGAAGGATAGTTGCAAATCAATCTCCTACATTTTTTCTGAACCAATCAATTTTCAGTGAAAACCAAATCCCCAGCTGCTATTCTCCCCCTTTGATTTTAATTCCCCAAATCCTTTTCTCAATTTCTTTAATCTGATTTCTACTTAGTTCTGGATCAGTAGCATTAGATTTAATATTTCGCAGTTTAAGTAAAGTGACAACCCCTAAAGACCTCTCCTCTTTCCTTTCTTCCTTTCCCTATGGATATACCCTTACTTACCTCTTTAAAGCTTGCTGCAATAGCCCTGTTTCTTACAGGCCTGGTTGCCTTACCTTGGTTCCATTTTACTGTGCTTTTTCCTCTAGTTTGCTGTTTTTAACCTCTTAATAATCACAAGGTAGGCAATACAACAACTGGAAGGAGTTGGTGGTGGGACATACATCCTCAAGTCTAAGGGTTCTGCTTGGGGTGGGATTGGGAAAGTAATAAGCCAAATTCAGAGGCTCAATTACTCCAACGCTTCTATCTTCTTGATATCTTTTCTTTGGCGCTATAAAGTCTTCCCAGGTGAGGATATACTTCGAAGGGTCAAACTCTTCGCCATCTTCCTCTATCATGCTAACGGTAGGCCTCAGGCTTGATCCACCCGATGGATGTGGTGGCAACGATACCTGATTTAAATTGGCATGCTGATTCACCTGGGGAAGTGCTGGAGGAATGATTTTACCAGCCTCTATTAGATCTTGTACCACATGCTTTAAGGGAAAGCATCGATCAGTCGGGTAGCCCGACCCTTAGTAGAAATTACAGTGGGTATTGGGATCATAGTTTCTTAGGATTGGATTTGGGAAAAGTCATGGCTGGAGCATGGTGACCAATCCCTTTTCAATCAATAAGGGCAACAGGATATTCAAGGACTACCCCAAAGGTGTAAAGACTCTATCGAAATGAGCCTTTCTTTGTTTAGGGGTCATTTGTGCCCCTTGTCTATTTTCGATCCTCTGCATTGATTTAGTTCTCTTCGCGTTGGGGTTGGCTGTGACGCTTTAAATTGGAATGGGGTTATGCTGGAATTGGGTCGTGTATTTACGAGTGTTTGTATATCCAACCCGGTTCTTCTCTCATTCCTCTATTCGGTGAACTTTCGGACCCCGTTGTTTATGGTTTTATTTAACCACCCTTCTCTTATGGCATCTTGACAATGATTAACATTCCTTATCAAGTCAGCAAAGTTAGACTGTTGTTGGTACACTAGGATATCTGAGATGACCGACAGAGTGTTTTTCGAGATCATCTCGATTTGTTCATCATCGGGTATTCTATTTCTGACTTGAGCTGCCAATGCCCTGCACCACCTAAGGTAGTCACTGAATGCTTCGTCGAGCTTCTGCTTCAACTGGGCTAGATCTGACTTGCGGGGTTCAATGTCTATATTGTAGACATACTGTTCTTGGAACACGTGGGTTAGATCCTTCCATGTTTTAATCATGGAAGGTTCCAAGGAAGTGAACCACCTCAAAGACGGGCCTGTGAGACTCTTCTGGAAAACTTTTATGAGCAAACGGTCATCCCCTCCATAATGACACATGTCCTCATAGTAGGACTTGAGATGTGTAATGGGGTTACCCGTGCCATTGTATTTGTCAAAGGTTGGCACTTTGAACTTTTGGGGTAAAGGGACTTCTGCAAATAAGCACAAGTCAGAAAAGTCGGTGGCATGGATTTCAGCTCCATCTATCTTCATCAGCTATTTTTAGATCTTATCTATTTATTCTTTTAATAGCTCTGACTCCCTTGATGGTGGGACTGACCCCACAACAGGCTGCCTCCATTCACTTTACGTTGTCGGTGGGTTGGTGAATACGGGTGGTGGGGGATTGAAACTGGCCAATGCCCTTGCATAGGCACTACTATTCCTGATCTCATCCTCCTCGTACTATGGGTCCACATATGGTGGAGGGAGGGTGAGGTTATCCTGTAGGTTATGAGTAGGCTGGATTAGTGCTTGGTGTGACCACTGTACATGGGGGAAGTTATGATGAGTAACTTGTGGGGTGAGTTATGGATTTTGGGCTAGTGCATGATGTGGCCACTGTATTTGGGGAAATCCTTGAGGATGGATTTGAGAGGTAGAGGGATGGGTGAATTGAGGGTGGTTGATCGTGTGGGATTGATTCCCATACTGGATTGGGTGTGAGGGATCTGGATGAGTGAGGCTTATGCCGTGCTGGGATATTGGATGAGATGGGTGCATTATTGGAGGGGGAATGGGGGCATGTTGGGCGAATGTGGGATAATGTGAGAATTGCGGAGGGTTTGAAAAGGGGGCTCCTAGGTTTGGGCCTTGGGGCATTGGGCCTTGACGGACTTGGGGTATTGGGCCTTAATGGGCTTGGGGTACCGGGTCTTGATGGGCTAGGGGTATTGGGTCTTGATGGGCTTGATGGGCTTGGGGCATTGAGCTTTGATGGGCTTGGGGTTTCAGGCCTTGATGGGATTGGGCCTAGGATATTGGGCCTTGAGGCCCACTCCAATGGCCCCATGACTGATGAGAACCCTAGATGGTATGAACAATGGGAGGTTGATTAGGGTTTTGGGGGAAGGAAGTATGAAGACTTTGGAGTGTATGGGATGGGTTTGGAGATGCATTGGATGGATGGGGGAGACTTTGAGAGGCCTTTCAGATTGTGTAGGCCCTGACCATTTCATTCATCATAGCCATGAGATTAGGTGAGGGGGTGGATGTAAATGGTCCATCTGATGAGGGGGAAGTATGGGCTACAGATGGGATGGATGTATGGAAAAAATTGGGCATGGCCCAGGAAAAATCGGGCATGACCTAGGTAGATGGGGAGATGTGTGATGGATTTGGGAAATTTGTCATGGTATGGGTGGATGTGGAAATAACGAGTATATTTTGAATAGATGTATGAGAAAAATGGGGTGTATTTGGAGTGGATATGGGAGTAAAGTGGGGCGTTTGTTGGATGTATGTTGATGGGGGGAAGTTGGACATGGTTTGGGTAAATGAGGGGGAATGGGGTATTAGATTTTGGGTGATTTGAGTGGTGGTGGATGGGAATACGGGTGCACAGAAGGGTCCGGTGACGGTAAATGGGGGTTGGGTGAGCAGAATGGAGGTAGGTATATCCTCCAAATGGGAATGTGTTGGGAAATGTGGCAGGGATGAATCAGGATCAGCATAAGCCGGATCAACCGCCCACGACATGGCTTGGCGGCAGGTTTGGTATGGGAGCCTCTGGTGGGGCCAAATAAAATTCTTCTCCTCCCATGGGATGACGGAGGGTAAGGTGATGTCGTTGTGCCGGCACCACAAGCTTTCCTTTTTTGGATTTTAATTTTCCTTAATTAATTAATTTATTTATTTTTCGGATAAATATTTGAACCTTTTTAGGATGTTTTCCGGGGCCTTCGAATTCCCATTTTGGGTGGCATTTGCACCCCTAATATTTCCCACAGCGGGATCCCGATGCACTTCGGAAGAAACAAAAGAAACCCTTTGTTCTATGTGAAGGCACAAAAGTCCATGCGACAACCTGATCCCTCAATAAAAGTCAATAAAAGGGTAACCTCTTTTGAACAACGAGGGCATATTGGGTGTCAAAAAGTGTGGGATTTATTGGAAGTACTAAACCACTAAGAGGGGGACTCGGAAATAGTGAAAAGAAGGCCTTAGATTCGGGCTGTTGACCCAGAAAATGGCCTAGCGTATGCATTACATAGGCTAGGCAAAAAACCTCGAGAGTTTGCTTAGCGTATGTAATACATATGCTAGGCTAAATTTATGAGTTTTTGGCTTAGCGTATCTATTAAGTGCGCTAGGCTAATTCTGGAGATATTTGGCTTGGTGAATGTAATACATATGTTAGGCCAAAATCTATATATTCTATATATTTTGACAGCATTAGCAGGCCCGAAATTGGTCTGTTTTCTCAGGGTTTTGGAAATAGGGCTTTTGGGGACAATTCTTCCTTATTATTTTGGGTCCCTCGTCACCGCACCTAGGGATACAAGGTCAATTCGGGACAACTAACGTACTCCCCCAAGGGTTTTAGGGCTTTTTCTTAAGCTTGGTTACCCACCCGATATACCTCCAGTGCAACCACTTTCTCAGATATTAGATGGGGTGGTACTTTTTCGAATCGTCATCACTAGGGGCTGCCGCTGTACTAAGAATCGGGATGTTTGTATCGGTGCCTAAATTCCCAACTTGTAAAATCTACCCACGAAAAAATTAAGTCCCTTAGTTCACTTTTAAGTTTTAATTTTATATTTAATTTTTGAAGGGAATTTGCTTAACGTTTAAAAACGGGTTGTGACGATCCTGTGCCGCCTCTACGAGCCGGCGTCCGCTAGTAAAATATGATTACGAGAAAGTAAAAGCTCAAGTAGGCCCGCCAATCGACTTAGGTAGTAAAATGCACAAGTAAGCCCGCCGATTGGCTAAGGCGTGTAAATAACAAAAAATGTCAATGCTCAAGTAAGCCCACAAAACGATTAAGGCGCGTAAATGACAGAAAAGTAGGGGTAAGTAGAAATTGACGGAATCGTAGTGGAGAGTATGAAAAGAGCCAAAAAGGGTTACTAAAATAAATAAACACAAACAAAAGGCCAATATTTCAAGGGGAATCTCTACAAGCTAGTCCCCAGCAGAGTCGCCATCTGTGTAACAATGGGCTCTCGCGACTTCGTCACTACAATGCACTCGTTTATAAAACATAGAGTCGCCACCTGGAGCTTTCGATGTCGCGGGATACCCAAGTCAATTTTATAAGCATCGAAGTGCAAAAAATATGATTCTGATTCTGGTCTACACCAAAGGCTCTTGGGTAGGGGCTTCAGTTATCGTTCGGGAAGGTGTTACGCACCCAATCAACCCACTCAAAGCGGTCTCTACTATGGCTGTTTGGATGGGTATATAAAATATATATATGTAATTATATATAGAAAAAGAAAGGAAAAAAAGGTAGCACTCCCCCTTGCCCAAAGACGCCATGATCCTATTGAACCCTACGTACCCGACGAATTTTGAACTGCGTAATAGCTCAATTGAAGGATAGAAGGAAAACAAAGAAGGTAGAGGAATAGAGGGGAGAGCCAGGGCTCTCGGCCCTTGTAGCACAACTATGGATCCTCGCGAGAGAGTGTCCGATGAGCTTCCAATAGCAAAACAGGTTGAGAAATGGGTTTAGATCTCTAAGGTTTGGGAGCCAGGAAGTAGGAGAAGTAGGCTAAGGCTTCTTTCTTCCTAAAACTAAGGGATTGATGATGGGAAAACGGGGTTTAAAGGGAAACCTAGGTGCTAGAATTCTAGAGGTTTATTAGAGGAAATGAAGGCGGAGTCTCTCTAATATTCTCTCTCTTGTTGGAAAATTTTCAAGCCCTTAATCCTAGGGGGTGGCTCTCTATTTATAGAAAAGAGGGGGATTAGTGAGGGGTTAAAGTCCTAATTGGGTTAGCAATTAGGTAATCCTAGATCTAAGGTTTTGGGGTTAAGGTTGTGGGAAGGTGTGAATTGGGTTTTAATGGTAGATGATAGGGTGGGGTTCCAAGTTGCAAAAGGGTTAAAAAGAGGGCTAGTAGGGGTCAACAAGACCAACTAATGGATGTGGTGGTCAACAAGTTAAACCCCAAATTCAAGTTTTGACCAAAATTCAAAAAAATATTGTTTCTAAGCCTAGCGTATGTATTACATATGCTAGGTATATGAACAGTAATCTTAAGGAACCCGGAGGTTCAGAGCCCGATGTGGGGGCCGACAAAAGTCATATTTCTGCCTAGCGTATGTAATACATACGCTAGGCCAAAACTTGCCAAAATTGCCCTAGCATATGTAATATATATGTTAGGCCAAAAATTACCAAAAATTGGCCTAGCGTATGTATTACATACACTAGGCAAATTCCTGTAATTTAGCCTGAATTTCAAACGGCCATAGCTCCTGGCATACAAATCGGATTGAGGTGATTTTTAGCTTGTTGGAAAGCTAGGAACCTCCTCTCTTTGATAGGATAAGTCTTAGATTTGTTGGAGGCCTGTACAAACCTTGGAATTCCTCTTCTCAGTCACTGCCCGGGAGGGTTAAAAACGTGTTTAAGAGGGGTTCTATAGGTTAGGGTTGATTCTTGAGGGTCGGGGATAGTCTTCTAAGGGTTTGGGTTAAGTTCTATAGGTTTGAGAAGTGCTCTCGGAAGCTCAAAGGGTACGCCTTTCTCGAAATGTAAGTTGATTGGGCCTTGGGACCAAATTTGGGTGTCTACAAATATTCAAACAGGTTTCTAATACTTTATTGTTCTGTTTAGAATTCAAATTATTCAGTATCGACCATTTTTCGGTGTCAATGTGGTGACTTTATCTCTTTAAGTTTTCCAATCATTTTTCAATGTATTTTTCATTGTCCAATAACATTTCACAATGTCTCATATAATTCAGTTTTCAATTATCTTTATCGACCGATCATCATGCTTCTATATCAATCAATCAATCAATTTCTATCAATCAATCATTTATAACTATGTCAATCAATCAATCATTTATTCACTAACCATATCAACAAATCTTTGATCAAACTCAATCCTGAGGGAGGATCGGCATAAGTTTGGCACACGCTAAGTCTAGTGTCGCATCAGTTTAGAGTCCCCATTGGACTTATTTTTATCGTTATACGTAAGAAGAGAGCATCTAATCCTATTAGGAGTTATTTTCAAAGGCATCAGGATGCCTATTCTCAGTTATCCTAAAGTGGATTTTTATTCTTCTAGTACTTCTAAGCAGTTTTAGCTAAACTTAGCTAACACCTGAGTCAAGTCAAACTTTGACTAGGACTCTTATTGGTACCGTAGTTTAATATATCCAATTAACCACTGGGGAGAATCCTCACGATGTTCGTGGGCCCCTTCTATGATTGTACTGGCTTATTTTAAAATTCCTACTCGAGTACCAGGTCACTTGCCTAGTTTCACTAGGTTTCTTTCAAAATTCGACCAAGTGTTCATGTGGATATTATGAATTCGGGTGAGAACATCGAGTCCATACCTTTTTCCTGAAAGATCTTAATATTGGTTAAGTTAGCCTTATGACACGACAGGCTAAGCCTCTAAAAGAAGGGGGTCCATTTATTCATTCATGGTCTCTGCTAAGCATGCGGATGCTAGCAGTGCAATCCATGTTAAGTTTTGGGTTAGGCCATTGGGCTCCATACCATCCATGTTCACAACTTAGAGGTCCATGGGTCATTTCCTAAGTCTCTTGGGGCCTTTACTAGGTCCAAATCCATGTATACGGGCTTTTTGAAAGTCCAGATCTACAAGCGGGTACACACAATTTTTCGAGGGGTGCCATTATCACATTTTCTAAACAAGTTTTAGGTTAGGCCATAACATTAGTGTTTTATTTTGGGCTCGAAATTCACCATGCCATGGGCCGGGTATCAGGTCTTTTACTTTCACTTAGCAAATTTTGGTATTCAGGCTCTTGGGCTTTGAAAAGGTCCACTCCTTGACTTAGTCAACTAAGTCAACTTTATCAGGGCTCCACAATACATCAATAGTGGTCACTGGGATCTGGCATTGCTTTAGATCATCACAGGTTTCCAGGGAAAGTCATGATTTTGACCATATCCCTAAATTTACAAATTTTTTCCTAAGTGTACCAGACGCTTCACCGTAAAATGGCTGTCATTTTCGACTCCGATCAAATTTTTGATTCCTTCCAAAATTGGGCGACATAGTACTAATAACCTCTTCTTTCCCGGGTGGTGGCACTTAAAAATCTGGTCAGGGTTAATCAGGGCCATTAGATTACAAATATCTATTTTTTTCTTTACAGATCATCAGACCAGATCCAATGGTCTTTAATGTCGGGGCTGTATCTTTTAGTGCTGATATTGAAATCACACACTTAATAGCTTGTTGGAAAGCTTAAGTGGTTATCTATATATTCTGCATATATTTTAGAGGTCAAAAGTCTACATATCAAGAAGGAATCGGGTTCATCTGATCAGGGTTAATTCTTGTCATTGGCTGTGTGCCACTTGACAAAATTTTGTGTCCCAATTTTCTGGATTTTCAAGCCAATAAGGTACACTGAAAAAATAAGGTGTTTGAGTGGTAGCCAAAAACTGCCGCTCACTACAAAAAAAGACTTTTGGAGACGGTTACTGGAGATGGCTTTTCAAAGCCATTTCCAATAACTATTTATAAAAGACAGCCACTCAAAAGCCATCTAGGATGCTTTTATTAGAGACGGCTAAAGCCGTCTCCCTATATAAAATACTATATAGAGACAATTATGACCATCTTGATACGATTGACTTAAGGTATAGGTTAGTGAAAACTTTAGAGACTAAATTAAAAGCCATCTCTAAAAGTCACGTTAACACCAATAGAGACGACTTAAGCCATCTCAGTCATTATTTTAATGTACAGAATACAAATCTTGCTACTACTTTGTTAGCACTTAAATATCGCTACAGACCTTGCTACTGCTTTGTTAGCACTTAACAATATCTCTTCTCCTATAAAAGGATCTCTTCGTTAGCACTAAAATATCGCTGCAGACCTTGCTACTGCTTCGTTAGCACTTAACAATATCTCTTCTCCTATAAAAGGATCTCTTCATTAGCACTTAAATATCGCTACAGGCCATTCTCTATTCCATTTCTCCTCTCGTCAGCTGGTGATTCTGATCCTTTGTTTCCATTCTCCCATGCTTCAACGTAGAGAGCTCTTTGAATAGTTTGAAGCAGATAGATAGGGTTTGAGATGAATCTGAGGTTTGTAGAACTAAATTTGGACCAACCTCTTCCAAATTGTCTATATAATCAAAACAAGCTCTCCAAAATCTGTTTACTTTTTATCTGACCTTCAATGGTTTGACGCAGAGAACTAGGGTTTGAGAGGAATCAAAGGTTTGGAGATCAAAGTTTTGCATTTGGATAGGGTTGGCAGATCGAAATCGAGATTTGGAGCCGAAAATCCACAGCATGGAAGGTCAAATTTGAGATTTATGTTACTTTCTAGGTAATTTCCCTTTTACTTTGGCTTAAGTTTTGGTCAATCAAATTAGATCGTTCGTCTAATTTGGTAGGGATCTCAGGCCAACAGTTTGAATCGGATCCAAAAAAGTGATTTTGAATTTTGATTAGTGAGTGAACGAATTTTGATTTTGATTCAGATCAAGTAGATTTTGAATTTGTTTGCAATTTGTTTCGAATTAGTAGAACATTTTTTGGAAAGTTGTTTGACGAACTGTTTTGATCATCATCTGACGGAGTTTGGATCATCTCACAGGCCGATTTGCAGAAGCGATTCACTGATTGTGCCTATTTCTTTGCATCGCCCCTCTGTTGCAAAAAGGTAATTCTTAATTGATTATTGTTTCGATTATAGGTTTATATTTTGTTTTACTGCTATCTCTTGTTCTTATTTCTATAAATATCTTACTATTATTATTTTTAAATGCAAAATACTCATTGATCTGAATTTTTCATGTGAAAATTTACTGATCTGTTTTGGTTTTTATTTACTTTTTTTTTTTTTTTTTTAGGCATTTGTAAATGTAAAAATCAGAGCATCATGTGTGGATGCTCTGTTTGAATAGTTTCAAAATCCAAATCTACAATGTGATTGCAAATTGTGGATGCTCTGTTTTAACATGCTCCACCTAATTTAGATAAGATTCTTTAGATTTTTGAGCAAAATTTTACATGGTGTGTTTTATGCATGCAAGTCCAACTTATTGGCCAGCACCTTAGCCAATATTTTGTAGAGACTGGTAAGAAGGCTGATTTCCCTAAAGTTTTAAATATTCTCAGCTCCTATTTTTTTTGGTATATAAGTAAAGTCTTAAAAATGCACTGACCTGAAAACAACCTACTTGTTAGCCCTGGACCTGCAGCCAACCTGAAGCTAACCTGCTATTCTAAGTAAATTACATAATCAGGTTTGGACCGAACCCGTTAACCGCTTTCAGAACTGACTGGTCCTGTTAAAATAATACCATATATGTATGTCTTATACGAAATACATAACAGGATATTGAAACACCTAGCAGGACATGTTTGGGGCTTAACTTGAACCCAACTTGTTTGTCTAACAGATCGAAATTTTTTACTTGACCTGACCCAACAAGTTGAGTTTTTAAAAGCCCAACCTACAGCAGGTCTGGTCTAAAAATAATTCCAGGTTGACCCAACCCGTTTGCACCTACTAGAAGCTAAATATTGAAACTCAATTGTTATGGGAGTAAAGAGTACTTGGCAGACTGGGCAGTTCATAAAAAAATGGTACATTGACATAGTAGTCATATGATCTTAAACATGGTTCTAACTCAGTATTCATCAAATTATCAACCACTAACTTAGTATTATATGGATGAGTATATCATGCTCTCCATTCAACAATCATTGAAATGCGAACAGGCTGTCCTCTCCATTGGACAATCATTTCACATGGCTGTTGACAGACATAAATTCGTGTATGGCAGCAGATGTATGCTCAAGTGTTGAACATGTGTGTGTGGGTAAGCTAGTCTTTCATACTCATGAAGAAATGAAAAGACGCATTACCTGAACACCAGATATTGCTTTAAGAACAATGGACTTCCCTTGTGCCACATGGCCAATAGTTCCTATGCAAAAAATTAATCATAAACACATTAAAACACAAACTGAAAAACCTTATAATATAAAATTTTGGGCAAAGCATCATCCACAAGATGTACATGAATTATACAATAAACTAAAATGTGAAATATCAAATTTTTTTCACTAGTTACCACTTTTGCTTCATGCATTTACTTCCCCCATATGGAAACTGTGTTCTTATTGGCTAATCAGCTCTTTGTCAAGGCTATTACTATAGGTGACTGCTGCGCATATTTGCTATTTGTCAAGGCTATAACTATAGCTCTTTGTCAAGGATAATCAGCTCTTTGTCAATACAAATAAGGTACCTTTAATAGCACCCACCCATTTATATAGCCCATTCATTTTTGTTGGTGGCATGTGCATATTTGCTGTTTTTTCTATTTTCTTAGTCTTCACCAAATTGAATCAGAGCTATAGGAAACAAGACACTTTAATTTTTTTAAGGACTATCTTATTATTCTGTTATTGAGATAACCCAAGGGATTTTCTTCTCACTGAAAAGGCATCCGAGGACAAAGGATCTCAGCATAGGTCTTCTGGCTAACATTTCTAATTTTCTTTATTATATAGATGAAACTAGATTTATTATATAGTTGTGGTAAATGTCATGTTAATATTATTATGCTTTCACTAGGTCGGTTTCTTAAGAAACCACACTTTTTCACATCTCATTTATCTTTGAGCTTCTATTTGATGAGTGATCCATACATTATGAGTGGTAAAGTGGCACGCACATCCTTTCATTATTCAGCTGATTAATCTATAACTTTTGTTATAGATTAATGGTCAATATACAGTCGAATACATATGAATATCATCATACAGAATAAGTGCCCGTCTGAAAAGTTATATGTCGAATTATTGACATATAATCTTTTGAATTATCTATCTAAAGATAGATAGTTTGGGAATATCATGTACATTAGTTGTTCACTAATATGATTTTTAGAGTTTTCTCAAATGATTTTGACATATTTCTCCTTTATTCTTTGGATACATACTTTCATATATCATTTTGTATTTTTCCTCATCCATTGTGGACAATGAAAAGTATAAAATAGTATGAAAAGTCCGCATATTTGAAGAACTACGTGGAGATGCTGTCAAAATTTTTAGAGAAACTCTGAACTCATTAAATGTCTTGATACTCTCGAATGGGCAAAACTAATGAATATGATACAAGAAATATAAACCTTTATCATTTTAAAAAATATTAAACTGTACATTCCCTATACTTTTAGGGGTTTGAAACTTGTTTATGATAGAAAAGAGTTGGGTAAAAAAGTTGAGACGTTCTAGAGAGTATGACGAAGGGTTGGCTACATTTGTCGATCACAGTTTAGCCCAGGGAATTACTTGCAATGGGAGGCTCAAGTGTGACAGCCCGAATTTTGGCACCCTGAAACCCGTGCCATCAGAACGACCCTCAATGCCGTGCCCTGTAAATCTATACGAAGCATTGGTATGTACAACCCAAAAACTGTGATTAAGGCACATGTATCTACTCTAACAAGCACTCATATGTTTAAAATTAATAGGGTCTCTAAAGGCAGTTCTTGTCCCATGCCAATTCATGGGCATAAAAACTTACCCAACCGTTGGTGATATCAGTTCATTCCAGACAGTTTGTCAAAAGAATAACGGTATTTAATTAGATTCAAATAAAGAGGCTTGACATACCAAGCCGTACCTAATACTCTGAACTCACTCTCAAAGTACGCAATGGGTCTCCTAGAAGAATTCCTCAGCAGGAGGCTTTGACTCCTCTGTGGGCACGAAATCTGAATCCCCTGGATCAAGGTCTCCAGAAGTCTTCGCTACCGCTAGTCCTGGACCTGCGACATATAGTCTAAGGGGTGAGCTACATATTAGCTCCGTAGGGAAACAAAATAAACATATAGATTAACCTTCACATATATGTCAGCAGTTTTAAAAATATAAATTATCGGATAACACTTATAAAAAACAATTGAAATAATTGGAATAAAATAATGATTTCAACTGTTACTTTGCATGGTTTTGTTTATTCTCCTTTCTGGTTTAGTTGTGAATTTGGCCTAATCACTTAAATCTTAACTTAGGTAGTCCCCGAGCAATATAGCATCGAGCCCCGATGGAATACCCACCATCGTTGTCTAACTAGACAGCTATTATGTGTACTCCCTAGGAATACTGTCCAAGCCCCTTTATGGTAGGTGGCGGGGTCTATTCTCAAATCTACATCTCTGGGATGTGCTATGAATATACGGATTGGTTGTCGTACCGATCATGGATATCCTGCCGAGTCAGTCGTGGGTATCCCGCCACATCGGTGGGGTATTCTAGTCAAACCTTAAATAATAAAAAATATCGAATGTGCTATACATATAGTTATTCACTGTGATTGTGCTAATTTTATTACATTATGCCTTATCACTTTACTTTCGTTTCATTGTTAGTTTTCATCTGCATCCCTGGGATGCCACTGGGGTTCAATGTACCATCTAGATGTCCACTTTACAATTTTTATGTCCCCTGGGGACCTCATGACTATCACATTTGAAACTTACTCACATACCCTTTTCTCATAATGATCATGGAATACTTGACTATTTAATTGAAATACACTACATATATGAGTTGACGAAATAATGCACATGTTTCAAAAATATTCCCTACCTCAACGCAATTCCAATGTACACTTTTCTCGTAGAGGTTTACACGGCATTATCTTGTGTCAACCTACATTTCATGTGTTTAGAATATGTATAGAAAGGTCACTAGAATCATTGGAGCACATAGCCTCCATGTATTACACTAAACTATCAAAATTTGTGTGGTGCCTCGCGCGAGCGAGCACAACTCCTCGCTCGAGCGGTCACTTGACCTCGCTCGAGCGGTTAAATCAAGATTGCTCGAGCGGTTAAAGCGAGCCATCTGAAGCTTTACTGAAGGCCTCACTCGAGCGAGCTTCCCCTTTGTTTTGGGTCTCGCTCGGGTGAGCTCAGAACTAAATTTGTTTTCTCAGGTTTTATATCCTGTCCTCGCTCGAGCGAGCCTAGACCGCTCGAGCGAGCCTAGACCGCTCGAGCGAGCCACAATGGACGTAATCGCTGATCAGTTTGAAGACTATTTCCCTTCTTCATCTAAAGTCTTATTAGCATTAATTAACCTAAAAAAACATTTCAGTTAATGCTTCCTACGTTATCTAATCAGCCATATACGTATTTAAAAATTATACCTCGATCAATGTATTTGATGTAAACGTGATCCAAGTTCTAACTAGATGAGAACTCATCAAGGTTCCTCATCTAGCCCTCTTCCAATCTTCTATCGACCTAGAGCAACGAGTCTCTATTCTCTTTTCTGATTCCCTCTCTTCTCTTTCTCTTTTCCTTCTCTCTATCTAGAGTTAATTAGGTCACGTATTGGGAAAACCCTCTCCCCCCTCATTCACTTATATATAACTTAATGAAAGTTAGTGTGTTTCATACACACACACAAAGTGTATACCTATTAGTTTTGGTTCCCTTGTGAACCACACATACCCGTCCATGGTTCATGACGTGTACCATTCCCAAAAATCTGGGGTTATGACATCAAGTGTCCTTGTACAAGATGTTGTAATTATGTTTACTTAGAACTCGACTTATTAAAGGAGTATTTGGTAATAAATGGGATGATGAAAAGTTATGTTATATGGACTTATCACGGAGAGAAGAGAGGGTCACTGCCTAGACATGAAACCATGGTAGATATTAGAGCCGATGACAATGAGAATGCTTTGGTTGATGACATCAGGGGGATGGTGCAAGATGCTTTTGGATTTTCAGACCCAAATGAAGACACAGATGGTTTAGAGCAGGAACAAAGTGATGTATCCAATGCTAGTGCTTTTGAATTCTACAAATATGACATGATTTGGGGAATCCCTTTTATCCTGGATGTAACACACATACGGCATTGTCCCTTATTGTGAAACTTTGGCATATCAAGGCCCTTGGTGGATGGAGCAACAACTCTTTTACGTTGTTGCTTGACTTACTAAGAGAGGTTTTGCCTAAAGAGTCAATGTTGCTAGAGAACTTCTCACAAAGCAAAAAGATTATTTTAGGCTTGGGACTAGATTACAATAAAATTGATGCATGCCCTTACGATTGTATGTTGTACTGGAAGGAGTCTGAGAAGAAAGAAAAATGTGACGTCTGTGGAACATCGCGATGGAAGAATCATGAGATTGAGGATGACAAGAAGACTCCTGCAAAGATTCTTCGTCTCTTTCCTTTAAAACAATGATTGCAACGTTTGTATTTCTCATCAAAAACTGCAGCTGACATGAGATGGCATGACGAGAAACACACTAAAGATGGGGTGTTAAGACATCCTGTAGATCCTCCAGCATGGAAACACTTTGACAAGATCAACCCAACATTTGCAGAGGAGAATCGCAATATAAGATTGGGTTTAGCAAGTGATGGTTTCAACCCATTTCGGACAATGAGCATTGCGCACAACACATGGCTTATTGTACTTATCCCATAGAATCTGCCCCCTTGGTTGTGCATGAAGAAGCCGAACAGGATCTTTTCATCGCTTATACCGGGTCCGACAAGTCCTGGAAATGACATGGATGTATACTTGAGGCCTCTAATAGATGAGCTAAAGGAATTATGGGAATAAGGGTTGAAAACATACGATTCATCAAAGAGGGAGGTTTTCAAATTACGAGTGGGCTTGCTTTGGATAATTAGCGACTTTCCAGGATATGCTATGGTTTCGAGTTGGAGCACTAAAGGATATAAAGCATGTCCTTATTGCCATGAGAATACATGCAGTGAACGGTTGCCAAATTGTGGGAAGCTTTGTTATATGGGTCATCACCGATTTTTACCTTTAGATCATAGATTTCGAAAAAATAAATGGTGGTTTGATGGAAATATCGAAGAAAGAGAAGCTCCAACCCCATTAATCGGTAAGCAAATTTTGGAAAATTTGAGAAATTATCAACATACCTTTGACCAGATCCCCAAAACTGACTATTCTGTGAAGAAACTAAAGAAGATGAAAAAAATAACAGAAAATGCACGTCCTATACCAACAATGCCAAATAACTGGAAGAAGTTGAGTATATTCTTCGAGTTACCATATTGGTCAGAAAATTTACTAAAACACAATTTGGACATTATGCATATTGAGAAAAATGTATGCGATAATGTGGTTGGTGCACTACTGAACCTGGAAGGAAAGTCAAAGGATGGTATGAAAGCACGTCTTGACTTGATGACAATGAACATAAGACATGAGCTCCACCTAAAAGAGCAAGCAGATAATAGTAAAGTGTACATGCCATCTGCATGTTACTATTTGGATAAAAGTGAGAAGGAGATGTTCTGCCTAATCCTGACGAGCATGAAGATTCCTAATGGTTATGCCTCTAACATTTCAAGGTGCGTTAACATCAAAGATCGAAAGATATCTGGGCTCAAAAGTCACGACTCACATGCTATTTTGCAACAATTTCTACCTCTTACTGTTCAGAAGACGGTGCCAAAAAATGTTAGTTCTACTCTAATAGAACTAAGCACATTCTTTCGTGAGTTATGCTCTAAAACATGCCGGGTTGAGGACTTCAAATGTCTAAATGAGCACATACCATTAATTTTGTGCAACCTAGAGCAGATTTTTCCACCTTCATTTTTTGATATTATGGTCCATTTACCCATACACTTAGCATCAGAGGCAATGCTTGGTGGACCTTTCCATTACCACTGGATGTATCCCATCGAAAGGTATGATCCATACAATCTCTGCAATTATCTTTACAGTTATCAATTATGTTTGATTTCCTTCAATGGAAGTACATTTATTTCTATGTCTGTAGATACTTGTACACACTTAAGTCATATGTACGCAACAGAGCCTGTTGGCGGATTTCTGAGTGTGTGCTTACTTTATTGGTTGGTGGTGAAAGTCATTTGAAAATCAAATAAAGAGTAAAACATGAGATGGAATCAGCACAACTAAGAAATCCTAGACCTGCAAGATACAGGGTCCATTGTAGCAAGTTTTGATAAATAAGAGTTTGTCCCACAGGGAAAGGTGATCTACAGCTCCAAAGGAGCCATCTCTAGTAGTCCCTCCAGATCTGACTACAGATCTGGCAGTCCTAAAAGAAGGGGAGTTTAAGGTCACTTATTCTAAGTATTCTAACGTCTAAACTACAGAAAGGGTTGATAGGATGGATAGAGTATGGAAAATAAATATACAAGGGTGAGAAGTATGTTATTGAGCCCAGATCAGAGGAGTTTTATAACTCAGATTCAGATCTAATGTTATAGAAATCCTGTCCAGTGGCTACATTATCACCACTGAGGAGAAAGCATCCAACCCATCACTCTGCCATGATTCCACCCTTAAGGCTATAACCTGTCCACTCAAATGGTTACAGATTATCCCATAGGGGAACCACTATCCAGGGATGGGTCAAAACATAACAAGTAAATCATTGCAGGCACTATTTCATCCAGGCTACCAGCTCAAGACTCTATTAGGGAACCTCACCCTCTAAAGCTCTATATGTGGGACTAAGGCTGTATAGGACCATGATAGCCCATACACATAAAACCAGCAAGAGACTGAGTACAACCTTCGATCTAGTTGTCTATTGTTTGAGTGAGGCTACAATGGTCCAGTCACCAGCCTACAATCTCTATAACCAGATCAAATCCAACATTTGATGGCGGATCTATACAAATGTAGGGGAGTCTGCCTCTGTACAATCTCCCACCAGGCTCCTACAAGCTCAGGTGTAAAGAAGAAGGATCCATCTTGGATCGGTGGATTAGAGTCACCCTAAGGCTATAATCTGTCCACTTAAATGGTCACAGACTATCCCAGAGGTTATCCTCCTCACGGAGCCTAAGACAAAATAAGAATATCGCGGCTACCACCATGGTCACAAGGTTACTAGCTCAAGCTCCCGTGGGGATTTCAGATCTAGTGGGTCCTGTGGTGGGGCTAAGGCTGTATAGGACCATGATAGCCTAGACACATAGGGCACTTGGATCTGAGTGGCCCTTAGAATCAGTCCTCCATTGCCTTGAAACACAGCCAAAGCAATGGCAGATCACAAGGTAGCAGCCTTGCACAGAGCATCTGACACACAAGCACAAATCCCACAAAGTACAGATCCTATTACAGAACTTCTATTAATTTAGTTCAAAATACATACAAAGACATAGCTAGCAAGTACTGGACTATGGAGAGAAGGAAAAAGAAAAAGAAAACTACTTACAACTATAAAAAGAAAAACTAAACGATCTTAGATCAGGTATCCCAGAAATGAGATGGGTTCCTAGCTATTCCAGGATGTAGAAAGAAAAGAAAGTCTAAGCTCCTTAAACCTAAGCTAAGTGTGGGTATTTATAGCAGTGGTGTGGCGGCGCATTAGGGTTAGGAAACCCTAATTTTAACGATGCCACGTGGCTGAATAGTGATCCTTCAATGCCTTGGGGTGCGTGCACGGAGATTTGAGCGTGGGAGTGCGTGCCTTAATCGCTAGAAATTCCCAGAAAGTCCTCAATTGAAGAGATGGAAGTTTGAGGTTTAGAGCTTTGCTAGGTAGCCATTGTTTCCCAGACTTGTCGCGTGGTAGCTTTTGTTCTTCGCTAGGATGATTTGAAATTGAAGCTTCCGCCTTCGCGAGGTTGGCTTGGTTTGCTCTTCAGGCAGTCGCGAGGTTGAGTGGACATCAGAGCCTCAGATGTCGCGGGGTTGGAGCTTAAGCAGTCGCGAGGTTGATCTTCTCGAAGATAGATTTGAATAGCGTGAGAACTTTGCGAGCACTTATCTTCACTGGGCTTCGCGAGTTACCTAGCGAGGCTTTGATGAGGTCTGAACTACTCGAGGTTCCATGTCTTAACTGATCTTTGCGAGGGTGGCTTTGCCTTCGCAAGGACGCTTTCTTCTTGAATGGCGTGAGAACTGCGCGAGGAGTTCTCTTCTGATAGTTGCATCCTGCGGTGACTATGCAACAGCTGCGCGAGGAGTCTTCTGAAGCTCTCTCTTCTTAGCCATTCTGAGTGAACTGTGCGCGGTTGAGAGAAGTCTGCTTTGAACTGCGTGAGATTGCGCGAGTTGTTCTATTCTTGAGCTTCGCAAGAGCTGCGCGAGTTTATGTTTCTGAAGCTCTTCAGTCAATCATCTGCACGAGAAGTTGTTGTAGAGTCTTGGGAAGCTTCAATTTGACGCATGAGGCTCATTTTCAGGTCTGGATTCAGACTTCATCCTTCTGAGGGACTTCTGGTGCCAAAACAGGCTTTTTAGCAAGATTCTTGGCCTTATTTCACTGCTGGGTACTACCTACATAAAACACTTAACAAGGACTTATTAGGTGGCTATGGGTCTAATCAAAGGTTAAGTTAAGGGGTGAAAAGTGATACTTTTCAAGTCTTAACACACCCCCAAACCTAATCTTTGCTAGTCCCTTAGCAAAGCTACATTAAACCTAATATAAAAACTAAATGGCACTTTCGTAGGGAGCATGGATACATTTAGCATATGTACCAAGCCTTTTAAACCCCTAGGTGATCCCTAGTGGAGGAGTGAAGTCTCCTGAGGGTTTTCAGTGATGACACCCACAAACTTCTTCAATGAAATAGTTAACAAAAGTGCAATATCATCGAATGAGCAATCAAGGGGCAGACTTAGTTTACTCTTGCATCATTAAGCATAAAAGAAATTTAATTCATTGGTTGCACAGTAACTTAAACAACATAAACTCTTAATGATTGCACAACATTTCCAATTAGTTTACAATCACAGAAAATTGCACTAGTGTGTGCCAGCACTGAGCTTATCATTAGGTCAAAAATTTGGTTAAGGTCATACATAATGCATTCAAGTTCAAACCCAAAAACTTCGCAGGGCATACTCTCATAAGGGTTTTGTTGAGGGGTTCATTCTCTCATAGGCTCAAGAGCAGTTACATCCCCCAAATGGGTCTGTAAGCATGCGCATAGGCAGAGTTCTTAAGTGTTGACATCATTGGCAGTTCCTCACCATAGATTGGATAACTCTTTATCTTCACATGACAGCTCACTCAACTTTTGGATCACAAGGGCTTTTAACTGGGCTGTAATGTGGCTTATGGAGTGGGGTTGAAAGAATGGAGGGTTGAGAAGGGGCTCAAAATTGAGAAATCAGTAGGTGACGGAGGTGATTCATGACTTCACCTTCTTGAATTCACCTCCTTTCATCTTCTTTGAGATTCTCATATTTGAAGTGATCAGTTTCTCTTCTTGATTTTGATTTTCCAATGAAAGTTCCTCTTGACTCCTCCCTTACTTCTCTTCATTATTATTTTTGTTTCCTTCTTGTGGAATTTTCTGATTTTTTTTTTTTTTTTTTTTTTGTTTTTACTTTTCAGAAATGCCACCATGCTCCCAATTATCATACTTCCAAATTTGAGGTATTTCTTTTCCATTCACCTACTGTTGACCATAGCTAGTCCATCTTCAACTTTTTCTCCTTTACCTTCTGAATTCTCAGAGTGAGGGTAGGTCAAGGTGTTCATAGGTTCAGGTTCAAGTACTCAGGTGTATTTTGAAGAAATTTAGGATTTAAAGCTCAAAGGGGGTATGGACAAGGGCAGTTACTTAAGGGTTGGTCTTATTAGGCTCAAATTGTCCAAGAGAAGGCCTTGATCCTTTCCTCAGTCTCATGAGTACTGTTAGTTGTTTCAACTTGGATTTACCTAACTTCTAGTGAGCACAGTGACTCAGTCAGTCTTTAGAACTAGAAGGGATTGCCTTGGTTACTCCTCAAAAGATGGAAATTTTTTTTATATATGCCCAATTCTCACTGGTTATGGTCTTCCTTTGAACTTTTAAGTATGTCCTCACCTTTTTCTCTCTCTACTAATTCACTAAGTGCTGATACAAGTGAGTTTCCTTGGTGATATTATCATGGAAATGTGGAGTATTAGAAGTTTATAATGTCCAAGGTTTGCAAAAATTTTAAACTTCTTATTTTCATGATTCTTAAGTGAACAGAGGTCTGTTTCTATATTGCTCAGATGAGTCTGTTGCACTTATGTTAGCTATTCCATTGGCAGGATCTTCCTGGCACACCCCCAAACATATGAGAAGCAGTGTCCTCACTGGTTCAAAGGTGTCTGTGCAGCAGAGTTATTACAACATAAAAGATAAGAACAAGAAACAAAGTTACCAAGAATAGAAAACTGTACAACATATCAGAAAAGGAAAATTTCATTAAGATTAAAAGAAAATTACAAAAGCGGAGGAGGAAAGGAGTGAGGGATCAGGGGTGAGGGGGTTGAGAGGGTGGGGGAGGGGGTGGAGTGGAGGGCGCAGGGGATGGCTCTGTCTTTTGCTTCTTCTTCTGCTGCTGAAGCTCTTCCTCCTCCTTGGCAAGGATTTGCAGAACCTCCTCGTATTCATCCCAGAGGGGTTGGAGGGGATCCGACTCTTTAGGTGGCGGCGGGTCCAACCACATCGGGTAAAACTTGTTAGGCAGCGCATTTGGCTTGTCATCTGCGATGATTAGGATTAGGGAAGGACCGCTAGGGTGAGAGGAGATAGGATGCGATGAAGATGAACAGGGCCTCCCTGTGTATTTAAAGGCGAGGATGGTGGAAGATGAAACGGTTGAATAACATCCAAGTCACCGCAATTAATTAAGAGTGAGTTGGGAAACGTCAAGTCCCAAATGTGGAAATGACAAATGCATTAGACTCACAGGGTAAGGGATCACGAGATATCGAATCGTGATTATGGGAGTTAGAGCTGGAAGTGTCGAGAGATTCGCAAAGATTGAAACTTGTGACAATGAAAAGAAATGGTCTATGCGACCATGAAGTCTTCCCAAATCACAATTTGGAATGCGCGAGGGCCTAGTGCCAAACAAGGGCACTATAGTTAGTGCAACCTACTCATCACAAATATTCACATAATATGCATTCAAATTCGAAAATCAGCAATTCACAGAAGAAGAATAAATCATACCAATCCCACATAAACTCTATCAAGCTCAACAATATCAAACTCCACATAACCCCTAAATTTTCCTAGAACTTAAGGTAGAAACAAAAGTAGTATAGTACAACATGGACACAACTACAGGTCAGGTAGATGTAGGGGTCCCATGAAAATGAATAGTGCTCATAGGATCAGCAGGTTGTTCAATGCAAGGCGTAAGCCTCTGACCATTCACTTTGAAGGTCCTCCCAGATTTGGGATCCTTGACTTCCGCAGCACCAGATGGGGAAACATTCAAGACAACATAGGGACCTTCTCATCTGGAATTTAATTTGCCAGGAAAGAATTTTAGTTTCGAGTTGAATAACCAAACCTTACCACCTGGTTCGAGGCTCTTTCTCAGCAAGCCCTTGTCGAAGAAAGCTTTAGCCCGTTCCTTGTAGATCCTGGCATTGGTGTAAGCATCCATCCTCAGCTCATCCAATTCTGACTGTCGTAATGACCTGTGATGACCAGCAGAAGTTAGGTCCATGTTCAAATTCTTAATGGCCCAATAGGCCTTGTGTTCTAACTCTACTGGGAGGTGGCAGGCCTTGCCATAGACCAGTCTGAATGGGGACATTCCAATGGGAGTCTTATAGGCAGTCCTATAGGCCCACAGTGTATCATCCAGTTTCTCAGCCCAATCTTTCCTGTCAGTCCTAACTATTTTCTCAAGGATGTGCTTGATCTCCCTATTGGAAATTTCAACTTTCCCACTTGTTTGTGGGTGGTAGGGAGTAGCAATCCTATGGGTCATGTATTTCTTGAGCAAGCTCTCAAAATTCTCACAGTAAATGGCTACCCCCATCACTGATAATAGCTCTAGGGGTTCCAAATCTTGAGAAAATGTTAAGCTTTACAAATTTGAGGACCACCTGGTTATCATTGGTTGTTGTGGCAATGGCTTCTACCCATTTGGAAATATAGTCCACTGCCACTAAGATGAAGTGGTAACCATTAGAGGGAGGAAAGGGGCCCATGAAGTCAATTCCCCATACATCAAACAGTTCTACAACAAGGATGGGCTGTAAAGGCATTGAATTTCTTTTGGACAGCCCTCCTAATTTCTGACATCTCTCACATGCCTTGCAGTGTGTGTATGCATCCTTGAATAATGATGGCCAAGAAAACCGCAGACCTTGTCATGTTTTCTCTCCACTAAAGTGGCCTCCACGAGCATTTTCATGGCACATGGCGAATTGGGGATATCACTGAACACATCTTCGGATGATCTCGTCAAGAAAGATTGTATAGGCAAGGTTCCTCCCAGAAAAAATACTTGACCCTTGAGAAGAACAGGACTTTATCCATTTTGGTCCAGTGGGGAGGAATCTTTCCTATAACTAGATAATTGACAATGTGTGCAAACCAAGGGACTAAGGATTGGATGGAAAATAATTGCTCATCAGGGAAGGCTTCATTTGTAGGGCCATCCAGGCATTTCTCCAAGATAATTCTGGACAAGTGGTCAGCCACCACATTCTCCACACCCTTTTTGTCCTTGATTTCGATGTCAAACTCCTGTAGCAGGAGTATCCATCTAATCAGCCTAGGCTTAGCATCTCTCTTGGACAGTAGGTACTTCAATGCTGAATGGTCAATGAAGATTACAGTTTTAGATCCTAGTAGGTAGGCTCTAAATTTGTCAACAGTGTAAACCACTGCTAGAAGCTCTTTCTCAGTTGTGGTATAGTTCAGCTAAGCTTGAGCAAGTGATTTGCTGATATAAGAAATGACCACAGGCAGTTTATCTTTTCTTTAGCCCAAAACAGCACCTAATGCCAAGTCTGATGCATCACACATTAGCTCAAAAGGTAGGGTATAGTCTGGTGTTTGGAGTACAGGAGCAGAGGTGAGGCTGATTTTCAATGTTTCAAAAGCCTTAAGACAGTCAACCGAAAAGTCAAAGGGCACATCCTGGCAGAGCAGGTGGCACAATGGCTTAGCAATTTTGCTGAAGTCCTTAATGAACCTCCTATAAAATCCTGCATGCCTCAGGAATGATCTGATTTGCTTGACTATTTTTGGAGGGGGAAAATTGGCAATGAGGTCCACTTTGGCCTTGTCTACCTCAAGCCCTTCTTTAGAGACTACATGGCCCAACACAATGCCTTGTGTTACCATGAAGTGGCTCTTTTCCCAGCTTAAAACCAAATTGGTTTCCTCACATCTTTACAAAACTAGGCTGAGGTGTTGTAGACACTGGCCAAAGCTGTCCCCATAGATAGAAAAGTCATCCATAAAAATCTCCAAAAACATGTCAATCTTATCAGAGAATATGGCATACATACACCTTTGAAAAGTGGCTGGCGCATTACAAAGTCCAAAAGGCATCCTTCTTTAAGCAAAGGTGCCAAAAGGATAGGTAAAGGTGGTTTTCTCTTGGTCTTCAGGATGCACAGGGATTTGGTTGTACCCTGAGTAACCATCAAGAAAACAGTAAAAAGCTTTTCTAGCCAATTTGTCCAGAATTTGATCAATTAAGGGGAGAGGGAAATGATCCTTTCTGGTTTTAGAGTTGAGCTTCCTATAATCAATGCACACTCTCCAACCAGTGGTTGCCCTGGCTGGCCTCAACTCTCCAGTTTCAGTCTTAATCACTATTATGCCAGATTTCTTGGGCACCACCTGGATAGGTGCCACCCAATGAGAATCAGAGATGGGGTAAATCACCCCTGCATCTAGTAATTTAATGATTTCCTTGAGGACCACTTCCTGCATGTGAGGATTTAACTTCCTCTGCATTTCCTTGGAGGGTAGTGCTCCCTCCTCAAGATGAATCCTATGCATGCAGATTGATGCATCTATTCCTCCCAGATCGGCAATGGTCCAACCAATTGCCTTCTTGTGCTTCCTCAAAACTATTAGTAATTCCTCTTCCAGCTCATTGGTAAGGGAGGAAGAGATAATCACAAGAAGCCTATCACCTTTCTCAAGAAAGGCATATTTTAATGTTTCTGGAAGCTTCTTGTGTTCCAGATCAGGGGCCTATTGGGCGGATGGAAAAATTGGTGCATTGGAGGTTGGAGGAAGAGGTAGCAATGTAGGTTTCCAACTAGAATGCTGCACTGAGCCCACGGAAGACTTCAATATGGTCATGTCTTTTGATCTCCCATCTAGGCTCTCTTCCTCCACCATGTCCCAAATTTTAACTAAATTCCTGACAATGTTGCCCCACTCCAGCAGAGTGGGCAATTCCTCTTCCACAATTTCCTCTAGTACATCCACTGCAAAGCTCTCCTCATTGTCCATCTGAGGGTACTTTGCATTGTTGTACACATTCAGCTCAACTTTCATATGTCCAAAAGTTACCTCCATTACTCCAGACCTGCATTGGATGCAGGCATTGGTAGTGGCCAAGAAAGGCCTGCCCAATATAACAAGTATGGGATTTGGGCTATTGCTGCATGCCATGTCCAAAACTAAGAAGTTGGCAGGGTAGAAAAACTTATCCACTCCCACCAAGACATCCTCAACCATTCCCAGAGGTTTCCTCTCAAATCTATCAACCATCATCAGCACAATGGGGGTAGCTTTCAGCTCCCCCAAACCTAGTTGCAGATATACACTGTATGGCAACTGGTAAACACTAGCTCCAAGGTCTAAAAGGGCTTTTCCAATTGTATGGTCCCCAATTACACAGGGAATAATGGGTATCCCTGGATCTTGCAACTTCTCAGGCATTGATATGTTAAATACAAAATTCACTGTATCAGTTGCAAAGACCATTTTGGACACATGGCCTCTAGCCTCTCTTTTGGGTGCAGAGGTCTTTCAGGAACTTTGCATAGGCTAGGACTTGTTTAATTGCCTCAAGCAGGGGTAAATTGATTTTCACCTGCCTGAAGGTCTCCATCATTTCCTCCATCTGGGCATTCCCTTTATCAAAAGGGATAGGACCATCCAAAGCCTGAGGAAATGGAAATGAGGTTCTGCGGTTCCTCAAATTTGCTAGCCCATGACTAAACTTCTGTTTCTTTCTTTTTTCATGTTTTTCTCCCTGCTGCGGCTCAACTACAGCCTTATTATTTTTCTCCTGCTGCAAGGTGGCAGGCACTTCCTGGCTTTGTGGTCCAACAACTTCTCTATTATGATCATTTGCATCATCTGTGGAAATTGCCTCTGCTAGTCTGTTACCCACCTGGTTCTCTACTAGCCTACCAGACCTTAGGGCAATGACAACATTGGTGTCCTCAAACTTTGAGGAAGCTTCCTCAATTAAAAACTAACCCTTGGGGTTAGTAATTGGCTGGCGGGGCAACCTGCCTTCATCTCTCCTAGCCAAGGCTTTTGACATTTGGCTCATCTGCTCTTCCATTTTCTGGAGGCTCTGACCATGAGAGTCCACAGTCTGAGCCAAGGAACCCAAGTTTTACAATGAAGTCAAGACTTGGTCCTCAAAAGAAACATTTCTAGGTTGAGAAGGGGGTAAGACCAACTGATTTTGCTGCTGATGGGGCTGTTGATGGTGCTGGAAGGTAGACCTAGGGGCATTCCCTTGATTGAACTGCTGTTGTGGCCTTTGTGGTAAGGCCAACATTTGCTGGGGCTGCATGTAGTTGTCTTGCCTCAACCTCAGATTTGGGTGGTCTCTCCATTGGTAACCAGCATTTTGGTGCTGGTATCCATATGGCTGCCTATTATAGCCCCCAGATTGTTGTTGGCCATAAGATTGAGTAGCAGCAGCATGTTCCAAAACCAATTCAGAAAATTGCCCTGCAGATGGACATTCCTCCACTGTGTGCTGTGGGGACTGGCATATCAGACATGCCTCCGCCACATGACCAGCCCTTTTGGGTTGCATCACAGTCAATAATTTGTCAAACTTCATAGAAAGGTTTGCCATCTGCAGCTGCAGGTCATTGTTCCCAGACACCTCATAAACTTTTCCTCTTGATCCAGCAGCAGGCCCCACCTTTGACTCAGATTCTTGACTAGTTCTTGCCAGGGATGACTTTTGAAAAGCATTCTCACTAATCACCTCAAACAATTCCCATGCCTCCTCAGCAGTCTTGTGCATGTAGGATCCACCACAAGAGGCATCGACCATATCTCTATTTTTCTCATCAATCCCATTGTAGAAGCTTTGTACAAGTTGCCACTCTGGGATCTTGTGGTGGGGGCATTGTTTGAGCATCTCTTTAAACCTATCCCAGGACTAGTTAAAATCCTCAGTTGGGGATTGAGCAAACACAAGAATCTCTTTCCTCAACTGGCTAGTTTTGGTCTCAGGGAAGAACTTGGTTAGGAACTTGGTCTGCAGGTCTTTCCATGAAGCAATGTTATTGTTGGGAAGAGTGGTCAGCCAGGTATTGGCCCTATCCTTCAGAGAGAAGGGAAAGAGTCTGAGCTTAGTAGCCTCAGGTCCCAAACCAGTGATATTAAAAGTGGTGCACAAGGCCAAGAATTGGTCAATATGCTTGTAAGGGTCCTCTTTGTTCAGCCCATGGAAAGCTGGCAGCATCTGGATGATTGAAGTTTTTATTTCATAGTTCCCCTGAACATCAGGGAATTGAATGCTAAAAGGGGAGTTATAGTCATCCAGAGCATTCAACTCCTTGAGGGTTCTGGGTTGTTCTTCACCCATAATTACTGTCACAGATTCACTTAGGGGCTCTCCTGTGGTGTGCCTGTCTCTCCTAAGTCTCCTTCCCCTTTTTAACTCAGGGTTAAGAGGCTCTAAAGCAGGGCTGAGGGATCTCCTCCTTAGCATAGAAGCACACCAACAGCAAGGAAAGCTTCTTGCAGGCACATTGCAAAAGAATAATTGTACACTAACAAATTTATCTAACTAGTTTACAGCTATTCAAAGAATACATTTAAAACTATCCTAGATACTGGTAGAAATTTTTTTAAGAAAGATAGACAGAGCTTTAAAAGTCAGAGAGTTTGCAAACACAGGTAGCTAAGCTCCACTTGCAGTCTAACTATCCTTCACTGCTGCTGTCTAGATCTGCAAGAAAGATTTAAAATTATGTCAGCAGTATCAATTATTCACATGTGCAACGAATACTAAGAATACAAAAACTAAGGGTCTACTAATAGATCATCTGTCCCCGGCAACGACGCCAAAAACTTGTTGGTGGATTTCTGAGTGTGTGCTTACTTTATTGGTTGGTGGTAGAAGTCATTTGAAAATCAAAGAAAGAGTAAAACATGAGATGGAATCAGCACAACTAAGAAATCCTAGACCTGCAAGATACAGGGTCCATTGTAGCAAGTTTTGATAAGTAAGAGTTTGTCCCACAGGGAAAGGTGATCTACAGCTCCAAAGGGGCCATCTCTAGTAGTCCCTCCAGATCTGACTACAGATCTGGCAGTCTTAAAAGGAGGGGAGTTTAAGGTCACTTATTCTCAGGATTCTAATGTCTAAACTACAGAAAGGGTTGAGAGGATGGATGGAGTGTGGAAAATAAATATAAAAGGGTGAGAAGTATGTTATTGAGCCCAGATCAGAGGAGTTTTATACCTCAGATTTAGATCTGATGTCATAGAAATCCTGTCCAGTGGCTACATTAACACCACTGACGAGAAAGGATCCAACCCATCACTTTGCCATGATTCCACCCTTAAGGCTATGACCTGTCCACTCAAATGGTCACAGATTATCCCATAGGGGAACCACTATCCAGGGATGGGTCAAAACATAATAAGTAAATCATTGCAGGCACTATTTCATCCAGGCTACCAGCTCAAGAATCCATAGGGAACCTCACCCTCTAAAGCTCTATATGTGGGGCTAAGGTTGTATAGGACCATGATAGCCCAGACACATAGAATCAGCAAGAGACTGAGTACAACCTTCGATCTGGCTGTCCATTGCCTGAGTGAGGCTACAATGGTCTAGTCACCAGCCTACAATCTCTATAACCAGATCAGATCCAACATCTGATGGCGGATCTATACAAATGTAGGGGAGTCTGCCTTTGTACAATCTCCCACCATGCTCCTACAAGCTCAGGTGTAAAGAAGAAGGATCCATCTTGGATCGGTGGATTAGAATCACCCCAAGGCTATAATCTGTCCACTTAAATGGTCACAGACTATCCCAGAGGTTATCCTCCTCATGGAGCCCAAGACAAAACAAGAATATCGCTGCTACCACCATGGTCACAAGGCTACCAGCTCAAGCTCCCATGGGGATTTCAGATCTAGTGGGTCTTGTGGTGGGGCTAAGGCTGTATAGGACCATGATAGCCCAGACACACAGGGCACTTGGATCTAAGTGGCCCTTAGAATCAGTCCTCCATTGCCTTGAAACACAGCCAAAGCAATGGGGGATCACAAGGTAGCAGCCTTGCACAGAGCATCTCACACACAAACACAAATCCCACAAAGTACAGATCCTATTACAGAACTTCCATTAATCTTGTTCAAAATACATACAAAGACATAGCCAGCAAGTGCTGGACTATGGAGAGAAGGAAAAAGAAAAAGAAAACTACTTACAACTACAAAAAGAAAAACTAAATGATCGCAGATTAGGTATCCCAGAAATGAGATGGGTTCCTAGCTATTCCAAGATGTAGAAAGAAAAGAAAGTCTAAGCTCCTTAAACCTAAGCTAAGTGTGGGTATTTATAGCAGTGGTGTGGCGGCGCATTAGGGTTAGGAAACCCTAATTTTAACGATGCCACATGGATGAATAGTGATCCTTCAATGCCTTGGGGCGCGTGCACGAAGATTTGAGTCTGGGAGTGCGTGCCTTAATTGCTAGAAATTCCCAGAAAGTCCTCAACTGAAGAGATGGAAGTTTGAGGTTCAGAGCTTTGCTAGGTAGCCATTGTTTCCTAGACTTGTCGCGTGGTAGCTTTTGTTCTTCGCTAGGATGATTTGAAATTAAAGCTTCTGCGTTCGCGAGGTTGGCTTGGCTTGCTCTTCAGGCAGTCGCGAGGTTGAGTGGACATCAGAGCCTCAGATGTCGCGGGGTTGGAGCTTAAGCAGTCGCGAGATTGATCTCCTCGAAGATAGATTTGAATAGCGCGAGAACTTCACGAGCACTTATCTTCACTGGGCTTCGCGAGTTACCTCGCGAGGCTTTGATGAGTTCTGAATTGTGCGAGGTTCCATGTCTTAACTGATCTTTGCGAGGGTGGCTTTGCCTTCGCAAGGACGCTTTCTTCTTGAATGGCGCGATAACTGCGCGAGGAGTTCTCTTCTGATAGTTGCATCCTGCGGCAACTATGCGACAGCTGCGCGAGGAGTCTTTTGAAGCTCTCTCTTCTCAGCCGTTCTGAGTGAACTGTGCACGGTTGAGAGAAGTTTGCTTTGAACTGCGTGAGACTGCGCGAGGTGTTCTATTCTTGAGCTTCGCAAGAGCTGCGCGAGTTTATGTTTCTGAAGCTCTTCAGTCAATCATCTGCACGAGAAGTTATTGTAGAGTCTTGGGAAGCTCAGCTGGACTGTGCGAGGCTCATTTTCAGGTCTGGATTCAGACTTCATCCTTCTGAGGGACTTCTAGTGCCAAAACAGGCTTTTTAGCAGGATTCCTGGCCTTATTTCACTGCTGGGTACTACCTACATAAAACACTTAACAAGGACTTATTAGGTGGCTATGGGTCTAATCAAAGGTTAAGTTAAGGGGTGAAAAGTGGTACTTTTCAGGTCTTAACAGAGCCTATCCCGAAGGTTCCATTGCAGAAGGATACCTCACTGATGTGTGTCTCACATTTTGCTCAAGGTACTTACAAAATATTGAAACATGATTGAATAGACCTGTCAGGCATGCTGAAGACACTGCAATTGGAGGTGTCGAACAATTCATTCTCACCAATATTGAACGTAAAAAAATGCATAACTATGTGTTGTTCAATGATGATAGTGTCACTCGATATGTGAAGTAATAACACCCAACCACTTTATATTGTCGGACCATTTGAATTCAATCCATTATACTCACCTCACATCTATTTAATGCAGGCAATATAAATCATGCATTAACCTGAAGTATCGTAAGCATAAAACTTATTACGAGAAATAAAATATACACAAAGATTAGTTTAGCGATTGGTTTAAATCGCATGTAAGTGTGAGGAGATAATTATTTTTATACACTTAAAAGAGGCGCTAACTTTGTTATCCACATCTAATAGATTAAATTAATGATTGAGGCCAATAGTACGTTGCCGGTGAGACTTGATTTGCTCGCTGATTTTTCATTCACTCATGCGAGAAGATTCACTGGATACACTATCAATGGTTATAAATTTCGAACAACTAATAAGGAGAGGAAGGCTACAACACAAAATAGTTGTGTGATGGTCATTGCAAGTACTCCAAGCTATTCAAGCGTAAAGGACAAAAATCCAGTTTCAGGGGAGATCACATATTACGAACGTCTCGTCGACATAATTGAGTTGACTTATCGCCAAGGGCTGAAATTAGTGCTATTCACGTGTGACTGGGTTGATGTTGGACAACGCATAGGTATTAAAACAGACCAGTTAGGGTTCATGCTTGTGAATTTTACACATTTATCTGCATCTCAAAAAGATGAACCCTATGTGTTGGCATCTCAAGTAAAGAAAGTTTTCTACGTCGATGATCCAACCGAACCAGGCTGGCATGTTGTCATCAAGAACAAGCCCAGGGACACTTTCGATATGAGTGGAGGTGACAATATACTACTAGACAGTGAGCCATATGGTAGCCAAGTTCAAATTGGTGCCCAAGAAGATGATAGTACTTTCAATATCGTGAGGGAAGATATGGTTGGAGCAATTGTAGATGCACCTTTCCAAGCACCTTGTACCCGAAAACATCCTTCCGATGGATTCATTGATGACAAAGAAGATGAAAATTGAATTTAGATTGATGTGTAATGATTTCAATTCTATATAGATGGAGTTTTCAATCCTTTTGCCTATGTTGATTCTAGTTGGTATTTCTATGAGTTTTGATGTGAATGTGAGTAAATTAGGAAAACCTTGGCTTCATACTACTTGATACCTTTGTTGTTTCTTTATTCTTACAATTATTGTTGCTTTACCAATATTGTTTTTGGTTACATTAATTGTCAAACATATATTTATGTTTTATACCAATTTTTTGCATTTAAAATCTTTATACAATAGCTTTCAAATCAAATGGTTTATCGCTTAGATGGTGTTTTCACATGGCAGGCATGTGTTTATAAGTGACTTCAAGAAAGGGTAAAAAAAAAAACCATGTGTTGTTCATTGATGCTAGTAATAATATCACTATCTCAGTAGAGTACTGCCAGTAATAGTTTAATGCTCGGATTCATACTCGTTGAATTTGTTTCTTAGTAACAAATCACTATCTTACAACATTTAATAGAACACTGTAACAGTCAATATAACATATTTAAAGCAGCATAGTGGAACACGATAGCTAATGAGGAACGCCAAAATAAATAAATAGAACCTTGTTAGTTAAGTTCACTCATATCATAGAGAGAAAAATAGAATGTATTAGGAATATTTCTCAGCAGCCTGTAACTCATGTCAAAAGTACAAGGTGACACACAGTTTCTTTACAAGATTATTGACTGTTCTTTGGGATTTATTAGGTAACCACCAGTTCTTTTTAATGCATTTTCGATATGGTTTATTACAGTTATTCTATCTTTCCTTTAATATGATGGATCAGACAATGAAAAGGTTGTTGCTCGGATGACTATAGTCAAGATGCATTTTTATCTTAATTGATTACTCAGTCTATTTTAATTAGAAGTCAAAGCTCATTCCCAAAGAGTCATTAGTTGTTCACTGTGGTGAAATTGATAAGAATTTTTTGGCCCCGGTAAAAAATTACTTTTACATTTGATAACACGGCTCCTTACCCCATTTGCTCTAATGAGGAACTATTTTAAGTAAAAAAATTGCTCCATGCCTGCTCTATCTAAGAATAGATTTTATAAGCTTTGACATTTGAATTGTAATATATAAAAATGCAATATGGACCATCTGATTTAAAGTTCATGATCAATAGATCTCTGATACATAAAATTGGAGCAAAACATGCTACTTGTCATATAATCTATTGTAGTCAACTGTTGAATTATATACATATGACTCCATTTAATAAAATGATGAAAATTATGTTTTCTTTCAATCTTTTGCAATTAATATCTTTAAATCATGACCTTCAAATCAAAATGGCTTAGATGTTTTCACATAGTAGAGGTCACCAAACTTGCAAGTCTTTCTTTCAAATTTGGTGCAATCTGATGCAATCACTTGAAAAGTGTGTGCAAGTAATGGCTCCCATTCAAAATTCTCACACAGTGGTCAGTGGTCACCTCCGGATTTAGATGGTGTCTTTACCGTTTGATTCTATGGTGTGTATGATCGCGTAGGAACATATTGGCATATCGTCTTGTTCTCAGGCCGACATATATAAGATATATCGGATACGGCTGGGTCTGAGGCCAAGCCGATCAAACTCAATCAATATTAGTCATATGAGCAGATTAGTATCGGATCCTTTGAGAAATATTTTTAATCTTTTTACAATCCTTTTTACTTCTTTATATGCTTTAATATTTAAAAATCCTTACTACTATATAAAAGTAAAAATAGTTTCTGTCACATTTTGTAATACCAAAAATACCCTTAACCCTTTTAAATTTTTAATCCATATCCTTTTATGATTTTATTGCATTCTTATCCTAAATTTCTAATTATTAAATATAGAGGAAATCTAACTACACTTACTACACTTCTAATTAAACTAGGAAACAAATTAGTGCTTGAAAGACTACTGATTCAGTATGATTTTATTTGCTCCCAGTTTGTTTCTTTTGAGAAGAGGAGGAATATAATGTTAATCATAAGTATTTATCATGGATATGAATGAATCTAAAACCATCTGATCAAGTTGTTAATCATAGCCTATCATATAAATATAAAATGTGATTTAGAGGTCACAAGTGTCAACAAAAGAACGACTAGAATAGATTTGGACAACGTAACTCATGATAGCCGTTCATAAAACAGATTTGGACAACGTAACTCATGATAGCCGTTCAGAATGAGGATAATTTTTTTTACCAGGGCCATCAGATCCCTTCATGATATAATTCTTTTCAATAGATTTTAGCGTTTAGAATGAGGATATGAGTTTTAGCCATGCTCTTCATAGCACCAGCATTGTCCAATTCTCCACATTAATTGTGTACTTATGGGTCGAGTAATGCTAAAACTGATCGACAGTTTTGATGGGCTTTCATCTCAGATTTGTGGCTTAATAATATATCAGTAGAACCATCTCAGATTTGACCTTTCACTAATTTGGAGCTTATTTTGTAAGGTTGGCATGCTGAATTTAAACCACGTGACACCCTTGTTGCTTGGGTCGAGTACACAAAGATTCCGAATGCTTGAATTATGAGATTCAGTTTTTAGATTTTAATTATGCTAATGGTTATGAGATTCAGTTTTTAATAATTATTTGTGTCATTTTGCTTATATTTTGAACATGTTGAGATTTAATGGTTATTTGACATTTTTATTTGTGTCAGATGGCTGACGTAGATCGACCCCTACCCTCACCCTCTAACATTAAGAAAGGGTCAGGGAAAGGAGTACTTGGTTTTAAAAATAAATGAAAGAAGGGGCATGTTGTAGGGGATGATCAAAGTAAGATGTCCTCGATGAATGGGCAAATAGTGAAGGATTTCATTAGATTTCCTGTGGATGTTCCAAACTTTACAGATATTCCTGAGGAGAGTTTCAAGAGTGCTTATGAGGAGTTGATGGTAACAAATAACATAGTTATATTAAATAATTAAATTCTTTATTTTCTATTTCATATTCATATTGATTGATAATCAATTTTGTTGATTAAATATAGGAAAATTTTGACATGCCTTCCTATGACGACATTTATCGATGGCTGCACTATACCTTACTTCAGAGATGGAAGGCTAATTGGTATCATATAAAAAAAAAAGCACTTCGACCCCCACACAACCACGGGAGAATGATTTACCCATTGCCCTGATAATGTGGATAACGACCTGTGGAAGTTGATTGTCCGTTACTGGGAGTGTGAGGAGTTTAAGGTAAATTTCTAACTCATTGTTTATTTTAAAAAATTCCTTTTATTAATAACACATATTATAATTTTGTATGATACAGGTGATTAGTGAGCATAATAACAGAAATCGCGCAAAGCTAGCCGTACCGAGTACAACCGAAAACATTACTCACATAAATAAATTTTACAAGGTATTAACATGCAAATATAAATTATAATTTGTCAATAAACTTCTACTTTTTATAATTTACACATTAAACTCGTCATTTTTTATAGTTAAAGCAGGTAGAGGAGGAATCACCCTCAGGATGCGGAACTGAAAGTTAAATCACACAAAAAAAGATGGTATGCCGGTGAATGATGCGGCAGCAGAGATAATGGTAAGATGATTTTTTAATTTATAAGATTTTTTTAAAATAATAATTAAATATTTAATTTATATGAAAAACTTTTAGCAAAAGATAGATGAACGACTTGCGGGGGGCTCACAGGAGTCCACTGGATGAGATGATGTATTATCTCAGGTATTGGGATCAGACACACGTGGTTGCGTCCGGGGCTTTAGGGGGGCAGTGACCCCAACAAGCATTTTAGGACCGTCGTCGTCTAGGGGAGGGGGGCAGGAGGTCCACCAATTGAAAGAAGAAGTGAGCACCTTGAGAGAAGAGCTTGAAGCAATGAAGTGATTGATCACTCGATTGATCGGAACAATGGTAAACATTACTATAAAAAATTTATACAATTTTTTTTCTTGTAGTTTTCTATAATTTGTCATACTAACAAACTTTCATTTTCTTTCTGTAGCCCCCTCCACCGCCGCTGCCTCAACAATAGGCTCTCCTCCACAACTCTTTGAATGGGAGCACATTTTGGATGGATATGTTATTTATTGATGAAGTCACTAATTTTTTAATCTTTAAGAGGCTAATTTTTGGGGAGCTTCAGAAGATAATTTTTGTTCATAACCCCTGATTTGTTATTCTATTGGGTGATGGGGTGAACGACTATTGATTTGAGTAATTCATTTAGCTATTTTAGGTTAAAAAAATTACCAAGTTGAAGAGGAGATATGAGTAGGTGAAGCTGAAGAGCCTGAAGCAGGCGAGGATGATTGTGCTGAAGTTGATGAGATGGTGATAGCATGGAAGAGTGAGGATGGTAATGATAGTGTTGGTGATTGTGGTGATCATTGGTGGATTGTTGGTGATTGTGGTGATTTGTTATTTTAATACATTGGTTTGACGATCTTATTTTTTATCTTTTAGCGCATTAGAGCTGCCATCAGATTTTAGCGAACTAAATACCTTGCATTAGAGTTGCCATCAGATTTTAGCGAACTAAATACCTCATTTAGGGGCAGTTTGGACCAAAAAAATAAATAGATTTGACTAATGGTGCTGCCCCTAAGTGACAATAATCATAGGCAAGGCTCTCTATTTCTTCAGACCAGGGAATTTTTTTGGGGCCCTTAGACTTGTTTCGGTCATTGGCTGATTCAATGGTAAGTGGACGGCCTTCCATTGAAATGATTACCAGTGGATGCTGTATATGGATATGGGAGCATCGTTGTGGTTGAGGTGGATCATCAGAACCTCGCTATCTTGTATGTATAAGATTCTAGTTTTCCAGAAGCATCTGTCAACCAATTATCTTGTATGTATAAGAGCTGCCATCATATTTTTGTTTTCAGGTTTTGAAACTGTTACATACATGTTGCAAGTATGAGATATTGATCTATCAAATTTGTTAACTAGCTTAGCTTATTCGGAGTTCAACAAATGATGAGATTCTGAAATGGATATTTATATCGATATCAGGGGGCTTTCACTCATCAAGATTTTCGGGGGTATAAGGACACCATCAGAACAGGTGATTTGTAGGTTTGGGTATTTGAATTAATATCCAATCTCTTGATAAGATGACCAAATTATTGAATTTAACAATTTTGGTGCCTTTTTTCTCATTTTGATGCAGTGGATGACTGCTGGTAGAGGGATAATTCACTCATTTTGATGCAATGAATGAACACAGTAGTCGCTCTCATAGGTCTAATTTAACTCCTTGAATTACAGATATGGAGCAATAAGGGACTTAAAAATAGAATAATGATGGGATTATTTGATACAAAAGAGACCTCCAATCGAGTGAAAAAATCTAGCATGTCCACATTGACTTCCTATTCTGAAACCTTACCAATGGGTCCTTATGAGGCCTATCATCTGAAAGCTTTAGAGAAACTTTTGTAGCTTTAACCATGGTTATGGATACTAATTATATTTAAAACCTTTGAAGAAATTTTCTGCAGCTTCTTGTAAAATTAGAAGAAATTTAAAAAAATTTGCCGCTTTTTGAGTTGATCATGGTTACAGGAATTTTCAACTTTGGCCAACTCTCATGTAACATCAATCTTACATGGTGCTGTCCACTGGCACGCTCTTGCTCCATAACTTGATCATGTTTTGAAACTACCACTGATCCTTCTCCCAAGTCACCTTTGCCTGCTCTCTTCACCTTTATAAAATAATATATATTTGAAAAAACATATTGCTGAGTACCAACATTGTAGGATTTGAACATTCATCATGTAAAAAAGGGACTCATGGCTTTGAATATTTAATTATCAACTTTTTACCATTAAGATTTTTCCAATGTAAAATCCTGTAATATCTAGATTCTGGAGTACTTGTTAAAGCTTTATGTTTGGTCTAATTGCTCACATGTGTTCATATCCATATCCAAGGCTGGATCTTTTTCTTTTTAATAAATAAATTCACGACTGAATCTTTTGAGCAACAAAGAATGCATGCTGTCCACATGCCTTAAATCTTCTCCTTTTATATGCAGATATGGCACAACAACATGCCTCATAATAAAATTTTCGATAGGAAAGGTCATCAAGGCTGCTGGATGAAAGAAGAAGGACCATACTTTATCTTCCCAGGCGGTGGGACTATGTTCCCCGATGGAGCTGTGCCATATATTGAGAAACTCTTGTAGTACATTCCCACTAGTGGAGGTATTTTGAGGACAGCCCTGGATATGGGATGCGGGGTAGGAGCTGTAGCTAGCTCTGTCACTTTAAGCTCATTGGTGCATCTATTTTTTTTTAGTTGTATCAGGTTACGTTTTTTAAAATTCTATAATTCACCCCCATTCAGGTAGTGAGCTTTGGAGGATACCTGCTTAAAGAAGACATTTTAACCCTTTCCTTTGCTCCTAGAGATTCACACAAATCACAAATACAATTTGCATTAGAAAGGGGGATACCAGCATTTGTTGCCATGCTTGGCACTCGGCGGCTACCATTTCCTGCATTCTCATTTGACCTGGTGCACTGCTCTCGATATTTGATCCCATTTACTGCCTACAGTGAGTTATGAGTTTTCCCTTTGTCTTCTGCATTTCCATCATGTGCTTGCCTTCATTGTGGAATCTGGTTTGCTTGTCGTTGGTGCTTCTTAAATTTAGGAGGAAATTTTGCATTGCAGATGGAACATATTTTGTTGAAGTGGATCGATTACTTAGACCCGGTGGATACCTTGTCTGCCCCCCTTGTATAGTGGGCCAAGCAAGATAAGGAATTGGCTGATCTCCAGTCTGTGGCACAAGCCTTGTGTTATGAGTTGATTGTTGTGGATGGGAACACTGTCATTTGGAAAAAACCTTCAGGGAATTCATGTCTCCCTAATCAAAATGAATTTCGGTTGGATCTGTGCAATGAATCTGATGACCCAAGTAATGGATGGTAAGCTTTGCCAGGACCCTTGTTTAGTTTCTTTCAGTAGTGGTTTAGATTCATGCCCTAAAGGCCCATTCCTATTTGAGTGATGTAATTCGGGACCAATTAAACCTTGATTATTGTAAATAAAAATCTTATGGATCTGACTCTCCTAACTGTCATTTAAACACCAAAATGGTGTTTAAATGATCTCACACCATCAATGGTTTAAGATTTGGGTGATCCGTGCGGTCAAAGTGACAGATCATAGATTGAAGTGCATGTTGAGAACTAGAAAATACCATCTTCCACCCTTTAACCTAGGCCTTGATAGACCCTTGAGAGAACTAAATAAGTGTTTTAAGTGCTTGTGTTACAGCTAACAATAAAGACAGGCTTAACCATGAAAGCAGCCTAAAAGTGCCAAAAAGATGATAATCCATGTCGATCCAAAGGAAGAAAGAAAAGGGACAACCTCACTAGCTGTCAAAATGCCTGAACTAAAGAGGCAAAGACCTGGTCTCAACCCAGAAAAGAAATGTTGAGCAATTCGAACAGAAAAATGCACTACAGAGTGCTTTTCGAAAAGAATCTGAACATTTCGAAAAGAACCTGAACTCTGCGAAAAGAACTAAAAGCTCCAGGCTTAGTTTTCAAAGAGCACCTGAACTCTTCGAAAGGATGATTGACTTATTCGAAAAGAAGAAAACTCCTTGCGAATAGAACCTGAACTTTGTGAAAAGAGCTTTAGGAGTCACAGTACCTTGCGAAAGGTCCCCAAAACTATGCGAAATGGTATTCTGGAGATTCCTAGCTTTTGCAAGGGTAATTCAGTAATCTTTTTCATGCGTCCCAATGCATTTAAAAACCTAGGGACATTCCAGAAGATTCTAAGCATGAAGCGAAGGCATATTCCACCCCATGTGAGCACCCGAAGATGAAATCACTTGGCGGGAACTTCTAGAAGCTCTAACAGATTTTCAAATTGCATAACAGAATTGATGCTTATGTCCGATTATGAACCATCGAAGCAATTCTGATTGGCCAGAACAGATCTGGATCCTTGTGCTCGACTACCATTGGTTGATACAGATCTGAGCACTTCTGATTGGTCGATACGCATCTGAGCTAGACATGGGAAAACTATAAATAGATGAACCATTTGCCCAATTTGGGTATCCAGATTTTGAGTTTCATTCCTATTTCCCCTATTTCCAAATCAGCTAGTTTGTCTGAAACCCCTGTAATAGCCTAACTTTTACTTGCAATTGAGAGCTGTGAGATACCTCTGTAATTCAAAAGAGAATTGTATTCAAGACTACAAATCTGAGAGCTGTTTAAGCTGTGCTCTGTAATTGTAATGGTGAATTTGAAAAGGTTGCTGTAAACCGTGCATTCTCAATTGGATTCGTGTTAAGGGTTCTCTCTGATCTCCTTATTGCACTAGACTCCTTTAGATTTACTGTTTTTCATGCAATTTCCCTTAATTCATTAACCCTGTGGGAATTAGTGTTTATAACCTAATCTCTCACAGCATTTGTAGTGATAATTCTTGTTCTAAATTAAGCGTTTAGATTAAAGACTATTGGATGGTCTGTGGCATTGAAGTGGACAAACCATAGCCATAAGCCTAAATCTACTCCTTGAGTTAGATTTATTTCTCTTACATCTGTGCTTGTAGCCAGATGAAGATTGGATCATCTCTCATTTGATATGCAGTCATTCTCATTTTGTTTCAAGGACCAAATCAAAGTTAGATATTATTTCTCCATTTTTTATAAGTTTACATCAAAATTCCCCCAACTCAGATCTGGATCATCTAGTTTAACTTTTACTTTTATCATTTAGTTAATGTGACAAATTCAACCTCCCATCTTATGTGCTTTGTAGATAGGATACGAGGCCAGATCTGGTAGCTCAGATCTGGAGGTTTATCTTGCATTTTAAACAAATTCTCTGTGGACGATCTTTTACTCATTTACATTTAAAGCTTGCTACAATTGGCCCTGATCTTGCAGGCTAATTCACTTCTCTCTGTGCTGATATTTCTTTACTCTTTTTAATGTTCCAGATTCAGTATAACTTAGCAGTTGCAAATCTGTTTTCAAAACACAAATAAATCATGCACACTTAGAATAACCAACAAGTTTTTAGCGCCGTTACCGGGGAATTTGTTTTAAAATAGGTAGACCTAAGTTTTCATTTTTATTTTTACATCAGTGCTAAACTATTCTATTGTTTATATCTGTGCAGTTATTCATATCCGTTTTGAAGAAGGGAATCTACTTCAAAAGGAATTCTGAAGGGTTGCTGTGCATAATCCGATTCTCTGTTCTATGTTGTATGTTTGGTAGGAGGACTCTCAGCCTTGAGATTGTCCCTCTGAATTTAGAAGTTGAAATACTATTACGAACCAGACAAACAACACAGAATTCTGCTGAAACAGTTACTATGGGTGAAGAACCTCAACTTTTGAGGGATTACTTTGCACCTGGTGCTTATAATTCTCCCTTTTGCATTCAATTTCCTACTGTTGAAGGAAATTATGAGATCGAATCATCGACTATCCAAATCCTTCCTTCCTTCCATGGGTTGAGTAAGGAAGATACATACAAACATGTGGATGAATTCTTGTCTCTTTGCACCACATTCAACATAGCTGGACTTGGTCCAGAGGCAACCAAGCTTAGGCTCTTTCCTTTTTCATTAAAGGACAAAGCTAGAGCATGGTTGTCTATGTTAGCACCAAATAGTATCACTTCTTGAAATGATTTACAGTGTCAATTTTTAGCCAAATACTTCCCAATGTCTAAAACAAGCCAATTGAGACAAAGTATTATTTCCTTCTCACAAAACTCAACTGAAACTTTCCATGAAGCATGGGAAAGATTTAAGAAACTTTTAAGGCAATGTCCTCATCATCAAATTCCCCGATGGCAGCTTGTTCAAAGCTTCTATCAAGGAATTGATCAAAAAGGTAAGAATATGGTAGATGCTTCCTGTGGAGGAACTTACTTGCAAAAAATAGTTGAGGAGGTTTGGGACTTATTTGAAGTAATTGGTGAAAACTCAACTCAACAAGAATCTTTGTCAAGAGATATTGAAAATCCTGCTAGGTTGAACAATCAGCAAACCACCAAAGGAAAGATTTATGAGGTGAATGAGTTGGAAAGAAAGATGGATAATTTAACCACAAAGTTTCATAGATTGATGGACTCACTTAAAAATCCAATGGTTGCAAGAGTAGAGGAGGCATGTCTGATATGCCAGTCCACTACTCATTCACTTGACCAATGTCTTGTTGCACCACAGTTCCCAGATCTAGTGGTGGAACAAGCTCATGCTGCTCAATCATTTGGACAGATGCAGTCAAATGAATATCCATGGAGAGGGCACCCCAATTTGAGGTGGAGCCAGGGAAATTATCAATCACAACAAAGAATAAAAGAACCAAAGAACCAAATGCCTTTCAAAACCGCTCAAATTTTATCAGCAGAATTTTATGCCAAGCCAAATTTTCAGAAATTTCATTCCACAACAACTGCATGAATCTGCCCAGCTTCAAATCCCTTCCAGTCCCCTTCTTTGAAGATCAAGTCCTAAATTCACTCCAATTTAGATTTTAACTCGATCGTGAACTTTCACAAGAGCATAAAGAAGATTGAAGAAACATTGGGTCAATTTTCAAATACTTTGGCCAAAAGAGAGGAAGGAAAGTTACCACCAACCTTTGAACAATCCCAAAGGATTCATGGTTGGAGAGGCTTTATTTCACATGAAGAAGTAAAAGTCACAACTTTGAGAAGTGGAAGAATTATAAATAACAAAGTGGTAATCAAGAAGAAAAAGTGAGGAAAATGATAAAATATGCAGCAGAGCAAGATAATGTTAGCAAGTAAAATATGTACCGAAAAATCAAAAATGAAAAACAAAAAATCAAAAGATTCTGATAATGTTCTAAAGTCAGAAATGAAGGACTAGTTCCTCATTTACCATTTCCTCATGCCATGAAATCAGATCCCTTTGTTAAAGGGAACACAAAAATAGATGAAATGATGGAGACTTTCAAGCAAGTCAAGATAAATCTACCTTTGCTTGATGCAATCAAACAAATTCCAAAGATATGCAAAATTTTTGAAAGATATTTGCACTTACAAAAGACAGGCCTAGGATACAGCTTATCCAAGAAGGTCTTTGTCAGGAAAGAGTTAATCGTGTTGTCTATTACCACACCTCCTAAACTTCAAGATCCCGAATCCCACAATCCCTTGCATTATTGGGGAACATACCATTGAAAAGGCTTTATTAGATTTGGTGTTAGTGTCAACTGCCTCCATATTCTAATATGAGAAACTAGGTTTGGGAGAATTAAAACCCACTCATGTGGTGTTACAACCAGCGCATGTGATCCAAAGAAAGCCAGTTGGGATGATTGAGGATGTATTGGTGGGAGTAGATAAATTTTTCTATCCTGCTGATTTTCTAGTTTTGGACATGGAACCTACAAAAAGCAAAACTTTCATCCCTGTCATTTTGGGAAGACCATTCCTTCTGACAAAGAAATGCTTGCATTCAATGCAGGTCTACTATTATGGAAGTCTCTTTTGGAAATATGAAGGTGAAATTAAATGTTTATAATGCAGTCACACAACCTCAATTCAGCTCTGAGGAATGTTTTCATGTTGATCTATTGGATGAACTTGTGGAAGGGACTTTACAATAATTTTTGCAGTGTGAAGATTTCACCACAGATTCTAAAGATGCTTGGGGAAATTCCGAGGAAGAAACATTTCATACCTCAAAGTCTGAGGAAGTAAATGTTGTGCAAGGAACTCATAATCAATCAGCAAGTTTCACTTCTTGGAAACCTGCTATTCTTCCCCTTCCACAAACAGCTAAGGTACCTTTGCTACCTTCTTTTCTTAGCCCACCTGATGTAGAACTGAAGCAGTTGCCAGAAAATTGGAAATATGGGTTTTTAGGACACCATAAATCATTGCCTGCGATTATTTCTTCCTCCCTCACAAAGGAGCAGGAGGAAGAGCTGTTGATTGTTTTGAAACAATATAGAAGGGCAATTGGCTGAACTATTGCTGATTTGGGAGGAATCAGTCCAGTTGTTTGCATGCATAAAATCCATTTGGAAGAAGATGCAAAGCCTTCTAGGGAAATGCAAAGGAGGTTGAACCCTCATATGCAAGAAGTGGTCATGAAAGAAGTTGTTAAGTTGTTGGATGCAGGGGTCATTTACCCCATTTCAGATTCAAATTTTGGGTGGCACTTACGTGTGGTACCTAAGAAATCTGGGATCATTGTAACCTCGTATCTGTAAGCTTATGTCAACCAGACAAACAACTGGGTGGAGGGTCTATATTGATTACAGAAAATTAAATTCAATGACTAGAAAAGACCATTTCCCTCTCCCATTCATTGATCAGATTTTAGATAAGCTAGCAGGAAAAGCTTATTACTGTTTTCTTGATGGTTACACTGGTTACAACCAGATTCCTGTGTACCCACAAGATCAGGAAAAGACCACATTCACTTGCCCTTTTGGCACTTTTGCCTATAGGAGAATGCCTTTTGGTCTTTGTAATGCTCCTGCTACCTTTCAAAGATGCATGTACTCCATTTTCTCTGATATGATTGACCAATTTATGGAGATTTTTATGGATGGTTTTTCAATCTATGCATAGCTTTTGCCCAAAGGTTTACATCATCTCAAATTGGTGTTACAGAGATGTGAAGAAACCAATCTAGTTTTGAGCTGGGAGAAGAGCCGTTTCATGGTCACCCAGGGCATTGTCCTTGGCCATGTTGTCTCCCACAAGGGCATTGAGGTAGACTGAGCAAAAATTGATTTAATTGCACATTTACCACCTCCTAAAACTGTTAAATAGATCAGAAGTTTTCTGGGACATGCTGGATTTTACAGAAGGTTCATTAAGGACTTCAGTAAAATAACCAAGCCTCTTTGTCATTTATTGTGCCAAGATGTCCCTTTTGTTTTCAATAATGAATGCATGAAGGCATTTGAATTCTTAAAAACTGCTTTGATTTCAGCTCCTATTGCGCTGCATTATTCACTACCTTTTGAACTGGCGATGTGATGCATCGATTATGCTTTGGGAGCTGTTCTTGACAATAAAAGGATAAGCGCCTCATGTCATAGCCTATGCCAAGAGATCAATGATTGATGCTCACCAATTACACAACAACGAGAAGGAGCCGCAGCAATTGTTTTTGCTTTAGAGAAATTCATATGTCTTGGGTTCACAAATAGTGGTGTTCATCGACCACTCGCTTTGAAATATCTTCCGCCTAAGAAGGACACCAAACCAAGATTAAAGTGGATCCTCTTATTACAGGTGAATTTGATTTACGATCAAAGATAAAAGGGTGTGGAGAATGTGTGTGATCACTATCTAGAATTTTAATCTTTGAGATTGATAGTCGCCTATCAATGAATCTTTCCCGATGAGCAACTATTTGCTATTAGCATACACTCCTTGGTTTGCAAACATAGTCAACTTTTTGGCTACCGGAAGAATTCCTCAACATTGGAATAAAATGGATAAAGATCTTTTTCTCAAAGGTTAAACATTTCATTTGGGAAGATCCTTATCTGCTTAAGAGTTGTGCGGACCAAATAATAAGAAGATGTGTCCTCAAGAAGAATTTCATAGCATACTTTCTATGTGTCATGAACAGGCCTGTGGAGGTCATTTTAGTGGAAACAAAATTGCTGCAAAGGTTTTACAGTGTGGATTTTATTGGCCTACACTTTTCAAAGATGCTCTGCAGCACTGTAAGTCTTGCCAGAACTGCCAGAAATTGGGCAGCATTTCCAAGAGAAACTCAATGCCTTTACAACCCATTTTGGTAGTTGAATTGTTTGATATTTGGGGGATAGACTTCATGGGTCCCTTTCCTCCTTCCAATGGGTGTAATTTCATTTTAGTAGTCAGGATTATGTATCCAAATGGGTTGAAGCCACAGCCACTAAAACCAATGATCACAGAGTGGTTCTGAAAATTTTAAAGGATCACATTTTTTCCAGGTTTGGTTTTCCCAGAGCTATTATCAGTGATGGGGGAAGCCATTTTTGTAATAAACATTTTGAAGCTTTATTGAAAAAATACTCTGTGACTCATAGAGTAGCTACTCCATATCATCCACAAACCAGTGGACAAGTGGAGATTTCCAATAGAGAAATCAAACATATACTGGAAAAGACTGTGAAGAAGGACAGAAAGGATTGGTCCTTTAAGCTGAATGATGCATTGTGGGCATATAGGACAGCCTATAAAACCCCAATTGGCATGTCCCCATTCAGGTTGGTCTATGGCAAAGCATGCCATTTACCAGTGGAGTTAGAATATAAAGCCTTTTGGGCTATTAAAACATTGAACATGGATCTGACTACTGCTGGTAATCACAAGAAACTGCAACTTGCTGAGTTGGAGGAGCTGAGAATGGATGCATACACCAATTCAAGAGCTTTCAAAGAGAAAGTCAAAGCCTTCCATGATAAAAATTTGTTGAGAAAAGAGTTCACAGCTGGCTCTAAGGTATGGCTATTTAACTCAAAACTTAAGTTTTTTCCTAGAAAGCTGAGATCCAGATGGGAAGGGCCATATATTGTTTCCTGGGGCTGTTGACATTTTAGACCCAAGTAATGGAAGAATCTTGAAAGTAAATGGTCAGAGGCTCAAACCATGCATTGAAAATACCCAGGAGCCTGTGCTGCCCATCTATCATCAAGAACCTCCCCAAATCTGATGGTATACAACTGTACAATATGTTTTTGTTCTATAGTTTTTACTTAGTTTTTTTATTCATGTTTGTTCTCTTTTCGCAATGTTTAAATATGTGAAAAATTAATTCGCAAAGTAAAAATTATCTTTTCGCAAAGTTCAATTTACTTTTCGAAAAGGATCTGGATTTGTAACAAACTGCTCGAAAGCAATGATTTGCTTTTCGAATAGTTGTTTCTGAAGCCATTTGCTTTTCAAAAAGTTGTTTCTGAAGCTATTAGCTTTTCGAATGGTACTGATGCCATTCTCTGTTGTAAAAAGTACTATTTTGTAACTTTTCGAAAACTTAAAAATGACTTTGCAAAAATAACTTTGAGCATATTTAAACCCTTTCGAAGTAAGGGTTTCATATTCGAAAGCTTTCTGAGAACGTCCTGTTCCACAGAAACCCCATTTCTTTCCTTCCTTGCATGATTTTAGAATTCAGCCATACTTTTCTTCACATTTGTTTGATCATTTGAGCTTTAAGAGAGGGATTTTAGCTTCTGGCCTGGTGGATTTCAGCGAGCAAGCAACACGTTCAACCAAAACCCTAGATTTCAGTATTTTTCTGCACATTTCCTCTATTTATCATTTGCAAAGTATGATTTTGTGTCAGCATTTGTTGTGGGCATTTTTATACACAACTTTAGAATGGAGAAAGCTGAAAAATCACTGGCTGTCATGTTCCCAAAATCTTCTGCTAAGAAAATTAGCAAACCAACCCCAAAAGGAAAAACCAAAACTTCAGCCAAAAGAAAACTATCAATGGATAGAGCTGATAGGATTGAGAAAGGGAAGAAAGTTAGACATGAGGAACCCATCCCTGCAGCTGCTAGTCCTGAGCCTGAGCTTCCTCCTCTGCCTATGCATTTGGTACTGCCAAATCCATTCATTGAAGCTCAGAAGCTGATTCCTGAGCTTCTTGTGGACGAAACTTTTTTCGTCAACAAACCGGACTGTCAGCTATCTTTAAGATACATTAGGGATTCCTCACTGAGCAATATCCTTATCCCTCTGCCAGAGAAAATTTATCCGCGAATGGTGAAATTATGGTACCAAAACCTGGTAAAAGTGATAGAAAAAGATGCTGATGTCACTACTCTTGTTATCTTTATTGATGATTGTGATCTAACTGTCACATATGAAGACATTGGGAATGCTTTGGGGATACCTTTTCAATATGATCCTGCTGGTCCATTGGCTGCACCAGAAGCAGCCTCTTTCAGAGAAATGGTTGCACATTTAACCCAAGGGATCGTTGGAACTGGACAGTCCATAATGAGGGGAGACCTAGCACCTCAATTTTTATTGATGGATTCAATTTTGAGGGGAAGTTTTTGTCACCGGGCATAGCCAAGAAAGGAGGACATCGATTTTAGAGGCTCTCTTTCATTTTTCTAAGGGGCATTGAAAGAAATTAGCTGGAATCCCATTTGGTAGACTGATCACATCCCTACTAAGAGCTAAATTTGACATTGATTACCAGGAGCCATTTGAAGTCATAGCTCCTCATACTTTTGGGAAAAAGGCTTGGACTACAAGCCAAGCAATGCTGAAAAGAATGAGAGAGGAAGGTGCGCCTGCACCTGCAATTGCTACTGAGCCTGCATCTACAGCTGTTAGGGGACCTGCCATACATGAACCTGCCCCTGCAGCTCCTTTAGAACCTTCTTTGCCAGACCCTGAGGTTACCAGCTCTTTAGCTGCACCCATTCTTGAAGAAGTTGTCCTTCCTGTGGTGACCAGCTCTTCAGCTGCACCCATTCTTGAAGAAGTTGGCATTTTACCCTCCTCACCTAGTCCAGCTCCTGCCACTTCACCTATTCCAGCAGTCCCATCTCCCATATCCACCATTATCCCAATTGCAGATTCCCCCTCTACACCATCCACTCCAACCATACTCACACCACCAATTTCTCCCACCAATGCCCAAGACTTGGCCACAGATTTTAATGAACAATCTCCTTGCACTCCTCTTCTCCAAAGCCTCTCAAGTTCACCTGCTCCTTCAGCCCACACACCTGAAGTATCCCATACCCTTGAACCTGAGCCTTTCACTACAAAGGCTTGTTCATCATTGATGGGGTCTATTTTTGAAAACGTTGGGCTTGAACCTGTCCCTATACCTGACCCTCCTCATTTCACTCACTTGGCTACTTCTCCCTTTACAACCATTTCACCCATTGCACCTCCACCATCCACTTTAGTTTTACCAGCCCTTGCTATGCATACCTCACCCACACCTGAATCAATTAGCCAAATACTTACCTTTCTCCAATCCATCCAAGCCCAACTACAGATCAACACAGATAATCAGTCTGTGACCAATGACCTTCTCCAAACCTTAGCCTCCACATCCCACACAACTACCTTAGCCACTGTACCTACTGTTGATGACCATGCTACCCAAACTGAACCTGAGGTAGTATTGGTTGATCTCCCCACCCTCACCACTACTGCCCATGCTACCCAAACTAAACCTAAGGTAGCTCTGGTTGAGTCCCCTTCCCCTCTCCTCACTTTCTCTGATCAAGCCAATCAAACCGATCTTGAAGTCATCCTTCTGGACCCCTCTTCTCCCACTCCCACAGCTGGGATACCTTTGGTCCCTTACCATTCCATTCCCATTCCCAGATTTGCCACTCTCAAAAGGGCCATGGAAGAAAATCCATATATCTGTCGAGATGTCCTCAAGGGTTTAGCTGATTTTCAAGCTTACATTAGAACCCCTTATGAAAACCAGATTCGAAAATTGGAGTTATTCCTGAAATTTGAGAGAGAGAAAATGAAGGACCCGCTGGGTCAAACTTTTCAGATGGTTAGGAGTGAGCAGCACAAGGTGACCATGTTGCAAGCACAGCTTGACTAGGAAAAACTGAGGACTACTAGACTTGGAAAGTACATTGGCCTCACCAAAAAGATCAAATCAGAGGAATACACCGAAACAGAAACACAATCCAGAGAAGGCTAAGTCGAGTTCGCATCTAACATCGATTCTAGTTCTAACTCGACAAAGGACTCCAGCTCGATCCCATTGAACCAACTTATGATACGATTTTGACCCCAGTTATTAGATCACATTGTACTTATCTGGTTATGAGTTTGTAATAAAAATTCTGGTTTTCTTGTGTAATTACGTATTTCGTTCTTTCTTCTTGTCATTATGATTCTCGCTGATTGTTTCTTTTCTTTGCTTTGGACCAATGGACCTCGCCCCTTAGGTTTGGGGTGTGGAAATATCAATAATTGAGTTAACATCAATGCAATTATGATCAAGGAATTTTTAAAATGAAGTAATTTCACACCGTTGTTTTGAAAAATGAGGAAGTTAAAACTTTTGAAATTAATTTCTAGTGTAATTCTAATACTTTCATGAAGTGAATGTCGAAAATTTCCAAAAGAAAATTGATATTTTAGTAAACCTAAAAGAGAGAAAACAAAGATGATGATATACCTTTAAATTTGATAGAAAACCACACCCAAAGTGAGATTTGGGCCTAAATGTATTCTTTGGAGGTATGAATTGGAAATTTTTCGCTCTAGGACTGATTGAACCTTACTTTCATTAGAAGTTACACATATCCAAATTGAAATAATTTGACAGCAATCATGATATTAAAGACATGATGTAAGGCCTCCTTTTGAACAGTTTGAACTCCAAAAATTCCCACCTTTTAAAATTGCCCTTGATACACACCATTTGAGCTTTATACATCCAAGATTTCTTTGAAACCTCATCAACCTCATTTAGCCTAACCCTCACTTTGAGAATTCAGAAGGTAAAGGAAAGAAAGCTGAAGAAAGGAGAGTTGAGTATCAGTTTGGTAAAAAGAAAAATAACTGAAGACAATGATGTATCCACAGAAGAAATGTGGCATTCCAGTCAATGTTGCTTTGAAAAAAAAATAAAAAATAATAAGGCATTTCATTGGAAGTTTGAAAAAGAAAGAGAAAAAGATGGCCACTTTGGCTCTGAAAATTCAAAGAAGAAGATGAAATTGTGCTAAAATAAAGAAGGTGTCCATACCACCTCCTTACCTTGACTTACTTCTCAATTTTGAACTCCATTCCACCCCTTTATTCGTGATAAATTTCACCCATAAGCCACAGTACAACCCAAGCTAAAGTCCTTACTGATCAATGATGGATTGAGCTGTCACATGGAGATAAGGATTTGTGTAATCTATGGTGAAAGGAGCAGTGAATTCATAACTAAAAAGCAATGCCTATGCTCATGCTTACAGTCCTATTTGTGGGCTGTAACTGCTCTTGAGCCATGTGAAATAGTACAACCCTCTTACTTACACGTTGAGTGAAAACCTGGTGAGAGTTGGGTTTGAAATCGACTTATCTGGGGTAACACCAAAGCTGGATTCTCTAATAGAAGGCAAGCTGTTCATTAATTTTTCTTGTAAATAACTTTTTGACACAAATTAGTGAATGGTAAAAGGAATTATAGCCGAATTTTAGTTTTGAACTGTTGTTTTCATGAAAATCTTCTTACAGCCTGACTGATGCAGGTGTGAAAAATCTGATTGGATGAAAGTTTGCTTTAACAGAACTGCATTGATCTTTACTAATTTATTGGAGAAGTTTGTGGGTACCTTCACTGAAAACCCTCAGGAGACTTCACTCCTCCACTAGGGATCACCTAGGGGATTAAAAGGCTTGTTGTCTATGCTAAATGCAACTGTGTTCCCTACAAAAGTGGCTTTTTATTCTGTTTTTAATTTTGACTTTCCTAAGGGACTAGCAAAGCTTAGGTTTGGGGGTGTGTTGAGAACTAGAAAATACCACCTTCCACCCTTTAACCTAGGCCTTGATAGACCCTTGAGAGAACTAAATAAGTGTTTTAAGTGCTTGTGTTACAGCTAACAATAAAGACAGGCTTAGCCATGAAAGCAGCCTAAAAGTGCCAAAAAGATGATAATCCATGTCGATCCAAAGGAAGAAAGAGAAGGGACAACCTCACTAGCTATCAAAATGCCTGAACTGAAATGGCAAAGACCTGGTCTCAACCCAGAAAAGAAATGTGGAGCAATTCGAACAGAAAAATGCACTACAGAGTGCTTTTCGAAAAGAATCAGAACATTTTGAAAAGAACATGAACTCTGCGAAAAGAACTAAAAGCTCCAGGCTTAGTTTTCGAAGAGCACCTGAACTCTTCGAAAGGATGATTAACCTATTCGAAAAGAAGAGAACTCCTTGCGAACAGAACCTGAACTTTGCGAAAAGAGCTTCAGGAGTCACAGTACCTTGCGAAAAGTCCCCTAAACTATGCGAAATGGTATTCTGGAGATTCCTAGCTCATGCAAGGGTAATTCAGTAATGTTTTTCACACGTCCCAATGCATTTAAAAACCTAGGGACATTCCAGAAGATTCTAAGCAGGAAGCGAAGGCATATTCCACCCCATGTGAGCACCCGAAGATGAAATCACTTGGCGGGAACTTCTAGAAGCTCTACCAGATTTTCAAATTGCATAACAGAATTGATGCTTATGTCGCCTGATTGGCTGAACCTGAACGAGAAATTCTAATTGGCCAGAACAGATCTGGATCTTTGTGCTCGACTACCATTGGTTGATACAGATCTGAGCACTTCTGATTGGTCGATACGCATCTGAGCTAGACCTGGGAAAACTATAAATAGATGAACCATTTGCCCAATTTGGATATCCAGATTTTGAGTTTCATTCCTATTTCCCCTATTTCCAAATCAGCTAGTTTGTCTGAAACCCCTGTAATAGCCTAACTTTTACATGCAATTGAGAGCTGTGAGATACCTCTGTAATTCAAAAGAGAATTGTATTCAAGACTACAAATCTGAGAGTCATGTCAGGTTTCATAATTGTAATGGTGAATTTGAAAAGGTTGTCAGAACCGTACATTCTCAATTGGATTCATGTTAAGGGTTCCCTCTGATCTCCTTATTGCACTAGACTCCTTTAGATTTACTATTTTTCATGCAATTTCCCTTGATTCATTAACCCTGTGGGAATTAGTGTTTGTAACCTAATCTCTCACAGCATTTGTAGTGATAATTCTTGTTCTAAATTAAGCGTTTAGATTAAAGACTATTGGATGGTCTGTGGCCATTGAAGTGATGTACTATAGCCATAAAGCCAAATCTACTCCTTGAGTTAGATTTATTTCTCTTACATCCGTGCTTGTAGCCGATGAAGATTGGATCATCTCTCATTTGATCTCATATTCTCATTTTGTTTCAAGGACCAAATCAAAGTTAGATATTATTTCTCCATTTTTTATAAGTTTACATCAAAATTCCCCCAACTCAGATCTGGATCATCTAGTTTAACTTTTACTTTTATCATTTAGTTAATGTGACAAATTCAACCTCCCATTTTATGTGCTTTATAGATAGGATAAGAGGCCAGATCTGGTAGCTCAGATCTGGAGGTTTATCTTGCATTTTAAATAAATTCTCTGTGGACGATCTTTTACTCATTTACATTTAAAACTTGCTACGATTGGCCCTGATCTTGCAGGCTAATTCACTTCTCTCTGTGCTGATATTTCTTTACTCTTTTTAATGTTCCAGATTCTGTATAACTTAGCAGTTGCAAATCTGTTTTCAAAACACAAATAAATCATGCACACTTAGAATAACCAACAGTGCAACAGGCCCAAAATGGTGCTTTAAAGAGATTTAAACCATCCAATTTGTCAACTATAATATCAACCATTTTTTTAGTTTTAATAGCTAATATTAAAGTTCATCAATCGGATAGTTCTCATCCACTTATAGGCGTGTTTCTTGGGTTAAGACATGTTTTAATGATTGATTTGCACTTGGACAGTTTAGATTAATCACAGATGTGTGCCACATAGCGTAACGATAAATCTGACTTTACTAGTGTCAGATAAAAAGTCTAATTTTATTGGTGTAAGATCATTTAAACACCATTTTGGTGTTTAAATGTCAATCAGGAGCCATTATCCTAAATCTTATTTGTTTTTGTTCCTTTTTCTTATCATTCTGTGCTCGTGTTGAAATATATGCATAAATTTTGCATTTTTACAGGTATTACAAATTGAAGAGCTGTGTCAGTAAGATTTCATCTCTTAAGGGAGAAAATGTTGTCGAATCCATTCCTAATTGGCCTGATAGCCTAACCAACCCCCTGCAAGGGTCTCATTCATGAAAAATGGGGATGATGTGTTTGAAGCTGACACCAAGAGGTGGGTCAAACGGGTGGCATACTACAAAAAAACCCTCAACTTAAAGCTAGGGACTCCAGCCATACACAACATTATGGATATGAATGCATTCTTGGGAGGCTTTGCAGCTAATATTTTGTCCGATCCTGTTTGGGTCATGAACATTGTTCCTCCTCACAGACCATTAACCCTCGGCGTAATTTATGATAGGGTCTCAACGGAGTATATCATGATTGGTAAGTTTTGTATTTATTTACTTAATGTTTGCTTCCTTGCTATAGCAATTATCAGATAACATTCTAACTCATCTCTGTTATACCTTAGAAATTCACCATCAATCTCTCTATTTGGCAGTTGGACATAATTCATGTGCCATATTAGTTATTGATCTTATTTACAAGTTATTAAGAGTTGTTATTAAAGTGAGTGCCTGGCAAAAAAGTAGAAAACATATAGGTTAATAAACATGAAACTATACAATTTTATCAATGTAAAAATTATATTTATTTCACCCAATAAAAAAATTAAGTAAATTTGAAGCATATCATGCAAAGTGAGGCTTATAATGAGATTACAAGCTCCGTCCATCTACAAATCATAACTGATGGTCCGCCCACTACCCAAACTCATAAAGCGTTTGTGCTAATTTATCGGTTCTTCATTCTCATGATTTGCTCTTGCTCCTTTGTCACTAACTATGAGCAATTTTCTTCCCCTCCCTGCAATCTGTTCTGGGAGCCTCACAAATTTTCTGAACATCTTCATTGTGAAAATTGATAAATAAATGCTATAGGGGATTGGGCCTCTTAGCCAAAGAATCTCAAGGAAAATCTGATTGAAAAAACTCATGGAGAATAGCAAGGTATTGAGACATGTGGAAACACTTTGAGTACTAGTTCTATTTTCTAGCTTGTTGGTTTCGGCATTTGTTTATGAGATTGCTGACTTTTTAATTTGTTTTATGTGATAAAGCTCTCTTGGTCTAGGACTGTCAGGCAATGGTTCAACATCTAGAGCAAATCCCAAGACTTCCATGCAGATGATGCATATTATGGAGGTGGGTAGCCTATTTTTTTCCTCGCTTTTGTTTTTGTTTAAGATATTTGATAAGATTTGGGTTCTGTTTCTTTGTTATTGGTGATAGTTTCTTTTTCTAGAAATAAGGGTTTTTGGATGGGGATCTTAGCCATAGCTCAAAAACTAGACTAATGAAATGATCCTATTCATCAGGTAAAGCACTTGCAGAGCATGTAAATGAATAGCTTGATTGAATATGGTCAACAGTCCATATCTAACATGAAAACATGCATTGATTAAATGGTTAAGATTTTTTATTGATGCAAATTAGGGCTTCATATAACTCACATGGAAACCTTTCATCTCAAATGAATAGGATCAATGTACACAATGGTACATGTAGTATGGTTGATCTGACCAGCATCATTGATGCTTGAGCCTGAGCAGCTTGTGCTAAGTCTGAATTATTTTTTCACCTACTAAATTCCTACTTGATTGTTTAAAAAATAAATAAAATTCTGTTCACTGTTAGTTCTAGTTGTGCTCCTTTCACTGACCTTCTTCATATTGTAGTTGGAATATTGCATACTTTCTTGTTGCAGTAATGCTAACTTATTATTTTTTATTGCATGTTTCTCTAATTATCCAATTTATTTTTTATTGTTAAATTTGTGAGTTGGAAGGGGAAGGAATTGTATATTTTTATGCGATTTTGGTCTTTTATCTTTTTATTTCTGTTATTGTTAAATTTTTAGTTGGACGAGGAGGAATCGTAACTGAGATGTTTTTTTCTGTTTCAATTTAATGTGTAGGTTTCTTAGAGAGCTAGACTTACAAGAAATTGAAGTAGAGGATCGACGGGGCCAATGGCTCAGTTGTTTTCAGGGAGGTGGCCAAACCTAAAGAGACCGAGATTAAACCATGCAGTACCTCTTGAAATGCTCCACAAAATCCTTCTCAATGCACCTCAGTTGGTAGACTTGGGTATCGGGTCTTACGTACATGAACACTACTCTGAGGCTTACATCAAGCTAACCAATGCCTTCCTTAACTACAAGTCGGTGAAAAGATTGTCCAGATTTTTGGAGGTTTCTCCTCGCTGCTTGCCTACAGTTTATCCCATCTGCGTGAACTTGACCTCCCTGAATTTAAGTTTTTCTCTGTCAATTCAGTCTCACGATCTCATTAAGCTAATCCACTACAGTCAGAAACTTCAACGTTTATGGGTTCGATCTTATAACTTGTTTTACATTTTCTGAAATGTTTGTTATCTTTCTTTTGAGATAGATAATCTAAAGGCTCATATACTTTTTTCTCCAGGTATTGGATTCCATTGGAGATGAAGGACTAGAAATCATAGCAAAAACTTGTAAAGAATTGCAGGAATTGAGGGTATTTCCATTAGATCTCTACGGTGTCGGGAATGCACTTTTTTTTCTTTCTTCTTTTTTTTTTTTTTTAAGTTCACATAAAGTAGATAATATGACTTTTAAAGCCCATCTTCAGTCTAATCCTTCACACCTCCATGTTTAAGGCAAGAACCTCACCTCCACCTTATCCTTTAGTGGGTCTCACATTTTGTGATAGCCCATGACTCTAATTAAAAAATAAATAAATATCACATTTTGTGATAGCCCATGACTCTAATTAAAAAAATAAAAAATAAATATCACATTTTGTGATAGCCCATTAGATAACTAAGCTTATTTGCACTGATTAAGATATTTATTTCATACCTAGCTACTAAAATTTCAATATTTGTATTCATAGCTGCAATTTGTTTTCTATAAGGATATTATTGTTCCATATGGATTCAGAATTGAAGATGAAACTTTGATGTAAACTGCAACTTTATGTGAACTGAATCTGACACAAATTTTGATGCAAACTGCAGCTATATGCAACAATATCTGATCACGAGCTTATGTGGGATGATGAGGATACACGAGCTTTCTATGAATGCTTATTGATCTCAAGTTTGTTCGGAAGTATGGGTTAAACTGGTTGTTTAATGCTTTTGATTATTTTGAAAACAATTTGGTGATAAAGTTATCCTTCACCATTGTCTTGTTAAATGAAAATTATTGATTCCGATTTTATGTTTATATCCGGTCTCTTGTGGTCTACACAGAGCATTTGTTCCTGGTGTATTATTAGAAGAAGCAAAGCCAAAAGTAACTGAGCAAAATTCCAAGGCACGAGCAACAAAATGTAAGGATGCAGTATCTTGATTTTATTACCATGCTTTGTAAGTTTATTTTTAATGCTGTGATAGTAGAGTTGTTATCTACTTGGTAAAAAAATGGTACTGTTATCATGCTAGAAAAGAATCTAACATACCCATTGCAACAACTAATGCACATTGTGTTACATGAGAATCTCTAGGTGAAGGAAATAGAGACACAAATGGACAAGATAACAACACAAATACATAAGCTTCAGGTATCAATTCCCTAGTGTTAATAGTAGGGAATCTTTAACAAAATGTGTAAATTTTCAACAACACTATGGCAGCAATACCCCCTAGTTTTAATAGTAGGCGTCACACACACCATTGAATTTTCAACAGTATTATGGCAGCGCATTGATTGAAACCCGACTAGTGTTAATAGTAGACCTCACTCACACCATTAAATTTTTGCATAAATTGGTAACTATCAACAATTTTGATTTCTATGATACCTAATATATAGGCAGTAGTAACAGCCTGATGACAACAAAACAATGACAACAGCACTATGGCAGCAATACCCCATTTTTCATCTAACAAAAACATCAACAACAAATAGAGCTTCCTTCTTGCAGGCTCAACAACAAAGTTTAAGAAGACCAGGGCACCACAAAACCAAATACACTCAAATTATTTGCTGTGGACACTTCAATAAATTCCAACAAGCATTTCTTCGCACAGAGAACTCTCCCATACCTCATTGTTCATGTTGAGGTAAATGTGTGAAATCGTCACTACTCATTAGTTTTTCCTTGCAATATATATTCATGAAGTGTTTTTTGTGGTTATTAGTAAATTTAGAAAGTTGTTTTCAAATCTATCTGTCATCCTCTTTTGTTTTCAATGGTCCCTACCATGCAGGAAATAACCTGTTCTGAAGAACTAGCAATTGCAGGAGAAGCAGGAAAGCTCTAGAGATAGAGAATGAGTAATCATCAGTGCCTGCTATAGTTCAAGTGGAAGTGGAAACAGTGGAGTCTTTTGGAGCGGATTAGACACCTTGATGAAACTATTATGAGGTCAAAGCCGTGGCTGCACCTTCTTGCAGACATGATGTGATTCACCAGCTTGCCATTGTCACATATTCAGCTTTTTGTATCCAAAAGGAGTTTTTATTTGCTGACCACCGCCTGCCATGAATAATACCAGTCCCTTACTTGTATATAAATAATTTGGCAGAATGAATGGTTTTTTTGTAATTTAAAAATAAAAATGGTTCCAAACAATTAAAGGAGTTCGATCAAGAGAACGATCTCTCAATTGTGCATTCTTTCTATTTTAGTACCTGGAGGTATCATTATATGTTGTCTACACCAACATCTTGTTCTCAGAATAAAAAAAATTGCCTTAAAAAAAGTACTAAAAAAATGCATTACAAAAAATTGCATTAAAAAAAAAATTTGCATAAAAATTGTTGATGTAAATTTTTTTTAAAAAGATAATTTTCATAAAAAAACCACTGCCAAAAAATTTTCATAAAAAAACCGTTGCCAAATATATATTTTTTAAAAATATATTTAAAGAAAAAAAAAAGTTAGAGACGGCTAAAAGCCGTCTCCAATAATCGGAGGTCACTTATTGGAGACGGCTTAAAGCCGTCTCCAATAAGTATTGGAAATGGCTAGATGACTTATTAGAGACGTCTCTAACATATCTTTGGAGACGGCCATATGCTGTCTCCAATAACCTTGACTATTAGGGACGGCTTCCATTTGGTCTCCAAAGACAATGGAGACGGGACTATTCGAGACTACATGGAAGCCGTCTCCAATACTATTGGAGACAACTTAGACACCTTTGGAGATGGTGAAAAGCCGTCTCCAATAAACAGATTTTTTGTAGTGGCTATTAACGAAAAAACTGCCACTACCAGTCCTATCACTATTAAACAACAAGTTTTTTTGTTAATAGCGGCACTTTTTGGTTGCCAAAAACTTCTGCTAATAGAATTTTTTGTAGTGCTAGGTGGGTATTTCTAATGAATTTTCATGGATTTATTGGCAGAGTCCTTGCACATGAAATCAAAGCCTTTTTGAGGAACAAATTTCTGGTGCAAACATGGCAGATTGGCTGCCTTCTGCTCCGAACTCCGTGTAGGTCATACTACCAGGAATTTGGATCTGATTTTTGATTGGTTTATTTGGAACTTGTTTGTTTACTAATCTAAATTTTTTTGGATTTTTTCTTAGTCCAGAACCTATGATTTCACACTCATATCAGTGAATGTTCTGTTTTAGGCTTTAAGGCCTTTAAACTTGGCCATTGATGGGGTCCACTTAGTGGTCCATCATACGCCACCCAATTTTCTGATCTTGACATGGGGATATTCAAAATCAATCATAGATCAGTTTAAGTCCTTTTTTGAGATCTATACTAGCGACTTAACGGTACAATTTGCCGTCACTACTATCCTAAGTGCAGAATTCCCATTTTTAAATTCTACATTGATTGAATTCGATCTAGCCGTTAAGGGTCATCCAATCAAACCATTTCTAGTTCATTAAAGTGTAAAAAAAAAACCAATATCCCAGAGAGTATAATTTCAAAAAATTATTTTTATTGTGACCCTTCAATCATCAAATCAACAAGTTAAAACAACAATTCATCCTATGGTCTACGATGTATCAATTTCTAAGCCTTATTCAATATCATAGATCAGCCACCATTGGTTGGGCAAGATCATACTGTGATCATGAGTTTCCAAGATCTGGAATGTTATCAATCTTTCAAATCAATCAAGACCATTCAATTAAAAATCTCTCTTTTCTGTGATGATTCACAAATAAGCAAAGTATAGTCTATTGCATCCTACACTCATTTCCTACACATGCATCTAATACCATCGATTTCTCATGATCAAAACAATGATCAGAGATAATAAAATTCTGGATTCTAACTTAATAATCATTCATCACAGCCTTGCAATATTAATATTTTCTATCATGATATATCAAACAAGCAAGGCATGGTCCATTCTATTCTAAGTCCATCAAATCTAGCACATGCATCTAGTACCATTAATTTTCTATGATCAAAACAGTGATCAAACAATAATAAAATTTAAAATTCTAAATGAATAATCATTCATTACAGCCATTCAATATCAATATTTTCTATCATGTTATAACAAACAAGCAAGGCATTGTCTATGCTATTCTAAGTCCATCAAATCTAACACATGCATCAAGTACCATCAATTTTCTATGATAAGAACAGTGATAAAAAAAATCAAAATCTGAAATTATAACATGTATTTCACTAATCAACACCATTCAAATTCATGCACATGCTCCAAACTTTTCAAATAAAATAACCAATTATTTTTAAAAGCTTAATTTGTGAAAATGGTTATTTGAAAACAACCAATTATTTTCAAATAAAATAATCAAAAGGCAAATCAATTTGATCTAAGACCATCAAATTTGGTCATTATTAAAAAGTAAAATATGACATTTTCTCAAAATTTTCATGATCATATGATCATCCAATGGGCGGTCAAGGTTGAGGAGTCATGCTAAGCCATCACATGCACTCACTCTATGCCGATAGGATCAACAACATCAAATGATGACAATTCGATCAAATCATGGACGGTAGGATGATGATGTGAGATCATTATGATCACCCACACCTCATCTTACACTACCCATCCCTTCATCAAAATCCAAAATCAAAAACCTCATTAGAAAACTCAACAAAAATCATATTTCTAACTATTTTGTGAAGAGTCCTAGGCTAGCATTGGACATAGTCCAAGCCTTGCCTATTTGGACCATTGGATGGACATGCATGATCATGGAGATCACATGCAAGATCATCCAAACTTCATTTCTATCTTAGCTCCCATAATCACTCAAGAAAACATTACTAGACCCATCAAAATTGTAAGCTAATCCTACACTACACTATACTAGAACCCAAAAACTACAAACAACTAAGACATTACCATATCTCCTACTTCTTTGCTTGCTGGTTTGTACATGTTTCAATGGAGCAAAGGGCTGGGATGGGGTTGACTTTGACTTATGTGATTCTAGAGGAAGAGGGAAGTGCAATGGGGGTGGTAGATTAAAATTTTAATGGTAGGATAAGGAGGGCTTGAGCTTCGGAGGAGGGAGCTCTAATGCTGATGGCGAGAGGAAGAAGATGAAGATGGAAAGGGAGACGGGCTATGGAATTTAAAATTTGCAATGAGGCTTGGGCTTTAGGCCCAAGCATGAGGCGACAAGCTTGCCATGTGGCAAGCTTGGTCTTCCCAAGCTCCTCTCTCTCTCTCCTCTCTCCTCTCTCCTTTCACATGCGATGGAGGAGTGGGACCCACTTGGGTTCACTTCCCTCCCTCCACTTGGTCTCCATCTTGCCTTTCTCCCTTTTATGTGTCTTCAATTGATATGAATGCTTACTTTTCAAAGCATCTTGAGGTGCTTGGCCTCTACCTCAATCATACACCCTAGTTCGTTAGGATACTCAGCTCTCACCCAAGAGACTCGGGTTCAACTCCCAGCAACGGAACCAACAAGTTTTTGGCGCCGTTGCCTAGGAGTTTTGATCTAGGTAGTAAATCTGAGTTTTTATTTTAGTTTCATTATTTGTATTTGTAGTATTTGAATAAATTACAGCTGTAATTTGTGTATAATTTTTACATTTTTTCTTTATTTTCTGTTTTAGATATTTTGTGTCTTTTTAGTGTTTGCAAAAATTACAGCTGTAGTCTATAGGATTTTTGCTGTTTTTCTTTATTTTCTATTTTAGATTTGTTACCGGTTTTCTATTTGAATTAATTCCTTCTGAAGCTTTTGATTTTTGCAGCTCTGGAGCAGTAACAAACTAGAGAGATTAGCTACAGCTAGAGCAATTTTGCCTTAGTTTGCATCTCTCTCCCCCCTATTTTTGTTTCATTTCTGCAGTCTTAAATTTTGACAGTTGTATTTAGTCTTTAGTATTTTTTATTCTATCTGTTGTGAGTGTATTTTTCTTTGATGTGTGTGTGTTGTATGTTAGGAAGAAGGTCTCTCATTCTTCAGTTAGAACCTTCCAATCCTGAAATTGAAAGAGTCCTGAGCTCTATGGCAGTAACACACACCCTTGCTGAAAATTTAGAAACATCTGAGATGGGTGAGAAACCGAGACCCCTTAGGGAGTATTATGCTCCAGGGGCATATGCATCACCCTCTTGCATTCAACTCTCTACTGTAGTGGATAATTATGAGATCAAGGCGCAAACCATCCAAATGTTACCATCTTTTCATGGGTTAAGCAAAGAGGACCCCTACCAGTACATAGATCAGTTTCTTTCTCTATGTACTACCTTTAATATTGCCGGTTTTGGAGATGAAGCCACCAAACTGAGGCTTTTTCCTTTTTCATTAAAGGATAAGGCTAGAACTTGGCTCACCATACTCCCAGCCAATAGCATACAGTCTTGGAATGATCTGCAATGTCAATTCTTGGCTAAAATTTTCTCAATTAGTAAAACCAGTCAGTTGAGGAAGAACATACTCTCTTTTGCTTAGTTTCCATCTGAACAATTTCATGAAGCGTGGGATAGATTTAAAGAGTTGTTGAGGTAGTGCCCACACCACCAGATCCCTATTGGGCAACTTGTTCAAAGCTTCTACTAGGAGATAGACGTTAAAAGTAGATCTATGATTGATGCTTCAAGTGGTGGCACATACCTCAGCAAGACTGATCAAGAAGCATGAGATTTGTTTGATGTAATAGGTAAAAACTCAATACAGCAGGAGTCTTTATCAAGAAATGACATTGAACCAACAACTAGAGTTACAAAAAATGTGTACAATGACTTAGAGAGGAAAGTGGACAGCTTTTCCTTAAAGTTTGATAAATTGATGAGTGTGGTGCAACCCCACATGGCTGCATAGGTTGGAGAGGCATGTCTGATATGCCACTCACGCACTCATTCACATCTTGATTGTCCCTCTGCTGGTCCATTTCCAGACTTACCAAATGAGCATGCCAATGCGGTCCAATCATTTGGACAGCAGCCTATTGGGTATACTTGGAGGAACCACCCCAATTTGAGGTGGAGACAAGTTAATGTTCAACCAACCCAGCAGTAGCAGGCATTGCCCTACAATTCCAAACAGCAGTACCCTCAAGATTGTTCCCCGCATCACTCCCCCCAGCCAAGTCAATTTATTTTTCCCCCTCCATAACTAAGAGTCCCCCTCTTTTGAGGAGCAAGCTTTGTCTTCATTACAAAACCTTAGCTCCCTCTCACAGACTGTGAATTCCCGCAATCAGAGCATCAAAAAGATAGAAGATTAGCTGGGTCAAATTTCCAATGCTCTAATAAGAAGGAATGAGAGCAGGCTCCTAAGCCAAACTATGACCAATCCCAAAGGGCAATACATGATTAGTAGCCAAAGGGTTCACTCAGAGACCGAGAGTTGATTACAATGAAACCTACTCTCCTTTTTCATCCAAGGACTCTCTTCGAATAATCCTAGCGATAGTGGCACACTATGACTTAGAATTACATCAGATGGATGTAAAGACCGCATTCCTCAACGGTCATTTAGAAGAAGAGATCTATATGTCTCAACCTGAGGGTTTTGAGATACACGGTCAAGAGGATTATGTGTGCAAGCTGAAGAAGTCCATTTATGGGTTGAAGAAAGCTTCAAGACAGTGGTACCTGAAGTTTGATCAAGTTGTTACGGAATACGGTTTTCAAGAAAATGCCATAGATAGGTGCATATATATTAAGAAGACAAAAGGTCGTTTCATCATTTTAGTGCTATATGTTGATGATATTCTCCTCGCAAGTAATGACATTCATCTTCTACACGAAACAAAACATTTCCTATCCAATTATTTCGACATGAAGGATATGGGAAATGCACAATACATTCTGGGAATTAAAATCCACAGACAACGGGGAGCTGGGCTCTTAGGATTATCTCAGAGAGCTTACATCGACAAGGTCCTCAAACGCTTCAAAATGGAGAACTGTAATCCTTCCAGTGCTCCAATTGTAAAGGGTGATCTCTGAAGATCAATGCCCAAAAAATGATATGGAAAGACAGCGAGTAGATCCAACTATATATGCATCTGCAGTAGGAAGCCTCATGTATACTATGACCTGCATGCGACCTGACATCAGTTTCGTCGTTGGGATGCTCGGGAGGTTTCAACTAAATCCGGGTTTTGCTCATTGGATAGCCGTCAAGAAGGTATTGCGATATTTGCAAGGAACCAAAGACCACATGCTCGTATACCGAAAATCAAATGAACTTGAAGTCGCTATTATAGCGATTCCAGCTATGCAGGCTGTGATCGATCTCGCAAATCCACTTCGGGTTTCATCTTCAAACTCGCTCATGGCGCTATCACCTGGAGAAGCTCCAAACAGACCATAACGTCGGATTCAACTATGTTTGCCGAGTTCATTGGATGCTATGAGGCCACCAAGCACGCCATTTGGTTGAAAAGCTTCATTGGTGAGTTAGGTGTTATTGATTCCATTCATAAGCCCTTGACCATTTATTGCGATAACAAAGCTGCCATTGATTTCATCGAGAGCGGGAAACGAACCAAGAGCAATCGCCACATCGAGGTCAAGTATATGATGGTGCTGGAAAAGGTTCGTGAAGGACTCATTAAGATCCCTCATTTGCCTTCTGAAGAAATGATCGCTGACCCACTCACAAAGGGACTTCAACCAAAAGATTTTTTAGCGCACGTGATCCGGATGGGAGTGTTAGCAACACTCGAGTGCATTATTTGAGTGGGAGTTTCTTCCACAATGTTTATTCTATTGTCGACACTCTTTATATCTTTGATTATCATTTAATGCATGTTTTTCTTTCTACTTAACATTTTTCGTGATTATCTTTATTAGCATATGCAATGTTGGCCTGGGAGCATAAGTGCTCAAATAAGGAAGCTTGGGCTATCGTGATTAGGCACCACGGTTGTATAGCCTTTATCCTGATAGTTGGGTGATGGTTTTCACGTGGCGTATGCCGTAAGATATCAGGATAACATACCTTAGGGTATGAAGCAGGATGAATGTATGTATACACACAAGTGATTGCATTAAAGTGTGCATATACTGGTGTCACATAACCACAAGTAATACTCTTAGGTTCATTAAACAACAATAATTTTATTGACCATGGAACTGCCTTCTTGTCAATTGTAAAGCATGGTACATTATAGGCATTCATGATCCATTATTATAGTTATTTCTTGAACTGAAGGGGATAATGTATTGTACCAAGTTCCTTGAAAGTCAATGGTTTTATAAAATTCTAAGGATGGCCATCCGCTTTTCAAAAGGACCAATTCATGAATTTATTAAAACAATATTTTGCCAGTGTGTGGATCAAGTGGGAGATTGTTGGGTATTTGTGGCCCACACACTAGCCTCTTTACTTATTTATTAAATCTTAAATTGGTGAGACTTCTAAACGTGGTACAATAGGAATCACCACGCAATCTGGTGGAATTCCTAATTTATAGGGTTGTGGTAATCCCTCTTATATTGTGACACATCCTCTAGATTTAGTCTCCTTGATGGGCTAGGAGACTAATCAAGGTCTATTTAAGGAGAACAACGTCCCCTCTTTATTCACTCTCAATGCAATTCCCATCAATAGAGAAAGAAAGAAAGAGAGGTGGTTTGTTCTAAGGGTGGAAATATTGTACCGCGGATCTCCCGATCAAGCACGTCTTCGCGACCATCCGATAAGGTAAGTAAGATCTATCTTACTAATTAAATTATTATATTTGATATGTTGTTCAGACGATTCTGGTATAGATCTGCAAGAAAGATTTCAAATGTAAATCAGCAGTATCAATTACTCACAAGTACATCTCCCAAAGAATAAAGAATACAAAAATATAGGGTCTACTAATAGATCAAGGTTCCCCGGCGGCGGCACCAAAAACTTGTTGAGGTATTTTAAGTGCTTGCTACTAACTTTATTTGAGATGGTGATAAGAATTGGGTTAGTGAAAATCAAAGATGGATTGAAGAGCAGCAAGCTTAAAAATACACAGTCCTGCAAGATACATGGCCTGTTGTAGCAAGTTTTGATAAGTAAGAGTTTGTCCCACAGGGAAAGTTGATCTAAAGCTCCAAGGGAGCTATCAAAGTGCCAGACTCTGATCCGCAATCCTAAAGGGAAGGGGATTTATGGTCATTATAGTCCAAATCCTAAGGTAACTTAATGCCTAAACTACAGAAAGGGTTGAGAAGGGTGATGGAGGGTGAGAAAATAAATATAAAAGGGTGTGAAGTATGCTATTAGGTACAGATCTGATGGGTCTTATAACTCAGACTCAGATCAGCTGCTATAGAAATCCTATCCAATGGCAACATTATCACCAAAGAGGAGAAAGGATCCAACTCACTCCTGTGCCATGATCTAATCCCTTACGGCTATAACCTGTCCACTTGAATGGTCACAGACTATCTAATAGGGGCACCACAATCCAGAGATGGGTCAGAATAAGTTTATCATTGTAGGTACTACTTCATCTAGGCTACAAGCTCAAGAATCCAAGTAGTGATACTGTTGTTTGGGAGAGTAGACAATCAAGTGCCGGCCCTGTCCTTTAGGGAGAAAGGAAAAAGCCTTGACCTAGTGGCTTCTGGTCCCAAACCAGCAATGGAGAATGTCGTGCACAAGGCTAAGAACTGGTCAATGTTCTTGTAAGGGTCTTCCTTGCTAAGCCCATGGAAAGAGGAAAGCATTTGGATGATGGAGGTTTTAATCTCATAGTTTCCCTGAACATCTGGGAATTAAATCCTGAATGAAGAATTATAATCATCAGGAGCATTCAATTACTTCAATGTTCTGGGTGGCTCTTCACCCATAACTGTTGTCTCAATTTCAATAGGGGGCTCGACTGTGGTGTGTCTATGCCTTCTCGATCTTCTACCCCTTTCTATCTCAGGGATAGGAGGCACTAATGTAGGACTGAAGGTTCTCCTTCCTAACATGCACACACACCAACAGCAAGGAAAACTACTCGCAGACACATTGCACTTAACAAAATTACAACTATCCTAATCAACTGCAATGGAACTTTCAAAGGAGAAATAAACTATGGTTTTGTGGATTAGATATGTGCATACAGAGGTAGCTAGACTCTCAGTGTAATTCTACTCTCCTTCTCTGCTACAATCTAGTTCTGCAAGAAAGATTTCAAATGTAAATCAGCAGTATCAATTATTCACAAGTACAGCGGTCAAAGAATAAAGAATACAAAAATATAGGGTCTACTAATAGATCAAGGTTCCCCGGCGGCGGCACCAAAAACCTGTTGAGGTATTTTAAGTGCTTGCTACTAACTTTGTTGGAGATAGTGATAAGAATTGGGTTAGTGAAAATCAAAGATGGATTGAAGAGCAGCGAGCCTAAAAATACAACGTCCTGCAAGATACATGGCCTGTTGTAGCTAGTTTTGATAAGTAAGAGTTTGTCCCATAGGGAAAGTTGATTTAAATCTCCAAAGGAGCTAACTTTAGTAGGCCTTGCAGATCTGGCTACAGATCTGGCAATCCTAAAGGGAAGGGGATTTATGGTCATTCTAGTACAAATCCTAAGGTAACTTAATGCCTAAACTACAAAAAGGGTTGAGAAGGGTGATGGAGTGTGAGAAAATAAATATAAAAGGGTACGAAGTATGCTATTAGGTACAGATCTGATGGGTCTTATAACTCAGGCTCAGATCTGGTGCTATAGAAATCGTATGCAATGGCTACATTATCACCAAAGAGGAGAAAGGATCCAACTCACTCCTGTGCCATGATCCAATCTCTTACGGCTATAACCTGTCCACTTGAATGGTCACAGACTATCCAACAGGGGCACCACAATCCAGAGATGGGTCAGAATAAGTTCATCATTGAAGGCACTACTTCATCTAGGCTACAAGCTCAAGAATCCAAGTAGTGATACTGTTGTTTGGGAGAGTAGACAATCCAGTGCTAGCCCTGTCCTTTAGGGAGAAAGGAAAAAGCCTTAACCTAGTGGCTTCTGGTCCCAAACCAGCAATGGAGAATGTCGTGCATAGGGCCAAGAACTGGTCAATGTTCTTGCAAGGGTCTTCCTTGCGAAGCCCATGGAAAGAGGGAAGCATTTGGATGATGGAGGTTTTAATCTCATAGTTTCCCAAAACATCTGGGAATTGAATGCTGAATGGAGAATTATAATCATTAGGAGCATTCAATTCCTTCAATGTTCTGGGTTGCTCTTCATTCATAACTGTTGTCTCAATTTCAATAGGGGGCTCGACTGTGGTGTGTCTGTGCCTTCTCGATCTTCTACCCCTTTCTATCTCAGGGATAGGAGGCACTAATGTAGGACTGAAGGTTCTCCTTCCTAACATGCACACACACCAACAGCAGGGAAGACTACTCGTAGACACATTGCACTTAACAAAATTACAACTATCCTAATCAACTGCTATGGAACTTTCAATGGAGAAATAAACTATGATTTTGGGGATTAGATATGTGCATACAGAGGTAGCTAGACTCTCAGTGTAATTCTACTCTCCTTCTCTGCTACAATCTAGATCTGCAAGAAAGATTTCAAATGTAAATCAGCAGTATCAATTATTCACAAGTAAAGCTATCAAAGATTAAAGAATACAAAAATATAGGGTCTGCCAAGAGATCATGGTTCCCCGGCGGCGGCACCAAAAACTTGTTGAGGTATTTTAAGTGGTTGCTACTAACTTTATTGGAGATGGTGATAAGAATTGGGTTAGTGAAAATCAAAGATGGATTGAAGAGCAGCAAGCCTAAAAATACACCGTCCTGCAAGATACATGGCCTGTTGTAGATAGTTTTGATAAGTAAGAGTTTGTCGCACAGGGAAAGTTGATTTAAAGCTCCAAGGGAGCTATCTTTAGTAGGCCGTGCAGATCTGGCTACAGATCTGGCAATCCTAAAGGGAAGGGGATTTATGGTCATTCTAGTACAAATCCTAAGGTAACTTAATGCCTAAACTACAAAAAGGGTTGAGAAGGGTGACGGAGTGTGAGAAAATAAATATAAAAGGGTGCGAAGTATGCTATTAGGTACAGATCTGATGGGTCTTATAACTCAGGCTCAGATCTGGTGCTATAGAAATCCTATCCAATGACTACATTATTACCAAAGAGGAGAAAGGATCCAACTCACTCCTGTGCCATGATCCAATCTCTTACGGCTATAACCCGCCCACTTGAATGGTCACAGACTATCCAATAAGGCCACCACAATCCAGAGATGGGTCAGAATAAGTTTATCATTGTAGGCACTACTTCATCTAGGCTGCATGCTCAAGAATCCAAGTAGTGATACTATTGTTTGGGAGGGTAGACAATCCAGTGCTAGCCCTGTCCTTTAGGGAGAAAGGAAAAAGCCTTAACCTAGTGGCTTCTGGTCCTAAACCAGCAATGGAGAATGTCGTGCATAGGGACAAGAACTGGTCAATGTTCTTGTAAGGGTCTTCCTTGCTAAGCCCATGGAAAGAGGGAAGCATTTGGATGATGGAGGTTTTAATCTCATAGTTTCCCTGAACATCTAGGAATTGAATGCTGAATGGAGAATTATAATCATCAGGTGCATTCAATTCCTTCAATGTTCTGGGTTGCACTTCACCCATAACTGTTGTCTCAATTTCAATATGGGGCTCGACTGTGGTGTGTCTGTGCCTTCTCGATCTTCTACCCCTTTCTATCTCAGGGATAGGAGGCTCTAATGTAGGACTGAAGGTTCTCCTTCCTCACATGCGCACAAACCAACAGCAGGGAAGACTACTCGCAGACACATTGCACTTAACAAAATTACAACAATCCTAATCAACAGCTATGGAACTTTCAAAGGAGAAATAAACTATGGTTTTGAGGATTAGATATGTGCATACAGAGGTAGTTAGACTCTCAGTGTAATTCTACTCTCCTTCTCCACTACAATCTAGATCAGCAAGAAAGATTTCAAATGTAAATCAGCAGTATCAATTATTCACAAGTACAGCTCTCAAAGAATAAAGAATACAAAAATATAGGGTCTACTAATAGATCAAGGTTCCCCGGCGGCGGCACCAAAAACTTTTTGAGGTATTTTAAGTGCTTGCTACTAACTTTATTGGAGATGGTGATAAGAATTGGGTTAGTGAAAATCAAAGATGGATTGAAGAGCAGCAAGCCTAAAAATACATAGTCCTGCAAGATACATGGCCTGTTGTAGCAAGTTTTGATAAGTAAGAGTTCGTCCCACAGGGAAAGTTGATCTAATGCTCCAAGGGAGCTATCTTTAGTAGGCCATGCAGATCTGGCTACAGATCCGGCAATCCTAAAGGGAAGGGGATTTATGGTCATTATAGTCCAAATCCTAAGGTAACTTAATGCCTAAACTACAGAAAGGGTTGAGAAGGGTGATGGAGGGTGAGAAAATAAATATAAAAGGGTGTGAAGTATGCTATTAGGTACAGATCTGATGGGTCTTATAACTCAGACACAGATCTGCTGCTATAGAAATCCTATCCAATGGCTACATTATCACCAAAGAGGAGAAAGGATCCAACTCACTCTTGTGCCCTGATCTAATCCCTTACGGCTATAACGTGTCCACTTGAATGGTCACAGAATATCCAATAGGGGCACCACAATCCAGAGATGGGTCAGAATAAGTTTATCATTGTAGGCACTACTTCATCTAGGCTACAAGCTCAAGAATCCAAGTAGTGATACTGTTGTTTGGGAGAGTAGACAATCAAGTGTTGGCCCTGTTCTTTAGGGAGAAAGGAAAAAGCCTTAACCTAGTGGCTTCTGGTCCCAAACCAGCAATGGAGAATGTCTTGCACAGGGCCAAGAACTGGTCAATGTTCTTGTAAGGGTCTTCCTTTCTAAGCCCATGGAAAGAGGGAAGCATTTGGATGATGGAGGTTTTAATCTCATAGTTTCCCTGAACATCTGGGAATTGAATGCCGAATGAAGAATTATAATCATCAGGAGCATTCAATTCCTTCAAGGTTCTGGGTTGCTTTTCACCCATAACTGCTGTCTCAATTTCAATAGGGGGCTCAACTGTGGTGTGTCTGTGCCTTCTCAATCTTCTACCCCTTTCTATCTCAGGGATAGGAGGCTCTATTGTTGGATCGAAGGATCTCCTTCCTAACATGCACACACACCAACAGCAGGGAAGACTACTCGCAGACACATTGCACTGTACAAAATTACAACTATCCTCATCAACTGCTATGGAACTTTCAAAGGAGAAATAAACTAAGGTTTTGAGGATTAGATATGTGCATGCAGAGGTAGCTAGACTCTCAGTGTAATTCTACTCTCCTTCTCTGCTACAATCTAGATCTGCAAGAAAGATTTCAAATGTAAATCAGTAGTATCAATTATTCACAAGTACAGCTATCAAAGAATAAATAATACAAAAATATAGGGTCTACTAATATATCAAGGTTCCCCGGCGGCGGCACCAAAAACTTGTTGAGGTATTTTAAGTGCTTGCTACAAACTTTATTGGAGATGGTGATAAGAATTGGGTTAGTGAAAATCAAAGATGGATTAAAGAGCAGCAAGCCTAAAAATACACAGTCCTGCAAGATACATGGCCTGTTGTAGCTAGTTTTGATAAGTAAGAGTTAGTCGCACAGGGAAAGTTGATTTAAAGCTCCAAGGGAGATATCTTTAGTAGGCCGTGCAGATCTGGCTATAGATCTGGCAATCTTAAAGGGAAGGGGATTTATGGTCATTCTAGTACAAATCCTTAGGTAACTTAATGCCTAAACTACAGAAAGCGTTGAGAAGGGTGACGGAGTGTGAGAAAATAAATATAAAAGGGTGCCAAGTATGCTATTAGGTACAGATCTGATGGGTCTTATAACTCAGGCTCAGAGCTGGTGCTATAGAAATCCTATCCAATGGCTACATTATCACCAAAGAGGAGAAAGGATGCAACTCACTCCTGTGCCATGATCCAATCTCTTACGGCTATAACCAGCCCACTTGAATGGTCACAGACTATCCAATAGGGGCACCACAATCCAGAGACGGGTCAGAATAAGTTTATCATTGTAGGCATTACTTCATCTAGGCTACAAGCTCAAGAACCCAAGTAGTGATACTGTTGTTTGGGAGAGTAGACAATCCAGTGCTAGCCCTGTCCTTTAGGGAGAAAGGAAAAAGCCTTAACCTAGTGGGTTCAGGTCCCAAACCAGCAATGGAGAATGTCGTGCATAGGGCCAAGAACTGGTCAATGTTCTTGCAAGGGTCTTCCCTGCTAAGCCCATGGAAAGAGGGAAGCATTTGGATGATGGAGGTTTTAATCTCATAGTTTCCCTGAACATCTGGGAATTGAATGCTGAATGGAGAATTATAATCATCAGGAGCATTCAATTCCTTCAATGTTCTGGGTTGCACTTCACCCATAACTATTGTCTCAATTTCAATAGGGGGCTCGACTGTGGTGTGTCTGTGCCTTCTCGATCTTCTACCCCTTTCTATCTCAGGGATAGGAGGCACTAATGTAGGACTTAAGGTTCTCCTTCCTAACATGCACACACACCAACAGCAGGGAAGACTACTCGCAGACACATTGCACTGTACAAAATTACAACTATCCTCATCAACTGCTATGGAACTTTCAAAGGAGAAATAAACTAAGGTTTTGAGGATTAGATATGTGCATGCAGAGGTAGCTAGACTCTCAGTGTAATTCTACTCTCCTTCTCTGCTACAATCTAGTTCTGCCAGAAAGATTTCAAATGTAAATCAGCATTATCAATTATTCACAAGTACAGCTGTCAAAGAATAAAGAATACAAAAATATAGGGTCTACTAATAGATCAAGTTTCCCCAGCGGCAGCACCAAAAACTTGTTGAGGTATTTTAAGTGCTTGCTACAAACTTTATTGGAGATGGTGATAAGAATTGGGTTAGTGAAAATCAAAGATGGATTGAAGAGCAGCAAGCCTAAAAATACATAGCCCAGCAAGATACATGGCCTGTTGTAGCTAGTTTTGATAAGTAAGAGTTTGTCGCACAGGGAAAGTTGATTTAAAGCTCCAAGGGAGATATCTTTAGTAGGTCGTGCAGATCTGGCTACAGATCTGGCAATCCTAAAGGGAAGGGGATTTATGGTCATTATAGTCCAAATTCTAAGGTAACTTAATGCCTAAACTACAGAAAGGGTTGAGAAGGGTGATGGAGGGTGAGAAAATAAATATAAAAGGGTGTGAAGTATGCTATTAGGTACAGATCTGATGGGTCTTATAACTCAGACTCAGATCTGCTGCTATAGAAATCCTATCCAATGGCTACATTATCACCAAAGAGGAGAAAGGATCCAACTCACTCCTGTGCCATGATCTAATCCCTGACGGATATAACGTGTCCACTTGAATGGTCACAGAATATCCAATAGGGGCACCACAATCCCGAGATGGGTCAGAATAAGTTTATCATTGTAGGCACTACTTCATCTAGGTTACAAGCTCCAGAATCCAAGTAGTGAGACTGTTGTTTGGGAGAGTAGACAATCAAGTGCTGGCCCTACCCTTTAGGGAGAAAGGAAAAAGCCTTAACCTAGTGGCTTCTGGTCCCAAACCAGCAATGGAGAATGTCGTGCACGGGGCTAAGAACTGGTCAATGTTCTTGTAAGGATCTTCCTTGCTAAGCCCATGGAAAGAGGGAAGCATTTGGATGATGGAGGTTTTAATCTCATAGTTTCCTTGAACATCTAGGAATTGAATGCCGAATGAAGAATTATAATCATCAGGAGCATTCAATTCCTTCAATGTTCTGGGTTGCTCTTCACCCATAACTGTTGTCTCAATTTCAATAGGGTGCTCAACTGTGGTGTGTCTTTGCCTTCTCGATCTTCTACCCCTTTCTACCTCAGGGATAGGAGGCTCTATTGTAGGACTGAAGGATTTCCTACCTAACAAGCACACACACCAACAGCAGGGAAGACTACTCGGAGATACATGGTACTTAACAAAATTACAACTATCCTAATCAACTGCTATGGAACTTTCAAAGGAGAAATAAACTAAGGTTTTGAGGATTAGATATGTGCATACAGAGGTAGCTAGACTCTCAGTGTAATTCTACTCTCCTTCTCTGCTACAATCTAGTTCTGCCAGAAAGATTTCAAATGTAAATCAGCATTATCAATTATTCACAAGTACAGCTGTCAAAGAATAAAGAATACAAAAATATAGGGTCTACTAATAGATCAAGTTTCCCCAGCGGGGGCACCAAAAACTTGTTGAGGTATTTTAAGTGCTTGCTACTAACTTTATTGGAAATGGTGATAAGAATTGGGTTAGTGAAAATCAAAGATGGATTGAAGAGCAGCAAGCCTAAAAATACACAGTCCTGCAAGATACATGGCCTGTTGTAGCTAGTTTTGATAAGTAAGAGTTTGTCCCACAGGGAAAGTTGATCTAAAGCTCCAAGGGAGCTATCTTTAGTAGGCCGTGCAGATCTGGCTACAGATCTGGCAATCCTAAAGGGAAGGGGATTTACGGCCATTATAGTCCAAATCCTAAGGTAACTTAATGCCTAAACTACAGAAAGGGTTGAGAAGGGTGATGGAGTGTGAGAAAATAAATATAAAAGGGTGCAAAGTATGCTATTAGGTACAAATCTGATGGGTCTTATAACATAGACTCAGATCTGCTGCTATAGAAATCCTATCCAATGGCTACATTATCACCAAACAGGAGAAAGGATCCAACTCACTCCTATGCCATGATCCAATCTCTTACGGCTATAACCTGTCCACCTGAATGGTCACAGACTATCCAATAGGGGCACCACAATCCAGAGATGGGTCAGAAAAAGTTTATCATTGTAGGCACTACTTAATCTAGGCTACAAGCTCAAGAATCCAAGTAGTGATACTGTTGTTTGGGAGAGTAGACAATCTAGTTCTGGCCCTGTCCTTTAGGGAGAAACGAAAAACCCTTAACCTAGTGGCTTCTGGTCCCAAACCAGTAATGGAGAATCTCGTGCACAGGGCCAAGAACTGGTCAATGTTCTTGTAAGGGTCTTCCTTGCTAAGCCCATGGAAAGAGGGAAGCATTTGGATGATGGAGGTTTTAATCTCATAGTTTCCGTAAACATCTGGGAATTGAATGCTGAATGGAGAATTTTAATCATCAGGAGCATTCAATTCCTTCAATGTTCTGGGTTCCTCTTAACCCATAACTGTTGTCTCAATTTCAATAGGGGGCTCGACTGTGGTGTGTCTGTGCCTTCTCGATCTTCTACCCCTTTCCATCTCAGGGATAGGAGGCTCTATTGTTGGATCGAAGGATCTCCTTCCTAACCTGCACACACAACAACAGCAGGGAAGACTACTCGCAGACACATTGCACTGCACAAAATTACAACTATCCTCATCAACTGCTATGGAACTTTCAAAGGAAAAATAAACTAAGGTTTTGAGGATTAGATATGTGCATGCAGAGGTAGCTAGACTCTCAGTGTAATTCTACTCTCCGTCTCTGCTACAATCTAGATCTGCAAGAAAGATTTCAAATGTAAATCAGTAGTATCAATTATTCACAAGTACAGCTATCAAAGAATAAAGAATACAAAAATATGGGATCTACTAATAGATCAAGGTTCCCCGGCTGCGGCACCAAAAACTTGTTGAGGTATTTTAAGTGCTTGCTACTAACTTTATTGGAGATGGTGATAAGAATTGGGTTAGTGAAAATCAAAGATGGATTGAAGAGCAGCAAGCCTAAAAATACACAGTCCTGCAAGATACATGGCCTGTTGTAGCTAGTTTTGATAAGTAATAGTTCGTCCCACAGGGAAAGTTGATCTAAAGCTCCAAGGGAGCTATCTTTAGTAGGTCGTGCAGATCTGGCTACAGATCTGGCAATCCTAAAGGGAAGGGGATTTATGGCCATTATAGTCCAAATCCTAAGGTAACTTAATGCCTAAACTACAGAAATGGTTGAGAAGGGTGACGGGGTGTGAGAAAATAAATATAAAAGGGTGCGAAGTATGCTATTAGGTACAGATCTGATGGGTCTTATAACTCAGACTCAGATCTGCTGCTATAGAAATCCTATCCAATGGCTACATTACCACCAAAGAGGAGAAAGGATCCAACTCACTCCTATGCCATGATCCAATCTCTTACAGCTATAACCTGTCCACTTGAATGGTCACAGACTATCCAATAGGGGCACCACAATCCAGAGATGGGTCAGAAAAAGTTTATCATTGTAGGCACTACTTAATCTAGGCTACAAGCTCAAGAATCCAAGTAGTGATACTGTTGTTTGGGAGAGTAGACAATCCCGTGCTGGCCCTGTCCTTTAGGGAGAAAGGAAAAAGCCTTAACCTAGTGGCTTCTGGTCCCAAACAAGTAATGGGGAATGTCGTGTACAGGGCCAAGAACTGGTCAATGTTCTTGTAAGGGTCTTCCATGCTAAGCCAATGGAAAGAGGGAAGCATTTGGATGATGGAGGTTTTAATGTCATAGTTTCCCTAAACATCTGGGAATCGAATGCTGAATGGAGAATTATAATCATCAGGAGCATTCAATTCCTTCAATGTTCTGGGTTGCACTTCACCCATAACTGTTGTCTCAATTTCAATAGGGGGCTCGACTGTGGTGTGTCTGTGCCTTCTCGATCTTCTAACCCTTTCTATCTCAGGGATAGGAGGCTCAAATGTAGGACTGAAGGATCTCCTTCCTAACATGCACACACACCAATAGCAGGGAAGACTACTCGCAGACACATTGCACTTAACAAAATTCCAACTATCCTAATCAACTGCTATGGAACTTTCAAAGGAGAAATAAACTAAGGTTTTGAGGATTAGATATGTGCATACAGAGGTAGCTAGACTCTCAGTGTAATTCTACTCTCCTTCTCTGCTACAATCTAGATCTGCAAGAAAGATTTCAAATGTAAATCAGTAGTATCAATTATTCACAAGTACAGCTATCAAAGAATAAATAATACAAAAATATAGCGTCTACTAATAGATCAAGGTTCCCCGGCGGCGGCACCAAAACCTTGTTGAGGTATTTTAAGTGCTTGCTACTAACTTTATTGGAGATGGTGATAAGAATTGGATTAGTGAAAATCAAAGATGGATTGAAGAGCAGCAAGCCTAAAAATACACAGTCCAGCAAGATACATGGCCCGTTGTAGATAGTTTTGATAAGTAAGAGTTTGTCGCACAGGGAAAGTTGATTTAAAGCTCCAAGGGAGATATCTTTAGTAGGCCGTGCAGATCTGGCTACAGATCTGGCAATCCTAAAGGGAAGGGGATTTATGGTCATTCTAGTACAAATCCTAAGGTAACTTAATGCCTAAACTACAGAAAGCGTTGAGAAGGGTGACGGAGTGTGAGAAAATAAATATAAAAGGGTGCCAAGTATGCTATTAGGTACAGATCTGATGGGTCTTATAACTCAGGCTCAGAGCTGGTGCTATAGAAATCCTATCCAATGGCTACATTATCACCAAAGAGGAGAAAGGATGCAACTCACTCCTATGCCATGATCCAATCTCTTACGGCTATAACCAGCCCACTTGAATGGTCACAGACTATCCAATAGGGGCACAACAATCCAGAGACGGGTCAGAATAAGTTTATCATTGTAGGCACTACTTCATCTAGGCTACAAGCTCAAGAACCCAAGTAGTGATACTGTTGTTTGGGAGAGTAGACAATCAAGTGCTGGCCCTGCCCTTTAGGGAGAAAGGAAAAAGCCTTAACCTAGTGGCTTCTGGTCCCAAACCAGCAATGGAGAATGTCGTGCACGGGGCCAAGAACTGGTCAATGTTCTTGTAAGGATCTTCCTTGCTAACCCCATGGAAAGAGGGAAGCATTTGGATGATGGAGGTTTTAATCTCATAGTTTCCGTGAACATCTAGGAATTGAATGCCGAATGAAGAATTATAATCATCAGGAGCATTCAATTCCTTCAATGTTCTGGGTTGCTCTTCACCCATAACTGCTGTCTCAATTTCAATAGGGGGCTCAACTGTGGTGTGTCTTTGCCTTCTCGATCTTCTACCCCTTTGTACCTAAGGGATAGGAGGCTCTAATGTAGGACTGAAGGATTTCCTTCCTAACAAGCACACACACCAATAGCAGGGAAGACTACTCGGAGATACATGGCACTTAACAAAATTACAACTATCCTAATCAACTGCTATGGAACTTTCAAAGTAGAAATAAACAAAGGTTTTGAGGATTAGATATGTGCATACAGAGGTAGCTATACTCTCAATGTAATTCTACTCTCCTTCTCTGCTACAATCTAGTTCTGCAAGAAAGATTTCAAATGTAAATCAGCATTATCAATTATTCACAAGTACAGCTGTCAAAGAATAAAGAATACAAAAATATAGGGTCTACTAATAGATCAAGGTTCCCCGGCGGCGGCACCAAAAAATTGTTGAGGTATTTTAAGTGCTTGCTACTAACTTTATTGGAGATGGTGATAAGAATTGGGTTAGTGAAAATCAAAGATGGATTGAAGAGCAGCAAGCCTAAAAATACACAGTCCTGCAAGATACATGGCCTGTTGTAGCTAGTTTTGATAAGTAATAGTTTGTCCCACAGGGAAAGTTGATCTAAAGCTCCAAGGGAGCTATCTTTAGTAGGCCGTGCAGATCTGGCTATAGATCTGGCAATCCTAAAGGGAATGGGATTTATGGCCATTATAGTCCAAATCCTAAGGTAACTTAATGCCTAAACTACAGAAATGGTTGATAAGGGTGACGGGGTGTGAGAAAATAAATATAAAAGGGTGCGAAGTATGCTATTAGGTACAGATCTGACGGGTCTTATAACTCAGACTCAGATCTGCTGCTATAGAAATCCTATCCAATGGCTACATTATCACCAAAGAGGAGAAAGGATCCAACTCACTCCTATGCCATGATCCAATCTCTTACAGCTATAACCTGTCCACTTGAATGGTCACAGACTATCCAATAGGGGCACCACAATCCAGAGATGGGTCAGAAAAAGTTTATCATTGTAGGCACTACTTAATCTAGGCTACAAGCTCAAGAATCCAAGTAGTGATACTGTTGTTTGGGAGAGTAGACAATCCCGTGCTGGCCCTGTCCTTTAGGGAGAAAGGAAAACGCCTTAATCTAGTGGCTTCTGGTCAGAAACCAGTGATGGAGAATGTCGTGTACAGGGCCAAGAACTGGTCAATGTTCTTGTAAGGGTCTTCCATGCTAAGCCCATGGAAAGAGGGAAGCATTTGGATGATGGAGGTTTTAATGTCATAGTTTCCCTAAACATCTGGGAATTGAATGCTGAATGGAGAATTATAATCATCAGGAGCATTCAATTCCTTCAATGTTCTGGGTTGCACTTCACCCATAACTGTTGTCTCAATTTCAATAGGGGGATCGACTGTGGTGTGTCTGTGCCTTCTCGATCTTCTAACCCTTTCTATCTCAGGAATTGGAGGCTCTAATGTAGGACTGAAGGATCTCCTTCCTAACATGCACACACACCAATAGCGGGGAAGACTACTCGCAGACACATTGCACTTAACAAAATTCCAACTATCCTAATCAACTGCTATGGAACTTTCAAAGGAGAAATAAACTAAGGTTTTGAGGATTAGATATGTGCATACAGAGGTAGCTAGACTCTCAGTGTAATTCTACTCTCCTTCTCTGCTACATTCTAGATCTGCAAGAAAGATTTCAAATGTAAATCAGTAGTATCAATTATTCACAAGTACAACTATCAAAGAATAAATAATACAAAAATATAGCGTCTACTAATAGATCAAGGTTCCCCGGCGGCGGCACCAAAACCTTGTTGAGGTATTTTAAGTGCTTGCGACTAACTTTATTGGAGATGGTGATAAGAATTGGATTAGTGAAAATCAAAGATGGATTGAAGAGCAGCAAGCCTAAAAATACACAGTCCAGCAAGATACATGGCCCGTTGTAGATAGTTTTGATAAGTAAGAGTTTGTCGCACAGGGAAAGTTGATTTAAAGCTCCAAGGGAGATATCTTTAGTAGGCCGTGCAGATCTGGCAATCCTAAAGGGAAGGGGATTTATGGTCATTCTAGTACAATTCCTAAGGTAACTTAATGCCTAAACTACAGAAAGGGTTGAGAAGGGTGACGGAGTGTGAGAAAATAAATATAAAAGGGTGCCAAGTATGCTATTAGGTACAGATCTGATGGGTCTTATAACTCAGGCTCAGATCTGGTGCTATAGAAATCCTATCCAATGGCTACATTATCACCAAAGAGGAGAAAGGATCCAACTCACTCCTGTGCCATGATGCAATCTCTTACGGCTATAACCAGCCCACTTGAATGGTCATAGACTATCCAATAGGGGCACCACAATCCAGAGATGGGTCAGAATAAGTTTATCATTGTAGGCACTACTTCATCTAGGCAACAAGCTCAAGAATCCAAGTAGTGATACTGTTGTTTAGGAGAGTAGACAATCCAGTGCTAGCCCTGTCCTTTAGGGAGAAAGGAAAAAGCCTTAACCTAGTGGTTCTGGTCCCAAACCAGCAATGGAGAATGTCGTGAATAGGGCCAAGAACTGGTCAATGTTCTTGTAAGGGTCTTCCTTGCTAAGCCCATGGAAAGAGGGAAGCATTTGGATGATGGAGGTTTTAATCTCATAGTTTCCCTGAACATCTGGGAATTGAATGCTGAATGGAGAATTATAATCATCAGGAGCATTCAATTCCTTCAATGTTCTGGGTTGCACTCGACTGTGGTGTGTCTGTGCCTTCTCGGTCTTCTACCCCTTTCTATCTCAGGGATAGGAGGCACTAATGTAGGACTTAAGGTTCTCCTTCCTAACATGCACACACACCAACAGCAGGGAAGACTACTCGCAGACACATTGCACTGCACAAAATTACAACTATCGACATCAACTGCAATGGAACTTTCAAAGGAGAAATAAACTAAGGTTTTGAGGATTAGATATGTGCATGCAGAGGTAGCTAGACTCTCAGTGTAATTCTACTCTCCTTCTCTGCTACAATCTAGATCTGCAAGAAAGATTTCAAATGTAAATCAGTAGTATCAATTATTCACAAGTACAGCTATCAAAGAATAAATAATACAAAAATATAGGGTCTACTAATATATCAAGGTTCCCCGGCGGCGGCACCAAAAACTTGTTGAGGTATTTTAAGTGCTTGCTACAAACTTTATTGGAGATGGTGATAAGAATTGGGTTAGTGAAAATCAAAGATGGATTGAAGAGCAGCAAGCCTAAAAATTCCCAGTCCTGCAAGATACATGTCCTGTTGTAGCTAGTTTTGATAAGTAAGAGTTTGTCGCACAGGGAAGGTTGATTTAAAGCTCCAAGGGAGATATCTTTAGTAGGCCGTGCACATCTGGCTACAGATCTGGCAATCCTAAAGGGAAGGGGATTTATGGTCATTCTAGTTCAAATCCTAAGGTAACTTAATGCCTAAACTACAGAAAGGGTTGAGAAGGGTGACGGAGTGTGAGAAAATAAATATAAAAGGGTGCCAAGTATGCTATTAGGTACAGATCTGATGGGTCTTATAACTTAGGCTCAGAGCTGGTGCTATAGAAATCCTATCCAATGGCTACATTATCACCAAAGAGGTGAAAGGATGCAACTCACTCCTGCGCCATGATCCAATCTCTTACGGCTATAACCAGCCCACTTGGATGGTCACAGACTATCCAATAGGGGCACCACAATCCAGAGACGGGTCAGAATAAGTTTATCATTGTAGGCACTACTTCATCTAGGCTACAAGCTCAAGAACCCAAGTAGTGATACTGTTGTTTGGGAGAGTAGACAATCCAGTGCTAGCCCTGCCCTTTGGGGAGAAAGGAAAAAGCCTTAACCTAGTGGCTTCTGGTCCCAAACCAGCAATGGAGAATGTCGTGCATAGGGCCAAGAACTGGTCAATGTTCTTGCAAGGGTCTTCCTTGCTAAGCCCATGGAAAGAGGGAAGCATTTGGATGATGGAGGTTTTAATCTCATAGTTTCCCTGAACATCTGGGAATTGAATGCTGAATGGAGAATTATAATCATCAGGAGCATTCAATTCCTTCAATGTTCTGGGTTGCACTTCACCCATAACTGTTGTCTCAATTTCAATAGGGGGTTCGACTGTGGTGTGTCTGTACCTTCTCGATCTTCTACCCCTTTCTATCTCAGGGATAGGAGGCACTAATGTAGGACTTAAGGTTCTCCTTCCTAACATGCACACACACCAACAGCAGGGAAGACTACTCGCAGACACATTGCACTTAAGAAAATTACAACTATCCTAATCAACTGCTATGGAACTTTCAAAGGAGAAATAAACTATGGTATTGAGGATTAGATATGTGCATACAGAGGAAGCTAGACTCTCAGTGTAATTCTACTCTCCTTCTCTACTACAATCTAGATCTGCAAGAAAGATTTCAAATGTAAATCGGGAGTATCAATTATTCACAAGTACACCTATCAAAGAATAAAGAATACAAAAATATGGGGTCTACTAATAGATCAAGGTTCCCCGGCGGCGGCACCCAAAACTTGTTGAGGTATTTTAAGTGCTTGCTACTAACATTATTGGAGATGGTGATAAGAATTGGGTTAGTGAAAATCAAAGATGGATTGAAGAGCAGCAAGCCTAAAATTACACAGTCCTGCAAGATACATGGCCTGTTGTAGCTAGTTTTGATAAGTAATAGTTTGTCCCACAGGGAAAGTTGATCTAAAGCTCCAAGGGAGCTATCTTTAGTAGGCCGTGCAGATCTGGCTACAGATTTGGCAATCCTAAAGGGAACGGGATTAATGGCCATTATAGTCCAAATCCTAAGGTAACTTAATGCCTAAACTACAGAAAGGGTTGAGAAGGGTGATGGAGGGTGAGTAAATAAATATAAAAGGGTGTGAAGTATGCTATTAGGTATAGATCTGATGGGTCTTATAATTCAGACTCAGATCTGCTGCTATAGAAATCCTATCCAATGGCTACATTATCACCAAAGAGGAGAAAGGATCCAACTCACTCCTGTGCCATGATCTAATCCCTTACGGATATAACGTGTCCACTTGAATGGTCACAGAATATCAAATAGGGGCACCACAATCCAGAGATGGGTCAGAATAAGTTTATCATTGTAGGCACTACTTCATCTAGGTTACAAGCTCAAGAATCCAAGTAGTGATACTGTTGTTTAGGAGAGTAGACAATCAAGTGCTGGCCCTGCCCTTTAGGGAGAAAGGAAAAAGCCTTAACCTAGTGGCTTCTGGTCCCAAACCAGCAATGGAGAATGTCGTGCACGGGGCCAAGAACTGGTCAATGTTCTTGTAAGGATCTTCCTTGCTAAGCCCATGGAAAGAGGGAAGCATTTGGATGATGGAGGTTTTAATCTCATAGTTTCCGTGAACATCTAGGAATTGAATGCCGAATGAAGAATTATAATCATCAGGAGCATTCAATTCCTTCAATGTTCTGGGTTGCTCTTCACCCATTACTGCTGTCTCAATTTCAATAGGGGGCTCAACTGTGGTGTGTCTTTGCCTTCTCGATCTTCTACCCCTTTCTACCTCAGGGATAGGAGGCTCTAATGTAGGACTGAAGGATTTCCTTCCTAACAAGCTCACACACCAACAGCGGGGAAGACTACTCGGAGATACATGGCACTTAACAAAATTACAACTATCCTAATCAACTGCTATGGAACTTTCAAAGGAGAAATAAACAAAGGTTTTGAGGATTAGATATGTGCATACAGAGGTAGCTATACTCTCAGTGTAATTCTACTCTCCTTCTCTGCTACAATCTAGTTCTGCAAGAAAGATTTCCAATGTAAATCAGCATTATCAATTATTCACAAGTACAGCTGTCAAAGAATAAAGAATACAAAAATATAGGGTCTAATAATAGATCAAGGTTCCCCGGCGGCGGCACCAAAAAATTGTTGAGGTATTTTAAGTGCTTGCTACTAACTTTATTGGAGATGGTGATAAGAATTGGGTTAGTGAAAATCAAAGATGGATTGAAGAGCAGCAAGCCTAAAAATACACAGTCCTACAAGATACATGGCCTGTTGTAGCTAGTTTTGATAAGTAAGAGTTTGTCCCATAGGGAAAGTTGATCTAAAGCTCCAAGGGAGCTATCTTTAGTAGGCCGTGCAGATCTGGCTATAGATCTGGCAATCCTAAAGGGAATGGGATTTATGGCCATTATAGTCCAAATCCTAAGGTAACTTAATGCCTAAACTACAGAAAGGGTTGAGAAGGGTGATGGAGTGTGAGAAAATAAATATAAAAGGGTGGAAAGTATGCTATTAGGTACAGATCTGATGGGTCTTATAACTTAGACTCAGATCTGCTGCTATAGAAATCCTATCCAATGGCTACATGATCACCAAAGAGGAGAAAGGATCCAACTCACTCCTATGCCATGATCCAATCTCTTACGGCTATAACCTGTCCACTTGAATGGTCACAGACTATTCAATAGGGGCACCACAATCCAGAGATGGGTCAGAAAAAGTTTATCATTGTAGGCACTACTTCAACTAGGCTACAAGCTCAAGAATCCCAGTAGTGATACTGTTGTTTGGGAGAGTAGACAATCTAGTGCAGGCCCTGTCCTTTAGGGAGAAAGGAAAAACCCTTAACCTAGTGGCTTCTGGTCCCAAACCAGTAATGGAGAATCTCGTGCACAGGGCCAAGAACTGGTCAATGTTCTTGTAAGGTTCTTCCTTGCTAAGCCCATGGAAAGAGGGAAGCATTTGGATGATGGAGGTTTTAATCTCAGAGTTTCCGTAAACATCTGGGAATTGAATGTTGAATGGAGAATTATAATCATCAGGAACATTCAATTCCCTCAATGTTCTGGGTTCCTCTTAACCCATAACTGTTGTCTCAATTTCAATAGGGGGCTCGACTGTGGTGTGTCTGTGCCTTCTCGATCTTCTACCCCTTTCTATCTCAGGGATAAGAGGCTCTATTGCTGGATAGAAGGATCTCCTTCCTAACATGCACACACACCAACAGCAGGGAAGACTACTCGCAGACACATTGCACTGTACAAAATTACAACTATCCTCATCAACTGCTATGGAACTTTCAAAGGAGAAATAAACTAAGGTTTTGAGGATTAGATATGTGCATGCAGAGGTAGCTAGACTCTCAGTGTAATTCTACTCTCCTTCTCTGCTACAATCTAGATCTGCAAGAAAGATTTCAAATGTAAATCAGTAGTATCAATTAATCACAAGTACAGCTATCAAAGAATAAAGAATACAAAAATATGGGGTCTACTAATAGATCAAGGTTCCCCGGCGGCGGCACCCAAAACTTGTTGAGGTATTTTAAGTGCTTGCTACTAACTTTATTGGAGATGGTGATAAGAATTGGGTTAGTGAAAATCAAAGATGGATTGAAGAGCAGCAAGCCTAAAAATACACAGTCCTGCAAGATACATGGCCTGTTGTAGCTAGTTTTGATAAGTAATAGTTTGTCCCACAGGGAAAGTTGATCTAAAGCTCCAAGGGAGCTATCTTTAGTATGCCGTGCAGATCTGGCTACAGATCTGGCAATCCTAAAGGGAAGGGGATTAATGGCGATTATAGTCCAAATCCTAAGGTAACTTAATGCCTAAACTACAGAAACGGTTGAGAAGGGTGACGGGGAGTGAGAAAATAAATATAAAATGGTGCGAAGTATGCTATTAGGTACAGATCTGATGGGTCTTATAACTCAGACTCAGATCTGCTGCTATAGAAATCCTATCCAATGGCTACATTATCACCAAAGAGGAGAAAAGATCCAACTCACTCCTATGCCATGACGCAATCTCTTACGGCTATAACCTGTCCACTTGAATGGTCACAGACTATCCAATAGGGGCACCACAATCCAGAGATGGGTCAGAAAAAGTTTATCATTGTAGGCACTACTTAATCTAGGCTACAAGCTCAAGAATCCAAGTTGTGATACTGTTGTTTGGGAGAGTAGACAATCCAGTGCTGGCCCTGTCCTTTAGGGAGAAAGGAAAAAGCTTTAACCTAGTGGCTTCTGGTCCCAAACCAGTAATGGAGAATGTCGTGTACAGGGCCAAGAACTGGTCAATGTTCTTGTAAGTGTCTTCCTTGCTAAGCCCATGGAAAGAGGGAAGCATTTGGATGATGGAGGTTTTAATGTCATAGTTTCCCTAAACATCTGGGAATTGAATGCTGAATGGAGAATTATAATCATCAGGAGCATTCAATTCCTTCAATGTTCTCGGTTGCACTTCACCCATAACTGTTGTCTCAATTTCAATAGGGGGCTCGACTGTGGTGTGTCTGTGCCTTCTCGATCTTCTACCCCTTCCTATCTCAGGCATAGGAGGCACTAATGTAGGACTTAAAGTTCTCCTTCCTAACATGCACACACACCAACAGCAGGGAAGACTACTCGCAGACACATTGCACTTAACAAAATTCCAACTATCCTAATCAACTGCTATGGAACTTTCAAAGGAGCAATAAACTAAGGTTTTGAGGATTAGATATGTGCATACAGAGGTAGCTAGACTCTTAGTGTAATTCTACTCTCCTTCTCTGCTACAATCTAGATCTGCAAGAAAGATTTCAAATGTAAATCAGTAGTATTAATTATTCACAAGTACAACTATCAAAGAATAAAGAATACAAAATTATAGGGTCTACTAATAGATCAAGGTTCCCCGGCGGCGGCACCAAAAACTTGTTGAGGTATTTTAAGTGCTTGCTACTAACTTTATTGGAGATGGTGATAACAATTGTGTTAGTGAAAATCAAAGATGGATTGAAGAGCAGCAAGCCTAAAAATACACAGTCCTGCAAGATACATGGCCTGTTGTAGCAAGTTTTGATAAGTAAGAGTTTGTCCCACAGGGAAAGTTGATCTAAAGCTCCAAGGGAGCTATCTTTAGTAGGCCGTGCAGATCTGGCTACAGATCTGGCAATCCTGAAGGGAAGGGGATTTATGGCCATTATAGTCCAAATCCTAAGGTAACTTAATGCCTAAACTACAGAAAGGGTTGAGAAGGGTGATGGAGTGTGAGAAAATAAATATAAAAGGGTGCAAAGTATGCTATTAGGTACAGGTCTGATGGGTCTTATAACTTAGACTCCGATCTGCTGCTATAGAAATCCTATCCAATGGCTACATTATCACCAAAGAGGAGAAATGATCCAACTCACTCCTATGCCATGATCCAATCTCTTACGGCTATAACCTGTCCACTTGAATGGTCACAAACTATCCAATCGGGGCACCACAATCCAGAGATGGGTCAGTAAAAGTTTATCATTGTAGGCTCTACTTAATCTAGGCAACAAGCTCAAGAATCCAAGTAGTGATACTGTTGTTTGGGAGAGTAGACAATCCAGTGCTGGCCCTGTCCTTTAGGGAGAAAGGAAAAAGCCTTAACCTAGTGGCTTCTGGTCCCAAACCAGTAATGGAGAATGCCGTGCACAGGGCCAAGAACAGGTCAATGTTCTTGTAAGGGTCTTCCTTGCTAAGCCCATGGAAAGAGGGAAGCATTTGGATGATGGAGGTTTTAATGTCGTAGTTTCCCTAAACATCAGGGAATCGAATGCTGAATGGAGAATTATAATCATCAGGAGCATTCATTTCCTTCAATGTTCTGGGTTGCACTTCACCCATAACTGTTGTCTCAATTTCAATAGGGGGCTCGACTGTGGTGTGTCTGTGCCTTCTCGATCTTCTAACCCTTTCTATCTCAGGGATAGGAGGCTCTAATGTAGGACTGAAGGATCTCCTTCCTAACATGCACACACACCAACAGCAGGGAAGACTACTCGCAGACACATTGCACTAAACAAAATTCCAACTATCCTAATCAACTGCTATGGAACTTTCAAAGGAGAAATAAACTAAGGTTTTGAGGATTAGATATGTGCATACAGAGGTAGCTAGACTCTCAGTGTAATTCTACTCTCCTTCTCTGCTACAATCTTGATCTGCAAGAAAGATTTCAAATGTAAATCAGTAGTATCAATTATTCACAAGTACAGCTATCAAAGAATAAAGAATACAAAAATATAGGGTCTACTAATAGATCAAGGTTCCCCGGCGGCGGCACCAAAAACTTGTTGAGGTATTTTAAGTGCTTGCTACTAACTTTATTGGAGATGGTGATAACAATTGGGTTAGTGAAAATCAAAGATGGATTGAAGAGCAGCAAGCCTAAAAATACACAGTCCTGCAAGATACATGGACTGTTGTAGCAAGTTTTGATAAGTAAGAGTTTGTCCCACAGGGAAAGTAGATCTAAAGCTCCAAGGGAGCTATCTTTGGTAGGCCTTGTTGTTCTGCCTACAGATCTGGCAATCCTAAAGGGAAGGGGATTTATGGTCATTATAGTCCAAATCCTAAGGTAACTTAATGCCTAAACTACAGAAAAGGTTGAGAAGGGTGATGGAGGGTGAGAAAATAAATATAAAAGGGTGTGAAGTATGCTATTAGGTACAGATCTGATGGGTCTTATAACTCAGACTCAGATCTGCTGTTATAGAAATCCTATCGAATGGCTACATTGTCACCAAAGAGGAGAAAGGATCCAACTCACTCCTCTGCCATGATCTAATCCCTTACGGCTATAACGTGTCCACTTGAATGGTCACAGAATATCCAATAGGGGCACCACAATCCAGAGATGGGTCAGAATAAGTTTATCATTGTAGGCACTACTTCATCTAGGCTACAAGCTCAAGAATCCAAGTAGTGATACTGTTGTCCGGGAGAGTAGACAATGAGGTGCTGGCCCTGTCCTTTAGGGAGAAAGGAAAAAGCCTTAACCTAGTGGCTTCTGGTCCCAAACCAGCAATGGAGAATGTCGTGCACAGGGCCAAGAACTGGTCAATGTTCTTGTAAGGGTCTTCCTTGCTAAGCCCAAGGAAAGAGGGAAGCATTTGGATGATGGAGGTTTTAATCTCATAGTTTCCCTAAACATCTAGGAATTGAATGCCGAATGAAGAGTTATAATCATCAGGAGCATTCAATTCCTTCAATGTTCTGGGTTGCTCTTCACCCATCACTGCTGTCTTAATTTCAAAAGGGGGCTCAACTGTGGTGTGTCTTTGCCTTCTCGATCTTCTACCCCTTTCTACCTCAAGGATAGGAGGCTCTAATGTTGGACTGAAGGATTTCCTTGCTAACAGGCACACACACCAACAGCAGGAAAGACTACTCGGAGATACATGGCACTTAATAAAATTACAACTATCCTAATCAACTGCTCTGGAACTTTCAAAGGAGAAATAAACTAAGGTTTTGAGGATTAGATATGTGCATACAGAGGTAGCTAGACTCTCAGTGTAATTCTACTCTCCTTCTCTGCTACAATCTAGTTCTGCAAGAAAGATTTCAAATGTAAGTCAGCATTATCAATTATTCACAAGTACAGCTGTCAAAGAATAAACAATACAAAAATATAGGGTCTACTAATAGATCAAGGTTCCCCGGCGGCAGCACCAAATACTTGTTGAGGTATTTTAAGTGCTTGCTAGTAACTTTTTTGGAGATGGCGATAAGAATTGGGTTAGTGAAAATCAAAGACAGATTGAAGAGCAGCAAGCCTAAAAATACACAGTCCTGCAAGATACATGGCCTGTTGTAGCTAGTTTTGATAAGTAAGAGTTTGTCCCACAGGGAAAGTTGATCTAAAGCTCCAAGGGAGCTATCTTTAGTAGGTCGTGTAGATCTGGCTACAGATCTAGCAATCCTAAAGGGAAGGGGATTTATGGCCATTATAGTCCAAATCCTAAGGTAATTTAATGCCTAAACTACGGAAAGGGTTGAGAAGGGTGATGGAGTGTGAGAAAATAAATATAAAAGGGTGCAAAGTATGCTTTAGGTACAGATCTGATGGGTCTTATAACTTAGACTCCGATCTGCTGCTATAGAAATCCTATCCAATGGCTACATTATCCCCAAAGAGGAGAAAGGATCCAACTGACTCCTATGCCATGATCCAATCTCTTACGGCTATAACCTGTCCACTTGAATGGTCACAGACTATCCAATCGGGGCACCACAATCCAGAGATTGGTCAGAAAAAATTTATCATTGTAGGCACTACTTAATCTAGGCTACAAGCTCAAGAATCCAAGTAGTGATACTGTTGTTTGGGAGAGTAGACAATCCAGTGCTGGCCCTGTCCTTTAGGGAGAAAGGAAAAAGCCTTAACCTAGTGGCTTCTGGTCCCAAACCAGTAATGGAGAATGTCGCATGTACAAGAATCGTCAATGTTCTTGTAATGGTCTTCCTTGCTAAGCCCATGGAAAGAGGGAAGCATTTGGATGATGGAGGTTTTAATCTCATAGTTTCCCTAAACATCAGGGAATTGAATGCTGAATGGAGAATTATAATCATCAGGAGCATTCAACTCCTTCAATGTTCTGGGTTGCACTTCACCCATAACTGTTGTCTCAATTTCAATAGGGGGCTCGACTGTGATGTGTCTGTGCCTTCTCGATCTTCTAACCCTTTCTATCTCAGGGATAGGAGGCTCTAATGTAGGACTGAAGGATCTCCTTCCTAACATGCACACACACCAACAGCAGGGAAGACTACTCGCAGACACATTGCACTTAACAGAATTCCAACTATCCTAATCAACAGTTATGGAACCTTCAAAGGAGAAATAAACTAAGGTTTTGAGGATTAGATATGTGCATACAGAGGTAGCTAGACTCTCAGTGTAATTCTACTCTCCTTCTCTGCTACAGTCTAGATCTGCAAGAAAGATTTCAAATGTAAATCAGTAGTATCAATTATTCACAAGTACAGCTATCAAAGATTAAATAATACAAAAATATAGGGTCTATTAATAGATCAAGGTTCCCCGGCGGCGGCACCAAAAACTTGTTAAGGTATTTTAAGTGCTTGCTACTAACTTTATTGGAGATGGTGATAAGAATTGGGTTAGTGAAAATCAAAGATGGATTGAAGAGCAGCAAGCCTAAAAATACACAGTCCTGCAAGATACATGGCCTGTTTTGATAAGTAAGAGTTTGTCGCATAGGGAAAGTTGATTTAAAGCTCCAAGGGAGCTATCTTTAGTAGGCCGTGCAGATCTGGCTACAAATCTGGCAATCCTAAAGGGAAGGGGATTTATGGTCATTCTAGTACAAATCCTAAGGTAACTTAATGCCTAAACTACAGAAAGGGTTGAGAAGGGTGACGGAGTGTGAGAAAATTAATATAAAAGGGTGCCAAGTATGCTATTAGGTACAGATCTGATGGGTCTTATAACTCAGGCTCAGATCTGGTGCTATAGAAATCCTTTCCAATGGCTACATTATCACCAAAGAGGAGAAAGGATCCAACTCACTCCTGTGCCATGATCCAATGTGTTACGGCTATAACCCGACCACTTGAATGGTCACAGACTATCCAATAGGGGCACCACAATCCAGAGATGGGTCAGAATAAGTTTATCATTGTAGGCACTACTTCATCTAGGCTACAAGCTCAAGAATCCAAGTAGTGATACTGTTGTTTGGGAGAGTAGACAATCCAGTGCTGGCCCTGTCCTTTAGGGAGAAAGGAAAAAGCCTTAACCTAGTGGCTTCTGGTCCCAAACCAGTAATGGAGAATGTCGTGCATAGGGCCAAGAACTGGTCAATGTTCTTGTAAGGGTCTTCCTTGCTAAGCCCATGGAAAGACGGAAGCTTTTGGATGATGGAGGTTTTAATCTCATAGTTTCCCTGAACATCTGGGAATTGAATGCTGAATGGAGAATTATAATCATCAGGAGTATTCAATTCCTTCAATGTTCTGGGTTGCACTTCACCCATAACTGTTGTCTCAATTTCAATAGGGGGCTCGACTGTGGTGTGTCTGTGCCTTCTCGATCTTCTACCCCTTTCTATCTCAGGGATAGGAGGCTCTAATGTTGGACCGAAGGATCTCCTTCCTAACATGCACACACACCAACAGCAGGGAAGACTACTCGCAGACACATTGCACAGTACAAAATTACAACTATCCTCATCAACTGCTATGGAACTTTTAAAGGAGAAATAAACTTAGGTTTTGAGGATTAGATATGTGCATACATAGGTAGCGCGACTCTCAGTGTAATTCTACTCTCCTTCTCTGCTACAATCTAGATCTGCAAGAAAGATTTCAAATGTAAATCAGTAGTATCAATTATTCACAAGTACAGCTATCAAAGAATAAAGAATACAAAAATATAGGGTCTACTAATAGATCAAGGTTCCCCGACGGCAGCACCCAAAACTTGTTGAGGTATTTTAAGTGCTTGCTACTAACTTTATTGGAGATGGTGATAAGAATTGGGTTAGTGAAAATCAAAGATGGATTGAAGAGCAGCAAGCCTAAAAATACACAGTCCTGCAAGATACATGGCCTGTTGTAGCTAGTTTTGATAAGTAATAGTTTGTCCCACAGGGAAAGTTGATCTAAAGCTCCAAGGGAGCTATCTTTAGTAGGTCGTGCTGATCTGGCTACAGATCTGGCAATCCTAAAGGGAAGGGGGTTTATGGCCATTATAGTCCAAATCCTAAGGTAACTTAATGCCTAAACTACAGAAACGGTTGAGAAGGGTGACGGGGTGTGAGAAAATAAATATAAAAGAGTGCGAAGTATGCTATTAGGTGTAGATCTGATGGGTCTTATAACTCAGACTCAGATCTGCTGATATAGAAATCCTATCCAATGGCTACATTATCACCAAAGAGGAGAAAGGATCCAACTCACTCCAATGCCATGATCCAATCTCTTATGGCTATAACCTGTCCACTTGAATGGTCACAGACTATCCAATAGGGGCACCACAATCCAGAGATGGGTCAGAAAAAGTTTATCATTGTAGGCACTACTTAATCTAGGCTACAAGCTCAAGAATCCAAGCAATGATAGTGTTGTTTGGCAGAGTAGACAATCCAGTGCTGGCCCTGTCCTTTAGAGAGAAAGGGAAAAGCCTTAACCTAGTGGCTTCTGGTCCCAAACCAGTAATGGAGAATGTCGTGCACAGGGTCAAGAACTGGTCAATGTTCTTGTAAGGATCTTCCTCGCTATGCCCATGGAAAGAGGGAAGCATTTGGATGATGGAGGTTTTAATGTCATAGTTTCCCTAAACATCTGGGAATTGAACGCTGAATGGAGAATTATAATCATCTGGAGCATTCAATTCCTTCAATGTTCTGGGTTGCACTTCACCCATAACTGTTGTCTCAATTTCAATTGGGGGCTCGGCTGTGGTGTGTCTGTGCCTTCTCGATCTTCTAACCCTTTCTATCTCAGGGATAGGAGGCTCTAATGTAGGACTGAAGGATCTCCTTCCTAACATGCACACACACCAACAGCAGGGAAGACTACTCGCAGACACATTGCACTTAACAAAATTCTAACTATCCTAATCAACTGCTATGGAACTTTCAAAGGAGAAATAAACTAAGGTTTTGAGGATTAGATATGTGCATACAGAGGTAGCTCGACTCTCAGTGTAATTCTACTCTCCTTCTCTGCTACAATCTAGATCTGCAAGAAAGATTTCAAATGTAATTCAGTAGTATCAATTATTCACAAGTACAGCTATCAAAGAATAAATAATACAAAAATATAGGGTCTACTAATAGATCAAGGTTCCCCGGCTGGCGGCACCAAAAACTTGTTGAGGTATTTTAAGTGCTTACTACTAACTTTATTGGAGATGGCGATAAGAATTGGGTTAGTGAAAATCAAAGATGGATTAAAGAGCAGCAAGCCTAAAAATACACAGTCCTGCAAGATACATGGCCTGTTGTAGCAATTTTCGATAAGTAAGAGTTTGTCCCACAGGGAAAGTTGATCTAAAGCTCCAAGGGAGCTATCTTTAGTAGGCCGTGCAGATCTGGCTACAGATCTGGCAATCCTAAAGGGAAGAGTATTTATGGTCATTATAGTCCAAATCCTAAGGTAACTTAATGCCTAAACGACAGAAAGGGTTGAGAAAGGTGACGGAGGGTGAGAAAATAAATATAAAAGGGTGTGAAGTATGCTATTAGGTACAGATCTGATGGGTCTTATAACTCAGACTCAGATCTGCTGCTATGGAAATCCTATCCAATGGCTACATTATCACCAAAGAGGAGAAAGGATCCAACTCACTCCTGTGCCATGATCTATTCCCTTACGGCTATAACGTGTCCACTTGAATGGTCGCAGAATATCCAATAGGGGCACCACAATCCTGAGATGGGTCAGAATAAGTTTATCATTGTAGGCACTACTTCATCTAGGCTACAAGCTCAAGAATCCAAGTAGGGATACTGTTGTTTTGGAGAGTAGACAATCAAGTGTTGGCCCTGTCCTTTAGGGAGAATGGAAAAAGCCTTAACCTAGTGGCTTCTGGACCCAAACCAGCAATGGAGAATGTCGTGCACAGGGCCAAGAACTGTTCAATGTTCTTGTACGGGTCTTCCTTGCTAAGCCCATGGAAAGAGGGAAGCATTTGGATGATGGAGGTTTTAATCTCATAGTTTCCCTGAACATCTAGGAATTGAATGCCGAATGAAGAATTATAATCATCAGGAGCATTCAATTCCTTCAATGTTCTGGGTTGCTCTTCACCCATAACTGCTGTCTCAATTTCAATAGGGGGCTCAACTGTGGTGTGTCTTTGCCTTCTCGATCTTCTACCCCTTTGTACCTCAGGGATAGGAGGGTCTAATGTAGGTCGGAAGGATCTCCTTCCTAACAAGCACACACACCAACAGCAGGGAAGACTACTCGGAGAAACATGGCACTTAATTCTACTCTCCTTCTCTGCTACAATCTGGATCTGCAAGAAAGATTTCAAATGTAAATCAGTAATATCAATTATTTACAAGTACAGCTATCAAAGAATAAAGAATACAAAAATATTGGGTCTACTAATAGATCAAGGTTCCCCGGCGGCAGCACCAAAAACTTGTTGAGGTATTTTAAGTGCTTGCTACTAACTTTATTGGAGATGGTGATAAGAATTGGGTTAGTGAAAATCAAAGATGGATTGAAGAGCAGCAAGCCTAAAAATACACAGTCCTGCAAGATACATGGCCTGTTGTAGCTAGTTTTGATAAGTAAGAGTTTGTCCCACAGGGAAAGTTGATCTAAAGCTCCAAGGGAGCTATCTTTAGTAGGCCGTGCAGATCTGGCTATAGATCTGGCAATCCTAAAGGGAAGGGGATTTATGGTCATTATAGTCCAAATCCTATGGTAACTTAAGGCCTAAACTACAGAAAGGGTTGAGAAGGGTGATGGAGTGTGAGAAAATAAATATAAAAGGGTGTGAAGTATGCTATTAGGTATAGATCTGATAGGTCTTATAACTCAGACTCAGATCTGCTGCTATTGAAATCCTATCCAATGGCTACATTATCACCAAGGAGGAGAAAGGATCCAACTCAATCCTTTGCCATGATCTAATCCCTTAGGGCTATAACTTGTCCTCTTGAATGGTCACAGACTATCCAATAGGGGCACCACAATCCAGAGATGTGTCAGAATAAGTTTATCATTGTAGGCACTACTTCATCTAGGCTACAAGCTCAAGAATCCAAGTAGTGATACTGTTGTTTGGGAGAGTAGACAATCCAGTGTTGGCCCTGTCCTTTAGGAAGAAAGGAAAAAGCCTTACCCTAGTGGCTTCTAGTCCCAAACCCGCAATGGAGAATGTCGTGCACAGGGCCAAGAACTGGTCAATGTTCTTGTAAGGGTCTTCCTTGCTAAGCCCATGGAAAGAGGGAAGCATTTGGATGATGGAGGTTTTAATCTCATAGTTTCCCTTAACATCTGGGAATCGAATGGTGAATGGATAATTATAATCATCAGGAGCATTCAATTCCTTCAATGTTCTGTGTTGCTCTTCACCCATAACTGTTGTCTCAATTTCAATAGGGGGCTCGACCGTGGTGTGTCTGTGTCCTCTCGATCTTCTACCCCTTTCTATCTCAGGGATAGGAGGCTCTAATGTAGGACTGAAGGATCTCCTTCCTAACATGCACACCCACCAACAGCTGGGAAGACTACTCGCAGACACATTGCACTTAATAAAATTACAACTATCCTAATCAACTGCTATGGAACTTTCAAAGGAGAAATAAACTAAGGTTTTGAGGATTAGATATGTGCATACAGAGGTAGCTAGACTCTTAGTGAAATTCTACTCTCCTTCTCTGCTACAATCCAGTTCTGCAAGAAAGATTTCAAATGTAAATCAGCAGTATCAATTATTCACATGTACAGCTATCAAAGAATAAAGAATACAAAAATATAGGGTCTACTAATAGATCGAGGTTCCCCGGCGGCGGCACCAAAAACCTGTTGAGGTATTTTAAGTGCTTGCTACTAACTTTATTGGAGCTGGTGATAAGAATTGGGTTAGTGAAAATCAAAGATGGATTGAAGAGCAGCAAGCCTAAAAATACACAGTCCTGCAAGATACATGGCCTGTTGTAGCTAGTTTTGATAAGTAAGAGTTTGTCCCACAGGGAAAGTTGATCTAAAGCTCCAAGGGAGCTATCTTTAGTAGGCCGTGCAGATCTGGCTATAGATCTGGCAATCCTAAAGGGAAGGGGTTTTAGGGTCATTATAGTCCAAATCTTAAGGTAACTTAATGCCTAAACTACAGAAAGGGTTGAGAAGGGTGATGGAGTGTGAGAAAATAAATATAAAAGGGTGTGAAGTATGCTATTAGGTACAGATCTGATGTCTCTTATAACTCAGACTCAGATTTGCTGCTATAGAAATCCTATCCAATGGCTACATTATCACCAAAGAGGAGAAAGGATCCAACTCACTCCAGTGCCATGATCTAATCCCTTACGGCTATAACCTGTCCACTTGAATGGTCACAGACTATCCAATAGGGGAACCATAATCCAGAGATGGGGCAGAATAAGTTTATCATTGTAGGCACTACTTCATCTAAGCTACAAGCTCAAGAATCCAAGTACTGATACTATTGTTTGGGAGAGTAGACAATCCAGTGCTGGCCCTGTCCTTTAGGGAGAAAGGAAAAAGCCTTAACCTAGTGGCTTCTGGTCCTAAGCCAGCAATGGCGAATGTCGTGCACAGGGCCAAGAACTAGTCAATGTTCTTGCAAGGGTCTTCCTTGCTAAGCCCATGGAAAGTGGGAAGCATTTGGATGATGGAGGTTTTAATCTCATAGTTTCCCTAAACATCTGGGAATTGAATGCTAAATGGAGAATTATAATCATCAGAAGCATTCAATTCCATCAATGTTCTGGGTTGCTCTTCACCCATAACTGTTGTCTCAATTTCAATAGGGGGCTCGACTGTGGTGTGTCTGTGCCTTCTCGATCTTCTACTGCTTTCTATCTCAGGGATAGGAGGCACTAATGTATGACTGAAGGTTCTCCTTCCTAACATGCACACACACCAACAGCAGGGAAGACTACTCGCAGACACATTGCACTTAACAAAATTACAACTATCTTAATCAACTGCTATGGAATTTTCAAAGGAGAAATAAACTAAGGTTTTGAGGATTAGATATGTGCATAAAGAGGTAGCTAGACTCTCAGTGTAATTCTACTCTCCTTTTCTGCTACAATCTAGATCTGCAAGAAAGATTTCATATGTAAATCAGCAATATCAATTATTCACAAGTACAGCTATCAAAGAATAAAGAATACAAAAATATTGGGTCTACTAATAGATCAAGGTTCCCCGGCGGTGGCACCAAAAACTTGTTGAGGTATTTTAAGTGCTTGCTACTAACTTTATTGGAGATGGTGATAAGAATTGGGTTAGTGAAAATCAAAGATGGATTGAAGAGCAGCAAGCCTAAAAATACAGTCCTGCAATATACATGGCCTGTTGTAGCTAGTTTTGATAAGTAAGAGTTTGCCCCACAGGGAAAGTTGATCTAAAGCTCCATGGGAGCTATCTTTAGTAGGCCGTGCAGATCTGGCTATAGATCTGGCAATCCTAAAGGGAAGGGGATTTATGGTCATTATAGTCCAAATCCTAAGGTAACTTAATGCCTAAACTACAGAAAGGGTTGAGAAGGGTGATGGAGTGTGAGAAAATAAATATAAATGGGTGTGAAGTATGCTATTAGGTACAGATCTAATGTGTCTTATAACTCAGACTCAGATCTGCTACTATAGAAATCCTATCCAATGGCTACATTATCATCAAAGAGGAGAAAGGATCCAACTCACTCCTGTGCCATGATCTAATCCCTTACGGCTATAACCTGTCCACTTGAATGGTCACATACTATCCAATAGGGGCACCACAATCCAGAGATGGGGCAGAATAAGTTTATTATTGTAGGCACTACTTCATCTAGGGGACAAGCTCAAGAATCCAAGTAGTGATACTATTGTTTGGGAGAGTGGACAATCCAGTGCTGGCCCTGTCCTTTAGGGAGAAAGGAAAAAGCCTTAACCTAGTGGCTTCTGGTCCCAAACCAGCAATGGAGAATGTCGGGCACAGGGCCAAGAACTGGTCAATGTTCTTGTAAGGGTCTTCCTTGCTAAGCCCATGGAAAGAGGGAAGCATTTGGATGATGGAGGTTTTAATCTCATAGTTTCCCTAAACATCTGGGAATTGAATGCTGAATTGAGAATTATAATCATCAGGAGCATTCAATTCCTTCAATGTTCTGGGTTGCTCTTCACCCATAACTGTTGTCTCAATTTCAATTGGGGGCTCGACTGTGGTGTGTCTGTGCCTTCTCGATCTTCTACCCCTTTCTATCTCAGGGATAGGAGGCTCTAATGTAGGACTGAAGGATCTCCTTCCTAACATGCACACACACCAACAGCAGGGAAGACTACTCGCAGACACATTGCACTTAACAAAATTACAACTATCCTAATCAACTGCTATGGAATTTCCAAAGGAGAAATAAACTAAGGTTTTGAGGATTAGATATGTGCATACAGAGGTAGCTAGACTCTCAGTGTAATTCTACTCTCCTTTTCTGCTACAATCTAGATCTGCAAGAAAGATTTCAAATGTAAATCAGCAATATCAATTATTCACAAGTAGACCTATCAAAGAATAAAGAATACAAAAATATTGGGTCTACTAATAGATCAAGGTTCCCCGGCAGCGGCACCAAAAACTTGTTGAGGTATTTTTAGTGCTTGCTACTAACTTTATTGGAGATGATGATAAGAATTGGGTTAGTGAAAATCAAAGATGGATTGAAGAGCAGCAAGCCTAAAAATACAGTCCTGCAATATACATGGCCTGTTGTAGCTAGTTTTGATAAGTAAGAGTTTGTCCCGCAGGGTAAGTTGATCTAAAGCTCCATGGGAGGTATCTTTAGTAGGCCGTGCAGATCTGGCTATAGATCTGGCAATCCTAAAGGGAAGGGGATTTATGGTCATTATAGACCAAATCCAACGGTAACTTAATGCCTAAACTACAGAAAGGGTTGAGAAGGGTGATGCAGTGTGAGAAAATAAATATAAATGGGTGTGAAGTATGCTATTAGGTACAGATCTGATGTGTCTTATAACTCAGACTCAGATCTGCTGCTATAGAAATCCTATCCAATGGCTACATTCTCACCAAAGAGGAGAAAGGATCCAACTCACTCCTGTGCCATGATCTAATCCCTTACGGCTATAACCTGTCCACTTGAATGGTCACAGACTATCCAATAGGGGAACCACAATCCAGAGATGGGGCAGAATAAGTTTATCATTGTAGGCACTACTTCATCTAGGGGTCAAGCTCTAGAATCCAAGTAGTGATAGTGTTGTTTGGGAGAGTGGACAATCCAGTGCTGGCCCTGTCCTTTAGGGAGAAAGGAAAAAGCCTTAACCTAGTGGCTTCTGGTCCCAAACCAGCAATGGAGAATGTCGTGCACAGGGCCAAGAACTGGTCAATGTTCTTGTAAGGGTCTTCCTTGCTAAGCCCATGGAAAGAGGGAAGCATTTGGATGATGGAGGTTTTAATCTCATAGTTTCCCTAAACATCTGGGAATTGAATGCTGAATTGAGAATTATAATCATCAGGAGCATTCAATTCCTTAAATGTTGTGGGTTGCTCTTCACCCATAACTGTTGTCTCAATTTCAATTGGGGGCTCGACTGTGGTGTGTCTGTGCCGTCTCGATCTTCTACCCCTTTCTATCTCAGGGATAGGAGGCTCTAATGTAGGACTCAAGGATCTCCTTCCTAACATGCACACACACCAACAGCAGGGAAGACTACTCGCAGACACATTAAACTTAACAAAATTACGACTATCCTAATCAACTGCTATGGAATTTTCAAAGGAGAAATAAACTAAGGTTTTGAGGATTAGATATGTGCATACAGAGGTAGCTACACTCTCAGTGTAATTCTACCCTCCTTCTCTTCTACAATCTAGATCTGCAAGAAAGATTTCAAATGTAAATCAGCAGTATCAATTATTCACAAGTACAGCTATCAAAGAATAAAGAATACAAAAATATAGGGTCTACTAATAGATCAAGGTTCCCCAGCGGCAGCACCAAAAAATTGTTGAGGTATTTTAAGTGCTTGCTACTAACTTTATTAGAGATGGTGATAAGAATTGGGTTAGTGAAAATCAAAGATGGATTGAAGAGCAACAAGCCTAAAAATACACAGTCCAGCAAGATACATGGCCTGTTGTAGCTAGTTTTGATATGTAAGAGTTTGTCCGACCGGGAAAGTTGATCTAAAGCTCCAAGGGAGCTATCTTTAGTAGGTCGTGCAGATCTGGCTACATATCTGGCAATCCTAAAGGGAAGGGGATTTGTGGTCATTATAGCCCAAATCCTAAGGTAACCTAATGCCTAAACTACAGAAATGGTTGAGAAGGGTGAAGGAGTGTGAGAAAATAAATATAAAAGGGTGTGAAGTATGCTATTAGGTACAGATCTGATGTGTCTTATAACTCAGACTCAGATCTGCTGCTATAGAAATCCTATCCAATGGCTACATTATCACCAAAGAGGAGAAAGGATACAACTCACTCCTGTGCCATGATCTAATCCCTTACGGCTATAACCTGTCCACTTGAATGGTCACAGACTATCCAATAGGGGCACCAAAATCCAGAGATGGGTCAAAATAAGTTTATCATTATAGGCACTACTTCATCTTGACTACAAGCTCAAGAATCCAAGTAGTGATACTGTTGTTTGGGAGAGTAGACAATCAAGTGTTGGCCCTGTCCTTTAGGGAGAATGGAAAAAGCCTTACCCTAGTGGCTTCTGGTCCCAAACCAGCAATGGGGAATGTCGTGCACAGGGCCAAGAACTGGTCAATGTTCTTGTACGGGTCTTCCTTGCTAAGCCCATGGAAAGAGGGAAGCATTTGGATGATGGAGGTTTTAATCTCATAGTTTCCCTAAACTTCTAGGAATTGAATGCTGAATGGAGAATTATAATCATCAGGAGCATTCAATTCCTTCAATGTTCTGCGTTGCTCTTCACCCATAACTGTTGTGTCAATTTCAATAGGGGGCTCGACTGTGGTGTGTCTGTGCCTTCTCGATCTTCTACCCCTTTCTATATCAGGGATAGGAGGCTCTAATGTAGGACTGAAGGATCTCCTTCCTAACATGCACACACACCAATAGCAGGGAAGACTACTCGCAGACACATTGCACTTAACAAAATTACAACTATCCTAATCAACTGCTATGGAACTTTCAAAGGAGAAATAAACTAAGGTTTTGAGGATTAGATATGTGCATACAGAGGTAGCTAGACTCTCAGTGTAATTCTACTCTCCTTCTCTGGTACAATCTAGATCTGCAAGAAAGATTTCAAATGTAAATCAGCAGTATCAATTATTCACAAGTACAGCTATCAAAGAATAAAGAATACAAAAATATAGGGTCTACTAATAGATCAAGGTTCCCCAGCGGCAGCACCAAAAACTTGTTGAGGTATTTTAAGTGCTTGCTACTAACTTTATTGGAGATGGTGATAAGAATTGGGTTAGTGAAAATCAAAGATGGATTGAAGAGCAACAAGCCTAAAAATACACAGTCCTGCAAGATACATGGCCTATTGTAGCTAGTTCTGATAAGTAAGAGTTTGTCCCATCGGGAAAGTTGATCTAAAGCTCCAAGCGAGCTATCTTTAGTTGTCCGTGCAGATCTGGCTACAGATCTGGCAATGCTAAAGGGAAGGGGATTTATGGTCATTATAGTCCAAATCCTATGGTAACTTAATGCCTAAACTACAGAAAGGGTTGAGAAGGGTGATGGAGTGTGAGAAAATAAATATAAAAGGGTGTGAAGTATGCTATTAGGTGCAGATATGATGGGTCTTATAACTCAGACTCAGATCTGCTGCTATAGAAATCCTATCCAATGACTACATTATCACCAAAGAGGAGAAAGGATACAATTCACTCCTGTTCCTTGATCTAATCCCTTACGGCTATAACATGTCCACTTGAATGGTCACAGACTATCCAATAGGGGCACCACAACCCAGAGATGGGTCAGAATAAGTTTATCATTGTAGGCACTACTTCATCTTGGCTAGAAGCTTAAGAATCCAAGTAGTGATACTGTTGTTTGGGAGAGTAGACAATCAAGTGTTGGCCCTGTCCTTTAGGGAGAAAGGAAAAAGCCTTAACCTAGTGGCTTCTGGTCCCAAACCAGCAATGGAGAATGTCGTGCACAAGGCCAAGAACTGGTCAATGTTCTTGTAAGGGTCTTCCTTGCTAAGCCCATGGAAAGAGGGAAGCATTTGGATGATGGATGTTTTAATTTCATAGTTTCCCTGAACATCTGAGAATTGAATGCTGAATGAAGAATTATAATCATCAGGAGCATTCAAATCCTTCAATGTTCTAGGTTGCTCTTCACCCATAACTGCTGTCTCAATTTCAATAGGGGGCTCGACTGTGGTGTGTCTGTGCCTTCTCGATCTTCAACCCCTTTCTATCTCAGGGATAGGAGGCTCTATTGTAGGACTGAAGGATCTCCTTCCTAACAAGCACACACACCAACAGCAGGGAAGACCACTCGCAGACACATTGCACTTAACAAAATTACAACTATCCTAATCAACTGCTATGGAACTTTCAAAGGAGAAATAAACTAAGGTTTTGAGGATTAGATATGTGCATACAGAGGTAGCTAGACTCTCAGTGTAATTCTACTTTCCTTCTCTGCTACAATCTAAATCTGGAAGAAAGATTTCAAATGTAAATCAGCAGTATCAATTATTCACAAGTACATCTATCAAAGAATAAAGAATACAAAAATATAGGGTGTGAAGTATGCTATTAGGTACAGATCTGATGGGTCTTATAACTCAGACTCAGATTTGCTGCTATAGAAATCCTATCAATGGCTACATTATCATCAAAGAGGAGAAAGGGTCCATCTCACTCCTGTGACATGGTACAATCCCTTATGGCTATAACCTGTCCACTTGAATGGTCACAGACTATCCAATAGGGGCACCACAATCCAGACATGGGTCAGAATAAGTTTATCATTGTAGGCACTACTTCATCTAGGCTACAAGCTCAAGAATCCATAGGAACCTCAACCTCTAAAGCTCTGTGTGTGGGACTAGGCCAACAACGTGCATTAGCTTGGACGCACAGAACCAGCAAGAGTTTGAGTACTAGCTTTGAAGCTTAGCTATTCACTACTTTAGAAAGACAACAATGATCCTGTCACAAGCCTACAATCTCTACAGCCAGATCAGATCTGCCATCTGATGGTGGGTCTATATAAATACAGGGGAGTCTGTCTCTACACATTCTCTCACAAGGCTACAAGTACAAGTGCAAAGAAGAAGAATCTATCTTAGATCTGTGGATTGGCCTCACCCTAGGGCTATAATCTGTCTACTTGAATGGTCATAGACTATCCACAGAGGCTATCCTCCTCTCAGAGGTCTAAGTCAGAACAAGAACATTGCTGCCACCACCATGTTCACAAGGCTACCAGCTCAAGCTCCCATAGGGATTCAGATTTAGTGGGTCCTGTGGTGGGGCTAGGCCTGCAATGTGTCTAACCTGGACAAAGAGGTCACTTGTATCTAAGTAAAACCTTAAAAATAATCCTCCATTGCTTACAATATAACTTAGCAATGGAGGATCTTAAGGCAGTAGCCTTGCAAAGAACAACTCACAAAACACCAATCCCATACATGCAATAGATCCTATTACAAAACTCCATTAAAACTATACCAAATGATCATACAAAGGCATAGCCAGCAAGTGCGGGACTATGGAGAGAAGGAAAAAGGAAAAGGAAAACTCCTAAACCCTAACCTTAGCCTACTGTAATTCTACAGTCGGTTTCGAGAAGGAGTATAGAAGTTAAGTCCCAAAAAGGTCCTTTTAACTTAAGCTAGGCTTAGGCTTATATAGCACTCGACTCTTTGTGAATTCGGGTTAGGAGAAACCCTAATTTCATTAATGCAATTATGGCCCATTCTTATCCCTTGGATGCCTCGGGGCGTGTGCATGGAGATTGGAGCATTGGAGTGCATGCCCTAATTATTGGAAGTTCCTAGATTGCCCTTATAGAAGTGGAGAGAAGTTTAGAACCCGATCCTCGCTGGGTAGAAAAGATTTCCAGATCTTGCCATGTGGTAGAATTGGCGTCGCGGGGTTGAATGGACTTGAAGCTCATGCAGTCGCGGGATTGATACTTTGGTCATCGCGGGATACTTCTGGCTTTCACGAGATTGCTTTTTCCTTTTGAATGGTGCGAGAATTGCGCACGCGGTTCATCCCTTGGTGAATCTCGCAGGGATCCTCGCGAAGAAGCAATGTTCATAGGCCTATGGATCGCACAAGCATTTCCTTGAAGGTTTGTATCCCGCGGTCACTGCGCGACAGCCACGCGCTGGAGTGCCGGGAGCTCTCTCTTCAGTGAATCACGCGACGATTGAAGACTGCTTGAGTCTTGCGAAAGGCGAGCAAGTGAAGTCTACTTTTCAATTCTTTTTATCTTCAAACCACGCAAGAACAGTGTGAAGACAGTGCGACCAGTTGGTGTGCTGTCTTCAGAAGCCCGCGACAACTATGTGAAGGAATTCTCTCTGGTTCAACTGAACCCTGCGACATCTGCATGAGGCATTCTTCTTGGTTTGTTTCTGCTTTGCTGTGCCTATTGTGTAGCTAATTTTCTGTCTAGGTTCAACCTTCATTCTTCTGAGGGGCTTCTGGGGAAACAGTAGGCTTCTTGGCATTGTTAGGGGTTTATTTGCAGCTACTGCTTATTTCCTACAGAATATACTTAAAACACATTTATTAAATGATTAAGGGTCTAATAGAGATTATGTTAAGGGGTGAAAAGTAGTACTTTTTAGGTCTTAACAACAGCCATCCTCTCAAACTAGATGCTAAAGGAAACTTGGAGCTCGAGTAGTTAAAGCCAATCACTCGAGTTGTATGCTGATGCAAGCCATCCTGTTGAGTGAGTTGACAGAAGCCCAAGTGAAGTACTCGAGCAGTTTAGGAGCCATTTCATTCTTTCAAGCAGTTCATGAACCTCTCGAGTAGTTGGTTGAAGCCCCATTCCAACCTGCCAAACTACATATTGGAACCCCTTGAGGACTTAGGTTAAATAGCAGTTGCACTCGAGTGGTTCCTTGCAGCTTATACTTAAACCACTTGAGTGGTTCTTTGCATTTAAAGTTGAACCTTTCGAGCATTGTAATGTGCATCCTTTATTCACTCGAGTAGTTTAAATGTTCTTTTTAACCTCTCAAGCTACAAAGACCTAAAATGCCTGAAGCTCCCCATCCTCTCAACATCTGCTTGAGATAGAAAATCTAAAGCTCAACTCGGGTTCCAACCATTCCAGTAGCAGTCTTCGAAACTCTAAGGGTATTTTTCGGATTCTACAGCACCTAGGGCACACATTCCAAGGTGCTAAGCTATCCCACACATCTCGAGGCATCACTTGGCTGAAAATTGGCCAGTCACTAGCTCCCAAAAGTGGCTATCGTCTCTTGCTTCTGAATGGCCAATGCAAAATAGAGTTGTATGGATTGTATAAATAGAGCAATAGTTGTCTTGTAAAAGTATCTAGGATTAGCCTGAGATCACTTTTATTTTTTGTTCCATTTTAGAATTAGGGTTTTATTTCTCTTCTTCCCTCCTTACCTTAGTAGCCAAGCTGAGTTAAATCTCTGTAGCAGCTATGTTTAAATCAGATTTGTATTTGGTTTTGTATGAACATAGTGAGCAGTTCTGGGAGTTTGCACAGACTGTTGGCTAGAGGGTGGATCATTGTAAGTCCTTTGTATTCAATGAAGTGCCATTTTTAAAGTTCATTAAATCTGTATTTTCCTTGTGTTTTTACATAGATCTATATGGGTTTAATGCTCCCATGGGTGCATGTGCTTGTAGCCATGCACACATGGTGGCAGCAGTGGGTTTATTATTCTAGTTTTGACCTTATGGCTGGACCACATCTCTGGGATGATATTTGACCATTTAAGTGGACATATCATAGCCTTAGGATGAGTCCAGATCATAGGGCTGAGATTGGATTCTTTTTTACTGCCTTTGTCCTTGTAGCCAAAGGAGGGATTGTTGCAAATTCAGCTTCTCCTCTATTTTACAAGACTATTTTCAGTGAAGAGACCTGAGATATTGCACAGATTGCAGACTTGAGAGCTTGGTCATTGTAGGCCTTTTTGTAGGAATGACTAGCTAATTTCAATGCTCCATTCAATCTATGATTTCTAGTGATTCTCACTAGATCTTCATGGAATGTTTGATGTTATGGTTGCATGTGCTTGTAGCCTTGCAAGCATAGTGTTTGCAATGGTTTCCTTGTTTCATCTCCTCCCCCATGACTGGTTTATATCCATAGGATACTTTGTGACCATTCGAGTGGAAAGAGTATAGCCCTAAGACTAGTCCATATCTCAGGGTTGAGTTGGATTCTTCTACCTTGCACTTGTGCATATAGCCAAGTGAAGGAATGCTGCAAATCTAGTTCTTGATCTGAGTTGCAGTGAAGATTATCCCACAACTGCCTACATCTCATCATTTTTATTTTATTTTCCCACACCATCATCATCCTTCTTCACCCCCTTACTTGAGCTGTAGTTTTATTCCCGTGTTTAATTTAGTTTAGTATTGTGACACCTAAACACCCTCTCTTTACCTTGCTTTCTAGTGTAGCTTTAGAGTTGCCAGATCTGGAGTTTACTATATGCCCATAGGTTTTTAGATCATCACTCTCCGTGGGATAAACTCTTACTTATCGAAACTTGCTACAATAACCCTGTATCTTGATGGCTGTGTATAGATTGTTGTTTTGTGCTATTTCACTCCATTTCACTCCCCTTTCTGATTTTTGCTTTTGTGCCATAATTTTACCATCACAATTTTTAACAAAAAAAGAGCACAACAATTATACATCAATAAGTTTTTGGCGCCGCTGCTGGGGAGTTTTGATCTAAGTATAGTAATCTGTGTTTAGTTTTTATTCTTTGTAGATGTAGTGTTTGAATAAATTACAATTATAATTTTTGTTTTATTTTTGTATTTTTTATCTTTATTTTCTTTTTTAGGTATGTTTGTGTCTTAGTAGTGTTTGCAGAAATTACAACTGTAGTCTTAGGATTTTTTTTAAAAGAAAAAAAAAAATACACCATGTTGAGCCCCATTTCCTCAGGCTTTGATGGAGGAAATGAGGGTTGTTTAATAGTTGCTGCCATTGGTGAGATGGTGGATGTGACCTTGCCCAATCTGTTGGATTGGACTGAGATGTGTGCTGAAAATTTTAAAGTATGGACTAAAGAGGCCCCCAACCATGTCCTCCCTCAGCCATCTAAGGCACCTTTGCTGCCTTTTAATTGACTGTCCACCTGTTGTGGAGCTGGAGTTGCTCCCTGCATCTCTCAAGCAACTGCAACTACTGAGCTGGAAGATCTTAGGTTTGATGTTAATGTAAAAGTATGGCATTTCATTGTTATATTGTAGTTCTTTTTAATTCAGCAGAGATCCAGATGAGGTACGACGAAATTGATGTCATTCATGCACCCCCATCTGAACTGGTTTGTAAATATTATGTTTTTATGATCTGAGTTTGTATGAATCTTGTTTTCAAATGTGTGCTATTAATATTGAAAATTCTTTGCCATCAATTTAGATTCATACTCAGATCATTTTTAGGTAGTTGTGTTTAGGATTTTACTATTTTAGGTGTTTAGTATAGTTAATATTTTGTATATACCTGTTGTTTTTAGTGTAATTTATGTTGTATATAGTTGCTATTTTAGGAATTTGTGTAGTTGTTTTATTTTCCTACTTGTCATTTTGTATAAATTCCCTTTTTCTCTGTTTTAGTCTAATTTTCTGTAATCTTTTGGTGTATTTTCTCTTTCATTTTCTGCTGTACTTTAGTGTGTTTTTCTTTTACAAAACCTGCTACACCTATACATCTATGTTGAAATAGTGAGGACACTGTTTATCTTAGGTTTGGGGGTAAAGCAGGGCAGGTCGACCAATAGAATAGTTAATTTTAGTACATCGGTGGTGGTTGAATTGAGATAAATAAAGTCAATTCTCACCCCAATTCCCACCAAACCATGTTAGAAAGAGGAAATTTAAAATTTTTGCAGACATTTATAACTGAAAATTTTGAAAAATTAGCACTACCATGAAGCTAACATCAAAAATTTTATTTTTTCAATTAGTACTTAGTGAACTAGTGAGGAGAGAAAAAGGTGAAAATACACCCCATTAGTTGAAAGGAAGACCATACCCAGTGAGATTTGGGCCCATACAAAATTTTTATCTTTTGAAGAGTGTATTTGACAAATTTTTGAGCTCAAGGAATGACTAACTCAATACTTTGTCACTAGAAGTTAGGCACCCCCAAATTGAAACTGTTTGACAGCACTCATGACACTAAGGAGATGATCTAAGGCTTTCATTTGGACAGTTTGAGCTTAAAATTTCCTACCCATTAAATTGCCCTTCACATACAATCTTTGAGCCTTTAAAATCTAATTTTTTAAAAAACACCAGAGTACTTGAACCTAAATCTCTTGACCTGATTCAGCCTTACCCTCACTCTGAGAATTCAGAAGGTAAAGGAGAAGAAGTTGAAGATAGGTGGGTTGGGTTCAACATTTGGTGGAAGGAGAAGAAACGCAACCTATAAACAGCAGTATATCAGTGGTATATGTATGGTATTTCAGAAAAAAAATAGAAAAGTATAAATGAAAAGAAAAAAAGAAAGAAGAGAAGTCAAGAGAATTACTTCATCTAAAAATTGGAAGAAGGAGAAGAAGCTGGCCACTTCGGATCTGAAAAATATTAAGGAAGATGAGGCAGTGCTGAAATGAAGGTTGTGAAATCATGAATCACCTCCTCCCCTTGCTGATTTCTCAATTTTGAATCCATTATATCCCTTTTATTCTTTATAAACCTCACCCATAAGCCACATTACAACCCATAAAAAAGACCTTGTTGATACAAAGTGAAATGAGCTTTCATGTGGAGATGAGGAGATGTCTAATCTATGGTGAAAGTACTTGAGGATGTCAGAACTTAGATGCAATGCCTATGCTCATGCTTGCAAGGCTATTTGAGATCTGTGATTGATCTTGAGTTGATGAGAATGTGAACACTCTGGATTTTCATTGTGAGAGATAGCCCTGGTGAGGATTGGGTCAGAAATATAATTTTATTGGGGTAGTATCCACACCAGATTTTTGAATTGATAGCAAGCTTAATGCTGAGGTTTACACATTGTATTCCTGACGTAAATTGAATGGTGGTGATGAAAACACATTTTTATTTAGGTTTTAAATTGCTTGCATTACTATTTTAACTCCTCTAATTTTTAAAGAATCGGCGTGGAATGATGCTTTATTTATTAAAATCAGTTTTGTCATTGGCTGCACTTTACTTAACAGTTTTAATGGTGAAGTTTATGGGTATCTTCACTGAAAACCCTTAAGAGATTTCACTCCTCCACTAGGGATCACCTAGGGGTTTAAAAGGCTTGATGCATAAGCGAAATGCATCTGTGCTCCATACGACAGAGGTATTTACTATTTAGAATAATTATTTTTAATTTTTCATTTGCTCGAGGACTAGCAAAGATTAGGTTTGGGGGTGTGTTAATCTCTGAAAAGTGTCACTTTTTACCTCCTAACCTAGCCTTTGATGGACCTTTGAGCTGGTTAATAATGAAATTTTAAGTGTATTTTTATAGATGAGGATAAAGTATAGCTTAGTGCTGCAATCCATCCTTTTAGTGCTAAGAAGGAGTTTTGAGTCAAGTTGTGGAGCTGATGGAGTTACAATGAATGCTCCATGGTGGTTCACACCATTGGGGATAATTTAGCATGCTTTGAAGCCTTTGACGGCCTATGGAGGGTGAAAAGTGGAGCCAAAGTTAATGAAGTGATGCTGTAGTGGATTAATTAGAACAACAGTTGAGGACATAGCAACCACAACACTTGCACTGAACAGCTCTGTTGCAAGCAACCATTCAAGTAAGCCACAACAGCAAGAATTGCAACATTGAAGTCCATGCACTCGAGCAGTTGTATACTTAAAGAGAGTTCGAGAGTAAACCCCATGAGTAGCACATCTCCTATTTTAAAGATCTCGAGCAAGTTAGAGGCTTAGAACTCAGCTTGTCGAGTTGTGTACAACTGAATGTTAAAGGAATAGGAGCACTCGAGCAGTTCTGTGTTGTGCATTAAAGCACTCGAGCAGTTCACTTATCTACTGAAGCTGCTACAATGATGGAGTGCTGAAGGCTTTAAAGCATCTTGAGTAGTTGCTGAAGTCCCACATCCATCCTCTCGAACTGGATGCTGAAGGAAACTTGGGGCTGGAGCAATTAAAGCCAACCACTTGAGCTGTATGCTAATGCAAGCCATCCTGTCGAGTGAGTTGATAGTAGCCCAAGTGAATTACTTGAGCAGTTCAGCAGCCATTTCATTCTTTTGAGCAGTTCAGGAACCTCTTGAGGAGTTGGGTGAAGCCCCATTCTAACCTGGCAAACTACATATTTGAATCCCTTGAGGACGTAGCTGAAATAGCAACTACACTCGAGTGGTTCCCTACAGCTTACACTTAGACCACTCGAGTTGTTCTTTGCATTTAAAGTTGAACCCGTCGATTATTGTAATGTGCATCCTTTATTCACTTGAGCTATTCAAAGGTTCTTTTCAACCTCTCGAGCTACAAAGGCCTAAAATGCCTGAAGCTCCCCATCCTCTCGAGATGTATTCAAGATAGAAAATTTGAAGCTGAACTCAGGTTCCAGCCATTCCAACAGCAATCTTCAACACTCCAAGGGTATTTTTGGGATTCTACAGCACCTAGGGCACACATCCCAAGGTCCTGAGCAGTCCCACACATCTCAAGGCATCCCTTGGCTGAAAATAGGCCATGTCACCAGCTCATAAAAGTGGTTATCCTCTCTTGCTTCTGATTGGCCAATGTAAAATATAGTTGTATGGATTGTATAAATAGAGCTATAGTTGTCTTGTAAAAGTATCCAAGATTAGCCTGAGATAAATTTTAGTTTTTGTTCCTATTTTTAGATTAGGGTTGTATTTCTCTTCCTTCCTCCTTAGCTCAGCAGCCAAGCTGAGTTAAATCTCTGTACCAACTAGGTTTAGATCAGATTTGTATTTGGTTTTGTATGACCATAGTGAGCAGTTTTGGGTGTTTGCACAGACTACTGGCTTGAGGGCAGATCATTGTAAGTCCTTTGTATTCAATGAAATTCCATTTTTAAAGTTCATTAAATCTATATTTTCCTTATGTTTTCACATAGATCTGTATGGGTTTAATTCTCCCATGGGTGCATGTTCTTGTAGCCATGCACACATGGTGGCAGCAGTGGGTTTATTATTCTGGTTTTGACCTATGGCTAGACCACATCTTTGGGATTCTCTGTGAAAATTCAAGTGGACAGATCATAGCCTTAGGATGAGTTCAGAAGACAAGACTGAGGTTGGATTCTTTTTCCCTGCCTTTTTGTGCTTTTAGCCAAAGGAGGGATTGTTGCAGATCCAACTTCTCCTTTGTTTTACAAGACCATTTTTAGTGAAGAGACTTGAGATATTGCACAAATTGCAGACTTGAGAGCTTGGTCATTGCAAGCCTTTTTGTAGCAATGACTAGCTGATTTCAATGCCCCATTCAAATTGTGATTTCTAGTGGTTCTTACTAGATCTTTATGGAATGTTTGATCTATGGTTGCATGTGCTTGTAGCTATGCAAAGCATAGTGTTTGTAATGGTTTTCCTGTTTCATCTCCTTCCCCATGATTGGGCTATATCGATGGGATACTCTGCGACCATTCGAGTGGACATAGTATAGCTAAGACTAGTCCATATCTCAGGGTTGAGTTGGATTCTTCTACCTTGCACTTGTGCTTGTAGCCAAGTGAAGGAATGCTACAGATCTAGTTCTTGATTTGAGTTGCAGTGAAGATTATCCCACAGCTGCCTACTTCTCAAGATTTTTATTTTATTTTACCACACCATCATCCTTTTTCACCCCCTTGCTTTAGGTATAGTTTTATTCCTGTTTTTAATTTAGTTTAGTATTGTGACACCTAAACACCCTCTCTTTACCTTGATTTCTAGTGTAGGTTTAGAGTTGCCAGATTTGTAGCCAGATATGGAGTTTACTATACACCCCTAGGTTTTTAGATCATCACTCTTCGTTGGATAAACTCTTACTTATCAAAACTTGTTACAATAGCTCTGTATCTTGCAGGATGTGTATTGATTGCTATTTTGTGTTATTTCACTCCCCTTTCTGATTTTTGCTTTTATGCCATATTTTTACCATCACAATTTTTAATAAAATAAAAGCACAACAATTATGCATCAACAATGATTCGAAAACGTACCACCCCATCCAGTATCTAAGAAAGCACTTGCACTGGAGGTATATCGGGTGGATAACCGAGCTTAAGAAAAAGCCCTAAAACCCTTAGGGGAGTGCGTTAGAATATCTCGAAACGGCCTTGTATCCTTAGGTGCGGTTAGGAGGGACCCGTTACAACAAAAATAAACAGTCCTCAGAAGCACCGCTTCTAAAAAACCAAATAAATAAATATATATATATAGACCAATTTTAGGCTTGTTGCTGCTGTCATTATAAATATATATACTCTATTTTTTCCTAGCGTGTATAATATACACACTAAGCCAAAAATCCCTAGAATTGCTCTAGCGTGTATAATATACATGCTAAGCCAAAAATCCTCAGATTTAGTCTAGTGTGTATAATATACACGTTAAGCCAAAATGTTCAGATTTTTGGCATAACGTATATTATACGTATGCTAAGCGTATTCTGGATCTGTAGCTTGAATTTGGGGCCTTTTGCTCACTATCCTCGAGTCCTCCGCTTAGTGGTTTAGTACCTCCAATAAATCCCACACTTTTCGACACCCAATACGCCATCGTCAGTCAAAAGATGTCACCCACTTATTGACTTTTATCGAGGGATCGAGTTATCGCGCGGACTTCCGTGCCTTCACGTAGAACAAAGGGTTTCCTTTGTTTCTTCCGAAGTGCGTCGGGATCCCGCCGTGGGAAGTACTAGGGGTGTGAATGCCACCCAAAACTGGAATTTCAAGGCCCCGAAAAAGTGCCGTAAGAAGGTTCATTTTTCTTATCCAAAAAAAAAAAGAAAATCAAGAAAAATCAAAATCTAAAAAGTGAGTTTGTGGTGCCGGAACAACAACATCGCCTTATCCTTCATCATCCAGTAGGGGAAGGAGAAGACTGGTTTTTGGTCCTCACCCGAGGAACCCGTACTCAACTCGCCAACAAACCATGTCGTGGGTGGTAGATCTGGCTTATGCCGATCTCGATTCATCCCCTTCATGCTCCCCAACACTTTCCCATTCGAAAGATATACCTATCTCCATTCCGCTCACCCAACCCCCCTTTACCGTTACCGGACCCTTCGGTGCACCCATATTCCCATCCACCACCACACAAATCACCCAAAATTCAATAACTCACTCCCCCTCCTTTACCCAAACCATGTCCAACTTTCCCCCATCAACACCTATCCAACAAAAGCCCCATTTTCCTCCCATGTCCACTCAGAACACATCCCATTTTTCTTATACATCTATTCAAAATACACCCGTTATTTCCACATCCACCCATTCCATGCCAAATTTCTAAATCATCACATATCTCCCCATCTACCCAGGTCATGCCTAATTTTACCCAGGCCATGCCCAATTTGTCCCATACCTCCATCCCATCCATACCTCATACTTCCCCCTCATCAGATGGACCATTTACATTCACCCCCACACCTAATCCCATGGCCATGATGGATGAAATGGTCAGGGCTTACACAATCTGGAAGGCCTCTCAAAGCCTCCCCCATCCATCCCTTACACTCTAAAATCTTCATACTTCCTTCCCTCAGAACCCTAATCAACCTCCCATTGTCCATACCATCCAGGGCTGCCATCAACAATGGGGCCATTGGGGTGGACATCAAGGCCCAATACCCCAAGCCCATCAAGGCTAGATACCCTAAGCCCATCAAGGCCCCATACCCCAAGCACATCAAGGCCCAATACCCCACGCCCATCAAAGCCCAATACCCCAAGACCATCAAGGCCCAATACCCCAATCCCATCAAGGCCCCATACCCCAAGCCCATCAAGGTCCAATACCCCAAGGCTATCAAGGACCAATACCCCAAGGCCATCAAGGCCCCGTACCCTAAGCCCATCAAGGCCCAAACTTGGGAGCCTTATTTTTAAACACTCCCCAATTACCACAATATCCCACCTTCGCCCAACAGGCCCCCATTCCCCCTCCAACAATGCACCCATCTCATCCAATATCTCAACATGGCATAAGCCTCACTCATCCACATCCCTCACACCCAATCCAGTATGGGAATCCCTCCCACACCACAACCACCCCTAATTCACCCATCCCTCTACCTCTCAAATCCATCCCTAAGGATTTCCCCGCAAGTTACTCATCATAACTTCCCCCATGTACAGTGGTCACACCAAGCACCCATCTAGCCTACTCAGAACCAACAGGATAACCTCACCCTCCCTCCACCATTTGTGGACCCACAGTATGAGGAGGATGAGATCAGGAATAGAGGGGCCTATACCAAGGCATTCACCAATTTCAATCCCCCACCACCCGTATTCACCAACCCATCGGTAGCCCAAAGCCAATGGAGGCAGCCTGTTGAGGGGACAGCCCCACCATCGAGAGAGTCAGAGCTATTAAAAGAACAAATAGACAAGATTCAAAAATAGCTGATGAAGATGGGCGGAGCTAAAATCCATGCCACAGACTTTTCTGACTTGTGCTTATTTGCAGAAGTCCCTTTACCCCCAAAGTCCAAGGCATCATTCTTTGGGAAATACAATGGCACAGGCTACCCCATTACACTTCTCAAGTCCTACTGCGGGGACATGTGAAGTATAGAGGGGATGAGCGTTTGCTCATAAAAGTTTTCCAAAAGAGTCTCACAGGCTCGACTTTGAGGTGGTTCACTTCCTTGGAACCTTCTATGATTAAAACTTGGAAGGATCTGATCCACCTGTTTCAAGAATAATATGTCTACAACGTAGACATTGAACCCTGCAAATCAAATCTAGCCCGGTTGAAGCAGAAGCCCGGTGAAGCATTCAGTGACTACCTTGGGCGTGGAGGGCATTGGAAACTCAAGTCAGAAACAGAATACCCGATGATAAACAAATCGAGATGATCTCAAAAAACCCTGTTAGTCATCTAGGATTTCCTGGTGTACCAACAATAGTCCAGCTTTGCTGGCATGGTAAGGAATGCTAATCATTGGGAAGATGTCATAAGAGAAGGGCGCTTAAACAAAACCATAAATAGTGGGGTTCGAAGGTTCACTGAATAGAGGAACGAGAGAAGAACTAGGGCAGATATACAGATAGTCGTAAATGCACGACCCAATACCAACATAACCCTGTTCCAGTTTAAAGTGCCACAACCAGCTCCAACACGAAGCGAACCAATTCAGATGACCAAAAATGGACAAGGGGGACAGATGACTTCGGAGTAAAGAAAGCCTTGTTTTGATCTAGTCTTTACGCCTTCTGGGTAGTCCTTGACTATCTTGTTGCCCTAGTTGATTAAAAGGGTTTGGTCATCGCACTCTAGCCATGACCTCCACCAAATCCAATCCCAAAAAAATATGACCCTAATACCCTCTGTAATTTCCATCAGCACTTCCCCAGGCAAACCAGTATACCAATAAACATCAGGTACCATTGCCACCACACCCACCAGGTGGAATAGGCCCGAGACCCGCTGTCAACATAATAGAAGAAGATGGGGAAGAGTTTGATCCTTCAGATTGTATCAGTGTCAGGGAGAACTTTGTAGCACCAAGAAAGGGAAATCGAGAAGATGGGAACATAGGAGTAATCGAGCCCCTCAACTTGGCTGATTACTTTTCCAATCCCACACCCTAGGAAGAACCCTTAGACTTGAGGATGTATTTTCCACCACCAGCTACCATAAGCCATGTCCAACCCAACTCTTATCAATATCAACCATACGTAGCAGTAACCCCTACAAATTATCCAGTGGCCAATTTTACCCCATCTCCCCCTCAGACACCGGTTAGTTACCATTGGCCTCTCCATGTCGTACTATTATCGATAAAGTCATCCCCAGCTCCCGTAGATCCCATTTGGCCTACGTTCACTACTCCTCCGACCTATCCACCTCCAGCAGAGGTTAACCAAGTGTTATCCGCCCATCCCAACCCACCAATCCAAGCACCCTCAAGGCCTATATCCACTCCATTCCAGATCCCGGGACTAACCTATAATCCCCATCAGGTTCCCCTCAGTTATGAACAGACGGACATCAATGCAGGCAATGGTAGAGAAGGGGCAGTTGATTTCATTACTCAATCAGGAAGAATCTCTAAACAGCCTAAACTACCGGTACCAGCTCGTCCGAAAGAGAAGAATGAACCTACTATGATAAACCCCTTTGACAAAATGAGCATAGGGCATATACTAGAAACTTAGTTGAAAAGAATGCCAAATCGCATCACAGCCTGGGACATGTTAATGACATCTTCGCTCCATTTCCAAGCTCTGATGGGAGCATTAAAGGATGCACATGTATTTATTCAAGTAACCCCAGATAAAGTAGGATAGATAATTGGGTAGGTATTGGATCCTAATGCCTTCTCTTTTTCAGATGTTGAATTGCCAGATGAGGGAAATAATCATTTCAAACGCCTCAACATTATGGTAGAAGCCAAGAACCTGGCAATTCCATTGGTATTAATAGACAATGGAATGACCCTGAATGTGTGCCCTCTGAGAACCACAAGCAAGATAGGGGTGGATCCCTCCGCATTCAGGCAAGTAAGAATAAGCATCAGAGGATTTGATAACACAAGAAGAGAAATAATTAGAGAAATTGATCTTGACCTCACTATCGGGCTAATGACCTTTTTCATACCTTTCCAGGTTATGGACATCAAATCCACATTTATAATCTATTATTAGGGCGACCATGGTTACACGAGGTCGGGGCAATTCCTTCAACCTTGCACCAAAAATTTAGATTTATTTTGAAACAGAAGATCGTACCATTCTGGGTGGAGGGCAGGAGGAAGGAGAAAAGGTTGCTCATAGCATTGAGAACCTCATAGTGTTGGATTTGTCGTTCACGGCCAAAGACACAGACCTTCACAGTTTTGAGTATGATGTATCGACGGTAATTCCTGATCCACTCAAGAAGATCACCATAAAAATCAAGGGTGGAATGGTCGAAGCTGTGGCCATACTCCAGAAATGGGGTTATCATTAAGGCTGGAAAACCATGATAGCCCAGACACATAAAACCAGCAAGCGATTGAGTACAACCTTCGAGCCAGCTATCCATTGCTTGAGAGAGGCTACAATGGTCCAGTCACCAGCCTACAATCTCTATAACCAGATCAGATCAAATATCTGATGGTAGATCTGTACAAATATGGGGGAGTCTGCCTCTGTATAATCTCTCACCAGGCTTCTACAAGCTCAGGTGAAAAGAAGAAGGATTCATCTTGGATTGGTGGATCAGAATCACCCTAAGGCTATAATCTGTCTACTTAAATGGTCACAGACTATCCCATAGGTTATCCTCCTCAGGGAGCCCAAAATAAAACAAGATTATCGCTGCTACCACCATGTTCACCAGGCTACCAGCTCAAGCTCCCATGGGGATTTCAAATCTAGTAGGTCCTGTGGTGGGGCTAAGGCTGGAAGACCATGATAGCCCAGACACACAGGTCACTTGGATCTGAGTGGCCCTTAAAATCAGTCCTCCATTGCTTTGAAGCACAGCCAAGGCAATGGGGGATCAAAAGGCAGCAGCCTTGCACAGAGCATCTCACATATAAACAACAATCCCACAAAGTACAAATCCTATTGCAAAACTTCCATTAATCTAACTCAAATACATATACAAAGTCATAGCCAACAATTGCTGAACTATGGAGAGAAGAAAAGAAAAAGAAAAAGAAAAACTACTTACTGCTAAAAAGAAAGAGAAAAGAAAAGCGATCTGAGATAGGTTCCCAGATACCTAAACCTAAGCTATGCTTGGGTATATATAGCAGTGGGGTGGCGGCGCATTAGGGTTAGGAAACCCTAATTTTAACTATGCCATGTGGCCTTATACTGATCCTTGGATGCCTCGAGGTGTGTTCACGAAGATTTAAGCATGGGAGTGTGTGCCCTAATCACTAAAAATTTCCAGAATGCCCTCTGCTGAAGAGATGGAAGTTTAGGTTCAGTTCCTCGCTAGGTAGCTGTAGTTTCCCAAACTTGTCACGTGGTAGCTCATTGCTCTTCGCTAGGATGATTTGACACTGAAGCTTCAGCAGTCGCGAGGTTGCCTTGGTTTACTCTTCAGGCAGTCGCGCGATAGAGAGTTAAGCTCTCGCTGGGTTGGAGTTTGCAAGGTTGAATAGAAAATACAGTCTCAAGCATCACGAGGTTGCAATTCAAGCAGTCGCGCGGTAGATTAGTCTTCACTGGGCAACAGCGCGAGAACTGTGTGAGCTCTTCTCTTTACTTGGACTTCGCGAGTTACCTCGCGAGGTTCTTTTGAGTTCTGAACTGCGCGAGGTTCTTTGTCTGAGAATTATACCCCGCGGCGACTGCACGACAGCTGTGCCAGGAATCTTGTAAAGATCTCTCTCCTCAGCTGTCTTAAGCAAACTTTGCGAGATTGAGAGAGGTCTACTTTGAACTGTGCGACACGGAGTGATGTGTTCTACTCTTGAGCTTCGCGAGAGCAGTGTGAGGTTTTGTTTTTAAAGCTCCTCAGTCATTCATCTGCACGAGAGGTTACTGTAAAGCCTTGGGAAGCTCAGCTGATCTACGCGAGGCTTCAAAGTTCATTCTTGCTGAGGGGCATCTGGTGCCAAAGCAAGCTCCATAACAGGATTCTTGGCCTTATTTCACTGCTGATTATTTCCTGAATAAAACACTTAAAAAGAGTTTATTAGGTGGCTAAGGGTCTAATCAAAGGTTAAGTTAAGGGGTGAAAAGTGGTACTTTTCAGGTCTTAACACACCCCCAAACCTAATCTTTGCTAGTCCCTTAACAAAGCTACATTAAATCTACTCTAAAAATTAAATGCCACTTTCGTAGGGAGCACGGATACATTTAGCACATGTACCAAGCCTTTTAAACCCCTAGGTGATCCCTTGTGGAGGAGTGAAGTCTCCTGAGGGTTTTCAGTGAAGAGACCCACAAACTTCTCCAATGAAATAGTTAACTAAAGTGCAATGTCATCCAATGAGCAGTTAAGGAATCAGATTTAGTCTACTCATGAATCAGCATAAAAGAAATTTAATTCATTGGTTGCACAGGAACTTAGACAGCATAAACTCTCATGTTTGCACAGCATTTCCAAATAATTTGTGATCACAGAAAACTGCATAAGTGTATGTCAAGACCTTGAGCTTATCCTTATGTCGAAAAATTAGGTTAAGGTCATACATAATGCATTCAAGTTCGCACCCAAAAGAAAGCTTTACAGGCATACTCTCATCAAGGTTTGTTGAGGAGTTCCTTCACAGGCTCAAGAGCGACTTACATCCCCCAACTGGGTTTGTAAGCATGAGCATAAGCAGAGTTCTTAAGTGCTGGCATCATTGTCAGTTTCTCACCATAGATTGGATAATTCCTTATCTTCACATGACAGCTCACTCAATCTTTGGATCACAAGGGCTTTTAACTGGGTTGGAATGTGGCTTATGGAGTATGGTTAAAAAGAATGGAAGGTTTGAAAAGGGGTTCAAAAATTGAGAACTCAGTGTGTGCAGGAGGTGGTTCATGACTTCACCTTCTTGAATTCAGCTCCCTTCATCTTCTTTGAGATTTTCAGATTTGAAGTGATCAGTTTCTCTTCTTGATTTTGATTTTCCAATGAAGGTTCCTCTTGACTTCTCTCTTATTCCTCTTCATTATTATTTTTTTTGTTTCTTTTTGCTGGAGTTTTCTTCTTTTTATTTTGTTTTTGCTTTTCAGAAATGCCACCATGTCCTCAGTTACAATTCTGCCAGAATAGATGCTTTTTCTCCATTCACCTAATGCTGACCATAGCTAGTCCATCTTCAACTCTTTCTCCTTTACCTTCTGAATTCTCAGAGTGAGGGTAGGTTGAATTAGGTTCATAGGTTCCGATTCAAGTACTCAGGTGTATTTTGAAGAAATTTAGGATTTAAAGCTTAAAGGGGGTATGGACAAGGGCAGTTGCTTTAGGATTGATCTTTTTAGGCTCAAACTGTCCAAGAGAAGGCCTTGATCCTTTCCTAGGTCTCATGAGTACTGTCAGTTGTTTCAACTTGGAGTTACCTAACTTCTAGTGACTCAGCCAGTCCTTAGAACTAGAAGAAATGCCTTAGTTACTCCTCAAAGAAAAAATTTTGTAGGCCCAATTCTCACTGGTTATGGTCATCCTTTAAACTTTCAAGTATGTCCTCACCTTTTTCTCTCTCTAATGATTCACTAAGTGCAGATACAAGTGGGTTTCCTTGGTGAAACTATTATGGAAATGTGGAATATTAGAAGTCTATAATGTTTTAAACTTCTTAATTTCTTGATTCTTAAGTGAACAGAGGTCCATTTCCATATTGCTCAGATGAGTCTGCTGCACTTATGTTAACTATTCCATTGGCAGGGTCTGCCTGCCATACCCCCAAACCTATGAGGAGCAGTGTCCTCACTGGTTCAAGGTCAATGTGCAGCAGACTTATTACAACATAAAACAAAAGGAAAACAAAACACACAAACAAAGCAAGACAGTAAAGACAGGGGAAAAGTCTATGAAATATTAGAAATGTATAAAATACAAGAGAACATATGTAAAAGAAATAGAGGAAATCCTAGGTACAATCTAATCAAAATTTGGATTAAAATTTATCGCAGCCCATCTTCCTTGCATGTTCTTGAAGGAGAGCCTCTTCTTCTTTCTTCTTGCGTTCCCTCTCGGCCTTCCTCTGCTATGGAGTTTTGGGTATGGTAGGAGCCCGGACCCTCATTTTTCTCTTCTTTGGCTCAGGAGGGATCTCCTAAGATTTTGCAGTGGGTGGCTTAGGGGGTTTGGTGGGGGATTTCTCTGCTAGGCCTGTACTTTAGAGGCTTGCCTGGCCGAGGCAGGTGAAATAGGAGATGATTGGTGGTGGAGGCTCGGGAGGGGCAACGGAGATTTGGTTGAGCTGCATTTGAGACAGAGAGGACCTTTCCTTTTTCACGCTACGGGGAGCCACAGGAGATGGAACTGGTAATTTCTCTGTAGGCACGGCAGGGCTCTTCCCTTTCGCGGACTTGCTCGGTGGTGGTGCCTCCTAAGATTGGGTAGATGGTTCTTTGCCAATTTTCAAAGAGCGAGTTGGGGGAGTGGTCTTCTTAGCAGCAGCTTTTCATCGCTGAGGATAGGATTGGGCTGCAGGGGCATCTGAAGGGGCAGCCACAGTAGGTTGGGCACTGGGATCCGTAGGTGGTACCTCATCAGAGTCAGAATCAGAAGGAAAGAGCTCAGTAGGTGATAAGTAGTGAAAAATACCATTTTTCACCCCTAAACATGAGCCTTGAAAGACCCTTGAGAGGACTAAATAAGTGCTTTAGTGTTCATATTGCAGCTAACCAAAAAGACAGGTCCAAATCCGAAAACCATCCTAAAATGATCAAAAAGCTGACAACGCATGTCAAGCTCAAAGAGGGAGTGAAGAAATAGCCTCAGCAATGGCTAAAAAGGTCCTAAAAGAGCAAGAAAAGACCTGAAGAAGAAGAAGGATCCATTCGCAAAGAAGAATGGAAGCTAAAAGTCAATTCGCAAAGAACTTCTACTATTCGCAAAGAACCTTGAACTTTGCGAAAAGAAGAAAACACTCCTCGAATAGAAGAATGACCTTTGCGAAAAGAAGAGAAGTCCTTTGCGAAAAGATCTCCTGAAGCCAAAATGCTTTGCGAAATGATCTCCTGGTGCCAAAATGCTTTGAAGAGAGCTTACGAGCCAAACTACTTTGAAAAAGCCCTTAAACTATGCGAAATGGCATTCGGGATTTGCATTCGTCCAAGGGTATTTCAGAAACTTTGCACGCTCCAATGCATTTTAAAACCCAAGGACATTAGGAAGATTCGAGCACGAACCAAAGGCATATTCCACCCCATGTGAACACCCAAAGATGAAATTACTTGGCGGGAACTTCTAGAAGCTCAAACAGATTTTTGAATTACATAACGAAATTGATGCCTCTGTTTTCGATTTGAACCAGATCAAGCATTTCGATTGGCGAACAGATCTGGATCCCGGTGCTCGACTCCTATTGGTTGATACAGATCTATCCAATTCCAATTATCATTGATATACATCTGAGTCATTAGGGAAAACTATAAATAGACGAACCATTTGGCCCAATTTGGGTATCCAGATTTAGAGTTTTCATCTCTGCTTTCTCATTCATTCCGATAGCTTATCCGAACCCCAGAATCCCTTCTTGTAGTTTACCTTGAGAGCCATTGTGAGTGATTTGTACTTCCAAGTTCGGATTCAAGATCAGAACTGAGGGTTTTCGAGAAGCCTGGATCAGAAGTCCGAGGGCTCTAAGAAGCCGCTCAGAATTGTAACGTGGATTTTAAAAGGTTGTCAGAATTTGTGTCTTCTCCATTGAGTCATGTCGAGGGTTCAATGTTCACCTTAGTGCATTAGACTTCTTTAGATTCACTCATCCGCATCCAACTTCCCTTAATTCATCATCCCCGTAATTAGCGTTGGTAACCTAATTCAAGCAAAGATTTACAAGGATGTTCATGTTCAACTAAAGAATAGGCTACAACTATTGGATGATCCGTGACCATTTAAGTGGATGATCACGCCATAAGTCTAAACCTATTCCTTAATTCGGATTTATTTCTCTTACATCCGTCGGTAGCCGATGAAGATTGAATCGCCTGCTGAACTGATTCTCCATTAAAATTCGAGGCTAAAGTACATGAAGCTATTATTTCATTTGTCTTATTTTAAACACCTCCCCAACTCGGATCCGGATCATGTAGTTAGTTCTTTTCTTTATTTGCTTATAGTTAAATGTGACACAATCCAACACTCTCTTTATCTATTCTTTTAGATAATTATAGAGCCAGATCCGTAGCACAGATCCGAGGTTTATCTCTCATTTTAGACAAACTTCTCCGTGGACGATCTTGAAATACTTACTTTTAAAACTTGCTACAATTGGCCCCGATCTTGCAGCCATGTTAGCCCCAATGTGCCGATATCCCTTTCATAAGTTAACATCCATATAACCTAGCATTCTTTAATTCTTTAATTTTGATTAATAATGCACATAATTATGGCACACTTGGAGCGACAACAAGTTTTTAAGCGCCATTCGGGAAGTTTGTTCTAAAATAGATAGACCTATGTTTATTTTCATTTATTTTAATTTTTGCTTTAAACTCGCACTTTGCATTCCAAGTGCTTGATTAAATGTCTACAGCTTTTGTATAGAAAACCTGCTTTTATGCAGAAATTTTATTTTTTTATTTTTTTTTATATTTTTGAGTTTTTATTCTTTGCCTTCTAGTTATTTGAATAAATGCCGCGCCACTCTTTTGTCTTTTGTCAAATTTGGGCAGAGTCTGAGTTTTTCTTTTATTTTTGTCAATACTTGAATAAGGTAACGCCGCAGCTTTTGGATGTTTGCAGATCCGAGCCGCCCAACAAGGAGCATCTCGGACCAAAGTCGAGCAGACCGCTTGAGTTTGCATCCTTCTCCTTTGCATTCATTTTCTATTTTTAAATTCTTGAGAACCAGTAGCTCATTGTGTTTAATGTTTGTTTTGATTATAATTTCATTGCCTTTTAAGGCATGCCGATTTTTTTACAAAACCAAATACAAAATAAAAGAAGTTGAAAACACAAATAGAAAATCTCGAAGTTGTTTCTCATTATTTTCAAGAAGAGTAAATAAGGGCTCTTGTTGAGCCCGGCTGATCCAAAACAAGTAAAAAAAAAAAAAAAATATTATAATAAAAAATAGAAAATTATAAAAACAATATAGATATCTTCCTGATAATGGGCTTTTTCTCCATTTGCATCCACTTTTCCCATCCGGACCCCGAGATCATTTTTTTTTTTAGGAATCATGTAGGATAATGAGTAGTGAATCATAGCTTTTGAATATTCAATGGACCCACTAATTTTATTTTCCTTCAGATTTCTTCATCATAAAGGGTCTCATTGTGTGTGAACCCTGCTTTTAATATGTGCTCCCATGCTTCATTATTTCTTTTTCATACACATCATCAACAAAGGGGTCAATCTTATGAATCTTGCTTTTCATTCTCGCTAATCATTTTATAATCACTTAGATTCATAAGTATCTCGGGCTTTTGGGTTTGTTTCTTTGGGCTTAGGATATATCATTTGGCATTAGATTTTCTGCTTTTAGGAATTTTAGTTTCAAATTCGCTTTTAGATCGCTGATTTTTTTTCTTTCTTAGGTTAATGTGTCCTCGTTTTACTGATTTTCGTCATTTTTTCTGTGAGTATAGTTAGTTTATAACTTTGCTTTCCTATTTTGCATTCACAAATTCAGTTTTTGTATCAACACTTTTCTTTTTCTTTTTAACTTTGTATTCAGTCCTTACCTTGCTTTTACTCGTTCTCTGTTATTAGCATTAGTTTCCTTTCATTTGCATAGTAATCCTACTATTTGTTAGATATTATATTGCAATACTAGCATTGTTTTGTTGATTTTTCTTGCACTTCAATATCATGTTCTACTTTTCCTTGCTCATATCTTCGCTTTTACATTTTTATTTTTCTCACGATATAGTTTAGATTTTTCTGTTCTTAGTTTTTCTTTCTTCTTTTACCCACGCCGCCTAGTCTCTCATTGTCTAGAACATTGAGGACAATGTTCATCTTAGGTTTGGGGATCCCGAGAAAGAAGGAAAAGGGAGATCAAATTCAAAGGAGTCTTTGTGCAAGGCACTCACCAACAAATCATCAAGTTCTCTCTCTGAGACCTGCTCCTCTCCCTCTTCCACAAGTTACCAAGGTACCTTTGCTGCCTCTTTTCTCAAATTCGAATTGAACTCAAACAGCTCCCAAAAATCTGAAATATGTATTTTGGGAGATCATCAAACACTACTGTGATTATTTCTTCCTCCTTACAAAGGAGCAAGAAGAGGAGTCAAGTAGTTCTAAACAAAGACAAGAAAGCAATTATCGGACCATTGCTTGATTTAGGAGGACTAAACCCAGTATGCATGCATTTGTTTCTGTTGCTTCTTAGTTTCAGTTTAGTTTTTCGCCTAATTTTTTCTTTTCTTTGGTTTCATTTTCATAAATTCTACCATTTAGATCAGAGTGAGCACGCTATTTTCTTTGTTTTTCCTTACAACAACAAGTGAGGACACGGTTCCTCACACGCTTCCCCAATTTCGATGTTGTTACTCACTTATTGGGGAATTAAATGCAAAGTTACTTCGCCTCCCACACGCATGCGCTAATGCTACTTAAGGACCCACGATTCACGGGCCATGAGCATTACCAATGCCCCCCATTCAAGTCCCACCCTTTCGGCTTCCCCACCTTACCTATAAATAACCAACCTCTACCAATTTCCCCCACATCTTTCCCCACCCTTCCAAAATGGCCTGACGACCAAGCCAATAAGCCACCACACCGCTTTTACCCCATGTGGCTGGACCCACCACCACAAGGTGCCAGATCCACTCCGGCCCCTCTAGGACGAATTTGAAGAGGTCCTCGCGATTTTGGCCAAAGAAAGGAGGCCCAACTCCGCCTCCTCGGAAAAAACAAAAATCAACCTTCCCGCCACTTCCACCCTCCACCGCCCCCCCTCCCCTAAAAACACATCCTCTATTCTGTCTTTATTTTTCTTTTCTTTTTTTTTTATGTAAAATATTTCTAGTTAATAAACTTTACTTTCTCCCATTCTCCATGTCATTTTCTCGTTTTATTTTTTTTTTCTTCTTATTGTTGCTTTGCCTTGTTTCAATTTTTCCAGATAAAGTGACCATGCCACCTTTGAACCAAGGAGGACACTGCCCCATAGGTTTGGGGTGTGGACAAGTCCCGCCTAGGAATAGTTAACATAAGGCGTAGAATCACCTAAGTAATTAGGAAATGTATTAATTTACTTTAGAATCATGACAACTAGAAAATTTAAAATTCCTTGCCAAATTTAGACATTCTAAACCTTGCGATATTCTACATTTCCATGATGATTACACCATAAAAACATACTAGTATCAGACGTAGTAAGTCAAAAGGAAGAGAAAAGGTAAAGATATACTTAAAAGCTCAAGGAAAACCATAACCAAAGTGAGAATTGAGCCCATATATTTTCCATCTCACATTGAAGAGTGACTGAGGCAATTTTTTCTCGATTCAAAGGATTGGCCGAGGCATTAGATCCACTAGAAGTTAGGAAACTCCAAATTAAAACAAGTAACAAGACTCATGAAACCGAGGAAAGATCAAGGCCTTCTTTGGACAAATTTTGAACCTAAGAACCAACCAAGAAAAATCTGCCCTCGTTGTACCCCATTTGAGTCAGAATCCTACAATTCTTCATCAAAATACTCAAAAGTACTTGCACTGAACCTATGGAACTAATTCAGCCTTCCTCACTCCGAGAATTCAGGAGGTAAAGGAGAAAGAACTCAAGATGGACCATTTCGGGGCAACATCAAGAAAATGAAGAGAAAATACCTCAAAAAGTGCAATATGGTGACCGAGAAAGAAGAGACAAACAATGTGAAAAAGTTGCAAGCAAAAAGGCAAAAAAGGGACCTTATGTTGAAAAATGCAAGATCAAAGAAAGAACTAATCACTGTGAATGTGAGAATCTCAAAAGAAGAAGAAAGAAGCTAAACTCAAAAAGGTGGAGTCATGAACCATCTCCTGCACTTCCGAGTTCTCAAATTCAAACCTCTGCTCAAATTGCCTTTCCTTGAAACTTCACCCATAAGCCATACAAACAAACCTAGATTAAAAGCCCTTGTGATCCAAAGTTGAGTGAGTCATGTGGAGATGAGAAGTGACCCAATCTATGGTGAGGAGATGTCAATGATGCCATTGCCTAAGAATCATGCCTATGCTCATGCTTACAGATCCATTTGGGAGATGTAACTGCTCTTGAGCTTGAGTGAAAATGAACCCTCAACAAAAACACTGATGAGAGTATACCCGTGAGTGTTTGGGTTGGAACTTGAGCACCTTAAGTATGACTTATAACCTAATTTTTATCCATAGGATGAGCTATCGCACATTTGTATGATTTTCTATGACTGTTCACAGATTGGAAATATTGAAACATTCATGAGGTTTATAAATGTTTAAATTCTGCAAACAATAATCAAATTTTCTGTTTCATCATTGATTCAAGAGTAACTAACCCCGCTCCTTGATTGCTCATTTGATAATATTGCCTTGATGTTAACTTTTCATGGAAAAGTTTGTGGGTACCTTTCATCGAAAACCCTCAGAGACTTCACTCCTCCTCTAGGGATCACCTAGGGGTTTAAAAGGCTTGTTGCATATGCTAAATGCACTGCTTCCTACAAAAGTGGCTCTTTACTTTGTTTTTATGTTTCTTTGCTCGTGGACTAGCAAAGCTTAGGTTTGGGGTGTGATAAGTAGTGAAAATACCATTTTTCACCCCTAAACATGAGCCTTGAAAGACCCTTGAGAGGACTAAATAAGTGCTTTAGTGTTCATATTGCAGCCTAACCAAAAGACAGTCCAAATCCGAAAACCATCCTAAAATGATCAAAAGTCGACAACGCATGTCAAGCTCAAAGAGGAGTGAAGAAATAGCCTCAAAGAATGGCTAAAAAGGTCCTAAAAGAGCAAGAAAAGACTAAGAAGAAGGATCCATTCGCGAAGAAGAATGGAAGATAAAAGTCAATTCAAGAAGAACTTTCTACTATTCGAAAGAACCTTGAACTTTGCGAAAAGAAGAAAACACTCCTCGAATAGAAGAATGACCTTTGCGAAAAGAAGAAAACACTCTGCGAAAAGAAGAGAAGTCCTTTGCTAAAAGATCTCCGAAGCCAAAATGCTTTGCGAAAAGATCTCCAAGCCAAAATGCTTTGCTAAGAGAGCTGAGCCAAACTACTTGCGAAAAAGCCCTTAAACTATGCGAAATGGCATTCGGGGATTTGCGTCGTCCGAAGGGTATTTCAGAAACTTTGCATCGACGCCTAATGCATTTTAAAACCCAAGGACATTAGGAAGATTCTCGAGCACGAACCAAAGGCATATTCCGCCCCTCGTGAAAATCCAAAGATGAAAACACTTGGCAAGAACTTCTAGAAGCTCAAACAGATTTTTGAATTACATAATGTAATTGATGCCTCTGCTTCGATTGGTGAACCAGGATCAAGCATTTCGATTGGCGTAACAGATCCGGATCCGGTGCTCAAACTCCTATTGGTTGATACAGATCTATCCAATTCGATTGGTTGATACACATCCGAGGCTTAGGAAAAACTATAAATAGACGAACCATTTGGCCAATTTGGGTATCCAGATTTTAGAGTTTGCATCTCTGTTTCCCTCATCCCGGTCAGATAGCTTATGTGAACCCGCTGTAATCCGTTCTTGTAGTGTACCTTTGAGAGCCATTGTGAGTGGTTTGTACTTCCAAGTTCGGATTCAAGATCAGAATGAGGGCTCTTCGAGAAGCTCGATCAGAAGTCTGAGGGCTCTCTAAGAAGCCGTGCTCGTAATTGTAACGTTGGATTTTAAGAGGTTGCAGTATTTTGTGTCTTCTCCATTGGAGTCATGTCGAGGGTTCTGAATGTTCACCTATGTGAATTAGACATCTTTAGATTTACTCATCCGCATGCAACTTCCCTTAATTCATCATCCTCGCGAATTAGCGTTGGTAACCTAATTCAAGCAAAGATTTACTGGATGTTCATGTTCGAACTAAAGAATAGGCTACTAGCCGATGATATCCGTGACAATTTATGGATGATCACCATAAGTCTAAACCTATTCCTTAATTCGATTTATTTCTCTTACATCTGTGCTGGTAGCCAGATGAAGATTGAATCTGCTCTGTTGAACTACAGATTCTCCAATAAAATTCAGAGGCTAAAGTACATGAAGCTATTATTTCTGCATTTGTCTTATTTTAAACACCTCCCCAACTCGGATCTGGATCATGTAGTTAGTTCTTTTCTTTATTTGCTTATAGTTAAATGTGACACAATCCAACACTCTCTTTTATCTATTCTTTTTAGATAATTATAGAGCCAGATCTGGTAGCACAGATCTGGAGGTTTATCTCTCATTTTAGACAAACTTCTCTGTGGACGATCTTGAAATACTTACTTTTAAAACTTGCTACAATTGGCCCTGATCTTGCAGGCCAGTGTTAGCCCCAATGTGCTGATATCCCTTTCATAAGTTAACATCCATATAACCTAGCATTCTTTAATTCTTTAATTCTTGATTAATAATGCACATAATTATGGCACACTTGGAGCAACAACAGTAGGGTCCAATCCTAGGGTAGCAGTAGCCTGTCTGCGTTCTTCTTTGGAGAGGAGGTGCCCATGGGGATCATCCTGAGCGGAAGCTCGGGTGACCTTTGGAGGTGGGGATGGAGGGGCCGGCCGTTTGCCTTTTTGGACTGCAATGGCTCTCTTAGGAGTGGGCTTTTTCTTGGAAGGGGTGCGTTTCCTTTTGATAGCAGGAGAGGGAATAGGGGGGGCACTGATGTAGGAGGAGGAGCTACAGTAGGGGTTACAGCAGGAGCAACAGGTTTTGTAGGTACTGCAGAAGGAACGGCAGTAGGCATTGGAGGAGGAACAGGAGGAGCTACTGGAGTGGGGGCTGTGGGAGTTGGGGGAACAGACTGTGTAGGGGTTGTGGAAGAAGATGGGCCTGGATGTGTGGAAGAAGATGGGGCCTCAGGGGGAGCGGTGGCGATGGGGGTGGCTTGGATAGGTTGGGACAACAGGAAAGCAACTCTCTGTTCCAAGATGTCAATTTTCTTGTTAGCCCACAGGAGATTAGTATCCGCAAGCTCCTTACTAAGACGGTTGATCTCCTGAGCATTGTTCAATTTCTTCTCTAATAGCCGGTTATGCTTTTTCACCCTCTCAGCATTGGCCTTTTCCATCTCAGCAGTCATTTTGTAGTAAGTTGCTGCAACCTTGTGCGCAGTTGATTTCTCCATAATTGCCTCCCATCCTTTTGAAATATCGCTGCTCACAGAGCAAGCTTCACATCACTAAGCTTTTGCAGAAGGGGTATTCAATGGCTTATGAGTTGGGCCATGCCATGGAGAACATCCTCTTGATATAAGGATTACCTCATGGCATGGAGGGGGGTGAAGTAGGGAGGGGTGAAGTAGGAGTGGGGGGGCAAGATTGGGAGAAATTAAGTGGAAGGAAGAGAGGGTGATGGAGCCTGGGGGGGAGAAGTGGGGGTTGTAGAAATGGTTTGGGTGGAATGGTCAGGGAATTGAGGAGGGGGTGGGAGAAGAGGGGGAATGGAAGGTATGGGTGGAAAATGAAATGAAGGAAGGACAGCTGATGTGGATGGTTCAGGGGAAGGGAAGAAGGGTATGGTGAAGGGTTGAAATGGAAGGGAGGAGGTGCAAATAGGGGGTGGAATGGGAAAGGTGGATGGGAATGGAATGGGGTGCATCTGGTAGAAGTGTTGGTGAATTAAGGGGAGGTAGTATTAGAGGTGGAAGGATAGGGAGAAAGGGAAAGGAGTGGTCAGGTATGGTATCATGGAGGGGGGAGGCGAGTCAATGGGGTAGGGTCATGGAAGAGGGAGGCAGGAGGTGGAAGGGGTTGTGTTGGGATTGGTGGGTTTGTCAATGTGTGAAGGGTGGATTGGATGGTGGTTATGTCAGTTTGCATTTGGGCTTGGGTCTCTGTGGTGTTGGATAGTTGGGTTTGGAGGTCATGGATAAGGGAAAGAATATGAGTAAGGGAATCTGAGGTTGGTTGAGGGGGTAGGAGGGTAAGAAGGAATAGGTTGGAAAGGGAAGTGGGGCATGATGGAAAGTGGTAGGGGGTAGGGGGAGGTAGGGTGAATGATGTGTTGAAGGGAGAGGAGACTCAGGGAGAGGGATGTCTTGGGTGGGCAAGGTATCAAGCAAACTGGTCATGAAGGCTTGATACCCAGAGGTGGTGGCTAGGTTGAAGTCCAGGTCATGGAGAGGTGGGTCTAAGGGTTGGTCACTAAGGGGTGTGGCTGTGGGAAGAGCAGGGGTATTGTGAGAGGTTTTCTTTTTAAGGTAGGTTATCAAGGGAGGGCTGTCAGGGTGAGGATCAGGGGCTATGGGAGTGACTGGGGTTGTTGATTGGGGTAGGGTGGGTGAAGGTGGAGTGGTGTCTTAGGGTTCAACACTTTCTTCCCAGGTTCGACTAATGGTTGGAGGGGGAATGGAGAAAGGAGAAGAAAGAGGAAAAGTGAGAGATGGAATGGGTGAAGTAGGTAGGGGAGAGGGCAGAGTAGTGGATGGAGGAATTGCTTCAGAAGCAGAGGTGACAGAAGCTCGTGCCACCTTCTTTGGGGCAAGGGTTTTTGCCTTCTTTTTGGGGGCAGGGGTGGCCGTTGCCACATCAGCTTCCTCTCCCTGCTCGGAGACCTCCTGAGCTTCAGTCTTCTTCTTTTTCTTCTGGGGATCCATTAAGCTTCTACTGATCCCCCATTGTCTTTTAGCAAATGTGGTGGGAGTGAGGTCAGCAGATAACTCCTCCACTGCTATCTTGTATCCTCCCCTCAGAAGTAGTCTGGTGATGAGTCTTCCATAGGGGAGAGTGTGGCTCTTCTTTTGCAGCCCCAGCTTCACCATTGTATCCTTCATGGCCTCGAAGATCAACCATGCAGCATTGAATCCATGGCCCAGAGAGAAGGAATACAGAGCATCAGAAATTGGTGTCCTCCTTTCTTGCTGATGGCCGGAGCAATAGATGTTCTTCCTCAAAACTTGATCAATGAACAGCAGATTGGGCTCCAAATCTCTTCTTCTGATGGAGTCCCCTGTGGCATTCAAGCCTCTGGTAATGGCATGGGCAATTGTGTCAATGGGGGCACTCACAGGGGCACCATAACCGCAATTGGGATCAAATCTGGTAGGGATGCCCAAGACTTCAGCGATCAACTCCGGGCTAAGCAGCATCTCAAAGTTGTCAACTAATGCATGGAGGCCTGGCTGCCCTTGTGTGTCGGGTCTGAGCCTAAGGTGCTGGTAGAAAAGTTGCACTAACCTAGGGTAGGCTAGTGCAGGAATCATTTGCAGCAAGGGGAACAGACCAGCCTTGCGCAAGAACTCAATGGCAGGTGCTGACAATGGCTCAGATTCAAAGAAAGAGATATCAAAAATGGCAATAGGCTCTAAGGGAATGGAAAGGAGGAGCTCAGAGGGTGTAGAATAATCTGATGTTGGTGCAGCCTGCTCCGGTACCACCCCCTTCCCTTTTTGCAGAGCCGTAGAGGACTTGGCTTTCTTAGGTGTAGGCTCCATAGTGGCCTTGTCCCTGGCTCTCTTCACAGGTGCGCTTTTAGGAGCCATCCCAACTTCCTTGGTGAGTGTGGAGTTACAAATTTGAAAGGAAATATCAGGAGCTGAGTCTAACCCTAAAAGTTAGGGTTCTATTTAATGGAACGCACAAAGGATCTCAAGAGCTCTAAATAGGGGGCAACTATTAATGGGAGCTTGAAGAACAAAAACCCTGAACTTCGAAGTGAACAATGATCTGGGGACCGGGTGCTAAAGGAGAGAGGTGGAGAGGAGTGGGAGCTAGGGTTTCGCTGGTAGGAGAGGAAAGAGAAAGCAGTAAGGAAAAGCAGCGCGGGGTGGGATTAAAATATCGTAAAGCTCGTTTGTGGAAGCCCGCCCACCGGTTGGGAAATGAATGGGTCATGAGATTAGATGTTCCCTCTGTTCTTTGAAACTCGCGATAGCACAACAAAGTAGTTCCTTATGAACTGCGCGAGATGGGACCAAACTCATTATTCAGAACCCCACGATGGCTTAATCGAGGCAGAATTCACTCACCCACCAGTTCGCTGTTTGACCCTTACCAAAGGGGTGGATTCTCTCACAGACTCTCTTCCAGGGACACCCCTAATCATTATAAAGCATTCACAATTCTTATACTCTCAAAGCAAGAAAGTCACACGTCATGCAAAGCATTCAAATCATCATTCAATCACTTAAAATTATCACACAGGGGAAGTTGGTATCAAAGTAGGCATTAAAGCACTAAACTCAATTTCCAACAAGATTGCAAACTATTCCTACAAACTGTAAAGTACATATTATACAACGATGCACAGTTCTTATCATCAATTCAGTGAAAGATCCCCTTTAGGTTCTGAGGATCCTTGACCAATCAAAAATTGGCCCTTGGGATTAACCACTGGTTGACTGGGCAACCTTCCCTCTTCTCTTTTGGCTAGGGTGTTCTCTAGTTGTCCAATCTGCTCCTCCATCTTCTTGATGCTCTGACCATGAGAGTTCACAGTCTGAGCCAAGGAACCCAAGTTTTGCAATGAAGCCAAGACTTGGTCCTCAAAATAAGTATTTCTTGGTTGAGAAGGGGGTAGAACCAACTGATTTTGCTGCTGATGGGGCTGCTCGTGGTGCTGGAAGGTAGACCTCGGGGCATGCCCTTGATTGAACTGCTGCTGTGGCCTTTGTGGTAAAGCCAACATCTGCTGGGGCTGCATGTAGTTATCTTGCTTCCACCTCTGATTTGGGTGGTCTCTCCATTGGTAGCCAGCATTTTGGTCGGTTAGCCCATTGTTGCTGGCCATAAGACTGAGCAGCAGCAGCATGTTCCAACATTAATTCAGGAAATTGCCTTGCAGATGGACATTCCTCCACTGTGTGTTGTGGGGACTGACATATCAGACATGCCTCCGCCACATGAGCAGCCCTTCTGGGTTGCATCACAGTCAATAATTTATCAAACTTCATAGAGAGGTTTGCCATCTGCAGCTGTAGGTCATTGTTCCCAGACACATCATAAATTTTTTCTTTGGATCTAGCAGCAGGCCCCACCTTTGACTCAGATTCCTGATGAGTTCTTGCCAGGGATGGCTTTTGAAAAGCATTCTCACTAATCACCTTAAACAATTCCCATGCCTCCTCAGCAGTCTTGTGCATGTAGGATCCACCACAAGAGGCATCGACCATATCTCTGTTTTTCTCATCAATCCCATTGTAGAAGCTTTGTACAAGCTGCCACTCAGGGATCTTGTGGTGGGGGCATTGTTTTAGCATCTCTTTAAACCTGTCCCAGGACTGGTTAAAATCCTCAGTTGGGGATTGAGAAAACGCAAGAATCTCTTTCCTCAACTGGTTAGTTTTGGTCTCAGGGAAGAACTTGGTTAGGAATCTGGTCTACAGGTCTTTCCATGAAGCAATGCTATTGTTGGGAAGAGTGGCCAACTATCCCTATCCTTGAGAGAGAAGGGAAAGAGTCTGAGCTTAGTAGCCTCAGTCCCAAAACCTGATATTAAAAGTGGTGCACAAGGCTGGTCAATATGCTTGTAAGGGTCTTCTTTGCTAAGCCCATGGAAAGCTGGCAGCATCTGGATGATTGAAGTTTTTATCTCATAATTCCCCTGAACATCAGGGAATTGAATGCTAAAAGGGGAGTTGTATTCATCCGGAGCATTCAACTCCTTGAGGGTTCTGGGGTGTTCCTCACCCATAGTTGCTGTCGCAGATTCACCTGGGGGCTCTCCTGTGGTGTGCCTGTCTCTTCTAAGTCTCCTTCCCCTTTCTAACTCAGGGTGTAGAGGCTTTAAAGTAGGGCTTAGGGATCTCCTCCCTAGCATACAAGCACACCCATAGCAAGGAAAGCTTCTTGCAGGCACATTGCAAAAGAATACTTGTACACAAACAAATTTATCTAACTATTTTACAGCTATCCAAAGAATACATTTAAACTATCCTAGATACTGCTGGAAAAATTGTTAAAAAGAAAGATAGACAGAGCTTTAGAGTCAGAGAGTTTGCAAACAGAGGTAGCTACGCTCCAATTGCAGTCCAACTATCCTTCACTGCTGCTGTCCAGATCTGCAAGAAAGATTCACAATTATATCAGCAGCATCAATTATTCACATGTATAAAGAATACTAAGAATACAAAAACTAAGGGTCTACTATTAGATCATCTATCCCGGGCAACGGCGCCAAAAACTTATTATTCTCCAAGTGTGCTTCGCTTATTGGTTGGTGGTGAAAGTTATTTAAAAATCAAAAACAGAATAAAACAGGGGATGAATCAGCACAACTCGGAAATCCTAGACATACAAGATACAGGGTCCTTTGTAGCAAGTTTTGATAAGTAAGAGTTTGTCCCACAGGGAAAGGTGATCTAAGGCTCCAAGGGAACCGTCTCTAGTACTCCCTCCAGATCTGTCTACAGATCTGGCAGTCCTAAAAGGAGGAGAGTTTAAGGTCACTTATTCTAAGTATTCTAATAACTAAATTACCGAAAGGATTGAGAGGATGGATGGAGTGTGGAAAATAATTATAAAAATGTGAGAAATATGTTATTGAGCCAAGGTCAGAGGAGTTTTGTAACTCAGATTTAGATCTGATGTTATAGAAATCCTGTCCAGAGGCTACATTATCACCTCTGAGGAGAAAGGATCTAACCCATCTCTACTGCCATGACTCCACCCTTAGGGCTATAACCTGTCCACTTGAATGGTCACAGACTATCCCATAGGGGAGCCACTATCCTGGGATGGGTCAGAACATAACAAATAAATCATTGCAGGCACTATTTCATCCAGGCTACCAGCTCAAGAATCCATAGTGAACCTCAACCTCTAAAGTTCTATATGTGGAGCTAAGGCTGGAAAACCATGATAGCCCAGACACATAGAACCAGCAAGCGATTGACTACAACCTTCGATCCAGCTGTCCATTGCTTGAGAGAGTCTACAATGGTCCAGTCACCAGCCTACAATCTCTATAAACAGATCAGATCCAACATCTGATGGTAGATCTATACAAATATGGGGGAGTCTGCCTCTGTACAATCCCTCACCAGGCTTCTACAGGCTCAGGTGAAAAGAAGAAGGATCCATCTTGGATCGGTGGATCAGAATCACCCTAAGGCTATAATCTGTCCACTTAAATGGTCACAGACTATCCCAGAGGTTATCCTCCTCACAGAGCCCAAAGCAAAACAAGATTATCGCTGCTACCACCATAATCACCAGGCTACCAGCTCAAGCTCCCATGGGGATTTCAGATCTAGTAGGTCCTGTGGTGGGGCTAAGGCTGGAAGACCATGATATCCCAGACACACAGGTCACTTGGATCTTAGTGGCCCTTAAAATCAGTCCTCCATTTCTTTCAAACACAGCCAAGGCAATGGGGGATCCCAAGGCAGCAGCCTTGCACAAAGCATCTCACATATAAACAACAATCCCACAAAGTACAAATCCTATTGTAAAACTTCCATTAATCTAACTCAAATACATATACAAAGTCATAGCTAGCAATTGCTGGACTATGGAGAGAAGAAAAGAAAAAGAAAAAGAAAAAGAAAAACTACTTACTGCTAAAAAGAAAGAGAAAAGAAAAGCAATCTGAGATAGGTTCCCAGATACCTAAACCTAAGCTAGGCCTTGGTATATATAGCAGTGGGGTGGTGGCGCATTAGGGTTAGGAAACCCTAATTTTATCGATGCCATGTGGCCTTATACTGATCCTTGGATGCCTCGGAGTGTGTCTACAGAGATTTGAGCGTGGGAGTGCGTGCCATAATCATTAGAAATTTCAAGAATGCCCTCTGCTGAAGAGATGGAAGTTTAGGTTCAGAGCCTCGCTTCCCAACTCACTCTCAATTAATTGCGGCGACTTGGATGTTATTCCTCCGTTTCATCTTCCACCATCCTCGTCTTTAAATACACAGGGAGCCCCTTTCATATTCATCTCATCCTTTCTCCTCTCACCCTAGCGGTCCTTCCCTAGTCCTAACAATGGCAGATGACAAGCCTAATGCGCTGCCTAACAAGTTTTACCCGATGTGGTTGGAACCGCCCCCACCTAAAGAGCCGGACCCCCTACAACCCCTCTCGGATGAATACGAGGCGGTTCAGTAGATCCTGCCTAAGGAGGAGGAGGAAAAGCTCCAGCTACAAAAGAAAAAGCAAAAGATAGAACCATCCCCTGCCCCCTCCACTCAACCCCTTCCACCACCTTCTCACCCCCCCATCCTTGATCCCTCTCTCCTCCCTTCTTTCTTTTTGTAATTTTCATTTTAGCCTTAATGAAATTTTCTTGTTCTGATTATTCTGTCCAGTTCTTTGTTCTTGGTTATTTTCTTTCTTGCTGTTTCCTTTTATTATGCCCTTAATAAATCTGCTGCACAGACACCTTTGAACCAGTGAGGACATTGCTCCTCATAGGTTTGGGGGTGTGGCAGGTAGACCCTGCCAATGGAATAGTTAACCTAAGCGCAGCAGAGTCTTGTGAGTAATATGGAATGGATCTATGTTCACTTAAGAATCATGACAAATAAAAAATTAAAAATTTCTGCAAACTTTAGACATTATAAACTTTTAATATTTCTCATTTCCATGACGAGATCACCAAGTAAACTCACTTGTATCAGCACTTAGTGAATCATTAGAGAGAGAAAAAGATGAGGAAATATTTAAAAGTTTAAAGGAAGACCATAACCAGTGAGAATTGGGCCTACAAATTTTTTTTTTCTATTCTTTGAGGAGTAACTAAGGCAATTTCTTCTAGTTCTAAGGACTGGCTGAGTCACTGTGCTCACTAGAAGTTAGGAAACTCCAAGTTGAAACAACTGACAGTACTCATGAGACTTAGGAAAGGATCAAGGCCTTCTCTTGGACAGTTTGAGCCTAAAAAGACCAACCCTAAAGCAACTGCCCTTGTCCATACCCCCTTTGAGCTTTAAATCCTGAATTTCATCAAAATACACCTGAGTACTTGTACCTGAACCTATGAACCTGATTCAGTCTACCCTCACTCTGAGAATTCAGAAGGTAAAAGAGAAAGAGTTGAAGATGGACTAGCTATGGCCAACATTAGATGAATGGAGGAGAAGTATCTCAAAATTCTGGCAGTATGGTAACTGAGAACATGGTGGCATTTCAGAAAAGTAAAGACAAAAATAAAAAGAAGAAAATTCCATCAAAAAGAAATAAAAATAATAATGAAGAGGAGTATGAGAGGAGTCAAGAGGAACTTTCTTTAGGAAAATTGAAATCAAGAAGAGAAATTGATCACTTCAAATCTGAAAATCTCAAAGAAGAAGAAAGGAGCTAAAATCAAGAAGGTGAAGTCATGAATCACCTCTTTCACCTACTGATTTCTTAATTTTGAACCCCTTTTCAACCTTCCATTCTTTTTAACCCCACTCCATAAGCCACATTATAGCCCAGTTAAAAGCCTTTGTGATCCAAAGTTGAGTGAGCTATCATGTGGAGATAAAGAGTTATCCAATCTATGGTGAGGATCTGTCAATGATGTCAGCACTTAAGAACTCTGCCTATGCTCATGCTTACAAACCCATTTGGGGGATGTAATTGCTCTTGAGCCTAAGAGCAAATGAACCCCTCAACAAGACCCTTATGAGAGTATGCCCTGGAAAGTTTTTGGGTCTGATCTTGAATGCATTATGTATGACATATAACCTAATTTTTGATCTGATGATGAGCTCAGTGCTGTCACACACTTGTGCAGTTTTCTGTGGCTGTAAACTGATTGGAAATGTTGTGCATTCATGAGAAGTTTATGCTGTTTAAATTTCTGTGGAACCAATTGATTAAATTTCTTTTATTTTTACTGATTCAAGAGTAAACTAAGTCTGCTCCTTGACTGCTCACTTGATGATATTGCACTTTTGTTAACTGTTTCATTGAGAAGATTGTGGGTGTCTTCACTGAAAACCCTCAGGAGACTTCACTCCTCCACTAGAGATCACCTAGGGGTTTAAAAGGCTTGGTACATATGCTAAATGTATCCGTGCTCCCTACGAAAATGGCATTTAATTTTTGTAGTAGATTTAATGTAGCTTTGCTAAGGGACTAGCAAAGATTAGGTTTGGGGGTGTGTTAAGACCTGAAAAGTACCACTTTTCCCCCTTACCTTAACCTTTGATTAGACTCTTAGCCATCTAATAAGTTCTTGTTAAGTGTTTTATGTAGGTAATAATCAGCAGTGAAATAAGGCCAGGACTCCAGCTAAGGAGCATATTTTGGCACCAGAAGTCCCTCAGAAGGATGGACTCTGAATCCAGACCTGAAATGACCCTCGCGCAGTTGACCCAAGCTTTAGAGGATTCAGGAGAAATATGCCTCGCGCAGTCCAACTGAGCTTCCCAAGACTTTACAACAACTTCTTGCGCAGTTGAGTGACTGAAGAGCTTCAAAAGCACAAACTCGCGCAGCTCTCACGAAGCTCAAGAGTAGAATACATCGTGCAATCTTCGTGATTCAAAGCGGCGTCTCAACCTCGCTGATTCGCTCGGAACGGCTGCAGAGAGAGAGAGCAGAAGACTCTTGGTATCACGCGAAGAGCTACGGATGTAAATATCAGAAGGGAACTCCTCGCACAGTTCTCACGCTATTCAAGAAGAAAGCATCCTCGCGAAGACAGAGCCATCCTCGAGAAGATCAATTAAGACATGAAACCTCGCACAGTTTAGAACTCATTAAAGCCTCGAAAGGAAACTCGCAAAGTCCATTGAAGAGAAGTGCTCGCACAGTTCTCGCGGTATTCAAATCCATCCTCGCGAAGATCAACCCAGCGAATGCGCAGCTACCTCACGACTTCTTGAACTCCAACCTCACGACATCTAAGGCTTTGATGTCTACTCAACCTCGCGAAGCCCAATCCAGCGAGAGCGCAATTCTCTACCGCGCGACTGCTTGAAGAGCAAACCAAGGCAACCTCGCAACAGTTGAAGCTTCAATGTCAAACCATCCTCGCGAATAGTAAGAGCTACCATGCGACAAGTCTGGGAAACAATAGCTACCTAGCGAAGCTCTGAACTTCAACTTCCATCACTTCAGCAGAGGACGTTCTAGGAATTTTCAGCTATTAGGGCACGCACTCCCACACTTAAATCTCTATGCATGCGTCCCGAGGCATCCAAGGATCACTATTAGGCCATGTGGCATCGTTAAAATTAGGATTTCCTAACCCTAATGCACTGCCACACCACTGCTATATAAACCCATACTTAGCTTAGGTTTGGAGGGGGGGAACAAATCTTGGAACACGTCTCATCTCTTGGAGATTTGATCTGAGATCATTTTTCTTTTCTTTTATAGCTTTAAGTAGTTTTCTTTTTCCTTCCCTCCATAGTCCAACACTTGCTGGCTATATCTTTGTATGCATTTTGAACTAGTTTAATGGAAGTTTTGTAATAGGATCTTTACTTTGTGGGATTTGTGTTTGAATGTGATCTGCTCTGTGCAAGGCTGCTGCCTTGTGATCCACCATTGCTTTGGCTGTGATTCAAAGTAATGGAAGACTGATTCTAAGGGCCACTCAAATCCGAGTGACCTGTGTGTCTAGGCTATCATGGTCATATACAACCTTAGCCCCACCACAGGACCCACTAGATCTAAAATCCCCATGGGAGCTTGAGCTGGTAGCCTTGTGACCATGGTGGTGGCAGCGATATTCTTATTTTATCTTGGGCTCCATGAGGAGGATAGCCTCTGGGATAGTCTGTGACCATTCAAGTGGGCAGGTTATAGCCTTAGGGTGATTCTAATCCACCAATCCAAGATGGATCCTTCTTCTCTGCACCTGAGCATGTATTAGCCTGGTGGGAGATTGTACAGCAGCAGACTCCCCTATATTTGTATAGACCCGCTATCAGATGTTAGATCTGATCTGGTTATAGAGATTATAGGCTTGTGACTGGACCACTATAGCCTCACTCAAGCAATTGACAGCTAGATTGAAGGTTGTACTCAATCTCTTGCTGGTTCTATGTGTCTGGGCTATCATGGTCCTATATAGCCTTAGCCCCACACATAGAGCTTTAGAGGTTGAGGTTCCCTATGGATTCTTGAGCTGGTAGCCTGGATGAAATAGTGCCTATAATGATTAACTTGTTTTGACCCATCCCTGGATTGTGATTCCCCTATGGGATAGTCTATGACCATTTGAGTGGACAGGTTATAACCTTAAAGGATTGAATCATGGCAGAGAGATGGGTTGGATCCTTTCTCCTCAGTGGTGATAACGTAGCCATTAGACAGGATTTGTATAACATCAGATCTGAATCTGAGTTATAAAACTCCTCTGATCTAGGCTCAATAACATACTTCTCACCCTTTTATATTTATTTTCCACACTCCGTCCATCCTCTCAACCCTTTCTGTAGTTTAGACATTATGCTACCTTAGGATCTATAAACTAAGTGACCTTAAACTCTCTTCCCTTAAGGACTGCCAGATCTGTAGTCAGATCTAGAGGGACTACTAGAGATGGCTCCCTTGGAACTGTAGATCATTTTTCCCTATGGGACAAACTCTTACTTATCAAAACTTGCCACAATGGACCCTGTATCTTGCAGGTCTAGGACTTCTCGGTTGTGCTGATTTAATCCCCAGTTTTATTTTGATTTTAAATTTCTTTTACTACAAACAAATAAATAAAGCATAGCTGGGGTAGCAACAAACCCCTCCCCAGGAAAAAGGAGAAAGAAAAAGTGTAAAGACTATAAAAAAAAAAAATTATTAAAAAAAAGAAAAAGATTTACCCTCAAAATCTAAAAAATCGGAAAAGCAAAACCCCCAAAAGAGATTGTCTGGAAAAGAAAAAGAAAAAATCTATATATATATATAGACAAGAAAAGAGATAGAAATATCAGGGGCATGTACAGTGAAAATCCCCTAAGAAAGAAGTGTATTACGGTAGTTGGAGCCCAATCAATGAAACCTTTTAACCCAAGAATACCTTCAAAATTCCTAACCTATCCCTTTCAAACCCATGGCTAAGATACAACCCTGAAGAAAGCCCTCTTTAAAGTCTACGAGCAGTCACAGTATCCGTTGAGTCAGCACGACCCAAGCTTGGAGACAACAAAAGAACTCCATCTAGCCGTCTATGACGGAGTCGACATCCATATCGTGGCCTTTGACAAGAGTAAAGAAAAAAAGAAAAAGAAAGAATACAAGCTCAAAGCAAAAAGGACATGGTGAAAACCCACAAGGGTGCTATAGGTAAATATAACTAGCTTGTACAGACTAGGTGAAAACCTGAAAAGGCACTTGGGTTAAAAATGCATACCCATGGACATAGTGAAAATCCGAAACGGTGCTATGGGTAAAAAAGAGGGCAACGACAGGCACGACAAGAACCCATCTCAGGCACCATGAGTAAAAGGTTAAGAGATTGAAAAAGAAAAGGAGAAAATATTCAGTTTTCCCCCTTTGGTTACAATTTCAATTCATCTGGTAGCCAACTGGACCATGCATGTTAGCTCAAATCAGGTCTCGACGAAGAATGTCTTCAAGACCACACCGTCAAACGCATGAACCAGGGTAAGGATAAAAAGTTAATTCTATCTGAGCAGATGGCCATTCCGAACTTGAAGATTCCCGACCCCCGCTCAAGTCCGACCACATGAACGGGTTCAACTATGCTCAAAATGAGACCCCTTACGTCATCTCATCCCTTGGTTAAGGCATCAAACAAAAAGAGAGAGGAGAAGACCAAACTTATAAAAGATAATAAATTTTCCTTTCCCATTTTCATCCCCATACTATGTACACCATATCTCAAGAGGATGATGGATGTGATAGCTGGTTTCTCCCTTTTCAAAAGCTAAGAAAGACAATGCATGTGTAAGATAATAGATTTTCCTTTTCCATTTACATGTCTTACAGTGCTTACATCACATCTCAAAAAGATAATCGGTGTGATGCCTCACTTCCCGTTTTTTAACAAAATTCAAAAAGCAATAAAGACATTAAGAAAATATATATACCAAAAAATATCTAATGGGGGTTCTGATGCCCCTTCCTATGGCGTTTTGATCTATGCAAAAAAGTATGTGCAGGCACAGGTCAACGGCCCAACTTGCGCTTCAGGGCGCGAATCTCTGCACGTAAAGCATCCTCCCGAACATTCTGATCTGTCATCCATCGGCCATGAAGGCCCTTGTACCACTTCCGGGAAGCATCAGTAGCACCAAGAGCATTACTTAGGGCTCCTTCCAAATGAAGGACCTCACACTCTGCAACACCAGCTCTTGCTTCTTCAACGTCAGCTCTAACCTATTATTTCTCTAGGTGCTCATACAGGACCCTCTTCTCATCCACCAGCAGCTTAATCTAGGTCTGAAGCACCGACTGCTTCCTCGGTAAGGCTCATCTACGCTACTACACTCAGCCTGATCCAAGTAACGGGCAGAAGGCCTCTCAGATAGTAACCAAGCTTCATAACCTGGAGAAGTCAAAAGAGAACCCCCTTGCTCTAGGCCGCACATATGCATTCACTGATGTGGTTCCCAAAGGGTGGCTATCTTATCCAAGTCTCCAAAGGACCCCCGAGAAAAAATCGGTTCGCACAAGGGAGGTCTCTTCGAACAAGGTACTTGTTGAATATAACTAAACTGGCATAACACTCAGGATGGGAAATAATAGGTACTGCCAGTCAAGCCAAGAAGGGTGATACCCTCGTAATCTCTAGATCAAACTATCGGGAAGGTCCTATCAAGCCATGGAAGCCTCCATACAAGCTTGGCCTCAGTCAGCCAAAGATTCAGCTCACGTATAGTCCCCTATGGCAACTTATGGCATCGACCCAAAAAGCAGTGAGCCACCTCCCTGCGAACAACATAGAAGCGGGGCATGAACCCCAAAATGGCAAGATGCTCCCCCATCCAGACCTAGAGCAGAATAAGGCGTCCTCGGAGGCACTCAACCTTGCTTAATGCAAAGGCGTCAAGACAACGATAAAGCTCTACCAATATCAAATGCATCACATAATGGCCCTCTTCAAGCTCCGCCAATATGCTGCTGAGTGCAAGAGAGAAGCTTTCCCTCCAGTGTAAAAAAGGACCTCTGAGAGAAGGCAAAGGGCGAAAGCTTTCACATTATGGATATTTTTGACCAACAATCTTTTCAAGCTTTCATCGCCAAAAATTTCTCTTAGGAATTTCATTGAACACCTGTGGGCCCACCGACAAGGCTTTTCTCATAATCATCTTTCTTTAAGCCTAGAGTCATGTGGATGACTTTAGCGTAACTTGGTTTTGGCACCACCCTGACAAGGCCGAGATGCAGCATCAAACCCGACAGGTTGGAGAGCTCTTCAAGAGTTGGAGTTAGCTCACGAGTCCCAAAGCAGAAGACATGGGTTTCCACTTCCCAATGCGAAACCCCCGCATGAATAAGGTCCCAGAACGGAGGAACTTCAAAGATAAAAGAGATACGGGTTAGCCCACGTTGATCCAAACCTGCAAGCTCGTTCAAACTATCGAGCCATTTCTTCAAGAAACTGGGCCCCACACCCAAAGAGGGAAGTATAAAAGTCTCGTTCCCCCCGAGAGAGACGGGGTCGGAAAGCAGGTCCATGGTCATACAAAGATGTTTTAAAGAATCTCAATTCAATGTAGGACAATGGACCCACCCTCAGGAAGAAAAGAAAAAAATATGGGAGCAAAATCCAAAACCCTACTCAAGATAAGGAAGAATAAGTGGGTTCTTGAGCTTTATAGGCCCACTTTCATCCAGGGGATACCTAGAGTATATATTACATACGCTAGGCCAAAAATCACCAAGATTTGCCTAGCGTATGTATTACATACGCTAGGCCAAAAATCCCCAAAGTATACCTAGCGTATGTATTACATACGCTAGGCCAAAAATCCCCAAAAGTATACCTAGCGTATGTATTAGATACGCTAGGCCAGAAAATGCCCAGAATAGCGTAGCATTTGTAATGCATACGCTAGACCAGAAAAAAAAGAAAAAAATTAGAGAGGAGAGGAAGAAGAAAAAGAAAAAATGTAAGGAGAGCCTGTCCTCCCTTCCTTTTGTTCACCTATTTCACCAACATGTAATACACCTTTTTGGCACCACAGGCCACGAGCTGGGACACCTGGATTGTTATCACTTAACCTATGGTACATTTTATTTTGCTAGAACCCTTGCTACCAATGAACAAAGAAGAAAACGTATGGACCTTAGAGGGAAGGGAGGAAAAGTATGATACACAAATTGAAGTTTTGCATGCCATCCAACAACACTTTTGGTTCTCAAGCAAGAGAGTCACATCCAAAATAACAAAGCAAGAAATAACGAGACAAAGAAAAAATTAAAGGCGTTCATTCAAAAGAGTATCCAAAGTTTGTCAGGCAATTGCATCGTTATTACAAATGATTTTTCAAAGTTCAAATGTACATAACAACGAAAAAGAAAAAAGCAGTAGCCTCCGATCATTCCCTAGGCCCTTGAGAGTCCCTCTAGGCTAGGGGAAACCACACAACAAAAGGGAGTTTGGCATAAAAATTCTGAAGATGAAACCACCCCCTGCGAAACATGATATGGGGAAAAGGTTGCATAAAAAATGGAGGATATTAGTTCCTGGATAAAAGGGCATGGACTAAAAAACAAAAGAAGAAGAAAGAAGAAGCAACTAAGGAACCTTTTTACTTGGCTAGCAATCCCGAGAGATGTGGGAATGATGCTGATGAAGTAACCCATTGCGGGCCACATCACCTTGCATCTCATACCAGATACGAGTGGATCTCTGCACCTGGATGAGACGTTCCCCTCTGATACAAAAAATCACATCAGGACTCCCCTAGTGGGCCTGGTCCTCATCACTTGATGAATTGTGTCCCATCTTGAAATTAGATACACTGCCAAGATGTTAAAGGATGGCGAACTGTTGGAGATGCTACATTTTTCTTAAGGATCATAGAACCCAATGAAGGTAAGTATGACTCATCCATACTAGTATATTCAAGGAAATAAAAATAAAAATAAACATAAAGAGAGAAAGGGAACAACAAAATAAATAAGAAAATATGCGTAAAAATCTCCCTTTTACCAAGAAAGATCAATGACTTCTAACCAACACATTTTCAAAAGATCACCATCGATAAATTTTTTTGCCAAAATCCGTTCCGAAAGTGCATATACATCACCGATTCAATCAAAGGCATTTTTTTCTCCCAAAAAAAAAAAAAAGAAAAAAAAAGTTCTTTTTATCTTAGCCCCAAATACATTGATAAAATTATGAAAAGGAAAAAATCCAAAAGAAAGGGCATGAATCACCCAAAAATGTACATAGAATCAATAGGGATCGCATTTGCAAGAAGAAACACCCCTTTTATCATCTAGATGCCAAAACCCTAACAACATTGGCATAAGATCATAGGAATTTCAAAGGAAAAGGGTTTTTAGATTGGTTACCTTGATCAAAATTTATGCCCTAGGTCCGGTTGGAGTACGCATTTGATCGATGATAACGACACCAACACAATTTCGAGGTTTTGATTCGAATCTAGGAAGCACAAGGTAGGTCCCCCATTTCATTTTGGAGAGAGAGATAGAAAATAATTTTTTAGAAAAATAAGTGTTTTCAGGTCCCTGGTCGTCCCCGGCCGTTTTGAACCAATTTTTGGCCTTGCGTATGTAATACATCTGCTAGGCATAAAATTTCCAGATTTTGGCCTAGCGTATGTAATATATACGCTAGGCTTATTTCTGCCCCCAATGGACTTTTTTCATTTTTTTGGGGATGGCCCGACAGCCAGGTTTGAGTGGCTAGATCGCCATTGCACATGTTCCCAAAACGCGCATTGACCATGCTCAAAGAACCTTAAACAAACAAAAAAAACAAAAAACAAAAAAAACAAAAAACATCAATCCACTTGGGAAACGGTGCTAAAATATAAATGTTTAGAGGTCAATGAGCATGCTCAAAGAACCTTAAACAAACATCAAAAACAAAAAAAACAAAAAACAAAAAAGTAATAATATATATATATGTGTGTGTGTGTGTGTATATATATAGAAACATACATCAAAAATACAAAATACCAAAAACATGTGACTTAAAAAAGGGCCCACACTCACAAAAAGCATTACGACATCAATATTCGCCCCTCTCGGGTAGTTGTGCTAAATTAACCTCGAGATTGATGGGTTCGCCCAAAAATCATGAACCCTACCTCACACAGGGGCACCTGTGGCAGATCAAATGGAGCAGTTAATTCCTCATAAGATTAGACATAAATTGTGGATCTTCGCGCCTTTGCTTTGTGCCCGCCTTGAAGTATGGGTCGATCCCCCCCCCCTCCGCTCACGGGGCTATTTCATTCAAAATGAAAATCAAACATCGCAATCCAATAAATCATATCGAGGAGCAGAAAATTTTCCAAATACATTGGGCTTTCGCAACTCGCACCATCTTGGTTATGCTCAGTAATGTCGCTAAGCACTTGGGGACCGATATCCTTGAGGAACGAACCTTTTTTCCCGACATACAGGGCTTCCGTTTACTTACCATGTTATCATATGATGTTTGAGGTATGTTTTAAATACGACAGACCCCTTAGCGTGCCTTAGGCCTCTTCGGATGTCTCATTCTTTTGCATACGATCATTAGTGATAGAATACCAAAGAGGGGCATCTGTAGACACCCAAATTTGGCCCAAGGCCAGATCAACTTACATTTCAAGAAAAGCATACCCTTCGAGCTTCTGAGAGCACTTCTCGAACCCGTAGAACTTAACCCACCTTTAGAAGACTATCCCAAACCTTCAGGAATCAACCCTAACCTATAGAACCCCTCCCAAGCCCGTTTTTAACCCTCCTGGGTAGTGATTGGCAAGAGGAATGCCAAGGTTTGTACTGGCCTCTGCCAAATCAAAGACTTACCCTATCAAAGGGAGGAGGTTCCCAACTTTCCAACAAGCCAAGAATCACCTCAATCTGATTTGTACGCCAGGAGCTATGGCCATTTGAAATTCGTGCTAAATTGTAGGAATTTGCCTAGCATATGAATTACATACGCTAGGTCAACTTTTGGTAATTTTTGGCCTAGCGTATGTATTAAATACTCTAGGCCAATTTTGGCAGGTTTTGGCCTAGCGTATGTATTACATATGCTAGGAAGAAATATGACTTTTGTGGGCCCCCACAGTGGGGCTCTGAACTTCCAGGTTCCTTAAGATTACTATTCCTATACCTAGCGTATGTAATACATACGCTACGCTTAGGAACAATATTTTTTTGGATTTTAGTTAAAATTCAAATTTGGGGTTTGACTTGTTTATTACCCCATCCATTAGGGTTGGTTTTGTTGGGACTGTTGCACCCTACTAGCCTTCTTTTTAACCCTTTTACCACTTAGAACCCCACCCTATCATCTTCCATTAAAACCTAATTCACACCTTCCCCCAACCTTAAAAAACCTCAAAACCTTAGATCTAGGATTACCTAATTGCTAACCCAATTAGGACTTTAATCCCTCACTAATCCCCTCTTTTCTATAAATAGAGAGCCCCCTCCTTTGGATTAAGGGCTTGAAAATTTTCAAACAAGAGAGAAAATATTATAGAGCCACCTCCTTCATTTCCTCCATTAAAACTCTAGAATTCTAGCACTTAGGTTTGCCTTTAAACCCCATTTTCCCATCATCAATCCCTTAGTTTTAGGAAGAAAGAAGCCTTAGCCTAATTATCCTACCTCCTAGCTCCCAAACCTTAGAGATCTAAGCCCATTTCTCAACCGATTTTGCTATCGCAAGCTCATCGGACACTCTCACGTGAGGATACACAGTTGTGCTACTAGGGCATGAGAGCCCCCGGCTCTCCCCTCTATTCCTCTACCTTCATTGCTTTCCCTCTATTCTTCAATTGAGTTATTACGCCACCCAAAATTCATCGGGTACGTAGGGTTCAATAGGATCGGAGCGCCTTCAGGCAAGGGGGAGTGCTGCCTTTTTTTCCTTTCTTTTTCTATATATAATTACAGATATATATTTTATATACCCATCCATGTAGCCATAGTAGAGACCGCTTTGAGTGGGTTGATCGGGTGCCTAACACCTTTCTGATCGATAACCGAAGCCCCTACCCAAGAGCCTTTAGCATGGACCAGAATTAGAGTCATATTGTTTGCACTCAGTGCTTATAAAATTGATTTGGGTATCCTCGGACACTAAAAGCTCCGGGTGGTGACTCTATGTTTTATAAAAGAGCGCATCATCGCTACGGACTCGCGAGAGCTGACGGTTGCATAATATTGAACCCGAATGTGGGTTAAATTGAATAATACTAAATTGAAAGAGGGTAATGAAATTACCTAAATTAATACTAATGATTGAACATTGAAATCGAATATGATTACCGAAATCTTACTAAAGAAATCGAATTGAATACTGAACATTGAATTGAATATTGAATATTGAATACTGAATATCGAATAACTGATATCAAATATTGAAAATTGAAAGATGATACTGTATTGAATATTAAACATCGTCTAGCTGACCGTTGTTCTTGCGAACTGGCTCATTATGTGCACCTCGTATTCAGATGAGTTTTAAAATATCAGCTAAGGATTGAGTCTCGTTAGACCAACAAGGTCATTGATCCTTGCCTTGATTGACTAAATGGCGGAGAGTGTCAACCTCTATTTGTATGACATTGACAATTGAATATCAATATCGAACCATGGCTGGTGTTTAATATGCACCAAATAATTAAAAGATACTTATTAAGTCATTTTAATGATAAACAAGTAAACCGATAAATAATTGAATGGAAAAGTACTTAATGAACCAGTAAATTGTTAACCATTGAATCAAGAAATTAATTAATAAACCTTGTAAATCTCTTAACTTGTTAATCTCGAAATCTTTGCTAAAATAGAAAATTTTGTAGTATGTTGTTTTCTATCATCGCGATAGTAATTGAATTTAAATGTTCTTGTGAATTTTGCATGTTTCTACATCGTACTTAGAATCTTCTTGCCTAATATTACTTGCAATTGTCCTTTTTATTCTGTGGATATTACTATGTGTTGTAAACTTCACTTTGCACAATATCACAAAGTGATACATTTTGAGTATATGAACTATAAGCTTAGCTACATTAAACTGTGCTGAAAACCATGACTTAAAATAACTAAGACTTTATTAAGCTTTACCGCTTACGGTCGTTTCATGACCCAAAATTTCCAGAGGCCAGTCAATAGTCGCCCAGTCAGAGCTAGGGGAGCAAGAAACGGAGAGATCCAGGCATGATCCTTGAGTTGATAGTTTGAGCTCCTTTTGCCTATAGAGCTACCAGTACTTGCACACTTGTGACCAGCTCATGTGTTTTGGATCTTTTCTTTTGGTTTGCTTTTATTCAGTCTAGATCAACTTTTGAAATCACACATGTACTTTTGTAATTGGTCTCATTGTAAATATTTGTTTTTAAAAGTGGAACTTTTGGACCACATCCTTATTTGTCTTACTTATAATTTTGCATTAAGTAGGGTTTTTACGTTTTAAATTTTGAAAATTTAAATAGCTCGATCAGGTTAACAAAAATGGGAAAGTGAAAGAAAAGTTTTTGCAAAACGCTTTCGTAAATATTATAAATTCTTTCAAAAAAGGAAAAGAATGATTTAATCGAGAATTAAAATTGAAATATCGAGGTATGGCGCGCCAACCCGGCTCGTGGTTCAAAATGTGTGGGGCACGAGAGCTACCTGAAAGTACGAAAGGCTAAGGGCTGGGGGCATGACAACCTAGTACTCAAGCAGGAATTTGAAAATAAGCCAGTGCAATCATAGGAGGGGATATACACAATGAACATCGTGATTACTTTTCCATGGTTAATGTTAATTGGAGATATCTAACTAACGTTCTGATAAGAGTCCAAGTCAAAGTTTGACCTCACTCAGGTGCTAGCTAAGTTTAGCAAAAATTTCTTAGAAGTGCTAGAACAATAAGAATCCACTTAAGGATGACTGAGAATAGGCACCCCGATGCCTTTGAAAATAACTCCTAATAGGATTTGATGCTCTCTTCTTATGTATAACGATAAAAAAATGTCTAATAAGGACTCTAAACTAAAGCGGCACTAGACAAGTGTGCGTTGAACTTATGCCGATCCTCCCTAAGGATTGAGTTTGATCGAAGATTTGTTGATATGGTTAGTGAATGAATGATTGATTGATTGATTAACATAGATAGGAATTGATTGAATGATTGATTGGTTGACATAGATAAAAATTGATTGAAGGATTGATTGGTTGATATAGATAGAGATTGATTGATTGAATGATATGGATGAGTGATGATTGATCGATAAAGATAAATGATAAAAAAATTGAAGGATATGAGACATTTGATAAGGATAATAAACCGAAATCATCTCACTTCTTACCTACTAAGTTGCTGCTCCACTCGAGTAATTAGCTGACTTGTACATTTTCGAAATCATAAGCCTCCATGGCATTCCATTGTCTATAGTGTCAGATCGAGATTCCCATTTTACTTCAAAATTTTGGCAATCATTTCAGAAAGCGATGGAAACCAAAGTTTAGATGAGTACAAAATATCACCCCCAGATGGACGGACAATTTGAACGGACAATTCAGATACTAGAAGACATGCTAAGAGCCTGTATTCTAGAATTCCAAAGAATTTGGGACCAATACTTAACTCTGCGTGAGTTTGCCTACAATAACAGCTATCAGAGTAGCATTAAGATGGCACCGTATGAAGGTTTGTATGGGAGACCTTGTCATTCTCCTCTATGTTGGAGCGAAGTCAGTGAAAAGCAGATGCTTGGCCCCGAATTGGTCCAAATCACCGTCAAGAAGATAAAGTTGATACGATCTCGATTGATAGCCGCACAAGATCAATAAAAGACCTTTGCTCACAAGAAAAGGCAAATCCTAGAATTATAAGTTGGAGAGAAAGATTTCCTTAAAGTGTCCCCAACTAAAGGAGTCATTTGGTTTGGTAAATGAAGCAAATTGAAGCCCCGTTATATTGGAACTGTGGCCTATCGGCTCTAACTACTGAAGAAATGGCACGTGTACATAATGCCTTATATATCTCCATGTTACGAAGATATATTCCAGATCCGAGTCACTTGTTTCTGGAAGAAGTTGTCGAATTCCAGGAATACTTAACCTACACAGAAAGGTCAGTGCAAATTCTAGATAAAAAAGAATAGCAGTTGCGTTCCAAAACAATTCCCCTTGTAAAAGTACTTTGGAGAAATCAAGATATCGAAAGTGCTACTTGGGAGTTAGAATAGAAAATGTGAAAACCTATCGTCTATTTAAAGGTACAAATGCTTACCTCCGAACCTTAGAATAATAGAATTCTTATTGCTTGATTTACTTTGATCTCTTGATATACTCTAATTACTTGATATAAATTGATTACTCCGCATATTCGTAATGATTCAAAATGATCTCACAGTTTGATATGGTTTTGATTACTTGATCTAGATTGATTCTTTGATATAGTTCAAATAGCTTTGGCATATCCCTGATTGATTGATATCGTCCTGATAATCTTTATAGTTTTGATTATTTGATATGTCTGATTCATTAGATATGATTTTGATTTTTTGATGACATTGATTTTCTTGATATAACCCGATCATGGACATAATTCGAATTGTTTGAGATGACCGTAATGGTTTTATAGATTTGATTGATTGATATTGACTATTTGAAGTTGGCATTGACCTGATTAATGAGTGGTCATAGGTCGACTACCTATTTTGAAAATTTTGATGGATTGACTCTCCTGATTGATTTAGTGAAAATAAATCACCTGTCTGATAACAAGGAATTATACTAAGTAAAATTCTAGGACACAGATTATAAACGATAACTGTCAAATTCAGTTAATAAGCACCTCCTAAAGTACCAAGGAGAACCTGACTCCTTGCTGAATTGAACCACATAGAGAACAACTATGGTTACGACCAAAATGAATTGACTAAGGTGGAGAAAAGCCTCCATCGCCTCACCATGGACATAGAGAGGCTATAGGCTGAAAATTTCTACCCTGAGCGAGTAGAAATATTATTTAGGATTCTATTATTTATTTTACATCTTGATGTATGCTTGTTATGAGCAGAAAGACTTGTTTTGAATATTACGAAATCTTTTTGAATTATGAGTTGTCACCTGAATATGCATTGACCAATGTATTGTTCAAAATTTTCTTAAAATAAATAAGAAAACTAACAAATCACTAGAAGTAGACTTCCTACAAATGGAAGCCTATGCTCGAATGCCCGAGACTCTACGCAAGATCCAACAAGGGAGAAAGATGATGTGTAGGTATGAACAGATGTACCTGCAACAAATAAAATATCACAAAGACATGCTAGGACACATCCAACAAAAAATGTTCAAAATCAAAGGAGAGAAATACACCGTTGAGAAATTCCTCTCAACTCCTTTGGCCCGTATAAGAGAATACCAGCTGAAATTAGATGCAACACTAACTAATTTAGAAATTCGCCAAGAGTGAGAAGTTCGCTTCCAACTCTTGGAAGAAACTGTGTGTGCCCAAACCAATGCTCGCTTGAACCAGGCTCAACAACTAATTCATTTGTATGACCAAGCACTATGTAAGAAAAAGGAAGGTATAAACTATGACTCTTAGATTGAACGATAAGACTGTTAGTTCCGATTACTTGTAATCTGTGAGTTTGATTGAACTCTATTTATTTGTATATGCAATTTGCGATTGTTCGCTATTGTTACGCTATCACTTAGAGCAAACACACCTTATGAATTTTTATAATAGATGTATCCACGGATGGGAAGCACCGTGATCCCCCACGCGACTTTGACTGAACTAAAATGTAAAAGGAAAAAGCTGGCATGTGGAGAACTTCTTTTCTTCCACTAATGTGCATTGCACAAAGCATCGATTCTTTACCTTGAAAAGTGAATCGATCAACTGACTAGTGAAAGGCACACTCTGTCTACCTGCATTTCCCTTCTCAAAGGAAACTCTCCAAGAAAGCGTGAAGCAGTACAACATATGGATGCAATAATGCAAAGGATTTTCACCTCCAAATTGCATTTCATGAAGGAAACAACCAAATTGGGGTAGAGCGAAGGAATCCTGAGGACAATTAGAGAGGACATTAATGGGCTTGCTGCCCTTATCACTGAAACCAAGACCTCCATGGACATACCAGGTATTTTGAAGCACTCTTACCTGTTTGGATTCCGAGGACGGAATCCTCTTTTTAGGAGGGGATAATGTAACACCTGCATCTCTGAACCTGTGCCAGCCAACTAGTTGACTAAGACCTAATGCGACCTGACAGCACCCGGTGACAGCCTGAGGCCAGGTCCATCCAAAATTGTTAAACACCCACCTGTATCATGATAGGAAAATGTTATTCCTAAAGGCACCCATAGGACATCCTAATAAATTAAATGGGTGTGGTAGTAATTAAAGCAGCCACACACCCAACATCTTGAACCACATGTCAGAACCCGGATTGGTCGGTGGTGATCTGACAGAAATTGCTTGAATTGGGATCAACCAAGGGAGGCGTGAGCCAAGCTTATCGCAGAAAAGTGAGGACATCAAAGAACTCTTCTGAAACAATAAATCGTTCAACATAAAATGGTCTCAGCTACTCAGTAGGTTTGCCCCATGGGTTATGAGAGCGCATTGACGTGCTGGCACCAGAGGAAGAAGCCATTCTTCACAAAGAAGTTTTGTTAGGAGAGGTGGAGAGTCAACTTATAAAAAGATGGAGAAAAAAATGGAAGAGAGATCGGTGTGAAGAATTGAAATAAGGAAGAGTTTAAATAGAAAAAAAAAGAGTATGTTCGTGTTCAAACCGCTTCAGATTAATCGATCAATTTAAATGTTGCAACCGCCTTGCAGACATCGGCTTCAAATCAATCGATCGAATGAAGAAATCAATGGATCGAATTGAATGCACAATGTTTAACAAGAATTTTGAAAAGACGCGATTGACAGCAGTGGGATTTGAATCAGTCAGTACTTTTTTCACCAGAAAAATTTGAACAATTGAATTGTAAAATTAATCGATCGACTAGAACCAGATACAATACCTTAAACATCGAATACAAATTGATGTTGTCGCACTCATGCATAGAGCCATGTGACGCCGCCATTTTGAAATCTCTCTCTCCATGCGAACAATGATCATGCGGTGCTCTACTTTCCCTACTTTGTAATGCGTCTTCTGCAACATCTTGACTTCCCAATTTACCAAGGGGAAGAAGATGGCGATTAAGAATTTCACAAATTCGGTTATAATTCATGGACCAAGATCATCAATGTAATCGATAAGGCCAAAGGCAGGGAGCAACTCGTCGTCGCCGCTCAGCTCCACCACCGCAGTAGAACCCCACCCAACGTCAGCATCGTGGTGTCTATTGTACACATCTCGAAGAAGCCACCTAAGATTTTAACGCTGAGGTCTCTATCTCTGTCCTCCAAGTGCAAGTTAATGCACTATATGAGGAGCAACGCCAATTAAGCAGCATTGTTCACCGAAATAATCGATCGCGGGCAAATGGTCCAGCGCATGTGGCCTGCGGACGCCGACGCAATGATTGCGCGATTAGTTCAGGTGGAGGACCGGAGTGTTGAGGAGGATTAGTCAGGATTTGTTTTATTTTTCTTTCTTTTATTTGTTTGAAATTTTCTTTATTTCAAGCGTTGTAATTTTTTTATGTTCTAATAAATGAACATTCCCCCGTATCCGTTGTGTGTCGTAAGTTTAATTTTTTATCTTTTTGTGAGCCTAATGATGAGTAAATCTTGTAAATCCATTCTGACAGGTTGACAACACTTACATTCGTAAAGGATTCGAGCGATCGATTTCCAAAATCAATCGATCGACTGCAATATAACTTTCTATGCCAAACTATCGGATAGGATTCGATTGATTGCTAAAATCGATCGATCGACTCATATAGGAAAATTTTCAACATTTTTCTCGATTGCTAACCGATCGATCAATTTTATATTTGGAAGTTTTCGTTTTCCATTGGGATTTGACCTACTCAATCGACCAATTTTCAAAATTTGATCGATCAACCAGGTCCAAATTGGAAGGTTGATTTAGTTCTTTTTAAAAGTTTTCTAGGTTTTTCTCTTTATATAGCCTATTTTAGGTTTTATTTTTCATTATTCTTCTTTACTTCTCTTCCTTTTCTCCTTTAGTTACAAACAATGACGGGGACCTGATTTCACATATGTGCCTCTATAAAGAAGATGGAGGAACCCACGAGAAAGTGGGTACGGAGGACCCCACCCTCCAATCACATCGACCTAACAGCTACCGAGATCATTGATCTCGAGATGCCCGAAGTGTCACCAGCCCTTGTTCATACCCCGCCTGTGGTTCCCCTCTTCTCCCCCATGAGATTTGGAATATGCTCATGTTGACCCCAAACCCACATGTCACAATATTGTCCGGTTCTGGGCATAGATCCCGCCCCGATTTTATTTATGGTATGGGCTTAAGTCCCCACCCAAAACGCGTCGTGACATCTAGTGTCTGCAATCATATATAGCCCAAGGTCAGGACTTTTCCTTATCCGATGTGGAACTATTTCAATTCCCCCACCTTATAAAGGATCTATCCTTGGATCTAATTGTTGTCGCTCCAAGTGTGCCAAAAATGTGTGCAAAAAATTAAAGAATTAAAGAATGCTAAATTATATGGATGTTAACTTATGAAAGGGATATCAGCACATTGGGGCTAACACTGGCCTGCAAGATCAGGGCCAATTGTAGCAAGTTTTAAAAGTAAGTATTTCAAGATCGTCCACAGAGAAGTTTGTCTAAAATGAGAGATAAACCTCCAGATCTGTGCTACCAGATCTGGCTCTATAATTATCTAAAATAAAGAATAGATAAAAGAGAGTGTTGGGTTTTGTCACGTTTAACTAAAAGCAAATAAAGAAAAGAACTAACTACGTGATCCAGATCCGAGTTGTGGAGGTGTTTAAAATAAGACAAATGCAGAAATAATAGCTTCATGTATTTTAGCCTTTGAATTTTAATGGAGAATCAGAGTTCAACAGTAGCAGATTCAATCTTCATCCGGCTACCAAAGACAGATGTAAGAGAAATAAATCGAATTAAGGAATAGGTTTAGACTTATGGTCGTGATTTGTCACGGATCATCAGTCGTGGCCTATTCTTTATTTGTAACATGAACATCATCGTAAATCCGCTGAATTAGGTTACCAACGCTAATTCACGAGGATGATGAATTAAGGGAAGTTGGATGCGGATGAGTGAATCTAAAGAAGTCTAATGCACTAAGGTGAACATTCGTAACCCTCGACATGACTCCAATGGAGAAGACACAAATTACAAGAACCTTTTAAAATCCAACGTTACAATTACAGAGCACGGCTTCTTAGAGAGCCCTCGGACTTACTGTCTGAGCTTCTCGAGCCCTCGATTCTGATCTTGAATCCGAACTTGAAGTACAAATCACCGCAATGGCTCTCAAAGGTAAAATACAAGAAGGGATTACGGGGAATCGAGATGAGCTCTCGAATGGGGAAACAGAGATGAAAACTCTAAACTGGATACCCAAATTGGGCAAATGGTTCGCTATTTATAGTTTTCCCTAAGCCACTCATGTGTATCAACCAATCGAATTGGATAGATCTGTATCAACCAATAGGAGTCGAGCACCGGGATCCAGATCTGTTTTTGGCCAATCGAAATGCTTGATCCGGTTCACCAATCGAAACAGAGGCATCAATTTCGTTATGTAATTCAAAAATCTGTTTGAGCTTCTAGAAGTTCCCGCCAAGTAATTTCATCTTTGGGTGTTCACATGGGTGGAATATGCCTTTGGTTTGTGCTCGAATCTTCCGAATGTCCTTGGGTTTTAAAACGCATTGGGCGCGTGCAAAGTTTCCAAATACCTTCTGGACGAGCTGCAAATCCCGTAATGCCATTTTGCATAGTTTAAGGGCTTTTTCGCAAAGTAGTTTGGCTCCGTAATCTCTCTTCAAAAGCATTTTGGCTCGTAATCTCTTTTCGCAAAGCATTTTGGCTTCAGGAGATCTTTTTCGCAGGACTTCTCTTCTTTTCGCAAAGCATTTTGGCTTCAGAGGTCTTTTCGCAGGACTTCTCTTCTTTTCGCAAAGTTCAAAGTTCTTTGCGAATAGTAGATGTCCTTCTTGAATTGAACTTTAGCTTCCATTCTTCTTTTGTAATGGATCCTTCTTCTTCTTCGTGTCTTTTCTTGCTCTTTTAGGACCTTTTAGCCATTCTTTGAGGCTATTTCTTCACTCCTCTTTGAGTTTGACATGCGTTGTCGACTTTTGATCATTTTAGGATGGTTTTCGGATTTGGACCTGTCTTTTTGGTTAGCTGCAATATGAACACTAAAGCACTTATTTAGTCCTCTCAAGGGTCTTTCAAGGCTCATGTTTAGGGGTAAAAAATGGTATTGAGTTTGACATGCGTTGTCAGCTTTTTGATCATTTTAGGATGGTTTTCGGATTTGGACCTGTCTTTTTGGTTAGCTGCAATATGAACACTAAAGCACTTATTTAGTCCTCTCAAGGGTCTTTCAAGGCTCATGTTTAGGGGTAAAAAATGGTATTTTTCACTACTTATCACTAATACCATTCTGTGATGACCCAAACCCACATGTCACAATATTGTCCAATTCTGGGCTTAAGTCCTCACCTCGGTTTTGTTTATAGCATGGACTTAAGTCCCCACCCAAAACGCATTGTGACATATAGCGTCGGCACACATATAGCCCAAGGTTAGGACTTTTCCTTATCCAATGTGGATTAGTTCATAGTTTTAGGAGTTGTATAACGACTCAGATTTTCGTATCATTGATATACCTAAATTTCTTATGTGGTTAATAAGGTATACACCGCATGCCTGGACTTTTCAAAGCATTGTAACTAAAGGACACATGTTTTGGCTTTCTCGACTCTTATATTTATTTCCATCATTAGTTGATACAAGTTATGCTTATCATCATCTCTTTAAGAATTCCTCTTAAGAATAGAATTATAAGAAAACCTACTTGTCTCTGTCTTTTCTCTTCTTCTTAAGAAAAACCTTAACCGCCACTACCCTCTTCTTCAACCCACCTAACATCGTTTGGGTCCTCTTCCACAATACTCACCTTGATTATTTCCACCATCAAGACCAAGAAGGAAGGAGGAAAATCATGGACGAACTAAAGTGTGGAACGTCAAGCTCCGCCAACACCGATCTTCATAGATCCACCGTCACGCCTCAAGAGGTGGATACCATCATCTCTTATTTTTGGATTCCATTGTCTTACTTTTCGAAATCTGTTGTGATAAAATGTTGTGCTAATATTTTTATGAAAAGAATGTGATGGCAAAAATATGGCAGCAAAAATATGATAGATGGAATGGATTGAATCAACACAAAAATATCAGCAATTTAAACAAAGCCTGCAAGATCAGGACTGTTGTAGAAAGTTTTAAAGTAAGAGTTAGTCCACAGAGAAATGTGATCTAAATTTTAGGAAATCCCCAGATCTGCTATAGATCTGGCAACCTATTCCTATTCTAACCTAAAATTAAGGAAAAACAGGAAAAAGAGATAGAGTTTGGTTGTCACCTTAAACTAAAATAATAGGAAATCAAATCTAATTACAAATAGATTTAAAAACTAAACCAGGAATAAGAAGAAAGATTTGAAGAAGAGAGCAAAAGTTTTGCTAAAAATAAAAATCAAATGTGGAGAATTAACAGGTTGGGTCAGTTTCACTGTGAAATTGATTCGTAAAATAGAAGAGCAGAGGATGGATTTGCAGCCATCCTTCATTTGGCTACAAGCTCAAATGCAAGGTAGAATAATCCATATCTGCCCTGAGATATGGACTAGTCTTTGGGTTATACTCTGTCCACTCAAATGGTCACAGAGTACCATGGATATAATCCAGTCATGGGGGAAAGAATTGAAACAAGAAAACTACTAAATATGCTATAGATGCAAAGCTACAAGCTCAGGCATCCATAGGAGCATAAAATCTATAGAAATTTGATGGAAATCAAAAGATCTACAGATTAAATTATCTTTAAAACTAGTAATCCATTGATCTAACAATAGCTTACAATAAATTACTCTCGGATTTGTTGTCTCTGCATTCTCCAATCCTCCCACAATGCTATCTCACCACTCAATTTATAGATCTAACTTAACCATAGCTGCTAAAAGATTTATCCAACCATGGTTGACTAAAGAGAGAATAGACGAGAAAGAAAAAGGCTAGAACTAGGCGGGAAAATAATTCAAAATTACTCAAACTCTCAATGCCTACATTTGTTGTAGTCCCCTTTATTTATACACATCCCCAAATGCCTCTGATCTATTTTGGCCAATCAGAGAATAGAGGAATCAATTATGTTACCAGACCTGATGAGGTGGCTGCATTTCCTCTATGAATTTCCCAAAATCTTGTTAGAACTAGTTGAGCACACGTGAGGCAGTTAGGTCAGTTCTCCTTTGTGTTGTTTGAGTTCCAAAAATGCCCCTCCAAAGTTGACAAATATTAGCTGAACTCGCGCATCAAGTCTTTGGAGATTGAGCAATCTTAGTCAATAGGTTGGAGCTTCAAAATTCGCATCTCGAGAGGTTCAGAGTACCTCTCGACAGGTTCTCGACAAGTTAAAAGCTCTAGACGTACAATTCGACAGGTTCACACATCTTCTCGACAAGGTCCTTGCTGCAGAATTTTTAATCTTGAGCAATTCAAGTGTACAAGTCGACAAGTTGCTCTTCTTGAGATTGAACCACTTGACAAGTTGCTTCTCTATGTTGTAACTGCTCGACAGCTCTAGGCCACTACTCGACAGATTCACTCTACATCTACCAACTGTTCGAATGCACATCAGATCCTCTCGATAAGTGCATTTTAACTACTCGAACCCTTCTTTTCTGAACCTCTGCTGCTTATGTTAGTCTGTTATAATTCTCTGTCAAGCATGAGTGTCTTCATCAGTCAATATATGGTTGACTCATATCTCTCTCTTTTTAACCTTGGCTGCATAGTTTTTCTACACTTTACTGTACATTATTGATAACTACACAACAACACTCAAAACACATTATTAATCAGCTCAAAGGTCCATCAAAGGTTAGGTTAGGAGGTAAAAAATGGTATTTTTTACTGATTAACACACCCCCAAACCTAATCTTTGCTAGTCCTTGAGCAAAGCAAAAATTAAAAATAATTTTTCAAAGTAGTAAATGCCACTTTTGTAGGGAGCACAGATGCATTTAGCATATGCATCAAGCCTTTTAAAACCCTAGGTGATCCCTAGTGGAGGAGTGAAGTCTCCTGAGGGTTTTTAGTGAAGGTACCCACAAACTTACTTATGAAGACCATTAAATCAAGTGCAAATATTGACCAGGCAGGTTTCAACATATTAAGCTTTATTCCACACCTGGTTTTTTTCAAATTAGGGAAGTCTTAAAATAGTAAATGTAAACCATTTAATACATAAATCTTTATGCATACTCATCACAAATAATCTGAAGACATCAAGGGTGTAGTGTGTACAAACCAGTATAAAGTTCACCTTTAATTTAAGAATCAAGTTCAAATAGTGCCCCCAATGAATCCAATCTTTGACCCAATTCTCTCAACGACATACTCTCACAAATGAATTTGAAGGTGCACAATTTCACTTTCGCTCAAGAGCAGTTACAGACCTCAAATTGGCCTGCAAGCATGAGCATAGGCATTTGCTCTAATTCCTTGGCATTCTTATGTACTTTTACCATAGATCAAACATCTCCTCACCTCCACATGACAGCTCATTTCACTTTGGATCAGTAAGGTCTTTTTCAATGGGTTGTAATGTGACTTGTGGGTAAGGTTTATAAAGAATAAAAGAGTAAAAAGGATTCAAAATTTTTAAGAAATCAGAAAGGTAAGGAGGTGATTCATGACTTCACAACCTTCATTTCAGCACATCTTCATTTTCCTTGATATTTTTGTTGGGGGATTTCAGTGTGCTGATTATTGTGAATTAGAAGAAAGAAAATAAAATCAAAGTAAAATAGAGGATGGATTCAGCACATCTAAAATATCCTAGACTTGCAAGATACAAGGTCCTTTGTAGTATGTTTTAATAAGTAAGAGTTTGTCCCACAGGGAGTAGTGATCTAAAACCTAAGAGGTGTATAGTAGACCTCCAGATCTGCTACAGATCCGGCAATTCTAAAAAGAAAGAGAGTTTTTCGAGTGCCACTAGATCTAATTTATAAGACTGAAATATAAAACTAAATCTAAAAGGCTGAGGAAGATAGATGGTAAAATAAAATATAAAAATGGGGAGAAATAGACAGCTAGGGCCAGGTTTTTATTGCAAAACAGATCAAGAGCTGGGGATTTGCAGCAATCCTTCATTTGGCTATAAGCATAAATGCAAGGTATAGGAATCAAATTTAGACCGGTGGTTTGGATTGATCTTAAGGCTATGATCCGTCCACTTCAATGATCACAGATCATCCAATAGATTTCCTCCATCCCGATGGCTTTGATTATAACAAGATAATCACTATAGATGCTGTGGATGCAAGGCCACAAGCACAGGCACCCACAGGCATATCAAACCCAGGGAAATCTGATGGTCATTAAGAGATCTACCGGAGATGTGGCAGGCTTGGCCCATCTACACAAGAGCCGATCGAGAATCTAATGGGACCACAAGATCTATAGATTTAATTAAGCTTTAAAACCAATAATTTATTGCTTTAAATAAAGAAATTTACAATAAATTTGTTCCCAGATCTGTAGTCTGTGCATCGATCTACATTTCTTCATGCCAAAATTATAATTACAAACTAGATCTGAGCCACTACCTAGATCTAATCCAACAAGCTGGATTAGAGAGAGAATGGGGAAGAGGAAAAGGGAAAAACCAAAAGCTAAACCTAAATGAGCTAAGGAGAACTTAGGCTATTCCTTTGTTCCTACTTTCCTTGCTAAGAAATTACAGCAGAATAGATGGGTATTTATACATATGCATCGATCCATGTGCCTTGAGTTGCAACCAATCATAGAGCAGAGTACTTAGTTCTGTTATGCACAGCTGAGGTGTCTTCATTTCGGCCAAGGAAAATTGCATGTGGACTATTATCAACTCTCCGGCAGCGGCGCTAAAAACTTGTTGAGGAACCCGTGCCTCGATAGGTTGGAGCTTCAAAACTTCAATCTCGACAGGTTCAAGCAACTGTTTGACAGGTTGAATGGGCTTCAGGTATGCTTTCGACAGGTTCTAACAGGAGCTCGATAGGTTCATTCAACCATTCGACAGGATGCTCAACAAGTTCATTTTCAGCATCAGAACCTCTCGACAGGTTCTCGATAGGTTCAAACAACCATTCGATAGGTTGCGACAAGTTCAAACAATCATTCGATAGGTTGTGACAGGTTCAAACAACCATTCGATAGGTTGTAACAAGTTCAATTTTAACACATAGCAGCTCGTGGAGTTCAAAACAACCCCTCGTGGAGTCTATTTTCAGCGCATAATAGCTCTACAATTCACTTGTGAGGTTGCTTTCAGCTACATAACCACTGAAGTGCTTTAGTTCAAACAAAGAATAGCTCGTGTAGTTCATTTTAAATTGCATTTAAACACCTCAAGTGGCTGCACCAGCCCTCTAAACTGCTCGAATTCTTAAAGTTTGCAGCTGTGCTGCTCATGGGCTTCCATCATCAGCTCGAATAGATGATCTTCAACGCTTAAAGTACTCGAGTGCATTAATGTGGTAGCCGTAATATGCCACTTGAATTGCTCTGCAGCTGTTCGCATAGAATGCCTTGAGGTGCTAATTTACTGTTGTCTTCCATCCAAGGTGTTGCCTTGCTACAAACATCAAATGTTGTATCACTACATAGCACCTTGTTAACCTTTGGGCTTCACCACTCAGCAGGTCTTCAAGGCCCCCAAAGCATGCTAAAAATCCCCAATGGTGTGAACCACTATTGTGCCTTTTCAATAAATCCATCAGCTCCACTATTAAACACAAAATTCCTTCTTCCTGGCTTCAAAAGCATGGATTGTAGCATTAAGCTCTTATTTTATTGTTATCTGTAAAAACACTTAAAAGACATTATTAACATGCTCAAAGGTCCATCATACGTCAGGTTAAGGGATAGAAAGTGGTATATTTCAGTGCTCAACAATTTTTCAGATTCAAAGTGATCAGCTGTTGAGAACTAGAAAATACCATTTTCCGCCCTGTAACCTGGGCCTTGATAGACCCTTGAGAGAACTAAATAAGTGTTTTAAGTGCTTGTGTTACAGCTAACAATAAAGACAGGCTTAACCATGAAAGCAGCCTAAAAGTGCCAAAAAGATGATAATCCATGTCGATCCAAAGGAAGAAAGAGAAGGGACAACCTCACTAGCTGTCAAAATGCCTGAACTGAAGAAGCAAAGACCTGGTCTCAACCCAGAAAAGAAATGTGGAGCAATTCGAACAGAAAAATGCACTTCAGAGTGCTTTTCGAAAAGAATCTGAACATTTCGAAAAGAACCTGAACTCTGTGAAAAGAACTAAAAGCTTCAGGCTTAGGTTTCGAACAGCACCTGAACTCTTCGAAAGGATGATTGACCTATTCGAAAAGAAGAGAACCCCTTGTGAACAGAACCTGAACTTTGCGAAAAGAGCTTCAGGAGTCACAGTACCTTGCGAAAAGTTCCCTAAACTATGCGAAATGGTACTCAAGAGATTCCTAGCTTCTGCAAGGGTAATTCAATAATCTTTTTCACGCGTCCCAATGCATTTAAAAACCTAGGGACATTCTAGAAGATTTTAAGCACGAAGCGAAGGCATATTCCACCCCATGTGAGCACCCAAAGATGAAACCACTTGGCGGGAACTTCTAGAAGCTCTAACAGATTTTCAAATTGCATAACAATATTGATGCTTATATCGCCTGATTGGCTGAACCAGATCAAGCAATTCTGATTGGCCAGAACAGATCTGGATCCTTGTGCTCGACTACCATTGGTTGATACAGATCTGAGCACTTCTGATTGGTCGATACGCATCTGAGCTAGACCTGGGGAAAACTATAAATAGATGAACCATTTGCCCAATTTGGGTATCTAGATTTTGAGTTTCATTCCTATTCCCCCATTTCCAGATCAGCTCGCCTGTCTGAAACCTTGTAATAGCATAACTTTTACTTGCAATTGAGAGCTGTGAGATATCTCTGTAATTCAAAAGAGGATTGTATTCAAGATTACAAATCTGAGAGCTGTTTAAGCTGTGCTTTGTAATTGTAAATGTGAATTTGAAAAGGTTGCTGTAAACCGTACGTTCTCAATTAGATTCATGTTAAGGGTTTCCTCTGATCTCCTTATTGCACTAGACTCCTTTAGATTTACTATTTTTCATGCAATTTCCCTTGATTCATTAACCCTGTGGGAATTAGTGTTTGTAACCTAATCTCTCACAGCATTTGTAGTGATATTTCTTGTTCTGAATTAAGGGTTTAGATTAAAGACTATTGGATGGTCTGTGACCATTGAAGTGGACAGACCGTAACCATAAGCCTAAATTTAGTCCTTGAGTTAGATTTATTTCTCTTGCATCTGTGCTTGTAGCCAGATGAAGATTGGATCATCTCTCATTTGACCTGTAGTCATTCTCATTGTGTTTCAAAGACCAAATCAAAGTTAGATATTATTTCTCCATTTTTATAAATTTACATCAAAATTCCCCCAACTCAGATCTGGATCATTTCGTTTAACTTTTACTTTTATCATTTAGTTAATGTGACAAATTCAACCTCCCATCTTATGTGCTCTGTAGATAGGATAAGAGGCCAGATCTGGTAGCTCAGATCTGGAGGTTTATCTTGCATTTTAAACAAATTCTCTGTGGACGATCTTTTACTCACTTACATTTAAAAGTTCCTACAATTGGCCCTGATCTTGCAGGCTAATTCACTTCTCTCTGTGCTGATATTTCTTTATTTTTTTTCCCAGATTCAATATAACTTAGCATTTGCAAACCTGTTTTCAAAACACAAATAAATCATGCACACTCAGAACACCAACAAGTTTTTGTCGCCATTGCCGGGGAATTTGTTTTAAAATAAGTAGACCTAAGTTTTCATTTTTATTTTTACATCAGTGCTAAACTATTCTATTGTTTATATCTGTGCAGTTATTCATATCCATTTTGAAGAGGGGAATCTACTTTAAAAGGAATTCTGAAGGTTTGTTATGTATAATCTGATTCTCTGTTCTGTTTTGTATGTTTGGTAGGAGGACTCTCAGCCCTGAGATTGTCCCTCTAAATTTAGAAGTTGAAAGGTTACGAACCAGACAAACAGCACAGAATTCTGCTGAAACAGTTACTATGGGTGAAGAACCTCGAGTTTTGAGGGATTACTTTGCACCTGGTGCTTATAATTCTCCCTTTTGCATTCAACTTCCTACTGTTGAAGAAAATTATGAGATCAAATCATCGACTATTCAAATGCTTCCTTCCTTCCATGGGTTGAGTAAGGAAGATCCATACAAACATGTGGATGAATTCTTGTCTCTTTGCACCACATTCAACATAGCTGGACTTGGTCCAGAGGCAACCAAGCTTAGGCTCTTTCCTTTTTCATTAAAGGACAAAGCTAAAGCATGGTTGTCTATGTTAGCACCAAATAGTATCACTTCTTGGAATGATTTGCAGTGTCAATTTTTAGCCAAATACTTCCCTATGTCTAAAACAAGCCAATTGAGACAAAGTATTATTTCCTTCTCACAAAACTCAACTGAAACTTTCCATGAAGCATGGGAAAGGTTTAAGGAAGTTTTAAGGCAATGTCCTCATCATCAAATTCCCCGATGGCAGCTTGTTCAAAGCTTCTATCAAGGAATTGATCAAAGAGGCAAGAATATGGTAGATGCTTCCTGTGGAGGCACTTACTTGCAAAAAACAGTTGAGGAGGTTTGGGACTTATTTGAAGTAATTGGTGAAAACTCAACTCAACAGGAATCTTTGTCAAGAGATATTGAGAATCCTGCTAGGTTGAACAATCAGCAAACCACCAAAGGAAAGATTTATGAGGTGAATGAGTTGGAAAGAAAGATGGATAATTTAACCACAAAGTTTGATAGATTGATGGACTCACTTAAAAATCCAATGGTTGCAATAGTAGAGGAGGCATGTCTGATATGCCAGTCCCCTACTCATTCACTTGACCAATGTCCCGCTGCACCACAATTCCCAGATCTAGTGGTGGAACAAGCTCACGCTGCCCAATCATTTGGACAGATGCAGCCAAATGAATATCCATGGAGAGGGCACCCCAATTTGAGGTGCAGCCAGGGGAATTATCAATCACAACAGCAGCAGTAAACAAAGAACCAAATGCCTTTCAAAACTGCTCAGCCTTATCAGCAGAATTTTTATGCCAAGCCAAATTTTTAGCAGCCCATTCCACAACAACCTGTACAGCAATATGCTCCAGTTCATGTCCCTTCCAGGTCCCCTAATTTTAAAGATCAAGTCCTAAATTCACTCCAGAATTTAGGATCTTTAACTCCGACTGTGAACTTTCACAGTCAGAGCATAAAGAAGATTGAAGAAACATTGGGTGAACTTTCAAATACTTTGGCCAAAAGAGAGGAAGGAAAGTTACCCAGCCAACATTTGAACAATCCCAAAGGACAGTTCATGGTTGGAGAGGCTTCTATTTCACATAAAGAAGTAAAAACTGTCACAACTTTGAGAAGTGGAAGAATTATAAATAAGAAAGTGGGTACTGAAGAAGAAAAAAGTGAGGAAAATGACAAAGATATGCAGCAGGAGCAGCATAATGTTAGCAGTGGGGGTGCTGATGTACGTCAGAAAAATCAAAAAAATGAAAAACAAAAAAATCAAAAAGATTCTGATAATGCTTCTAAAGCTGTAGATGAAGGACTAGTTCCTCATTTACCATTTCCTCATGCCATGAAATCTGTATCCCCTTTTGATAAAGGGAACACAAAAATAGATGAAATGATGGAAACTTTCAAGCAAGTCAAGATAAATCTACCTTTGCTTGATGCAATCAAACAAATTCCAGCATATGCAAAATTTTTGAAAGATATTTGCACTCACAAAAGACAGTCTAGGATACAGTTATCCAAGAAGGTCTTTGCTATGGAAAGAGTTAATCAGGTGTTGTCTATTACCACACCTCCTAAACTTCATGATCCTGGAATCCCCACAATCCCTTGCATTATTAGGGAACATATCATTGAAAAGGCTTTATTAGATTTGGGTGCTAGTGTCAACCTGCTTCCATATTCTGTATATGAGAAACTAGGTTTGGGAGAATTAAAACCCACTCATGTGGTGTTACAACTAGCAGACAGATCTGAAAGAAAGCCAGTTGGGATGATTGAGGATGTATTGGTAGGAGTAGATAAATTTTTCTATCCTGCTGATTTTCTAGTTTTGGACATGTAACCTACAAAAAGCAAAACTTCCATCCCTGTCATTTTGGGAATACCATTCCTGGCTACAGCAAATGCTTGCATTCAATGCAGGTCTGGTATTATGGAAGTTTCTTTTGGAAATATGAAAGTGAAATTAAATGTTTATAATGCAGTCACACAGCCTCAATTCAGCTCTGAGGAATGTTTTCATGTTGATCTATTGGATGAACTGGTGGAAGGGACATTACACAAGTTTTTGCAGTGTGAAGATTTAACCACAGATTCTAAAGATGCTTGGGGAAATTCCGAGGAAGAAATATTTTGTACCTCAAAGTCTGAGGAAGTAAATGCTGTGCAAGGAACTCATAATCAATCAACAAGTTTCTCTTCTTGGAAACCTGCTATTCTTCCCCTTCCACAAACAACTAAGGTATATTTGCTACCTTCTTTTATCAGCCCACCTGATGTAGAACTGAAGCAGTTGCCAGAAAATTTGAAATATGTGTTTTTAGGAGACCATAAATCATTGCCTGCGATTATTTCTTCCTCCCTCACAAAGGAGCAGGAGGAAGAGCTGTTGATTGTTTTGAAACAACATAAAAGGGCAATTGGCTGGACTATTGCTGATTTGGGAGGAATCAGCCCAGCTATTTGCATGCATAAAATCCATTTGGAAGAAGATGCAAAGCCTTCTAGGGAAATGCAAAGGAGGTTGAACCCTCATATGCAAGAAGTGGTACCTAAGAAATCTGGGATCACTGTTGTAACCTCAGATTCTGGTGAGCTTATGTCAACCAGACAAACAACTGGTTGGAGGGTCTGTATTGATTACAGAAAATTAAATTCAATGACCAGAAAAGACCATTTCCCTGTCCCATTCATTGATCAAATTTTAGATAAGCTAGAAGGAAAAGCTTATTACTGTTTTCTTGATGGTTACTCTGGTTACAACCAGATTCCTGTGTACCCACAAGATCAGGAAAAGACCACATTCACTTGCCCTTTTGGCACTTTTCCCTATAGGAGAATGCCTTTTGGTCTTTGTAATGCTCCTGCTACCTTTCAAAGATGCATGTACTCCATTTTCTCTGATATGATTGACCAATTTATGGAGATTTTTATGGATGATTTTTCAATCTATGAAGACAGTTTTGCCCAGTGTTTACATCATCTCAAATTGGTGTTACAGAGATGTGAAGAAACCAATCTAGTTTTGAGCTGGGAGAAGAGCCATTTCATAGTCACCCAGGGCATTGTCCTTGGCCATGTTGTCTCCCACAAGGGCATTGAGGTAGACTGAGCAAAAATTGATTTAATTGCACATTTACCACCTCCCAAAACTGTTAAACAGATCAGAAGTTTTCTGGGACATGCTGGATTTTACAGAAGGTTCATTAAGGACTTCAGTAAATAACCAAGCCTCTTTGTCATTTATTGTGCCAAGATGTCCCTTTTGTTTTCAACAATGATTGCATGAAGGCATTTGAATTCTTAAAAAACTGTTTGATTTCAGCTCCAATATTACAGTCTCCAGATTATTCACTGCCTTTTGAACTGATGTGTGATGCATCAGATTATGCTTTGGGAGCTGTCCTTGGACAGAGAAAGGATAAGCTGCCTCATGTCATAACTTATGCCAGTAGATCAATGATTGATGCACAACTCAATTACACAACAACTGAGAAGGAGCTACTAGCAATTGTTTTTGCTTTAGAGAAATTCAGGTCATATGTCTTGGGTTCCCAAATAGTGGTGTTCACTGACCACTCTGCCTTGAAATACCTTCTATCTAAGAAGGACACCAAAGTAAGATTAATCAGGTGGATCCTCCTATTACAGGAATTTGATTTACAGATCAAAGATAAAAAGGGTTGGAGAATGTGGTGGCTGATCACCTATCTAGAATTTTAACTGCTGAGATTGATAGGCTGCCTATCAATGAATCTTTCCCTGATGAGCAACTTTTTTCTATTAGTATACACACCCCTTGGTTTGCAATCATAGTCAACTTTTTGGCTACTGGAAGAATTCCTCAACATTGGAATAAAATGGATAAAGATCTTTTCTTCTCAAAGGTTAAACATTTTATTTGGGAAGATCCTTATCTGTTTAAGATTTGTGCAGACCAAATAATAAGAAGATGTGTCCCTAAAGAAGAATTTCATAGCATACTTTCTATGTGTCATGAACAGGCCTGTGGAGGTCATTTTAGTGGAAACAAAACTGCTATAAAGGTTTTGCAGTGTGGATTTTATTGGCCTATACTTTTCAAAGATGCTCTGCAAAGATCAGAAAGTCTTGCTGTAATCGCTGAAATTGGGCAGCATTTCCAAGAGAAACTCAATGCCTTTACAGCCCATTTTGGTAGTGGAATTGTTTGATATTTGGGGGATATACTTCATGGGTCCCTTTCCTCCTTCCAATGGGTGTAATTTCATGTTAGTAGCTGTGGATTATGTATCCAAATGGGTTGAAGCCACAGCCACTAAAACCAATGATCACAGAGTAGTTCTGAAATTTTTAAAGGATCACATTTTTTCCAGGTTTAGTTTTCCCAGAGCTATTATCAGTGATGGGGGAAGCCATTTTTGTAATAAACATTTTGAAGCTTTATTGAAAAAATACTCTGTGACTCATAGAGTAGCTACTCCATATCATCCACAAACCAGTGGACAAGTGAAGATTTCCAATAGAGAAATCAAACATATACTGGAAAAGACTGTGAAGAAGGACAGAAAGGATTGGTCCTTTAAGTTGAATGATGCATTGTGGGCATATAGGACAGCCTATAAAACCCCAATTGGCATGTCCCCATTCAGATTGGTCTATGGCAAAGCATGCCATTTACCAGTGGAGTTAGAATATAAAGCCTTTTGGGCTATTAAAACATTGAACATGGATCTGACTCATCACGGTAATCACAGGAAACTGCAACTTGCTGAGTTGGAGGAGCTGAGAATGGATGCATACACCAATTCAAGATCTTACAAAGAGAAAGTCAAAGCCTTCCATGATAAAAATTTGTTGATAAAAGAGTTCATAGCTGGCTCTAAGGTATGGCTATTTAACTTAAAACTTAAGTTTTTTCCTGGAAAGCTGAGATCCAGATGGGAAGGGCCATATAATGTCATTCATGCAGCTCCTTCTGGGGCTGTTGAAATTTTAGACCCAAGTGATGGAAGAATCTTGAAAGTAAATGGTCAGAGGCTCAAACCATGCATTGAAAATACCCAGGAGCATGTCACCATCTATCATCAAGAACCTCCCAAATCGATGGTATACAACTGTACAATATGTTTTTGTTCTGTAGTTTTTGCATAGTTTTCTATTTCTCTATTTTTAGTCATGTTTGTTCTCTTTTCGAGAAGTTTAAATATGTGAAAAATTAATTCGCAAAGTAAAAATTGTCTTTTCGCAAAGTTCAATTTGCTTTTCGAAAAGGATCTGGATTTGTAACGAACTGCTCGAAAGCAATGATTTGCTTTTCGAATAGTTGTTTCTAAAGCCATTTGCTTTTCGAAATGTTGTTTCTGAAGCTATTAGCTTTTCGAATGGTACTGATGCCATTCTCTGTTGTAAAAAAGACTGTTTTAAACTTTTCAAAAACTTAAAAATTACTTTGCGAAAATAACTTTGAGCATATTTAAACCCTTTCGAAGTAAGGGTTTCATATTCGAAAGCTTTCTGAGAACGTCTTGTTTCACAGAAACCCCATTTCTTTCTTTCCTTGCGTGATTTTAGAATTCAGCCACACTTTTCTTCACATCTGTTCGATCATTTAAGCTTGAAGAGAGGGATTTTAGCTTCTGGTTCTGGTGGATTTCAGCGAGCAAGCAACACGTTCAACCAAAACCCTAGATTTCGGTATTTTTCTGTGCATTTCCTCTGTTTATCATTTGCAAAGTTTGATTTGGTGTCAGTATTTGTTGTGGGAGTGTTTATACAAACTTTAGAATGGGGAAAGCTGAAAAATCACTGGCTGTCATGTTCCCAAAATCTTCTACTAAGAAAATTAGCAAACCAACCCCAAAAGGAAAAACCAAAGCTTCAGCCAAAAGAAAACTATCAATGGATAGAGCTGATAGGATTGAGAAAGGGAAGAAGGTTAGACATGAGGAACCCATCCCAGCAGCTATTAGTCCTGAGCCTGAGCTTCCTCCTCTGCCTATGCATTTGGTACTGCCAAATCCATTCATTGAAGCTCAGAAGCTGATTCCTGAGCTTATTGTGGATGAAACTTTTTTCGTCAACAAACCGGACTGTTAGCTATCTTTAAAATACATTAGGGATGCCTCACTGAGCAATATCCTTACCCCTCTGCCAGAGAAAATTTATCTGCGAATGGTGAAATTATGGTACCAAAACTTGGTAAAAGTGACAGAGAAGGATGTGATGTCCCTACAATTGTTATCTTTATTGATGATTGTGATCTAACTGTCACATATGAAGACATTGGGAATGCTTTGGGGATACCTTTTCAATATGATCCTGCTGGTCCATTGGCTGCACCAGAAGCAGCCTCTTTCAGAGAAATGGCTGCACATTTAACCCAAGGGATCGTTGGAACTGGACAGTCCATAATGAGGAGAGACCTAGCACCTCAATTTTTACTGATGGATTCAATTTTGAGGGGAAGTTTTTATGTCACTGGGCACAGCCAAGAAAGGAGGACACCAATTTTAGAGGCTCTCTTTCATTTTTCTAAGGGGCAATTTTTCAATGCCCCTATGTTAATTTTTGAAGCCATGGCTGATATTAGTGCCAAGTTGAAAAAGGAGCAGAAATTAGCTGGAATCCCATTTGGTAGACTGATCACAGCCCTACTAAGAGCTAAGTTTGACATTGATGACCAGGAGCCATTTGAAGTCATAGCTCCTCATACTTTTGGGAAAAAGGCTTGGACTACAAGCCAAGCAATGCTGAAAAGAATGAGAGAGGAAGGTGAGCTACCGCAATTGCTATCGAGCTCAGATCTGCAGTTGCTAGTGGACTCCGCCATACATGAACCTCGCCTGCAGCTCCCTTAGAACTCCGCTTTGCTGACTCGAGGTAACCTCTTTAGTGCACCCATTCTTGAAGAAGTTGTCCTTCTGTGGTGACAAGCTCTTCAGCTGCACCCATTCTTGAAGAAGTTGTCATTTTACCCTCCTCACTCACCGCCACTTCACCTATTCGGCGGTCCATCTCCCATACCCACCATTACTCCCCTCTACACCAACCACTCCAGCCATACTCACACCGCCAATTTCTCCCACCAATGCCCAAGACCTGGCCACAGATTTTATTGAACAATCTCCTAGCACTCCTCTTCTCCAAAGCCTCTCAAGTTCACCTGCTCCTTCAGCCCACACACCTGAAGTAACCCATACCCCTGAACCTGAGATTTTCACTACAGAGGCTTATTCATCATTGATGGGGTCTATTTTTGAAAACGTTGGGCTTGAATCTGTCCCTATACCTGACCCTCCTCATTTCACTCACTTGGCTACTTCTCCCTTTACAGCCATTTCACCCATTGCACCTCCACCATCCACTTCAGTTTTACCAGCCCCTACTATGCATACTACACCCACACCTGAATCTATTAACCAAATATTTACCTCTCTCCAATCCATCCAAGCCCAACTACAGATCAACACAGATAATCAGTCTGTGACCAATGACCTTCTCCAAACCTTAGCCTCCACATCCCACACAACTACTTTAGCCACTACACCTGCTGTTGATGACCATGCTACCCAAACAGAACCTGAGGTAGTATTTGTTGAACCCCCTTCACCTCTCCTCACTTTCTCGGATCAATCCAATCAGACCGACCCTGAGGTCATTCTTCTGGACCCCTCTTCTCCCACTCCCACAGCTGGGATACCTTTGGTCCCCTACCATTCCATTCCCATTCCCAGATTTGCCGCTCTCAGAAGGGCTATGGAAGAGAATCCATATATCTGTCGAGATGTCCTCAAGGGGTTAGCTGATTTGCAAGCTTACATTAGAACCCCTTATGAAAACCAGATTCGGAAATTTGAGTTATTCATGAAATTTGAGAGAGAGAAAATGAAGGACCTGCTGGGTCAAACTTTTCAGATGGTTAGGACTGAGCAGCACAAGGTGACCATGTTGCAAGCACAGCTTGAACAGGAAAAGCTGAGGACTACTAGACTTGGAAAGTACATTGGCCTCACAAAAAGATCAAATCTGAGGAATACACTGAGCTGCAACACACAATCCAGGAGAAGGCTAAATCAAGTTCAGACTCCTATACTGATCCTAGTTCCGACCTAAAGGACTCCAGCCTCGATCCCATTGAACCAACTTATGATACAGATTTTGACCCCAGTTATTAGATCACATTGTACTTATCTGTGTCATGAGTTTGTAATATAAAATTCTGGTTTTTCTTGTGTAATTACTGTGCATTTCTATTCTTTCTTCTTGTCATTATGATTTCTGCTTGATTATTTCTTTTCTTTGCTTTGGACCAGTGCGGACCTTGCTCACCATAGGTTTGGGGGTGTGGCAGAAATGTCAATAATTGAGTTAACATCAATGCAGCTTATGATCAACAGAATTTTATTTTTTGAAAATGAAGGAATTTCACACCTGTTGTTTTGAAAATGAGGAAGTTAAAATTTTGCTTTTAAAATTGACTTTCAAAATTTATTTCTAGTGTAATTCTAATACTTTCATGAAATGAATGTCAGAAAATTTCCAAAAAAAAAAGAATTTGATGTTGTAGTGAACCTAAAAAGAGAGAAAACAGTGATGATATACTTCAGGAATTTGATAGAAAACCACACCCAGTGAGATTTGGGCCTGCAGAAATGTATTCTTTGGAGGTATGAATTGGCAATTTTTTCTGCTCTTGGGACTGTTTGAACCTGCTTCTTTTCACTAGAAGTTAAACATTTTCAAATTGAAATAATTTGACAACAATAATGATATTAAAGACATGATGTAAGGCGTCCTTTTGGACAGTTGAACCTTACAAAGCCCCACCTTTTGAAACTGCCCTTGATACACACCATTTGAGCTTTATAAATCTAAGATTTCTTTGAAACCTCATCAACCTCATTTAGCCTAATCCTCACTCTGAAAAGTCAGAAGATAAAGGGAAGGAAGCTGAAGAAAGGAGAATTGAGTAACAGTTTGATAAAAGAAGAAGAATCATAATTGAAGGCAATAATGTATCAGCAGAAGAAATGTGGCATTCCAGTCAATGTTACCTTGATAAAAAAAAAAAAAAAAAAAGGAGAAGGCATTTCATTGGAAGTTTGAAAAAGAAAGAGAAAAAGATGGCCACTTTGGCTCTGAAAATTCAAAGAAGAAGATGAAATTGTGCTGAATTGAAGAAGGTGTGTCTATCACCTCCTTACCTTGACTGACTTCTCAATTTTGAACTCCATTCCACCCCTTTATTCTTGATAAATTTCACCCATAAGCCACATTACAACCCAAGAAAAGTCCTTGCTGATCAATGATGGATTGAGCTGTCACATGGAGATAAGGATCTGTGTAATCTATGGTAAAAAGAGCAGTGAATTCAGAACTAAAGAGCAATGCCAATGCTCATGCTTATAGTCCTATTTGAGGGCTGTAACTGCTCTTGAGCCGTGTGAAATGGTACAACCCTCTTATTTGCATGTTGAGTGAAAATCCTGGAGAGAGTTGGGTTTGAAATCAACTCATTGGGGTAACATCAAAACTGAATTCTCAAATAGAAGGCAAGCTTTTCACTAATTTTTCTTTTAGAAACTTTTTGACACAAATCAAGTGAATGGTAAAAGAGTTACAGCAGAAATTCAATTTTGAACTGATGTTTTCGTGAAAATCATCTTATAACTTGACTGATGCAGGTGTGAATAATCTGATTGGATGAAAGCGCTTTAGCGCATTATTAATAATTTATTGGAGAAGTTTGTGGGTACCTTCACTGAAAACCCTCAGGAGACTTCACTCCTCCACTAGAGATCACCTAGGGGTTTAAAAGGCTTGTTGTATATGCTAAATGCAACTGTGTTCCCTATAAAAGTGGCTTTTTATTCTGTTTTTAATTTTGACTTTGCTCAGGGACTAGCAAAGCTTAGGTTTGGGGGTGTGTTGAGAACTAGAAAATACCATTTTCCACCCTGTAACCTGGGCCTTGATAGACCCTTGAGAGAACTAAATAAGTGTTTTCAGTGCTTGTGTTATAGCTAACAATAAAGACAGGCTTAACCATGAAAGCAGCCTAAAAGTGCCAAAAAGATGATAATCCATGTCGATCCAAAGGAAGAAAGAGAAGGGACAACCTCACTAGCTATCAAAATGCCTGAACTGAAGAAGGAAAGACCTGGTCTCAACCCAGAAAAGAAATGTTGAGCAATTCGAATAGGAAAATGCACTACAGAGTGCTTTTCGAAAAGAATCTGAATATTTCGAAAAGAACCTAAACTCTGCGAAAAGAACTAAAAGCTCCAGGCTTAGTTTTCGAAGAGCACCTGAACTCTTCGAAAGGATGATTGACCTATTCGAAAAGAAGAGAACTCCTTGCGAACAGAACCTGAACTTTGCGAAAAGAGCTTCAGGAGTCACAGTACCTTGCGAAAAGTTCCCTAAACTATGCGAAATGGTATTCTAGAGATTCCTAGCTTCTGCAAGGGTAATTTAGTAATCTTTTTCACGCGTCCCAATGCATTTAAAAACCTAGGGATATTCCAGAAGATTCTAAGCACGAAGCGAAGGCATATTCCACCCCATGTGAGCACCCGAAGATGCAATCACTTAGCGTGAACTTCTAGAAGCTCTAACAGATTTTCAAATTGCATAACAGAATTGATGCTTATGTCGCCTGATTGGCTGAACCAGATCGAGCAATTTTGATTGGCCAGAACAGATCTGGATCCTTGTGCTCGACTACCATTGGTTGATACAGATCTGAGCACTTCTGATTGGTCGATATGCATCTGAGCTAGACCTGGGGAAAACTATAAATAGATGAACCATTTGCCCAATTTGGGTATCCAGATTTTGAGTTTCATTCCTATTCCCCCATTTCCAGATCAGCTTGCCTGTCTGAAACCTTGTAATAACATAACTTTTACTTGCAATTGAGAGCTCTGAGATATCTCTGTAATTCAAAAGAGGATTGTATTCAAGACTACAAATCTGAGAGTTGTTTAAGCAGTGCTTTGTAATTGTAAATGTGAATTTGAAAAGGTTGCTGTAAACCGTACGTTCTCAATTGGATTCGTGTTAAGGGTTTCCTTTGATCTCCTTATTGCACTAGACTCCTTTAGATTTACTATTTTTCATGCAATTTCCCTTGATTCATTAACCCTGTGGGAATTAGTGTTTGTAACCTAATCTCTCACAGCATTTGTAGTGATATTTCTTGTTCTAAATTAAGGGTTTAGATTAAAGACTATTGGATGGTCTGTGGCCATTGAAGTGGACAGACTATAACCATAAGCCTAAATTTAATCCTTGAGTTAGATTTATTTCTCTTGCATCTGTGCTTTTAGCCAGATGAAGATTGGATCATCTCTCATTTGACCTGCAGTCATTCTCATTGTGTTTCAAGGACCAAATCAAAGTTAGATATTATTTCTCTATTTTTATAAATTTACATCAAAATTCCCCCAACTCAAATCTAGATCATTTCGTTTAACTTTTACTTTTATCATTTAGTTAATGTGATAAATTCAACCTCCCATCTTATGTGCTCTGTAGATAGGATAAGTGGCCAGATCTGGTAGCTCAGATCTGGAGGTTTATCTTGCATTTTAAACAAATTCTCTGTGGACGATCTTTTACTCACTTACATTTAAAACTTGCTACAATTGGCCCTGATCTTCCAGGCTAATTCACTTCTCTCTGTGCTGATATTTCTTTATTTTTTTTCCCAGATTTAGTATAACTTAGCATTTGCAAACCTGTTTTCAAAACACAAATAAATCATGCACACTCAGAACACCAACATCAGCTTCTTGTCTTCTTTTCAATTTTCAAATGAAGTGACTTCTCTTTCTTTTGTTCTCTTTTTTTTTTTTTGACTTTTTGACTATTTGACTTGCCACACATCTCTAACTGATATACTGTTGTTTACAACTTTACTTTTGTTCTTCTTTCACCAACTGTTGAACTCTTCTCCACTATCTTCAACACCTTCTTCTCCACCTTCTGAATTCTCAAAGTGAGGGCAAGGCTAAATCATATCAATGAGGTGCAGGTTCATTGACTCTGGTGTATGTAAAAGAAATAAGACTTTTAAGGCTCTAACAGTGTATGCTAAGGTCAGTTGAATAGGTAGGGACTTTTAAGCTCAAACTGTCCAAAGGATGGCCTTACATCATGTCCTTAGTATCATGAGTTCTGTTGAACAGTTTTAATTTAGAGATGCCTAACTTCTAGCAAAAAAATTTGAGTCAGCCAGTTTTTAGAGCACAAAAATTGCCAAAAAAAAAAAAACTTCTTCAATTTTTGTATGGGCCAAAATCTCACTGGGTATGGTCCTCATTTGAACTCATAGGGCATGTTCTTACCTCTTTCTCTCTTTACTGGTTCACTATATAATGATTATAACATAGATTTCTTAATGATCTCCTTCATAGAAGTGCTAAGTTTTTTAAAGGATCTCAGCATTAAACAGTCTGCTATACAGTTTTAATTTTTCCTTTTTCTAAATTGCTTAGGTGAAATGTTTCTTTATTTGTTTTAATCTTACTAACACTACTACACTTAGCTTAACCATCTCATGTCTACCCTGCAATACCCCCAAACCTAATATAAACAGTGTCCTCCCTATTTCAAGGGACAGGTAGGGAGGGACAGCAAGATAGGCAAAAGAAAAATACATACACAGAAAATAGGAATGTGCCTCAGTAAGAAAACAAGCAACAAACAAAGAAAACAAAAGACATTTTTATGAACAAAATTAATAGTGTACAACATGAACAAGAGACTAAAAATATACATTCATTTCAAAACATAAAAGACAATCAAAACCTAAGTACAAATGCTACACTAAATCCTAATCAGAATCCGAGTCTGAACTTAATACAAAAGGGGGGTCCATTCATATTTGCCCTTCTCTTTCTTCACAGAGGTAGCTTGCCGCCTTGGATCTTGTAGCAGCTGCCTTCTTTGGCTTGGTGCTGGAGGGCTCCTTGAATGATATGCCCTTGGGCACATGAGGGTTCAGGACTGAGAATGTGGAGGAAAGTGTGGCAACAAACTTTTCCAACCAGATTGACTTAATCTTGTACACTTTGTAGAGGTCCAGGGAATTCATCACCATTTTCCAATGCCTCTTCAGCTCCCTCTCATTGTCTTCTTTGATCTGGGCTATCTGCCCTTCATGTGGCTGCATCACCATGGCAGTGACATTCTCCACCAGCAGCTCAACATCTCTCCTGACATAAGGGTCAGCACCCATAGCCTTGGTGAGGGTGTAACATGGGGGAATGGGAATGGAGGAAGCAAGGACAATGGCCTTTTTAGCAGGGTTCTCTATGAGAGGACAAGTGGTGGTCAGGTCAAAGTAGATGAGTGGAGATGATGGGGGTGAAAGGATAGGTGCCAACTCCTCCTCATAAGTGACAGTAACCGGGGCAGCTCCTCCTTAGGGGGCTTAGTTTGGGTGAATGTGGAGGAAAAGGACAAGGATATCATGGGTAAAGGTAGGTCGTCTTCCCCAAAATCAATCTGGGTGGAGGAAGAGGTAAAGGTAGGTGGGCTAAGAACCAGCTCCTCAGACTCAAGATCTGTCTGAGTGGCAGCAATAGTTGTAGCCACAGAAGGTGAAGGCTGGGGAGAAAGTATAGGCTTAGGTATAGGTGTAGGGATATGAGGTTGGGTGGTTGAGGTGGAAGTTAGTAAGGTGGACTGGATAGAATGGAGGCAGGTTTGCATGATAGACTGGTTCTCAGTGCTTATATGTAGTTAGGACTGGATAGAAATGAGGAGGGAAAGGATTTGAGCAAATGAGTTAGGTAAGGATTGGGTAGCAGGTTGAGTAGGTGGAACTGGTTGAAAAGGTGAGGTAGGGGCATGGTGGAAAAGGTCAGGTTGTGGAGAATAAAGAAGTGGGGTGTACTCATGCCCAATATCCTCCACAATGGAGTCAATCATGGTAGAGTACCCTTCAGTAATAAATTGCTCCAAGGCATGGGTATGGGTAGGAGAAGGAATTGGCTCAGTACTAGGGGCTATATAGGTGGATGGTGAAGGTGGGTCAGGTATTATAGGTTCTGGGTTAGGATTGGATGGGCTAGATATACTGGGTGTTGGTTTAGGTTGCTGGGGTTTTCTCTGGTATGTGCTCTTGATGGTGGGAGTGGGTAGGGTCAATCGGTTAGTGATAGGAGGAGCTGACACAAGTGTGGATTTGGTGATTGTGGAAGGTATGGAAGTGGAACTAGTAGGCATGAAAGATGAAAGAATAAGTGAGGTGATGGTGGCTGGTACCAAACTGACAGCAGAGGTGGTGACCACAGTGGGGCATGCTAAAAATTCTACTGCTGCAACTAAAGAGGTTATGGGCACAGATGCTGAACGGTCAGCAGTAGTAGCAATGCCAGCAACTATGTTGGTGACCACATTAGCTTCTTCTGAAGGACCCTCCGATTGCTTCTTCTTCTTCCCCATCATGGTTCTGCTGGTTGACCATGACTTCTTCCCAAATTCCATAGGAGGCAAGTCCACAATAAGCTCTCCCTCTTTCCAAACATACTTCCCATTCTTCATCAAAGCAGTAATGAGTCTGCTGTAGGGCAAACCCCGCACAAGTTGCCTCTTCATGATCTTTCCATTAATATCAACCATCCCCTTGAAAATCATCTCAGGGGCATTGAAAAACTACCCTTGGAGAAAGAATAGAGGGCATCCACAATGGGCTGTCTTCTCTCTTGTTAATGCCCAGATACAAAAACATTTTGTCTCAGAATTGTATCTATGAAAAATAAGCTGGGATCCAAATTTCTCCTCATCATGAACTCTCCAGATCCCACCATCCCTTGAGGCAAGTGGTGGGCCATGCCCTTAAATGAAACACTGTCAGCGGTATCTAAACCATAAGAAGTATCATACTGAAATGGAATCCCCAACACCAGTCCAATGTCTCTATAATCCACCACAATCTCCCAGTCATCAATCAAGATTACAAGCATAGGGTCAGTTGCCCCAGGAGTCTTTTTCAATCTTATGTTCTGATACCAAAGTTTTACCAATCTAGGGTACACTTTCTCTTTCAATGGGGTCAAAAGAGGCGTCAAAGAAGCCTTTTCCAGATAGTCTATGGTGCCACTGCCCCCCTCTACCATACTAAAGTAAGGTATATCAAAAGCTATCTCAGGAATCAGACTCAATGCTTCCACAAACTCATTGGGAGTAGTGAGGGCCACAAGCTACCAGGTACAGGTACAGGTACCTCCTCATTAATTTTCACACTGGTCTTGGCCATTTTAGATCTCTGAGATTTCTTGGGCTCTGCCATACTGAACTTCCTCTTTGCAGGGGGATCCACTTGAGACTAGGAGGAAGCTATTATACTAGATTTTCTAGAGGATTTTGGAGAAGATTGGAGTAAGTTGGTCAAGGAGTCCTCAAATTGGTTAGGGTTAGCCATTAAAAACACAGGAACCCTAACTAATTTCACACAAAACCTCTAAAAAAAATCACAACACGACTCTACTTCACTTCCAGCAAATTTCCCACACCAAATAATCTTCCCCAAAAATAAAGAACCACAGCACTAGGAATTCACAAGAACTAAGATGGTGAAAAACTTACCCAAAACCTAGGGTTTCTCGGCAAATGAAGCATAGAACACAAAATCTGCAGAGACTTTGTGCAAAATGATGCCTTGACACAGTTGATTCAATCGACAGAAGTACAAATTGGATGGAAGTGCAACCGGTGAGCTGGATAAGAAAGGAGCAAAGTAGTGCACACGAGGACTGAGAAAAAGGTTTGGAGTAGAAGGAGCAGATGGCCAAAATAAACTTGTTGAAAGGTTTTAAAACTTAGAAACATGACTTCGACAGGTTGAATGCTCCAGAAATGTACTTCTCGAGAAGTTTGCGAGTAGTTCACTTCAACCTGTCGAACAACTTAAACTCATCGAAGGGTTCCCAAACCTCTCGAGGCATGGATAACTCCAGAATGAAGGATTCGAGAGGTTCTTTCAACCTCTCGATAAGTATAGGTTCTTCAGAAAATAGGATTCAAGAGGTTTCCTTTCAGTGGCAGAACCTCTCAACAGGTTCCCAGAGCCTCTCGAATATACTCAATACACCATTAGAACCACTCGAAGAGTAAATTAAACCTCTCGAGGGCTCTCGACATTGCATATATGTTCACTTCTTCAATGTGCACTGTTCATAATCAACACAAGCCATGATCACCATTCAGCACCAGTCAAATCTAGCACATTTCTGAGCAAATACAATCATCAAAGAACATACCACTTTGCAGACATTATACTAATTGAAAAGATAAACAAAAACAAAAATTCACAAAGTAAAAATACAGTAAATGACAGATATGTTACAATGTTTACAAGGTTGAAAATTACTCAGTAGTGGGGGGTTCTTGAAGGTCAATGGTTTCAACTGGCCCACTGTATTATCTAACCAAATTTTTAGCCTCTGACCATTCACTTTTATAATCCTTCCATCAGTGGGGTCCATGATCTCAACAGCTCCAGATGGGGATACATGCAACACAATGTAAGGTCCATCCCATCTGGACTTCAATTTTCCTAGAAAAAACTTAAGTTTGGAGTTAAAAAGCCATACCTTATTACCTTCAACAAATTCCTTCCTAAGAAGGTTTTTGTCATAGAAGGCCTTAGTCTTTTCCTTGTGAATTCTTGAATTAGCATAAGCATCCAATCGCAGTTCCTCCAACTCAGATAACTGCAATTTTTTGTTTGCACCAGCAGCAGTTAGATCAAAATTTAAGGCTTTAATGGCCCAATCAGCCTTGTGTTCTAACTCTACTGGCAGATGACATGCTTTGCCATAGACCAACCTTGGGGTCTTATAGGCAGTCCTATAAGCCCAGAAAGCATCATTAAATTTCACTGCCCAATCCTTCCTATTAGATCTAACTATTTTCTCCAGGATATGCTTAATTTCTCTATTGGAAATCTCTACTTGCTCACTGGTCTGTGGGTGGTAGGGAGTACCAATCTTATGGGTAACAACATACTTCTTGAGCAGGCTCTCGAAGTGTCTGTTACAGAAATGGCTGCCCCCATCACTGATGATGGCTCTAGGGGTGCCAAATTTGGAAAAAATATTCTCTTTGACAAACTTGAGGACAACTTTGTGGTCATTGGTCCTTGTAATAGTAGCTTCTACCCATTTAGACACATAATCCACAACCACAAGAATGAAATTAAAGCCCATGGAAGGAGGAAAAGGGCCCATGAAATCTATCCCCCAGATGTCATAATTCCACAATAAGAATGGCAACAGAGGCATGAAATTTCTTCTTGATAGGTCACCCATCCTTTGACATCTTGAACATGTTCTACAGTGTACAAAAGCATCTTTAAATAAAGAGGGCCAGTAAAATCCATATTGCAGCAGTCTTCTTTCCACTATAGTGACCTCCACAGGCCTATTCATGATACATTGTAAGAATGCTGTGGAATTCACTTTCAGGAACACATTTCCTCACCACGTGATCTGCACAACACTTGTAAAGGTAAGGATCCTCCCACAGAAAATATTTGACCTGAGAGAAAAATAGGTCTTTGTCCATCTTGGACCAATGTGGGTGAATGCTACCAACAGTCAGGTAATTCTCAATATTAGCAAACCAAAGCACACTCATATTGATGACAAAAAGTTGCTCATCAGGGAAAAAATCATTCACAGGCATATCTACATAATCAGTACTTAAAATCCTGGATAAGTGGTCTGCAACCACATTCTCTACTCTCTTTTTATCTTTGATCTCAAGATCAAACTCCTGTAGTAGGAGGATCCATTTGATCAATCTAGGTTTTGCTTCTTTCTTGGACAGCAGATACTTTAGGGATGAGTGATTAGTGAACACTACAATTTTAGATCCTAGGACATAAGATCTAAATTTCTCCAAAGCAAAGACAACTACCAATAGCTCTTTCTCAGTAGTGGTGTTGTTCAGCTGAGCATCTGTCAGTGTCTTGCTTGGATAGGAAACTACACTAGGTAATTTATTCTTTCTTTGCCCCAAAATTGCACCAATTGCAAGATCCGAAGCATCACACATGAGAGGTCAAATATTTTTTTAACACCTCAAATGCAGTCAAGCATTTAGCAGTGAATACAAAAGGAACCTCTTGACACAGCAGGTGGCACAGTGGTTTAGAGATTTTGCTAAAATCCTTGATGAATCTCCTATAGAAGCTAACATGTCCAAGGAAAGACCTGACTTGTTTGATAGTTTTTGGAGCCAAATGTGAAATCAGATCAATTTTTTCTTTGTCCACCTCAATTCCCCTTTGAGAAACCACATGACCAAGAACAATTCCATGGGTGACCATGAAATTGCTCTTTTCCCAGCTCAACACTAAATTGATTTTCTCACATCTCTGAAGCACAAGGGAGAGATGATGCAAACACTGATCAAAATTATCACCGAACAGAGAAAAATCATTCATAAAAATCTCTAAAAACTTGTCTAGCATGTAAAAAAAAATTTCATTCATGCATCTCTGGAAAGTAGCAGGAGCATTTCACAGTCCAAATGGCATCCTAAGGTAAGCAAAGGTGTCAAATGGACAAGTAAAAGTGGTCTTCTCCTGATCTTGTGGATGCATAGGGATCTGGTTGTAACCAAAGTATCCATTAAGAAAACAATAGTAAGCTTTTCCTGCGAGCTTATCCAAGATTTGGTCAATGAAGAGCAGTGGAAAATGGTCCTTCCTAATCTTGGAGTTCAGTTTTCTGAAGTCAATGCAGACCCTCCAACTAGTGAGCTCCCTGGTTGGCATTAATTCTCCAGACTCATTGGGCACTATAGTGATGCCAGACTTCTTAGGTACCACCTGTGTAGGTGACACCCATTCAGAATATGAAATTGGGTAAATTACGCCAACATTAAGTAGTTTGACCACCTCTTTCATCACCACCTCCTGCATGTGAGGATTTAACTTCCTCTGCATCTCCCTAGAGGATTTGGAACCCTCTTCTAGATGAATCTTATGCATACATATAGCTGGGTTAATTCCCCCCAAATCAGCAATGGCCCAACCGATTGCCTTCTTATGCATCTTGAGCACACAAAGCAGTTTTTCTTCTTGCTCCTTAGTGAGGGAAGAAGAAATAATCACAGGCAATTTTTGATCTTACCCCAAGAATGCATATTTGAGAGTGCTTGGGAGCTGTTTCAGCTCTAAATCAGGTGGACTGAGAAGTGAAGGCAGCAAAGGTGCCTTAGAAGATACATGAAGAGGTAGCACAACAATTTTCCACTGAGAGTGTTGTATTTGCCCCACTGAAGAGTCTAAGGTGTTCACCTCTTCAGTCACATGAATGGGAGCCTCCCTTGAACAGTTTTAGTCTAAATTTTCTCAAATTAATCAAACACATCATCAAAATTCAGCAATTTGGGAAAAGATTCCTCAACAAGCTCATCAATCACATCAACCATCAAACAATCCTCACTCTCAAAGTGTGGTCGAGTTGCAGCATTGCATACATTGAGCTTCACCTTCATGTTTCCAAAGGCCACCTCCATTACCCCAGATCTACACTAAATACAGGCGTTGGCAGTACCCAAAAATCGCATGCCTGATATCACAAGAATAGGGGTGGTGCACTTAGTAGGTTCCATATCCAAAATAAAAAAGTATGCTGAATAGAGAAATTTGTTAACCCCAACCAGCACATCCTCAATGATACCCACAGGTCTCCTCTCAGATCTGTCTGCCAGTTGTAAGATAACATGTGTGGGCTTTAACTCCCCCAAACCTAACTTCACATACACAGAATATGGAAGTAGGTTAACACTGGCTCCCAGATCTAGGAGAGCTTTCTCTATAGTGTGGTCTCAAATGATGCATGGGATTGTGGAAACTCTAGGGTCCTGGAGTTTAGTTGGGGTAGTAATGGACAAAATCTTTTTCACCTTTTCAGCAGAAAAGACTTTTTTGGATAGATGAATTCTAGACTGTCTTTTGTGTGTGCACAAGTCTTTCAAAAATTTTGCATAGGCTGGGACCTGTTTAATGTCATCAAGCAGAGGTAAATTAATCTTAACTTGCTTGAAGGTCTCCATCATTTCTTCCACATTAGCATTTACCTTGTCAAAAGGAGAAGGTGCATGAAGAGCATGAGTGAATGACAGATGAGGTATTGCTGGGATCTCATCTGCAACCTTAGCCTTTTCATCATTTTTCCTTTATTTTTATTTTTATTTTTTTGTTGGGACTCAATAGCAACCCCTTTATTTTCTATATGCTACTCCTGCTACATACTGTCCTGGACTGGAATTTCCTCCCCTACACTTTTTATGTTCTCAACATCAACATGGTTATCCACCAGCCTACCACTTCTCAAAGTAGTGATGACTTTAGCTTCTTCATGAATTAAAGAAGTTTCACCCATCATATACAGACTTTTAGGATTATTCATTGGTTGGCTCGGCAATATGTCCCCTTCTCTCTTAGTCAAAGTATTAGATAGCTGACCAAGGTGGTCCTCAATTTTCTTTATACTCTGTCTATGAGAGTTCAAAGTTTGTGACAAGGAGCTGAGGTTTTGTAATGAGGTCAAAACCTGCTCCTCAAAGGAGGGTGTTCTAGCTTGGGGTGGTGGTGCACTTTTGTGACTTGGCTGATCCATTGGTTGAGCCATAGGCTATTGGTACTGAGGCTTTGGAAAATAATTCTGCTAGTAAGGTTGAGCAGGTCTGTAAGGCATTGCCTGATGCTGGGGGGATAAAAAATTGTCTTGCCTCCACCTCAGATTGGGGTGGTTTCTCCATGGATACCCAACAGGCTTCTGCTGCCCAAAAGACTGAGTAGCATTGACATGCTCCATGACCAAATCAGGGTATTGACCAGCTGTTGGATAGTCCTCAAGTTAGTGTGTGGATGATTGGCATATCAAACATGCCTCTTCCACTTATACAATCATTCTAGACTGCATCACACCCATTAATTTATCACATTTCTGAGTTAGGCTGTCCACCTTTCTTTCTAAGACATTGTACACATTCACTTCATACATTTTTCCCCTTGGAGTGAAATCTTTTACCATTTTAGCAGGAGTCTCAATGTCATTTCTTGACAGAGTCTCCTACTGCACGGAATTCTCACTGATGATATCAAAAAATTCCAAGCTTCTTCAGCTGTCTTGCTGAGGTAAGTCCCCCCACATGAAGCATCCACCATATCCCTACTCTTAGGATCAATACATTGATAGAAGCTTTGGACAAGATGTCATCTAGGTATTTGGTGGTGAGGACATTATCTTAGCACCTCTTTAAACCTTTCCCACGCTTTATGAAAATTTTCAGTTGAGAATTGAGCAAAGGAAATTATGCTCTTCCTCAATTGGCTGGTTCTGCTCATAGGAAAAAATTTAGCCAAAAACTAGCACTGGAGATCATTCCATGATGTGATGTTGTTTGGTGGGAGCATGTTAAGCAAATTTTTGGCTTTGTCCTTTAATGAAAAAGGGAAAAGCCTCATTTTGGTAGCTTCATCTCCCAACCTAGCAATAGTGAAGGTAGTGCATAGGGACAAAAACTCATCTATGTGTTTGTATGGATCTTCCTTGCTCAGTCCATGAAATGAAGGCAGCATTTGAATGGTTTGAGCCTTAATCTCATAATTCTCTTGGGCTGCAGGGAATTGAATGCAAAAGGGGGATGAATATGCCCCTGGTGTATAGTATTCCCTTAAAGGTCTTGGTTGCTCACCCATTTTAGCAGTCTCAAAATGACTAGTAGTAGGGATGTGTGTTGGTTTTCTGGCTCTAAGGATCCTCTCAACTTCGAGATTTAAAGGTAAAATTTCAGGGTTAAGAGTTCTTCGACCAAACATACAACACACACACTACAAAGGACTGAAGCAATAATTTACAGCAGACAAACACCACAGACACACAAAATACTGTTGAAGTTAAAAATGACAAACTGACAAAAATGAAATTGTAATAAAAGGAATAGGAAATGCAAACTCAAGCAAGATGTGCTCCAGTTGCAAGCTATGAACTCCTCTCCTGGCTACTGCTTCATATCTGAAATCAAATTCAACAGACTACAAAACTACAACAGCATTAATTCAAATACTACAACTACCAAAATTCTAACTAAAATTTAGATTTGCCAAATTTAGATCTACAGATCCCCAGTAGCGACGCCAAAAACTTGTTGGGCTAAAATATTGTGCTAATATTTTTATGAAAAGAATGTGATGGCAAAAATATGGTAGCAAAACTATGACAGATGGAATGGATTGAATCAGCATAAAAATATCAGCAATTTAAACATAGCCTACAAGATCAGGACTGTTGTAGCAAGTTTTAAAGTAAGTAAGAGTTAGTCTACAGAGAAATGTGATCTAAATTTTAGGAAAACCCCAGATCTACTACAGATCTGGCAACCTATTCCTATTCTAACCTAAAATTAAGGAAAAACAGGAAAAAGAGATAGAGTTTGGTTGTCACCTTAAACTAAAACAATAGGAAATTAAATCTAATTACAAACAGATTTAAAAACTAATCCAAGAATAGGAAGAAGAAAGATTCGAAGAAGAGAGCAAAATTTTTGGTAAAAATAAAATTCAAATGTGGAGAATTAATAGCTTGGGGTTAGTTTAACTGTGAAATTGATTCGCAAAATACAAGAGCAGAGGATGGATCTGTAGCCATCCTTCATTTGGGTACAAGCTCAAATGCAAGGTAGAATAATCAAGATCTGCCCTGAGATATGGACTAGTCTTAGGGTTATACTCTGTCCATCCAAATGATCACAAAGTATCCCATGGATGTAATCCAGTCATGGGGAAAGAATTGAAACAAGAAAACCACTACAGATGCTATGGATGCAAAGCTACAAGCTCAAGCATCCATAGAAGCATAAAATCTATGGAAATTTGATGGAAATCAAAAGATCTATAGATTAAATGATCTTTAAAACTAATAATTCGTTGATCTAACAACAACTTATAACAAATTACTCTTGGATCTGCAGTCTCTACATTCTCCAATCCTCACATAATGCTATCGCACCACTCAATTTACAGATCTAACGTAACCCTAGCTGCTAAAAGAATTTAGCCAACCATGGTTGACTAAAGAGAAAATAGAAGAGAAGAAAGAAGACTAGAATTAGGCAGAAAAATAATTCAAAATTACTCAAACACTCGATGCCTACATTTGTTGTAGTCCCCTCTATTTATACACATCCCCAAATGCCTCAGATCTGTTTTGGCCAATAAGAGAAGAGAGGAATCAATTCTGTTACCAAACCTGATGAGGTGGCTACATTTCCTCTAAGAATTTCCCAAAATCTTGTTAGAACCAGTTGAGCACACGTGAGGCAGTTAGGTTAGTTCTCCTTTGTGTTGTTTGAGTTCCAAAGTTGCCCTCCAATGCTGACAGATATCTGCTGGACTCGCGCATCAAGTCTTTGGAGCTTTAGCAATCTCAATCGATAGGTTGGAACTTCAAAATTTGCATCTCGAGAGGTTCAGAGTACCTCTCGACAGGTTCTCGACAAGTTAAAAGCTCCAGATATACAATTCGATAGGTTCACACATCTTCTCGACAAGATCTTTGCTTCAGAATTTTTAATCTCGAGCAGTTCAAGTGTACAAGCCGACAAGTTCCTCTTCTTGAGATTGAACCACTCGATAGGTTGCCTCTCTTTGTTGTAACTGCTCGACAGCTCCAGGCCACTACTCGACAGGTGCACTCTACATCTACGAATTGTTCGAATGCACATCAGATCCTCTCGACATGTGCATTTCAACTACTCGAACCCTTCTTTTCTGAACCTCTGCTGCTTATGTCAGTCTGCTATAATTCTCTGTCATGCATTGGTGTCTTCATCAGTCAATGGTTGACTCATATCTCTCTCCTTTTGACCTTAGCTGCATAGTTTTTCTACACTTTACTGCACACTATTGCTAACTATACAACAACACTCAAAACACATTATTAATCAGCTCAAAGGTCCATCAAAGGTCAGGTTAGGAGGTGAGAAATGGTATTTTTCACTGATTAACAAAATCATAGTTCATATTTTCAGATTTTATTTCTTATTTCGGACTTCGATTTCGAGTCAAAAAAGAGAGTTTATTTTCATACTCGCCCAGGGTCGCTTGAGCGAGTTCACTTTTCGCTCGAGCGAGGACGCTTAAGAAATGAGGGCAAACTTTCCACCGAATGTCGTTCGAGCAAGTTTGGTTGTCGCTCCAGCGATATGTCAAAAATTGCACGAAATCTTTTCTGGAATGGGTTGCTTGAGCAAGCATCACTTGTCACTCGATCAAGATGTCGAAGGATGCATAAAAAAATTTCTGGAATGAGTCACTTTAGCAACTATCGCTTGTCGCTCTAGCGAGTCATGTCGACCTTTATCTTTTTCAGCCCTTTGTCTTAAGTTTCTTCTTGTTGATTTGTAATAACTACTTGCAAATTGTTCATAATTTTTATAGACCATTGATATATCACTTATGTGTGCGATGTAGAAGAGGGAATCGGTCGCCATTGGTAGAGATCATTTCACTTCCTTCTTGCGACGTTAGGACCCGAGGTAGGGGAATTCCAATGCGCATTTATATGTTATACTTTGATTCATGGACATTTAATGAGTTAATGAGTCAGCAAATGGCCTTATGACGGTTAGAATTAGAAAATTGAAACCCAGTGAATATCGTTCGCATATTGAATACTTTGAACATTCCACTCTCATCGAACATTGAAACCCATTGAACATTACACTCTCATTGAACATTTGAAACTCATTTAATATTGTACCCATTTTGAACATTTGAATTCCATTGAACATTGAATTCTCATTGAACATTGAAATCTGAAAATTTAATTATGAATTAGCTCAGAAGTATGAATACAATACTATGTTGTAGAATATTGCATGTGATTTAAACATTTGAATGTGTGCGACTGCACACATTGAACATTGAGTCGTGCTTCGACACATATTGATCCGTGCTATTGCAGCACGACACATATTGAACCGTGCTATTGCACACATTGAACCATGACGACAGCCTATCGAATCACACATGTATTCCTCGCAATGTAGGAGCTTGGGCACTCTGAAAAAATTATTCATTAAATGACGATGGTTAAGATTCCCATCGACATTGACATCTGCTTTAGCGCTATATTGCATTAGAGATTTTTAAGTTATATGATTTAAGTCATGCATAAAACTATGAAGTAGCATTTGAAGCAAAAATATAATGGAAGATACCATAACTGGATTTTTGCATGAAAATGGAAATTTCTGTAACTGGACACCCATATGAAATGTAACTGTTAGATCTCTTAAATTGATATTAAGGCTCCATTGTAGATTAGACAATTCGAGCTCAAATGACACTTTGACTCTTGGTATTGGCATCATAGTTATTGACACTGGCTGATCATTGAATATCTATGTATTGGAAAGATAAGGTATGATTGGTATTTGGGATTACCCTACTGAGCATGTGGACTTTTAGCTCACCCTAACACTATGTGTCACAGGTACCGACGTTGGCAAAAATCCTAAACTTGAGAAATATCCCGAATGTGTACCAGAAGATGAGGAAGATCTTCCACTAGAAGATTATTATCCTTAGAATAATTTTTGAGATTTGGACTTGGTATAAATTAGGAGAAATTCTCATAATAGTTGTCTCTTTTCTTTCCACGTATATTTTTTTAGATACCACTGTTTGTGTGACATACGGCCGTCACCGGTGGTATACTTTTGGAATTGCATTTTCATTTATGGACATTAAAGTATTTGTTTCACTCTATAGTAATTTGATTTCCATTGATACCAAAAAAATTTTGTCCATGGATTTCCATTGATTATCAATGTTTGTTTGATAGTTTTTCCTACCCTATCTAAATCAGTACAACACAATTAAGAATGATGGTCCTTCAATTTCTCTCGGATTATTCTTTTTGATTATTGAATGATTAGTTACTTCAAAATATCTATCGATCGACTAACATTATTACGGAAAAAGTTTTGGAAGTATTTTTATTGCAGGTTTGGGGGTGCCCCTCTGATTTTCATGTGTTATCATAATGATTTAGACATTGAGGACAATGATTGGTTCAGGTTTGGGCATGTGTCAAACTATTATGTTTATTTCATTTTATTTTGTTAAAAAACCAAAAAAAAATCGTCTCATAATCAATTGATCGGTCAATCTAGTCGATCGAAACTACAGTGACCTCATTACCCAAATTGATTAAAAGTTGTGGAGATTTTTTATGTGAGTTAGGGAAATAGAGGAATAGCGGCTAGCGGACACATCATATTTCCCTATTTTAAGGTGTGTTTAGTTAGAATGGGGGCTCCCTTAACTTCAAACCATACCTTAAAATCCATCACATTTTGCACAGGGATACGTGAATGGGATATTGGAGGGTTGAAATTAGCATGAATCTTTTCTGCCATCTAACATGAATTGATGCAACATCTAAAAGTGGCCACAGCTTTAAATAATTAGAAAAAAAAAAACCGAGAGAAGTTTAGGACCCTTTTTACCGAGTAACCTAGCATCCCGCCTCAGTAAGCAACGAGTATTTCCGCCAAAAAGTAAAATGGTTAGTTAGTAATTGGATGACTAAGCCTAGTTCTATAGCCTTGTTGACTCGAGCTGTTAAATTCACATGGATGACTTCACATCCAATGCCACGGGCTGTTTGGAGACCACTATTAACATGGTAATGTGTGATAGGACAATGGATAAGTTTGGTAGTATTTTTTAAAAAAATTAGGTATAGCAAATGAAAATGTGAAAGACAAAAAATACAGAAAGAAGACATTTTCAAATGAGAATCAAATAAGAATAGATAAGACAACAAAAATTGAAAAAGTTGTAGGAGACTGTAATAAGATTGAAGAAGTACATCATTTTGTAGATTCCATTCTTTTGAATAAGCATTTGCGAATGTCATATCTCGTCCGTGGGAAATTATCATACTAAATAATTTCATTGAATTTTTAAATCAACTATACTTATATAATTAAAATTTATGTTTATTTTATATATAAATATGATGGATGTTGTACTTGAGTAAATGAGGTAATGAAAAGGATAATTAGATTCAAAGATGTGTGCAAGTATGACATAATAATAGTGCATGATCAGTAAGTAGATAAAATAAAAGTTGACTCTTTTATATATTACAATTTAATAATCTAAAGATCTGAACATATTGACGGATGGACAACACTAGTTACATTGTAGTATGAATTTGAAATCAACCAAGGAAATATGTCACAACCCAGAATCCTTACCCGATCTTGAGGGCCTAGAATTCCGTATTATGACACCGCACGCTGGTTAAGGCGATAATCTAAAATTTGACTTAACATATGGATCTAGGCATTTAAGATAGTATTAGAAGATAAAAGACTCATAAATTAGCAGCGGAAAAAGTAGACAACATTAGTAAAGTACTTGGTCCTAACCATGCATCTAGGATATCAAATTAAACCAGTTTCACGTAAGGTAAAAACAGTCTCGAACGTAAACTCACACAATGTATCAAAGGCTTAAACAAGTCTCTCAAGAAATAAAGGAGAAACTAGAGTAAAAGGGCCATCAATGCTGGTAAAAGTCCGCCGGGTCTACGTTCTTATCAAGGTGGTAGCCGACATCTTCGTTTATATGAGCCGTCTCTGGATCAGCAGCTTCCGTGTCATCAAGGACGGGATAAGCAGAATCTTCACCTGAAACTGTTAGATTTTTAAAGTGGGGTGAGTTTACTCGGTCGCGTAAACTCAGTGGGTTGCACAATCGATCCACCATTACATACTTAGGTGATCGTGTGTGCAATCGCTTGAGTTGCAGTGTATTTTAAAAAATAAAATCCACATTTAAAATATAATGGCCAAATTATTCATAACTCATAGCATATCGTAGTTCAACTGAAAAATATATATAAAAAAAATGAAGGGTACATGATGCTTCTAGTTTTCTTATCTTTTTTTTTTCCTATTTGTCCCATCAACTTATCACACGTGACAACTCGTAAGTCTTATTATTAATCCATACGCCTACACAACGTACTTCGTATCTTACTTATCTTGCTTAAACGATCGGTGCCAGGATCGCTACTCGAGCCTATCACGCGAGGTCTACTTGTAGATAACCACCTAATCTTCATATCATAACATAAACCACCATCCAGCCAGATGAGGTTGCCGGCAGAATAACCACAATGTCCCCTTAGTTCGAGACAAGGCTATAATGTCCTTAAGACCTGTCTTGGCTGCAGACGTTAGGCCCTTACGGTGGCGCGTAAGGTATGACACGTGTAGAAACTTAATTAATGTTTAGCTGGCCTTCCCAGCGTGTCTTACATATCATATCATTTTTTGGTTACGGGCTTAGGTCCCCGCCCCGATTTTATATTTATGTGGGCTTAAGTCTCCACTTTCTTAACATACATGCATCTTAACATATTTATTTTTCATTTTTACTTAAAACTTAGTTAGAATTGGCCACGGTATGATAAGCTTCACAAATCATGCTTTCCAAGGGATAGGTTCCGTAGTAAACTGGATGTACTTCATGTGGCATCCCAAGTTTCACGTGACAGTAAAGGAAATCTCACCGTGGTGAAGGCTTATGTCATGTGTCATATTTTATTCTTAACTTATATGCACATGCCCTATCGTAATTTTCTACATTATGAATGTCAGATGATGATGATGAATATATATAAGAAGACACTATCATGCACCCTAAACATTGCATATTCATAAATAAAATTGACATGAAGACCAGAGAATAAAGTTCTTGTAAAGAAATAGTACCAGTTTAAATACAAATTAAAAACAGAGTAAAAAGGGAAACGATTTCACGTTTGACTATATTAAAAAGAGATAATAAGATTTATATAATATAACCAGATATAAGCTAAGTGTTTCCCCTTCATTTGTTATATTTTTCTACGAGAAGCGTGTAGAGTCAATTCATGAGTTCATAACTATCATGACTAAAATGGCCAATGAGGGCATTTGTGACAATTTGCCATTAAAATAAATATATAGGTGACTATGTGCACAGTGCTGCAACGGGTCAGTTCGGCTAACTAGTTACTAATCAGGTTGGGTTAGATTCGAATCAAGAGCCCAAGATCCAAACAGGTCCCGTTCATTAAATGGGGTGTGATTCCCGTCCCAATCTGATGGGTCTAATTTTGGACCAAACACATATCGTGGTGGGTCCTACTCTAAAATTTTAATCCGTTAGATTGAAAGTTTGGACGACTTTAAGGGGTTCCGTCACTAAGACTTTTTCCAAATAGGGTCCATAAGGCTTTGTATATAAATATTTTAATTTCTCTTTAAATTGTAACTGTAATATAATAGAATTTCCTAAATTTAGAATTTGTGTGGGTCAGGATAGAGTGTGTGAACACGTACACCCTCTTGGTGAATCCTAGATCTATCGCCATTCATTTAAGCCAAAGATCCCGGGTCATAACATTCTTCCCCCCTAAAAAAAAAAATTTTGTCCTCGAAAATTACGAACCAGTTACTCGAAAAGTTCAGGATGTGTTATTTTGATGTTGTCTTCATTCTCCTAGGTTGCCTCCTTTGGCGTGAGGTGTTGCCATTGAACCAACACCAATGTCATCATTTTGTTCTTGAACAGTTGAACTTTTCGGTCGATAATCTTGATCGGTCTCGCTATGGTGGTGAGATCCTCCTTTATATCGACAAGTTCTATCTCTACTATGTGTGAAGGGTTTTAAATATATCTCCTCAGCATTGATACGTGAAAAATATAATGGATTCTCGTATATTATGGCGATAGAGTGACTTTATACGCAACCTCGCCCACACGTTTTGTAACTTCAAAAGGCCCTACATATTTGGGGCTCAGCTCCCTACGCTTTCCAAAGCGCATGACTCCCTTGGTCGGAGAGACACGAATGAATACTCGTTCGCTGACCTCACACTCTAAATTACAACGGTGAGGGTCGGCATACTTTCTCTGACGATGTTGGGATATCTTAAGCCATTCACATATCAGTTTGACTTTCTCAGTCGTAGTTTGGACTAGTTCTAGTCCAAGCATCTTTCTTACTCCAACCTCATCCCAACATAATGACGTTCTGCAACTTCTTCCGCATAAAGCTTTGAAAGGGGGCATTCTGATACTTGCTTGGTAGCTATTATTGTAAGAGAACTCGATCAGCGGAAGGTGTTCATCCCAATTCCCTCGAAAGTCAAGCATGCACGCTCTTAACATATCTTCTACTATTTGATTCACTCTTTCGGTTTGGCCGTCCGTCTGGGAGTGAAAGGCAGTACTAAAATCTAATCAAGTACCCAGTGCTTCTTGGAAGGCTGTCCAGTATTTTGAAGTAAATTTTGAGTCTCGGTCAGAGACAATGCTGATTGGGACTCCATGTAGTTTGACAATCTCCTTTAGATAAATTTTATCAAGTTTATTCCCATCTGTGGTAGTCTTGAATGGTAAGAAATGAGCAGACTTAGTCAATCTGTCAACTATCACCCAGATGGCATCGTTCTTCTTTATCGTCTTTAGTAGACCTACGATGAAGTCAATAGAGATGTTTTCCCACTTCCATTCTGGGATGGGTAAGGGTTGTATGAGTCCGACCAGTTTCTGATGTTTTGCCTTAACTTGTTGGCATACTAAGCACTTCGACACGTATTCGGCTATTTCCCACTTCATATTCCGCCACCAATACCAATTTCTTAGATTTCGATACATCTTAGTACTGCCTGGATGTACTTAGTATCTTGATTTATGACCTTCATCAAGTATCTCCTTTTCCACTTGAGAGTCATTGGGTATGCGCAGTCTTTGCCTGAAGAGTAACGTCCCATTAGTCCTAAGGTTGAAATTGGGTTTCGATCCAATGGTTTTGATGATTTTGAAGATCTCTTAGTCCGTACGTTGTATTTCCCTAATTTTGTCCAAAATGAACGGACACATCATGATTCTTGCCAAATATACACCATCATCGATTTCTTGGAGGTAAATGTCTTCATGGGCGAGTTCATCAAAGGGCTTCCAAGTTTTTAATCTGGCCTACAGTGCCGAAGATTTCCTACTGAGTGCATCAGCGATGACATTAGCTTTTCCGGGGTGGTAATTTATGGAGCAGTCATAATCTTTCATGTATTCCATCCATCTACGTTGTCTCAAATTCAGGTCCTTTTGTGAGAATAGGTACTTGAAACTTTTGTGATCTATATATATCTTGAACGTCTCGCCGTAGAGATAGTGTCGCCATAGTTTGAGGGCAAAGATAGCTGCAGCCAGTTCTAAGTCATGAACCGGATAGTTCATTTCGTGAGGTTTGAGCTGTCTTGACCCATAAGCAACAACTTTCTTACTTTATTCAAGAACACAACCAAGTCCCTGGCGAGATGCGTCCGTGAATATTTCAAATTCACTTGTGCCCGAAGTAGAGGGTAAGGTGAGGATTGGTGTAGTAGTAAACTTCTTCTTCAATTCTAGAAAACTTGCTTCACATTCATCGGTCCACACAAATTTGACATTCTTCCGTGTGAGGTAGGTGAGCGGTAGAGCAATACGTGAAAATCCTTCAACAAAGCGACGGCAGTAACCCACTAATCCAAGGAAACTCCTAATTTCGGTGACACTCGTTGGTGCTTTCCACTCTGTAACATCTTCGATCTTAGAAGGATCGGCGGTGACTCCTTCAGCTGACACCACATGGCCAAGAAAGGTCACTTGTTTGAACCAAAACTCACACTTACTGATTTTAGTATATAACTGGTGATCTCGGAGTATCTGAAGTGCTAGACGTAGGTGTTCCTCATGCTCTTCCTCTGATCGTGAGTAGATGAGGATTTCATCTACGAATACTATGATTAATTCATCAAGATATTTTCTAAACACCCGATTCTTTAGGTTCATGAATACAGCTGGGGCATTTGTTAGTCCGAATGGCATGACTAAGAATTCGTACAACCCATTCTTGTAAGCGAAAGACATTTTTGGAATATCTTCTTCTCTCACTTTCAGCTGGTGATACCCGGATCTAAGATCAATCTTAGAAAAATACTTGGCACCTTGGAGATGATCGAACAAATCATCGATACGAGGGAGAGGGTATCGATTTCTGATAGTTACACTATTCAACTAACGGTAATCGATGCAGAGCCTCATCGAACCATCTTTTTTCTTTACGAAGAGAGCTGGGACTCTCCATGGTGACTGACTTCGTCTGATGAATTTCTTATCTGAAAGTTCCTTGAGTTGTATTTCCAGTTCCTTTAATTCTGCAGGGGCCATCCGGTATGATGCCTTGGCAATTGGTGCGGTCCCCGGAATCAAATCGATTTTGAGCTTGATTTCTCGATCAGGTGGTACACCGGGTAAGTCTTCAAGAAATACGTCGACAAAATCTCTTACGACTGAGATTTTTGTAGGATCGACTGTCCTGTCTTGCTCCTCGTCGAATGATGCCAATAAAGGTGCCCCCTTCCTTTTAATTCCCTGAAATTTGAATAGAGGCTCTCCGAGTGGTTGGAAGGTGACCACTTTAGAGAAGTAATCAACCGTGGCATGATATGTGGTTGGCCAGTCCATGCCCAAAATGATGTCGAAATCCTGAAATTCCAACACTATGAGATCTACCGAAAGATCATGACCTTTAATATTGATTATCGTGTCTTGACAGATTAAAGTAGCTATCATGGTGTTCCCTGACGGTGTTGAGATAGTCAATCTCCTTTTTAAGGGTATGGGATCAGCTTGAATTTCTGACATAAACCCTGGACTAATGAAAGAATTTGTGGACCCTAAGTCTATAAGAACAAGAGCTAAGTGTTTAGTGTCGCCCTTATGTTGATAAATGGAGAGGTTACCTGTTAGAATAAGGCGTGTCAAATTTTATTTATTTATTTATTTTTTTAGTATAACTATAAGGTTTTGAGCTTTATCGAATTCATACAAAGGATTTCACATAATAAAAGTTTATGATAATAAACTTTGAGATACATAAAGAAAGATAACTTGATTGAAAGTAGTAAATGTACCTTGAATAACTTCGTCGCTAGCCATAGTGTCCTGCTGCGACATTGAGAATACGCGGCCCTGGCTTGTAGGCTTTGCTTGAGTACTATACTGAGAGCCTGACATTGGAGCTCTCTCGGGGCAGTCCTTAACCATGTGTCCCTCTTTTTAGCATCAAAAACATTTATCGGTACCTTGCATGCACACTCCAGGCCCGTGTCTCCTGCCACATCTTGCGCAACGTTCGTAGGGTGTGAACTATCGTTGTGACTGACATGGCAGTGGAACGACATTTCCTCCTGGGAAGGTGGAACCCACTTGTGTTTGTGGTGTGAGACGTGGCCTTTTGTTTTCATACTGAGCCTGGGGAAATGTTGTTCTCTGGGCGAAAGTTGGGATTGGCCTCTGTGGGCCAAAAGAGCCCCTTTGATTAGCTTTACCCTTTTGAACTTCCAATCTGGCATTCCTCCTGTTAAGCATTTCACCCGATTCTCTTTCTTCGATCTGAGCACGATCCACAAGTTCTCCGTATGATTTTATCTTCAGCGTGGCCAATTTCTCGCGAAAGAATGGTCGCAAGCCATTCTAAAATGCGAAGAGTTTATCGCCTTCATCTGCGATCAAATTCCCAGCAAATCTGGATAACTGGTCAAACTTGGCCTCGTACTCAGCCAGCGTCATGTTCCCTTGCCGTAGGTCCAAAAATTCTTTCTTCTTCTGTGCCCTGGTGGCCGCTGAGAAATACTTGTTGAAGTAGACTTCTCTGAATTGCTACCAAGTCCACTCTTCTTCGTTGTTTCGATCTACAGCTCTTTTGGCTGCTTTCCACCAGTTCCCTGCTTCCTGGTCCAAATAGAACGCTGCCAACTTCACTTTTTCGTGTTCTTCAGGTTAGGAGATCCTGAATAATTTCTCAACTGCACTTATCCCATCTTCAACAGCGACTGGGTCATGCTGACCATGGAAATAGGGAGGTCGAGCTCTGCTCAATAATTGAAATTCGACCGGGGTGTATGGTGGGTTCTCGCATGGAGGTGTAGGCTAGCGTTGATTAACCAACTCTTGGACCGCTTCTCTTTATTATTCTCTTTGCACTTCCATTTCGTGCAGTAGCTGAGTCCTTTCTTGTTGGTGCGACTGCGTCAGCTGAGTCATTTGCTGATTGAATGTGGTTGCCATCTCAAGTAGTAGGCGCGTCGCTTCAGATTCTTAAGGACCTTCATGTGATGAGGCCTCATTCACCTGAGAGCTATTTGCTTCCCTACATCGTGGAGCCATCAATTCCTGATTTCACAAAATATTGTATGTTAGTGCTATTGTACGACTTAGTCCTTAAAGGAAGTAAAGCCTAGGCTTTGATACCATTCTCTATCACGACCTAGAATCCTTACCTGATCTAGAGGGCCTAGAATTTCATGTTATGACATCGCACGCTGGTTAAGGGGTTAAGCGAACATACACATAATCTAAAATTTGACTTAGCATATGGATCTAGGCATTTAAGATAGCAATAGAAGATAAAAGACTCATAAATTAGCAGCGAAAAAAGTAGACAATATTAGTAAAGTACTTGGTCCTACCCATGCGTCTAGGATATGAAATCAAACCAGTTTCACGTAAGGTAAAAACGGTCTCAAACGTAAACTCACACAACGTATCAAAGGCTAAAACAAGTCTCTCAAGAAATAAAGGTGAAACTAGAGTAAAAGGGCTCTCAATGCTGGTAAAAGTCTGTCGGGTCTACGTTCTCATCAAGGTGGTAGCCGACATCCTCGTTTATATGAGCCGTCTCTGGATCAGTAGCTACCGTATCATCAAGGACGGGATAAGAAGAATCTTTACCTTAAACTGTTAGATTTTTAAAGTGGGGGGAGTTTACTCAGTCGCGTAAACTCAGTGGGTTGCACAATCGATCCACCATAACTTACTCAGGTGATCATGTGTGCAATCACTTGAGTTGCAGTGTATTTTAAAAAATAAAATTTGCGTTTAAAATAAAATGACCAAAATATTCATAACTCATAGCATATCATAGCTCAACTGAAAAATATAAAAAAAAAAAATGAAGGGTACATGATGCTTCTAGTTTTCTTATCTTTTTTTTTTTTTTCCTATTTGCCTCATTAACTTATCACACGTGACAACTTGTAAGTCTTATTATTACTCCATAGGCCTACACAACGTACTTCGTATCTTACTTATCTTAAATGATTTGTGTCGGGGATCATTTGCTCGCCTATTGTGTAGATAACCACCTAACCTCCATATCATAACATAAACCACTATCCAGCCAGATGAGATTGCCAGCATAATAACCACAATGTCCCTTTAATTCGAGACAAGGCTATAATGTCCTTAAGACTCGTCTTGGCTGCAGACGTTAGGCCCTTACGGTGGCTCGTAAGGTATGACACGTGTAGAAACATAATTAATATTTAGCTGGCCTTCACAGCGTGTCTTACATATCATATCATTTTTCGATTACGGGCTTAGGTCCCCGCCTAGATTTTATATTTACGTGGGCTTAAGTCCCCACTTTCTTAACATACATGTATCTTAACATATTAATTTCTCATTTTTACTTAAAACATAGTTAGAATGGGCCACGGTACGATAAGCTTCACAAATCACGCTTTCTAAGGCATAGGTTTCGTAGTAACTTGGATGTACTTCGTGTGGCATCCCATACTACCATAGAGGGTTGCATCCGTACATAGACACCTACATTCCAAGTTCCACGTGACCATGAAAGAAATCTCACTGTGGCGAAGGCTTATGTCGTGTGTCATATCTTATTCTTAACTTATATGCGTATGCCCTATCCTGATTTTTTACATGATGAATGTCAGATGATGATGATGAACATATATAAGAAGACACTATCATGCACCCTAAACATTGCATATTCATAAATAAAATTGACATGAAGACCAGAGAATAAAATTCTTGTAAAGAAATAATACCGGTTTAAATACAGATTAAAAACAGAGTAAAAAGGGGAATGATTTCATGTTTGACTATATTAAAAAGAGATAATAAGATTTATATAATATAACCATATATAAGCTAAGTGTTTCCCCTTCACCTGTTATATTTTTCTGCAAGAGGCGTATAGAGTCAATTCATGGGTTCATAACTATCTTGACTATAATGGCCAATGAGGGTATCTGTGACAATTTGTCATTAAAATAATTATATCGGTGACTATGTGCACAGTGCTGCAATGGGTCAGTTCGGCTAACTAGTTACTAATCGGATTGGGTATGATTCGAATCAAGAGCCTAAGATCCAAACAAGTCCCGTTCATTAAATGGGGTGTGATTCCCATCCCAATCTGATGGGTCTTAATTTGGACCGAACACATATCCTGGTGGGTCCGATTCTTAAATTTTAATCCGTTGGATTGAAAGTTTGGACGACTTTAAGGGGTTCCGTCGCTAAGACTTTTTCCAACTAGGTCCCATAAGGCATTGTATAATAATATTTTAATTTCTCTTAGATCAATGGCTATACGGGGGTTTGTGCCGAACTATTAGTGCAACCTACAACTGTTCTAATATCATGTGCCAAAACTCGTTAGAAAGTCCGACTCCTAAAATGGTTGGTTGGGACGGTCGTTGATTGATTACATCCGGCGGTAATAAGTCGTCGGAGAAATCGCATATGTATATATATATATATATATTAAACCAGAAGAGGAGGAAGCTCGTGCGAGTTCTCTCTCTAAGTCTCTCCTATCCTATCTTTCTCTCTCTCTAAAGTTCTAAGTTAGAGGTTGGGTCTTCACTTTCTCTAAAATTAGGTGTTAGAGGTTGGGTCTTTAGTATCTCTCTCTAAATTTTGGTGTTAGAGGTTGGGTCTTCACTTTCTCTCTCTAAATTTTTTTATTTTAGGTTGGGTCTTCACTTTCTCTAAAAATATATATTGTATAATTACCTATGTGTATATTTATTATTTGTGATTTGCTGTGAACAGGTGGAGCAGACGAACCAGTCACTGGTGGTGTGCGACCATGGATCCTCTCGAACCCGTCGCAGCGATGCACTCGCTTTTAATGAAAATGTAGAGTCGCCACCCGGAGCTTTTGGTGACCTGAGAAACCTTCAAATCGATATTTTGAGCACCGAAGTGCTAAATATGACTCTGATTTACCGGTCTTTGCCAAAGGCTCTAGGGTAGGGGCTTCGGTTATCGATCGGGAAGGGTTTAGGCACCCGATCAGCCCGCACGTAGCGGTCTCGATCTATGGCCAAAATAAAAATAAAAAGGGCGGAGCTTCCCCTTGCCCGAAGGCAATACGGTCCTATCAAGCTTTGAGCCAAACCAAAATTTCGTCGGCATAACGGCTTGAATCCTTAGACGGAGGAGACACCAAGAAGGTAGAGGAAGAGAGGGGTGAGCCGGAGCTCACGGGCCCTTGTTGCACCGTGGAAGATCTTCGCTTTGGCATGCTTCTGATGGCTTGAATGGAATGAAAATGGACTCTAATACAAAGATTTGATAGGTAAGGGGTGTAGAGTGAAGCTAAGGAATAGGTTTTGGCTAAAAGAACGTGATCTCATGGTTGAAATGGGGTGGAATAGGTGATCTAAGCTTGCTGGAATTTTGGAAAATAAATGGCATTTTCTCTCACTAGGACTTTCTCTCTCTTAAGCTCTCTAATCAACCAAATTTTCAACCAAAACTTCAACCCTTTTGGAAGAGGGGGGGCCTCTCTACTTATAGAGAAGGGAAGGGTTAGGGGCTTACTTAAGAGCTAATTGGTTTAGCAATTAGGTAATCCCCCATCTAAGGTTTTCTAGGTTTTCAAGGTCATAGGGTTTTGGGAAATTGGTTTCAATGGCGGATGATGGGGTGAGACCATGGGTGACTTAAGGGTTGCCAATAAGCTCAAAGAGGGTGCAACCAATCTCAAGACACCCACCTCAACCAAGGGGATGGTCAACGGGTCAAACCAGAAGAAGGAAATTTGAGCAACTGATGACAGTTACTGTAGCTAAGCTGGGCATATATATTATATACACCCAGTTTAGGAACAGTAAATTTCTTCAAAAACAGGGCAGCCCTGGGAAGATGAAGCCCGTGGTGGGTCCCAGCTATGCTGGGCGTATATATTATATATACCCGGCCAAATTTCCCCCAAAAAAGACAGGCGTATATAATATATACGTCTGACTAATCTGGGGCTAAATTGGCTGGGCGTATGTAATATCCACGCCAGAGCAAAATTTTTATGATTTTATGTGAAAATTTAATCAGCCATAACTTCCAAACCGTAGCTCCAAATTAGGTGATCTTTGGCTTGTTGGAAAGCTAAAGACGTCCTCTTTCCAATGATATATGGCTCATCCTTGATAATGGTCTGTATGAAATTCTGTAGCTCTCCTCCTATCAACAGCCAGAAGGGTTAGAGTTAGGTCTGGGAAGGGATTCTAGGGTCTAGGGGTGACTTCTAAGGATTGGGGGAATGACTTTAAAGGTCTTAGGGTGATTTCCACGTGTAGATAACCACCTAATCTTCATATCATAACATAAACCACCATCCAGCCAGATGAGGTTGCCGGCAGAATAACCACAATGTCCCCTTAGTTCGAGACAAGGCTATAATGTCCTTAAGACCTGTCTTGGCTGCAGACGTTAGGCCCTTACGGTGGCTCGTAAGGTACGACACGTGTAGAAACTTAATTAATGTTTAGCTACCCTTCACAGCGTGTCTTACATATCAGATCATTTTTTGGTTATGGGCTTAGGTCCCCACCCTGATTTTATATTTATGTGGGCTTAAGTCCCCACTTTCTTAACATACATGCATCTTAACATATTTATTTTTCATTTTTACTTAAAATATAGTTAGAATGGGCCATGGTGCGATAAGCTTCACAAATCATGCTTTCCAAGGGATAGGTTACGCAGTAACCTAGATGTACTTCATGTGGCATCCCAAGTTTCACGTGACCGTAAAAGAAATCTCACCGTGGTGAAGGCTTATGTCATGTGTCATATTTTATTCTTAACTTATATGCGTATGCCCTATCATAATTTTCTACATGATGAATGTCAGATGATGATGATGAACATATATAAGAAGACACTATCATGCACCCTAAACATTGCATATTCATAAATAAAATTGACATGAAGACCAGAGAATAAAGTTCTTATAAAGAAATAGTACCAGTTTAAATACAGATTAAAAATAGAGTAAAAAGGGGAACAATTTCACGTTTGACTATATTAAAAAGAGATAATAAGATTTATATAATATAACCAGATATAAGCTAAGTGTTTCCCCTTCATTTATTATATTTTTCTACGAGAAGCGTGTAGAGTCAATTCATGGGTTCAGAACTATCATGACCCAAATGGCCAATGAGGGTATCTGTGACAATTTGCCATTAAAATAAATATATAGGTGACTACATCCACAGTGCTGCAACGGGTTAGTTCGGCTAACTAGTTACTAATCAGGTTGGGTTAGATTCGAATCGAGAGCCCAAGATCCAAACAGGTCCCGTTCGTTAAATGGGGAGTGATTCCTGTCCCAATCTGATGGGTCTTATTTTGGACCAAACACATATTGTGGCGGGTCCGATTCTAAAATTTTAATCCGTTAGATTGAAAGTTTGGACGACTTTAAGGGGTTCCGTCGCTAAGACTTTTTCCAAATAGGGCCCATGAGGCTTTGTATATAAATATTTTAAGTTCTCTTTAAATTGTAACCGTAATATAATAGAATTTCCTAAATTTAGAATTTGTGTGGGTCAGGATAGAGTGTGTGAACACGTACACCCACTTGGTGAATCCTAGATCTATCGCCATTCATTTGAGCCAAAGATACCCGGGTCATAACATTCTTCCCCCCTAAAAAAAAAAATTTCGTCCTCGAAAATTACGAACCAGTTACTCTTTGATGTCGTCTTCATTCTCCTAGGTTGCCTCCTTTGGCGTGAGGTGTTGCCATTGAACCAACACCAATGTCATCATTTTGTTCTTGAACAGTTGAACTTTTCGGTCGATAATCTTGATCGGTCTCGCTATGGTGGTGAGATCCTCCTTTATATCGACAAGTTCTATCTCTACTATGTGTGAAGGGTCATAAATATATCTCCTTAGCATTGATACGTGAAAAATATAATGGATTCTCGTATATTATGGCGGTAGAGTGACTTTATACGCAACCTCGCCCACACGTTTGGTAACATCAAAAGGCCCTACATATCTGGGGCTCAGCTCCCTACGCTTTCCAAAGCGCATGACTCCCTTGGTCGGAGAGACGCGAATGAATACTCGTTCGCTGACCTCACACTCTAAATTACAACGGTGAGGGTCGGCATACTTTCTCTGACGATGTTGGGCTATCTTAAGCCGTTCACATATCAGTTTGACATTCTCAGTCGTAGTTTGGACTAGTTCTAGTCCAAGCATCTTTCTTACTCCAACCTCATCCCAACATAATGGCGTTCTGCAACTTCTTCCGCATAAAGCTTTGAAAGGGGGCATTCTGATACTTGCTTGGTAGCTATTATTGTAAGAGAACTCGATCAGCGGAAGGTGTTTATCCCAATTCCCTCGAAAGTCAAGCATGCACGCTCTTAACATATCTTCCACTATTAGATTCACTCTTTCGGTTTGGCCGACCGTCTGGGAGTGAAAGGCAGTACTAAAATCTAATCGAGTACCCAGTGCTTCTTGGAAGGCTGTCCAGTATTTTGAAGTAAATTTTGAGTCTCGGTCAGAGACAATGCTGATTGGGACTCCATGTAGTTTGACAATCTCCTTTAGATAAATTTCAGCAAGTTTATTCCCATCTGTGGTAGTCTTGAATGGTATGAAATGAGCTGACTTAGTCAATCTGTCAACTATCACCCAGATGGCATCGTTCTTCTTTATAGTCTTTGGTAGACCTACGATAAAGTCCATAGAGATGTTTTCCCACTTCCATTCTGGGATGGGTAAGGGTTGTATGAGTCCGGCCAGTTTCTGATATTCTGCCTTAACTTGTTGGCACACTAAGCACTTTGACACGTATTCGGCTATTTCCCACTTCATATTCCGCCACCAATACCAATTTCTTAAATTTCGATACATCTTAGTACTGCCTGGATGTACTGAGTATCTTGATTTATGACCTTCATCAAATATCTCCTTTTCCACTTGAGAGTCATTGGGTATGCGCAGTCTTTGCCTGAAGAGTAACGTCCCATCAATCCAAAGGTGGAAATTGGGTTTCGATCTAATGGTTTCGATGATTTTGAAGATCTCTTAGTCGGTACGCTGTATTTCCCTGATTTTGTCCAAAATGAACGGACACATCATGATTCTTGCCAAATATACACCATCATCGATTTCTTGGAGGTAAATGTCTTCATGGGCGAGTTCATCAAAGGGCTTCTAAGTTTTTAATCTGGCCTATAGTGCCGAAGATTTCCTACTGAGTGCATCAGGGACGACATTAGCTTTTCCGGGGTGGTAATTTATGGAGCAGTCATAATCTTTCATGTATTCCATCCGTCTACGTTGTCTCAAATTCAGGTCCTTTTGTGAGAATAGGTACTTGAGACTTTTGGGATCTGTATATATCTTGAACGTCTCGCCGTAGAGATAGTGTCGCCATAGTTTGAGGGCAAAGATAACTACAGCCAGTTCCAAGTCATGAATCGGATAGTTCATTTCGTGAGGTTTGAGCTGTCTTGACCCATAAGCAACAACTTTCTTACTTTATTCAAGAACACAACCAAGTCCCTGGCGAGATGCGTCCGTGAATATTTCAAATTCACTGGTGCCCGAAGTAGAAGGTAAGGTGAGGATTGGTGTAGTAGTAAACTTCTTCTTCAATTCTAGAAAACTTGCTTCACATTCATCGGTCCACACAAATTTGACATTCTTCCGTGTGAGGCAGGTGAGCGGTAGAGCAATACGTGAAAATCCTTCAACAAAGCGACGGCAGTAACCCGCCAATCCAAGGAAACTCCTAATTTCGGTGACACTCGTTGGTGCTTTCCACTCTGTAACTGCTTCGATCTTAGAAGGATCGATGGTCACTCCTTCAGCAGACACCACATGGCCTAGAAAGGTCACTTGTTTGAGCCAAAACTCACACTTACTGAGTTTAGTATAAAACTGGTGATCTCGGAGAATCTGAAGTGCTAGACGTAGGTGTTCCTCATGCTCTTCCTCTGATCGTGAGTAGATGAGGATTTCATCTACGAATACTATGATTAATTCATCAAGATATTTTCTAAACACCCGATTCATTAGGTCCATGAATACAGCTGGGGCATTTGTTAGTCTGAATGGCATGACTAAGAATTCGTACAACCCATTCTTGTAAACGAAAGACATTTCTGGAATATCTTCTCTCACTTTCAGCTGGTGATACCCCGATCTAAGATCAATCTTAGAAAAATACTTGGCACCTTGGAGATGATCGAACAAATCATCGATACGAGGGAGAGGGTATTCATTTCTGATAGTTTCACTATTCAACTAACGGTAATCGATGCATAGCCTCATCGAACCATCTTTTTTCTTTACGAAGAGAGCTGGGGCTCTCCATGGTGACTGACTTCGTCTGATGAATTTCTTATCTGAATGTTCTTTGAGTTGTATTTCCAGTTCCTTTAATTCTGCAGGGGCCATCCGGTATGGTGCCTTGGCAATTGGTGTGGTCCCCGAAATCAAATCTATTTTGAACTTGATTTCTCGATCAGGTGGTACACCGGGTAAGTCTTCAAGAAATACGTCGACAAAATCGCTAACGACTGACATTTTTGTACGATCGACTATCCAGTCTTGCTCCTCGTCGAATGCTTCAAATAAAGGTGCCCCCTTCCTTTTAATTCCCTGAAATTTGAATAGAGGCTCTCCGAGTGGTTGGAAGGTGACCACTTTAGAGAAGCAATCAACCATGGCATGATATGTGGCTGGCCAGTCCATGCCTAAAATGATGTCGAAATCCTGAAATTCTAACAGTATGAGATCTACCGAAAGATCATGACCTTTAATATTGATTATCGTGTCTCGACATATTAAAGTAGCCATCATGGTGTTCCCTGAGGGTGTTGAGATAGTCAATGTCCTTTTTAAGGGTAAGGGATCAGCTTGAATTTCTGACATAAACCCTAGATTGATGAAAGAATTTGTAGACCCTGAGTCTATAAGAACAAGAGCTAAGTGTTTAGTGTCGCCCTTATGTTGATAAACGGAGAGGTTACCTGTTAGAATAAGGCATGTCAAATTGTATTTATTTATTTATTTTTTTAGTATAACTATAAGGTTTTGAGCTTTATCAAATTCATACAAACGATTTCACACAATAAAAGTTTATGATAATAAACTTTGAGATACATAAAGAAAGATAACTTGATTGAAAGTAGTAAATGTACCTTGAATAACTTCGTCGCTAGCCATAGTGTCCTACTGCGACATTGCGAATACGCGGCCCTGGCTTGTAGGCTTTGCTTGAGTACTATATTGAGAGCCTGACATTGGAGCTCTCTCGGGGCAGTCCTTAACCATGTGTCCCTCTTTTTAGCATCAAAAATATTTATCGGTACCTTGCATGCACACTCCAGGCCCGGGTCTCCTGCCACATCTTGCGCAAGGTTCGTAGGGTGTGAACTATCGTTGTGACTGACATGGCAGTGGAACGACATTTCCTCCTGGGAAGGTGGAACCCACTTGTGTTTGTGGTGTAAGACGTGGCCTTTTGTTTTGGTACTGAGCCTGGTGAAATGTTGTTCTCTGGGCGAAAGTTGGGATTGGCCTCTGTGGGCCAAAAGAGCCCCTTTGATTAGCTTTACCCTTTTGAACTTCCAATCTAGCATTCCTCCTGTTAAGCATTTCACCTGATTCTCTTTCCTGGATCTGAGCACGATCCACAAGTTCTCCGTATGATTCTATCTTCAACGTGGCCAATTTCTCGCGAAAGAATGGTCGCAAGCCATTCTGAAATGAGAAGAGTTTATCGCCTTCATCTGCGATCAAATTCCCAGCAAATCTGGATAGCTGGTCAAACTTGGCCTCGTACTCAGCCAGCGTCATGTTCCCTTGCCGTAGGTCTAAAAATTCTTTCTTCTTCTGTGCCCTGGTGGCCGTTGAGAAATACTTGTTGAAGTAGACTTCTCTGAATTGCTACCAAGTCCACTCTTCTTCGTTGTTTTGATCTGCAACTCTCTTGGCTGCTTTCCACCAGTTCCCTGCTTCCTGGTCCAAATAGAACACTGCCAACTTCACTTTTTCGTGTTCTTCAGGTTAGGAGATCCCGTAGAATTTCTCAATTGTACTTATCCAATCTTCAACAGCGACTCGGTCATGCTGACCATGGAAATAGGGAGGTCGAGCTCTACTCAATAATTGAAATTCGACCGGGGTGTATGGTGGTTTCTCGCATGGAGGTGTAGGCTAGCGTTGATTAACCAACTCTTGGACCGCTTCTCTTTATTGTTCTCTTTGCACTTCCATTTCGTGCAGTAGCTGAGTCCTTTCTTGTTGGTGCGACTGCGTCAGCTGAGTCATTTGCTGATTGAATGTGGTCGCCATCTCAAGTAGTAGGCGCGTTGCCTCAGATTCTTAAGGACCTTCATGTGATGAGGCCTCATTCACATGAGAGCTATTTGCTTCCCTACATCGTGGATCCATCAATTCCTGATTTCGCAAAACATTGTATGTTAGTGCTATCGTACGACTTAGTCCCTAAAGGAAGTAAAGCTTAGGCTCTGATACCATTCTCTATCACGACCTAGAATCCTTACCCGATCTAGAGGGCCTAGAATTTCATGTTATGACATCGCACGTTGGTTAAGGGGATAAGCGGACATACACATAATCTAAAATTTGACTTAGCATATGGATCTAGGCATTTAAGATAGCAATAGAAGATAAAAGACTCATAAATTAGCAGCGAAAAAAGTAGACAATATTAGTAAAGTACTTGGTCCTACCCATGCATCTAGGATATCAAATCAAACCAGTTTCACGTAAGGTAAAAATGGTCTCAAACATAAACTCACACAACATATCAAAGGCTAAAACAAGTCTCTCAATAAATAAAGGTGAAACTAGACTAAAAGGGCTCTCAATGCTGGTAAAAGTCTGTCGGGTCTACGTTCTCATCAAGGTGGTAGCCGACATCATCGTTTATATGAGCCGTCTCTGGATCAGTTACTACCGTGTCATCAAGGACGGGATAAGCAGAATCTTTACCTTAAACTGTTAGATTTTTAAAGTGGGGTGAGTTTACTCAGTCGCGTAAACTCAGTGGGTTGCACAATCGATCCACCATAACTTACTCAGGTGATTGTTAAGTAGTGAAAAATACCATTTTTTACCCCTAAACATGAGCCTTGAAAGACCCTTGAGAAGACTAAATAAGTGCTTTAGTGTGCATTTTACAGCTAACCAATCAGACAGGTCCAAATCCGAAAAGCATCCCAAAAAGATCAAAAAGCTGACAGCTCATGTCAAGTTTAAAGGAGTGAAGAAACAGCCTCAGCAATGGCTAAAGAGGGTCTAAAAGAGCAGACAAAGACCTGAAGCAAGAGAGAGTTCAATTCGCAAAGAAGAATGGGAGCCTAGAGTTCAATTCGCAAAGAACTTCTACTATTCGCAAAGAAGAATGGGAGCCTAGAGTTCAATTCGCAAAGAACTTCTACTATTCGCAAAGAAGAATGAGAGCCTAGAGTTCAATTCGCAAAGAACTTCTACTATTCACAAAGAACCTTAAACTTTGCGAAAAGAAGAAAACACTCCTCGAAAAGAAGATTGAACTTTGCGAACAGAGCTTCAGAAGTCATTGAACTTTGCGAAAAGGCCCCTGAACTCTGCGAAATGGCATTCTGGGGATTTGCAGCTCGTCCGAAGGGTATTTCAGGAAACTTTGCACGCGCCCCAATGCAATCAAAAGACCAGGAACATTCTGGAAGGTTCCAATCAAGATCCGAAGGCATATTCCAACCCATGTGAGCGCCCAAAGTTAAATTACTCAAGGAACTTCCAAGCTCAAAAACAGAATTTCAAACCCATAACGAATTGATGCTTCTCCTCGATTGAACCAGATCAAGCAGCTTGATTGGCGTAACAGATCGATCCCGTGCTCGACTCCTATTGGTTGATACACATTTGAGCCGGCTTAGGGAAAACTATAAATAGATCGAACCATTTGCCCAATTTGGGTATCCAGTTTTAGAGTTTTCATCTCTGTTTCCCTCATTCGGTCGGATAGCTTATCCGAACCCCCCTGTAATCCCTTCTTGTAGTTTACCTTTGAGAGCCATTGTGAGTGATTTGTACTTCCAAGTTCGGATTCAAGATCAGTAAGTCCGAGGGCTCTCTCGAAGCTCGATCAGAAGTCTGAGGGCTCTCTAAGAAGCCGTGCTCAGTAATTGTAATTTTGGATTTTAAAGGTTCAATTTGTGTCTTCTCCATTGGAGTCATGTCGAGGGTTCCAATGTTCACCTTAGTGCATTAGACTTCTTTAGATTCACTCATCCGCATGCAACTTCCCTTAATTCATCACTCCAAGTAATTAGCGTTGGTAACCTAATTCTAGCAAGATTTACGATGATGTTCATGTTCAACTAAAGAATAGGCCACAACTAGTGATGATCTGTGACCATTTAAGTGGGTGAGATCAAGCCATAAGTCTAAACCTATTCCTTAATTGGATTTATTTCTCTTACATACTGTCTTTGGTAGCAGATGAAGATTGAATCTGCTTTCTGTTGAACTCTGATTCTCCATTAAAATTGAGGCTAAAGTACATGAAGCTATTATTTACGCATTTGTCTTATTTTAAACATCTCCCCAACTCGGATCTGGATCATGTAGTTAGTTCTTTTCTTTATTTGCTTATAGTTAAATGTGACACAATCCAACACTCTCTTTTATCTATTCTTGTTTTTAGATAATTATAGAGCCAGATCTGGTAGCACAGATCTGGAGGTTTATCTCTCAGTTTAGACAAAATTCTCTGTGGACGATCTTGAAATACTTACTTTTAAAACTTGCTACAATTGGCCCTGATCTTGCGGGCGATGTTAGCCCCAATGTGCTGATATCCCTTTCATAAGTTAACATCCATATAACTTAGCATTCTTTAATTCTTTAATTTTTTATTCATAATGCACACAATTATGGCACACTTGGAGCGACAACAAGTTTTTGGCGCCGTTGCCGGGGAAGTTTGTTCTAAAATAAGATAGACCTAAGTTTTTCTATTTTGTAGATTTGATTTTTATTTTAATTTTTGCTTTAAACCTGGACTTTGCATTCCAAGTGCTTGATGAAACGTCTACTGACGATTTTGTATAGAAAACTGTTTCTTTATGAAATTTTTATTTTTTTATTTTTTACGAGTTTTATTCTTTGCCTTCTAGTTATTTGAATAAATGCTGCGCCACTCTTTTGTCTTTTTGTCAAATTTGGGCGTGCTTTGAGTTTTCATTTATTTTCATTTATTTATCGGTCATTTATTAATTTTGTTGTTATTTTTATGCAACAGTATAGGCATGTAAAAGGAAAGGAAAGTTCTTAAATAGAGTTTGTTGTACCAAACTCTCTCTCGAGTTGTATGTTTGGCAGAGAACCCTCAATCCCGAGATTCTCCTGTTAAATTCGTGAAGTTGAAAGACTCCTAAGAAACCGACATACATCACGGACATCTCTGAAATGGGTGAAGAACAGAGATTGTTAAGAGACTACTTTGCCCCCGGTGCTTATAATTCCCATTTTGCATTCAATTTCCCACATGGAGGGAAATTATGAAATTAAGTCCTCCACCATCCAAATGTTGCCTTCATTCCATGGATTGAGTAAGGAAGACCCTTACAAACACATTGATGAATTTACGGCTTTATGCACAACATTTAACATAACAATTTGGATCTGGTCCGAGGCAACCAAGCTTAGGCTCTTTCCTTTTCATTAAAGGACAAAGCTAGAGCATGGTTATCTATGTTAGCACCATGACATCACATCATGGAATGATTTGCAATGTCAATTTTGTCAAAATATTTTCCAATGACTAAAACCAGCCAACCGAGACAAAGCATCATCTCTTTCTCCCAAAACTCAATCGAAACTTTCCATGAAGCATGGGAAAGGTTTAAAGAATCATAAGGCAATGCCCTCACCATCAAATTCCTAAATGGCAATGGTTCAAAGCTTCTATCAAGGAACTGATCACAAGGCCAAGAACATGGTGGATGCCTATTGTGGAGGTACCTACTTGCTGAAAACTGTTGAACAGCTTTCGGACCTCTTTGAGGTGATTGGAGAAAATTCAACCAAGCGGAATCTCGCAAGGGACACCGAGAATCCACTAGGATGAATAATCCCCAATTCACAAGAGGAAAGTTTATGAAGTCAATTTGGAAAGGAAAGTGGATAATTTGACCACAAAATTTGATATGATGGACTCATTTAAAGCTCCAAATGGGTCAAGAGTAGAGGAGGCATGTCCGATATGCCGGTCCCCACTCATTCCATTGATCAATGTCCTTCGCATCACAATTTCAACTCATGATGGAACAAGCTCATGCAAACTCGATCTTATGGATGATGCAATCGAACGGCTACCCATGGAGATCTCATCCTAATCTCAGTGGAATCAGGAAATTACTACCCAACAAAGCAGTCAAAAATCAATTACCTTTCAAACACCTTCGGCCACCATATCAATGAGAATTTTATAATAAATCAAATTTTTACTAACCAACAACAAGCCATGCAAATGCACCAGCCCACCGCCCCTCCTAGATCCTCGACCTTTGAAGAGCGTGTCTTGAGTTCACTTCAAAATCTTGAACTGCCTCGCTGTGAACCTTCACAATGAGCATACAAAAAATTGAAGAAACTCGGGCCAACTCTCAAATTCATTGGCTAAGAGAGAAGAGGGTAACTACCCACCAACTGTGAACAATCCTAAGGGATGTTCATGGTTGGTGAATCCTCAAATGGCCATGAGGAAATCAAAGCTGTGACTACTTTGAGAAGTGGAAGAATAAACAACAACATGGGTAGTGAAGAGGAAAAGATGAAGAACAAGTGCAGAACAACAAATTTGGATAGCAATATGGTACATTGATTTACATCGAAAATTCAAAAAATGAAAAATGTAAAATAACAAAATTGTTGAAAAAGATGAGGAGGAGAAATTTGTTCCTCACCTCCCATTTCCCCATGCAATGAAGTCAGTTCTCCTTTTGACAAAGGAAACAAAAAATTGAGGAAATGATGGAGACATTCAAGCAAGTTAAAATTAATCTACCGCTTGATGCAATCAAAGCAGTCCCCGCTTATGCAAAATTTCTCAAAGAGGTGTGCACCCACAAAAGGCAATCTAGGATACATTTATCCAAGAAGGCCTTTCTTTGTGGAGAAAATCAACCAAGTGCTATCAATTGCAACACCACCTAAGATGCAAGACCTCGAATCCCCACAATCCCTGCATCATTGGGGAGCACACCATTGAGAAAGCCTTGCTAGATCTGGTGCTAGTGTCAACCGCTTCCCTATTCTCTATGAGAAGCTAGGTTTGGGAGAATTGAAACCCACTCAAGTGGTGTTCTTACAATGAATGATAGATCCGAAAGGAAACCTATGGGGTTGATTGAAGATGTTTTGGTAGGAGTAGACAAGTTTTTCTACCTCACGACTTTTTGGTGTTGGACATGGAACCAACCAAAAGTACCACCGCCATCCTGTCATTCTGGAAGACCATTCTGCCAGCTACGCTAATGCATGCATTCAATGCAGTGTCCTGCATCATGGAGGTGTCTTTTGGAAATATGAAAGTTAAATTGAATGTGTATAATGTTGTTACTCAACCTCAATTCTCTGAGGAATGTTTCCATGTTGACATCATTGATGAGTGGTGGAGGAGTCTTTACAAACATTTCGCAAGGTAAAGACTCCACCACAAAATTTAAAATGATTGGGGATCCGAGAAAGAAGGAAAAGGAGATCAAATTCAAGCAGAGTCCGCTGTGCAAGGCACTCACCAATCAAGTTCTCTCTCTTGGAGACCTCCTCCTCCCTCTTCCACAAGTTACCAAGGTACCTTTGCCCTCTTTTCTCAAACACATTAATTGGAACTCAAACAAAATCCCAAAAATCTGAAATATGTGTTTTGGGAGATCATCAAACACTACTGTGATTATTTCTTCCTCCCTTACAAAGGAGCAAGAAGAGGAGTGGTAGTTCTAAAATGAAGACAAGAAAGCAATTGGTCGGACCATTGCTTTGATTTAGGAGGAATAAACCCAAGTATGCATGCATAAGATCCACACGGAAGAGGATGCCAAGCCTTCTAGAGAAATGCAAAGAAGGTTGAATCCTCACATGCAAGAAGTGGTAATGAAGGAAGTTGTCAAGTCATTAGATGTCAAATCATTTACCCCATTTCGATTCTCGCTGAGTAGCACCCACAGTGGTGCCTAAGAAATGCATCATCATAGCAATTAATCTGGTAAACTTATGTCCACCAGACAAACAATCGGATGGAGGGTCCGCATAGACTACGTAAAATTAAATACCATGACAAGGAAAGACCATTTCCTCTCCCTTCATTGACCAAATCCTTGATAAACTTGCGGCAAAGCTTAATATCGCTTCCTTGATGGGTACTCGTTACAACCAGATCCTCAGGTACCCACAGACCAAGAAAAGACCACCTTCACCGCCTTTGGCACTTTTGCCTATAGGAGGATGCCCTTTGGTCTTTGCAATGCCCTGCTACTTTTCAAAGATGCATGTATGCCATCTTTTCCGACATGATTGATCAATTCATGGAGATCTTCATGGATGACTTTTCAATTTATGGAGACAGCTTTTCCCAATGCTTACACCACATCAAGTTGGTGTTGCAAAGATGTGAAGAAACCAATTTGGTTCTAAGTCGAAAAGAGTCATTTTATGGTCACCAAGGCATTGTCCTAGGACATGTGGTCTCCCATAAAGGCATAGAGGTGGACAGCAAAATTGATCTAATTGCACATTTGCCTCCTCCCAATATAAATCGAAGTTTCTTAGGGCATGCAGATTTTATAGGAGGTTCATCAAAGATTTCAGAAATTTCCAAGCCACTCTGTCATTTCGTGTCAAGATGTTCCTTTGTGTTTACTAATGAATGCATGATGCCTTTGAGGTCCTTAAGAAATGTCCGATTTCCTATCTTGCAAATCCCGACTATTCAAAGGTGCCCTTTGAGCGATGTGTGATGCATCAGACTATGCCCTAGGAGCTGTCCTAGGCGTAGAGAAAGGATAAGCTTCCCCATGTCATAGCTTATGCCCAGATCCATGATAGATGCCCAGCTCAACTACACAACAACCGAGAAAGAGTCACGCCATTGTGTTTGCATTGGAAAAATTCAGCCTTATGTTTTAGGTTCACAAATTGTGGTGTTTATCGACCACTCGCCTAACGTACCTTCCGCCTAAGAAGGATACCAAGCCCAGATTAATCGGTGGATCCTCCTATTACAGGAGTTTGATCTACTGATTAAGGATAAGAAAGGAGTGGAGAATGTGGTGATCACTTATCCGAATTCTCAATCGAGGATGATAGCTTACCCATTAATGAATCATTTCCGATGAGCAACTTTTTTGCCATCAATACCCACAAATTCTTGGTTTGCAAACATAGTCAACTTCTTGGCTATTAGATGATTCCTCAACATTGGAATAGAATGGATAAAGATCTTTTCTTCTCACAAGTTAAACATTTCATTTGGGAAGATCCTTATCTATTCAAGAATTGTGTGCACTAAGTGATCGAAGTGTGTCCCACCATGAATTCCCCGGCATATTGTCAATGTGTCATGAATAGCTGTGGAGGCCATTTCAAAGGGCAATAAAACAATGCAAAAATTCTGCAAAGCAGTGGTTTCTATTGGCCCACAATCTTTAAAGATGCCTTACAAAGATCAGAATCTTGCCAGAATCGCCAAAATCAAGATTTCCAAAAGAAACTCAATGCCCCTGCAGCCAATCCTGGTAGTTGAGTTGTTTGATGTTTGGGGCATAGATTTTATGGGCCCCTTTCCCCCTTCTAATGGAAACAATTTCATCTTGGTAGCTGTGGATTATGTCTCCAAGTGGATTGAGGCCATAGCTACCAAAACCAATGATCACAAAGTGGTTTTAAGATTCCTCAAAGACCACATTTTTTCCAGATTTGGATTCCCCAGAGCCATCATTAGTGATGGGGGAAGCCACTTTTGCAACAGGCAGTTTGACTCTCTATTAAAAAAGTACTCTGTCACTCACAGGGTAGCCACTCCCTATCATCCACAAACCAGTGGACAGGTGGAGATTTCAAATAGAGAGATCAAACACATTTTGAAAAAATCATGAAGAAGGATGTAAAGGACCGGTCCTTTAAGCTTAATGATGCTTTGTGGGCATACGAATCGCCTACAAGACTCCTATAGGATGTCCTTTCAGACCGTTTATGGCAAGGCATGCCATCTACCAAGAGAATTAGAATATAAGGCCTTGTGGGCAATCAAAACTTTTAATATGGATCTAATCGCTGCGGTAACCACAGAAGCTTCAACTCACCGAATCGAAGAATAGGATGGATGCCTACACTAGCTCCAGTTGTACAAAGAAAAGGTTAAATCATTCCATGATAGGAGCCTCATGAGAAAAGAGTTCATACCGGTCCAAGGTATGGTTATTCAACTCTAAACTTAAATTCTTTCTGGCAATTGAGATCCAGATGGAAGGGCCATACATCATCATCAAGGCCTCCCTCGGGAGTCAGGATATTTCAGATCCCAAGGATGGAAGAATACTCAAGGTAAATGGTCGTGGCTCAAACCATGCATTGAAAACACCCAGAGCCCTTGTGCCCACCTATCATCATGAATCTCCAAAAATCGATGGTAGAAAAGTGTATAATATGTTTGTACAACATTGTTTTTCCGATTTTTTGTCAAGCTTCGCATTTTTTTTTCTACGCATAGTGTAAATACACTTCAAAGTTCAAATCGCAAAGTAAAAAGTACTGCTCGAAAGTTCAAAGTTCTATTCGAATCGATTCTCGAGTCAGAATGAACTACTCGAAAAGAACCATGTTCTGTTCGAATAGTTAAAATTTCCTTTTCGAATAGAAAATCTGGGGAAAAGTCCTTTGCGAAAAGATCTTTCTGGAGCCAAATCCATTTCGAATAGACATACTGAAGCTCAGTTCTTTGCGAACTACACTTTCTCAAGATTTTTTACCTTTCGAAAGACATTTTTGCTATTCAAAATAGAGAAAAGGACTCTTTTGGACTAAAGCTGGAGCAGATCTGCTTGAGTTTGCATCCCCTTCTCCTTTGCATTCATTTTCTATTTTTAAATTCTTGAGAACCAGCAGTTCTACTGTGTTTAATGTTCTTTTTTTTTTTTTATTATAATTTCTGCTGTCTTTTAGGCATGCTGATTTTTTTTTTTTTTACAAAAAACCAAATACAAAATAAAAGAAAATGAAAACACAAATAGAAAATCTCTGAGTTGTTTCTCATTATTTTCAGCAGTAGTAAATAAGGGCTCTTGTTGAGCCCGGGCTGATCCAAAACAAGTAAAAAAAAAAAAAAAAATTTATAAAAACAAAGAAAATATAGACATATATAGATATCTTCCGGATGGGCTGTTTTTCTCCATTTGCATCCACTTTTCCCATCTGGACCTGCTGAGATCATTTTTCTTTTTTAGGAATCATGTAGGATAATGAGTAGTGGATCATAGGCTGTTTTGAATATTCAATGGACCCACTGATTTTATTTTCCTTCGAGATTTCTTCATCATAAATGGGTCTCAGCTGTGTGTGAACCCTGTTTTTAATATGTGCTCCCATGCTTCATTATTTTTTTTCATACACATCATCACCAAAGGGGTCAATCTTATGAATCTTGCTTTTCACTGTATTCCTGCTAATCATTTTTATAATCACTTAGATTCATAAGTATCTCAGGCTTTTGGGTTTGTTTCTTTGGGCTTAGGATATATCATTTGGCATTAGATTTTCTGTTTTAGGAATTTTAGTTTCAAATTCTGTTTTTAGATCGCTGATTTTTTTTCTTTCTTAGGTTAATGTGTCCTCGTTTTATTGATTTTCGTCATTTTTCTGTAAATATAGTTAGTTTATAACTTTGTTTTCCTATTTTGCAGTCACAAATTCAGTTTTTGTATCAACACTTTTCTTTTTCTTTTTTTTAACTTTGTATTCAGTCCCTTACCTTGTTTTTACTGTTTCTCTGCTATTAGCATTAGTTTCCTTCCATTTGCATAGTAATCCTTCTATTTGTTAGATTTTATTTAGCAGTTCTAGCGTTGTTTTGTTGATTTTTCTTGCATTTGTATATCATGTTTTTCATTTCCTTGCTCATATCTTCAGTTTTACATTTTTATTTTCTGCATATAGTTTAGATTTTTTCTCGTTCTTAGTTTTTCTTTCTTCTTTACCTCTCGCTCATTGTCTAGAACATTGAGGACAATGTTCATCTTAGGTTTGGGGGTATGGCAAAGGTCCCCGCCATGGGATAATTAGCATAAGGGCATCACAATCACCAAAGTAATCAGGAAATGAATCAATTTACTTAAGAATCATGACAATGTGGAAATTTTAAAATTTTCTTTGCAAGAATTTAGACATTCTAAACCCTACAATATTCCACATTTCCATGATGTTAACACCAGGAAAATACACTTGTATTAGCACATAGCAAGTCCACAGGAAGAGAAAAAGGTAAAGATATACTTAAAAGCTCAAGGAAAAACCATAACCAAAGGAGAATTGAGCCTATATGTTTTACATCTCGTTGAAGAGTGACTGAGGCAACCCTTTCCGATTCAAAGGACTGGCCGAGGCATTAGATCCACTAGAAATTAGGAAACTCCAAATCAACAACAACAAAGATTCATGAAATCGAGGAAAAGATCAAGGCCTTCTTTGGACAAACTTGAGCTTAATGTAACCAACCAAGAAAGATCTGCCCTTGTTTGTACCCCAATTGAGCTATAAATCCTACAATGCTTCATCAAAACACCCATTTTCTTGCACCAACCAATGAAACCAATTCAGCCTTCCCTCACCTTGAGAATTCAGGAGTTAAAGGAGAAAGAAGTAAAGATGGAACATTTACGGGCAAATATCAAAATAAATGAAGAAGAAATACCTCAAAATGGGCGTATGGTGACCGAGAAAGTAAAAGAAAACAATGTGAAAAAGAAGCAAGCAAAAAAAGGCAAAAGGGGAACTTTATGTTGAAAATTCAAGATCAAAGGAAGAAGAACGAGTACTTTGAACACGAGAATCTCAAAAGAAGCTAAACTCAAGAAGGTGGAGTCATGAACCACCTCCTTCAATTCCGACTTCTCAAAATCCAAACACTGCTCAACCTTCCTATCCAAACCTCACTCCATGAGCCATACAACAAACCCATTTAAAAGTCCTTGTGATCCAAAGTTGAGTGAACTGTCATGTGGAGATAAGCAGTTCCCACTCTATGGTGAGGAGATGCCAAGGATGCCAGCACCTGAGCATCATGCCTATGCTCCTGCTTACAAATCCATTTGGCAGATGTAACTGCTCTTGTGCTTGAGTGAAAATGAAGCCTTCAACAAAAATCTTGATGAGAGTACACCTGTAAGTGTTTGGGTTGGAACTTGAGCACATTAAGTATGACTTATAACCTAATTTTTATTCAAATGATGAACTACTCGACACATTTGCATGATTTCTATGGCTGCTCATAGATTGGAAAGAGTGAAACATTCATAAGGTTTATAAATGTTGAAATCCCTTGCAAACAATAAACCTAAATTTCTGTTTAAACATTGATTCAAGAGTAACTAATTTTGATCTTTGATTGCTCATGGGATGACAAAGGCACTAATGCCAACTGTCCCATGGAGAAGTTTGTGGGTACCTTCTGAAAACCCTCAGAGACTTCACTCCTCCTCTAGGGATCACCTAGGGGTTTAAAAGGCTTGTTGCATATGCTAAATGCACTGTGCTTCCTACAAAAGTGGCTCTTTATTTTGCTTTTACGTTTCTTTGCTCGTGGACTAGCAAAGCTTAGGTTTGGGTGTGTTAAGTAGTGAAAAATACCATTTTTTACCCCTAAACATGAGCCTTGAAAGACCCTTGAGAAGACTAAATAAGTGCTTTAGTGTGCATTTTACAACCAACCAATCGACAGTCCAAATCGAAAAGCATCCCAAAAGATCAAAAAGTCGATGACTCATGTCAAGTTTAAAGAAGGAGTGAAGAAACACTCAAGAATGGCTAAAGAGGGTCTAAAAGAGCGCAAAGACCTGAAACAAGAGAGAGTTCAATTCGCAAAGAAGAATGGGAGCCTAGAGTTCAATTCGCAAAGAACTTCTACTATTCGCAAAGAAGAATGGGAGCCTAGAGTTCAATTCGCAAAGAACTTCTACTATTCGCAAAGAAGAATGAGAGCCTAAAGTTCAATTCAAGAAAGAACTTCTACTATTCGCAAAGAACCTTGAACTTTGGTAAAAGAAGAAAACACTCCTCGAAAGAAGATTGAACTTAAGTAACGAGCTTCGTAAGTCATTGAACTTTGCGAAAAGGCCCTGAACTCCGCGAAATGGCATTCGGGATTTGCCGTCCAAGGGTATTTCAGAAACTTTGCACGCGCCTAATGCAATCAAAAGACCAGAACATTCTGGAAGGTTCCAATCAAGATCCAAGGCATATTCCAACCCATGTGAGCGCCCAGTTAAATTACTCATGGAACTTCCGTAAGCTCAAACAGTAATTTCAAACCCATAATGTAATTGATGCTTCGCTCCTCGATTACCGAACCAGATCAAGCAGCGATTGATTGGCGTAACAGATCCCTATTGGTTGATACCCATCTGAGCTGGCTTACGGAAAACTATAAATAGACGAACCATTTGCCCAATTTGGGTATCCAGATATTAGAGTTTTCAACTCTGTTCCCGTCATTCCGCTCAGATAGCTTATCAGAACCCCCTGTAATCCTTCTTGTAGTTTACCTTTGAGAGCCATTGTGAGTGATTTGTACTTCCAAGTTCGGATTCAAGATCAGAAGTCCGAGGGCTCTCTGAAGCTCGGACCGTAAGTCCGAGGGCTCTCTAAGAAGCCGTGCTCTGTAATTGTAATTTTGGATTTTAAAAGGTTCTGTAATTTGTGTCTTCTCCATTGGAGTCATGTCGAGGGTTCAATGTTCACCTTAGTGCATTAGACTTCTTTAGATTCACTCATCCGCATGCAACTTCCCTTAATTCATCACTCCCCGTATGAATTAGCGTTGGTAACCTAATTCTAGCAAAGATTTACGATGATGTTCATGTTCAACTAAAGAATAGGCCACAGCTAGCGATGCATCTGTGACCATTTAAGTGGGATGATCAAAGCCATAAGTCTAAACCTATTCCTTAATTCGATTTATTTCTCTTACATCTGTCGGTAGCCAGATGAAGATTGAATCTGCTCTGTTGAACTACAGATTCTCCATTAAAATTCAGAGGCTAAAGTACATGAAGCTATTATTTCTGCATTTGTCTTATTTTAAACATCTCCCCAACTCGGATCTGGATCATGTAGTTAGTTCTTTTCTTTATTTGCTTATAGTTAAATGTGACACAATCCAACACTCTCTTTTATCTATTCTTGTTTTTAGATAATTATAGAGCCAGATCTGGTAGCACAGATCTGGAGGTTTATCTCTCAGTTTAGACAAAATTCTCTGTGGACGATCTTGAAATACTTACTTTTAAAACTTGCTACAATTGGCCCTGATCTTGCAGGCCAGTGTTAGCCCCAATGTGCTGATATCCCTTTCATAAGTTAACATCCATATAACTTAGCATTCTTTAATTCTTTAATTTTTTATTCATAATGCACACAATTATGGCACACTTGGAGCGACAACAGTGATCATGTGTGCAATCACTTGAGTTGCAGTGTATTTTAAAAAATAAAATCTGCGTTTAAAATAAAATGACCAAAATATTTATAACTCAGCATATCATAGCTTAACTGAAAAATATATAAAAAAAAAATTAAGGGTACATGATGCTTCTAGTTTTCTTATCTTTTTTTTTTTTTTTCCTATTTGTCTCATTAACTTATCACACGTGACAATTTGTAAGTCTTATTATTACTCCATAGGCCTACACAACATACTTCGTATCTTACTTATCTTGCTTAAATGATTTGTGTCAGGATCGCTGCTCGAGCCTATTGCTCGAGGTCCATGTGTAGATAACCACCTAACCTCCATATCATAACATAAACCACTATCCAGCCAAATGAGATTGCCAGCATAATAAACACAATGTCCCCTTAATTCGAGACAAGGCTATAATGTCCTTAAGACTCGTCTTGGCTGCAGACGTTAGGCCCTTACGGTGGCTCGTAAGGTATGACACGTGTAGAAACTTAATTAATGTTTAGCTGGCCTTCACAGCGTGTCTTACATATCATATCATTTTTCGATTACGGGCTTAGGTCCCCGCCTAGATTTTATATTTACGTGGGCTTAAGTCCCCACTTTCGTAACATACATGTATCTTAACCTATTCATTTCTCATTTTTACTTAAAACACAGTTAGAATGGGCCACGGTACGATAAGCTTCACAAATCACGCTTTCCAAGGCATAGGTTTCGTAGTAACTTGGATGTACTTCGTGTGGCATCCCATACTACCGTAGAGGGTTGCATCCGTACAGAGACGCCTACATTCCAAGTTCCACGTGACCATGAAAGAAATCTCACTGTGGCGAAGGCTTATGTCGTGTGTCATATCTTATTCTTAACTTATATGCATATGCCCTATCGTGATTTTCAACATGATGAATGTCAGATGATGATGATGAACATATATAAGAAGACACTATCATGCACCCTAAACAATACATATTCATAAATAAAATTGACATGAAGACCAGAGAATAAAGTTCTTGTAAAGAAATAGTACCGGTTTAAATACAGATTAAAAATAGAGTAAAAAGGGGAATGATTTCACGTTTGACTATATTAAAAAGAGATAATAAGATTTATATAATATAACCATATATAAGCTAAGTGTTTCCCCTTCACCTGTTATATTTTTCTACGAGAGGCGTGTAGAGTCAACTCATGGGTTCATAACTATCTTGACTCAAACGGCCAATGAGGGTATCTGTGACAATTTGTCATTAAAATTATTATATAGGTGACTATATGCACAGTGCTGTAATGGGTCAGTTCGGCTAACTAGTTACTAATCGGGTTGGGTTAGATTCGAATCAAGATCCCAAGATCCAAACAAGTCCTGTTCATTAAATGGGGTGTGATTCCCATCCCAATCTGATGGGTCTTAATTTGGACCAAACACATATCGTGGTGGGTCCGATTCTAAAATTTTAATCCGTTGGATTGAAAGTTTGGACGACTTTAAGGGGTTCCGTCGCTAAGACTTTTTCCAACTAGGTCCCATAAGGCTTTGTATTTTAATATTTTAATTTCTCTTTTAGTGCAACCTACAACTGTTCTAATATCATGTGCCAAAACTCATTAGAAAGTCTGACTCCTAAAATGGTTGGTTGGGACGGTCGTTGATTGATTACATCCGGCGGTAATAAGTCGTCGGAGAAATCGCATATGTATATATATATATATATTAAACCAGAAGAGGAGGAAGCTCTTGCGAGTTCTCTCTCTAAATCTCTCCTATCCTATCTTTCTCTCTCTCTAAAGTTCTGAGTTAGAGGTTGGGTCTTCACTTTCTCTAAAATTAGGTGTTAGAGGTTGGGTCTTTAGTATCTCTCTCTAAATTTTGGTGTTAGAGGTTGGGTCTTCACTTTCTCTCTCTAAATTTTTTTATTTTAGGTTGGGTCTTTACTTTCTCAAAAAAAATATATTGTATAATTACCTATGTGTATATTTATTATTTGTGATTTGCTGTGAACAGGTGGAGCAGACGAACCAGTCACTGGTGGTGTGCGACTGTGGATCCTCTCGAACCCGTCGCAGCGATGCACTCGCTTTTAATGAAAATGTAGAGTCGCCACCCGGAGCTTTTGGTGACCCGAGAAACCTTCAAATCGATATTTTGAGCACCGAAGTGCTAAATATGACCCTGATTTACCGGTCTTTGCCAAAGGCTCTAGGGTAGGGGCTTCGGTTATCGATCGGGAAGGGTTTAGGCACCCGATCAACCCGTACGTAGCGGTCTCAATCTATGGCCAAAATAAAAATAAAAAGGGCGGAGCTTCCCCTTGCCCGAAGGCAATACGGTCCTATCAAGCTTTGAGCCAAACCGAAATTTTGACGGCGTAACGGCTTGAATCCTTGGACGGAGGTGACACCAAGAAGGTAGAGGAAGAGAGGGGTGAGCCGGAGCTCACGGGCCCTTGTTGCATCGTGGAAGATCTTCGCTTTGGCGTGCTTCCGATGGCTTGAATGGTATGGAAATGGACTCTAATACAAAGATTTGATAGGTAAGGGGTGTAGAGTGAAGCTAAGGAATAGGTTTTGGCTAAAAGAAAGTGATCTAACCTTGCTGGAATTTTGGAAAATAAATGGCATTTTCTCTCACTAGGACTTTCTCTCTCTTAAGCTCTCTAATCAACCAAATTTTCAACCAAAACTTTAACCCTTTTGGAAGAGGGGGGGCCTCTCTATTTATAGAAAAGGGAAGGGTTAGGGGCTTACTTAAGAGCTAATTGGTTTAGCAATTAGGTAATCCCCCATCTAAGGTTTGCAAGGTCCTAGGGTTTTGGGAAACTGGTTTTAATGGCGGATGATGGGGTGAGACCATGGGTTACTTAAGGGTTGCCAATAAGCTCAAAGAGGGTGCAAACAATCTCAAGACACCCACCTCAACCAAGGGGATGGTCAATGGGTCAAACCAAAAAAAGGAAATTCGAGCAACTGATGACAGTTACTGTAGCTAAGCTGGGCATATATATTATATACGCCCAGTTTAGGAACAGTAAATTTCATCAAAAACAGGGGAGCCTTAGGAAGATGAAGCCCGTGGTGGATCCTAGCTATGCTGGGCGTATATATTATATATGCCCGGCCAAATTTCCCCCAAAAAAGGAAGGCTTATATAATATATACGCCTGACTAATCTGGGGCTAAATTGGCTGGGCGTATGTAATATCCACGCTAGAGTAAAATTTTTATGATTTTATGTGAAAATTTAATCGGCCATAACTTCCAAACCGTAGCTCCAAATTGGGTGATCTTTGGCTTGTTGGAAAGCTAAAGAAGTCCTCTTTCTAATGATATATGGCGCATCCTTGATAATGGTCTGTATGAAATTCTGTAGCTCTCCTCCCATCAACAGCCAGAAGGGTTTAAGTTAAGTCTGGGAAGGGATTCTAGGGTGTAGGGGTGACTTCTAAGGATTGGGGGAATGCCTCTAAAGGTCTTAGGGTGATTTCCACCTGTAGATAACCACCTAATCTTCATATCATAGCATAAACCACCATCCAGCCAGATGAGGTTCCCGGTAGAATAACCACAATGTCCCCTTAGTTCGAGGCAAGGCTATAATGTCCTTAAGACCTGTCTTGGCTGCAGACGTTAGGCCCTTACGGTGGCTCGTAAGGTATGACACGTGTAGAAACTTAATTAATGTTTAGCTGCCCTTCATAGCGTGTCTTACATATCATATCATTTTTTGGTTACGGGCTTAGGTCCCCGCCCTGATTTTATATTTACGTGGGCTTTAGTCCCCACTTTCTTAACATACATGCATCTTAACATATTTATTTTTCATTTTTACTTTAAACTTAGTTAGAATGGGCCACGGTGCGATAAGCTTCACAAATCATGCTTTCCAAGGGATAGGTTCCGCAGTAACTGGATGTACTTCATGTGGCATCCCAAGTTTCACGTGACCGTAAAAGAAATCTCACCGTGGTGAAGGCTTATGTCATGTGTCATATTTTATTCTTAACTTATATGCGTATGCCCTATCATAATTTTCTACATGATGAATGTCAGATGATGATGATGAACATATATAAGAAGACACTATCATGCACCCTAAACATTGCATATTCATAAATAAAATTGACATGAAGACCAGAGAATAAAGTTCTTGTAAAGAAATAGTACCAGTTTAAATACAGATTAAAAACAGAGTAAAATGGGGAACGATTTCACATATATTAAAAAGAGATAATAAGATTTATATAATATAACCAGATATAAGCTAAGTGTTTCCCCTTCATTTGTTATATTTCTCTACGAGAAGCGTTTAGAGTCAATTCATGGGTTCATAACTATCATGACTCAAATGGCCAATGAGGGTATCTGTGACAATTTGCCATTAAAATAAATATATAGGTGACTATGTGCACAGTGCTGCAACGGGTCAGTTCGGCTAACTAGTTACTAATCAGGTTGGGTTAGATTCGAATCAAGAGCCCAAGATCCAAATAGGTCCCGTTCATTAAATGGGGTGTGATTCCCGTCCCAATCTGATGGGTTTTATTTTGGACCGAACACATATTGTGGTGGGTCCGATTCTAAAATTTTAATCCGTTAGATTGAAAGTTTGGACGACTTTAAGGGGTTCCGTCGCTAAGACTTTTTCCAAATAGGGCCCATAAGGCTTTGTATATAAATATTTTAATTTCTCTTTAAATTGTAACCGTAATATAATAGAATATCCTAAATTTAGAATTTGTGTGGGTCAGGATAGAGTGTGTGAACACGTACACCCTCTTGGTGAATCCTAGATCTATCGCCATTCATTTGAGCCAAAGATCCCGGGTCATAACATTCTTCCCCCCTAAAAAAAATAATTTTGTCCTCGAAAATTACGAACCAGTTACTCGAAAAGTTCAGGATGTGTTATTTTGATGTCGTCTTCATTCTCCTAGGTTGCCTCCTTTGGCGTGAGGTGTTGCCATTGAACCAACACCAATGTCATCATTTTGTTCTTGAACAGTTGAACTTTTCGGTCGATAATCTTGATCGGTCTCGCTATGGTGGTGAGATCCTCCTTTATATCGACAAGTTCTATCTCTACTATGTATGAAGGGTTTTAAATATATCTCCTCAGCATTGATACGTGAAAAATATAATGGATTCTCGTATATTATGGCGGTAGAGTGACTTTATACGCAACCTCGCCCACACGTTTTGTAACTTCAAAAGGCCCTACATATTTGGGGCTCAGCTCCCTACGCTTTCCAAAGCGCATGACTCCCTTGGTCGGAGAGACACGAATGAATACTAGTTCGCTGACCTCACACTCTAAATTACAACGGTGAGGGTCGGCATACTTTCTCTGACGATCTTGGGCTATCTTAAGCCATTCACATATCAGTTTGACTTTCTCAGTCGTAGTTTGGACTAGTTCTAGTCCAAGCATCTTTCTTACTCCAACCTCGTCCCAACATAACGGCGTTCTGCAACTTCTTCCGCATAAAGCTTTGAAAAGGGGCATTCTGATACTTGCTTGGTAGCTATTATTGTAAGAGAACTCGATCAGCGGAAGGTGTTCATCCCAATTCCCTCGAAAGTCAAGCATGCACGCTCTTAACATATCTTCCACTATTTGATTCACTCTTTCGGTTTGGCCGCCTGTCTGGGAGTGAAAGGTAGTACTAAAATCTAATCGAGTACTTAGTGCTTCTTGGAAGGCTGTCCAGTATTTTGAAGTAAATTTTGAGTCTCGGTCAGAGACAATGCTGATTGGGACTCCATGTAGTTTGACAATATCCTTTAGATAAATTTCAGCAAGTTTATTCCCATCTGTGGTAGTCTTGAATGGTAAGAAATGAGATGACTTAGTCAATCTGTCAACTATCACCCAGATGGAATCGTTCTTCTTTATCGTCTTTGGTAGACCTACGATGAAGTCCATAGAGATGTTTTCCCACTTCCATTCTGGGATGGGTAAGGGTTGTATGAGTCCGGCCAGTTTCTAATGTTCTGCCTTAACTTGTTGGCACACTAAGCACTTCGACACGTATTCGGCTATTTCCCGCTTCATATTCCGCCACCAATACCAATTTCTTAGATTTCGATACATCTTAGTACTGCCTGGATGTACTTAGTATCTTGATTTATGACCTTCGTCAAGTATCTCCTTTTTCACTTGGGAGTCATTGGGTATGCACAGTCTTTGCCTGAAGAGTAACGTCCCATCAGTCCTAAGGTTGAAATTGGGTTTTGATCCAATGGTTTCGATGATTTTGAAGATCTCTTAGTCCGTACGCTGTATTTCCCTGATTTTGTCCAAAATGAACGGACACATCATGATTCTTGCCAAATATGCACCATCATCGATTTCTTGGAGGTAAATGTCTTCATGGGCGAGTTCATCAAAGGGCTTCCAAGTTTTTAATCTGGCCTACAGTGCCGAAGATTTCCTACTGAGTGCATCAGTGACAACGTTAGATTTTCCGGGGTGGTAATTTATGGAGCAGTCATAATCTTTCATGTATTCCATCCATCTACGTTGTCTCAAATTCAGGTCCTTTTGTGAGAATTGGTACTTGAGACTTTTATGATCTGTATATATCTTGGACGTCTCACCGTAGAGATAGTGTCTCCATAGTTTGAGGGCAAAGATGACAGCAGCCAGTTCCAAGTCATGAACCGGATAGTTCATTTCGTGAGGTTTGAGTTGTCTTGACCCATAAGTGACAACTTTCTTACTTTATTCAAGAACACAACCAAGTCCCTGGCGAGATGCGTCCGTGAATATTTCAAATTCACTAGTGCCCGAAGTAGAAGGTAAGGTGAGGATTGGTGTAGTAGTAAACTTCTTCAATTCTAGAAAACTTGCTTCACATTCATCGGTCCACACAAATTTGACATTCTTCCGTGTGAGGCAGGTAAGCGGTAGAGCAATACGTGAAAATCCTTCAACAAAGCAACGGTAGTAACCCGCCAATCCAAGGAAACTCGTAATTTCGGTGACACTGGTTGGTGCTTTCCACTCTGTAACTGCTTCGATCTTAGAAGGATCGACGGTCACTCCTTCAGCTGACACCACATGGCCAAGAAAGGTCACTTTTGTGAGCCAAAACTCACACTTACTGATTTTAGTATATAACTGGTGTTCTCAGAGTATCTGAATTGCTAGACGCAGGTGTTCCTCATGCTCTTCCTCTGATCGTGAGTAGATGAGGATGTCATCTACGAATACTATGATTAATTCATCAAGATATTTTCTAAACAGCCGATTCATTAGGTCCATGAATACTGCTGGGGCATTTGTTAGTCCGAATGGCATGACTAAGAATTCGTACAACCCATTCTTGCAAGCGAAAGACATTTTTGGAATATCTTCTTCTCTCACTTTCAGCTGGTGATACCCCGATCTAAGATCAATCTTATAAAAATACTTGGCACCTTGGAGATGATCGAACAAATCATCGATACGAGGAAGAGGGTATCGATTTCTGATAGTTACACTAATCAACTAACGGTAATCGATGCATAGCCTCATCGAACCATCTTTTTTCTTTACGAAGAGAGCTGGGGCTCTCCATGGTGACTGACTTCATCTGATGAATTTCTTATCTGAAAGTTCCTTGAGTTGTATTTCCAGTTCCATTAATTCTGCAGGGGCCATCCAGTATGGTGCCTTGGCAATTGGTGTGGTCCCCGGAATCAAATCGATTTTGAACTTGATTTCTCGATCAGGTGGTACACCGGGTAAGTCTTCAAGAAATACGTCGACAAAATCTCTAACGACTGAGATTTTTGTAGGATCGACTGTCCTGTCTTACTCCTCGTCGAATGCTGCCAATATAGGTGCCCCCTTCCTTTTAATTCCCTGAAATTTGAATAGAGGCTCTCCGAGTGGTTGGAAGGTGACCACTTTAGAGAAGTAATCAACCGTGGCATGATATGTGGCTGGCCAGTCCATGCCCAAAATGATGTCGAAATCCGAAAATTCCAACACTGTGAGATCTACCGAAAGATCATGACCTTTAATATTAATTATCGTGTCTCGACAGATTAAAGTAGCCATCATGGTGTTCCCTGACGGTGTTGAGATAGTCAATCTCCTTTTTAAGGGTATGGGATCAGCTTGAATTTCTGACATAAACCCTGGACTGATGAAAGAATTTGTGGACCCTGAGTCTATAAGAACAAGAGCTAAGTGTTTAGTGTCGCCCTTATGTTGATAAACAGAGAGGTTACCTGTTAGAATAAGGCGTGTCCAATTTTATTTATTTATATATTTTTTTAGTATAACTATAAGGTTTTGAGCTTTATGGAATTCATACAAAGGATTTCACACAATAAAAGTTTATGATAATAAACTTTGAGATACATAAAGAAAGATAACTTGATTGAAAGTAGTAAATGTACCTTGAAAAACTTCGTCGCTAGCCATAGTGTCCTGCTGCGACATTGCGAATATGCGTTCCTGGCTTGTTGGCTTTTCTTGAGTACTATATTGAGAGTCTGACATTGGAATTCTCTCGGGGCAGTCCTTAACCATGTGTCCCTCTTTTCAGCATCGAAAACATTTGTCGGTACCTTGCATGCACACTCCAGGCCCGTGTCTCCTGCCACATCTTGCGCAATGTTCATAGGGTGTGAACTATCGTTGTGACTGACATGGCGGTGGAACGACATTTCCTCCTGGGAAGGTGGAACCCACTTGTGTTTGTGGTGTGAGACGTGGCCTTTTGTTTTGGTACTGAGCCTGGGGAATTGTTGTTCTCTGGGCGGAAGTTGGGATTGGCCTCTGTGGGCCAAAAGAGCCCCTTTGATTAGCTTTACCCTTTTGAACTTCCAATCTGGCATTCCTCTTGTTAAGCATTTCACCTGATTCTCTTTCCTGGATCTGAGCACGATCCACAAGTTCTTCATATGATTCTATCTTCAACGTGGCCAATTTCTCGTGAAAGAATGGTCGCAAGCCATTCTGAAATGCGAAGAGTTTATCGCCTTCTTCTGCGATCAAATTCCCAGCAAATCTGGATAGCTGGTCAAACCTGGCCTCGTACTCAGCCAACGTCATGTTCCCTTGCCGTAGGTCCAAAAATTCTTTCTTCTTCTGTGCCATGGTGGCCGCTAAGAAATACTTGTTGAAGTAGACTTCTCTGAATTGCTACCAAGTCCACTCTTCTTCGTTGTTTCGATCTGCAGCTCTCTTGGCTACTTTCTACCAGTTCCCTGCTTCCTGGCCCAAATAGAACACTGCCAACTTCACTTTTTCATGTTCTTCAGGTTAGGAGATCCCGAAGAATTTCTCAATTGTACTTATCCAATCTTCAACAGCGACTGGGTCATGCTGACCATGGAAATAGGGAGGTCGAGCTCTACTCAATACTTGAAATTCGATCGGGGTGTATGGTGGGTTCTCGCATGGAGGTGTAGGCTAGCATTGATTAACCAACTCTTGGACCGCTTCTCTTTATTGTTCTCTTTGCACTTCCATTTCGTGCAGTAGCTGAGTCCTTTCTTGTTGGTGCGACTGCGTCAGCTGAGTCATTTGCTGATTGAATGTGGTCGCCATCTCAAGTAGTAGGCGCGTCGCTTTAGATTCTTAAGGACCTTCATGTGATGAGGCCTCATTCACCTGAGAGCTATTTGCTTCCCTACATCGTGGAGCCATCAATTACTGATTTCACAAAACATTGTATGTTAGTGCTATCGTACGACTTAGTCCTTAAAGGAAGTAAAGCTTAGGCTCTGATACCATTCTCTATCACGACCTAGAATCCTTACCCGATCTAGAGGGCCTAGAATTTCGTGTTATGACATCGCACGTTGGTTAAGGGGATAAGCGAACATACACATAATCTAAAATTTGACTTAGCATATGGATCTAGGCATTTAAGATAGCAATAGAAGATAAAAGACTCCTAAATTAGCAGCGAAAAAAGTAGACAATATTAGTAAAGTACTTGGTCCTACCCATGCATCTAGGATATCAAATCAAACCAGTTTCACGTAAGGTAAAAACGGGCTCAAACGTAAACTCACACAACGTATCAAAGGCTACAACAATTCTCTCAAGAAATAAAGGAGAAACTAGAGTAAAAGGGCTCTCAATGCTGGTAAAAGTCTGTCGGGTCTACTTTCTCATCAAGGTGGTAGCCGACATCCTCGTTTATATGAGCCGTCTCTGGATCAGTAGCTACCGTGTCATCAAGGACGGGATAAGCAGAATCTTTACCTTAAACTGTTAGATTTTTAATGTGGGGTGAGTTTACTCAGTCGCGTAAACTTAGTGGGTTGCACAATCGATCCACCATAACTTACTCAAGTGATCGTGTGTGTAATCACTTGAGTTGCAGTGTATTTTAAAAAATAAAATCTGCGTTTAAAATAAAATGACCAAAATATTCATAACTCATAGCATATCATAGCTCAACTGAAAAATATATTAAAAAAAAAGAAGGGTACATGATGCTTCTAGTTTTCTTATCTTTTTTTTTTTTTTCCTATTTATCTCATCAACTTATCACCCGTGACAACTCGTAAGTCTTATTATTACTCCATAGGCCTACACAACGTATTTCATATCTTACTTATCTTGCTTAAATGATTTGTGTCAGGATCGCTGCTCAAGCCTATTGCTAGAGGTCCATGTGTAGATAACCACCTAACCTCCATATCATAACATAAACCACTATCCAGCCAGATGAGATTGCCAACATAATAACCACACTGTACCCTTAATTCGAGACCAGGCTATAATGTCCTTAAGTCTCGTCTTGGCTGCAGACGTTAGGCCCTTACGGTGGCTCGTAAGGTATGACATGTGTAGAAACTTAATTAATGTTTAGCTGGCCTTCACAGCGTGTCTTACATATCATATCATTTTTCGATTACGGGCTTAGGTCCCCGCCCTGATTTTATATTTACATGGGCTTAAGTCCCCACTTTCTTAACATACATGTATCTTAACATATTCATTTCTCATTTTTACTTAAAACTTAGTTAGAATGGGCCACAGTAGGATAAGCTTCACAAATCACGCTTTCCAAGGCATAGGTTTCGTAGTAACTTGGATGTACTTCGTGTGGCATCCCATACTACCATAGAGGGTTGCATCCGTACATAGACGCCTACATTCCAAGTTTCACGTGACCATGAAAGAAATCTCACTGTGGCGAAGGCTTATGTCGTGTGTCATATCTTATTCTTAACTTATATGCGTATGCCCTATCGTGATTTTCTACATGATGAATGTTAGATGATGATGATGAACATATATAAGAAAACACTATCATGCACCCTAAACATTGCATATTCATAAATAAAATTGACATGAAGACCGGAGAATAAAGTTCTTGTAAAGAAATAGTACCGGTTTTAATACAGATTAAAAACAGAGTAAAAAGGGGAATGATTTCACATTTGACTATATTAAAAAGAGATAATAAGATTTATATAATATAACCATATATAAGCTAAGTGTTTCCCCTTCACCTGTTATATTTTTCTACGAGAGGCGTGCAGAGTCAATTCATGGGTTCATAACTATCTTGACTCAAATGGCCAATGAGGGTATCTGTGACAATTTGTCATTAAAATAATTATATAGGTGACTATGTGCACAGTGCTGCAATGGGTCAGTTCGGCTAACTAGTTACTAATCGGATTGGGTTAGATTCAAATCAAGAGGCCACGATCCAAACAAGTCCCGTTCATTAAATGGGGTGTGATTCCCATCCCAATCTGATGGGTCTTAATTTGGACCGAACACATATCGTGGTGGGTACGATTCTAAAATTTTAATCCGTTGGATTGAAAGTTTGGATGACTTTAAGGGGTTCCGTCACTAAGACTTTTTCCAACTAGGTCCCATAAGGCTTTGTATATTAATATTTTAATTTCTCTTAGATCAATGGCTATATAGGGGTTTGTGCCGAACTATTAGTGCAACCTACAACTGTTCTAATATCATGTGCCAAAACTCATTAGAAAGGCCGACTCCTAAAATGGTTGGTTGGGACGGTCGTTGATTGATTACATCCGGCGGTAATAAGTCGTCGGAGAAATCTCATATGTATATATATATATATTAAACCAGAAGAGGAGGAAGCTCCTGCGAGTTCTCTCTAAATCTCTCCTATCCTATCTTTCTCTCTCTCTAAAGTTCTGAGTTAGAGGTTGGGTCTTCACTTTCTCTAAAATTAGGTGTTAGAGGTTGGGTCTTCAGTATCTCTCTCTAAATTTTGGTGTTAGAGGTTGGATCTTCACTTTCTCTCTCTAAATTTCTTTATTTTAGGTTGGGTCTTCACTTTCTCTAAAAATATATATTGTATAATTACCTATGTGTATATTTATTATTTGTGATTTGCTGTGAACAGGTGGAGTAGACGAACCTGTCACTAGTGGTGTGCGACCGTGGATCCTCTTGAACCCGTCGCGGCGATGCGCTCGCTTTTAATTAAAATGTAGAGTTGCCACCCGGAGCTTTTGGTGGCCCAGGAAACCTTCAAATCGATATTTTGAGCACCGAAGTACTAAATATGACTCTGATTTACCGGTCTTTTCCAAAGGCTCTAGGGTAGGGGCTTCGGTTATCGATCAGGAAGGGTTTAGGCACCCGATCAACCCGCACGTAGCGGTCTCGATCTATGGCCAAAATAAAAATAAAAAGGGCGGAGCTTCCCCTTTCCTGAAGGCAATACGGTCCTATCAAGCTTTGAGCCAAACCAAAATTTTGGCAGCGTAACGACTTGAATCGTTGGACGAAGGAGACACCAAGAAGGTAGAGGAAGAGGGGTAAGCCGGAACTCATTGGCCCTTGTTACACCGTGGAAGATCTTCGCTTTGGCGTGCTTCCGATGGCTTGAATGGTATGGAATTGGACTCTAATACAAAGATTTGATAGGTAAGGGGTGTGGAGTGAAGCTAAGGAATTGGTTTTGGCTAAAAGAAGGTGATCTCATGGTTGAAATGGGGCGGAATAGGTGATCTAAGCTGCTGGAATTTTGGAAAATAAATGGCATTTTCTCTCACTAGGACTTTCTCTCTCTTAAGCTCTCTAATCAACCAAACTTTCAACCAAAACTTCAAGCCTTTTGGAAGAGGGGGGGCCTCTCTATTTATAGGGAAGCAAAGGGTTAGGGGCTTACTTAAGAGCTAATTGGTTTAGCAATTAGGTAATCCCCCATCTAAGGTTTTCTAGGTTTTCAAGGTCCTAGGGTTTTGGGAAACTGGTTTCAATGGCGGATGATGGGGTGAGACAATGGGTGACTTAAGGGTTGCCATTAAGCTCAAAGAGGGTGCAACCAATCTCAAGACACCCACCTCAACCAAGGGGATGGTCAACGGGTCAAACCAGAAGAAGGAAATTCGAGCAACTGATGACAGTTACTGTAGCTAAGCTGGGCGTATATATTATATACGCCTAGTTTAGGAATAGTAAATTTCATCAAAAATAGGGGAGCCCTGGGAAGAAGAAGCCCGTGGTGGGTCCCACCTATGCTGGGCGTATATATTATATACGCCCGGCCAAATTTCCCCCAAAAAAGGCAGGCGTATATAATATATACGCCTGACTAATCTGGGGAGCAAAATTTTTATGATTTTATGTGAAACTTTAATTGGCCATAACTTCCGAACCGTAGCTCTAAATTTGGTGATCTTTGGCTTGTTGGAAAGCCAAAGAAGTCCTCTTTCCAATGATATATGGCTCATCTTTTGTAATGGTTTGTATGAAATTCTGTAGCTCTCCTCCCATCAACAGCTAGAAGGGTTTAAGTTAGGTCTGGGAAGGGATTCTTGGGTGTAGGGGTGACTTCTAAGGATTAGGGGGATGGCTCTAAAGGTCTTAGGGTGATTTCTACTGGTCTAGGTAGGTTCCTAAGGGTTCAGGGGGTGCCATCGGAAGCACAGGGGTACATCTCTCCCGAAGTACAGATTGATCGGGTCTTGGGCCAAATTTGGGTGTCTACAGATGCCCCTCTTTGGTATTCGATAACTAATGATCGGATGCCAAAGACAAGAGACGTCCGAAGAGGTCCAAGGCATGTTTGATGGGTCCGCCTGGTTCAACTCAATTCTCAAACATTCATGGTGATGGTGAGTGTACCTAAGCCCTCTCATTTCGGGATATCGTCCGTACCTCAAGGCTAGCAGTCCCCAAGCACATTACGACATTACTGGGCATAACTGCGATGATCACAAAAAGTGTAAGCCCACTAGCCGGGATATCATCCACTTCCTGAGGGAAATTATAGATTTGTGATGTTGAGTATTAATCTGAACCAGACAGCTCCATGAAACGGGATGATCGATCTAAGCTTCGGAATTGATGCGAAGCATACAAAGCGAAGGCCTTCAAACTATGTCCAATCCTATGGAATATCAATAGCTCCATTGGATTGGGTACGGGTGCCCTTACCTAGGTAAGGCTCAAAGTTTCTGGGTGAACCCATCAACCTCGAGGTTGCTTTAGCATGATTGACCCGAGTGGAGTGAATATTGATATCACAACACCTCTTGGGAATGCATGCCCATTTTCTAAGTAATTTTTTTTGTCTCAATTTCTGAATTTTCTTTTGCTTCGAGGCTTCTAAGCAAAGCTCAAGGACCTTTGGCAATTTTATTCTTGCACAACTCTTTAAGTGGATCAAATGCCAGTTGATACGCTTTTAAGAGTGCATGCGCCATGCTAGGGATAGGTGCACCTTGGGGATGTGCATGTTCCAGTGGTGAGGTGCTCTTGATTCACATAGACCGGAGTGTCTTAACTTGAGACAAAGCTGAAAAGATCGGCTAGGACTAATCATCCCTCGAAAGAGATGGCCAATTCTAGCCTCCATCCCTAATGAAATCACATCTTACTAACTATGCATGTATTGCAACACCCATCGATAAGCAGCAAATAGGCGCGAACGGAAGCCTCGACCCTAAGGTATAATTTACGAGGACAAACGACCATCCTGCAGATACCTAGATGCAAGTGCGTACATTCAACAGGGACACCGTGCCTATACAGGTTTTAAGGCTGTGTAAAAGGAAATAAAAGGGAATGAGCCCATCGGTCTGTATGTTTGCACATAGTTTGGTTGGTGGTAATTTCATTTTTGACGGGTCAGTTTCAACTGACAATATACTTTTTGAATGGTCTGAATTCGGGGGCACTCCTGGTCAACAGAGATCCGAAGGTGGATGACCAGAGTGAATGCTTGGAAGGCGGGGTCAACCTACTCAGGATTTTTACTAAGCAGCAATAGGTTGTTATTTCTTCTCCTCCTCTTTTTTGTTGTTGTTTTTTTCATGTCAGGTTGAGACTCCGGGCATGCTCAAACTGCCTTTATTTTTGCACGCATCCTTAGGCGAATCACCTTGCCATGTTGATCTACTTTAAGGACATGTGCATTCTGGTGATGGGACCTTGGTTTGCCTGCCGGATTAGGCTTCGACTCCTGTTGGGGAAAATCTGGGCTAGGTGTAGGTTCCCGGGAGTGACAGATGATGGATGAGTCTATTTGCCTGCCGGATCAGGTCTCGGCTCCTAGGGGACATGGTCTTGGTCTTTAAACAAATTAGACCCAAGCACCTCAGGAAAGTGGGTTCCTAATAACCGGGGATAAGCATGACCAGTATTTTGCTTGCCGGATCATGCGCGGTGTCCCTGTAGAAACTAGGTTCGAGAGCTTTCGAGTGAACCCGATCATTCCGAATTGATTTAACACGGCTCTCGAAGTGGGGCAAATAGGCGTTGCGACACTCATTTGAGAACCAGCGTTGTATTTTTTATTTTTTCTTTCTCTTTTTTGATTTTATGGGCGCATTAGGGGGGCGCCTACGGATCTGGATCCGTTTACTGTAGCACGGTCCCTTTGGGCCAATTGAAGGAAACTTGAAGGGTCATTTGGGAGATGCGTGCACCATGGCTGATGACACGTGGGCCTCCAAGGGGGGCCCAGATCGAGGTCCGTAGCATACAAGGGGGGCCGTTGGGCCTCAAAATCGAAAAAAAGGAGGTCGGGTAGTTTAAAAAACTGCCATTTTTGGTCGGGCATATATAATATATACGCCTGAACAAAATCTGGTGAAAAATGGTCGAGCGTATATATTATATACGCCCGTCTAAAATCTGGCAGTTACGAAACTGCTCGAGCCCGAGCACAAAAAGGGGGCCCTCTTTTCAAATTCTCTCCTCCTCCCTCCTTTCTTCTTGAGTTCGGGACAACCCCTTAGGGCTTTTTCATTTGATTTGGCTTGAGTTCTATTACCGGCGGTCACGGGTGTGGATTGAAAGGTGCTTGTCCTCCGCCGCTATTCGTTTTTCTCTCCCATTGAAGGTAACCATTACCTTCCCCTTGTTTTTCTTTCGAATTTTTGATGCTATTGCCTCTTTCTTTTCTTTTTTTTTTGCTTCTCTCTTTTTTTTTTTGATTAAATGCTTTGTGATGCCCATATTTCCTTTTTCTCTCTTTTTTTGTTTTAGTTGTTTTTGTTTTTTTTATATATATACTAACCTAAAAGAAGAGAGATGCCTATATTTATACACACATTTTTTGTTTTGGATTAATACGCACACACATTTTTTTTTGTCAATGGGTCAGCATACACATGGGGTTTTTTTGTTTTTAGTACACACACACGCATCCCTTTTTCTGGATTGGTATATACACATGGTTTTTTTTTGGTACACACACACCTCTTTTTTTTTTGGTTTGGATCAGTATATATTCACACATGGGTTTTTTTCTTTTTTAACACACACATACACCTCTTTTTTTTTGGTTTGGATCAGTATATATTCACACATGGGGGGTTTTTTTTTTTGTTTTTTAACACACACATACACCTCTTTTTTTTGTTTTGATCAGTATATACACATGGTTTTTTTTTTGGATTAGTGCATATATGTACTTTTTTTTTATTGGCAACCCTCTCATATGCCGATGCGTTTCATATTTTCAGGATGTCTGGTGACGAGGGGCATGATCAGCAAGAAGGGCCGGAGATGGCCTACGGCCCCCATGGGGAACAATTCATTATGTCTCAGCACTCCTCCCAGCCTTGGTATGAGATGCAAGGCAAGGCCGCCCATACCAGCCTCCTCTACTGCCAGCACACCCATATGTCCAACTTCGGGATCGTTGGTCAGGTAAACAAATGGGCCCCCTCCTCCTTTCCGCTTTTGTTTTCCTTTGATGCTTTCATTATATCTCCTTGCCCCTATCTGATTGATGCCTTCTGCTTGCAGCCCTTGCAGCACATTATGTTCTGAGGCGGTTGGTTTGATCTCTAGCGTCTTGTGCTTTACCTCCCCCCAGTGGTGAAGGATCTGCTCACTGCTGCCGGTTTTGGGGACTTCATTTTGTACCCCGCCGTGAGGGCCGATATGACCTATTTAAAGGCACTGATAGAGCATTTTCACCCCGAGAAGATGACATTCCACATGGCCGTGGCAGAGATGGCCTTCACACCGGCGGACTGGTCTATGATCACTGGGTTCCGTATCGGAGGGGTGCCCGTGGCACCTACCCGCACACAGGGTAGGGAGGAGGTGATTCAACTGATAGGGGCTTATCCGTCCTCAGGGAATGTTCGGGGCTCTGAGGTCAAGATATCCTGGTTGGTTGATCAGTTTGGGCCTAATGAGTTAGTGGACTAGGGGCAATCTGACATGGGCATTTACATCGAGCCTGCGTGCGCACTTATGCTAGCCCGCATCTCCTTATTGTTCCTCCTGGGCAAGACTCTCCTCTCCAACACCAGTGGAGGGCGAGTCTCTTTGTCCCTGCTCAGCCTGATGGTGAACTGAGAGACCGTGCATCGATTTGATTGGGGCGGCGCTGGCTATGCCATACTCATGTCCAGCCTAAAGCGGGCTATTCTTGGGGAGTCTAGCTCCATTGTGGGTTTCTGGCCTGCCATTGAGGTATTTTATCTTTTGGTTTTAGTTTTATCCAATTTTCTTTTATAGCATACCTGTCTTCATCTGCCTGCTTTCTCAGATTTGGGGGTACCTTCACCTTCAACCGGGTCGCCCTCTGCTTCAGTCTGACATTGCTGCGTTCCCCCTCATGAGTAACTGGCACGTGGGTCACTGTCGGGACGTAGGTATGAAGCATTTGGAGTTAGGACTGCGCTCTTAGTTTGACCTATTGATCCCAGAGCAGGTAAAACAATTCCCTTTTTGTAAATTTGACAGGTCAGCTCTTGTGTGCTAGGGGTTCTGACCAAACGTGTGCATTCCCTTTTGATTTTCTCCTCTTTTACAGGTCATCCTCGACCCTTACATAAGATCTCCCTTCTGGAATTTGGCCTCGGTGGGTCCTTCTCATCTTTTGCTGGACCGTCATATCATCTTTCTCCACGGGTCCTGGACTAGGGCCTACTATTTAGGGGAGAGAGCGGTTCATCAGTATCGCCCTCTCTTTGCCATGCCCCAAGCTCCTCCTGCCGATGTGTTGGCCCCAGAGGGCTCCATTGATGAGGTCACTGCTCACTTTCTTCATCATGGTGGGGTTCCTATCGATGACCTTCTCCTACCCGGGGGGTATCAGTCGTGGTACGACTCCCTGCCCTATCATTTCTTGCTGCCCCGCTTCGTGCCTGGTGCTAACTTTTTAGCTTTTAGCGGGCCGCGATCTCAGGTAATGCCCCTTTTCTCCTTTCATTCAGCAGCTTTCATGTGGTTACTTTGATTGACCTATCGCCCTTAATGATAAAATGTTTCTCTCTACAGTTTGAGCAGGGCGGCAACTCAGATGAGGGGGAAGAGGAGGCCGTTCCCTATGATGCAACAGTCCGGACCCTCCGATCCTTCCGGCCGGTACTTGGGCGCGCTTGGTGCTAGACCTCCGACCTTCGGTGTCAAGCTTCGTAGCTCGCCCGTCGAGGTCCAAGGAACCTTCAAACGCCTGGATGACACCTTTTTGTCACACGTGTGTGCCGACGTGGCCGAAAAGGCACGAATTTTTGCTGAAGCTATCCAGGTCCCACCTCCCGAGCTGATTCCTGGGGTAATTTCTATCTTGTTGCTCTGTTCTTGTTCCTCTCTCCCGAATTATGCTGATGGCCTGTGTGACTAACACCTCCTTTTCCTTATTGGCTAGGATTATGAGTCGGCAGTGAGTCAGGCCGAATACTACCGTAACCTCGTTGGGCTTAGGGAGACCGAAGTGGTGAGTGAGTGCTGGCCCAATCTAGTCATTTTCCTTATTTGCTTTCCGCCTATTTCTCTATCTGATGGCTTTTGGTGTGCCTCTGCAGCGTGCTCGTGAGAAGGAGTCACGCTCCTTGCTTAGCCGTATCTCTCAGGCGTGGACTCGGGTGGGGGAGACCCACACTTTCCAAAGTGCGAGCTGGCGCCGGAAGAAATCGAAGGGAGCTGCCCAGGAGTAGTTTTTTTTCTGAAAAAGTGGACACAATGAGACAATTTAGACTTTTGATTTATATGGGATATGTAATAACTTTAGACAACAACAGTCTCTTTTTTTTTATGGTTTTATAATTTTCATGGTTTATGCGACTGTTTTATTTGGTTATCTCTTTGCTTTGGTGGTTTCCTCTCTCTTTTTCTTGCTTGGAATGAACTGGCACCTCTCCAATGACGAGGTTGATCATGCAAGTGACTCTCCGTATGCGACCTATGGGCGGTGCACCACCTGGGTGTTTCTCATGGGTGTGTGGCATGCCCGCCCATGTGCGCTCTCGCGACAAAAAAAGTGGGCCAAATAAAACTACATTCCCCCTTGGAAAAAAATAGACCAGTGTGAGGGGGGGGGGGCTTACCAGCCCCTACTTAAACTGGGCGTATATATCATATACGCCAGGCCAACATTCCGTAATCAATAGCCGGGCGTATACATTATATACGCCTGACCAATCCTCAGTAAAAATGGCCGAGCGTATATATTATATACGCCGGGCAAAAATTGTTCAAAATTTGCCTTGGCGTATATAATATATACGCTTGCTATAGATTGGGATCAGCGGGCTCCTTATAACCCGAGCCTAGTCCCCCCTTGTCTCCTCTTCTACCTTGGTTTGGCTGTTTTACCCCTCCTTTTATTTTCTTTCTTTCCCCTCTTTTTCTAGCGCGTCCATCGTCATATATTGACCGATTTCACAAAGAACATCTTTGTACGTCGATGGACCTGCCTTCAAAAGGCAGCCCAAGCTTTTATACGGGGGCCGGTATACTTCCCTGTTTGGACTCGGGGCCCAGCTTTTTGCAAAAATGGCATGATAGTTTGGCTGAGAGCGAGCTTGCTCTTCTGAATGGCCTCGGGTTGTCCCGCCTTTCCTCTCTCCTCGCTGTTCCTCTATTGCCCAACCTACTACAGGCGGCTTTGGCATCATGGGACCATAGGGCCCATGTCTTTAAATTTGGGTCTAGGGAGCTGACCCCAACTTTGGAAGAGCTAGCCTCCATCACTGGCTTGAAGATGCATCGAGGCCTTGCCAAAGTAGTGCCCAAACCGGGGTATGCAAAGGTGGTACACGCGGTCCTTGGCTTAAAAAAGGGTGGATACGAGAAATGTTTGTGGGAGGCCCACAGTGTTCAAAGTGAAATTCCTGAGAGAACTTTTCGGTGACTCGAGCCTTCGAAAGTTTCCTATTCAAGATCCCTTCAATGTGAAGGCCTTTGCCCTTTATTTGCTGTCGGAATTTCTCTTCTTCACTGGGGGTGAGAGCTTTTCCCTTGGACTATGTGATGTTTTGACTGAATTGGAGGGAGGTCACTCATTGGTACACCTGGTCCGGGCGGAGATGTATCGAGTCTTGGATGCTGCGGCCTCGGGCCAGGTTGGGATTCTCAGCGGGAGCCCGCTCCTTGTTCAGATCTGGTTAGGAGAGCATTTGGCTATCATGGGGCCTGTGCCGAGATTCTGCTTAATTAGAGGGGTTATGGCTCGGGGTTTTCTGATACGGAGTTCGAGACTGCCTTGTGGGAGCGTCGAGGAACTGAGCCTGTGGCTATCTGATGCAGAGCTGACCTGGCAACTTCCCTGGATGGACGGCACCTTTCCGATTGTCCGCTCTTGGGATTGTGAGGGCATCACACTTTTGGGGTTGACTGGTAGCACATACTACTTCCCATCTCGGGTGCTTCGTCAATTCGGGTATACTCAGCATGTGCCATGTACCGCAAAGCCACCCTTGTGCTCTCTGATATTCTCTCAAGGTTCTTTTAGTGATATTGATCGCATAGCTGCCCTCTGGGAAACCCGTCAATCGATGCATATGTGTAGCTTGGTTCAAGGGGGCGTCGTCTCTCTGGATTACGAGGGTTGGCTGGTATTTGAAGAATTACCTACTCCTAGCCCGGTTTCGGTAGATGTGGTAGAGAAAGGGCCCTGGCCATGTAAGGAAGCGATGTTTCGGACCCGGATCAAGTCCCTTTCCGTAGAGAGGCTAGCTTTGATCGAGGCTTTGGAGAAAGAAAGGTCGGACTGAGATATTGCAGAGGTGAGCGCTCTGACCAAGAGCGAGGTTCTTCGTTGGTCTTTGATCGAGTCCCAAAGACAACCTGAAGCTTCACGAAGACTGCAGAAGAGTCTTCATGGTAGGTGGATGTTTGATCGAAATGCTCGCGAGGACTCCCTGCTTGCAGAGATTAGCGCTTTGAAGCGTGCTCCCCGCCCTTGACCTGTTCCTGCACATATCATAGATCATATACACGGGGGGAAAGCCCCCTAACAGAGATCTCTTTTTGGGTTATCTTTTTTTCTCTTCTTTTTTTGTCATATATATACAGATATATACATTTGGGTTTTTTTTTTTTGTGTTTTTTGTTTTTTTTTGTAAAGAAAGCAGCAAAATAGAAAGTGTGTCACGTCGTTATCTTTTTGGGACGTGACACTCTGCAGGCAACATTGTAAGAAATGGAATGAAATCTATATATACGTATATTTTTCGTGTTTTTTTTTTTCTTTTTGTACGTTTCGCAATGTAAGACTTTTTATGGAGATTTCCTCTTTCACAAAGTGGGGGTTTTTTATGGGAAAGGGAAATCTATTTTCTTTTTTGAAATTTTCTCCTCCACAGTGTGGGGCTTTTTATGGGAAAGGGAAATCTATTATCTTTTTTGGAATTTTCTCCTCCACAGTGTGAGGCTTTTTATGGGAAAGGGAAATATATTATCTTTTTTAGAATTTTCTCCTCCACAGTGTGAGGCTTTTTATGGGAAAGGGAAATCTATTATCTTTTTTGAAATTTTCTCCTCCACAGTGTCACGCATTTTATGGGAAAGGGAAATCTATTATCTTTTTTGAAATTTTCTCTTCCACAGTGTGGGGCTTTTTATGGGAAAGGAAAATCTATTATCTTTTTTAAAATTTTTTCCTCCACAGTGTGGGGCTTTTTATGGGAAAGGGAAATCTATTTTCTTTTTTGAAATTTTCTCCTCCACAGTGTGGGGCTTTTTATGGGAAAGGGAAATCTATTTTCTTTTTTGAAATTTTCTCCTCCACAGTGTGAGGCTTTTTATGGGAAAGGAAAATCTACTATCTTTTTTGAAATTTTCTCCTTCACAGTGTATGGCTTTTTATGGGAAAGGGAAATCTATTATCTTTTTTGAAATTTTCTCCTCCACAGTGTGGGGCTTTTTATGGGAAAGGAAAATCTATTATCTTTTTTAGAATTTTATTTTCTTTTGTGATGCCGGTAACCACAAGGCCAAACCAGCGGGTCCCTTTTTTGAGCATGGCTGAACCCTGTTCGTGAGATGCAGGTTTTTTCTTTAAACGTGGGAAGGTCAGCTTCCCCAGGATTGGTCTAGCCTTCTGTCTTTTCCTTTGGTCATGCGTCAGACGCCGTGGTAGAGACGACATACTTGATCAGGATTTGATCCAATTTTCACATGAGTGGCCCAGTAAAGAGGAGAAGAGGCTCAAGGGGTCCAAACAAAAGTAGGTAGGCTAGGACAGATCTTCTCTTAATCTCTCTTTTCTTGACATTTTTGCTCATAGCGCCCGAGACGGGTTTTCGCCATGCCTGTCATCCCTGTTTTTACCCGTAGCGCCCTTTCGGGTTTTCACCACGTCCATGGGTTCGCTCTCTTACCCAGGTGCCCTTTCAGGTTTTCACCTAGTCCGCGTGAGTTTGCTGTTTTTACCCGTGGAGCCCTTTCGAGTTTTCACCACGTTCGTCTTGCTTTGAACACAAATTAATTTTCTTTTTTTTTTTTTTTTTTTTAAGAACCAGAAAGCCACGACATGGGCGTCGATTCCGTCATAGCCAGCTGAATGAAGTTTTGTGTGGTTTGTTAACTCGGCTTGTTCTGATGTAGTAGATGTTATAACCGCTTGTGGACCTTAAAGAGGGCTTTCTTTCGGGTTGTAATGTGGTTGGGGTTCAAACAGGTTGGGTTTTTCTGGGGATTTGGATCTAAGTTTAGGGTGATTTCTAGATTCAGGGACTCCTTTTTCTTTCCAAAGGCTTTTTTATGCCCCAGTCATCATCTTTTTTTTGTTGTTTTTTTTTTTTTTTTGGTACCCCTCTTTTTCTTTGTTGGTTTTTTATTTTGGGGGGCGCCTTCTTCTTCTTCTTTTGGTTTGTATTTTTCCTCCCTTTTCTTCTTTCTTCTTTTTTTTGGAATGTTGGGTGGGGTATATGAAAGAAATGGTTGTTGGCCCGAAGTGTGTAGCAAAAAGGGGTGAAGGTTTTCAGGGAATATTCTTTTGGGCTACTTGACTTTGAAATGATGGCCTCTTTTATGGAGCCCTTAAGCGGTCACGCATCTACTTTTATCGAAACTTACCTTGTCCCAAGACCTATGAGTAGAACTTACGAAGGTATCCAGCGTTGATGGGCTCAGGAAAGTGGTCTCCGTCCATGGTGGCGAGGCGAACGATGTATCCTGGCAAAACCATTCGGATGACGTAGGGTCCCTCCCAATTCGGCCTAAACTTCCCTCTCGGATCAGCGTGGAGAGACGGAAAAATTTTCTTCAGTACAGTGTCTCCTACCTTCAGATCTCGGCCGCGGACGCGCTTATTATAAGCACGGGCAATTCTCCTCTGATAGACCTGAGTGTGGCACAAGGCTAGGAATCTTTTCTTGTCAATTAGGTCTAGCTATTCAAAACGGGCTCTTTCCCTCTCAGCTTTAGGTAGATGGGATTCTAAAAGGATACGGAGTGACGGTACCTCGACCTCAACGGGTAGCACGACCTCGGTCCCATACACAAGGGAGAATGGTGTTGCCCCTATTGCGGTGCGGAGAGACATTCTATAGGCCCAAAGTGCGAAGGGTAACTGCTCACTCCAATCTCTGTAAGTAACTACCATCTTCTCCAGGATGCGGATCAGAGTTTTATTGGCGCCTCCTGGCTCCATTCTTGAGGAGGCTGTCACGGATGAACGATGATGCTTGATCTTGAATCGCTCACACAAGGCCCGGATGCGCCTATTAGCGAAATTAGTGCCATTATCAGTGATGATATCTTTGGGTACGCCGAATCTGCAAATGATGTTATTCTTGATCAACTTCTCAACATGACTAGCCTTAATGCTCGTATAGGAGGCCGCCTCTACCCATTTTGTAAAGTATTCCACAGCGACGAGGATGAATTGATGTCCATTGGAAGCCTTAGGATTGATCTTGCCGATGACGTCGAGACCCCAGGTGGCGAACGACCAAGGAGTGGCCATGTTGTGCAAGTCAATGGCCGGAGCATGTATTAAGCTGGAGTGCTCTTGGCATTTGTAGCACCTCTGTACGTGCTTGCAGCAATCAGTCTCCAAAGTAGTCCAAAAGTATCCTTGCCTTAGAATTTTCTTAGCGAGCATGTGACCGCTGACGTGGGCTCCGCAGACCCCCTCATGAATCTCCTTCATGATCTCAATCGCATCTTTCTGGGTTAGGCATCGGAGCAGAATATTGTCGTGAGACTGTCTATATAGGAGATCACCGCAGATGACGTAGTTTGTTGCCAATCGCTAGATGGTGGGTTTATCTACCTTTGATGTTCCTTTCGGGACAATTCGAGTCTCGAGGAAATTCTTGATGTCTGAGAACCAGGGTGGTTCATCCTCTATCTCCGTAGGTCCTTCGATCAGGTGACAGAAAGCCGATTCGTTCCTCTGCTCTATCATGATCGGCTTCCTCACCACTCCATATGGAATCTCAACCATAGAGGCCAGGGTAGCCAGGGCATCAGCAAACCGATTTCTTGCTCACGGCACATAGGAGAAGGTGACCTCCTCAAAGCAGGTTATCAGATCCTCCAGATGTTCATTTTATGGGATCAGTTTCTCATCCTTGGTCTTTCAATCCCCGTTGGTTTGGCATATAATTAACTGTGAATCTACAAAGACCCTAAGGTGGGTTATATTTATATCAAGAGCCGCCTGTAAACCAGCTGTACAGGCCTCATACTCGGCCATATTGTTGGTGCATGGGAAGTTCAATTTGATTGAGATGGGTATATGGGATCCATTTGGCGAGATAAGAATGGCACCAACTCCTTGGCCCTCAACATGCGATGCCTCATCGAAGTGCATTACCCAGGGCTCCTCTGTTTCCTCCGTATCCTCGTCGGTCATGAACAAAATGTCTTCATCGGGGAATTCGGTCCTTAGAGGCTCATAGTTCGGCAGAGGGTTCTCCGCAAGATGATCGGCGAGTGCCTGCCCCTTAATCGACTTCTGGGTGACATAAGTAATGTCAAACTTGGATAGGAGTAGTTGCCAATGTGCAGTTCGGCCAGTGAGAGCAGGTTTCTCGAATAGGTACTTCAACAGATCCATCCGTGCTAGAAGTAGAACGGCCTAGGATAATAGGTAGTGTTGAAGTCTCTGAGTAGCCCAAACGAGCGCCAGGCATGCTTTCTCCAGATGAGAATAGCGCGTCTCGTAATGAGTGAATTTCTTACTTAGGTAATAGGTGGCATGCTCTCTTCTTCTCGTCTCATCATGCTGTCCTAACACACAGCCCATGGAAAACTCAGTCGTGGACAAGTACATTATCAGGGGTCTATCAGGTACGGGTGGTACCAATACCGGAGGTTTCAGGAGATAACCTTTAATCTTGCCGAATGCAGCCTGACAGTCATCATTCCATTCAACCGGTGAGTCCTTTTTCAGTAGCTTGAAGATTGGTGCGCATATCGTTGGTTGAGACCAACCTGTTGAAAATGAAACTACATATCAATCAACTATGTGTAAACATGCATGCAAAAGGGTTCATTTCCCTTATTTCTGTAGGCTTAAAACTTGTATTGGTGCGGTATCCCTCTAAGCCTGCTTCGAGGTCATTGGGTTCGCCCAAAGACCTCGAAGCCTGCTTCATGCAGGGGCACCCATGGCCAGTCAATATGTCATGGGATTGGACACAAACTATGGATCTTCGTGTTTTTGTATCGCACCTATCTTTAGGTATTGGTCGATCACCCTCCCGCTCGCGGGGCTGTTTTATTTAGAATGAAACTTGAATATCAAACATCATCAATCATCTCGAGAAACAGACATTTTTCCTAGTATATTGGGCTTTCACAACTCACTCCATCTCGGTTATGCCTAGTAATGTCGCTAAACGCTTGGGGAGTGATAGCCTTGAGGAACAGACATTTTTCTCGACATACAGGGCTTCCGTTTACTCACCATATTATCCACCTAATGTTTAAGGTTTATTTTGAATACAGCGGACCAGTCATTAGTGATCGGATACCAAAGAGTGGCATTTGTAGACACCCAAAATGGACCCAAGTTCCTATCAAAACATACTTCGAGAAGAGTGCACCTCTGAGCTTCCGAAAGCATTCCCCAAACCCTTATGAGTCATCCCAAAACCCTTAAGAGTCACCCCAAAACCCTTAGGAGTCATCTCAAAACCCTTAGGAATCATCCCGAACCCTTAGGAATCAACTCTAGCCTTCCTCGACCTATTAGAACCCTTCTTGGGCCAATTTCAAACCCTCATGAGAAGTGTTTAAAGAGAGCAGTGTCAAAATTTACACAAACCTCTTCTAAAGCTGAGTTATATACCATTAGAAAGAGAACTTCCCCAACTTTCCAACAAGCTAAAAATAGTCTCAATCGGAATTACATTTCAAACGTTATGGCGATTTAAAAATCGAACAGTTTTGAAGGATATTGCCTGGCGCATGTAATACATGCACCAAGCATACTCAGAGCCTCGCAAGAGCTGCGTGACGGGTTCTAAACTTCTAAGTACTATAGCAATGCTTGGTGCATGTAATACATGCACCAGGCTTAGCTACAGTAATCATGGGTTTTTGTTTGAATTTCACTTTTGGGGTTTCACTTGTTGACCATCTTGATGTTTAGGATGGGTTTCATTAGGACTGTTGCACCCTTGTTTATCCGATTTGCAACCCTCTAGTCATTGGAAACCTCACCCTATCATCTACCATTGAACTCATTCTCACACCTTTCTAAGACCATGAAAATCCCAAAAACCTTAGATTCCTATTACCTAATTGCTAATCCAATTAGCCCCTTTAACCCCTCACTAAATCCTCCCTTTCTCTATAAATAGAGAGCAACCCCTCTTGCTTAAGGGTTGAAAAATTTTCAAAGAGAGAAAATTCTAGTGAGCTCCCCTCCCATTTGCCTCCACTAAACCCATATAATTCCAGCACCCTAGTTCATCCTTGGCACCCTATTATCCATCATAAATCAGTGAGTTTGAGCTAGATCTAGCCCCTAGCCTTCTTTTCCAACCCTCTAGCTTCCGAGCCTTAGAGTTTAGAACCCCATCCAACAACCCATTTACTATCGAAAGCTCACTGGCATCGCTCTCGCGTGAAGGGCCACAGCGGTGCTACAAGGGCCCGAGAGCTTCGGCTCTCCCCTCTATTCCTCTACCTTCTTTGCTTTTCCTCTATCCTAGAATTGAGCCGTTATGATGCCCAAATTTTGGCAAGCAGGAAGGGCTCAATAGGATTGATGTGCCTTCGGGTAACGGGAAGTGCCGCTTATTTTCTTTTCTTTATATATATATATATATATATATATTATAAACATCCAAACAGCTATAGTAGAGACCGGTTACGAGCGGGTTGGTCCAGTGCCTAATACCTTCCCGATCAATAACCGAAGCCCCTATCCAAGAGCCTTTGGCGTAGACCGGTGAATCAGAGTCACACTTTTTGTACTTTGGTGCTTATAAAATTGATTTAGGTTTTCGGAGACACCAAAAGCTCTGGGTGGCGACTCTATATATTTTGCAAGAGCGCATCGTCGCGACGGGTTTGATAAAAATCTACGGTTGCACAACTTGACATATTTTTCTTTATTCAATTTCTCTCTAACCACATTAATTACCTCTAAGAGGTAAGAGGGTACATCGAACCAATAATGATTAGCCATCAGGTAGAGGGCTTTTATGAAGAGAAATCTTCTCTCTGTTCAGTGGCATGTGGGATGTATAGTTTTATGAATTACAACATCCATGAAATGCTGTGACAGGCTTCTGGGTTCCAGATCTTTCCGCATAAGATATGACTTGGCTCTTTGATGGGTAATCTTAACAAATCTGCTTTTATCCTGCGTGGAGACATCTCAGGCCTCTCTAGTGGCACGTGCATAACCCCAACAACCATTTCCTTTGTTAATTGGATAGAAAATTCATCTATGGTTGTAGAAAGTATGGGGATTTGCCTTGTACCGTTGTTAGTCATTCTTTTATAAAATAATTTTACTAGTCTAGGGTAGACTGGTGTCTTACCAGGCTCAAGAAAATAATTAAGCCCTGCATCCTTGAAATATTTGATGGCAGCTTTACTAAAGTTCAATTTTTCCCTAAAGGTGACGTCCACAGCAACTTCATCTCCCACAAGATGGTGTTTCATTGAAATTGGGGGTCGATCCAATGTCCTATCAGAGGACATTGGCATTTTGCCTTTATCTATTTGTTTGCCCTTTTTAAGAGCAGATACAGTTTCCATTTCAGTCTCCTTTCCCCCTTCAGGTAATTCTCTGATAACTACCCCGAAGGTTTTAGATCTTTTCTTAGGAGGGTCTGCTATTTTTTATTTAGCAATGAAGGCAGCAACCAATGCGATATGCCTTATCAGTGGAGAATGATCGAAGATATTACCTTCCTCTTCTTCTTCTTCCCCCTGCCACTTATCCCTCGATCTTGACATGATGCTATTTTTCACCTGCAACAATTCACAAAACTCATTTAGTGCTAAAGCATGCATGCCGGACCAGAAGGATTTTTGAAAGAACCAACCAATTTGGAGTCGGCATCGTTACCTTATCAAACCCTAACCTCAAAAATTAGTAAGTTAATTTTTTTGTAGGATTTCATATGAGAAAAGTGCAACCTTAAGGTAGGCGAAGAAACCGATTGGGATAACTACAAGGAATTTGAAAATTGGAGGGAGAAGAGAAGGATTAGCAAGAAAGTTCAAAAATGGGACCGACGTATTCTCTCACGAATATGTAGGCCCTAATTTCAGTGATGACCTACTGAACTAGTCAGCACGCATATGTTTAACATAGAGTCGTTGGTTCAACTCTAACTTTTCAACAATCGTAAGTTCAAACTCTCATATCGGTTAACTCGTAATCACTACGACTTAGCCGATGGACTTAACAATATTTACGAGCGTACGTAAATCCATACAATTGCTCGCAATAGTGTACATCAAGTAATGCACTACGATCGATCATTTTTAACTACGATTAGGCTCATAATGTATTTCCTAGAATTTCTAAACAAGAAAAGAAGTAGTATACATATTTTACAAAAGGTGCTATGGATGAGTTAGTAGCTCGACAGGTCCATGAGGATTTCAATTCTGATTAGTGGCGGCAGATGTGTTCCCCAGGAACACTTGTCCTCTAGGATTACTAGCTGGCTGCGTCGGCAATTGGCCATTTTCTCTCTTTGCTACCTATGAAGCTAGTTGGCCAATCTTGCTCTCCAACTTCATGATGGATTGGGTATGTGAATGAAGTACTTGAGATAATTAAGTAAGTTGAGATAAGTCTTTTGAATGTTGATATGACTATTGTTGCAAATATTGAAGGATCTAAGCAACAGTGGCATCAGGTGCATTGCTCGATTGACCGAATTGTGGTTGCACAACCGACATTTGAGGTCATTGGGAGAAAACTTGGGTAGGGGGAAATCGGGGTTGCGCAACAGATGGAGCTAGTTGTGCCCCACTCGTGGATCTATAATTAAATCCTGGGTGGTTCCTCCATGACGAGTTATATGTATTCCCGTAATCTCCCCTCTAAAAGGCCATGACTTGTTCTTTTTCCACATATCTGAGTTTGATGGCGCAGCTAGGCTCTCGGCTATGGCATAGGTTAAGTATTGGCAATTTGAACAGGCTGCTATAGGTCTTTCCGAAGTGCATGGTTTGGCAGTCATTAATGATGCTATTTGTTGCTCCAGCGCTACAACTTTAGCACTCATGTCATTCTCCTTCTTTACTTTATCCTTGCTAACATCATGAAGACCACCCCTCGTGAGAGAGGTGTGGAGAATCACATCTGGGTCAGATCTTAGAAAAGCTTATTTCTGCTCTGAATTGTCAGTCAGTTTTTCAAATAAATTCCATGATTGCTAGCCATTTTGAGCCATGAAGGCTCCTCCAGTTACGGCATGAACTGTAGACTGGTTGGTCTCAATTAACCCTTGATAAAAACTTTTCGCAATAGGCCAGTTTTACCCTTCATGATGAGGACATTTTCTCAATAAATCGTTCATGCGTTCCAATCTTGTCTATTTATGTTGTTCTAATTATGTCTTAGCCTATTACAAGCACACAATGGAAATTGTAATGCTAGTATAGGATCGTTCCCATAAGGAAGTGATTTATTTTGCTTTTCTGAAAACTTATATTTATCTTTAAGATCCTAAACTACTAGAGAAATATGAATAAAAGAATGACTTTTTAAACAAAAGTGCCGAAAATAAATCCTAATCTTCAAACTTCAAGATTTTAGTCATCAATCAGTTTCCTTCTATTCTTAGATATTTATGAAATTAAAAGTACCATTACACTATATATTAGGTCTCCAGCCTCTGATTGTCAATCAAAACTAGAATCCTATCAATAAAGATTTAATCTAATCAACAATCTCCTAAAACTTGGGCATCAATCAAATTCTAGAAAACTGAAGATGGAAAATAAAATACCGTTACACTAATCTGCAAATCTCATACTGAGTCGTCAATTCAAATCAAAACTTGAAGATGTTTACAAAGCAGTAAATTGCAATAAAATAAATCTAAACTAGAAAAAAAAGTAAAATATATCTTTCACCCCTCAGCTGCAGTCGTCAATTGCTTTTGAGAAACTATGGATATCTACACTAATCTTTCAGCTCTCAATCCTAGTCATCAATTGTGAGTGAGAAACCTTGGATATCTATACTAAACTTGTGAGTGCTCGGGCTTCCTTACCTAAAACCCACGTCGTCAGATCATTCATGATCTGAATTACAGTGATGCAATGGTATCGATACATTTAACTAGCTTCTTGACCACTCGATCTTTCCTCACATCAACAATAGGAAGGATCGGACCATCAGTTAATGGTAAGCTTACATGATGCAAAATCGAAGTGCACTATGCAATAGCATATTAGAGCTATGGTGTAAGCAGTATGACAAAATAAACTTACCAGATGTCCATTCACACATATATCGAAACTATCAATCCACCTGTGAAGGCCGACCTTCACCCAAAATAGTGGATAACAAAATCACAAAAGACTAATATTTAACAAGTATTTTTAGTGGATTCTTTACAAAGCCCCAAAATATTACACCCTCCAACTAACCAACAAAGGAAAGTGTTCCTCAGGCAGATCTTCTTCCTCGTCAGGATTGTAATCTGGGTCCTCTTCTCACTCCGAATCAAACTCCAAATCTACTCCTACTACTGTGACGTTTAGTTCGGAATGAGCAATAGTCCAAGATCAATAGGGAATAAATTTGCTAAGTCACTCATTTAACACATTCCAATTCACAAATCTTGATGCATATATAAAAGAGGTGTTTAAATAAAATTAAGACTTTGGCAATACTATCAAAGCATATCTTTTCATGGACATAAGTAATCATGTTAAAAAATAATGCATATCAGATCGACGAATATGTAACAAGAACTTGAAAACATATCGAGCACAACAAGTTACCAGAACACATAACATGAGTTCACAAACGAGTTCAATGCCAAGCCCCTGAGCTATGTCAATAGGGTCACTTGAACCAAGAATTCAAGCCCTTGAGCTACGTTAACAAGGTCACTTGGACCAAGAATTCAAACCCTTGAGCTACGTTAATAAGGTCGCTTGAAACAAAACATCAAGCCCTTGAGCTAAGTTAACAGAATCACTTGCACTGAGACCATCAAGCCCTTGAGCTAAGTTAACAGAGTCACTTGCACTGAGACCATCAAGCCCTTGAGCTAAGTTAACAGAGTCACTTGCACTGAGACCATCAAGCCCTTGAGCTAAGTTAACAGAGTCACTTGCACTGAGACCATCAAGCCCTTGAGCTAAGTTAACAGAGTCACTTGCACTGAGACCATCAAGCCCCTGAGCTATGTTAACAGGGTCACTTGATCAGAGACACGACGAAGGTACAAAGTGTGAACACGTAAACAAAATAGATAGCAGTTATACCATTTGAATAAAAAAGTCAGAAGCTTGTGGAGTCAATAAAGTCATAGAACAAAATGTCCTGCACTAAAACATGCAAATCGTGTACAAAATCCAATTTAAAAGCTTCGAAATATATCAATATTTTTCATATATCATTCTTGGAAATATTAAGCATACCTATGTACATCGATAACAAGAATTCAAGGAAAACAAGAAATCTGACAAGAAATTATTCCCTACCTCAAAGTTGACAATACACGTGATCAAATTCAAGGATGTCTCGTGGAATCTATTGGCTGCCTCGCGGGTTAACCTAGATCAGTGCACACTCAGAGTCAAATGATGTGGAGCGAGCCACTATGCACACAAGGTTTTTTTTCCTAAGTTAAGGCTTTGAAGACAACTCTTAAGTGAAGGTAAAGAGGACATGCAGGCAACCCAACTCGCCCTGGCTAAGTTAGGAGGTCACCTAATGGCTCCCTTTTAAACTTTAAAGTGCCACTTAAAGTCGCCCGGGCGGCTTTCACCTGAGAAAAATGGTCTGTGAAACTCACCCCGGCGAGCTCATTAAAGCCCTTAAGCCCGGCACCTTAAAGGCAACTCACCCCGACGAGTTTGAGTGCCGCCCGCGCTAACTCTTCAGCATTACCTATTGCTCGGGCGAATTATGCCCGAAGTATTTTGCCTAAAGAACTCACTTGGATGAGTTCTTAAAGAACTAGCTTCCAACACTAAGAAGCCCACTCACCCGAGCTAGCTCAGGTTTAGCTTGGGCGAACCCGATAACCTCAGTGTTCGATCGTCTTCATCCTCACGCTGAAAATCCTCAAAATCCCTCAAGACTTATGCATGTGATCCAGATCTCATAACCAAATGAGCCTCAACCCACTGATTTCCTATTCGATTCGTACTTTCATCTTTGGTTTTTTTCACGCATGCAACAATTTCGGCTATTGATTATCGGAGACTATCGCTTTTCCACATTTCTCTCATGTTCGATCATCGAACATCATTGCATGTGCTCGTGCCACAATGATTTCAGGCCCTAAATACTAGAGTTTTATGTTCACAAGATCGTGATGTGATTACGTACATTCTTATACGTAGTTTGTACGGTCGGAGTTTAAGAGATTTGGTGTGAACCTTAGTGTATGTCTGGCGTTTTGATCACTACTCTCGACATATTTGCGGCAATCAATCCAACTGAATTCTCCCTATTATTCAATGGTTAGAAGAGGTTCCAACAGTTGCGTCTCAAGAGCTAAGAATCGATGTGTTTCTATTCTCTCTTTCCCTCTCCCTTGTTTTCAACGAAAGTGCATGGCTCTTATGCGTGCAAGGTGAGTTTTATAGGTGAGGGTCTTGTATTTGGTGTGCAAACTTTACACTCAAGGTTTGTGTACGACCATCTCATGGCTCTCCCTCAATGGGTCTTAAGTGATTGGCTCTCCCTCAATATGGGGTTTTAAGTGATTGGGTCGTAGTTGATCAGGTCTCCATGGGTCTTAAGTGATTGACTGAGAGTTGCTTCGGAGTGCGTCCTATACACACAATAGTCATGTGCGACACAATGATGTCTGCTTTGTGGCTCGTGTGGTCTAGGGTTAGCTCCCATTCGAAATCAGATCCGCTACATGACGGCTTCTATACATGGTTTGTGTCCTAGTGCACAATCGGCACAAGGACGTTGGTGTGTGCAAGCCCACCTAAGGTTGCAGTGTAACCTATGTGTAACCTATCGCTAAATATATTGACCTCCATTTGGAATGGTTAATTCGAACTATTGACAGTATACAGTATACGGAGCCCGTCACCCCGGTACTACGTATCGACACAACGTACAAAGTTTCTGAATCTCGGGGTAGTACATCCTCCCCCCCTTAAGAAAATTTTCATCCTTGAAAATTGATGAGGGTTATTCCTTGTGGGTAACATGCAGTCGGGTAGTATCCTAGTTGGTAATCTGCACCATGTCGTTCTTAGCAATAATATCTGAGGTGTATAATCAATGTAACTACGTGTAGTGGTATGTAAAAGTGGTTAAACCCTTTAAGGCATTGCATAGGTATACGAAATCTCGGCTAAACTAAAAATTTAAACCAATCGTTGACCTATTTAAAGCATTGCAAAGGTATAAAAAATCCCTGCTAACATAAGAATTTAAACCAGTCATTGAACTATTTAAAGCATCGCAAAGGTATGCAAAATCTCCACTAAACTAAGAGTTTAAACCAATCGTTGAACTATTTAAAGCATTGAAAATGATTGAAAAATCTGCATTAATCGATACTCTGGCGGGAATTAACATCATAACTTTTAAGAAAGATATGTGTGATTTTGTTCAAAGACCTAAAGGAGTGCAATCCAAAAATATTGTATTCTAATTAATTTGTACGTAAAATTGCTGGAAATATCACTGGTTATATTTTATGTAGCAGTTATAAAAAAAAAATTTACAGTGATTACCCCTTTTCTTAGGATAGTCACTGACCCGGCTGCTCACCTAGTGGATCGGTGGTTGGCTCTTCACTGCGTGAAGGTCCTGAGATGAATGGTGCAGCTTCTGAACCTGAAGCTTCCCCCATAAACCCTGGAGTGTAAGGTGCGCTGGTCGGGTACGCCTTTTCCATAAGGCGCACAAGGATCTGATCTTGGTAATGAAGTCGCAGATGTATTGATTGGTTATCCTGATGCAGTGCAGTGAGTTGGCTAAGAGTTTGTTGTTGGATCTCTTCCAGTTGGATGAATTTTGACAATGTAAGAATGCCTTCACGTTGACCCGATGGCTGTTCAGGGGCTTGTTGAGCCAGAGGTGGTTGCTGCACGCACATAGACACATCTTGCAATCAAACTCTTCTTTAAGCTCTTGTAGCTTAAGCTCAAATCATCTAAATTATATCGCTTAATGTTGTCCGTCAATCGCACTTCATCAGAGGGGATCTCAAATTTGTTATCAGGATGGTTATACTGTTCTACAATTCGAGATATGAGGCGGGCGTAGGGTATGGTTTTTGACGGCCTCTTTTTGGTTGGAAGCATTTGTTTGTGTCCATTTTGGCGCCCCTCATACACCATGGTGGGTGCATTAAACCAGTGGCTACCAAACGCAGCGTACAACGCTTGCTGAATTTTCCCCCTTCTTTCACAGTCGTGCCCCACAAGGTAAATGTTAGTTTAGAATATCACATCCAAAATCCACATATAAGGAGGTAAGTGTGCCCTCCTAATTGACTGACCCGTTCCCTGCTCAACCTCAGTCAAATTTTCCACAATATTGTGGAATGGTACCTCCCCGATGGGTGGTGCTAAACCCCCGTTCGGTAGAGGCACGCAGAATCATGGCGATGTGATCCACAACGAACTCAAAATTATGCCCGTCAATTTTCGTGCAAAGCTTTTGTTCTTCGGCATGAACATGAAAATTCTGGTAGAATAATCTGAGCAGTCAGGGATAATAGTGATCGTGAAATGGTCGAAGGAGGATCTGTAGGTGGGCTTTCTTGGGGTAATTTTTTGCCCACATAGTGGTGGGTTGGTCGTTAAAAAGAATCCCTTCAAATGACCATTCAGGCCCAAAGAAGTTGGCTACCCACCACTCTGAGCACCACTCTGAGGGTTGTTCTTTCGGGGGCGGTGGTGGAGGGTCATCCATAGGGTGTTTTGATACTGAGACCTTGGCCTTGGAGGTAGGAACTCTCTCGCGTGGATGTCTTGAGGTGGATTCCTTCTTTGACGCCATGCAAAACGTGGGTAAATGCATAGAAAAATCAAAAATTTATACGAGAAAAGGTGACGAATGTTACCCTTGTCACATCTCAGAGGAGGAAAGAGGATCCTCGAGGAAGAAATGCGCTAGCGTGGCAGTTTATGCGGCTTTAATGGCGATCTCCATTGACAGGGAGAGAAATCCGTTGGAGAAGACAAGGAGAAAAAGAAAAGCCCCAAAAACCCCAAACTGATTCCCGCTGAAAAATGAGAGAAAGAGGGTTTCGAAACCCTTAAATACTCTCAATCTCACCTTGGCAATGCATAAAAGTTGCCCGGGCGAGTTTTATTAATGCCGAGGTGCCTTAAAAGTCGCCTGGGCTAACTTGAGGAAATTTTTGCCTTGAAATGGTGCTGAAGGTGTCGCCCGGGCGAGTTCAGAGGCCCACTAGGCAGTTTTTTCTTTGTTTCTTCCACTTCTTAGGCTTCATCCTGAGTCCTTTTTATTAACCTGGATTGAATCCTATCCAAATAAAATTAATAACCCATAACCCATACCATTTTGAACTTGTGCAATAGGATTTTGTGCAACTATACAACTAATACCACTTCACTTTGATATAGAAGGAAGCGGGCTAGGTGTAATTTTATTTTGGTGACCGTCTTTTGTATCCATTTCCTAAAAATTTACAGCACTGCACTGTTTTAAATTTAAAGACTCATACTTGTTCAATTACACATTTTGGTGAATGGAAATGTGCAAGGAGTACTGATCAGTCACCGAATTTACCATTTTATCGCCCTTAACTTAGTGGTGCTAGGACTTAGTTTGCTACTAACAAGTTAACGATGTGCAGATATTAAGGAAAAATAGTAAAAGATAGCTAAAGTGTTAATATTCATCAAAATGAACTCAAAAAGCAATAAAAATATGATTGAGTGAAAAGAAGACGATTCGCCGCAGCTGAAAGTTAAGAAATCGTACTTTACGATTATGCGCTAAAGCTGAAGACGGAAAGAAAGAGAAAACTAAGAAATCGTAATTTATGATTCTTCAAAAGATAATTCTTCAAAAAGCGACAAAGGAGTAAAAAGTGATCATTCGTTATAGGAAATCGTCCAGTAAGAAAGTTGTGTGAAAATGAGAAATCATGATTTACGATTCTCTATAAAAAGAAGAACAATCGTAATTTACGATTGTGTAAAGCTTTTTCTGCTACTACATCTGCTACTGTTGATCACGTGAATGAAAACTATCACTGCCATGTAGTGAATTAGAAGATCTTTGAAATTAGAAGTTTGGTGAATCACGGATTGAGATGATTGATGAAGATAAGCTCTTAGGAAATCTCGGTTGCTGAAATAAAGGAGAACAATCCAAAAGCACATCTACAATTGAAAGTAAGGAAGAATAAAATTAGGAATTAGAGTTATATTAGGAATCTTTTATTAGTTTCTTTTATTAAAATTAAAAGTCTTTGTAAACCAACTCCTTATGATCTATAAATAAGAGAACCCGGTGAAAAAATAAGGGATCGAAGAATTTCAGCATCAATTGACGACTGAGGTTGGATTTTCTTTCGATCAGTAGTGTCAAATAGTTAGAGTAGATTAGATATCAAACATTTCTCAAGAGCAATTGACGACTGCTATTGGGTGCTAAAGATTAGTGCAGATATCAAACGTTTCCAGAAGCAATTGACGATTGCGGCTGAGGGGTGAAAGATATATTTACTTTGCTTTCTAGATTAGATTTTATTTGCTTTATTTACTACTTTGCAAACATCTTCAAGTTTTAATTTGAATTGACAACTCAGGTTGGAATTTGCAGAGTAGTGTAATGGTTTTTACTTTTCCATCTTCAATTTTCTAGACTTTGATTGACGCCCAGATTTTAGGAAATTGGTGATTTGATTAAATCTGTGTTAAGGAATTTTAGTTTTTGATTGACGCCCAAATTTTAAAAGACTGCAATATAGTGTAACGGTACTGTTTATTTTTATAAATATCTGATGGCTGAAGATTGGGATTGACAACCTCAATCTGAAGAAGGAGGATTAGGATTTATTTTTTGTACTTTAGATTAAGAAACCATTCTTTTATTCATATCTCTCAAGTAGTTTAGAACCTTAAAAGATAAATATAAAGTTTAAAATGGAAATATAAATAAAGTAAAACTTCTTCATTGGAACGATCCTATACTAGCTCTACAATTTCCACTATGCGCTTACAATAGGTCAAAACTTAATTAGACATGTATAGTAAGCCGGTCAAGTTTTTGGCCCCGTTGTCGGGGAAGTATTTATCTTTCTTTTTATTTCCATTTTAAAAATAACTATTTATCCTCCTCTTTTTATATTTCTTTATATTTTCAACTTTCTATGATCACTACTTAATCTTTTGTAGGTTTATTCGGAGCGACAACTCAAAGTCTCAACTTTCCCTGATCAGCGAAGCTCGAAGCTCAGATTTGTTTTCTCTCCTTGCCTTCTAAAAAAAAATTAGAAAAAGTTAAAAATCATAAACTATTTTCATTTTTGGTGCATGCACCATACTCGATCTCAAAGCTTAGACTTCTTTGAGCGTGATCAAGAAATCGAACGAACTCTCCTGTGTAATCTCACACTAAATCAAACTTTCGGAAGAGAGTTCCCAACCATGGCTAACGACTATTCAATTTGAATACACTTCAGCCCGGTTGCCTTGATCGAGCCCTCTTGTGTAGTGATACTAGAGGTAGCGGCAACACAAAATGCCGAATTCAAGTCCCACGTACTCCAGTCATTACCGACCTTTCATGGGCTTGACAGTGAAGACCCTTATCAACACCTTAGGAATTTCATAGAAATTTGCACCATGTTCCAAGCAACCAACACCAACGATGACGCCTTTAAGCTACGACTGTTCCCTTTCTCTCTCAAAGATCAGGCGAAGGCATGGCTAATTTCATTACCTGCTAGAAGTATTACAACTTGGGAAGGAATCCCGGCCAATTTCTTAAATGAATACTTCCCAATTGGTAGGACAAATCAAATTCGCCAAGCAATCCAAGACTTCGGCCAAAAGTTGGGAGAATTATTCCATGAGAGTTGGGAACGGATGAAGGACTTGTTAAGAAAATGCCCTCATCATGACGTGCCAAATTGGTCCATTGCACAAAGTTTCTATCAATGGTTCACTGAAACTAATCAGGCTGCAGTCGACGTCGTAAGCGAAGGAGCCTTTATGGCTCAAAATGGCCAGCAGTCCTGGAACTTATTTGAGAAACTGGCCGATAATTCAAAGCAAAAAGAAGCTTTGTTAAGATCCGACCCTGATGTTACCCACCACACATCGCTCGCAAGGGGTGGACTTTGCGATATCAATAAGGATAAAGTAAAGAAGGAGGATAACATGAATGCAAAGGTTGCAGCTCTTGAACAACAAATTGCAATTTTAATGTCTGTCAGACGAAGCACTGTGGAGAGACCCTTGGCAAACTATTCCAATTGCCAGGATATCACAGGAACCGAGAATCTTGTTGCGCCATCATCCCAAGAGGTGGTGGAGACCAAACAAGTAATGGCCTTCTAGAGGGGAGATTATGGGAAAACATACAACCCAATATGGAGGAACCACTCGGGATTTAACTATGGTTCCACTACTAGAGCACAACTAGCACCAACAGTTGCGCAACCTCGATTTCCCCAGATTCAAGCTTTCCACGAAAGACCACAATTGCCAGCTATACAACCCCAATTTGTCCCACAGAGCAGTGCACCTGATGCCACGGTTGTCTAAATCCTTCAGGATTTATAGCAACAGTCACATCAACATTCCAAGGATTTGCATCAGCTTGCTCAATTCTCTCAGACACTCCATTCACATAAACAGTCCATTACGAAGCTAGAAAGCCAAATTGCCTAGCTAGCCTCACAAGTGGCAAGGAGAGAGAGTGGACAGCTGCCGACATAGCCGATCAATAACCCGAGAGGCCAACTATTTTCTGGGGAGACAACCACTCCCCACGATCAGAATTGAAATCCTCTTGGGAATCGTCAAGCTACCGACCCATTCGTAGCACCTTTTGTAAAATATGTATAATCATTTCCTTTTATTTTTAGTTTGAGAAACACATTGTGACCCAAATCGCTAAGAAACGAAGGATTGCAATGTATGTTCGCTTTTCCATTTTTACAAACAAATTGTATGGATATACGATTGAACATTTTTTTTATTATTTATTAGTCAATCTTAGTGATTACGATTTGACTGATAAGAGAGTTTATAAATCGTAGCTGAAAAGTTAGAATCGATCATCGATTCTAGGTTAAAAAGTGAGGGATGACCAGTTCAGCGGGTCACCACAAAGATAGGCCTACATATTCGGGAGGGGATACGTCAACCCTATTATCAAACTTTCCATTTCTGTTTCCATCCTTTCCCTCCATTTTTCAAAAACTTAATCGTTTTTTCTTCTTAAAATTCCCTTGTATTTTCGGGTCGATTTCAGAACCCTATTTGAGTTTTGACGAGATAATTGAAAATTAGGGTTTGATAATTACTCGAAAACAAGGTAATATTTTTTTTAGCAAGGGATTCTCCAAAATTTATTTCAATTTTATACATACAAGTTGCGATTTACCAAGTAATATTTTTTTACAACTTGTAGAAAAAGAATTGCAGAATGTCGGAGACAATCGAAAAATGAGCGAGAGGAGTTGGAGAAGAGGAAGGTAACAGCTCAGACTCTTCCCCAATTAAACAACTTTTAAAGAGGGTTGTTGTCCAAAAAGCGAAATCAAAAGCAGCAGCCCACCAAAAAAGAAGGCCAAGACTTCAGGGGTGGTTATTAGAGAAACTCCTGAAGAAGCGAAAGTAACTGAAGTGATAGCTACCCCTAAAAAGGGCACAGGTACTGATAAAGGAAAAAAGGCAATGTCCTTTGAAAGAACATTGGATCGGGTCCTAGATTTAACTAAACACCATCTGGTGGGATCCGAGGTTGCTGTAGATGTCACTTTTGTGGAGCATTTCGAAATTAGCATAGGAGCTATAAAATAGTTTTGGGATGCAGGACTCCACTACTTTTTAGAGCCCGGGGTTACACAAGTCTACTTGAGGCTAGTAAAATTGTTTCATACTACTATGGTTAATTGCAGGAAGGGTTCACTACCGATTTTGTCTACAACCATTGATGGGTTCCCAATTTTAATAACAAAAGTAATGGTTGCAGGAGTGTTGAATGCACCCTTAGAAAGACCTAAAGTATCCTTTGACATGCCGGAAGCAAATGTACTTAGAGAACCACTCGAGACCCTTCCGGATTTCGTTCAAATGGCCACAGAAATACTAGGTAAACCCCCAAAAGATAAATCAATTTTCTTGTGAAAGGATTTGGAAGAACAGAGTTTATCCCTTCATTTCCTCGATGTTTTAATCAATAAGACCATCCATCCTATGGGTCACGGAACTCAACGAAGAGCCCTTTTTCTTAAAGCCTTATATCTTATGGCTAATCGCTACTGGTTTGATGTTCTTTATTACCTTCTGGAGGTAATGAACACCGAGAGAGAGAAATTAAGTCTAAAGAAGTATCAAACAAACAAACAAACTATATCTTCCCTTGGGAGGTTTGATTACAAATTTGTTGACAAATATGGGATATAAAATTGATCCAAAAGAGATGAGAACCTCATAGCTAATGCTTATCGAAGAACTTTATGTGCCACAAACAAAAAGAAAGTCCCCTTTTCAGCACAGACAGAGGAGGTCCCATCTGTACCGGAGACCATCCAAGTTCCCAAAGAACCCGAAGAGCCCACCACAAGGCTCTTAACCGGTGTTTTAGTCCAACAAGAAGCAACTACAGAAGAGGTAGTGAGTACTTTTACTCAACCTCATGAGTGCACAGAAATTGGCTCTCAAGTATTAGACAAGGTAGCTGAGCAAGAACTTTTGGTAGCACGAGAACCTACCACAGATCAAGCTAGTCTATATGACTCAGCTCTGGATTCACCAACAGGGCTTGCCATGCTCCATCAAATTGAACCAACGTCCACCAAAGAAGAACTGGTGAATCCAATTAGCGAAGATGAAGGAGGAAATCTTGCACTAGTAGAACAACAGGATATTACAGTGGCTACTTCTAGCCAAGTCCCTGTTAGTCTTCAACCGATCGCTCCACCAGAAATGTTATCAATTCAATAACCTGTGTCTCAAGCACTAGGAGCAAGCCAAGGAACTGAAGCCCCACTCCATGTTAATCCTATAACCAACATCACAGTACCTACAATCCCAGCACGAGAGCAGACTCAGATATCCCAAGCTACAGGTACAAGACTACATCTCAAAGCCACAAGGAGACCCTATCTGCCTTTCTTTGAAACCTTTTAACCCAAAGCCCCATTACAAGCCGGAGAAAAGACCTTTGTGATTTATGATTTGTAAAAGTGTGAGTCTAGTAGAGATGTATGAAAAAGATACTATGAATGAGCAAAAATCATATGATCAAAATTGATTATCCATTTCATGAGATTTACCGTCTTAGTTGATTGTCCTTTGAAAATTATCATACATATCATAGTGAGAGAACCAAAAATTTTGATATTTTTTTTTAGAGTATGCCAATAGTGAGAGTTTGGTGAAAATGTTTTCTAAATCTGTAGTTTAGAAATATCTATGATGAATAAAATTTTCACTGATATGCACACACTTCACGCTGTATAGAATTGAAATTGCGGAGTTTTGATCTAGGATAATTACCGTGATTGAGAGTAAAGGTGAAGGATTTGGAATTTTTGAAAATCATAACAAACATATGATGATTAATTTAATTAGTAGTATAAATTTTATTTCTGAAAACTATTTTGAAAAATCCAAAAATATTTGAAGTTTGTAGGTAACTTCACTAAAAACCTTCAGGAAAATATAACTCCTCCACTAGGGATCACCTAGGGGTTTAAAGGCTTGTTGCATATGCTAAATGCAATCGTGCTCCCTATGAAAGTGGCATTTAAATTCATAGTTTTAGAAATTTTTTGTTTCCTTGTTTGCTAGGGACTACCAAAGCTTAAGTTTGGGGCTGTGATCAGTCACAAAATTTATCATTTTATCACCCTTAACTTAGTGATGCTAGGACTTAGTTTGCTACTAAAAAGTTAACGATATACAGATATTAAGAAAAAATAGTAAAAGAGAGCCACAGTGTTAATATTCATCAAAATGAACACAAAAAGTAGTAAAAAGATGATTGAGCAAAAAGAAGATTCGGTGCTGTTGAAAGTCAAGAAATCATACTTTATGATTGTACGCTAAAGCTGAAGATGGAAAGAAAGAGAAAATTAAGAAATCATAATTTATGATTCTTCAAATAATGATTCTTCAGAAAGTGACAAAGGAGTAATAAAAGAAAAGAGATCGTTCGTTATAGGAAATCGTCCAGTAAAAAAGCTGTGTGAAAATGAGAAATCGTGATTTACGATTCTCTAGAAAAAGAATAATTGTAATTTACGATTGTGTAAAGTATTTTCCCCTGCTACATTTGTTGCTGCTAATCACGTGAATAAAAACTATCACTGCCATGCACTGAATTAGAAGATCTTGGAAATTAGAAGTTTGGTGAATCACAGATCTGAGAAGATTAATGAAGATAAGCTCTTAGGAAATCTTGGTTGGTGAAATAAAGGAGAACAATCCAGAAGCACATCGATAGTTGAAAGCGAGGAAGAATAAAATTAGGAATTACAGTTATATTAGCAATCTTTTATTAGTTTATTTTATTAAAATTAGAAGTCTTTGTAAACCTACTCCTTATGATCTATAAATAAGAGAGCTCGGTGTAGGAATAAGGGATCGAAGAATTTCAGCATCAATTGACGACTGAGGTTGGATTTTTTTCTGATCAGTAGTGTAAAATAGTTAGAGTAGATTAGATATCAAAGGTTTCTCAAGAGAAATTGATGACTGCTATTGGGTGTTGACAATTAGTTTAGGTATCCTAGTTTCTTAGAAGCAATTGATGACTATGGCTGAGGGGTGAAAGATATATTTACTTTGCTTTCTAGATTAGATTTTATTTGCTTTATTAACTGCTTTGTAAACATCTTTAAGTTTTAATTTGAATTGACGACTCAGGTTGAAATTTGCAGATTAGTGTAACGGTTTTTACTTTTTCATCTTCAATTTTCTAGAATTTGATTGACGCCTAGATTTTAGGAAATTGTTAATAAGATTAAATCTGTGTTAAGGAATTTTAGTTATTGATTGACACCCAAATTCTAGAAAACTGCAATATGGTGTAACGGTACTATTTATTTTTATAAATATCGGATGGCTGAAGATTGGGATTGACGACCTAAATCTGAAGGAGGATTAGGATTTATTTTATGCACTTTAGATTAAGAAACCATTCTTTTATTCATATTTCTCAAGTAGTTTAGAACCTTAAAAGATAAATATAAACTTTAAAATAAAAATATAAATAAGATAAAACTTCTTCATGGGAATGATCCTATACTAGCTCTATAATTTCCATTGTGTGCCCGCAATAGGTTAAGACTTAATTAGACATACATAGTAAGCTGGTCAAGTACATCCGATTAAAATTTCAAAACTTGCATAACCAGTTCTAATAGTTCTTTTGTAGTCACTGCGTCATCCAAAGAGGAGGGGGCACTAATCGCGAATCTCGGATTCGCGCTCCCATGTCGCTTCGGCAGTGGAGTGGTTATGCCATTGCACTAGGACAAGAGGGATGCGCTTTTCCTCAACACTTGATCTTTACGATCCAATATCTTGATGGGCTCTTCGGGCAATGTTAAGTCTTTTTGGACTTCGATCGGTGAGTAGTCTAATATGTGTGTCAGGTTGTGTACGTACTTGCATAACATCGACAAGTGAAAGACATCATGTACGCTTGACAATTGTGGGGCAAGGTGAGTCGATAGGCGACTTCGCCAACACGGCCCAAGATTTGAAATGGTCCGATGTAGCGAGGACTTAATTTTCCATGCTTTCCCAAGCACATGACCCCTTTAGTTGGCAAGATTTTAGGAATGCGTGATCCCCCACCTGAAAGTTGACATTGGTTCTCCTGAGATCAGCATAACTTTTATGCCGACTTTGAGCAACCTTTAACCGTTCACGAATGACTCGAACAGTCTCATTCGTACTTTCGATTAACTCCGGTCCCAACAACACACGCTCTCTGACTACTCCTCACTGAAGTGAAGATTTACATCGGCATCTGTAGAGTGCCTCGAACGAAGCCATACCGATTCTTGCTTGAAAACTATTGTTGTATGCGAATTCGATCAAGGGCAAGTGTTTGTCCCATGATCCTTGGAAATCAAGCATACAGGCTCTCAATATATCTTCGATGATTTGATTCACCCTCTCTATTTGCCCATTACTTTGGGGGTGGAATGCTGAGCTAAATTCTAACTTGGAACCCATTCCCTCTTGGAATCTCTACCAAAATTGAGATGTGTAGAGTGGATCTCGGTCTAATACAATACTAGAGGGTATGCCGTGCAATCGAATTACCTCCCTTAAATAAATTTTTGCAAGTTTAGCAGCTCTATACCTTGTGCTGTAAGGTAGGAAGTGAGCTGATTTGGTTAAACGGTTGACAATCACCCAATTGCATTGTAACTCTTCTGTGTTCTTGGCAGCCCAAGTATAAAGTCCACGGATATGTTCTCCCATTTCCACTCGGGAATCGGTAGTGGTTGCAGTAGGCCTGCCAGGTGTCGATGGTCGACCTTGACTTGTTGGCATACGAAACACTTTTCAACGTGCTCTACGATATCTCTCTTCATTCCTTTCCACCAAAAATTCTTTTTAAGATATTGGTACATTTTGGTGTTGTCGGGATGTATGGTGTACATAGAATTATGGGCTTCTTCTAACACTTCACGCCTCAGCCATCATCAATCGGTACACTTACCCGTCCCCTGAACGTCAAGGACCCGTCGTCCTTTATCAAGAAATCTGGGTGAATTCCATTGAGCACTCCCTGTTTGATCGCCATGAGTTCTTGTGCGACCATGGATCCTCTCGAACCCGTCATGGTGATGCGCCTGCTATGAATGAAAATGTAGAGTCGCCACCCGAAGCTTTTGGTGACCCGAGAAACCTTCAAATCGATATTTTGAGCACCGAAGTGCTAAATATGACTCTGATTTACCGGTCTTTGCCAAAGGCTCTAGGGTAGGGGCTTCGGCTATCGATCGGGAAGGGTTTAGGCACCCGATCAACCCGCACATAGCGGTCTCTATCTATGGCCAAAAATAAAAATAAAAGGGCGGAATTTTCCCTTGCTCGAAGGCAATACGGTCCTATAAAGCTTTGAGCCAAACCGAAATTTCGGTGGCGTAAAGGCTTGAATCCTTGGACGGAGGAGACACCAAGAAGGTAGAGGAAGAGAGGGGTGAGCTGGAGCTCACGGGCCCTTGTTGCATTGTGGAAGTCCTTCGCTTTAGCGTGCTTCCGATGGCTTAAATGGAGTGAAAATGGGTTCTAATGCTAGGATTCAATAAAATAGGAAGTGTAGGGTGAGGCCAAAGGCTAGACTTTGGATAAAGGGAGTGATCTAATGGTTGAAATGGAGTGGAATAGGTGATCTAAGCGTGCTGGAATTCTGAAAAATAAATAGCATTTTCTCTCACTAGGGTTCTCTCTCTTAAGCTCTCTAATCTTTCAACCAAATTTTCAACCCTTTAGGAAGAGGGGGGCCTCTCTATTTTTAGAGAAGAGGTGGGTTAGGGGCTTACTTAAGAGCTAATTGGTTTAGCAATTAGGTAATCCCCTATGTAAGGTTTTCTAGGTTTTCAAGGTCCTAGGGTTTTGGAAAACTGATTTTAATGGCTGATGATGGGGTGAGACCATGGGTGACTTAAGGGTTGCCAATAAGCTCAAAGGGGGTGCAACCAACCTCAAGACACCCACCCAAACCAAGGGGAGGGTCAAATGGTCAAACCAGATGAAGGAATTTCGGGCAACTGATGACAGTTACTGTAGCTAAGCTGGGTGTATATATTATATACGCCAAATTTATGCACAGTGATTTCCACGAAAAACAGGGGAGCTTTGGGAAGATGAAGCCCGTGGTGGGTCCCACCTATACTGGGCGTATATATTATATACGCCCAGCCAAATTTGGCCCAAAAATGTTAGGCATATATAATATATACGCCAGACCAAACTGGGGCCAAATTGGCTGGGCGTATGTAATATACACGCCTGAGCAAAAGGTTGTCATTTTATGTGGGACTTCAATCGGCCATAACTTTTGAACCGTAGCTCCAAATTGGGTGATCGTTGGCTTGTTGGAAAGATGGATAAGTCCTCTTTCCAATGGTATATGGCTCATCCATGGTAGTGGTCTGTATAAAAAATTGTAGCTCCTCTCCCATCAACTACTCAAAAGGGTTTAAGTTAGGTCTGGGAAGGGAATCTAGGGTTTAGGGGTGATCTCTAAGGGTTGGGGAATGGTTCTAAAGGGTTCAGGGGTGCCATCGGAAGCACAAAGATACATCTCTCTCGGAGTACAGATTGATCGGGCCTTGGGCCGAATTTGGGTGTCTACAGATGCCCCTCTTTGGTATTCGATCACTAATGATCGGATGCCAAAGACAAGAGACATCCGAAGAGGTCCAAGGCACGTTTGATGGGTCCGCCTGGTTCAACTTAATTCTCAAATATTCATGGTGATGGTGAGTGTACGTAAGCCCTCTCATTTCGGGATATCGTCCGTACCTCAAAGCTAACAGTCCCCAAGCGCATTGCGACATTACTGGGCATAACTGCGATGATAACAAAAAGTGTAAGCCCGCTAGCCGGGATATCGTCCACTTCCCGAGGGAAATTATAGATTGGTGATGTTGAGTATTAATATGAACCAGACAGTTTCATGAAACAGGATGATAGATCTATGCCTCAGAGTCGATGCGAAGCACACAAAGCGAAGGCCTAAACAATGTGTCCAATCCTATGGGGTAATGCATTGATTGGCATTGTGCCATTCTCCTTACCTAGGTAAGGTTCAATGTTTCTGGGCGAACCCATCAACCTCGAGGTTGCTTTAGCATGATTTACTTGAGTGAAGCGAATATTGATGTCGCAACACTTCTTGGGAATGCATGCCCATTTTCAGAGTAATTTTTTGTGTTTTTTTTTTGAATTTTCTTTTGGTTCGAGGCCTCTAAGCGAAGCTCAAGGACCTCTGGCAATTTTATTCTTGCACAACTCTTTAAGTGGATCAAATGTCAGTTGATACGCTTTAAGAATGCGTGCACGCTACCGAGGATGGGTACATTGGGGATGTGCTCGTTCTGGTGGCGAGGTGCTCCTGATTCACATGAACCGGAGTGCCTTAACTCGAGACAAAGCTAAAAAAGAGCGGGCTAGAACCACACATCCATCGAAAGAGATGGTCAATTCTAGCCTCCGTCCCTAATGAAATTACATCTTACTAACTATGCACAGACAGACACCCATCAGGAGCGATAAGCAGCAAATAGGCGCGAATGGAAGCCTCGACCCTAAGGTACAATTTAGGAGGACAAACGACCATCCTGCGGATACCCAGACGCAAGTGCATACATTCAACAGGGACACCGTGCCTATACAGGTTTTAAGCCTGTGTAAAAGAAAATAAAAGGGAATGAGCCCTTCGGTCTGTATGTTTGCACATAGTTTGGTTGGTAGTAATTTCATTTTTGGCGGGTCAGTTTCAACTGACAATAGACTTTTCAAATGGTTTGAAGTCGGGTGCACCCTTGGTCAATCATGGATCAGAGGGTGGATGACTAGAGAGAATGCTTGGAAGGTGGGGTCAACCTACTCAGGATTTTTACTTTATAATAAAAGGTCGTTATTTCCTCTCTTTTTTCCTTTTTCTTTTTTCTTCTTTCATGTCAGTTCGAGACTCTAAGCATGCTCAAACTGCTTTTATTTCTGCACGTATCCTTAGGCGAATCAACTTGTCATGTTGATATACCTTAAGGACGTGTGCATTCCGGTGATGGGTCCTTGGTTTGCCTGCTGGATCAGGCCTCGACTTCTGCTGGGGAAGATCTTGGGCTAGGTATATGCTCCCAGGAGTGACCGGTGATGGATGAAGTTCATTTGCCTACCGGATCAGGTATTGGGTGTCCCTGTGTAAAACGGGGCTCGAGAACTTTTGGGTGAACGCGATCATTCCGAATTGATTTAACACAGTTCTCGGAGTGGTGCAAATGGTCATTGCGACACTCTTTTGAGAACTAGTGTCATTTTCAGCAATTCTCTTTCTTCTTTTTTTGTTTTTTTTGTTTTGGATCTTATGATTTCATGGAGCATTTGGCGGGTGGTTACAGATCTAGATCTGTTTATTGTGGCATGGTTCATTTGGGCCAGTCGAAGAGAGCTTGAAGGCCCGTTTGGGAATGCATGCACCATCACTTGACGATATGCGGGCTTCTAAGGGGGACCGGGCCGTGGTCCATAGCATGCAAGGGGATCCGTCGGGCCTCAAAGTCAAAAAATGGCCGGGTAATTTTAAAAAAACTGCCATTTTTGGTCGGGGGCACTCTTTTCGATTGTCCGCTCTCGAGATTGTGAGGGTATCACGCTTCTGGGGTTGACAGGTAGCACATTCTATTTCCCATCTCGAGTGCTTCGTCAATCCGGATACGACCAACATGTGTCGTGTATCGTAATGCCACCTTTGTGTTCTCTGATATTCTCTCGGGGTTCTCTTATCGATCTTGACCGCATAGCCGCCCTCTGGGAGACCCTCCAATAGGCGCACATGTGCAACTTAGTTCAGGGGGCGTCGTCTCTCCTAATTACGAGGTTTGGCTGGCATCTGAGGAATTACCTGCCCTTGGCCTAGTTTCGGTAGACATGATAGAGACGGGGCCTTGGCCATATAAGGAAATGATTCTCCGAACTAGGATCGAGTCTCTTTCTGTAGAGAGGCTGGCTTTGATCGAGGCTTTGGAGAAAGAAAGGGTCAGAGTCGAGATGGCAGAGGTAAGAGCTGCTGCGGCCGAGAGTGAGGTTCTTCGGTTGACTAGGCTTTTGACTGAGTCTCGCAGTACAGTCGACGCTTCGCGAAGACGACAGAAGAGTCTTCATAGTAGGTGGATGTCTGATCGAAATGCTCGTGAGGACTCTCTTCTTGCAGCGATCAGTGCTTTGAAGCATGCTCCCTGCCCTTGACCTGTTCCTGCACATACCATAGATCATATACACGGAGGGGAGGAATGCCCCATAACAGAGATCTCTTTTTGGGTTCCTTTTTTTTTTTTTTTTTTTTTTTGCTATATATATACATATATATTTTTTTGGTTTTTACTTGTAAAGAAGGCAGCAAAATAGAAAGTGTGTCATGTCGTTATCTTTTTGGGACGTGACACTCCGCACGTAATACTGTAAGAAAATGGAATGAAATCTATTCATACATATATTTTTCATTTTTTGACTTTTTCTTTCATTTGTCTCGCAACGTAAGGCTTTTCAGGGAAAAGGAAAATCTATCATCTCTTTTTTCGAAATTTTCTCCTACTGTGTAGTGCTTTTGATGGAAAAGGAAAATCTATTTTTTGAAATTTTCTCCTCCACAGTGTGGGGCTTTTTATGGAAAAGGAGAATCTATTTATCTTTTTTGAAATTTTCTCCTCCACAGTGTGGGGCTTTTTATGGAAAAGGAAAATCTATTATCTTTTTTTGAAATTTTCTCCTCCACAGTGTGGAGCTTTTTATGGGAAAGGAAAATCTATTATCTTTTTTAAAATTTTCTCCTCCACAGTGTGGGGCTTTTTATGGGAAAGGAAAATCTATTATCGTTTTTAAAAATTTGGGATCCTTTTGCAATGTCGGTAATTACGAGGGCAAACCATTGAGTCCCCCCTTTTTTTGGAGCATGGCCGAACCCTGTTCATGAGGTACAGGTTTTTCCTTTAAACATGGGAAGGTCAGCTTCCCTGAGATTGGTCTAGTCTTCTGTCTTTCCCTTTGGTCATGCATCAGACGTCGCAGTAGAGACGACATACTTGATCGGGATCCGATCTAATTTTTAACATGAGTGGCCCATCAAAGGGGAGAAAGGGGCTCAAGCGGTTCAAACTAAAATGGGCGGGCTAGAACAGGTCTTCTCCTAATCTCTCTCCTCTTGACATTTTTGCTTATAGCGCCCAAGACGGGTTTTCGCTATGCCCGTCATCCCTGCTTTTACCCGTAGCGCCCTTTCGGGTTTTTACCACGTTCATCTTGCTTTGAACTCAAATTAACTCTTTTTTTTTCTCTTTTTTTTTTTCTTTTTTTTCTTCTTTTTTTTCCTTCTTTTTTTTCTTCTTTTTTTTCTTTCTTTTTCCTCTTTTTTTTTTTCTAGAACCAGGTGGCCATGACATGGACGTCGATTCCATCATAGCCGGCTGAATGAAGTTCTATGTGGTTTGTTAACTCAGCTTGTTCTGATGCGATATATGCTATGACCGCTTGTGGACCTTAAAGAGGGCTTTCTTCCGAGTTGTAATGTGGCCAAGGTTCAAACGGGTTGTGTTTTTCTGGGGATTTGGATCTAAGTTTTGAGTGAATTCTAGATTCGGTGACTCCTCTTTCTTTCCAAAGGCTTTTTTATGGTACATGCCCCAGTCATTTCTCTTTTTCTTTTTTTATTCTTGGTCCCCCCCTTTTTTTGGGGGGGTTTTGCTTTCTTCTTCTTCTCTCTTTTTCTTTTTTGGTTTGGATTTTTCCTCTCTTCTCTTTTCTCTTTTTCTGGAATTTTGGGAGGGATATATGAAAGAAATGGTTATTGGCCCGACGTGTGTAGCAAAAAGGGTGAAGGTTTTCAGGGAATATTTCTTTTGGGCTACTTATCTTTGAAATGATGGCCTCTTCTATGGGGTCCTTAAGCGGTCACGCATCTACTTTTATCAAAACTTACCTTGTCTCAAGACATATGAGTAGAACCTGCGGAGGTATCCAGCGTTGATGGGCTCAGGAAAGTGGTCTCCGTCCTTAGTGGCAAGGCGAACGGCGTATCCTGGGAAAACCTCTCGGACGACGTAGGGTCCTTCCTAATTTGGCTTAAACTTCCCTCTCGGATCGGCGTGGAGAGACGGGAAAATTTTCTTCAGCACAGTGTCTCCTACCTTCAGATCTCGACTGCGGACACGCTTATTGTAAGCACGTGCAATTCTTCTCTGATAGATCTGGGTGTGGCACAAGGCTAGGAGCCTCTTCTCGTCAATTAAATCAAACTGCTCAAAACGGGCTCTTTCCTTCTCGGCCTAAGGTAGATGGGATTCCAAAAGGATACGGAGTGACGGTACTTCGACCTCAACGGGTAGCACGGCCTCGGTTCCGTACATAAGGGAGAATGGCGTTGCCCCTGTAGCAGTATGGATAGACGTTCTATAGGCCCAAAGTGCGAAGGGTAACTGCTCACTCCAATCTCTGTAAGTGACTACCATCTTCTCAAGGATGCGGATCAAAGTTTTGTTGGCTGCTTCCATAGCTCCATTCGTCTGCGGCCTGTATGGGGATGATCGATGATGCTTGATATGGAATTGCTCAGACAAGGCCCGGACACTCCTATTGGCGAAATTAGTGCCATTATCAGTGATGATATCTTTGGGTACGTTGAATCTGCAAATGATGTTGTTCTTGATGAACTTCTCAACATGACTAGCCTTAATGCTCGTGTAGGAGGATGCCTCTACCCACTTCATAAAGCACTCTACCGCGACGAGGATGAACTGATGTCCGTTGGAAGCCTTAGGATTGATTTTGCCGATGACGTCGAGAACCCAGGTGGCAAACAACCAAGGAGTGGCCATGCTGTGTAGATCAATGGCTGGAGCATGTATTAGACTGGAGTGCTCTTGGCATTTGTAGCACTTCTGCACGTGTTTGCAGCAATCGGTCTCCAATGTGGTCCAAAAGTATCCTTGCCTTAGAATTTTCTTAGCAAGCATGTGTCCACTGACGTGTGCCCCGCAAACTCCTTCATGGATCTCCTTCATGATCTCACCCGCTTCTTTCTGGGTTAGGCATTGGAGCAGAATATTGTCGTGAGATCATCGGTACAGGAGATCGCCGCAGATGACGTAGTTCATTGCCAATTGTTGGATGGTGCATCTATCTACCTTCGATGTTCCTTCCAAGATAGTTCGGGTCTCGAGAAAATTCTTGATGTCTGAGAACTAGGGTGGTTCATCATCTACCTCTGTAGGTCCCTCGATTAGGTGACAGAAAGCCGGTTCGTTCCTCTGCTCTATCATGATCGGCCTCATCACAACTCTGTATGGAATCTCAACCATAGAGGCTAGGGTAGCCAGGGTGTCAGCAAATCGATTCCTTGCTTGTGGTACATAGGAGAAGGTGACCTCTTTAAAGCAGACTATTAGATCCTCCAGACGTTCATGGTATGGGATCAGTTTCTCATCCTTGGTCTTCCAATCTCATTTGGTCCGGCATATAATTAACTGTGAATCTCCAAAGACCCTAAGGTGAGTTATATTCAGATCAAGAGTCAGAACTTTGTAAACCCCCTCATACTCGGCCATATTGTTGGTGCATGGGAAGTTCAAATTGATTGAGATGGGTACATGTGATCCTCTTGGCGAGATAAAAATGGCGCCAACTCCTTGGCCTTCAACATGCGATGCTCCGTCAAAGTGCATTATCCAGGACTCCTTTGTTTCCTCAGTATCCTCGTCAGTCATGAACAGAATGTCCTCATCGGGGAATTCAGTCCTTAGAGGCTCATAGTCCGGCAGAGGGTTCTCAGCAAGATGATCAGCGAGTGCCTGCCCCTTAATGGACTTTTGGGTGACATAGGTAATGTCAAATTCGGATTGGAGTAGTTGCCATCGTGCAGTTCGACCAGTGAGAGCAGGTTTGTCGAATAGGTACTTCAACGGATCCATCTGTGCTAGAAGTAGAATGGCTTGGGATAACAGGTAGTGTCGAAGTCTTTGAGTAGCCCAAACGAGTGCCATGCATGCTTTTTCCAGATGAGAGTAGCGCGTCTCATAGTCAGTGAACTTCTTACCTAGGTAATAGATGGCCTGCTCTCTTCTTCCTGTCTCAACATGCTGTCCTAACACACAGCCCATGGAAAACTCTGTCATGGATAGGTACATTATCAGGGGTCTATCAGGTACAGGCGGCACCAATACCGGAGGATTTAGGAGCTAACCTTTAATCTTATCAAATGCAGCTTGGCAGTCATCATTCCACTCAACTGGTGAGTCCTTTCTTAGTAGCTTGAAGATTGGTGCACACATCGGAGTTAACTGTGCAATGAACCGGCTGATGTACTGGATTCTGCCTAAGAAGCCTCTGACTTCCTTCTCTGTAGATGATGATGGCATTTTCGTGATGGCCTTGATCTTGGTCGGGTCGACCTCGATGCCTCTCCTACTGACGATGAACCCTAATAGTTTTCCTGGCATAGCACCAAATGCACACTTTTGTGGATTCAGACGTAGTCGGTACTTCCTTAGTCTTTTGAACAGCTTCTAAAGGTTTACCAGATGGTCGCTTCGCTCTGGTGATTTAGCTATCATGTCGTCTACATACACTTCAATCTCTCTGTGCATCATGTCGTGAAATAGTGCAGTCATAGCTCTCTGGTACGTTGCACCAACATTCTTCAGCCCAAATGGCATGACTCGATAGCAAAAGGTTCCCCAGGGGGTAATAAACGCTGTCTTCTCGCGATCAACCTCTACCATTTTAATCTGATTGTAGCTCGAGAACCCATCCATAAATGAGAGCATTCCATGCTTAGCAGTGTTATCAACCAAGATATCGATGTGGGGTAATGGAAAGTCATCCTTAGGGCTTGCCTTGTTGAGATTTCGAAAATCAATGCACATTCGAACCTTTTCATCCTTCGGTACGGGGACGATATTGGCCAGCCACTGGGGGTATTTGGATACCATGAGGAAACCTACATCATACTGCTTAATGACCTCGTCCTTTACCTTCAACATCTACTCTGGTAGGAGACGTCTCAGCTTCTATTCAATCGGCTTGCAATCAGGGTAGAGTGGCAACTCATGCTCAACCAGATCGGTATTCAAACCAGGCATGTCTTCATACGACCATGCGAAGACGTCTAGGTATGACCGAAGGAAGTCTATCATACTTGTTGTTGCCTAACATGTGCCTGATTTATGTGTGTTTTGAATGACGAATTAATGAATATTAAGTTACATAATTTTAAATTATGAAAGAGATATCAGCACATTGAGGGCTAACAATAGCCTGCAAGATCAGGGCCAATTGTAGCAAGTTTTAAAAGTAAGTATATTAAAGATCGTCCACAGAGAATTTGTCTGAAATATGAGATAGACCTCCAGATCTGTGCTACCAGATCTGGCTCTATAATTATCTAGAAAGCAGATAAAAAGAGAGTGTTGGGTTTTGTCACGTTTAACTAAAAGCAAATAAAGAAAAGAACTAACTAACTGATCCAGATCCAAGTTGGGGAAGTGATTAAAATAAATCAAATGGAGAAATAATAACTTTCTGTGATTTCGCCTTTGAATTTTAATGGAGAATCAGCAACTAAGAGTTGATTCAATCTTCATCGGCTACCAAAGACAGATGTAAGAGAAATAAATCTGAATTAAGGAAGGGTTTAGACTTATAGTTATGATCCTCTCACTTAAATGGTCACGGATCATCCAATAGTTGTTGACCTATCCTCAATTCGTAACATGAACATCCATGCAAGTCTTTATCGAACTAGGTTACCAACGCTAATTAAATGCAGAGTAATGAATCAAGGAAATTGCATGCAAAGTAGTGAATCTAAAGGAGTCTAATGCACTAAGGTGATCAATAAGAACCCTTGACATGAATCCAATGGAGAAACACAGTTCTGACAACCTTTAAATTCAATCTTACAATTACTGAACGGCTAGCCCTCGGACTTGCGGTCTTGAATCCAATCTCCTTGGAGTTACAAATAGCTCTCGAAACTCTCAAAAGCAAATACAAAAGAAGCTATTGAGTGCAGACAAGCTATCTCGACCGGAAAGCGGGAAATAGAAATGAACTCAAAATCTGGATGCCACAATTGGGCAAATGTCTTCTCTATTTATAGCTTTCCTTGATCACCTGCAGGCTGAATTGACCAATCGAAGTGTTCAGATCTGGATTGCCCAATGGCGATTGAGCACGGGGATCGGATCTGTCGCCAATGAAAATGCTCGATGCTGGTTCACCAATCAGCGCTAGAAGCATCAATTATTATGGAATTCAAAAATCTGTTTGAGCTTCTAGAAGTTCACGCCAAGTGATTTCATCTTTGAGCTCACATGGGTTGGAATATGCTTTTGGATCTTGATTGGAATCTTCGAAATGTCCTTCATTAAATGCATTGGGGCGCGTCAAGAGATTCTTGAAATGCCCTTTAAACAAGTGTAATTCCCGAATGTCCTTTCGTAGAGTTTAAGTGCCTTTTCGCAAAGTGTTTTGGCTCGAAGTTCTTTTCGCAGCAATTTGGCTTCGAAAGTCTTTTCGCAAAGGACTTCTCCCCGGATCTTCTATTCGAAAAGGAAATTTCAACTATTCGAGCAGAACATGGTTCTTTTCGAGTAGTTCATTCTGACTCGAATCAATTCGAAGAACTTTGACCTTTTCGAAAAGTACTTTTTACTTTGCGATTTGAACTTTTAACTTGATTTCTTCTTTGAATGGATCCTTCTTCTTCTTGGTCTTTTCTTGCTCTTTTAGGACCTTTTAGCCATTCTTTGAGGCTATTTCTTCACTCCCTCTTTGAGCTTGACATGAGTTGTACTTTTGATCATTTTAGGATGCTTTTGGGACTTGGACACAGTCTAATTGGTTAGGCTGTAAAATGCACACTAAAGCACTTATTTAGTCTTCTCAAGGGTCTTTCAAAGCTCATGTTTAGGGGTGAAAATGGTATTTTCACTACTTACACACCCCAAACCTAAGCTTTGCTAGTCCACGAGCAAAGAAACATAAAAAACAAAGTAAAGAGCCACTTTTGTAGGAAGCACAGTGCATTTAGCATATGCAACAAGCCTTTTCAACCCCTAGGTGGTCCCTAGAGGAGGAGTGAAGTCTCCCTGAGGGTTTTCAAGTGAAGGTACCCACAAACTTCTCCATGAAACAGCTTAACATCAGGCAAAATTATCAAATGAGCAATCAAGGAGCGGATTAGTTACTCTTGAATCAATGATGAAACAGAAAATTTGATTATTGTTTGCACAGAATTTAAACATTTTAAGAACCTCATGAATGTTTCAATATTTCCAATCCGTGAGCAGCCATAGAAAATTGTACAAATGTGCCAAGAAGTGAGCTCATCATCTGAATAAAAATTAGGTTGTAAGTCATACTTATTATGCTCAAGTTCCAACCCAAACACTCACTATACTCTCATCGTGTTTTTGTTGAGGGGTTCATTTTCACTCAAGCTCAAGAGCGATTACATCTCCCAAATGGATCTAAGCATGAGCATAGGCATGATTCTTAGGCAATGGCATCATTGACATCTCCTCACCATAGATTGGGTCACTTCTTATCTCCACATGATGACTCACTCAACTTTGGATCACAAGGGCTTTTAATCTAGGTTTGTTTGTATGGCTTATGGGTGAAGTTTCAAGGAAAGGCGCGGTTTGAGCAGGGGTTTGAATTTGAGAACTCGGGAAGTGCGGGAGATGGTTCATGACTCCACCTTTTGAGTTTAGCTTCTTTCTTTTGAGATTCTCACATTCACGGTGATCAGTTCTTTCTTTGATCTTGCATTTTTTCATCATAAGGTCCCTTTTGCCTTTTTGCTTGCAACTTTTCACATTGTTTGTCTCTTCCTTTCTCGTCACCATATTGCCTGTTTTGAGGTATTTTCTCTTCATTTTCTTGATGTTGCCCGGAAATGGTCCATCTTGATTCTTTCTCCTTTACCTCCTGAATTCTCGAGTGAGGGAAGGCTGAATTAGTTCCATAGGTTCGGTGCAAGTACTTTTGGGTATTTTTGATGAAGAATTGTAGGATTCTGACTCAAATGGGGTACAAACAGCAGAATTTTCTTGGTTGGTTACTGTTAGGTTCAAGGCCGAAGGCCTTGATCTTTCCTCAGTTCATGAGTCTACTTGTTTTAATTTGGAGTTTCCTAACTTCTAGTGGATCTAATGCCTCACCAATCCTTTGAATCGAGAAAAAATTGCCTCAGTCACTCTTCAATGAGATGGAAAATATATGGGCTCAATTCTCACCTTTGGTTATGGTTTTCCTTGAGCTTTTAAGTATGTCTTTACCTTTTCTCTTTCCCATGACTTGCTAAATCGATACGATGGGTTTTCATGGTGCTAACATCATGGAAATGTAGAATATTGAAAGGTTTATGATGTCTAAATTTTGCAAAGAAATTTTAAACTTCCTAATTGTCATGATTCTTAAGTAAAATAATTCATTTCGACATTACTTAGGTGATTCTCGTTGTCCTTAGGTTAACTATTCCTTCAGACTGCACACACACCCCAAACCTATGAGGAGCAAAGTGTCCTCACCGGTTCAAAGGTGGTGGCATAGTCACAGTTATTAGGGGAAAACAACGAGAAAAAATAATAGCAAGGAATTGCAGAAAGCAAATTGCATGAACCAGAAATTTGATGAGAAAATAAAAGGAAAAGAGGGAGGAAAGGGAGTAAGGGTGAGGGGTTTATTTTGTCTTTTTTAGTAGGGGACTAAAGTGGGTGCAGTGGGAGGGAGGGTAAGAGAGGGTCAGTTTGGGTAGCTATCTCGGCCGGAAGGGGAGGTAAGGCTACGAGTTCGTGTGGTTTGGGTAGCACATGGGTGGTAGTGGAGAGGAAGCACTAGGACTTGGTCTGTTTGGGTTGCTTGTGAGGCAACATGGAGGCGAAGTCTGGGGTGGGTGGTAAGGTGCGATTAGGGCTTGGATGAGCTCCAATGTGGAAGGGTGTGGGGTGGAAGGTGTGGGGAATAGGGTACCAGTGTAGTGGCTGGTAGAATGGGTGCAGCAGTGGTGCAGCTAGAGAGCTGGTCACCACAGAAATGGTTCTTGTAAAATGGCAGTGAGGTGCAATGGTGGAGGCTCCATAGCAGTTTAAACCTGCAGCAGGTATCTCTTGGACTCTGTGCTAGTTCACTCACAGGTTCATGTACAGCAGGGGTCCATAGGTGGTTGTTCAGCCCACCCACACTTGCGAGGCTAGGTTCTGTCAGCTTAGCACAGGAACCTGCTCGCTCAGTGCTCTGGCAGAATGGGTTCAAGAATGCAGGCAGGGCAAGAGCGAGGGCATGTCTTGGATCTCCCGCGCTCTCATTCTCTCAACATAGCGACTTGTGGTCCGTGCTTTCTTGCCAAAGTTATGGGGGTGAGGACTTCAAAGGGCTCTTCCTATCTATGTCAAACTTGGCTCTTAGGAGGGCAGAATTAGTCTTCCAAAGGAGGCCAGCAATTTTCTGCTTTCTTCTTTATCTTGGCACTCACATCAGCCATTGCTTCCGGGATGAGCATGGGGCATTGAAAAATTGCCCTTTAGAAAAGTGGCGACTAAGGATTTCGATCTTTCCCATATTTAAAATGGAGGAAAACAAAGCCCACACAGCGCTAACAGTTTAGATTTTCTAAAAGATTGAGCGAGAATGGATAGAAAAATACCACGATCTAAGGTTTGTGCTTGAACTGAAGTCGCTTTGTTTGTAAAGATCATGCCACCGACTGTGATCTCGAAAAATGGAAACGCTCAAACAATTAGGAACAACGGTGATATCTTTGTGGAGCTCGTGTGAGAAGAGTGAGCTATGGTTTTAGTGGAGCGTCTCTGCAGAGAGTGTTTGCAAATACAAAGCTAACTTCAAAGCGACTAAATATACTTGAAGCTAAAATCGCAAAGCACCTTTAAGTTTTGAAATATTCCAAAGAGCCCTTTTTTTTCTATTTGAATGGCAAAAGTGCCTTTCGACAAGTAGATAGCTTCGAGAAAGTTTATTTCGCAAGGACTTAGCATCGGACCTTCTATTCGAAAAGGTTAACATAATTAACTATTCGAAAAGAACATCTTTCTTTTCGAGCGATTCATTGCAGCTCGAGAATCTATTCGAATAGAACTTTGGGCTTTTCGAAAAGTAGTTTTGCTTTGATTTGAACTTTTAAGTGTATTTAAACTATGCGAACAAGAAAAGAAATAGAAAGCAGAGAAATTCAAGAAAACTATGTTGTACAAACATAATATACAATTTTCTACCATCAGTTGTTGGAGATTCGTGATGACGGATGGGCGTACAAGTTCTGAGTGTTGTCAATGCATGGCTTGAGCCTCGACCATTTACCTTAAGGATTCTTCCATCCTTGGGATCCGAAATATCCACACTCTGAGGGGAGGCCTTGATGACGTGTATGGCCCTTCCCATGGATCTCAATTTGCCGGAAAGAATTTAAGTTTAGAGTTGAATAACCATACCTTGGACCCCGGTATGAACTCTTTTCTCATTAAACTCCTATCATGAAATGATTTGACTTTCTCCTTATACAATCTGGAGCTTGTATAAGCATCCATCCGCACTCTTCCAATTCAAAGTGAGTTGAAGTTTCTGTGATTACCGAAGTTAGATCCATATTAAATGTTTTAATAGCCCAAAGCTTTGTATTCTAACTCTCTTGGCAAATGACATGCTTTGCCATAGACCTCTAAAGGGACATTCCAATTGGAGTTTTGTAGGGCGATTCAGATGCCCACAAAGCATCATTAAGCTTAAAGGACCAGTCCTTTCTGTCCTTCTTCTTATTGTTTTTCCAAAATGTGTTTGATTTCTATTGGAAATCTCCACTTGTCCACCGGTTTGTGGATGATAGGAGTGGCTACTCTATGAGTGACGAGTACTTTTTCAATAGAGCTTCAAACTGTTTGTTACAAAATGGCTTCCCCATCACCGATGATGGCTCTGGGAAAACCAAACTCGGAAAAATGTGGTCCTTGAGAAATTTCAAAACCACTTTGTGATCATTTGATTTAGTAGCTATGGCTTCAATCCACTTGGAGACATAGTCACTACTAAAATGAAGTTATTTCCATTAGAAGGAGGAAAGGGCCCATAAAATCTATTCCCCATACATCAAAATGCTCAACCACGAGAATAGGTCAGAGAGGCATTGAGTTTCTTTTGGAAATGCTGCCCAATTTTTGGCGATTCTGGCAGGATTCTGATCTTTGTAAGGCATCTTTAAAGATTGTGGGCCAATAAAACCACCTTGCAGAATTTTTTTGCTGTTTTGTTACCTGAAATGACCTCCACAGCATTCATGACACATTGACAATATGCGAGAATTCATGGTCAGGACACATCTTACGATCACTTGGTTGCACAATTCTTGAATAGATAAGGATCTTCCCAAATGAAATGTTTAACTCGTGAGAAGAAAAGATCTTTATCCATTCGATTCCAATGTTGAGGAATCATCCAGAGCCAAGAAGTTGACTATGTTTGCAAACCAAGGGTGGGTATTGATGGCAAAAGTTGCTCATCGAAATGATTCATTAATGGGTAAGCTATCATCCTCGTATTGAGAATTCGGATAGGTGATCACCACCACATTTTCCACTCCTTTCTTATCCTTAATCGTAGATCAAACTCCCTGTAATAGGAGGATCCACCGATTAATCTGGGCTTGGTATCCTTCTTAGATGTAGGTATTTTAGGGAGTGGTCAAGAACACCACAATTTGTGAACCTAAAACATAAGACTGAATTTTTCCAATGCAAACACAATGGCGGCTCTTTCTCGGTTGTTGTGTAGTTGAGCTGGGCATCTATCATGGATCTCTGGCATAAGCTATGACATGGGAAGCTTATCCTTTCTACTAGGCGAGCTCCTAGGGCATAGTCTGATGCATCACATCACTCAAAGGGCACCTGAATAGTCGGGGGAATCAAGATGGGGCCAAATCGGACATTTCTTAAGGACCTCAAAGGCATCATGCATTCATTAGTAAACACAAAAGGAACATCTTGACACGATAAATGACAGAGTGGCTTGGAAATTTTCAAATCTTTGATGAACCTCCTATAAAATCCTGCATGCCCTAAGAAACTTGATTTGCTTAGCATTACGGAGGAGGCAAATGTGCAATTAGATCAATTTTTGCTTGGTCCACCTCTATGCCTTTATGGGAGACCACATGTCCTAGGACAATGCCTTGGGTGACCATAAAATGACTCTTTTCGACTTAGAACCAAATTGGTTTCTTCACATCTTTGCAACACCAACTTGAGGTGGTGTAAGCATTGGGAAAAAGTCTCCATAAATTGAAAAGTCATCCATGAAGATCTCCATGAATTGATCAATCATGTCAGAAAAGATGGCATACATGCATCTTTGAAAAGTAGCAGGGGCATTGCAAAGACCAAAGGGCATCCTCCTATACGCAAAAGTGCCAAAGGGGTAGGTGCAGGTGGTCTTTTCTTGGTCCTGTGGGTACAGAGGGATCTGGTTGTAACCTAAGTAGCCATCAAGGAAGCGATAGTAAGCTTTACTGCAAGCTTATCAAGGATTTGGTCAATGAAGGGAGGAAATGGTCTTTCCTTGTCATGGTATTTAATTTTCGTAGTCTATCAGGACCCTCCATCCAGTTGTTTGTCCGGTGGACATAAGTTCACCAGATTCAAATTTGCTACCACAGTGATGCAGATTTCTTAGGCACCACACATGTGGGTGCTACCAAGCGAGAATCAAATGGGGTAAATGACTGACATCTAGCGACTTGACAACTTCCTTCATTTCCACTTCTTGCATGTGAGGATTCAACCTTCTTTGCATTTCTCTAGAAGGCTTGGCATCCTCTTCCAGTGGATCTTATGCATGCATACTTGGGTTTATTCCTCCTAAATCACAATGGTCCACCAATTGCTTTCTTGTCTTGTTTAGAACTACCAACAGCTCCTCTTCTTGCTCCTTTGTAAGGGAGGAAGAAATAATCACGTAGTGTTTGATGATCTCCCAAAAACACATATTTCAGATTTTTGGGGAGCTGTTTGAGTTCAATTCTGGGTCAGAAAAGAGGGCAGCAAAGGTACCTTGGTAATTTGTGGAAGGGAGAGGCGAGTCTCCAAGAGGGAGAACTTGAGGATTGTTTGTGAGTGCCTTGCACAAAGCAGACTCCTTTGAATTTGATCTCCTTTTCCTTCTTTCTCGGTGGATTCCCAATCATTTTTAGTTACGTGGTGGAGTCTTCACCTGCAGAAATTTTGCAAAGACTCCTCCACAAGTTCATCCATGATGTCAACATGAAAGCACTCTTTCAGAGAAAATTGAGGTTGGTTATGACATTATAAACATTCAATTTGACTTTCATATTACCAAAAGAAACTTCCATGATACCGTGCACCGACATTGAATACAAGCATTTCTTTGTGGCTGTGAATGGTCTCCCTAAAATGACAGGATGGAAGTCTTTTTTTGGTTGGTTCCATGTCCAACACCGTAAAATCAGCAGGATAGAAGAATTTATCTACTCTACTAGCACATCTTCAATCAATCCCACAGGTTTTCTCTCGGATCACATGCCTAGTTGCAACACCACTTGAGTGGGTTTTAATTCTTCCAAACCTAGCTTCTCATATACGAGAATAAGGAAGCGAGTTGACACTAGCTCCCATCTAGCGAGCTTTCTCGATGGTATGCTCCCCAATGATGCAGATTGTGGGGATTCGAGGATCTTGCATTTTAGGGGTGTTGCAATGGATAGTACTTGGTTGATTTTCTCCACAAAGGCCTTCTTAGATAAATGTATCCTAGATTGCCTTTTGTGGGTGCACACATCCTTGAAATTTAGCATATCACGAGGACACTGTTTGATTGCATCAAGCGGTAGATTAATTTTAACTTGCTTGAATGTCTCCATCATTTCCTCAATTTTGTGTTTCCTTTGTCAAAAGGACTTCATTGCATGAGGGAATGGGAGGTGGGGAACAAATCTCCTCCTCATCTTTTCAACAATTTTTTATTTTTACATTTTCATTTTTTGGGTTTTCGAGGTAAATCAACAACCTCATTGTTTTCATCATCTTTGCTTCCTGCACATCTTGTTCTTCTTCTTTTTCCTCTTCACTACCCACTTGTGTTTTTTATTACTCTTCCACTTCTCAAAGTGGTCACTTTAATCTCCTCATGGCCATTTGAGGATTCTCCAACCATGAATCCCTTAGGATTGTTCAAAGGTTTGCTGGTAGTCCGCCCTCCTCTCTCTTAGCTAATGAATTAGAGGCCCAAAGTTTCTTCAATTTTTTAATGCTCATTGTGAAGGTTCACGATGCGAGATAAGTTCTAAATTCAAGTGAACTTAAGACTGCTCTTCAAATGACAGGACCTAGGAGGCGGGGCTGGTGTAGAATCTGCATGGGTTCTTGTGGGTTAGGTTGAAAATTTTGTTTATTGTAAAAATTACTGCGATATGGTGAGCAGTTTGAAAGGTATTTGATTTTTGGGCTCTTTGTTCTTTGTGATTAGGATGAGATCTCCATGGGTAGTCATTGGATTGCATCATCCATAAAATTTGCATGAGCTTGTTCCATCATGAGTTAAAATTGTGATGCGAAGGACATTGATCAATTGAATGAGTAGGGGCGCATATCGGACATGCCTCCTCTACTCTTGACCCATTTGGAGCTTTAAATGAGTCCATCGACCTATCAAATTTTGTGGTCAAATTATCCACTTTCCTTTCCTCATTGACTTCATAAACTTTCCCTCTTGTGAATTGGGGATTATTCACCCTATGGATTCTCGGTGTCTCTTGACAGGATTCCTTTGGGTTGAATTTTCTCCAATCACCTCAAAGAGGTCCCAAACCTCTTCAACTGTCTTTTGTAAGTAGGTACCTCCACAGAGGCATCCACCATGTTCTTGCCCTTGATCAATTCCTTGATAGAAGCTTTGAACAAGCCATTTAGGAATTTGATGGTGAGGCATTGTCTTGATTCTTTGAATCTTTCCCATGCCTCATGGAAAGTTTCGATTGAGTTTTGGGAGAAAGAGATGATGCTTTGTCTTAGTTGGCTGGTTTTAGTCATTGGGAAATATTTTGACAAAAATTGACATTGCAAATCATTCCATGATGTGATCTTGTTTGGTGCTAACATAGATAACCATGCTCTAGCTTTGTCCTTTAATGAAAAGGAAAGAGCCTCTTGGTTGCCTCTCGACCAAGTCCTATGTTAAATGTTGTGCACAAAGCGTAAATTCATCAATGTGCTTGTAAGGATCTTCTTTACTTAATCCATGAAATGAAGGCAGCATTTGGATGGTTGATGATTTGATCTCATAATTTCCCTCCACCGTGGGAAATTGAATGCGAAAAAGGGGAATTATAGGCACCGAGGCAAGTAGTCTCTTAACAATCTAGGTTCGTCACCCATTGTAGCAGAACTCGTGGTGTATGTCATTTCTTAGGAGTCTTTCAACTTCGAATTAAAAGGGAGAATCTCGGGGTTGAGAGTTCTCCTACCAAACATACAACGCAGAGAATTTGGTACCGCAAACCTGTCGAATTAGGTGCTTTCCTTTCCATTACGCGTTGTATTTGTAACACCTGTAGATAACAATGAGAAAAAATGAATTATTAAATAATAAATAAAGAGAATAAAACATAGGTCTATCTATTTTAGAACAAATTCCCAGCAGCGCCTTAAAAACTTGTTGTTGCCTAACATGTGCACGATTTATGTGTGTTTTGAATGACGAATTAATGAATATTAAGTTACATAATTTTAAATTATGAAAGAGATATCGACACATTGAGGGCTAACAATAGCACGCAAGATCGGGGCCAATTGTAGTAAGTTTTAAAAGTAAGTATATTAAAGATCGTCCCACGAGAATTTGCGAAATATGAGATAGACCTCCGGATCTGCTACAGATCTGGCTCTATAATTATCTAGAAAGCGATAAAAAGAGAGTGTTGGGTTTTGTCACGTTTAACTAAAAGCAAATAAAGAAAAGAACTAACTAAGCGATCCGGATCCAAGTTGGGGAAGTGATTAAAATAAATCAAATGGAGAAATAATAACTTTACGTGATTTAGCCTTTGAATTTTAATGGAGAATCGCAACTAAGCGAGTTGATTCAATCTTCATCGGCTACCACAGATGTAAGAGAAATAAATCGAATTAAGGAAGGGGTTTAGACTTATGGTTATGATCATCCACTTAAATGGTCACAGATCATCCAATAGTTGTTGACCTATCCTCAATTCGTAAACATGAACATCCGCAAGTCTTGTCGAACTAGGTTACCAACGCTAATTGCATGCAGGAGTAATGAATCAAGGAAATTGCATGCAAAGTAGTGAATCTAAAGGAGTCTAATGCACTAAGGTGATCAATAAGAACCCTTGACATGAATCCAATGGAGAAAACACGGTTCTGACAGAACCTTTTAAATTCAATCTTACAATTACAGAGCACGGCTATAGGCGGCCCTCGGACTTGCGATCTTGAATCCAATCTCCTTGGAGTTACAAATAGCTCGAAACTCTCAAAAGCAAATACAAAAGAAGCTATTACGGGTACAGACAAGCTATCGGACCGGAAAGCGGGGAAATAGAAATGTACTCAAAATCTGGATGCCACAATTGGGCAAATGTCTTCTCTATTTATAGCTTTCCCTTGATCCTGCAATGAATTGACCAATCGAAGTGTTCAGATCTGGATTGCCCAATGGCGATTGAGCACGGGATCCAGATCATTACGCCAATGAAAATGCTCGATCTGGTTCATTAATCGGTAGCTAGAAGCATCAATTCATTATGGAATTCAAAAATTTGTTTGAGCTTCTAGAAGTTCACGCCAAGTGATTTCATCTTTAGCGCTCACATGGGTTGGAATATGCTTTTGGATCTTGATTGGAATCTTCCAAATGTCCTGGCATTAAATGCATTGGGGCGCGTGCAGAGATTCTTGAAATGCCCTTTAAACAAGTCGTAATTCCCAGAATGTCCTTTTCGTGAGTTTAAGTGCCTTTTAGCAAAGTGTTTTGGCTCGGAAGTTCTTTTCGCAAAGCAATTTGGCTTCGTAAAGTCTTTTCAGACTTCTCCCGGATCTTCTATTCGAAGGAAATTTCAACTATTCGAGCAGAACATGGTTCTTTTCGAGTAGTTCATTCTGACTCAGAATCAATTGAGCAGAACTTTGACCTTTTCGAAAAGTACTTTTTACTTTGCGATTTGAACTTTTAACTTGATTTCTTCTTTGCGAATGGATCCTTCTTCTTCTTCAGGTCTTTTCTTGCTCTTTTAGGACCTTTTTAGCCATTGCTGAGGCTATTTCTTCACTCCCTCTTTGAGCTTGACATGAGTTGTCAGCTTTTTGATCATTTTAGGATGCTTTTCGGACTTGGACCTGTCTAATTGGTTAGCTGTAAAATGCACACTAAAGCACTTATTTAGTCTTCTCAAGGGTCTTTCAAAGCTCATGTTTAGGGGTGAAAAATGGTATTTTTCACTACTTAACAATACCTTTCCTCTCTGCAGGGGACAACGATGTTCTGATTTTGGTGATTCTAGGGGCCTCTCTGGTGCCCAAATTAACATCCTCCATCTCTTCGACGATCGGGGTAGGGCTATGCTCAAATTTGGCAAATTGTTTGAGGAGCTCATTGGGGAGCTCATCAGTTTGACCTTCCTCGTCCAGATCCGTGACTCCTAACTCTTCTTGTATTTCTACAGGAAAGGGGTCAGCTTCACATGGGACAGGTATCACGACATCAATTTTAATTTTATTGGGAATTTTAAAGGATAATATTTTTGGAATTGGTATTTTTTCTATTTTTATGGCTTTTTGTATTTTTTTGGAGGGCAGCCCCTGGCGAGGTGGATCTCTATATATACAGGGTAGAGTGGTCCAGAGGCTAACCTCACTTTTTACAGGTTGTTTTTTTTTGGAGAGTCGGTGCCGTTTTCATGGTATTTGGTGGCTCCCAAAAGTTAGGGCAAGGATGCCCAGTTACTCACCTGCGAGGCTTGGCCTTTACCTCTCTGGTTGGGAGTGGCATCGGTAGGCTCTTGCAGTTCCTCCCTCAACATATTTACAGAGGGATCCTCTAGGACCCTGTCCTCCATGGTTAGGATGGGCCCCGAGTGGCTGGCGTCGGAGTGATGAGTGCACCGGGGAACTTCTTCCTCGAATAAGGAAAGGGCAGCTAAGTCCATCTCGAAGTCTGGGGGAATGATGTAAGGATTGGTGGGGTGGATTAAAGTAGGCTTATGTGGGGTTACCCTCGTCTCCCCATTTAGATCAATTTTCACTATCCCGGTGCTCAGAAAGGTTTCACGGATGTGGGGTCGGGCAGGAGGCTCTTCTTCCAGGTTGATTCCCCTGGCCCTGGCGACTGCTGCGGCCCTTATCTTCTCTTTGGCCTCTCTGACTTCTTCATCGGGCCTATAGCCTAGGCCAAATTTGGTTTGCTGCCCCTTAGCCCTAACGGGGTCTCTTCTTCCTTGAAGGTGCGGGCCCAGCCCCTTTCCTTTCTGGTGGCCCCATTTGTGGAGCATGAACACAGTTGCATTCATTCCTCCTCCAGTTTTGTTAGGAGTTTTTTCAATTGGCCCGAGTGTTACGGCCGAGAAGTCATACTCGAATCGGTGGAGATCGGCGTCATCTGCCGTGTGCGGTATGTTTAGCACTTTCAGATTTTCAATATGCAGATTGCTTCTTTCCCTGTCTTCTCCGCTTTCACCCAAGATGGTGACCATCTTTCCCTCTAAAATAAATCAGAGTTTTTGGTGTAGAGTTGACGGTATTGCTCTGAGCTTATGTATCCATGGCCGACCCAACAGTAGATTGAATGTAGACTTAATGTCCATCACCTGAAAGGGGGTGGTGAAGGTTTGCGGCCCGAGGATTAGGTCGAGGTCTACTTCTCCTATGATTTCCCTTTTGGTGTTATCGAATCCCCTGGCACTTGATAAGGATGGCTGAAAGGTGTCGGGGTTCGCACCAATTTTGATTGCCGTCCTTAGAGCACACACGTGCAGCATCGACCCGTTGTCTATTAAGACCAACGGCACCACAAGGTTTCCTATTTCCACTGTTATATTTAGGGGCTTAGAGTGGTCATTCCCCTCAATCGGTAGGTCTGCATCAGTGAATGAGATGGCATTTGGGGCCAACACTTGCCCTATTATTTCTCCTACTTCATCTGGAGTTACGTGGGTGGAGACGTGTGCGTCCTTGAGTGCTCCCATTAAGGCTTAGAAGTGGAGCAGGGACGTGATTAACAAATCCCACATAGTAATATGTGCGGGTGTTCTCTTGAGCTGTGTCTCCAGTATGTGTTCTCTGGGCACTTTTTCAAAGGGATTCCATGCGGCCTATTCTTTCTTCTTCTCTTCTCCTCTGACGGCCCCTGATGCTTTCGATTGGGGCCAAAATAACGAAGGGATGGCCGGAGTGTGACCGAGGTGGAGGGATGGGGAGACGTCTGTGGTGCGGGTGGAGCGGGGTGATAGGGATATGAAGGTTTTGTATAGGGGTGGCATGGTGGGGTGATGATGGGTTTGTGGATGAAATGGGGTAGGTTGGGGATGATGGAGTTGTGCATGGAGCGGGGTGATTTGGGGATGGCGGAGTAGTGTATTGGGTGGAGATATTTGGGGGTGTGTATGGGGTAGGATAATATGGGGATGGCAGAGTTATGTATGGTATGGGGTGATTCGGGTATGATGGGGAGGTGTATGGGGTAAATTGGGCGTGGGGTGGATATGTGTATGATTGCGGCGGGGCTGTGCCCATTTGGATTTGATAGGTGGGAGCGGGAGTAGAAAAATATTGCCCTAAGTCTAAGGGCTCCTCTTGGTATGCCTGCACGGGGAAATAATCAGCCAAATACAACTGCTCGATAACCCCAACGAATCGTGCTCCTTCATTCATCCTGGGGAGTGAAAACTCCTGATTACTGATATAATCTGAGGGGTCAAACTCTTCTTCCTCCTCTATCCAATGGATGTTAGGCCTAGGGCCTCCTGGGTGCGGTGGCAGAGGGGCTTGATGGATGTTCTGGTTCTGCCCTTGAGAAAGCGGCGGGGGAATAATTTTTCTTGCCTCTATTAAATCTTGGATTGCATGCTTCAGGGGGAAGCACTGGTCCGTAGGGTGACCCGATCCCTGGTGGAAATTGCAATGTAGATTCGGGTCATAGTTTCTTGGGATGGGATGGGGTGGTGGGCGAGGCTGGAGTAGATTGACCAGACCTTCTGTAGTAATACTGGCAGTAAGACACTTAAAGATTGCCCCTATGGTGTGAACACTCGTTCAAATTGTGCTTTCATCTACTCCTAGGTAAACGGGGCTCTTGGTCCGTTGTTTGGCCTTGGTGCTTGCTCGAAACGGCCTGGGGTGGTTGTGTGACCTGGAGATGTATCGGGGGGGCACTGGTATTGGCCTGGGGGTAAACAATGTTCTGTACCTCTGTCCCTGGTCTTCTTTCAATTCTTGGTTCGACAGCTTTTCGAACCCCTGTGGCCCCGCTGGCCACGTTTCTCCCTAGCCTGCCTTCTCTAATGGCATCTTCGCAACGGTTGGCATTTCTGACCAAATCAACAAAACTAGACTGTTGCTGATATACTAAAAATTCTGCGATGATCGGGAGGGCTCCCTTGGTTATCAATTCAATCTGTTCATCATCGAGAATCCGGTGAGTTACCTGAGCAACCAATGCCCTCCACCTTCCCAAGTAAGCACTGAAAGCTTCATCATGTCTTTGCTTTAAATGGGCCAAATCTGACTTCCTTGGCTCTATGTCCATGTTATAGACATATTATTTTTGAAATAAGCGTGTCAGATCTTTCCAATTTTTTATCATGGACGGTTTCAGGGATGTGAACCATCTTAGAGCTGGGCCCGTTAGACTCTTTTGGAACACTTTGATGAGGAGTCGTTCATCTCCGCCATACTGGCACATATCCCCACAGTAAGATTTTAAGTGGGCGATGGGGTTGCCAGTGCCATTATACTTATCAAATGATGGCATCTTGAATTTTTGTGCAAGGATATCGAGAATGACATAAGTCTGAAAAATCTGTTGAATGCAGTTCTACTCCTCCCATCTTCATCAGCTGCTTCTGTATTCTGTCTATTTGTTCTTTCAACTGTTCTGGTTCTTTTGAGGCTGTAGCGGGGACTGCTTCCCCCTGATTTTGTTCGACCCTAGGTGTGATGATGGTGGGTCCGGGAGGGTTGAAGCTGGCAACTCCTCCACTATTGCGGATCTCATCCTCCTCATATGATTGGTCATGGTATTGGTGAGGGGCGAGGTCTGCTATTTGGACTTGGGGGGTGAGGGGTTGGATGACCTGGTGGGGCCATAAGGTTTGTAGGGGATGGGAAGGGATGAATGGATGGGTGGTTTGTGGATGAATGATGCGCTGAGCCGGGTGCACATTCGGGGGATGATGGGGGTGTGGTTGATGTGGCGGGATGTTGTGGGTTTGAGGAATGGGATGGATTGGATTTTCTATTGGAGGCGGGATGGGGGCGTAAGGGGTATAGGTGAATGAAGGGTACTGGTGGGGGGGTATGGGGTTAGTGAATGGGCCTTGATGAGCATGGGCAGATGGGCCTTCGTTTTGAGGGATTTGGGCTTGATGGTTTTGGAAGGCTTGGGTTGATGAGCCTTGGGCCTGGGTGTGGGGGTTAGTATGACTTTGAGCAAATGGGCCTTGCTGGGTTTGGGCTAATGGGCCATGAGGGAGTTGGCTTTAGGTCCATGGGCCCTGGCCTTGGACTTGGGCGTGGGTCTGATGGGTTTAGGCTTGGGCCCATGGGCTTTGAGGGTTTTAGGCCTGGACCTGAGCTTGATGTGCTTGGGTCCATGGGCCTTGAGGATTTTAGGCCTGGGCCTGGGTCTGATGGGCTTGGGCTGGGGCCCATGGATTTTGAGGGTCTTAGGCCTGGGCTTGGTCTTGGGCCCACGGGTGTTGAGGGTTTTGGGCCTGGGCTTGGGCTTCAGCTTGGGCCTGGTCTGATGGGTTTGGGCCTGGGCTTGGGTCCATGGGCTTTGGGGATTTCGGGCCTGGGCCTGGGTCTGATGGGCTTGGGTTTGGGCCCATGGCTCTAGAGGTGTTTGGGCTTGGGCCCATGGATTTGTGTGGGTTTGGGCCTGGAATTGAGGTGGGGGATTTTGGGAGGTATGGACGATGGGTGGTTGGACAAGGTTAGGAGGGAATGGGGTATGGAGGTTTTGGAGATTTGGATGCGGGGTTTGAGATGTAGGGTTCCGAGAAGCAGCCCACAGGGCGTACATCGTTCTCATGTCCTCGATTGAGGGCATGGATTCAGGTGTGAGATTGGGGGGTGATGGCTCACTTAAGGATGGAGGGGGTTGGGAGAAATTGGGCATGACCCGGGTATGGGGGGCATGGGTGATTGTGCTTGGGGGGTATGGATGTATGGCTATGGAAGGCGGTGGGTTATTGGTCATACCTTGGGAAAAGTCGGGCATGACCTGGGCAAATGGGGGGGTATGTTGGGATGTGGATGGGCCATGTGGAGGGAATGGTATGTTAGATAGGGTAGAGGAGATGTGGGATGTAGGGGTCATGGATGATGAGATGGATGGGACGTGGGAAGTAGGCGGGGGATGGGGCTCCCTATGGGGTCTTTGAGAGTATGGGGGTGCGGTAAGGGTGTATGGATGGGAGACGGGGATGTATGGGTCGGTCGGGAAATGAGGGGTTTCAGTAGGGGATGAAAAGGGGGTATGTTGGGAGAATGTGAGGGAGGGGGGTGGGGTGGATGTGAGCACGGGCGCCCCAAATGGACCCGTGATATCGAACCTGGTTTGGGTGAAGGTGTTGGAGATCGGGTCTTCTCCGATATGAGAATGGGATGGGGATGATGGTGGGGATGTATCGGCTCTTGACATGATCCACTGACGAGTGTTGTATCGATGTCTCGGATAAGGGCCAAATACCTTCTTGGTTCTCCTTCTACGGGTCGGGTTTGAGGTTGCCGTAGTGACGGTCACACCAAAAAATATATATATATATATATATATATTTTTATTATTTTTCTTTGTGTTTTTTTTGGTTTTTGGAAAATGAACTTTTTTGGTTTTTGAAGATGATTTTTTTTTGTTTGTTGTTTTTTTGTTTTTTTTTTTTGAAAGTGGATTTTTTTGAAGATGAGGATTTTTTTTCTCTTTCTTTTTTTTCAAATGGAAATTTACCTAGATGAATGATGACCTGGTGCCAGGGTCAATTCCCGTCTCACGTGGTTTATGTACCTTTAGTAGGTCCCACGGCGGGATCTGACACACTCCGAAAGAAGCAAAAGGGAACCCTTTCGTTCTATTGAAGGCGAGGGAATCCACGCAAACGACCCGATCCCCCGGAGCAGATCAATGAGAAGTCGCCTTCTCTTGACCGGGCGGGGGCATGTTGGGTGTTATAGAATGCGGGAGGCTACTGCAGGCACTAATACCGTTAATTGGGGACTTGGGGTGGTGGATTGGGCCTCAGATCAGGTTGTTGTGACCCAGTATACACTGAGCGTATGTTTTATACACGCCTGACCAAAAAAAGGCAGATTTGGCCGGGCGTATATATTATATACGCCTAGCTTAAATTTGGGGGTTTTGGTCGGGCGTATATATTATATATGCCTGAGTAAATCTGGGGATTTTTTGCTAGGCGTATATATTATATACGGCTGACAAAACAGTCCTCTCAGTGAAGTTTTGACAGTGAACAGCAAGCCCAAATGTGGGTCTTTGAACTGGTTTCCTGGGAGGGATGCTCCCGGGGACTGCTGTGTCTGTTATCGGGTCCCTCCTTTTCGTTTCCTAGGGATACACGGCTGAATTTTGGGTTGTCCATGCTCTCACAAATGCGAGTTTTACGGCTTTATCTGAATTGGCAACCCAACCGATATACCTCCGGCGCAAGCGCCTTCTTAGGTACTGGAAAGGGTGGTTCTTTTCAGGATCATCACCACTAGGGCTGCCGCCTTACTGGGAACTAGGTAAATTATATCTGTGCCTAAACCCCTTGAAAACTACCCAAAACCGTAAAAATAGATTCAATTATGTCCCCACACTATTGGTTCACTTTTAATTACAAATTTTTATAGGGGAGTGAAATTAAGTCCAAGATCGGGTCGGGGATGACAAGCCTGTGCCGCCTCAACGGGCCGGCGTTCAATGGTGAGATATGATGACTGAAATGAAAAGCGCACGTAGGCCCACCAAACGGCTGAGGCTCGTAAATGACTGAAATTTAAATGACGTAAAAGTAAATGCGAGCGGGCCCGCCAAATGGCTAAGGTGGCTTAAATGACAAGAATTGGAAAAACAGGAATTTAAAGGCGCACGTAGGCCCACCAATCGGCTAAGGCACTTAAAGGAGTGAATCGTAGGGGTGAGTACATTAGTAAAAACAATAAAAATATAGAAAAACAGCAGGAAATAAGAAAGAAAAAAAAAATAGCAATGCTTAGTAATAAAAAAAAAGAAAGGCCAACAAGAGGGGAAGCGCTAGGGTAATTTTCGCAACAGAGTCGCCATCTGTGCGACCATGGATCCTCTCGAACCCGTCGCGGTGATGCGCCCGCTATGAATGAAAATGTAGAGTCGCCACCCGGTGCTTTTGGTGACCCGAGAAACCTTCAAATCGATATTTTGAGCATCGAAGTGCTAAATATGACTCTAATTTACCGGTCTTTGCCAAAGGCTCTAGGGTAGGGGCTTCGGTTATCAATCGAGAAGGGTTTAGGCACCCTATCAACCCGCACGTAGCGGTCTCTATCTATGGCCAAAAATAAAAATAAAAGGGCAAAGTTTTCCCTTGCCCGAAGGTAATACGGTCCTATCAAGCTTTGAGCCAAACCGAAATTTCGGCGGCGTAAAGGCTTGAATCCTTGGACGGAGGAGACACCAAGAAGGTAGAGGAAGAGAGGGGTGAGCCGAAGCTCACGGGCCCTTGTTGCACCATGGAAGTCCTTCACTTTGGCGTGCTTTCGATGACTTAAATGGAGTGAAAATGGGTTCTAATGCTAGGATTCAATAAAATAGGAAGTGTAGGGTGAGGCCAAAGGCTAGACTTTAGCTAAAGGGAGTGATCTAATGGTTGAAATGGAGTGGAATAGGTGATCTAAGCTTTCTGGAATTCTAGAAAATAAATAGCATTTTCTCTCACTAGGGCTCTCTCTCTTAAGCTCTCTAATCTTTCAACCAAATTTTCAACCATTTGGGAAGAGGGGGGCCTCTCTATTTATAGAGAAGAGGTGGGTTAGGGGCTTACTTAAGAGTTAATTGGTTTAGCAATTAGGTAATCCCCTATCTAAGGTTTTCTAGGTTTTCAAGGTCCTAGGGTTTTGGGAAACTGATTTTAATGGCGGATGATGGGGTGAGACCATGGGTGACTTAAGGGTTGCCAATAAGCTCAAAGGGGGTGCAACGAACCTCAAGACACCCACCCTAACCAAGGGGAGGGTCAAAGGGTCAAACCAGATGAAGGAATTTTGAGCAACTGATGACAGTTACTGTAGCTAAGCTGGGCGTATATATTATATACGCCCAATTTATGCACAGTGATTTCCATGAAAAACAGGGGAGCTTTGGGAAGATGAAGCCCGTGGTGTGTCTCACCTATACGGGGCGTATATATTATATACACCTAGCCAAATTTGGCCCAAAAATGTCAAGCATATATAATATATACGCCTGACCAAACTAGGGCCAAATTGGCTGGGCGTATGTAATATACACGCCTAAGCAAAAGGTTGTCATTTTATGTGTGACTTCAATCGGCCATAACGTTTGAACCGTAGCTCCAAATTGGGTAATCTTTGGCTTGTTGGAAAGCTGGAGAAGTCATCTTTCCAATGGTATATGGCTCATCCATGGTGGTAGTATGTATAAAATGTTGTAGCTCCTCTCCCATCAACTGCTCAGAAGGGTTTAAGTTACGTATGGGGAGGGAATCTAGGGTTTAGGGGTGATCTCTAAGGGTTGGGGAATGGTTCTAAAGGGTTCACGGGTGCCATCGGAAGCACAAGGGTACATCTCTCTCGGAGTACAGATTGATCGGGCCTTGGGCCAAATTTGGGTGTCTACAGTTCTACATCTGACATTTGGAGTCTCTAATCCTTTCGAAGAGTGTTGATTGGATCTTAGTACTAGCTATCAGAGCTCCGAATTCGTTCATCTCAAATGTGGTGTCACATGAGGCTAAGTCTTTGAATAGATGCCCTCTGTGTATCCTTGCCACAAGGTGTGCCAGCTGAGTAGATGATTTCTAGCCTAAGGCATCAGCTACCATGTTTGCCTTCCCTGGATGGTATTGTATTGAGTAGTCATAGTCTTTCAGTGACTCCATCCATCTCCTCTGCCTCAAATTTAGATCTCTTTCATTGAAGAGATACTTCAAGCTTTGTGATCTGTGATGATTTGGAATGTTTCACCATATAGGTAGTGTCTCCAGGTCTTCAAGGAAAAGATAACAACTGCTAATTCAAGATCATGAGTAGGATAATTTTCCTCATGGTCTTTCAGCTGTCTTGACCCATATGCTACTACTTTTTCATGCTGGTACAATATGTAGCCTAATCCTATGTGAGAAGCATCAGTAAATACCACAAAAACTCTGCTGCCATCTAGTATGGTAAGCACGGATGCAGACGTCAATCTTTGCTTGATCTCTTGAAACCTCTTCTCACGCGCTTCAGTCCACTCAAATTTGACATTCTTTCTAGTGAGTTGCGTGAGTGGTCCCACAATCTTTGAGCATCCTTCCACAAATCTAAGATAGTAGCCGACGAGTCTGAGAAAACTATGAATCTTGGTGACAATCTTGGGTTGTTCCCAATTTACTACAGCTTCAACCTTGGATGGATCTACTGTTACACCCGATTCTGAGATGATGTGTCCCAGAAAGCTCACTTGCTCCAATCAGAATTTGCATTTACTGAGCTTTGCATATAAATGATGATCTCAAAGTGTCTGGAGTGCTAACCGCAGATGCTGCTCGTGCTCTTCTCTCGTCTTGGAATAGATGAGTATATCGTCTATAAAGACCACCATGAATCAATCTAGATGGGGATTGAATACCCGATTCATAAGATCCATGAAGGATGCAGGTGCATTGGTCACCCCAATCCTGTCGGAATTCATTTCTCACTGCTTTATACCTAACGACAACTCCATTTTTGTCATTCAACAACTTCTTTTTGTGCTTTAAGTTTTCTCTAGCAATTTTCCATTTTTCTTTTTCTCTCTCTACCTCACTGGTTTTTCCTCCTTACACCTTGGCATTGGTCCCATTGTTGTAATTCATCACAGGTTACACTTTGCACCTAGTCTGAGCTGGTTTGGTTCCTTGCACCTCAAGATCTAAAACAAACCCTAGGTCACCATTGGTAAGATTTTCTTCAGCTCCACTCTGTGATTTCAAGTTGGCACTTCAATTTTTAATCTCTGTGGGTAATTTGAGTAATCCAATAAGTCTGTGTGGTGATTAGATGTGAAATGGAATTGTTTGATTATACAATGTCTGATCAAGAAGACACCTTGGCCACCCTTTTCAAAGCACCTTCCAAATCCACCACCAAAGCCACTAGGAAATCCACTAAGCAACCCACAAAGCCTAAGGAGACCCCACCTGCAAAGAGAAAATTGGTTATGGATGAAGCTGAGAAAGTTATCAAACCTAAGAAACCTAAGAAATCTAAGAAGGCCCAAATCAATGAAGATGTGGTTGAGGAAGCCCCTGAAGCAGGTTCTATCTCTGAGCCTAACATTTTGTCTGAAATCCCAGAGCCTAAGCTTAACCGAGATGCCCTTATGAATAGATCCATTTCCAATGAATTTGTGGATGCGCTGGGCCTAATTCCATAGATAATTGTTGACACCCCCTATTTTTCTAAGGAGGAGGACTATAAGGCCACAATGGACTACTTGGTGAAGGCAAGCCTGACATCATTGATGACCCCTTTGAATGAGAAGTTTTACCCTAGGCTAGTCAAGCTGTGGTATCAGCACCTGAGAAAGGAGACCAAGCAAGGTTCCACTGAGCCTTGTCTTGTGATTTTGATTGATAACCAGGAGCTTGTAGATGACTACAGAGATATTGGATTGACATTGGGGATCCCTACTATTTTTGATACAATTTATGGGTTAGGAGCCCCTGAGAGTGTGCCTTTTAAAATAATGGCCAGGCACCTCACCCAGGGCAATGTAGGGTCTAGGGACTTAATAATGAGAAGAGATTTGTGCCCCAACATGCTCTTCTTTGACTCTATTTTGAGAAAGAACATTTATGTCAGTGGGCATCAACAAGAAAGAAGAGTCCCCATATTAGATGCACTCTATTCTTTCTCCAAGGGCCAATTTATAAATGCTACTCATTTGGTGTTTAAGGCCATGGTGGATGTGGATGACCAGGGTAGGAAGGCCCAAGCCCTACATGGGCTATCCTACAGCAGGCTCATTACTGTCCTGCCCAAGAGAAAAGAATTTGTTTTTAAAGAGGGGGAGGAAGTGGAGAAGGTGACCCCTAAAGCATTTGGGAAGAGGGCTTGGTCTGCCAGTAGGACTCTCATTGGAAAGAGCAAAAGCAAATTTATGGAGAGTCCTGAAAGGGAGGAACCTCAAGTGGACAGCTCTGCAGCTGCTCTTTTGATTCCCTCATCACCTGCAGTCATCCCCTCCACCCCTTCCATCTCTGTTCCTTCCATGCCTGATATCCCTAACTTTTCCATCACAGCAGCCTCTCTACCATCCATCTCATTTCTTTTACCTTCCATCCCAGTTTCCCTACCTCCCAACACTTCAGCCTCCCTTTCCACCATCACCACATCCACACCTTTATCTCCTACTCTTACTACAGCCCCAATCCCTACCTTACCTTCCTTACCCATCACCTCAACCTATAAGAGGAAGTCCAAGCCTACCCCCCTATCCAACCCATCCATCTCAGCTACTGAACCCTCAAGCCCTCACCTTTCCCCTTCAGCTGAACCACCCATCACTTTCCCACCATCAATGTCCTTTCACATTGACCCTACCTTTTTCCATAGCACCTCCACTCACCCAGGACCAATTAACCACTGAGGAATATTCATCCCTAATTGACTCCATTGTGGAGGACATTGGGTATGAATATACCCCCCTAGCCGACTCTCCACAGCCTACCCAATTACACACCTTACCCACCCCACCTTTTACCCATACCCACACTTCCCCTTCCCAATCAATTTCACCAATCCAACCCACAACCCCTGTCACACCTGATCCTTTACCCCGTATTCTCAACCTATTACTTTCCCTTCAATCCCAGGTGCTAGCCAACAACCAAACCCAATCATCAACTGAGGCTACACTCCACGCCATGGACTCCACACTCCAACACCAAGCCTCCATTCCTTCCACTGTGCTCGCCATCAATTGCACTTTTCAAATTTTAATTCAACCATCCCCAACAGCCTGATATCCCTTTACCCATCTATTTTACCACTCCCCCCACTTCTCCGCAACCCTTAAAATTGGCTGAACCTATCCCTGAAGTTCCTCTCCCTACCTTTACCATTGTTTCAACCCAAACTGACCCTGCCCCTGAGGTTGCATTTCCCCAGCCCATTCCCTCTACTTCTACCCCACCCATGCCATCATCCATCCCCCCTCCATAGCTGGATGGCCCTACTTCCCCTGCTGATCAGTCCATCCTACCTACTTCCCTTAATCCCCCACCTCCCTACCTTACTCTCCTCAGGGCCATGCAAGCCAATGCCTATATTAAGAGAGATGTACTTAGAGGCATGGCTGACCTGAGAACCACTATGAGGCAGCCTCTGCTCTACCACATCAAATTTTTACAAGTGACTTACAAGTTGGAGAAGAAAGAGATAAAGAAGGGTTGGCAAGAAATTATGGTGCAATACAACTAGGAGAAGAATAGAACCAAGATCCAGGAGGATGTGATAAAGGCCCTATAGGCCCAGCTGAGAGTAGCACAGGACAAAGCTCATGATTATGGGCTAACTATTGCAGCCTTGCAGAAGAACGTAACTGAAAAGACTGACAAGGAGTTAGCTGAGGCTAGTTCCAAAGAATTAAACCCTGATGCACCTCCCTTGGAAACAGCTCCTCAACCAAAAGAGCCTAGCAAAGTCAAGCCTGACATTAAATTCATGGAGCCCCCTTCCAAGCCAAAGCCACCCCCTATAAAGAAAACCACATCGAAGACTAGAAAACCTTCCTCCACAAGGTCCTAGTCTACTGCTGCTGCTTAGAAAAAAGAAAAGGATAAAGGACTCAAAGATCCACCTGAGGTTGCAGAGGAGTCAGATGATTAGAGTTGTACAGTTAGGATGTTTTTGCATAATCTCTTGTAGAACACTTTCCTTTACATTGTGCATATTTTGGTGTTTTCAATAGAATTTCTCTTTAGTCTATTTACTATGATTTTCTTGCTTTCTTTTTGTTTTATTGTCTGCTTTCTTGTCATTATTTGTGTGTTTTGTTTACTACTGGTTCTTATTTTGTTTGTGTATTGATATTCTTTGTTTAGCTGAGGTTTAATTGTTTATTTTTCTCCTTTTCTTATATGTATATATTTTTCTCATGCTGCACATTTCCTTATCTTTGAATTAGTGAGGACACTGCTCCTCATAGGTTTGGGGGTGTGGCAAGGTTTGCCAATGGATAGTTAATGGTAGTGCAGCAAGGTTTTAACAAAAATTGAGAAAATAAAATAATTTCCCACCTGATTCTTTTGGAAATAGAGGAAATTAAAAACTTTTTAAAACTGAAGCATGTTATAGTTCTAACATTTTCAAGAAGCAAATGTCAAGAATTTTCAAAAATTAGTGCTTAGTGAACTTGAAAAGAGAGAAAATTGTGAGGATAACCCCAAAAATCTGATGAAAGATCATATCCAGTGAGATTTGGGCCTGAAAAATTTTCTTTGAAGAGTGTTTAGCAATTTTTTCTGCTCTAAGGACTGATTGGATTTACCCTTGCTCACTAGAAGTTAGGCAAATCCAAGTTGAAACAGCTTGACAGCACTCATGACATGAAGGACATGAAGTAAGGCCATCCCTTGGACAGTTTGAGTTAAAAATTTCCCACCTTTGAACTGCCCTTGATACACACCTTTTGAGCTTTAAATATCACAATTTTCTTTGATGAAAACCAGAAAATTTGAATCCAAAACCTCTTGACCTATTTTAGTTCACCCTCAATCTAAGAAATCAGGAAATAGGAGGAGAAGTGAGACTAAAGGAGCTGCCTGGATATTTGGTTGAAAAATGAAGAAAATACATTTGAAGGCAAGTGTGATGTATAGTTGTGGCATTCCGGCCCATGAAAAGAAAAATAGAGAAAAATAAAAAAAGAAAAAGCATACAAAAAGAAAAGAAAAACAGAAAAGCAAAATAAAAGAGTGAGAAAGAGAAGTCAATTCATTGAAACATTGAAATGAGGATTGGAAATTGATCACTTCAAATATGAAAATTCAAAGAAAACGAAGATTGTGCTGAAATGAAGAAGGTGTACATGTCACCTCCTTACTCTACTGATTTCTCAATGTTGAATCCTATTCTATCCTTTTATTTTTTATAAACTTCACCCATAAGCCACATTACAACCTAATAAAAAGTCCTTACTGATCTGAAATTAATTGAGTTGTCATGTAGAGATAAGGATTTGTTTGGTCTATGGTGAAAGAGTTAGAAAATTATAAAAATTAGAGCAATGCCTATGCTCATGCTTGTAGTCCTATTTGAGGGCTGTAACTGCTCTTGAGCTGTGTGAATTAATACACACTTCTATTTTTGTTGAGAGTGATAGCCCTGGTGAGCTTTGGGTCTGTAATCAAGATTGATGGGGGCATTATCAAAACATGATTCTCAATTTGAGGGTAAACTTTGCATTAATTTTCATACAAAATACCTTGACATGAGTTGATTGATTGTGCAGGAATTATAGCAGAATTTTAGTTTTAAACTATCATGTGTTTGTTGAGAATCCTCTAAAACTAAATGGACAAGGTGTGGAATGACTTTTTATATTGCTTGAATTTGGTTTTAACATGCTACACTGATATTAACTAATTTTATTAGAGAATTTTGTGGGTAACTTCACTGTAAACCCTCAGGAGACTTCACTCTTCCACTAGGGATCACCTAGGGGTTTAAAAGGCTTGATGCATATGATAAATGCATTCGTGTTCCCTATAAAAGTGACTTTTTATTTTCAATAATTATTTTTACTTTCTCCTTTGCTTAGGGACTAGCAAAGCTTAGGTTTGGGGGTGTGTTAAGCAGTGAAAAATACCACTTTTTACCTCCTAACCCGACCTTTGGTGGACCCTTGAGCTAACTAATAATGTGTTTTAAGTATATTTTTTAGATAAGCATTGAATTGCAAGCTTAGTGCAGATATTCACTTAAAAGAGCCAAAGAACCAATTTGCTGCTCAACATGTGACCTTACAGTCCAAAGGCCAGCCAATCAAGCAGTCCATAAGAGCCTTAGAGATTCATGAGAATGTCTTAAACCCAACTGGGGATGCTTGAGGCCAAGTGCAGTTGCAAAGAATGAAGATTGAATCCACCAAGAGGTTGCTGAGTGTTGAACAAATGAAGAACAACCCACTTGAGAAGTGTGCCAGTTGTGTCCGCACTAAAAATAAGCTCTCGAGAGGTTCCATGAAGCTATCGAGAGCTCCCCAACACCTGTCGAGAAGTTCTGAAGGCTAATTATAACATGTCGAGAGGTTCTGAGGAGAAACTGTAAAGAGATTGAGAGGTTCCATAGCTGTCGAGAGGTTGTGATACATAGGTGCTAAGATGTCAAGAGGTTCTAAAAGTGAAACTGTAAAGAGATCGAGAGGATGACCGATCTTGTCAAGAGGTTGGAAGTGCACCAAAAAGATCCTGTCGACATCATACCTGGAGGTGTAGAAAAAGTCGAGAGGTTCTAAGTACATCTCGAGAGGTTCAGTTGAACCTGTCGAGCAATCTAAGCCAACCTATCGACAGCTTGCCTAAAGCTATGCTCATTCTTGTGAGGATTGAGCCAACCTGTCGAGAGCTCAGTGGTAGTTTGTATAACCAGTAGACAGGTTGATTATAACCTGTTGAGAGGATGAATGGAGAAATGGATAGAACAGTGAAACAGGCTTCCAATCCTATCGAGATGTTTTAGTCCTGTCAAAAGCAACATTGATCCTATTGACGAGTCATCAAAACCTATTGACTAGTGCAATTCAACTCATCGAGAGGTTTCCAAACCTATCAAAATGAAGAGCAAGGAGACAGAGAACCTATCAAGAGGTTCCCTGAACCACTCGACACTCGAATTAGGGACTTCTTAGCACGTTTCTTCAGCAACTGCCAATTTTAGAATCCTATGCACACATCCCAAAGCATGTCAGCGACCCCTAAGGGTATTTTTGGCATTCAACCATGCACGATTGGAAATCCTAATTGCCTCACATGTATTTTCTAATTGTGGACCAATGGGAGAAGAGCTTCTAGAAGAGAAATCAGCCACATCAGCTGCCCATGATAACAGAATTATTCTCTAGGGCTCTGATTGGCTGAAACGGACCTGAGATAGAAGGGGAAGGTATAGATAGAAGAGAGCTTTTACAAAAGTACCATCCAAAATTTGAGAGAACCAGAACATAGCTCGACATCCATTTCCCTCCAAGAACTCCCTCTCTCTTCCTTCTTCTCCCATGCTCTCTTTAGCCAATCATGAGTGGCTAAACTCTTTTCAATAGTTAGGGTGAGGTCTTGAGCTGTAAATTGAGAGTTTCAGAGGCTTGTAAGGGATTGTTTAATACACAGATTGCATATCTGGGTACAATAGGATTGTATTTTTACAATGTAATTATAGTTTTTAAAGGTGATTCTAATCTACATTTCACTTCTTCATATTTGATTTCCCTGGATTGGATACTCCTGTGGATGCCAGCTAGAAATGGGGAGATGATAGCCTGGCATCTGTAGCATCTGCAATGGTTTACCTATTCCAATCAAGACCAATAGATTGGAGCAATCTCTGGGATGAATTATATCCTGTAGAAGGGCGGATCATAACCTTAGGACTGTATCCAGTAGAAGGGCAGATCTTAACCTCAGGATTATTTTGATTCATTGGTGGATATTGGATTCTTTTACCTTATATCTGTCGGGGGAACCCGAGGACCTGGTAGCCAGATAGGATTGTTGCAAATCTGTCCCCTACACTACCTTTGATTCCATTGATTTTTAGTAAGAGACCAAGACACCTGCCTATTGTTCTCCATCTTTTGAATTTTCATCTTTACTCTATTCTCCCTCATCTCGGTGTTTGATCAGATCTGGATCAATTGCATTTAACTTTTGTAGTTTGTAGTAAAAGTGACAAAAACCTAAAACCTCTCCTCTTTCCTGTTTTAGTTTAGCGTAAATTAAGATAGAGTGCCAGATCTATCATAAATCTTGAGATTTACTATAGTTAAATGACATTTCCCTATGGACATACCCTTACTTATGTTTTAAAACTTGCTACAACAGCCCTGGTTCTTGCAGGACTGGTTGCTCACCTTGATTCCTTACATCTGTAGTTTGAGCATTTTAATTGGCTGCTTTAATCATATATTAATTGCAAGGTGGGCAGCACAACACTACGTTAACAGGGTCGCTTGAACCAAGAATTCAAGCCCTTGCGCTACGTTAACCAGGTCGACCAAGAATTCAAGCCCTTGAGTTATGTTAACAAGGTCACTTGAAACGAAACGTCAAGCCCCTGAGCTAAGTTAACAGGGTCACTTGCACTAAGACCATCAAGCCCCTGAGCTACGTTAACAGTGTCACTTGATCAGAGACACGACAAAGGTACAAGTTGCGAACACGTAAACAAAACAGATAGTAGTGATACCATTCAAATATAAAAGTCAAAGGCTGGTGGAGTCAATAAACTCATATAACAAAATGTTGTGCACTAAAACATGCAAATCGTGTACAAAATCCAATTTAAAAGCTTCGAAATATATCGAGGTTTTTCATATATCATTCTTGGATATATTAAGCATATACTATGTACATCAATAACAAGAATTTGGGGAAAACAAGATATCCAGCAAGAAATTATTCCCTACCTCAAAGTCAACAATACACGCGATCGAATTCATGGATGTCTCGTGGAATCTATTGGCTGCATCGTGGGTTAACCTAGATTAGTGCATGCTCAGAGTCAAATGATGTGTAATGAGCCACTATGCACACAAGGTTTTTTTCCTAAGTTAAGGATTTGCAGACAACTGTTAAGTCAAGGTAAAGAGGGCACGCAGGCAACCAAACTCTCCCTGGCTAAGTTAGGAGGTCGCCCGACGGCTCCCTTTTAAACTTTAAAGTGCCAGTTAAAGTCGCCCGGGCGGCTTTCACCCGAGAAAAATGGCCTGTGGAACTCGCCCGAGCGAGCTCACTAAAGCACTTAAGCCCCACACCTTAAAGGCAACTCGCCCTGACGAGTTTGAGTGTAGCCTGCGCTAACTCTTTAGCATTACCTATCGCCCAGGCAAATTATGCCCGAACTATTTTGCCTAAAGAATTCACCTGGACGAGTTCTTAAAGCACCAGCTTTCAACGCCAAGAAGCCACTCGCCAAAGCTAGCTCAGGTTCAGCCCGGGCGAACCCGATCACCTCAGTGTTTGGTCGTCTTCATCCTCACGCTGAAAATCCTCAAAATCCCTCAAGACTTATGCATGTAATCTAGATCTCATAACCAAATGAGCCTAAACCCACCCATTTCCTATTCGATTCGTACTTTCATCTTTGTTTTTTTTCATGCATGCAACGATTTTGGCTACCGATTATTAGAGACTGTCGCTTTTCCACATTCGTTCGGTTACGTATTGCTGTAAACAGAGTATTGATAATACGGATGGCCAATCTTTACGATAAGTTTGATAAACTTTAAGTGCGGCCGAGTTGGTACAAGTGATGGAGGCATGTCGATATGCCAATCTCCACAACTACGATGGAAGGAAATTGCCCATCTAAGGCAATATCACGAATACGTAATGGAGCAAAGCTCTGCTGCCCAATCTTTTGGACAACAACAATAAAGGTGGCTACAATAAACCAACCATATGGATACCGCACCAAAATGCTGGTTATCAATGGAGAGACCACCCAAATTTGAGGTGGAGGCAAGACAATTATATGTAGCCACAACAGATGTTGGCCTTACCTCAATATGACAAGTTTAACCGAGGATATGCCCCAAGATCAATTTCCAACATCGGTGACCACAAGAATAAAATCAGTTGGTAGTTCCCCCACCTCAGCCCCGGAGTACTTCTTTCGAGGACCAAGTTTTGGCCCAATTTCAAAGCCTTGGACCTTTGAATCAGACTGTGACTTCTCACACTCAAAACATTAAGAAAATAGAAGAACAGCTGGGCAAAATAGCCAATGCCTTGGCTAAAAGAGATGAGGGCAGGTTGCCAAGCCAGCCAGTACCCAATCTTAAGGGCTAGTATTCGATTGGAGAAGGCTCCTCAAATTTTGAGGGGGCTAATGCCATCACAGCCCTAAGGTTTGGCAGGCTGGTAGACAACCAGGTGGGAAAGGAACAAGGAGAGGTCATTCCCAAGGAACTGTCGAGTGAAAGTGATAAGGACTTTGTTAGAGCACAGAGTTAAGAATTTCCTGCTATCCTTCAACAAGGGAAAAATAAAGAGGTTGTAGTTGAGCCTCAGCAAGATATAAAAATAGAAAAAAGAAAGAAACAAAAGTTTAGTCATAGGCTTGCAGCTGAGGAACCAATAGTACCTCAGCTGCCATTTCCTCAAGCTTTGAGTGGCCCTGTCCCTTTTGATAAGGGGCAGGCACAGATCGAGGAAATGATGGAGACCTTTAAACAGGTCAAGATAAATTTACCCCTGCTTGATCCAATCCGACAGGTCCCAGCCTATGCAAAGTTTCTTAAAGACTTTTGTACTCAGAAAAGGAAGGCCAGAGGCCATTTGTCCAAAAAGGTCTTTGCAACTGATACAGTTAATCCTATATTAACCATGACAATGCCTGAGAAGTTGCAAGACCCAGGGATACACACTATTCCCTGTATTATTGGAGACCACACGATTGGAAGGGCCCTTTTAGACCTTAGAGCCAGTGTTAACCTGCTGCCATACAGTGTGTATCAGCAGTTCGGTTTGGGAGAGCTGAAGCCCACCCCCATTGTTCTATTGATGGCTGATAGGTCTGAGAGGAAACCCATGGGAGTGGTTGAGGATGTCTTAGTGGGGGTAGACAAGTTCTTCTACCCTGCAGACTTCCTTATTTTGGACATGGGTTGTAACAAGAGTACATCCCCTATACTTGTTATTCTGGGCAGACCATTCTTGGCCACTGCCAATGCATGCATTTAATGCAGGTCTGGGATCATGGAGATCACTTTCGGACATATGAAAGTTGAGCATAATGTGTACAATAGTGCAAAGTACCCTCAGCTGGACAATGAGGAGTGCTTTGCAGTGGATGCACTAGAAGAAATTATTGAAGAATAACTGCCCACTCTGCTAGAGTGGGGCAACATTGTCACTAATTTAACTAAAGTTTGGAACATGGTGGAGAAAGGAAGCCTAGCTTTAATGCCAGAAGACATGTCCCTATTGAGGTCTTTTGTAGGCTTAGTGCAGCATTCCATTTGGAAACCTACATTGTTGTCCCTTCCTCCAACCAACAATGCACCAATCCTGCCATCCATCCAACAAGCCCCTGATCTGGAGCTCAAGAAGCTTCCAGAGACATTGAAATATGCTTTCCTTGAGAAAGACGAAAAACTTCATGCAATTATCTCCTCTTCTCTTACCAATGAGTAAGAGGAGGAATTGCTAACAATTTTGAGGAAGTACAAGAAAATAATTGGGTGGACCATTCTTGATCTAGGAGAATTGATGCATCAATCTATATGTATAGGATTCATCTAGAGGAGGGCTCAACCCCTTCCAGGGAAATGCATAGGAAATTGAATCCTCACATGCAGGAAGTGGTCCTAAAAGAAATCATTAAACTGCTGGATGCTGGGGTAATTTACCCCATTTCTGATTCTGAATGGGTGGCACCAATCCAAGTGGTGCCCAAGGAATCTGGCATATGATGATCACAACCGTCTGCGGAGTTGAGACCAGCCGAGGAGACCCTTGGTGGAGAGTTTGCATCGATTATCGAAAACTCAATTCCAAGACCAGAAAAGAACACTTTCCTCTCCCCTTTATTGATCAAATTTTGGATAAGTTGGCTGAGAAGGCTTTTTACTATTTTCTTGATGGGTACTCAGGGTACAACCAGATCTCTGTGCACCCTCTTGATCAAGAGAAAACTACTTTTACTTGTCCTTTTAGCACCTTTGCTTACAGAAGGATGCCTTTTGGACTGTGTAATGCCCCAGCCACCTTTCAGAGGTGTATGTATGCCATTTTTTTTATATGATTGACAAATTTTTGGAAATTTTTATGGATGATTTTTCGGTTTATGGGGATAGCTTTGACCAATGTCTGCAACACCTCCATCAAGTCTTACAAAGATGTGAGGAGACCAATTTGGTCTTAAGTTTGAAAAAGAGCCACTTCATGGTAACACAAGGAATTGTGTTGGGCCATGTAGTCTCTAAAGATGGAATTGAGGTAGACAAGGCCAAAGTTGACCTCATTGCAAATTTGCCCGCTCCAAGAACAGTCAAGCAAATCAGATCTTTCCTTGGACATGCTGGATTCTACAGGAGGTTTATCAAAGACTTCAGTAAAATTGCTAAACCATTGTGCCACCTTTCTGCCAGATGTGCCCTTTGACATTTCTGCTAAATGTCTTGAGGCTTTTGAAACTTTAAAAATTTGCCTCACCTCTGCCCCTGTACTCTAAACACCTGACTATACCCTGCCCTTTGAGTTGATGTGTGATGCATCTGACTTGGCAATAGGTGCTGTCTTGGGCCAGAGAAAAGATAAGCTGCCTGTGGTCATTGCATATCTCAGCAAATCACTTGCTGAAGCTCAGCTGAACTACACAACAACTGAGAAAGAGCTTCTGGCAGTGGTTTTTGCTGTAGATAAGTTTAGACCTTACCTACTTGGGTCTAAAACTGTCATCTTCACTGACCACTCAGCATTAAAGTACCTACTGTCCAAGAAGGATGCAAAGCCTAGGTTGATTCGATGGATACTCCTATTACAGGAGTTTGACATTGAAATCAAGGACAAAAAGGGTGTAGAAAATGTGGTGGCTGACCACTTGTCCAGAATTATATTAGAGAAAGGTGTTGATGACCTTACTACAAATGATGTCTTCCCGGATGAGCAACTTTTTGCTATCCAATCTTTAATTCCTTGGTATGCACATATCATCAATTATCTAGTTATAGGCAAGATTCCTGCCCATTGGACAAAAATGGACAAAGACCTATTTTTCTCACTGGTCAAATTCTTTTTCTGGGAGGAACCTTGCTTGTACAAGTATTGTGCAAACCAAATCATTCGGAAATGTGTTCCCGAAAGTGATGTCCCTAGTATTCTGGCCATGTGTCATGAAAATGGCTGTGGGAGTCACTTTAGTGGGAGAAAAATAGCTGACAAAGTGTTCCAATGTGGGCTCTATTGGCCTTCTCTTTTCAGAGATGCCAATACACACTGCAAGACCTGTGAAAGATGTTAGAAATTAGGAGGGTTGTCCAAAAGAAATTCAATGCCTTTGCAGCCCATCTTTGTTGTAGAACTGTTTGATGTGTAGGGTATTGATTTTATGGGTCCCTTTCCTCCTTCAAATGGTTTTCATTTCATCTTAGTGGCAGTGGATTACGTTTCCAAATGGGTAGAAGCCATTGCCACAAGAACTAATGATAATCAGGTTGTCCTCAAGTTTATAAAGCAGAATATCTTCTCAAGATTTGGCACCCCTAGAGCCATCATCAGTGATGGGGGTAGCCATTTCTGCAACAGAAATTTCAAGAGCTTGCTCAAGAAATATTCTGTTACCCATAGGATTGCTACTCCCTACCACCCACAAACCCCAAGAGTGTTGAAATTTCAAATAGGGAGATCAAGCACATTCTAGAGAAGACTGTGAGGACTAATAGGAAAGATTGGGCTGACAAGCTTAATGATGCACTGTGGGCTTATAGGACTGCCTATAAGACTCCCATTGGTATATCCCCTTTCAGACTGGTCTATGGCAAGGCCTGTCATCTCCTAGTGGAGTTAGAACACAGGGTGTATTGGGCCATCAAATATTTAAATTTAGACCTAACTTCTACTGGTCATCACAGGTTATTACAGCTGTCAGAATTGGAAAAACTAAGGATGGATGTGTATGTCAATGGTAGGATCTACAAGGAAAGGTCCAAAGCTTTCTTTGACAAAGGGATGTTGAGAAAGAGCTTCATAGCTGGCGACAAGGTTTGATTGTTTAACTCTAAACTTAAATTCTTTCCTGGCAAATTGAAATCCAGATGGGAAGGTCCTTACATTGTCATGCACGTTTCCCCATCTGGTGCTGTGGAAATCAAGGATCCCAAGTCTGGGAGAGCCTTGAAGGTGAATGGTCAGAGGCTTAAGCCTTGTTTTGAAAAACCTACCGAACCCATAGACACCATTCACTTCAAGGGAATCCTTCTTTATACTGATCCACAGGTGTGTCATTATTGTATCATATGTACTTTATTTTTGGTAGAATTATCTTGCTTTCTTTTGTTCAAATTCTCTAGGATTTGTTAGTGGTACCATCTGAATATGAAATTGTCTGTTTTAAAGTTTTTATGCTTGGTTTGATTCTTACTGCTCTTTAATGGATAGTGTTTGAGCGAATGCATAATGTGGAAGGTTGATTCTTGTTGCCCTTACTTGAATGATTGATTTTTTAAGTGTCTAGAGGTACCCATGGTGAGAGTCATGCCTAGGATATATCCACAGCACATTGGAAATGGAAAAATAGAGAGCACATGCTCTCTGTTTGATTCTTTGCTGTCGCTGGATCCAAATGGAAGCCTGGGAGACCCTCACATAGTTCACATGGAAACATTCAATAGCTGTCGCGAGATTCAAGTGCACCTGAGAACCTCTCGCACGATCCCCATAGAGCTATTCAATAGCTATCACGAGATTCAAAGGCTATCGTGAGGTTTATAAGGTAAACTGGGAGACTCTCACACAATTCAACAGAAATACTTTATTTGTTGTCGCGGGATTCTAAGGGTGTCACAAGATTCAAAGTGAACCTCAAAGCATTTTGCGCAATCCAAATGGAGACCTGGGAGTCGCTCGCGCAATTCACATGAATTCTTCACATACTGTTGCGTGCTCCAAGGTCAACCTGGGAGGTTGTCGCACAATTCGAATTGAATAAAAACCTTCGCTAGCTTCATTTCCAATCCCGTGACCAGATGTTCCAAAGCGTGTCGAGCTTCGTGATAAGTATTTTAACCTCGCGCTTGGCTCCTTTTCCAGTATTCTCTTCCTTCTTCCCTCTGCGAAACCCTAGCTTCTGTCGCTCTTCCCCCTCTCTCCTCCAGCGTCAATCCTCCAGCTCATCCTTCATTCCACGAATCTACAGAGTTGTCCCTCGCATCACCCCCATCTATTGCCCTCTGCTCTGAGATCTCGCGGTGCCCTGTGTGGTAAATCAAACCAAACCCTAGGATTTTAGGGTAGGCACTTAGATCTCAGTCTCCGTTTCTCATATTCGAAGATAGAGTTTGATATGGCTCCAAAGATTGCACAGAAGAAAAAGGGGAAGGATAAGGCCCCTGCTGAGACCACCCCTAAGAAAGCCAAGACTTCAAAGTCACCCAAAATAGGGAAGGAAGTGGTTGAGGAGGTGGAGGAACCAACCCCTATGTTTTCCACTCCTTAAGAGCTCATGGCTTCGATCCCATTGGAGCCTGAAATAGCTTTTGACTTGCCATTCTTTGAAAAGGAGCCTCTCTCGGCCCCTGCTGTGCAGTTTATGAGTAAAGCGGGCCTGACACCCTTGATGAGAGGCATTCCAGCACTAGCCTACCCTAGGCTAGTGCAACTATTTTATCAACACATCAGGGTCAAGAAGGATAAGGATGGACAAGTTTGCTTGCTGGTGCTGATTGACGACTTTGATATGTTAGTGAGCCCCAAGGTGATTGCTGAAGTTTTGGGCATCCCAGCTGCATTCAACCCTAGCTGTGGATATGGCCCCCCCTGAGTGCATCAATTGATTCAATTGCACGGACCTTAACTAGAGGTTTAAAGGCCACAGGGGATTCAATCAGAAGGAGAGAATTGGAGCCGAAACTCCTCTTCATTGACCAAGTCCTGTGAAAGAACATATACTGCTCAGGACATCAGCAGGAGAGGAGAACTCCCATTGTCGATGTTGTTTATCGTTCTCTCTTGGCCATGGCTTCCATGCAACCTGGCTCATCTTCGACGCAATGAAAGACATAGTGGAGAAGATAGGGCAGCAAAGAAGCCTCACACAGTACCCTATGCCGGAATCATTACCTTGCTGCTACTCAAAGGGAGATACAAGATAGGAAAAACTGAGTAGACCACCACCCTTACCCCTACTACTTTTGCTAAGAGGAAATGGGGAATCAACAAGAGCCTGATGGAGGCCCAGAAGAAGAAGAAAGCTGAGGCTCAGGCCCTTCCCAAACAAGCAGAAGCAGCAGCTAGAACAAGATCTACCCCTGCTACCACGGAGGTGCTCCCAGAGCCTGTTCCCACCACTGCTATAGCAGGACCCATTTCCCCACCACATTCTCCTCCTGCATCCACTACCCCTCTTCCATCTCTCTCTCACCCTCCTCAGTCCTCATCATCTATGCCCACTCCCCCTTCACCTGTGATTGGTACTTGGGAAGACTCCCCATCCCCTACCCTACCTCGGCCACGACCCACACACCCCATCATCCTACACATAAACCTAACAGGCCTCCCCTCATTTCCTACAAAAAATGAAAAAATATTAAGAAAATCCCCACCATCTCCCAGACACCACCCTCAATCCCTTTCATCCACACTGTCACACCTCACCTTGAAGAAACCACCACCCCAGCCATACCTACTACATCCCCACTCACAGACATTGACTTAACCCTTAACACCACCATCGATTTCCAAGCCTTTCTGTCTACCTTCCTTGACACAATGCCTACCCACTACACCCCCCTCCCAGACTCCCCAACTACATCACAGCATCACTCCCCAGAACCCCACTCTTCCCCTCCTTCCACTTTCCATCATGCACCTTCCTCACCTTTCCAACCAGTGCCCTCTTCTTCACAGACCCAACCTCCAGCCCTGACACACTGACACTTATCCTATCCCTTATCCAAGACATCCAAGCCCAATTATCCACCACTACCCAAAAATAGGACCAGATGCAGACTGAACTCACTGCCATCCAATCCACCATACAGACATTCAACAACCCACACATCCCTCAATAACCCACTACAACCCCCCTGGTCCTTTACACGGACAACCATACCCAAACTGACACCATCCCTGACTCCCAACCCCATCCAACACCCATAATTTCCTTTACACACCCAACCCCCCCATTTCCTTTCATCCCTTTCACCATTCCCATTCCCCCCCCCCCATCACCCCCTGCTCCTACTGAGCCTACACCATTTTCCTTTCCCCCTATGCCCTCCATCCCCCCTCTTTTCCTACCCCCTCCCACATTCATGACAAATATACACAAACCTGATCGAACTTATCCCCTCCCCACAAATAGACTTACCCACTGTTACCCCCCCTTCCCCCCAGGACCAATCAAAGTTTCATCCTTCCACTTCCTATCTACCCATCGCACCCAAACATTTTTTTTACAACCCTCCCTACCTCACCATCCTCCATCACATGAGGGATAATCCTTACCTTAGGAAGGATGTCCTGAGGGGCATGGCCAAACTTCTCTAGTCCATTGAGACCCCCCTGCTGCAGCAGATCGATAAAATGAAGGAGGCCCATAGAAAGCAACTTTTGGGCATCTCCTTGGGGTGGACTAGCATATTGGAAGCCTACCAGAAGGCCAAGGCTTCAGCTACTTATCATGAGTTGAATTGGGAGCTGGAGAAAGCAAATGCTGCTGCAGAGAAGGCGCGAGCCAGAATGTTTGAAAAGAGGCTCAAAAATGCCCAAGAGATCTTCAGCATCCAAAAGGATATCCATGAGACTGACCTCCTCAAACACCAAATTCAAATAGCCTCATTGGAATTTGCATTGGCTGCTGCCAGAAATGCTCCTCTACAGCCCACCCCACTCTCTGTTCGCATGTCAGATCCAGAGCCTAAAGTTACTCCTTCTACAACTGCCTAGTCTGAGGAGGCTCAACCAAAGACCCAGCAAGAGAAAGGAAAGGCCCCAGCTGCCCCTCCTTTAGAGCAGCCTCCACCTACCAAGGCCTCTGCTGCGCCTCCACAAGAGCAAACTTATCCTAAGCAGAGGAAAGTCACTGCTAAGAGGTCTGCTCCTAAAGCTGCCTTTATAAAAATTGGCAAAGAGCCACCGCCCACCGAGGAGGCACAATCCCACACTGATTCCCAAGCAAAAGGGAAATCCCTAGTGGTCCCCACTGAGGAAGCCAAAGCCAAAGGAAAAGCCCCTCAAGTACCCAAGGAACCAAAATTACCCAAGTAACCAAAAGTAAGGGTGAGGGCACCTAAAGCTCCAACTGTCAAGAAAACACTACAAGAAAAGGCACGAGAAGAAAAGAAGAAATAGGACAAAGCTGCCCTTAGGGAACATGCTAAAAAGATGGGCTGGGATTTCTTCACCGATTCTGATTCAGATGCTTCCTCATAGACTAGCTTAGATTGTACTTAGGTTTTACTTTTTTCTCCCCTTCCAATCTTCTCCTTGTAAATACGATCGTACATTTCTCTTTCCAGTTAATAGAATTTTATTTTATCTTTTGTACATTGCTCTGTTCTGCTTACTTGTTTTAGTTTTTCTCTTTTAGTCTTCATTTTGTTTAAATTTTGTCATGGGAGATGTCTGTAGGGTGGCTATAATCATTTCAAATATGAATCCATGTGCACGGTCGATGTCGATGTCAACTGACTAGATTCAAGTACAGGATTCTAATGTTTCCATGTTCATATTCATGTGCCTTGTTTGTGCTTCCTCGCGGAGACCTGACCGCACGCAAAGCAAACAATTCCATAACTTCCCTACCATGCCTATCTTTAGACCCACATTTATTGCCTCTTTTTCCCATACTCGGTTGTGCGATTCTCCTTTCCCCACACATTCCCAATTTATTGCCAATCTTGGAATGGGACAAACCTTTCAATGCGCCATTTCATTTTCCATCGCCCAAATCTTTTAAATAGGCCATTACTTCCTTTTCGTCTCATCCTTCCTCTTCTAACCCCAGCTATCCGGCCCTCCTCACAACCATAGCGGCTGACAAACCCTTCGATTTCCCCATTAAATTCTACCCCATCTGGGAGGATCCCCCACCGCCTAAGGAGCCGGACCCATTACAATTTCTCTGGGATGAGTATGATGAGGTACAAAGGATCCTCGCCAAGGAGGAAAAGAAAAAGAGGAAATGGGAGAAGAGAGAGAAGAAGAAGAGAAAAATGGATCCACCTACATCTCCCCCACCATCTTCCTCAAACCCTCCCCCATCGACTCTCCCTTGATCCCTTTTCTCCCCATTTTGTCTTTTCTTTTTCCATCTTTTTATCATATTTTCTTTTTCTTTTAATGAAAGTCACTTTTAGTTCCATACTGTTCAGTTAGCATTTTCTATTTCTCTGTCTTCTTCTGTGTTTATTTTTAATTTTCTGACTGGAATTTACTGCTCCTCATGGTTTGGGGGTGTGGCAGGATAGGTCTGCCAATAGAATAGTTAATTTTAGTGTAGTAATGGTGGTAAAAAAAGGGATGAATAAAGTTAATTTCCACTTAACTTGATACAATGAGGAAACTTGTAAAAATTTAAATATTTTTGCAGACTTTTCAAAACAGAAAAAGTTAAAAATCTTGACACCACCATGAAGCTAATATTAGAAAAAAAATTTGGTTAGTACTCAGTGAACCTAAGAGGAGAGAAACATATGAAAATACATCCCATGGGTTAAATTTGATGACCATACCTAGTGACATTTGGGCCCAGCATTTTCTTTTGAAGAGTGTTTTTGGCATTATTTCTGCTCTAAGGACAGATTGAATCAAGACTTTTTCACTAGAAGTTGTGCACCTCCAAATCAAAACTAATTGACAGCACTCATGATACTATGGAAATGATCCAAGGCCCTCATTTGGACAGTTTGGGCCTGAAAATCCAACCTTTTAAAATCTGCCCTTTTTACATACACTAGTTGAGCCTTAAAATCATACTTTTCTTTCACAAACACCAGAACACTTGCACCTTAACCTCATGACCTGAGTCAACCTTACCCTCACTCTGAGAATTCAGAAGGTAAAGGAGGAGTTAAAGATACTGAGAATGGTTCAACATTCTGTGGAAGGTGAAGAAAAGCAACTTGTAGCAACATTTGTGTATCAATGGCGGTTATGTGGCATCAAAAGAATGAATAAAAATAAAAAGAGAAAAGAAACGAAGTCTAGAGAACAACATCATCCGAAAATTGAAAAGAAGAGGAGAAACTGGCCACTTTAAGTCTGAAATATAAAAAGAAAGATGAAGTTTTTGCTGAAATGAAGGTTGTGAAGTCATGAATCACTCCTTACCTTACTGATTTCTTAATTTGGATTCCCTTTTTATCCCTTTATTCTTTACATCCCTCGGCCATAAGCCACATTACAACCCATTCAAAAAGACCTTGTGGATCCAAACAAAAATGAGCTGTCATGTGGAGATGAGGAGTTGTCCAATTTATAGTAAAAATTCATGAGAATATCAGAAATTAGAAGCTTTGCCTATGCTCATGCTTGTTGGCCCATTTGGGGTTTGTAACTACTCTTGAGCTGTTATGAAAATGAACACCCTCAGATTGTTAATATTGAGAGATAGCCCTAGTGAGAATTGGGTCTAAATTTTAACTTCATTGGGATTGTATCCAACCTGTATTTTGAATTTAAGGCAAAATTTTGAATTTCTAATATAAAATGAATGGTGCTAATGCAAACACATGTTAACTTTTAAGTTTTAAATGGCTTGCAACATTGCTGCAGTTTCCTCTAAGTATTAAAAGAAAATGGGTGTGGAATGAAGCTTTAAACATTTAACTCTGTGTTGTCATTAACTGCACTATACTTAACTGTTCTAATGGTGAAGTTTGTGGGTGTCTTCATTGAAAACCCTTAGGAGACTTCACTCCTCCTCTAGGGATCACCTAGGGGTTTAAAAGGCTTGATACATATGCTAAATGTACCCGTGATCCCTACGAAAGTGGCATTTAATTATAGCTTTGCTAAGGGACTAGCAAAGACTAGGTTTGGGGTGTGTGTTAAGACCTGAAAAGTATCACTTTTCACCCCTTAACTTAATCTCTGTTAAACCCTTAATCATTTAATAAATGTGTTTTAAGTCTATTCTGTAGGTAATAAGCAACAGCTGTAAATAAACCCCTAACCATGCCAAGAAGCCTACTGGTGACCCAGAAGCCCCTCAGAAATGTAAAGGCAGAACTCAGACAGAGAATTGGCTGTAGCAGAGGCACAGTAAAGCAGAAACATATTAAGAAGAATGCTTCGTGCAGATGTCGCGGAGCTCAATTTAACCAGAAAATGCGTCGCATAGTTGTCGTGGGCTTCTGAAGGGAGCACAGCAACTGGTCGTGCAGTCCCCGCTCCATTCGCACGTAGATGGATGTCAGCAAGGAGTAAAAAGTATACTTTGTGCGATTCTCACGAGGCTCAGTCTTAAGCGCTCGTAAAGCACTCGCGCAGTCTCGCGCAGCTCAAGAGATGAGCTTTCGACCTTCACGCGATTCACTGAATAGAGAGAGCTCCAGGCATTCTAGAGCGTGACTGTCGCGCAGTGGCCGCGGGACACATACTTTTAAGGAACTTCTCGCGCAATCCAGAAGCCTATGTACATTGTTCTCTTCGCGAGGAACGCCACAGGATTCATCAAGGAACGAACTGCTCGCGCCATTCAAATGGAAAGACCAATCCCGCGACAACCAAAGCATTCCCGCGATGATCAAAGTACCAACCCTGCAACTGCAAGAGCTTCAAGTAAAAGCAACCCTGCGATGCCAATTCTACCATGCGGCAAGATCTACAAATCTTTTCTACCCAGTGAGGATCGGGTTCTAAACTTCTCCCCACTTCTGTAGGGGCAATCTGGGAACTTTCAGCAATTAGGGCACACACTCTAATGCTTCAATCTCCATGCACACGCCCCGAGGCATCCAAGGGACAAGAATCGGCCACAATTGCATTGATAAAATTAGGGTTTTCCTAACCCTAATTCACAGAGAATCGACTGCTATATAAGCCTAAGCCTAGCTTAGGTTTAAGGGACTTTTTATTCTTGACTTTTGTGCTTCTTCTTAAAATCGACTGTAGAATTACAGTAGGCTAAGGTTAGGGTTTAGGAGTTTTGTTTTTCCTTTTTTCCTTCTCTCCATAGTCCAGCACATGTTGGCTATGCCGTTTGTATAATTATTTAGTATAGATTTTAATAGAATTTTTGTAATAGGATCTATTACATGTATGGGATGGTGTTTTTGTTGTGAGTTATTTTGTACAAGGTTGCTGCCTTGAAATCCTCCATTGCTGAGTTGTATTATAAGCAATGGAGGATTGCTTGTAAGGTTTTATTTAGATCCAAGTGACCTGTGTGTCCAGGTTAGGCACATTGCAGGCCTTCCCCCACCACAGGATTCACTAAATCTGAATCCCCATGAGAGCTTGAGCTGGTAGCCTCGTGAACATGGTGGCGGCAATAATGTTCTTGTTCTATCTTACACCTCTGTGAGGAGGATAGCCTCTATGGATAGTCTGTGACCATTCAAGTGGACAAATTATAGCCCTAGGGTGAGGCCAATCCATAGAACTAAGACATATTCTTCTTCTCTGCACTTATGCTTGTAGCCTTGTGAGAGATTGTGCAGAGACAGACTCCCCTGTATTTGTATAGACCCACCATCAGATTGCAGATCTGATTTGGCTATAGAGATTGTAGGCTTGTGATTGGATCACTACTGTCTTTCTAAAGCAGTGAACAGCCAAGCTTAAAAGCTAGTACTTAAACTCTTACTGGTCCTGTGTGTCCAGGCTCGTGCACTTTGTAAGCCTAGCCCCACACACAGAACTTTAGAGGTTGATATTCCTATGGATTCTTGAGCTTTTAGCCTAGATGAAGTAGTGCCAACAATGATAATCTTGTTCTGACCCATCTCTGGATTGTGGTTCCCCTATTAGATAATATGTGACCATTTAAGTGGACAGGTTATAGCCATAAGGGATTGGATCATGGCACAAGGGTGAGTTGGATTTTGTCTCCTCTTTGGTGATAATGTAGCCATTGGATAGGACTTCTATAGCAGCAGATCTGAGTCTGAGTTATAAGACCCATCAGATCTGTACCTAATAGCATACTTCTCACCCTTTTATATTTATTTTCTCACACTCCATCCTCTTTTTGAACCCTTTCTGTATTTCAGACATTAAGTTACCTTAGGATTTAGATTATAGCGACCTTAAATCCCCTTCCATTTAGGATTGCCAGATCTGTAGTCAGATCTGGAGAGCCTACTAAAGGTAGCTCCCTTGGAGCTTTAGATCAACTTTCCTTGTGGGACAAACTCTTACTTATCAAAACTTGCTATAACAGGCCCTGTATCTTGCAGGACTGTGCATATTTTAGGCTTGCTGCTCCGTAGTTCTCACTCCACTTTCCATTAATTTTCATTCAGCCCATTCTTATCACTGTCTTCAATAAAGTCAGTAGCAAGCACTTAAAATATCCTAACATTTATTCATAGAGGAAGAGGGCACACATCACATTCAATTTCGCCACTTGCCAACTACCCAAGCCTATAAGCCTATACCTTGACAAATGAACCCTTCCCTTCCCTATAAAACCAGACCTTTACTTGCCCAAAAACCCATCTCTTTCATCTTCCTTGACACCCTAAGCCTTATGGCGAGAGAACCCAACCAAAGCGATTTCAGTAAACGACTTGATAGAATCCTTGAGATACACAAGACCGAGCTCCTAGCTGTAATACAAAAAGTAGAAATTTTAAAGCGCCAGCAACCTATACCAAATGTTTAATCGTCCACAGAAACTACGCTTTACCCTAACCCTAACCCAAATCCAAAACCATATTCCAAGAACTCATTTTCCTCCACTTCCTAACCATTATACCATCACACCCACCCCAAATGTGAGTTCCTATATGATGATGGTGGGTTGAGCCATCCCTCGCCACCCCTCTCTATTGCTTATCTTCTCCCCCTGCCTGCGTTACAATCTCTTCATAGAATCTTCGTAGGGGAGTAGTATAGGATGAAGGGTAATCCGGAGATGTGTTCACTTCTCGACTCTTAATAGGACTTCCACTGTGGCATTGCATTTCTTCTAAGGAAACCCTGTGATGTGCTTGGGAGAGATTTTGAAGGGTAGTGGGAAGTGTTCCGACGGCTCTTGGAGTAGCGACCCTACCAAGGTATGGATACTCCTTTGGTAGGAAGGAATGAGAGACTCTAATTAACGATGGTTAGAAGCCAAGGACCGATCTTTATCGAAGACATCTTCTCTCAGACGTTGCTGCCAGTATCGTAGATAGTGTGTCTAGATTTTTTCTTGGTTTATACTTTCATGTAATTAGTTTTTATTTTTTCAGTATCTATAGTTACTTTTCATGTTCATCATAAATATTCAGATAAATATGACATTCCCTTTTAACTAACTTTTTAATAGTGTAATTGTTAGTAATTTTTCTTCTTCAATTTTTGTTATTGATATCTCTATGAATAAACGGATGTATTTTTCCTCAAGTTTGGGGGACATTCTTTAAAGATTTTTTTTCAAATCCGATACACGATCGATAATATCAGTAATTACAGGTATGAAAATTTTGAATGTTGAATTTCCTATGTTTTTGTACCAATGAGGGCATTATCCAATTTAAGTTTGGGAGGATACACAACTTCTGTGTATAGTATATTAGTTAGTATATTAGTCTATTAGTTTGTTAGCTAGTTTTATTTAGTTTACTTTTTGCATAAAAATAATAATTTTTTTTTCTCTATTTTTTTATAGTTTTATAAATAGTTAACCATTATCTGTGAATTATGATAGAAAAAATTATGAATCTTGAAAACTAACAATCCATCATAGTAAAAGTTCAATAATCAAGAATATAGAATAGTTATAATTCATGTTTAGCTCTTTGAACATTGTATCAGAATGAATGTTTGAAACAATAGATTAATCTGAACTGCAATATTTAGACTATAGTTTCAAAATTGTATAAACTAGTGAACATTAGAGACTAAGTTTTCCTTTCTTTGGGAAAGTGATGCTTCTATTCAAGTCAAAATTCCTTTGAACTTCTTTAGTGCTTTTATGAAATCTCATATTGCTGAATTTAAAATGAAAATATTCTATGACTATGATAACCTGATTTTTTCTCTAGAACTATTTATTAGGAATATCAAAACAATAAGGCATCTATGCTAGTAAATCATAACGATGAGTAAAGGTCATCTTTTGTTTAAATCAGAGCCAAAAAGCCAAAATCCCATAACATAATTTATAATATAAACCCATATTAGAAGCCTAAACTGAAATTCTTTGTACCAAAAATTTTATAAACCCTTAACCATATGTACTGTCCAAAACTTTCAACCTTTAACCCTTACATTTTCTGAGAGTTTAGAATGCAAAAGAAGGGAAGAAGAGGGAGTGAAAAGAGTAAAAGTTAACAGAAAAGGGATATGCTAAAAAGAAAAGAAAAAAAAAGAATATGGGAAAAAGGTCAGAAATCATAACATGCGATTCTATATGAAGAAGCAATCAAAAGGATAAAAAGAAAGAAAAATTGTGAAACACGATCTTACAAGTCTGAGAAAAGAAATGGTATTTTATAAAAATAAGAATTAGTAAATGGGAAGAAGTATCCAAATTCATAGATACTTACTGATACTGAAATAAAGAAAGAAGAAGAAAAGATAGGAGAAGGAAGAACTAAATTCTCATAAATATTTTGAATTCTTATTTTTACCTTTCTTTGACACCTTCTGAAACCTAAAGCCACATTACAAGCCGAAGAAAAGACCTTTTTTACTTACGATTTGTAAAATCATAAGCCTAGTAGAGATATAAATAATCGATACTATGGATTGCACAGGGAATCATATGAAAAGAATAGATTATCTTTTCCATGAGATTAAAATTATTGCAATTATCCTTTGAATAAATTCTTATGAAAATATATTATACTGTGAGAACCCAAAATTTCGATATATTTTCTGAGAGTATGCCAATAGTGAGAGTTTGAATGAAAATATTTTCTAAAATTGTAGTTTAGAAAAATCTATGAAGAATAAACTATTCACTGATGCATACACTCCTTGCCTACTATGAATTGAACTTGTTGAAGTTCTAATCAGGGATAACTACTATGATGGAAAGTAAGGATAAAAGATTGATAATTTTAGAAAATCATAACAACTATGTAATGATTAACTAAGTTGGTGTATAGAGTTAGTTTAGATTTTTAACCTTTGTTTTTCTTGTAAATTTTGAAAAATCCAAAAATATTTCAAGTTTGTAGGTAACTTCACTGAAAACCTTTAAGAAACTATAACTCCTCCACTAGGGATCATCTAGGATTTTAAAGGATTATTGCATCTGCTAAATGCATTTGTGCTCCCTACGAAAGTGATATTTAAATTCTTACTATAGGATTTTTATATTTCCCTGTTTACTAGGGACTAGTGTTGGGATCTTGCCTTGTGTTCAAAAAGGGGTTTAAAATCAGACAATTAAAGAGTCTATAGGTAGCACACACTAAGGCAGGCTCACACACAGTCCTGCAAGTATTCAGGGCTTGTTGTAGTAAGTTTTAAAAGAAAGTAAGTAAGGGTATGTCCACAGGGAAATGTGTGTCAAAATTAGGCAAATCTCTAGATCTGTGGTAGATCTGGCACCCTTCCTAATGCTAAAATAGTAAAAGAAAGAGGAGAGGTTTAAGAGGTTGTCACTTCTAAATTAAACTACAAAAATAAGTTAGATTATAGAAATGGATATTAGGATTCAATCCAGAGTACAGATCTTGCAGTGAAGGAGAATTAAACACAGAAAATGGGGAGAAGCAGCTAGGGTTACTGAGAGTTTAGAGTACACCAATCCCTCATCTGGCCATAGGCAGAGCTGCAGGGTAGGAGAATCTACTCTAAATCAAAGGCTTGAACTGGTCTTAAGGGTATGATCTGTCCACTTTAATGGTCACAGATCATCCTATAGACTTCCTCCAAATCAAAGGCTTAAAGTAGAAGAATCCAATTTAGACCAAAGGTTTGAATTGATCTTAAGGCTATGATCTGTCCACTTTAATGGTCACAGATCATCCTAGGGATTTCCTTCAAATCAAAGGTTTCAATTGGAGCATTACAACCACTGCAAATACTGCAATTACCAGGCCACAGACACAGGAAATTGCAGGAGCATCAGATCTAGGGAGATTAAATAGCATCTAAGAGGTCTACTAGTTAAGTGGGTGAGCTATTCTCATCTACACAAAGTCGATCGAGCACCAAATGAAACCAAAGGAACTATAGATCTAATTACAACAATTAAACCAATATTACATTGAATTAAACTGACCATACAATGAAATGTCCTCAGATTTGCAGTCTGTGCATCATCTAACCCTAAATAACACTCTCAGTTCTCCCTAATTACATATTCGACCTCACCCTTTGCTGCCCTCAAGAAATTAGCCAACCATAGTTGGGCTAAAGGAAAGAATTAGAGAATTTCGCTGCAAGCTCTGGTTTCTAGAATTGATCCACTTTTTCAGACGGCTTCCTCTCTTCTTATATCTTTCTCCTTCAGCCTATGATCTAGTTTTTTCCTGCCAATTATAGCTTCCAGAATAATCCTGTTATTCCTGCCTTTATTCCCTTTCTAGAAGGCTCTTTAGTTTATTGGAGTTGGGGGAGAGCACGTGGGTCGGTTAGGGTTTCCCAGGACACTTCTAGAAGCCTCGCGTCAGTTACCAAGGTGCCTCAGTTTGCATGCAGCAGGTCACCAACTCGCTGGAGTGCACAGTTGCTTTTCTGGGAAGTGTTTGGATCAATTTTGATAGGTTGAAATCAAGTACTTTGGTCCATTCGCTAGGATTCAGGATCCTATCGAAAGGTTCTGATAGGTTGGATCTTGTAATTAGAGCTTCAGCATCTGCAGCCTTCATTTGATGCTTTCGATAGGTTTAGCTCTTATGCAATTGATTTGGATAGGTCCTCAGACTTTTTGATAGGTTCTGTTCAAGCTCAGGTAACCATTCAATAGGATGCTCCCTTATTGTTTCCAACTGCACGATAAGTTCTGGATCCTGTCGAATTCTCCCCATCTTCACGATTTCTTCCTTTTTTAGCCTTCAGATCCTATCGATAGGTTGTAATAACCTATCGATAGGTTGTTTTCTGCCTGTCTTTCCTTTTCTCAATGCTGCTTTGTTGTTCCTGCCTGCCCCAAGTGGGAATTGGTGTGGGGCCCTTCTGTGTGCCATAGTTGGGACAGAGCTGTGGTGAGAGACGGACCTTCTTGTGGATAACTTTAGGGTGGATTTCTGCACTATCACTGCTTATTAGTCTATTCACAGGTCTAGGTCAGGTTAAAGGGTGAAAAATGTCATTTTTCACTGCTTAACAACTAGCAAAGTGTAAGTTTGAGGGTGTGATCAGTCACATATATTCCATTTTACTACCTTTAACTTAGTGATGCTAGACCTTAGTTTGCTACTAACAAGTTACTGATTGTGCAACAGTGGGATTCGTGACGATCCCGTCCCGGTGATGCACTCGCTAGTAAAAAATATAGAGCCGCCACCCGGAGCTTTTGGTGTCCCGGGATACCTATATCATTTTTATAAGCACCGAAGTGCCACAAATATGACTCTGAATCCGGTCCACACCAAAGGCTCTTGGGTAGGGGCTTCAGTTATCGATCGGGAAAGTGTTAGGCACCCGATCAATCCGCTTAATGCGATCTCTACTAATGGCCAAAACAAAAATAAAGTAAAAGAAAAGAAAATAGCTTTCTCTTGCCCAAATGGTCCTTAAATCCTATTTGTGTCCCTCCATTCCTACCAAAAATTCGGCGGCATAACGACACAAATGGGAGGACGGGAGGAGCCAAAGAAGAGATAGGAGAAGAAAGGGGAGAGCCAGAGCCCTCGGGCCCTTGTAGCACCATAGAGGAGCCTTTCTTGGCTTGCTTTGATGAGCTTTTGAAGTCCTTGTATGGTGGAAAATGGGATTCTAACTCCTAAGGCTTGAAGATAAGAGGTAGGGAAGGGAGGCTAGGGGATTACACACACCTAGGCTAAGGGTTTTGGATACAAGAACAAGCTTGAAATGAGGTTGGGAGATTCTGGAATTTGGGTGAAAAGGGTGCACAAAAGGGAGGAAGAACTTCTCACTTTGAGCTCGTTCTCTCTTAAGCAAATTTCTCAACCCCTAAACGAAGGGGTGGGGACTCTATTTATAGGAAATGGGTGGATTAAGAAACCACATAAGAGCTAATGAGTTTAGCAATTAGGTAATATCACATCTAAGGATTCCTAGGGTTTTTGGAGCCTTGAGATGTGTGAGAAGGTCATCCAATGGTGGATGATGGGGTGAGGCCTTAAGTCACTTAAGGGGTTGCAAATAGGTAGTGAATGGGTGCAACCGAACTATCAAAACACACCCCAAAGGTCAAGGTGGTCAACAAGTCAAACCCCAATCATGATTTTTGGGGTAAAATCCAGAGGTTACTGTTCATATGCCTGGCGCAACTAATAGTTGCGCTAGGAAAATATATAGTAAAATAGTGTTTAAATAGTGCCTGGAAGTTAGCTCGCGAGGGTAGGGTCCACAATTAATATTGGCGCAACTATTAGTTGCGCCAGGCTTAAATCCTAGGAGAAGTAACCTGGCACAACTAATAGTTATGCCAGGAAAAAATATCATTCGCGCAACTATTAGTTGTGCCAGCCATTTACGGAGAAATAGCTTGGCACAACTATTAGTTGCACCAAATCTAGGGGCCCACTTGATTTTACTCTTATGCCCTCTGGCTTGCCGTATCTTTTGATGTATACCTCCGATTGGGGAAATTCTTAGACCGTTGGAAAGCTGACGACCTCTACTTTTTAATGATATGAGATTCGATCATAGTAGAGGGCCATAACTAGTTCTAATGCACCCCTCCTCAACCATTTGCTTGATAAGGTTAGGTTTAGGTTCAGAACGGGTTCTAAGGGTCGAGATTGATTTCTAAAGGTTCGGGTCTGGTTCCTAAGGGATCTAGGGTGATTCCTAAGGGTTTGGAAAGGTTCCTAAGGGTTCTAGAGGATTCCTAAAGGTTCCATACATGTCTTCAAAAGCTCAGAATTGCACCTCTCTCGAAAGGTGTTTCAATCGGGCCTTGGGCCAAATTTGGATGTCTACAGATGCCCCTCTTTGGTATCCGATCACTAATGATCGAATGCCAAAGAAAAAAAGAGACATCCGAAGAGGCCCAAGGCATTACTCACGGGTCTGCTACATTCAGAACGAACTTCAAACATCAAATGAGTAAGACGGTGAGAAAATAAATGCCCTGGGACGCTAGGCTAAACATTCGTTTCTCAAGGTAATTGGTTCCCAAGCGCTTAGCGACATTACTGGGCATAACCGAGGTGGAATGAGTTGTGAACTCCCTATAGTCGGGAAAGATATTCGCTTCTCGGGATGATTTTGAAGGTATCTGATGGTTAAAATTCATTCTGAATGTAACAGCTTCGTGAGTAAAAAAAGGGGGGGGGATCGACTCACATTCAAAGATAGGCGTGAAGTAAGCATACGCAAGGCTCCATAGTTTGCGTTCAATCCTATGAGGCATTTGATGGCTCCATCAGACTGTTCGCGGGTGCCCCTGCTGAAAGCAGGGTTCGAGGTCTTTGGGCGAACGCATCAACCCTGAAGTTTATTTAGCATGACTGCCCAAGTGAAGTGAATAGATGTCACAATGCTTTTTAGGAGTGCGTGCCATTTTTGAAAGCATACCTTATATTAACATGGCCTAGAGCATCCAACTTTGATTACCTTGAACAGATCCAGCCAAATATTAGGGTATCTCCATGAAGGGACATCCAATCCTGGTCTCTGCTGACAATGATCATTAACATCATTTAACTTTGCATAATCATGCACCCATCAGGGGCAATAAGAAACAACAAAGGTGATGGAAGCCCCGACCCAGACCCGTCCAGGTACAATTTAAGGGGACAAATGACTATCATACGGAAACTCAGACGCATGGCACACACTTTACAGGGATACCGCTGCCCATACAGGTATTAAGCCTGCAGAAAATAAAAAGGGAAATGAACCCTTCCGAATGCATGGTTGCACATAGTTTGATTGACACGTAATCTCATTCTTAACAGGTTGGTCTCAACCAACGATTGACCTTTTCTAATGGAGAATCTAATGCTTAAGACACTTAAGTTCACATGAATCCAAAATAGAACGCTCATCGCAAAGATTTAGCCGTGGAGTTGACTCGATCGAAACATTGACTGTTTGACCGAGACCGACACTGTTGCTCCTTCCTTAAACTAGGATCCAAAAGTCTAATGCAAACCTCCGACTCAGGACTTTAGTATGGCACAACTGCACTGCAGATAAAATATTGACGTTTTATCGCCTTATGCTTGTGCGTCTCTGTGGGGAATACAAATTTTTTTTTGATTTTTCTATCATTTTGTGTAATTTTTTTAATTTTTCAACTGTCATTTTATGTGATTTTTTAGAGTTTTGAAGTTATTATTTTATGTGATTTTTTAGAATTTTGAAGCTATTATTTTATGTGGATTTTTCTTGTGAATACTTTCGGCTTCTCTGTGGGGATTTTTTTGGATTTTTCTTTATATTTTTCTGTGTAGGATCGGGGTGCTCATTGATCTCGATCTGCTTTTATTCTAGCACAGCTCTCTTGGCAAGTCGAAGGATGATCGAAATGCCACCTTGGGAGAGTATGCATCTACCGGGAGCGACAGAACATATAAAAAGAGTCGGGGGACCGGTCTTCCCATCCCAAGATTGTGCCCAAGACCTGTAAGTGCCCGCACAACTATTAGTTGAGCCAGGCCACTAAGGGCCTCAAAATATCTTGGTGCAACTAATAGTTGCGCCAAGCAAAAGGTGGGAAGCATTTTGCCTGGCGCAACTATTAGTTCGCGCCCTTGAATTTAAACAGCTCGAGTTCGGTCTAGGGGCTTTATTTCAAAATTTTCTCCCCCTCCCTCTTTGAAACTGAAAACCGCCCCCCCTCCTAGGGTTCCTTTACATTGCCTCTACGCGTACCCCATTGTCGTTGCTTTGCTTGTGTGGATCGATCGTCGGCTCACGCTAGATCATAGACCCTTTTTCTTCCAAGAGGTAACCATTTCTCAACTATTTTCTTTGATTTTTCTTGCAAATATGATCATGATTTTGCATTCCTAGATGAAAAATAGTTTATTTCCATCGTAAGCATGTTGATTGATGATGTGTGGAGGGTTTTTTTTATGAATAATACCTTATTTTTGTCGTTTTATGGGTTTTATTAATGCATAATATATATATATATATATATATATATATATGTGTGTGTGTGTGTGTGTGTGTGTGTGTGTGTGTAAACAATAATAATTTTTGTTTTTATTTTTATTTGTGCTCAGAGAAGGGGTGTTATTTTTATTTTTTGTTTTTATCTTGAATACCAAGCGAAGATACTATTTTGAAAACTAGTTAGGAAAAAGAAAAAATTTTGTTGTTGTTTTTTTTTGTTTGTTTGTTTTTTAAAAGGTTAATTAATTAAAAAAATGATTTTTGGTTCCTATATATATTGAAAACTAATCAAGGGGAATTTGTTTTTTCCTTTTTTCAATTTTTTCTTATCATTAATTAAGGAAAAGGATTTTGCCTCAAAAAAAAAATTATATATATATATATATATATATATATATATTTTGTAAACTAAGGCATATATTTTTTGTTTTAGTTTTTTTTGTAAAAGAGGGTTTTTTCAATTTTGTGGACATAAGGGGAGGGATTTTTTGTTTGTTTTTTGTTTTTGATTTTATGGACCATGAAGAAAAGGATTTTTTTTGGTTTGTTTTTTTCTAAAACCCCCCTTTTTTGGCATAAATGAAGGACCCTTTGGTTTTGATGACGATTTTTTTATTTTTTTTTTTAAATGACTTTTATTTTTAAACATAAGAGAAAGGGGGGTTTATTTTATTATTATTTTTATTATTATTAATATTTTTTCTTTACATTCTAAGATAGAAAGGAGGGGATTTTTTTTGCATTTTCAACCTAAAAGGGATTTTGTTGTTTTCTTTTTTTTGTGCTTTTTTGTTGCCTATGTATGTGTGCATCTTTACTTCCTGATCATGAACAGCGAGAGGGTGAGCATACTTACCTTCCCTTGGTATGTAGCGCAAAAACCATCCTTTACCACTGATCTATTCTAATGTGGTTGCCTTTTGTCGCCCCAACATGTCAGGTGAGGGTGAGCATATTCCTAAGGAGGGCCACGAGGAGGGGCCTGAGATAGTGTACGGCCCGCGAGGGGAGCTGTTCATCTGGGTAGATCGGAGAGCGGGCCCATGGCTCGAGATGTAGGGCGAGGCCACCTGGGTCGGCCTCCGTCACCAACAGCATACCCACATTTCAAATTTTAGGATAGCGGGCAAGGTAAAAGAGAGGTTCAATTTATTTCTATTATGCAATTTTTGCTTTGCCTTTGTGGTCTGATGCGCATTTTCTTGGGTGCAAGACCTGCCCAACATTGTACTCCGCAGGGGGTGGCTCGACTTTCACTAGTTCTACCTCTACGTCCCTCCCGTGGTAAAGGTCCTTCTGGCATAGGTGGGCTTTGGAGAATTTCTATCTTGCCCTGCCATGAAGGCTGATGCTGCCTATCTGAAAGCCCTGATTGAACGGTTTCGCCCTGAGACGATGACCTTTCACATGTCGTATGCAGAGATGACTTTGACACTCGTCAACTGGGCCATTATTACTGGCATCAGGATAGGGGGATACCGATATCTGATCTTGCGGTGCTAAGTCGAGAGGATATCATTCGATTGATTGGGGCCTATCCTCCTCGCGGGCAAACACATTGCACCGAGGTCAAGATATCTTGGCTGACCTCACTTTATACACCTGATGAGTTAGCGGATCTGGGTCAGCCAGACAGGGTGCTCTACATCATGCCCGAGCGAGTGATCGTCCTAGCCCGCATTACTCTCTTAGTCCTGCTTGGTAAGACCCTTTTCACCAATGCGAGCGGTGGCCAGGTCAGCCTAGCCCTACTGAGTGTGATGGACAACTGGGGTGACGTCCAAAGGTATGATTGGGGAGGGGCGGGGTATGCATGGCTGATGTACAATTTGTCTCGGGTCATGACCGAGGATTCAAAGTCTGCTGTTGGATTTTGGGCCGCCCTAGAGGTAATTCCTCATTCCTTTGCCTTTGCCATTTTTTTTTAATGATCCATATACGCTACTGACCCACTCTTGTGTAATGCCCCCCCTCCTTTTTAGGTATGGGGATACCATCACTTTCACCCTGGGCGCCCGCTTCTTTTCTAGGAGGTGTTTACCTATCCCCTCCTCAGCAACTGAAATCAGGCCCGGCATCGCGATGTAGGTTTAAAGCACTTGGAGATAGGTCTGAGGTCCCAACTTGACTTGATGGTTCTTGAGCAGGTAAAACTCTCTCTTTCAACTTTGTCTGTTTTTAGCTCGAGAATCTCCCTTTACTGATGTGCTAACTGCTTGGATTCTCTCTTTTTTTTTCTTTTGACTTGGGCAGATCCTCCCTAACCCGTACCTTGCATCCCCCTTCTGGGACTGAGCAGCTGTAGGCCCTTCCCGCCTATTTAACAATCGTGTCATCATTTTCTTCTATGGAGCATGGGCCAAATTCTATTATCTGGGAGAGTGAGTCGTGCACCAATTTCAGGGTTATTATGCCATACCTGTGGACCCTCCGACGGATGTTTGGTATCCTGTTGGAAATATTGAGGAGCTTACCACGGCCTACTTCAACAATGGGCTTCCCATCCATGCTCTCCATGTGCCCGGGGAATATCATCTTTGGTACAAGTGCCTGCCGTACTAGTTTATCTTGTCGTGCTTTGTACCTAGCGCCAATTTTCTTGCATTCGGCGGCCCTCTCGACCAGGTAATTCTTCTTGGCTTGGATTAATTCCCTTTATACTTTAGTTCGACCCTTCATTCCTTCTAAGCGGATCTTTATTTTGTTCACAGTTTGTTCAAGGGGATGATTCGGATGGTGAAGGCGGGACGGGTGCAGCTGATATGTCAGGGTAAGATCCCTCCGGTGCTAGCCCTTCTGGTGTGGGTCCCTCAGGCGAGGGCTCCTTGGGTGTTGGTCCGTTGGGTACCTCTCATGTTGGTATCCCTGGTGGCGATTTGCCTGTGGTCTATGGGACCTTCTGGTGCCTGGATGACAGCTTCCTTTCGGGCCTCTGCTCAGACAGATCGACAAGCACGACTTTCTGCAGAGGCAGCCCGTGTCCCTCCTCCTGAGGTGGTTCAGGGGTAAGTCCGCTGACGGCCCAATCTATTTCCATTTCAGCCTCCTATTGTACATGCTTTAAGATTGCCCTGATAATTAATGTTATATCATTCTAAACGTAGGATTTCAACTCAGCCATGGAATATGCGGAGTACCATCGTCATCTTGCAGAGCTTAGGGAGGTGGAGATGGTGAGTATCCTGCTGCCCTACTCCTCTCATTCATTTCATTATTATTTGTCCCTTAACTGATCCTGACTCTTGGCTTTGACTATGCCTTGCAGCGTGCTCGTGCTAAGGAGTTGCGTTCTTTACTCAATAGGATCTCGTAGGCGTGGTCCAGGGTGGGGGACATTCGGACCTTACAGAGCTCCTCTCGCCGTAGCAAGAAATCAAAGGGCGCGAGCAAGGAATAGGCTTTTAGTTTTTATTTTGAAAACTCAGTACTCTTTAGAATTCGATTTGTTTGGGGATGGTTGATGTGATACTTTGGATCATTTTTTGGAAAATATTTTTAGAATTGCTGCTTTGATTTTATGCTATGATCTCTTTGTCTTGGACCTATTTCTCTGCAGGATGTGTTTGCCCAAAATGTTCTCAGAAAGCGACTCCTTGGGCGTATGCTTTGATGTAGGATCAGTCCTCCATATGAATAAACAAAATAATTGCCAAACTATTAGTGAAAGGAGGTGTGTGAAAAAACAAAAGGGGTGTAAGTCCCCATAGCTGGTCCTGAGATGGCTGAAGAGGGGGGACCACAGTGTGGCACAACTATTAGTTGCGCTAGGTCAAAATCCCAGAAAATATGTACTGGCGCAACTATGAGTTGCGCTAGGCGTAAGTGGGGACCAAAATGTGTTGGCACAATTAATAGTTGCGCCAAGCTCAACCTGGGGGAGAAAAATACTGGCGCAACTAATAGTTGCGCCCTGTTTAACCTGGGGAGCAGTGGGTCCTTATATACCCGAATTAGTCCAAAAATCACTTCTTTTTGTTTGTCTTGGCCCTTTTGACCGGTTCTTTTTGTTCTTGCTCTTCCAAGGTGGGTCCATCACTATACATCGATTTTTGTCTTCTCAGAAGATCTTTGTACGTTCATGGACCCACTTTCTAACCCTCCCTTACGTGGAGGGCCTAGAGCCAATTTACCCCCTTCCTTGGGCTTGGGGCCCAAACTTCTAACAGCCTGGTTTGGGAGCTTGAATGAGAGTGAGCTCGCCGACTTGGAGCGCCTTGGGCTATCTCGCCTTCCTTCCTTTCTAGAGTTTCGTCCATGGTGGGAAGTCCTTTTCGCTGCCGCTTCATTTTGGGATGTGAATTCCCATGTATTCCATTTTGGGAAATGGGAGCTAACCCCAACCCTTGAGGAGCTATCCAATCTGTCTGGCCTGAAGCTTCACAAGGGCATTGCAAGAGTCACGCCTCTGCCAGGCTACTCCAAATCCGTTCACCTTACTCTAGGTTTGAAGAAACTTGAGTATGAGAAAAGTCTCATTGGGGGGCCCATAAGGTGTTCGCTAAAATTCCCCAAAGAACTTTTCGGTGACGAAAGTCTCCGAAGATTGCCGATTAGGAATATTTTCAACGTGAAAGCTCTAGCACTCGGTCTCATCTCTGAAATCCTCTTCTTTATTGGGGGAGAGCTTCTCGTTGGCAATTTGTGACATTTTGACGGAGCTGGAGGCAGGCCGATCCATGATGCATTTGGTGCTTGCCAAGCAGTATCAAGGCCTTGATTCATTTGCTTTGGGTAAGGTGGAGGGCCTTCGGGGGTGCCCCTTGTTGCTTCAGGTCTGGTTGGGTGAGCACCTCTCTATCTTGGGGCCTGTGCCCTGCTTTTATATTGCTCGATGTGAGGCAGCTCAGTGTTTTATGGGTAGGTGCCATTTACTTCCACAGGGTGATGTGTCAGTTCTGAAACTTTTGTTGACTGATGCCGAGCTGACATGGAGGCTTCCTTGGTTGGACCAGACCTTTCCAGTAGTTCGTTCTAGAGACTATGAGGGCATCACCCTCCTAGAATTGACTGGCAGCACCTTTTACTTCCCATTCCAAGTGTTGGGTCAGTTTGGTTGCCCTCAGCAGGTGCCTTGTGAGGCCAGACCCTTATGTGATTTGATCTTTTCTAGGGGGTCCTCTGGGACATAGATCGGATTGCTAATCTTTGGGAGACGCATCAGTCGACGCTGATGTGTGATATCGAGTAGGGAGATTCGGTTCAGGCTTCTTCTGAGTATGAGGCCTGGATATTGACTAAACGGCCTGCTGCTGACGGTCCAGATTCATCAGAGATCATTGACACTGGAGGCCCCTAGCCAAAGAAAGAGACGGCACTCCGAGCTCGTATCGAGCTACTGGTGGATGAGAAGAGGGTCCTGTAAGAACTTTTGGCACATGAAAAGGTTAGAGCAGAAACAGCAGAGAGCAAGGTCCTCTGTTTGAAGGGATCACTGAGTGTCGCTTTTGGAGCCGCCGACTCTTCTCGGAAGAGGTATAAGAGCCTGCATGGTCGCTGGCTGACTGAGCGGAATGTCCGGCAAGATGACCTTCATGCTGAGATTAGCGGATTGAAGTGCGAGCTGGGCCGCTAACTCCTTCCTACACACAACTTTTTGCACATATCAGATACATAGAAAAGGGGCATAAAAACCTCTTTACAGATACACACATTTTTGGTATACATATTTTCTTTATATTTTTATTTGTGAAAAGGGAAAACACGCTAGTCATCACACCGACTATTTTTTGGGATGTGGTGTAAGTGGTGCATTTTATAAATGAAAGGTAGTTTATTATATACATCTACCTAGACTTTTTGGTCTTTTTATTTTATGCATTTTTTATTTTTTTTTGTGCAGTGCCTTATTCACCTTGTGAAACCCTGGGTCCTCTTTTGAGCATGGTCGAACCCCTCTTAAGTAGTTGGATCTTGCGTGGGTTTCAACAGCTTTACCAAGACTGGAACATCAATCCCTTCGAATTGAGTCAAACCTTTCTCCTTACCTTGGGTCATACGTTTGACAAAGCAGTTTCACAAAGACAATTCTAGTCGAGACACGATTCGAACTAGCATGAGCGGCCCAATCGAAAAAGGGTATCAAAGAAAATAACCAAGAGGGTTGCTCAAGCGTCAATCTTCTCAATCAGTCCAAACCTGTCTTCTTTCTTATTTTTTTTCTCTTCTTTTTATTTATTTATCTCCTTTTTTACCTGTGGCGCCCTTTCGGGTTCTCACCACGTCCATGGGCTTAGCTCTCTTACCCCAAGCGCCCTTTCGGGATTTCACCTGGCACGCACAAGCTCGCTGTTTTTACTCATAATGCCCTTTCAGGTTTTCACCACGTCCATCTTGCTTTGAGCTTGTATTTTTATTTTATTTTTTTCGCTCTTTTTTTTTCATTCTTTCAAAAGCTACGACATAGACGTCGATTCCGTCATAGCAGGCTAGATGGGATTCTGGTGTCGTCTCACAACTCAGCTCATGTTGACGTAACAGATATTATGACTGCTTGTGAACCTAAAAGAGGGCTTTCTTTAGGGTGTAGCTTGGCCATGGGTTAGGTTAGGATTTGAAGGTATGCTGGGCTAAAAGGGTTTCCTTGATACGACTCAGTTTTCTCAACATACTTTCTTCCTTGGGGGTTTTTACTATACATGCCCCGTGATTCTTTCTACATTTTTTTATTCTTTTTGCTCTATTTCAGGTAATCTCTTTTTGAGGTTTTGCTTCTTCAATTTTTTTAGATTTTGATGGTAACTTTACTTCATCTCCTTTTTGTATATGTACACACACATTTTTTTTGGGGAAGGGGGTTATTGAAAGAAAGGCCTAGGCTCAAAATGGGGTAGCAAAGGATATCATCTTTTTTAGGGATGTTTTTTTTGGCTACTATGCTTGAAATGATGGCCTCTTTTGGGTGGTTCTTAAGCAGTCACGCATCTGTTTCATCAATACTTACCTTATCGCAATAGACTAAGAGTAGAACCATCGGATGTATCCAGCATTGATGGGGTCAGGAAGATGATCTTCGTCCATGGTGGCAAGGCAGATGGCGTATCCCGACAGCACTTCTCAAATGACGTAAGGTCCTTCCTAGTTTGGCTTGAACTTTCCTCTCGGATCGGCATGGGGGATGGGAAGATCTTCAACACAATGTCTCCTACCTTTAGATCTCGACCGTGGACATGTTTATTATAAGCACGTGTGATTCGTCCTTGGCTAGGACTCTCTTCTCGTCCTATAAGTTTAATTGTTCAAAGCGTGATCTCTCTCTCTGCTTCGGGTAAGCCTGATTCCATGAGGATTCAAAGCGAGGGTACTTCAACCTCTACTGGTAGGACGGCCTCAGTTCCATACACAAGGGAGAATGGTGTTGCCCCAGTAGTGGTAGGATTAACGTTCTATGGGCCCACAAAGGAAATGGTAGCATCTCGCTCCAATCTCGATAGGTGACGACCATTTTCTCTAGGATGTGGATGATTGTCTTGTTTGCAGCTTCTATGGCTCCATTAGTTTGAGGCCGATAAGGTGACGAACGATGGTGCTTGATCTTGTATTGCTCATAAAAGGCTCGGATATGCTTATTTGCAAAATTTGTACCTTTGTCCATGATGATATCTTTAGGTACTCCGAATTGGCACACAATATTGTTTTTGAGAAACTTTTTGACGTGACTGGCCATGATGTTGGCATATGACGCTGCTTCTACCCACTTGGTGAAGTATTCAATGGCGACGAGGATGAATCGATGTCCATTTGATGCTTTCGGATTAATCATTCCGACGATGTCAAGGCCCCAGGTAGCAAATGGCCAAGGAGTGGTCATGCAATGTAGATCGATGGTAGGAGAATGTATCAGACTGGAGTGTTCCTGACACTTGTAACATTTCTAAACATGTTTGCAGCAATCTGATTCCATAGTGGTCTAAAAGTATCCTTGCCGTTGAATTTTCTTAGCAAGCATGTGACCGCTGACGTGGGCTCCGCATACTCCTTCGTGAATCTCCTTCATGATACTAATCGCTTCACCCTCTATAAGGCACCTTTGCAAAACATTATTGTAGGATCGCTTGTATAGGCATTCCCCAAAATGATGTAGCCTACCGCTAGGCATTGGATGGTTCGTCGGGCCATCTTGGATGTACCCTCAGGGAAAGTTAGGGTTTGGAGGAAATTCTTGATATCTGAGAACCAAGGTGGCTCATCATCAGGCTTTATAGGTTCCTCAATCTGGAGACAGAAGGCCGGCTCATTCCTCTGCTCGATCATGATTGGCTTCATCTCAGCACCATATGGGATTTCTATCATTGACGCCAAAGTTGCTAGTGCATCGGCAAAACGGTTCCTTATCCGAGGGACATATGAGAATGTCACGTCTTGGAAGCAAGCTATCAGATCCTCGAGGTGCTCATGATAAGGGATCAATTTCTCAGCCTTCGTCTTCCAATCTCCATTCGTCTGGCATATGATCAATTCCAAATCGCCAAACACTCGAAGGTGAGTTATATTGAGATCGAGAGCCGCCTGTAGGCCAGCGGCACAAGCCTCATATTCAACCATGTTGTTAGTGCAAGGGAAGTTCAGCTTGATAGAGACGGGTATGTGGGATCCCTTTGGCGAAATCAGAATGGCGCCAACTCCTTGGCCTTCGGCATTTGCTGCCCTGTCGAAGTGCATTAATCATGATTCTTTTGCTTCCTCAGTATCGTCTTTCATCATGAATAGGATGTCCTCATCGGGGAACTCAGTTCTCAAAGGCTCATAATCTGGCAAAGGATTGTCGACGAGATGATCGGCTATTGCTTGCCCTTTAATTGACTTTTGAGTGACATATGTGATGCTAAACTCAGACAATAAAAGCTGCCAATGCGCGGTCCGTCCAGTGAGGACCGACTTCTCAAACAGGTATTTTAATGGATCCATTCGAGCTAATAGTAGAACGACCTGAGATAACAAGTAATGGCGGAGCCTCTGAGTAGCTCATACAAGAGCCAAGCATGCATTCTCCCAATGAGAATAGCGTGTTTCATAATCAGTAAACTTCTTGCTCAGATAGTAAATGGCCTACTCTCTTCTTCCTGTCTCGTAATGCTGCCCTAAGACGCATCCCATCGAGACTTTCGTCGTGGAGAGGTACATTAAGAGTTGTCTCCCCGGCTCGAGTGGTACCAAAACAGGTGGGTTGAGGAGGTAGCTTTTGATTTTATCGAATGCTGCCTGACAGTCGTCGTTCCATTCAACGAGCGAGTCCTTCCTTAGTAGCTTAAAGATCGGCATGCAGATTGGAGTTAGCTATGCAATGAACTGACTGATATATTGTATTCTACCTAAGAACCCTCTAACTTCCTTCTCAGTAGACGGTGGCGGCATTTCCATGATAGCTTTGACTTTGACTGGGTAGACCTCGATCCCTCTCCTGCTGACGATGAATCCTAACAATTTTTTGGACATAGCACCAAAAGCGCACTTCTGTGGATTTAGACGTAACCTGTACTTTCTCAGCCTCTCAAACAGCTTCTGAAGGTTTACCAAGTGGTCGCCTCACTCCGGTGACTTGGCTATCATGTCATCGACGTATACTTCAATTTCTCGATGCATCATGTCATGAAATAGCGCAGTCATAGCTCTCTGGTATGCTGCACTGGCATTTTTCAGTCCAAATGGCATGACTCGGTAGTAAAAGGTTCCCCAAGGAGTAATGAATGTAGTCTTCTCCCGATCGGCCTCTGCCATCTTTATCTGCTTTTATCCTGAGAATCCATCCATAAATGAAAGTATCCCATGCTTAGCAGTGTTATCGATCAAGATGTCGATGTGTGGCAATGGGAAATCGTCCTTTAGGCTCGGTCTGTTCAAATTACGGAAATCGATGCACATGCGAACCTTTCCATCTTTCTTTGATACAGGCACGATATTGGCTAGCCACTACGGGTATTTAGATACCATGAGAAACCCTGCGTCATACTGCTTGACGACCTCATCTTTGACTTTCAGCATCCATTCGAGTCGGAGATGTCTCAGCTTCTGCTTAACTGGCTTCATATCGGGGTAGAGAGGCACCTCATACTAGACCAAATCGGTGTCCAGACCAGGCATGTCCTCGTATGACCAGGAAAAAATGTCTTGGTATGACTGAAGGAAGTCGATCATGTTTTTCCTTTCTTCAGGGGACAACGACATTTAGATTTTGGTTATTCTGGGAATCTCCTCAGTCCCTAAATTGACGTCTTCTGTCTCTTCGACAACGGGGGTAGGGCCATGCTCAAAGTCGGCAAACCGGTCAAGGAGCTCATTGGGGAGCTCCTCCAAAGGACTATCCTCGTCCAGACTCGTAACTCCTACCTCTTCTTGTATTTCTATAGGAAAGGGTCGATTTTACGTGGGATGAGTACTTCGATTAAGACATCCTTTTGTGGGACTTTTTCTAGAATTTTAAATGATGATATTTTTGGACTTTGGATTTTTTCAATGTTTTTGAAATTTTGTATTTTTTCCATGTTTTTGAGATATTTGTTTTCTTCTGAGACGGACCCTTGGCAAGGCGAGTTACTATATATACAAGGTATTTCCTGCTAAGGGCTTATCTCACTTTTTATAGGTTGCTTTTTTTTGGGAAACAGGTGCCAAACTTTAGGCCACTCCCTGCTTCCAGGGTTTGGGGCAAAGATGCCCAGTTGCGTACCTGAGGAGTCACTCTTTTATCTATTGGGATGGAGGGTGGTGCTGACTGATATGGCTTATTGGAGTCAGCCTTCATCATATTGATCCCCAATTCATCCGAGATTATGTCCTCAAACATTAATACCGTTTTGTGGTGATTTACCACAGGGGGTGTTTGTTCAGGTACTGGCCGTCATTCCTCAAAGAGTGATAACGTGGCCAAATCTATCTCTAGGTTAGGAAGGGAGATGTTGGGATTGGTGGGATGGGCAGGGGCTATGGGTTTATGTGGGGTCAAAAGGGTTACCCCATTTTGATCGATCTTTACGACCCCTGCACTGAAAAAGGAATCTCTGATGTGCGGCCTAGGGCGAGGTTTCTCTTCTATGTTGATTCCTCGAGCTCTTGCAGTTGCGGCAACCCTGGCTTTCTCTTTGGCCTTTCGAACCTCTTCCTCTGTGGGCTTGCATCCTAGCCCAAATCATACTTTCTGTCCTTTGGCCACAACTGGCTCTCTTCTGCCCTGCAGTGGCTCTCTTATGCCCTGCAGTCTAGGCCCGAGCCCTCGGCCTTTCTAATAGCCCCACTTTTGGAGCATAGCCACCGCTGCTACCATACCGCCTCCCGTTTTAGGCATGATGCCCTCAATGGGCTCCGGGAGTATCGCTGGCACCTCATATTCAAAACTGTGGAGGTCAACGTCCTCAGCAGTGTGTGGCACGTCCAACATATTGGGTTTTTCTACGCTATTGGTGGATTTTTCTTTCTTATTATGCCCCTCACTAATGATTGTAATAATTTTGTGCCCAGATGCGAACTTGAGTTTTTGGTGCAAAGTGGAAGGTATGGCTCCGACCTCGTGCAGCCACGGGCGCCCCAACAATAGATTAAATGAGGATTTGATATCCATTACTTGAAACAAGATGGAAAAAGTCATTGGCCCTATCAACAGCTCAAGATCAACTTCTCTCATTATTTCTCTCCTGATATTGTCAAACCCTCTTGCGCTGGTTTTGGTGGGCCTCAGCATGCATGGATCGACCCTGATCTTAGTGGCAGTTTTTAACAGGCATATGTTTAATGTGACCCATTATCAATTAAAACCAGTAGAATGACCATATTTCCAGACTCAACGGTTATATTTAATGACTTGGAGTGGCTACACCCTTCTTCAGGTAAGTCAGCATCAGAGAATGAAATGGCATTCGAAGCTATCACTTGCCCAATTATTTGCCCGACTTCATCGGGGTTAACTTGGAGCGACACATGCACATTTTTCAATGCCCCAATCAATGCTTGGAAATGGAGTGGGGATGTCATTAAAAGATCCCACATAGTGATATGGGCAAGCACTCTCCTTAGCTGAGTCTCTAGTATATGTTCCAGACTCATTTTTTTGAAGGGGTTTACTGCGCTATCCTTCTTTCCCTCTGGTTGGGCCTGTGCTACTGCTGGCGCTTCTGGCTGCTTCAATATCCTCCCAGATCATGTGATAAAGTCCACTACCCCTTCTCTATTGCTGCTGTCGGTATTAACATTTGTTTGCTCGTAGCTTAGCGGGACCTGATGAGGGTCATAGGTTGGTCCCGAGAGCTGGAAAGGTATGGCTGTCGATACTTGAGGCACTTGTACTGTCGGCTCAGGAGGTGTGGACAACACCTGATTTATTTTGGTGGTAGCGAGTTGGGTGGAAAATTTGGGCCAGATAGGGGTGGTGAAGCTTTAGGGTGGTGGCATTAGAGGGAAGGAGGTAAAAGTAGGTCATTGATAGCTGGTGGGCACTGGTGGGAGATGGGGGGTCTGATGGGCCGTTAGGTAATTGACCGGGGTGGTTGAGTTCGTAGCTGAACCTTGGGGTGATGGGATGGGCGCAAGCCATTGATAACTGACGGGTGTGGGATTGGGGGCCTGATGGCTTATTGGGCAATTGATGGGGGCTGTGGAGTTTGCCAGTGGTCGAACTGGGGGAAATGGGGTGGGTGCGGGCCATTGATAACTGAAGGGTGTGGGCGTAGGATTGAGGGCCTGTTGGCTCATCGAGTAATTGCTGGGGGTGGTGGTGTATGGTTGGTATACATTGATATGTACGTAATTAACGGGTGTGGTGGATGGAAAGTATGCCTTGAGATCTAAGGGTTCAATTTGAGAGGTCGGGTTGGGAAAATATTCTGACAAATTTAGAGGTTCAATTACCTCTATGTTCCTTCCTTCCATGTTTCTCGACAATGGTGCCACATAACTCTCCCGATCACTGATAAAATTTGATGGGTCAAATTCAAACTCCTCCTCATCTTCTATCACTCTGACGGTAGGTCTGAGACCTGCTCCTTCGGTAGGATGTGGGGGCAGTGGCACTTGGTGAATATTAGCATGCTGAGAAGGTGCAGGGGGTATGATTTTCCCTGCATCGATCAAATCCTGGATTGCGTGCTTCAATGGGAAGCAGTGATCAGTTGGGTGACTCGGACCCTGATGAAAATTGCAGTAGGTATTTGGTCATAGTTCTTTGGGATCGGGTGAGGAGGAGGTTGCGATTGACAGATAGTGACTAATCCCTTTTCCACTAACAAAGGCAGAAGTACACTCAACGATTTACCTAGGGGCATGAAAACTCGATCGTAGCGGGCTCTCCTCTGCTCCGGAGTTATTTGCATTCCTTGCCTATTCCCTATTCTCTGCATCTGCTCAGGCCTGACTGGTGCTAGCGGGGCAAATTGAAATTAAAATAGGGTTGTAGTATTATTGGGCTTGGTATTGGCAATGTTCTGTACATCGCCCCCTGTTCTTTTATCATTCCTTTACTCTGAAAACTTCCTAACCCCACTGGGTCCACTTGGCATGTTCTTACTCAGACGGCCCTCCCTGATGGCATCCTCACATCGGTTAGCATTTCTCACCAGATCAGCAAAGCTAGACTACTGTTGGTACAAGAAAAACTCTGAGATCACTAGCAGAGTATTCTTTGAGATCATCTCTATCCGCTCATCATCAGGTATTCTATTTCTGACCTGAGCTGCCAGTGCTCTCTAACGTCCCAAGTAGTCGCTGAAGGTCTCTTTCTGGTTCTATTTCAAACAGGTCAAGTCTAACTTACGCGGCTCAATGTCTATATTGTAGACATATTGTTCTTGAAAGAGGTGCATCAAGTCCCTCCACGTTTTCATAATGGATGGTTCTAAAGATGTGAACCATCTCAAAGCCGAACCGGTTAGACTCTTCTGAAAAACTTTTATTTGTAGTCTTTCGCCCCCTCCATATTGGCACATGTCCCCACAGTAGGATTTAAGGAGCGCAATAGGATTGTCAGTGCCATTATATTTGTCAAAGGCCGACATTTTAAATTTAGGGGGCAGGGGGACCTTAGCGAACAAGCATAAATCGGTGAAGTCTGTGGCGTGGGTTTCAGCACCACCCATTTTCATCAACTACTTTTGTATTTTGTCTAACTGTTCTTTCAGCTGCTCTGACTCTTTTGACATAGGGGCCGCTTTCTCGGCCGTTACTTGGACTTCGCTCTGAGCCACCAAGGGGTGGGCAATTATGGGAGGAGGGTTAAGGCTGGTCAATGCCCCAGCGTAAGCCCCACTATTCCTAATCTCGTCTTCCTCATACTGCTGGTTAGCATAATGTGCAGTGAGGGCGGGATTCTCTTGTTGTTGTTGCACGGGTTGGATACAAATGACATGAGTAGGGGTTGGGTGAGCCCACTGGGGATGAGGAAAGGTTTGCTGGGTGATGGGATTTTGGTTTTGAGGTGGGGCCTGAAGGGGCCATTGGGTATGGAGGAAGGATTGGAGATGGACTTGGGGTGTGGGGCCATGAGAAAATTGGGTTTGGGGTATGGCATGGGTTTGACCTAGCTGTGAAGGTTCGGTGAAATGTTGGGGGTATTGTGGAAGGTATGAGTGTGGGGTTTGGGTTTGGGCCATGATGCCTTGGTCATTTTGGGCTATGGGCCACTAATGGGTTTGAACCAGGGGCCCTTGGTAGGTTTGAGCCATGGGCCCTGGGTAATGGGGGTTTGGGCCAATGGGCCTTGATGGGTTTAGGCCAATGGGCCTGGGTAGGTTTGGGCCAATGGGTCTTGGTGGGTCTGGGCCATGGGCCCTTGGTGGGTATGGGCCATGGGGCCTTGGTGGGTCTGGGCCATGGGCCCTTTATGGGTCTGGCCTAAGGGGCCTTGATAGGTCTGGGCCATGGGCCCTGGGTAGTTTTGGGTGGTGGGGTATTGGATCATGGGGCCTTGGGATATGTGGGAAAAGGGGGTTTGGGCCAATGGGCCTTGGGGTATGTGGGAGGTTGGAGATTGGGCCATTTGGCCTTGGGGTGGGCCATAAGGCCTGGGGGCAGGGGGGTAATGGGGGTTTGGATGGTGTAGATTATGGGGGGTTGATGAAAGTCATTGAGGAGTGAAGCATGGAGATTGGCTAGGGTGTGAGATGAGTTTAGGGACATGGGGTGTGGAGGAGGGGAGGTTTTTTTAGAAGCCTTTCATATGGAGTAGGCTTGGAACATCTCCTCCATCATGGTCATGGAGGGAGGATCGGGTGGTGGAGATGGGATATTGGGCATGGCCCCTGATGATGATCGGGCATGGCCATGGTAAGAGGTGGATATGGGGTGGATTGGAGAGTGGAGGTGGGGGTAAAGGATGGGAGGGATTAGGGATGTTTAGGGATGGTGGTTAGTGGGTGTGAATGTTTGAAGAAATCGCATGACCCCGATAAAAGGGGCATGACGTGGGTGGAGGGGGAGATGTGGGGGGGGTGGGATAGGGCGAAAGTGGTGTATGTACATGTGGTTGGATTGGACCTATAGGGGGAAGATGGGAAATGGGGCATGGATGTGGATTGGGAGAATGGGTTTGGGTTTTGAATGGACATGGGTGGGAAATGTGATGGATTTGGTATGGGCATGGTTTAAGCAAAAGACGGGGAGTTGGGGGTTGGACTTTGGATGTTTTGGGAGGTAGTGGTTGGGAAAATGGGGGCGCCAAACAGCCCGATAACGACAAAGGGTGATTGGGTGAGGGGGATGGTGGAAAAGACTTCCTCTGAATGGGAATGGGTTGGAGAGTGTGGTGGGGATGTGTTGGGATCGGCATAAGCCGGGTCCACTACCCACAACATTCTACAGGAACGGGTTGGGTAAGGTTGCCTTGGTAAGGCCCAAAAATTCTCCTCCTTCTTTCCCTACGGGACGGTGGAGGGCAAGATGATGCTGTTATGTTGGCACCACAAACTATATATTTTTTTTGGGTTTTGATTATATATATATTTTTTTGAATTTTTTTGAAAAAGTTTTGAAAAGCAAAGGTTCCGAGGCCTTGGAATTCCCTTTTCAGGTGGCTCTCGCACCTAATTCAAGACCCGCGGCGACGATTCTGATGCACTTCGGTAGAATCGAAGGAGAACCTTCTATCTATTAAAGGCACAGAAATCAAGGCAAACAACCCGATCCCCCAGAATGAGCCAAAAAGAAGTTGTCCTCTTTTGACCGGCGAGGGTGTATTGGGTGTCAGAGATGGCGGAGCCTAAATAAGGCCACACTGATCGGGGGACTCGGGAGGTGAAGAAGGCCACAGATTCAGGCTGGTGTGCTGTTAAACAGACCTGGCGCAACTAATGCATGCGCCCAGTTTACAGGACACCTTTTTTACACTGGCACAACTATTAGTTGCGCCAAGGTAAAAATTTGGATTTCAAAGCTGGCACAACTATTAGTTGCGCTAGTTATAAATTCTAGTTTTTTTGTACTGGCGCAACTAATACTTGCGCTAGAGAAAAAATGGTGTTCCAGAATGTATAACAGTAGAGACAGCATCCCAAAATGAGTCTTTTTTTGGTTTTTGTGGAAGCTAGGCTTTCGGGAATTGAGCTATTTTTTGGTTATCGATTCTCTCCTCACCACACCTAAAGGGTTTGAGTCCGATATAACTTGCTAGTACGCTCCCCAAGGGTTTTAAGCTTTAGAATAGGAACCCACCCAATATACCTCCGGCGCAAGTGCCTTCTTAGATACTAGGTAGGTTGGGACTTTTCTGGATCATCACCACTAAGGGCTGCCGCCATATTAAGACCTGGGTGGTTATATGTGTGCCTAAACCCAACTCTTTGAAAATCTACCCCGAAAAAAACAAATTGATTAAACTCCCTAACTTGGTTCAATTTTATTTTTTTTCAAAGATTTTCTTCTTTTTTTTGGAAGTTTTCTTTAGTTCAAAGACCGGGGGTGATGACCCCGTGCCGCCACTATCGGCCGGCGTCCACTATCGGAATATGTTTGCACAAGTAGGCCTGCCAATCGGCTAAGGCACCAAAAATGATAGAAATGTAACGAAAAATAAAGACAATGCACAAGTAAGCCTGCTGATCGGCTAAGGCATGTAAATGACGGAAAAGTAAGGGTGAGTAAAGCAAAACTAAAATAAAATAAATGATTAAAAAAATAGCAAAATGGTTAGTAAAATAAAAATAAAAAGGCTAAATTTCAAAGAGAAGCTCTACAAGCTATCCCTAGCAGAGTCGCCATCTGTGCAACCGTGGGATTCATGACGATCCCGTCGCGACAATGCGCTCGCTAGCAAAAAATATAGAGTCGCCACCCAGAGCTTTTAGTGTCCCGGGATACCTATGTCATTTTTATAAGCACCGAAGTGACACAAATATGACTCTGAATCTGGTCCACACCAAAGGCTCTTGGGTAGGGGCTTCAGTTATCGATCGGGAAGGTGTTAGGCACCCGATCAACCAGCTTAATGCAGTCCCTATTAATGGCCAAAATAAAAATAAAGTAAAAGAAACGAAAATAGCTTCTTCTTGCTCAAATGGGCCTTAAATCCTATTTTTGCCCCTCCGTTCCTATCGAAAATTCGGCGGTGTAACGGCACAAATGGGAGGACGGGAGGAGCCAAAGAAGAGATAGGAGAAGAAAGGGGAGAGCCGGAGACCTCGGGCCCTTATAGCAGCGTAGAGGAGCCTTGCTTGGCTTGTTTTGATGAGGTTTTGAAGGCCTTGTATGGTGGAAAATAGGGTTCTAACTCCTAAGGCTTGAAGCTAAGAGGTAGGGAAGGGAGGCTAGGGGATCACACACACCTAGGCTAAGGGATTTGGATGCAAGAATAAGCTTGAAATGAGGTTGGGAGATTCTAGAATTTGGGTGAAAATGGTGCACAAAAGGGAGGAAGAACTTCTCACTTTGAGCTCTTTCTCTCTTAAGCAAATTTCTTAACCCCTAAACCAAGGAGTGGGGGGCTCTATTTATAGGAAATTGGTGGATTAGGAAATCACTTAAGAGCTAATGAGTTTAGCAATTAGGTAATCTCACATCTAAGGATTCCTAGGATTTTTTGAGCCTTGAGATGTGTGAGAAGGTCATCCAATGGTGGATAATGGAGTGAGGCCTTAAACCACTTAAGGGGTTACAAATAGGTAGTGAATGGGTGCAATAGAACTATCAAAACACACCCCAAAGCTCAAGGTGGTCAATAAGTCAAACCCCAATCACGATTTTTGGAGCAAAATTCAGAGGTTACTATTCATATGCCTAGCGTAACTAATAGTTGCGCCAAGCAAATGTACAGTAAAACAGTGTTTAAACAGTGCCTAGAAGTTAGCTTATGAGGGTGGGGTCCATAATTAATACTGGCACAACTATTAGTTGCACCAGGCTTAAATCCTAGGAGAAGTGGCCTGGCACAACTAATAGTTATGCCAGGCAAAAATATCATTGGCGCAACTATTAGTTGTGCCAGGCCATTTCTGAGGAGAAATAACCTGGCGCAACTATTAGTTGCGCCAAATCCCTCGGGGGGCCCACATGATTTTACTCTTATGCCCTCTGGGCTCGGTTTGCCGATCTTTTGATGTATACCTCTGATTGGGGTGATTCTTGGACCGTTGGAAAGCTAACAACCACTACTTTTCAATGGTATGAGATTCAATCATAGTAGAGGGCTATAGCTAGTTCCAGTGCACCCCTCCTCAACCATTTTCTTGATAAGGTTAGGTTTAGGTTCAGAACGGGTTCTAAGGGTTGAGATTGATTTCTAAAGGTTCTGGTCAGGTTCCTAAGGGATCTAGGGTGATTCCTAAGGGTTTCGAAAGGTTCCTAGGGGTTTTAGGAGGGTTCCTAAAGGTTCCATACATGTCATCAAAAGCTCAGAATTGCACCTCTCTCGAAAGGTGTTTCGATCGGGCCTTGGGCCAAATTTAGGTGTCTACACTGATGTACAGATATTAAGGAAAAATAGCAAAAAAGAGCCAAAGTATTAAACTTCATCAAAATGAACTCGTAAAACAATAAGAAAGATGATTGAACGAAAAAGACGAATCATCACCTACTGAAAGACAAAAAATCATACTTTACAATTGAGCAGAATGCTATAAAGGAAGAAGCAAGAAATCGTAATTTACGATTCTTCAGAAGAAACATTCAAAAGCAAATAGCGATACAAAAGAGAAAAGCGATCGATTGTAAATGAAGAATCATCCAGAGAGTGAAAGCCATAAAATCATGATTTATAATTTTATAAAAGGAAGCTTTCTGAAGCTGCTGATCACATGAAGATTTACACCACCATGCATATAATTGGGAGAATTCTTAAAGTAGAAGTCTGGCCACTCACGGATTTGAGAAGATTAATGAAGGAAGACTCTTAGAGGACTCTGTTGCTAAAATAAAGAGAAAATCCAGAAGTACATCAACTGCTAAAAGCAAGGAACAATAGGATTAGAAGTAGAGTTATATTAGGACACTTTTGTTTTAGTAGTTTCTTTTATTAGAATTAGGAGTTTTATAAACCGACCCCTTATGATCTATAAATAAGAGGGCTTGGTATAAGAATTAATCATCGAAGAAATTCTCAGCATCAATTGATGCCTGAAGTTGGGTTTTCTTTCGATCATTAGAGTAGTTTAGTTTAAATATCCAAGGTTCCTCAATCACAATTGACAACTGGGATTGAGAGCTGAAAGATTAGTGTAGATATTTGTAGTTTCTCAGAAGCAATTAACACCTACGGCTGAGGGGTGAAAGATATAATTTTTATTGTTTTCTAGTTTATATTTATTTTTATTGGAATTTACTGCTTTGTAAACAACTCCAAGTTTTTATTTGAGTTGACGACTCAGGTTAAGATTTGCATATTAGTGTAATGGTTTTTATTTTCCATCTTTGATTTTCTGGAGTTTGATTGACGCCTAAATTTCTGGTAGATTAAAGATTAGTATAGATCTATATTGAAGGATGCTAGTTTTTTATTGACACCCAAATTCTAAAGAATTGAGATATAGCGTAACGATATTTTAAATTTGTAAACATTCGATAACTAAAGATTGTGATTGACAACCACAATCTAAAGGAGGATTTAGGATTAATTTTTCTACAAATTAGTTTAAGAAACCTTTCTTTTATTCATATTTCTCAAGTAGTTTAGGATCTTAAAAGATAAATATAAGTTTTAAGAAAATTAATATATGTATAAGATAATTCACTTCCTCATGGGAATGATCCTATGCTAGTATTACAAGTTTCATTGTACGCTTTCGATAGGTTAAGACTTAATTAGATACACATGAAAGTAGCGATCAGGAGGCAGAAGGACTTAGCTTCAGGTAATCTCTTTCTAGTTCTTAATTTCTAGTTCTGGATCTTAGGTTTTAATTCTTAGTTCTTAATTTATAATTCCTAGGTCTTAATTCTCAGTTCTTAGTTCTTAATCTTTCTAAGTTTTAGATCTTAGTTCTTATTTTTAGGTTCTAGTTCTTAATTTCTAGTTCTAGTTCCTAATTTCTTACTTCTAGTTCATAGCCCTCAATTCTAGTTTTAATTCTTAACCTTTAAACCCATCATGTTGATTCTTAAATCCTCAATTTCTAAGCCCAAATTTAGTTAAATCCTCAATTTTGATCCTTAAATCCTCAATTCATAATATTTTTAAAATAACCTTTAGCCAACCGATTTGCCCAAGGGAGTGTACCGAGGGTACTCAGGAACGGGGTCGATCCTCCTTAGCATAACAGGCCATAACCCCTTTTTTTTAGTTAGAGTAGCATTAGGAAACTAAATCAATTAGAATTAGAAAACTAGAGTAATTAGAGTTAGAGTAGCAGTAAGACACTTAGCTAGTTAGAGTTATAGTACTACTAGGAAACCCATAATCAGTCAAACCCAGGACAGGACAAGGAAATAAGGTTAATTAGACTTAAAGCAGAATTAAAAAGTTAAACCTAACAAACTACAGCTGTTGGAGTCGGTCGACTAACGTTCAACAAAGGAGTTAACCCACACCCCATAAAACATGATCAGTGACGTGTTGCAGCATCGATAAATATTTATAGCTGGTGATCGCAATACACAGGTACTTCTCAGTTAATATTCATCTTTTTAATTTTAGCAATTTAATATTTCATAGTTTATTACTCCATCCTCCCTAGCCAGAGTCCGCTCGAACGAAATTGAGCCACTTATTCTAGGGACCGAAAGGGACCCAAAAAAAGTGTGTACCAACAAACTGGTGATTGTGATGGGACCCTTTTCTGCTAAAGCAGTTTTGCCTAGTTTAATTTTCTGCTTAGTCTAGTCCTATTTCCTATTCGCTTTATCTCTTCGCTACACATGTTCACCCAAAGCTCCTCGAGGGTTTATGAGTATCCACCAAAGGTTAGAAATGTCAGGGATACGTAAAATAAACCTGACTAGTACCAGTAATCCGCCACTATGGGGATACTATGATAACCCTATATATATGATGTTGAACAGTCCTACGACTCACTCCCATGTTGGCGACGGTATTGACTTACTCCGAGCCGGAGGCTTTCTTATTGTTCTTCTGCTTTGAATCAATGGAAGTAACGACCTTTGATGTTACTATTGAAAAGGCAAGGCCTCCTCCCTTTATATGTCGCTGGATACGGCTAGCGCGTGAGTGAAGAGTAGCAAAGTCTGGGCAATCGCCTATGATGAGAGCGCTTCGGAGAGGCTTTTTGACGATGTTTATAATAATGTCGATCGCATCCTTTTCCTTCATCTGGCTCTCGGTGCGGGCTTTCAACTTCCTCTAATGTGCTATAAAATCCATGAAGTCTTCCTTGGATTCTTGTTTGGTCATCATCAGATCACTGAGACTAATCGTTTCTTATATCAGATGCTTATACTGGTCCAGGAATTGTCTCGCCAGATCATTGAACGTGTTGATTTTGTGAAGTGGGAGTCTGATGAACAAGTCGAGAGCTTCCCCTTCTAGCGATCTCTGGAAATAATGTATCAGGAGCCCTTGATTATCATGGATGGGTCAACAATCGTTGCATAAAAGTGCTAAATGGTGGTTCGGGTTTCTCGTTTCGTTGTATTTGTTAAACTTGGGCGGCTTGAATCTTGTAGGTAAGGTGAACTCTAGGTCTTGACAGAACTTATCAAGCCCAAATGAGCAACCATAGCACTCTCTCTTAGCCATGTATTCATCGAGCATTTTAGGAAAATCCTCTACTCTTATAGTGGTAACTATTGGGGTAGCCCGGGGGTGAGTTTGGTCATGGCGATCACCCGTTGAAGAGGGCACGGGCGGCCCGTCCTAGTGGTGACACATGGGCTGAGATTGTGCTTGGTGTGGGTGGTTACCTTTCTTCCCTTAGTTGTTCTTGTTCTTCTCTGTCTTTCCCCTCCTTGATGGTTTCATACGCAGCTGCCAAGCCTCGGAGTAGTTCTTCGGCATCATCGCCTCCCTTTTATAACTTCTGGACACTGAGTTCCACGAGTTGTCGAGTGGTGAAATTTTGCTCGGTATTGTCGTCTTTCCCACTGGGATTATTGCTAGTGCTCGGAGGGCTGAAGTGGTTTTCTTGATGACCGATCATGTTAATCTTAGGGTGGTACTGAGCAGACTCGTTAGACAGATCCTCGTAGTATATGAGGTTACCATGGTAGTTCCATAGCGGAGAATCACCACTGTCAGTGAGATTTATTTTTTGTATTCCCGTCATCTCGAGCCTCTGATGGATGCTCATACACTTTCAGGAAATCTTTGGTAGTAGAGTGGGTGCAGGAAAGAAATAGAGCAGAAAAGCAAAATAAAAGAAAATTTAACTAAATGGAGCCGACTTTGGTGACAAAAAGTCCCATTGCGATCGCTAGTCTATTGGTGTGCGCTTTTTCTGGGTTCCTTTCGGTCCCCGAAAAGAGTGGCCCAATTCGGTCCAAGTGGACTCTAGCAAAGGCGATGAATGATAAGTTAAAATATAGAAGTAAAAGGTAAATTCTAAGAGGAAAATATCTGGTTCGTTGTGATCGCCAGCTGCAGATTTTTATCGATGCTGCAACATGTCACTGATCACGCCTTTCGAGGTGTGGGTTCAGCTTCTTTACTGAATCGTCGGCCTGCCGACGTCAGCATCACTGGGTCACCTAGGAGTTTAGTTTATATAGTTTTCCTAATCATGCTCTAAGTCTGATTGCTTTAGTTTTTCTAATCCTACTGAGAATCTAATTAATCTAATCTTCCAACTACTTTAGAAGTTTAATTGCATTAGAAATGCTAGTCCCATTAGGAATCTGACTAACTTAAGAGTCCTACTCTTACTGGAAGTCTAATTGGTATTAATCTCCTAATTCTACTAGGAGTCTAATTAATTTAAGTATCCTACTTTTACTAGAAGTCTAATTATTTTAAATATCCTGATTCTATTAGAAGTCTGATTAACTTAAGTTTCCTACTTCTATTAGGAATCTAATTAATCTAAATATCATAATTCTATTAAAAGTCCGATCAACTCAGATATCCTACATCTATTAGAAGTTTAATTATTTTAAATATCCTATTTTTACTAGAAGTCTAATTATTTTAAATATTCAACCTATACTAGGAATCTAAAAAAGGAGTTTGGCTCGCTATGCTAAAGTGGATCGATCCCGTTCTCGAGTACCCTCCATAAGCTCCCTTGGGTAAATCGGTTGGCTATGGGTTGTTTTAAAAGCAATGTAGATTGAAAATTTGATTTTGAATTGAAAAGTTAAAATCTTGAAGATTAACTTAAGGTATTTTGAAGATTAAGATTAGAACCAAAAATTATGAACTAGAAGAGATTAAAGGCTAGAAAATAAAGGTTACGATCTAGAACTAAGAACTGGTTCTAGGGATCGAGAACTAGAAACAAAAATTTAAAGACTAAAATTAAGAACTAGTTCTAGGAACTAAAACCTAGAACCAGAGAGAACTAAAAATGAAGAATTGAAATCGAAGATTTAAAAATTAAGAGACTGTGAAGAGAACTAGAATTTAAAACTAGAAACGAAAAAAAATATAGTGAAACTTGAGGTTTAGAACTAAGAACCAAAGATCAAGAACTAAAATTTAAGGACTAAAATCAAAACCTAAGATTAAGGACTAAAATCAAAATCTAAGACTAGAAATTAAGGACTAAAATTAGAACTTAAGAACTAGAACCTAGAACTAGAAACGGAAATAAAGAACTAGAACTAAGAAGTTACCTGAGGCTATGTGCCGAAGAGACTCTCGAAATCCCTAAGCTCGGAAGAAAGGAACTCGAAAACTCAATTGCTTGATGTGTTGAAGTGTAGGGTAGGGGGATCTATTTATAGATATTCGGGTAATTGCACTCGCTGTGGGAGGTGCACAATTAGTCGGTCAAATCCAATTACGCGCCCTATCTGTTGCACATAATCGAATTATGCGCCCTATCCCAGGCACTTAATATCCCTCGAGTCGTTGACCGACTTCGGTGAGTGACCAATGGTGACCGATCAGTTCTAATCTAATTAGAACTAATTTGATGCCCTGTTTAGAATGTGCAACTCGATTATGCGCTAGATCCGGTGCGCATAATCGAAGAATTCAAGCAGTCTAGGGAACTAAAGGTCAGGCTGACTTGGGAACCTGTTGTGCGCGGGTAGTGGGACACACAATAGGGTCTCAAGGCGATTTCTTTTCTAGAAAATTAAGGACCGGTCCAAGTGGGACCGATTGCGCACCGGTGATGGAGCATGTAATCTGATTGTGTGCGCTAAGTAGGGCACAGAATCAGCTTCTAAGCAAGCCCACGGGGAGACCAATTGTGCGGCAGCTATGGGGCACATAATCGAATTGTACGTACTTGTATGGGAGAGTAATTCAAGGCTTTCCCTGGGCTAAGTCGGGTCTGAAGCACAAGGCTATTGTTTCAGCTAATGCTTTGACTATATACTATTATTTCAGTATATAGTCCCCGTATTATGGTTTTAAGACTTTCAGAAAAGATGAGTCCTTTCTGAAAGAGGTGGGTAAGGTCAAAGGTTGGCCAAACAGGTGCATACATTTAGAGAGGGCAAAATTGGGGTGCCTACACCCTCGAAGCCTCCCATCATTCGCCCACATCCTTCATCCCTGATCACCTGGATTGCTCCTATGAATCTTCTACCCTAGCCAACCTTCACTCGAATTCGAGTACAATTTTTTAAAGCTCAAGAACCGAGCCTCTGACTCGAAGAACCCTCTACACCCCCAAATTCTGAAACAACTCCACCACTGCTTCCCCTATGTGACTCCGAGCCTGAGAACGAAGATGATGTCCTTCAAATCGCGAACCAAATTTCAGCATGGGTGGATAGCCTCTCCCAAAACACTTCAAGCTGAGGGCACGAGACTATGGCAGAACATCAGCCAGATGCAAAGATGAGTCAACAGAAGGAAGAATCCAGCAAGGAGGAGGCGCTAATCTCCCCCTTCTTAGAAGACGAAGACTACACCTAGTATCTCCCGCCATGGAGTGGCATAGCTTTGCTGCATATCCCTTCTTCAAACTTCACTCCGTTCATGACAAGTGCTACAACGAGTTCGTCAGGGCTCCATGGTCAACAGCCGATATGCCCAATCCTCAAATCAGGGACCAATTATCCACCACCGCCATTCCCTCAGGAGAAATAGAACGTCGGCGCTCAGCCATAAAAAAAAATAGCAAGGGAACGAGGAGCAAACTTACCTCCCCCACCTCATGTAATCCCTCTGCCTCTAGCTCCATAATCGGTATCTCAACCACTTTAGTCAAATATCAACAAAGCCCATCAGCCCGAGAAGGAGCCAACCCTCGAGACAGGCCAGGAATATGACCTTCAGCACCTTGGGAGGGTACTAGCGCAGATATCAATACTTGAGCTCATCAAGAAATTACCAGAACACCACTGACTATTAATAGAGACGTTGGACAAGATATACGTGAATGAAGATACCACCCTTTACGAGCTACACGAGATTGCTTTGGTTATGGCTCAACCTCCGGCCCTCACATTCACTAAAGTTGATATGCCTAAATAATTGCTACGCGAAAGCTTAGCCCCTATATACTTGACGGTTATAATTAGAGGGTATGGCTCAAGACGCTTGAATATATCGAGCAGGACCTAAGGCCCATGAGTTGGTCGACACAGGAGTAGGGCTTAACATTTGTCCCATAACGACGCTCAAGATGCTTGAATATATCAAGCAGGACATAAGGCCTTCGTCCATATCCCTCATTGTGTATGATGGTTCTTGACGCTTCATTAAAGGAACTATCAAGTTACAAGTCCGCCTCGGGCCAATCCCCAAAGACGTCACATTCCACGTCTCCAACTCCTCAAGCACCTATAACTTAATACTAGGCAGAAAGTGGTTAGAATCTATGAAGGTTGTTGCGTCTACATACCATCAGTGTGTCAAGTTCCCTCATGAAGATTCTATCGTTAGGATATATGCCAACTCGCCTCTTCAAGAAATAGATACCGACTACACAGCAAGCATTCTGACGGCACATGACTCCGTGCTAAATACTAGCCACATCAAAAGGGTGGAGAATCCCGATGACACATCAGTAGCAGAAATCAATCATCCCCCATTCCTCTTAACCTACCAACAAAGATTAACAAAGAGAGCAGCAGGCCCTAACCTTACCCGCCTGTGTGACATAAACGCAACCGCGACCAAAGGCTGAGACTTGATGTATCAACTAGGATATGCCCACATATAGGACTTGGCAAGAATAGACAAGGACGCTGATCAGTCACATAATTTACCATTTTATCACCTTTAACTTAATGATGCTAGGCCATAGTTTGCTACTAATAAGTTGATGATGTGCAGATATTAGAGATAACTAGTAAAAGAGAGCTAAAGTGTTAATATTTATCAAAATGAACTCAAAAAATAATAAGAAAGATGATTGAGCGAAAAAGATGATTTCCCGCCTACTGAAAGCCAGAAAATCATAATTTATGATTCTGCAAAAGAGGCAAAAGAAGAAAAGTGAAAAATTATAATCTAGAGAATCGTCAACTATGAGGAAGCTATGAAAGATAGAAAATTGTGATTTACAATTTTCTAAAGAAAGAGAAGAAAATGATAAATTGTGATTTATGATTTACCAAAAAAGAAGCGTTCTTGTTGTTGTTGCTGCTGTTGATCACGTGTATATTACACCGCCATGAATAGAATGAGAAGATATATGACATTAGAAGTCTGGTGAATCACGGATCTGAGAAGATTGATGAAGATAAGCTTTAGGAAATCTCAGTTGCTGAAATAAAGGAGAACAATCCAGAAGCACATCTACCGTCTAAGCAAGGAAAAGATAAATATGGAATTAGAGTTATATTAGGGATCTTTTGTTTTTAGTAGTTTCTTTTATTAGAATTAGAAGTCTTTGTAAACCGACTCCTTATGATCTATAAATAAGAGAGCTTGGTGTAGGAATAAGCATCGAAGAATTTCAGTGTTAATTGACAATTGAGGTTGGATTTTCTTTTGATCAAAGTAGTGTAAAATAGTTAGAGTAGATTAGATATCAGAGGTTTCTCAAGAGTAATTGGCGACTGCAATTTAGTGCTGAAGATTAGTATAGATATCCTAGTTTCTCAGAAGTAATTGACGACTGCGGCTGAGGGGTAAAAGATATATTTATTTGTTTTCTAGTTTAGATTTTATTTTGCTTTATTTTCATGCTTTGTAAACTTCTCAAAGTTGTAATTTGAATTGACGACTCAGGTTAGAATTTGTAGATTAGCGTAGCGGTTTTTACTTTTCCATCTTCAATTTTCTAAGGTTTGATTGACGCCCAGATTTTAGGAAGTTGTTGATTAGATTAAATCTGTATTGATAGGATCTTAGACTAGATTGATGACCAATGCTAAGAAACTAGAGATATGGTGTAACGGTACTGTTTAAATTCATAAATATCCGATAGTTGAAGATTGGGATTGACGACCTCAATCTGAAGGAGGATTTAGATTTATTTTATGCACTTTAGATTAGAAACCATTCTTTTATTCATATTTCTCCAGTAGATTAGATCTTAATGAGAAATAGAAGTTTTTAAAATAAGGATTTAAATAAAAGATATAAATAAGAAGTACTAAGATAAATAAACCTCCTCGTGGGAACGATCCTATGCTAGTACTATAATTTCCATTGTGCGCTTGCAATAGGTTAAGACTTGAGTTTAACATAATTTTAATATACATAACAAGATCGACCAGACGCATAGGGCCGGTTGTCCCGAAGAAAGTTCGCAAGCATACGAGATTAGGTTACCAATCAGGCAGTAAACAAGTCGACATCCTACCAGCCTCGCCTAAGTGGTCGCTCTACGACCATTTTGTCTATGGAACCACTGAGAAGGTTGATGTGCCAAGGAGAAAAAAAGTGCCCTTCACCAAACCGCAGGCAGTGGAGATTCAGCAAATGGTTGAAGCCTTCGCCGACCTGACAAACTTGAATCAAGACGACAATGATACAGATAGACCACTTGCAGAAGTTGGACCCTTGTTCAAGACTTAGGAATCCTCCGCTACAAAAAGAACAGAGTCTCCGGGACCTGAGTCTCACATAAAGGATTGGGAGTCAATCGAAGAGGAAGACTTCCATATCGCCGCTCTCGAGGTTGAAGAAGAGCTAGAGTTAGACTCCCCTCAATCTCCAGAAGCGCCTCAGCTACAGATATTCTAGAAATTATTAGAAAAAGAATGGCAACCACCACTGAGTGACGACCAAATTTTTTTAATAGACCTCCCAGCACTCGAGCTTGCCGAGCAAGGCCTCTAAAGGTTATCAGACGGAGAAGATGAGTCTGACTCTTATAATGGTGACCCCAACCTCAGTCTTCAAGGATGGGAATGTCCCTAGGGATATCCCTGCATCTCCCAACCATGTCAGCCTCGCTGTCAAGCGTGCATATTCATCTAATCATACTTTGAAGTCCAAGGGAGAGTGCTCACAAGTCCAAAAAATCATCAGTTGAGCCCACCCAAAGAAGGCAAGCATCAGCAAGAAAAACATCTCCAGCCCAGTTCTGAGGACGAGAGCTCAAACAACTATAAACTCCAAACTCTCTTCGAAGATGAAGCGATTAACACGATAGAAGGAACCAGACCATTAACCAGACCACTACCTTCATCACTCATCCAGAAGATCACGCTCGACAAGGGCTATAAAAAAAAATGCCAAATTCAGAACAATTCCACATCATCCAAAGACTCGCAGGCACGGCTCCAACAGTCGTCACACTTCCCCAACTAGGAGAAGCACCCCCATCAATTCCTCTCCAGAAAGTCAATCATGTACCATACTTATTATAGAAAATAGAAAATCCTAAAGCCCCTAAAAATCTAGAAATAGAAAACTCAAAAAAAGTAGAAAACCTTGGAAAAGAGAGGGAACCCTTTATCCTAGACCCATTCAGTGACCAACAAGGAGACTATGCACTTAAGGCTACAAGTAGTGATTACATCGATGGAGTCAATGAAGAACTAACTGATATACTCGCACAGAGATGCACTGTCACCTTCGACGCTATGGAGTCGCACCTGGAGCCCGCTCGACGCAACCCTACTACTCTCCCCTCATGAAAGCGTAGGGCATCCCGACACAACAAGCCAGTCATCATACCTGAAAAGATACTTTGCAATTTTGAGAGGAGACTGAATAGCCTTGACCTACACCTCACTAAGGACGTCTCAATTATCAATTGCACCGATAAAGGTTACCTCTCACAAAATTAACCTCGCAGTGTAGTGATTTTGCCATTTATGAGCTTACAGAAGATGAAGAGGAACAAGCCGCTAAGGAAACACAAGACTTCCAACGGATCAACAAACACTTCGACGAGTAGACTCAAGCCATCATGGAGCCCACAAAGGAAATCAACTTCGACACCGAGCATAAGCCCAAGAAGCTACTGATCAGTGTAATGCTTAGCCCCAAGGAATGACAATAGATTATCTAAGTCCTCCAAGACCACCTCAGCTCTTTTGCATGGTCCTATGAGGACATGCCTGGTCTAGACCCGAGCTTAGTAGAACATCGTCTGGTCTTGGAACCTGATGTAAAACCCATCAAGCAGAAACTCAGGAGAATGCACCCACAGACAGTGCTACAAGTCAAAGAGGAAGTCGATAAGCTACACAAGGTAAAATTCATTCGAGTCGTCCTCTATCCCAAATGGGTCGCAAATATAGTACCTATCACCAAGAAAGATGACAGAGTATAGGTGTGCATCGATTTTCAAAATCTCAACCAGGCGTACCCAAAAGATGGCTTCCCACTCCCACACATCGACACTCTGGTTGATAACATTGTCGAACATGAGATAGTCTTTCATGGATAGTTTCTCTGGATACAACCACATTAGATTAGCATAATCAGACCAAGAGAAGACTTCCTTCACTATGCCATGGAAAACTTACTGCTACGTCGTCATGCCTTTCGAGCTCAAGAACACAGGAGCCATGTATCAACGTGCCATGATGGCTATCTTTCATGACATGATGCACAAATGTGTAGAAGTCTACGTCGATGACATACTGGTGAAGTCTCAAATACGAGCGGGACATGCTGAAGCCCTCCAACTTGTACTATGATGATTCAAAAAGTATCAATTGAAGATGAATTCGAAGAAATGTGTGTTCAGAGTAACCTCCGAAAAACTACTAGGGTTCATAGTCCGCAAGCAAGGAATCAAAGTCGATCCAGGCAAAGTCAAAGCCATTCTCGAGATGCCACATCCCAGTAGCATTAAGGAACTACGAGGTCTGATAGGAAGACTACAATTCATTAGGAGGTTTATCTCTCAGCACTCAGACCAATGCGACCCTTTCTACAGACTATTTAAAGGAGGAGCAACGTACATATGAGATGACCAATGATAGCAAGCCTTCGACAACATCAAGAAGTACCTCCTCAACCCTCTGATACTATCACTACCAATTCCCATAAGACCCCTGATCCTCTATGTCTCAACCAATGAGAAGGTGATGGGAGTAATTCTGGGATAACATGATAAAGATGAGAAGATGGAGAAGGTCATCTACTACCTCAGCAGGACGATGGTTGAGTACGAACAGAAGTACACCACAATAGAGAAGACTTGCCTAACACTAATGTGAGCTTCAATGAAACTACGACACTACTTCGAAGCACACAAGATAATGGTACTAGCACAACCCTCTGAAGTACATCTTCGAGAAGCCCACTACATCCAAAAAAATCGCTCATTGGCATATGCTACTATAAGAGTTCGACATCACCTACATCACACAGTAGTTGATCAAAGGGCAGGCGATTGTCGATTACCTCACAAATCTTTCACTCCCAAGCAGCGACCTAGTACACACAAACTTCCTCAATGAAGACTTACTCTCGATTCACAATGAAGAGCCCAATATGACAACATGGACCTTATACTTCGACAGAGCTCTCATCATAAGGGGAAAGGCATTAGAATAGTCCTACTAAGCTCGGAAGGAGTTTTTATACCGAAAGCCTTTCAACTCAACTTCTCAGTCACCAACAATGTCGTAGAATATGAAGCCTTTATTGTCGGGCTACGAGCAGCAATCCAACTAGGTGTCTAACAATTGAAGACAATCGGCGACTCCAAGCTGGTGATATCATAAGTCATTGGAGAGTGGAAGACCAAAGAGAGAAGACTGATGGAATACCAAGAAATTGCTCAGTTCCTGATAAAGAAGTTCGAGAGGATCTCCTCTACGCATATCCCGAGATTAGAGAACGAGCTGGCAGACTCCCTCGCCACGCTAGCCTCAGTCATACAGATATCGATCGGACAAAGTACCAAGTCCTTCTTCATCGAGAAATTGACCATGCCAGCCCATGAAGTGGCGTGGAGAGAAAAGTTAGAATTACCCGTCCTCTCGTTGACCATAAAGCAAGAAGAAACATCCACCACAGAAAGTCTCAAGAAGGAAGCAGCCACCGCTGCCACCTTCAAATTTGAGAAGTCACCCACCGACGATGGACAGCCCTAGTACTTCGACATATGGAACTTCTTGAAATACCAACACGTCCCTCCTTATGCTATGAAGATTGAATGTAAGACCATAAGAAATCGATGCGCCAGGTTCTGCATCCTGGGCGAGATACTATAAAAAGAAGCCTTGACTAGAGGAGTACTGCTATGATGTGTTAGATAGCCGAAGGATAGTACATCATCCGGGAAGCACATGCTAGTGCCTGCAATGCCTATACTGGTAGATAGAGAATCGTAGACCAAATCATACGATAAGGCTACTACTGGCAAACAATGATAAGAGATTACCACCTATACATTCAATGCTGCAAGCAGTGTCAAGAACACACTGCCCTCATTAAAGCCCCATCAGTTGCACTGAACCCCATATTCGCGCCATGACCATTCTCGATGTGGGCCTTTGACATTATCGAACCCTTCACAGACATAGTAGGGAACACTCATAAGCATGTGTTCATCCTCACTACGATCAAATACTACACCAAGTGGGCAAAAGCTGAATCATATGTCAGAATCACCACTTCAACGCTCATAAATTTTATTGTTCGAAACATTATCACAAGGTTTGGGGTCCTCAGAATATTTGTCACAAACAACAAACCATAATTCATTGCAGAAAAGATGAATAAACTGTACAAGAAATATGGCATCAATCTACACCATTCATCATTGTTCTACCCCCAAGGAAATGGGCAAGCGGAGGCCACAAACAAATGCTTATTTGAATTCTAAAATGAATAGTGGAGATAAGAAATGGAGCCGACTGGCCCGATCGACTACCTGAAGCACTTTGGGCTTATGGAACTTCCATTTGCACGGCCACTGGCCAGACTCCTTATCTCCTCACCTATGGGATGGAATCAATTTTACCATACAAAATATAAGTACCATCCCTGTGTGTCCAACTTGGTGATTAGTTATCCATAGAAGAGAAGAGGGTTACTCTACTCACTGAGATAGAACAACTAGATGAGACATGTCTAAGGGTAGCTGATCATGCGCAAGTGTACCAAAGGAGAGTGGCCAGAACCTACAATAAGAAAGTCCTCGAGCGAACCTTCGAAATTGGAGAGTCGTTCTTGAAGAAAATCATGCCTTCTAAGCATGCTCATCCCAAAGGAAAACTGAAACTGAAATGGGAAGGACCCTATGTTATAATAGCCGCGTACCCTGGAAATGCATACAAGTTGGTAAACCAAGAGGGGGAGGAACTTCCTAACCCGTGGAACGCCATGTATCTCAGAAAATACTACCCTGAAGCACCATGATTGTCATATCCCGTAGTTGGACGAAAATACTTATAGATACCACCCTCATAGTCATCATGAGTTATTCACCAGTCGTACATCATTATTCCTAAAAATATCTCCCAGAATCTTCTAACTCATTGCCCACCTTCTTACTCAGGCGAGTTGATCGAAAAGACTAGTAGAATACCTAACCTCTTCTGAAAGCACAGGTAACACCCAATTCTCACCCCTTTCCCCCCAATAGAGTAGATGTTAGAGCATAAAAAATGAAGATGTTAGGTTCAATCGAAACTCACTATTCTTGAGTTAGTAGGCTACTTTCAAAATATATACACATGCTTCAAGAGAGACAAAAGTGAGAGATCAAAATAGAGAGATAACAGAAGCATACTTGAGCGAGAGTAATACGACATGTGAACAAGTCAATGAATTCAGGGAAGCATAAGAAACCTATGAGGACATTCCTGATAGCCCTATCAGGAGAGTATAAGCAAACTGCGAGGGTCTCCCTGGTGCCTCTACACTACTAGATATTGTCGTAAGGTGGCGGGAGGAGGGCAAACCCCTGCTAACCACAGAATATGAGACTTTAATAATAACAAAACATGATCGAGAGCTCAATCATGGCACCACATACCACCTGAGAAAAAGACTATTACCTACCTCTTTTAAAGTTGTTGAGTAGAAAACTGTCCCTACATCACTAAGCCTTACCCCTCTTTCACCCTTAATTTTACTCTTGGACCGTGAGTCAGAACCTTCTCGAGGATATCCCCAGGAATAAAGCCAAAAACTTGTGAATGATGACTGATGCAATCACCGCTACCTACCACTCACTTCACCCCAGCCAAGACTATGTGATATGACAGTCACTGCTAAAGGTAAAATCCAGCACATGACTGATATAACCAAATGTTCTCTTCCTGATACGGCAAAGTATCATTTGAGAATTTTCTTTAAGACTGACTCCTTAAACACATTCATCGGTCTACATACTCACCCAGGAAAGTTCCATTGCGACTCAATACTGGGGCATTTTTATTTTAGAACAGGAGTTGCATTAAGGTCCCTGCTTGTTCATAGCTAGACGTAGCACAATAAGGTCCTCGCTCAAGGAAGACTGCCAAAGATACTACAATGCCTATCCCATCATGCTCCTACACTGGGGCATTTTTTTTAGCTCTTTTCAATATTTTACTTTCTTTGTTGCATTATATATATATGATACAATGATCCTGCTTTTGACAAATAGCATGGGGAAAATAAAATTACTGATAAACTTTGTTTCCATGTGCAGATACAAGCAACCTTCAATTATTACTAGGTCAGCCCAAGGAGCATCCAAGTCCCAATAACAAATGACGGCACCTAAGCAGACAACTAAAGCATCGAAAAATGAAGGAAAAGAGCGAAGTGGTACGCCTGAACCAAAAATTTATGTATATATATATATATATATATCGATTGTTTTACATAAGTCACCAAGGGCATACCCACTGTATATACAATGAACACAATGTCTTACTCCCTCCACTGTCTCTGGGATGGTCGCTAGCTGCTGTCCCCAGTATCATCAACTCGGGGATCGGGTGTCTGATCTACCAAAATCTCTATCCCAGCCCCTGGAGTAAGTGGGCATGCCCTGGCAGGGGAGGGCCCGACAACGGAACCTCCCTCACTCTTCTGACTAACGGTCCACCTAGACCGCGAGCGCGAAGTACCCTCTGCAAGTAGCTCCTAGATAATGGAGTCCTCAAGAATGTAATCCCTGAAATGCTCGCAAGTTGTATGACGAGGTTGGCCAGCTAAGGAGTTAGTAGCCATTGACTCCGACTGGGAGAGATGACCAATCATCTCACACACACCTCCTTCACTCCTCACTAGCTGATACCGTAGGTGGTCTATCGTCGCCTGCATCTCAACCTGCACTACCCATCGAGCGGCGTCTAGTTAGGCTACATGGGTATCATGGCAAATAATCAAGTCCCTAAGCACATCCACAAGATCCCGCTCTGGATCGCCTATAGTCGCATGACATCTCGCCTCAGGGGAAGCGCGAACACGCGTAACCTCCAAGCGAGACTCCTCGAGCTGACGAGCCTGCACATAAAAAAATAGGTCTAACTAAGAACCAAAAAAAAAAAATGGAAGCACTAGGAAAGAAGAGGAGGAGGTACCAGATCGGCTCTCTCCTGAAGAAAACGCTCAACTGTCGCCATAGTCACCGGATCCGTAACCGACACAGGCAGAGGAGGCGGTATCATTGCAGGCTCCTACAACACCAACGAAAATACATCAGAAAAAGCATATACACAAAAACTAAGAATAAAAGTACACTAGCCCAATATACATGAATGTGAGGAGAAGTAGACTCCCGGGGAGGAGCCTTAGGAGCAGAGTCAGGAACCCCCTGCATAAGATAAAACAAAACAAACAAACACAAACTCGTCAGACAAAACCAGCCAATCAAATAAATAATTAACGTGCAAACTAAAACGCATACACATACTATACCTGACTCTCCGGGCGTAGTGAAGCGGTTATAGCCTCCCTCGTCTGGAGATCCTCGGCAAGCGTGCGATGGAAACATTCCAACCCAATGTCAAGCACCTAAATAATTACATATGATAAGACAAAATAGCTTAAGAAGAGAAGACTCACCCAACGCTCTGACTCGGCACGGAGCTGAGCGATCACCGAGTCCTCCTGACTCGAGGAGGTTATTCAAAGACCAATCAAAAGCTAGAGTAGATACCCCAGCAGTGGAAAGATCTGGCCTCTATAAATATATCAAATAATAAACACCTCATAAATAATAGAATCAACAACGCTAATGATTAATAAAATCCACACAACACTCACCAATCAATCAGTCTCCGAGTGTAGGCTGGCCTCCACCTCACGACCAAATCTTTCGCGACCTAAGCACTAATCGGTCATCCTCTCTCATTGCCTGAGAAATATACGAATACATTAATTCACAGAAACAAGCCAAGTAAAACCTAATAAAATCAAAGAAGAAAAACTATAACCACCAGAAACGGTAGGTTTCCTCCAGCTGACCCCCTCAAACCATCCTTCGTGGCTCTGACATCAGCACAATAAACGCCGACCTCAAAGATCTCCACATTAGGATAGGGGACACCCCTATCCGCTCTTGTGCAAGATGTAGGGCCTCCAATGCCCCACAAACCACTGGGCTTAGCTGACCACCCTCAAGCTCCGCCACTCTCTCCCTCAAAGCTCCGACAGAATTAGACCCGCAAATTCTTAAGAAACTATTCCCTGAAAAGGGGAACTAAGTAAAAAGCTAGCCACAAAAATTCTTAAACCATCTCGTATAGGCCCTAACATCTGGTTCATCCTGTGCTTCAGTAACCTTGGTCCCCCCAGACCTAAAATCTAAATACTGATTTAGCAGCGTCTTCTCAAGAGGCGGCCAAGAGGACCGGTCTTTTTCTTTGACACCTGTGGATGAAGCTTAAGAGGGACTCCTTGGGGGAGTCCCAACTGTCGAGCCACTCAAGAGAGGTGAATCCACTCCACCATCTCAAAGCATGGGACCCACATCTCCTACCTAAAAAGGGGCCGGCGAGACTGTATAACGGCCTAATCAGCACCCTCCTCATCCTCATAGGGTCTCCAAATAACCTGTAACCTCAAAATAAACAAGACGAAAGTGTCAGTAAGATCCAAATTACACAATAAGACAACACTAATCAAAAACAAAGTGCACACACACCTGACCGAGATGCATATCCTCGAACAACCACCTCGCAATCTGGAGAGTCATAGTCCTCCAACGGTCTCCCATCAAGGTCCACCATAAATACATACCCGAGAATGTAGGTGCCATCCCTGGAGAGACCCTAGGGTAAAGGAAGAGGAAATAGTTGTACACCCAAAACTACAAAGAAAAAGTAAGACTGCGTCTGCCTAAAAGGGAAGAGATGTCTAATCCTAAGAGCTTACAAAATGAAAAGAAAATTAAAACCTCACCTGTAGGATGGGAATGAAGCGGCCGATGGTCGGGACTCCCCTCCCCTGATGAAACAACTAACCGTAAAGGTGGGCTAGCATCGCTGCATCCCATGCATATGTGGACACTCGCGCCAAGTCCACAAGCAGCGGCAAAAAAATCCGGTGATACACCCTGGGTAGAAGACAAAAATATAACTCCTCCAAAAAAATACATCAGGAAAGCCCTGATGACACGATGTTGAGCACTAAAATATACCCCTTTTCACCTCTTAACCTAACCTTTAATAGACCTTTGAGTTGGTTAATAATGAGTTTTTAAGTGTGTTTTTGTAGATGACCGGTAACTATAGCTTAGTGTTGCAATCAAACCTTTTAGTGCCAAGAAGAAGGAATTTGGTGTTAATCTAAGGAGCTGATGAGTTTACAATGAATGCACCATGGTGGTTCACACCATTGGGGAAATTTAGCATGCATTGGTGTCCTAGAGTCCTGGTGAGAAGAGAGAGATGGAGCTCAAAGTTTATGGAATGCTGATGCAGTGGATTTAAAATGGAATAGTTGTTGAGCATGTGCTGCTGCAACAAACTATGCAAAGAGCACCAGCATCTTCAACAGCTAAAGCGCATGGTAGCCACAACACTTACACTGAATAGCTCAAGCACTTTATTCATGCATGCAGTTATATCCGTTGCATTCCAATTGTAGAGCTGATGGATGTGAAGCCATGAACCATTCAAGCAGCTGCACTGAATATGTATATACTCAAGGTACATGGAGAACCATCTTCCCGAGCTGTTGCTGTAATCTACTTGAGCTCTTAAGCTGTTGCTGCTTTAATACATCCAAGCCACATTGCTGAAGCAAGACAGGCCTCTCAAGTACATCAAGTCTATAGCAAATGCACATTCGAACAGTTGTTGCAACATTGAAGATATAAAGCACACATCTTGAGCAGTTGCTGAAATCCCACACTCAACCAATCGAATCATACAGTTGAAGCCAGCAGCTGCTGTACATAACTCGAGCAGCTAAAGTGATCCTAGTGAAATGCACTTTGAAAGTGAACTTGAGCAGTTCATAACCTTGAAAATCCAACCACTTGAGCACATTGCTAAAGCAAGCTGCAAAGCAGCAGCTTATAAACCAGGTCCTCGAGCAGTTTAAAGCCTTGAAGATCATCTGCTCGAGTAGTTCATTAAGCCTCTCGAGCAGTTCACTACTGTGAATTAACCCCCCTCGAGCAGTTGCCTTGAACCTGTCGAGCTGTGGACCTAGAGAGCTGAATCCATTTATGCTACTCGAGCAGTTCAACATCACTTCATTCTCTCAAGTAGCTCAAGAAAATCCTGTTGAGCAACTGAGATTGAACCACTCGAGCAGCTGCACAGTTGAAGACAAACCTATCGAGCAGTTCACTGCTCTATTTAATGCACTCTAGCAGTTCAACCATCCTCTCGAGTTACTGCTGGCAGCCATTTATGCTGTCAAGTGGTTCCCTGCAGTCAAAGTGAACCTGTCGAGCCCCACTTTATCTACTCAAGCACTTCAAAGAGCCTTATTCCATCCTGTTGAGCACTTAAAAGGGGTCATTTCATCCTATCAAGAGCTACTCGAAAGCTCCTCGAGACCAAAATCCTAAAGTTGCCTGAAGCCATCAGCTACCCGAGAGCTACTCGAGCTGTAATATCTGAAGCATTCTAGCTGCTCGAGATAAATACCTGAAGCCTTAGCCTCTCAAGAACTACTCAAGATAGAAAATCTGAAGCTACAACTGCTTGAGGCACAAGCTCCAGCTGCTGCCTTCAACATTCAAGGGTATTTTTAAGATTCCACAGCTTCTAGGGCACACATCCCAATGTGCTTAGCTGTCCCACACATCCCAAAGCATCACTTGGTTACAAATGGGCCATGACACTAGCTCCAAAAATTTCTTAATTCTGATTGGCTAAAGCATATAATGGTTGTATGGATTGTATAAATAGAGCTATAGTTGTCTTGGGAAGGGAACCAGGATTAGCCTAAGCTCATTTATTTTTCTATTTCTAGGGTTTCAAGCCAGGATTAGCCTGAGCTCACTTTTAGCCTTTTATTTTAGGGTTTAGTTTCCCTTTTATTTTCCCCTTTCTTCTTCCTTAGCTCAGTAGCTATGCTGGGTTAAAAATCTTTGTAACAGCTGGGTGAATTGCAAGCTGGATCTGATTTTATAATAAAATAGAGGATAGTTTTGGGAGATTTTGCACAGATTGTTGCCTTGAGGGCAAATCATTGGAAGTCATTTTTTGGTAATGAAATGCCAAGTTTAATGCTTCATTTAATCTATAATTTTTTGTATTTTTCACATGAATCTATATGGGTTCTAAGCACCTATGGTTGCTTGAGCTTGTAGCCCTACAACCAGGGTGGCAGCAGTAGTATTCTTGTTCTATCTCTAACCGCTGTGATTAAAACAACCTCTGGGATAGCCTGTGACCATTTAAGTGGGTAGGGTATAGCCCTAAGGCCAGTTTGAATCACAGGTTTGAGCTGGATTCTTTTTCTCTGCACTTGTGCTTGTAGCCAAGTGAGAGACAACTGCAAACCAAACTCCTCCTCTATTTTGTAATCCCATTCTTAGTGAATAAACTTGAGATCTTGTAGAGATTGCAGACTTGTGAGTTGGGTCATTGCAGGCCTTTTTGTAGCAATGACCAGCTGAATCTAAGTCTCCATTCAGCCTATGATTTTTTTATAATTTTCACTTGATTTTCAAGGACTGTTTGCTCCTATGGATGCATGAGCTTGTAGCCTTGCAAACATAGTGTCTACAATGGTTTTCCTATTTCAGCTTTAGTCCATTGATTAAATGAAATCCCTAGGGTATTTTGTGAGGATTTAAGTGGACAGAATACAACCCTAAGATCAGTCCATATCTTTGGATTAGGTTTGATTAATCTACCTTACTGATGTGCTTGTGGCCATCTGAAGGATCTAGTTCTTGAGATCTAGTTCTTGATCCGAGATAGCTACTTCTCATTATTTTAACATTATTTTACTACACCATCATCATCTTTCTACCGCTTTCTTTAGCTACAGTTTTTATTTCTGTTTTTGGGTTAGTTTAATTTTGTGACACCTAAACACCCTCTCTTTACGTTGCTTTCTAGTGTAGGTTTAGCGTTGCCAAATATGTAGCCAGATCTAGAGATTTACTATACAACCCTTGTGGTTTAGATCATCACTCCCTGTGGGACAAACTCTTACTTATTAATACTTGCTACAACAGGCCCTGGATCTTGCAGTACTGTGAGTTTAAATTATTGTTTTGTGTGTTGTTCCACTCCATTTTACTGCCCCTTTCTAATTTTTATTTTTGTGCCATATTGTTACCACACTCTTTTAAATAATAAAATAACAGCAACAAGCAATTATTAACTAACAAGTTTTGGCGCCGTTGCCTGGGAGTTTTGATCTAGGTAGTAAATCTGAGTTTTTGTTTAGATACAGTTGTTGTAGATGTAGTGTTTGAATAAATTATAGCAATAGTTTTAGGATTTATTTTTGTATTTTTTCCTTTATTTTCTGGTTAGATTTTTTGTGCCTTTGTTGTGTTTGTAGAAATTACAGCTGTAGTCTTAGGATTTTTGTAGTTTTTCTTTATTTCCTATTTTAAATTTATTACTTGTTTAGTGTTTGAATAAATTCCTGCTGAAGTTATTAATTCTTGTAGGCTTGGAGCACTAGCAAATAGAGGAGTTTAGCTGCAGTTGGAGCATTCCTGCATCAGTTTGCATCTCTATCTCCCCTCTTTTTGTTTCATTTCTGCAGTCTTAAATTCCAGCAGTTGTATTAGCTTGTATTTTTATTTATCTATTTGTTGTAAGCTACCATTGTTTTGTTGTATGTGTTGTATGCTGGGAAGAAGGCCTCTCAATCCTGAGCTAGAACCTTTGAATCCTGAAATTGAGAGAATCTTGAGTCCTAGGCCAGCAACACACATCCCTACTGAAAATTTAGTAATAACTGAGATGGGTGAGTAACCTAGACCCCTTAGGGAATATAATGCACCAAGAGCATACTCATCCCCCTCTTCCATTCAACTCCCTACTGTTGTGGGTAATTATGAGATCAAGGCTCAAACCATCCAAATGTTACCAAGTTTTCATGGGTTAAGCAAGGAAGACCCTTACCAGCACATAGGTCAATTTTTTTACTTTATGTACTACCTTTAATATTGTTGGTCTGGGAGAGAAGCCACCAAACTGAGGCTTTTTCCTTTTTCATTAAAGGATAAGGCCAGAACTTGGCTCACCATGCTCCCAGCCAATAGAATACAGTCTTGGAGTGACCTACAATGCCAATTATTGGCTAAAATTTTCCCAATTAATAAAACCAGCTAGTTGAGGAGGAGCATCATTTCTTTTGCTCAACTCCCAACTGAACAATTTCATGAAGCTTGGATAGATTTAAAGAGTTGTTGAGGCAGTGCCCACACCACCAGATCCCCAAATGGAAGCTTGTACAAAGCTTCTACTAGGGGATAGATGCTAAAAGCATATCCATGACTGAAGCATCATGTGGTGGCACATACCTCAGCAAAACTGATGTAGAGGCTTGGGATTTATTCGTTGTGATAAGTGAAAACTCCATGCAGTAGGAGTCCTTGTCAAGCAATGACATTAAACCAGCTGCTAGTAGTTTAAAAGAACCCACTTCTACTAGAAAATTGTATGAATTAACTGTATACAATAACCTAGAGAGGAAGGTGAACAATTTGGCTAAAAAGTTTGATAGAGTGTTGAGTGTGTTGCAGCCCCACATGGCTGCATAGGTTGGAGAGGCATGTTTGATATGCCACTCACCCACACACTCCCATCTTCATTGTCCATCTGCTGATCCATTTCCAGAGATAGCAAATGAGCAAGCCAATATTGTCCAATCATTTGGACAGCAGCCCGCTAGGTATACTTGGAGGAACCACCTTAATTTGAGGTGGAGATAAGATAATTTGCCTCAAACCCAGCAGTAGTAGACATTGCCCTACAATTCCAACCAGCAGTCCCCTCATGGTTATGCACCAAGACAACATTTTACATCAGTCCCCCCAGCCAAGTCAATTAGCTTTGCCCCCACCATAACCTAGAGCTCTCTCCTTTGACGAGCAATTTTTGTCTTCATTGCAAAACCTTAGTTCCTTATCATAGACTGTGGATTCCCACAGTTAGAGCATCAAAAAGATAGAGGACCAGCTGGGTCACATCTCAAATACTCTGATAAGAAGGGATGAGGGCCGACTCCCAAGCCAAACTGTGAACAATCCCAAAGGGCATTACATGATTGGTGAAGCTTCTTCAACCAATGAGGATGCTAGGGCCAATCATGCCCTGAGGACTGGAAAGGTGGTGGAGCACCAAGAGGTTTTCAATGGAAAAAGGTGTCCAAAAGAGAGAGAGGACTGAGTTCCTGATGTAGTGTAGCAGGAGCTGAATAATGGGCTGCTCTTAAGCCCCATTTAAAAAAAAGTAATAATAATAATAAATAAATAAATTAAATTAAAATTAAAAATTTTTAAAAGAAAAAAAAAAACAAAAAACAAATTACCATGTTGAGCCCCATTTCCTCATGCTTTTAAGGAGCCTCTTCCTTCTTACCAAGGAGAAGGCTATGATGTAGGAAATGAGATTTGTAAATAGTTGCAGCCATTGGTGGAGCAGACCTTGCCCAAACTGCTAGACTTGGGCTGAGGTACTTGCTGAGGTTTTTGAAGTGTGGACTGAGGAAGCTCCCTTCCTTAGTCATCTAAGGCACCTTTGTTGCCTTTTTAATTGATTGCCCACCTGATGTGGAGCTAGAGCTGCTCCCTGCATCTCTCAAGCAACTGCAACTGTTGAGCTAGAAGATCTCAAGTTTGATGCTAATGCAAAGGTATGGCCTTTCATTTTTATATTGCAATTCTTTCCAATTCAGCTAAGATCCAGATGGGATAACCAAATTTTTTGACATTCATGCACCCCCATCCGGACTATTGTGTAAATGTTGTATTTGTGTGATCTAATTTTTTATGAATCTTGCTTTAAAATGTGTGCTATTAATGTTGATAACTATTTGCCATCAATTTGGATTCATGGTCAAATCATTTCTAGGTAGTTGTGTTTAGGAATTTCCTGTTTTAGGTGCTTAGTATAGTTAATTTTATATATGTACTTGCTATTTTTTAGTGTAATTTCTTATATATATAGTTGTTGTTTTAGAAATTTGTGTAATTGCCTAGTTAGCTTAGTTGTCATTTGGTATATATTCTCTTTTTCTCTTAGTATGATTTTCTGTAGTCTTTTAGTTTAGTTTTCTGCTGTAGTTTAGTATGTCTTTTTTGTTATACACCCTACTATCCCTATACATGTCTGTTGAAATAGTGAGGACACTATTTATCTTAGGTTTGGGGGTATGGCAGGGTAGGCCAGCTAGTAGAATAGTTAATTCTAGTGCAGCAGTGTGGGTTGAATTGAGATAAAGTAAATTCCCACCCCCATGTGAGACTGAGGAAATTTTAAAAAAAATTGCAGACACTTTAAAACTGGAAATTTTGAAAGTTTAGCACCTCCATGAAGCTAACTATTATTCACTGAAAAGTACTACTTTTCATCTCTTAACCTAGCCTTTGATGGACCTTGAAGTAGACTAATAATTATTTGTTAAGTGTGTTTTGTAGTTACCAATAATCTATGCAGCTTAATACAAAATCCCAACTTTTTGATCCAAAGAAGAGAGAGAATACATGTAAGGATGACAGCTGAGCTAAAGCCTAAGGGAACACCTTGGTAGTGCTCACCATGGTGACTTACTTGTTGGTCATCATTGACCAAAGTCTAGTAGATGGATGAGGTTAGCTGAGAATGGAGAAGACTACAACAGCAACAAGTGTAATGCATTAGAGTATTAAAAGGCAGATCTCGCAGAGTTAAGGAGCTTCCTCGCGAAGCTAAGGATGCAGTGGAAGATGTCCTCACACAGATGGGGTGCGCAATCAAGAGGAGAGCTGTAAAGACATCACGAAGATCTTGCGATTTAAAATCCTTAGAATTTTCCATTGTGAAGTTCTCGCGGAGATCAAGCCTTAAAGCAGTCACGCACAGAACTTAGCGAGTCCATATGATACTGCATAAAAAGTTACTTAGCGAATCCAAAGAAGAGAGAGACGCCTAGAATTCTCCTCGCATAGATCTCGTGCACTATGAAGGCTTACCAGTTACTATCCAAGCGTAGGAACATACTTGTGCGAGTACTCAGCGAGAGAGAGCTTCTGAAGCTCTACTGGACGAGAAATCTAGGCGCTCCAGATCATCTCCGCGACAACTTTGCAGCACAAATGAACTGCACGATTAACTAAAGATGTACTGCGTGTTGTTACTTCTAAGTGTGCTTGATTTATGTGAGTTTTGAAAACAGTTTTATAGCTGCCAAATTACAGTGTCTCTAGACTATATAAACAAATAAAGAAATATCAGCACAGTTAGAAGAGAATTAGCCTGCAAGATCAGGGCCAATTGTAGCAAGTTTTAAATGTAAGTGAGTAAAAGATCGTCCACAGGGAATTAATTTAAAATTTAAGATAAACCTCCAGATCTGAGCTACCAGATCTGGCCTCTGATCCTATCTACAAAGCACATAAGATGGGAGGTTGAATTTGTCACGTTTAACAAACTAAAAAAAAAGGAAAATTTAAACTAAATGATCCAGATCCGAGTTGGGGAAACGTTTGTGGTAAACTTATACAAAAATTGGAGAAATAATATCTAACTTTGATTTGGTCCTTGAAATCTAATGAGAATAACTGTAGCTCGGAGGTGATCCAATCTTCATCTGGCTACAAGCACAGATGTAAGAGAGATAAATCTAATTCAAGGATTAGGCTTACACTTATGGCTATGGTCTGTCCACTTTAATGGCCACAAACCAACCAATAGTCTTTAACCAAATCCTCAATTCAGAACAGGAAACATCACTATAAATGCCGTAAGAGATTAGGTTACCAACACTAATTCTCACAGGATTAATGAATCAAGGAAATTGCATGCAAAACAATGAATCTAAAGGAGTCTAATGTCGAGGAGATCGAGGAACCCTTGACATGAGTCCAATGGAGAATGCATAGTTTATAGCAACCTTTAAAATCCACATTACAATTACAGAGCACAGCCTTTTGAACTCTAACTCTCTTTTGAATTACAGAAATGTCTCACAGCTCTCAAATGCAAGTACAAAGTAGGCTATTACAAGGATTGCAGACAAGCTGTCTGGCTAGGAAATGGGGGATTTAGAAATGAAACTCAAAATCTGGATACCCAAATTGGGCAAATGGTTCGTCTATTTATAGTTTTCCCTAAGCCAGCTCAAATGTGTATCAACCAATCAGAATTGGATAGATCTGTATCAACCAATAGGAGTCGAGCACCAGGATCCAGATCTGTTCTGGCCAATCAGAACTGCTTGATCTGGTTCAGCCAATCAGGAAACAGAGGCATCAATTCTGTTATGCATTTTGAAAGTTTGTTAGAGTTTCTAGAAGTTCCCGCCAAGTAATTTCATCTTTGGGTGTTCACATGGGGTGGAATATGCCTTTGGTTCGTGCTCAGAATCTTCCGGAATGTCTCTGGGCTTTTCAATGCATTGGGGCGCGTGCAGCAGATTACTGAATTGCCCTTGTTAAAGCTGCGAATCTCCAGAATACCTTTTCGCAAAGTTCAATGACTTCTGAAGCTCTGTTCGCAAAGTTCAATCTTCTTTTCGAGGAGTTCAGATGCTCTTCGAAAGCTACACCTGGAGTTTTAGTCCTTTTCGCAGAGTTTAGGGGCCTTTTCGCAAAGTTCAATGACTTCTGAAGCTCTGTTCGCAAAGTTTAATCTTCTTTTCGAGGAGTGTTTTCTTCTTTTCGCAAAGTTCAAGGTTCTTTACGAAAAGTGCAAGTTCTTTGCGAAAAGAACTCTGTAGTGCATTTCTCTGTTCTATTTAGACCTTTCCACGGTGATGAGGTTGTTTCTTCACTTCCTTCCTTTGACCGACATGGATTGTCATCTTTTGGCACTTTTGAGTCGCTTTTATGGTTAAGCGTGTCTTTATTGTTATGCAACATAGGCACTTAAAATACTTATTTAGTTCTCTCAAGGGTCTATCAAGGCCCAGTTAAAGGGTGAAAATGGTATTTTCAGTTCTCAACACACCCCAAACCTAAGCTTTGCTAGTCCCGAGCAAAGACAAAATTTAAAAATAGAATGAAAAGCCATTTTTGTAGGGAGCACAGTTGCATTTAGCATATGCAACAAGCCTTTTAAACCCCTAGGTGATCCCTAGTGGAGGAGTGAAGTCTCCAGAGGGTTTTCAGTGAAGGTATCCACATGCTTCTCCAATAAATCAGTTAAGATCAATGCAGTTCATTAAAGCAAACTTTTATCCAATCGATTATTCACATCTGCATCAAGTTGTAAGAAGATTTTAAGAAAACATCGGTTCAAAACTAAAATTCTCTTGTAATTCCTTTACCATTCACTCAGTTGGTGTCAAAAGTTTTACAAGAAAATTAATGAAAAGCTTGCCTTCTATTTGAGAATTCAGTTTTGATGTTACCCCAAATAATTTGATTTCAAACTCAACTCTCACCGTGGTTTTCACTCACCATGTAAATATGAGGGTTGCACTATTTCACACTGACTCAAGAGCAATTACGGTCCTCAAATAGGATTGTAAGCGAGAGCATAGGCATTGCTTTTCGATTACGAATTTACTACTTTTTCACCATAGATTACACAAATCCTTATCTCCATGTGACACTCAATCCATCAACTTTGATCAAAGGACTTTAACTTGGGTTGTAATGTGGCTTATGGGTGAAATTTATCAAGAATAAAGGTGGAATGGAGTTCAAAATTGAGAAGTCAAGGTAAGGAGGTGATAGACACACCTTCTTCAATTCAGATAATTTCATCTTCTTCTTTGAATTTTTGAGCCAAAGTGGCCATCTTTTCTCGTTCTTTTCAAACTTCCAATGAAATGCCTTCTCCTTTTCTTTTCTTTTTTTTTTTTTTCAAATCAACATTGACTAGAATGCCACATTTCTTACAACGTCGTCATTGCCTTCAATTATTTTTCTTTTCTTTTACCAAATCATACCCAACTCACCTTTCTTCACTTTCTTTCCTTTACCTTTCCAATTCTCGAGTGAGGGTTAGGCTAAATGAGGTTGATGAGGTTTCAAAGAAATCTTGGATTTATAAAGCTCAATTGGTGTGTATCGAGGCGCTTCAAAAGGTTGGGTTTTTGAAGTTCAAAGCTGTCCAAAAGGAGGCCTTACATCATGTCTTTAATATCATGATTCTGTCAAGATATTTTAACTTGGATATGTGTAACTTCTAGTGAAAACAAGCGTGTTCAAATAGTCCTAGAGCGTAAAAAAACCGCCAATTTATACCTCCAAAGAATACATTTCAGTCCAAATCTCACCGGGTGTGGTTTTTTATCAAATTCTGAGGTATATCATCACCGCTTCTCTCATTTTAGGTTTACTAAAACATCAATTTTTATTTATTTATTTTTTTTTAGAAATTTTCTGACCTTCACTTCATGAAAGTATTAGAATTACACTAGAAATTAATTTTAAAAAGTTTTAACTTCCTGATTTTTCAAAACAACAGGTGTGAAATTACTTCATTTTCAAAAATTTTGCTGGTCATAAGTGCATCAATTAACTTATTTCATTGGCATACACGCCATACCCCCAAACCTAAGATGAACATTGTCCTCAATGTTCTAGACAATGAGAGACTAGGCGGGGTAAAAGAAGAAAGAAAAACTAAGAACAGAAAAAATCTAAACTATATGCAGCAGAAAATAAAAATGTAAAACTAAAGATATGAGCAAGGAAATGGAAAACATGATATACAAATGCAAGAAAAATCAACAAAACAATGCTAGAACTGCTAAATAAAATCTAACAAATAGAAGGATTACTATGCAAATGAAAGGAAACTAATGCTAATAATGTAGAAACAAGAAAAGCAAGGTAAGGGACCTAATACAAAGTTAAAAAGAAAAGAAAAGTGTTGATACAAAACTGAATTTGTGAATGCAAAATAGGAAAACAAAGTTATAAACTAACTATACTCACGTAAAAATGACGAAAATCGATAGAAACGAGGACACATAACCTAAGAAGAAAAAAAATCGGCGATCTAAAAGCGAAATTTGAAACTAAAATTCCTAAAACGGAAAATCTAATGCCAAATGATATATCCTAAGCCCAAAGAAACAAACCCAAAAGCACGAGATACTTATGAATCTAAGTGATTATAAAAATGATTAGCGAGAATACGTGAAAAGCAAGATTCATAAGATTGACCCCTTTGTTGATGATGTGTATGAAAAAAAAATAATGAAGCATGGGAGCACATATTAAAATAGGGTTCACACACAGAGACCCTTTATGATGAAGAAATCTGAAGGAAAATAAAATTAGTGGGTCCATTGAATATTCAAAGCGACCTATGATTCACTACTCATTATCCTACATGATTCCTAAAAAAAAAATGATCTCAAGAGGTTCGAGATGGGAAAAGTGGATGCAAATGGAGAAAAGCATTGTCAGAAGATATCTATATTGTTTTATAATTTTCTATTTTTTATTTTATTTTATTTTTTTACTTGTTTTGGATCAAGCTCAACAAGAGCCCTTATTCTTCTTGAAAATAATGAGAAACAACTCGGAGATTTTCTATTTGTGTTTTCACTTCTTTTATTTTGTATTTGGTTTTGTAAAAAAAAATCGGCATGCCTAAAAGATAGCGAAATTATAATCAAAACAAACATTAAACACAATGACTGCTGGTTCTCAAGAATTTAAAAATAGAAAATGAATGCAAAGGAGAAGGGATGCAAACTCAAGCGAGATCTGCTCCGACTTTGGTCAGATGCTCCTTGTTGAATGGTGCTCGAGATCTGCAAACATCCAAAAAGCTATGCGGTACCTTATTCAAGTATTGACAAAAATAAAAAGAAAAACTCAGGCTACTGCCCAAATTTGACAAAAAGACAAAAGAGTGGCAGCAGCATTTATTCAAATAACTAGAAGGCAAAGAATAAAAACTCAGAAAAATAAAAATAAAAAATTCTGCTGCAGTAAAACAGGTTTTCTATACAAAACTGTTGTAGACATTTAATCAAGCACTTGGAATACAAAGTGCAGGTTTAAAGCAAAAATTAAAATAAAAATCAAATCTACAAAATAGAAAAACTTAGGTCTACCAATTTTAAAATCTATTCCCCGGCAGCGGCGCCAAAAACTTGTTACTTCTAAGTGTGCTTGATTTATGTGAGTTTTGAAAACAGTTTTATAGCTGCCAAATTACAGTGTCTCTAGACTATATAAACAAATAAAGAAATATCAGCACAGTTAGAAGAGAATTAGCCTGCAAGATCAGGGCCAATTGTAGCAAGTTTTAAATGTAAGTGAGTAAAAGATCGTCCACAGGGAATTAATTTAAAATTTAAGATAAACCTCCAGATCTGAGCTACCAGATCTGGCCTCTGATCCTATCTACAAAGCACATAAGATGGGAGGTTGAATTTGTCACGTTTAACAAACTAAAAAAAAAGGAAAATTTAAACTAAATGATCCAGATCCGAGTTGGGGAAGCGTTGTGGTAAACTTATACAAAATTGGAGAAATAATATCTAACTTTGATTTGGTCCTTGAAATCTAATGAGAATAAGCGTAGCTCGTGAGGTGATCCAATCTTCATCGGCTACAAAGCAGATGTAAGAGATAAATCTAATTCAAGGATTAGGCTTACACTTATGGCTATGGTCTATCCACTTTAATGGCCACAAACCATCCAATAGTCTTTAACCAAATCCTCAATTGAGCAGAAACATCACTACAAATGTGTAAGAGATTAGGTTACCAACACTAATTCTCACAGATTAATGAATCAAGGGAAATTGCATGCAAAACAATGAATCTAAAGGAGTCTAATGTACTGAGGAGATCAGAGGGAACCCTTGACATGAGTCCAATGGAGAATGCATAGTTTACAGCAACCTTTTAAAATCCATCACATTACAATTACTGAGAGCAGCTTAAAATGCTCTCAGTTGCAGTCTTGAATACAACTCTCTTTTGAATTACGAAATGTCTCCAGACTCTCAAATGCAAGTACAAAGTAGGCTATTACAAGGATTGCGCATAGTCGTCAGCTAGGAAATGGGGGATTTAGAAATGAAACTCAAAATCTGGATACCCAAATTGGGCAAATGGTTCGTCTATTTATAGTTTTCCCTAAGCCAGCTCAAATGTGTATCAACCAATCAGAATTGGATAGATCTGTATCAACCAATAGGAGTCGAGCACGGGATCCGGATCTGTTCTAGTCAATCGAATGCTTGATCTGGTCAATCGAGGAAGCGAGGCATCAATTCTGTTATGCATTTTGAAAGTTTGTTAGAGTTTCTAGAAGTTCCCGCCAAGTAATTTCATCTTTGGGTGTTCACATGGGGTGGAATATGCCTTTGGTTCATGCTCAGAATCTTTCGGAATGTCTCTGGGCTTTTCAATGCATTGGGGCACGTGGTCAGACATCAATTGCCCTTGTTAAAGCTGCGAATCTCCGAATACCTTTTCGCGAGTTCGGCCTTTTCGCAAAGTTCAATGACTTCTGAAGCTCTGTTCGCAAAGTTCAATCTTCTTTTCGAGGAGTGTTTTCTTCTTTTCGCAAAGTTCAAGGTTCTTTATGAAAAGTGCAAGTTCTTTGCAAAAAGAACTCTGTAGTGCATTTCTCTGTTCGAAATGTTCCCTGCTTCTCTTACAGGTCTTTGCCTCTTCTATTTAGACCTTTCCACAGCTGATGAGGTTGTTTCTTCACTTCCTTCCTTTGGACTGACATGGATTGTCATCTTTTTGGCACTTTTGAGCTGCTTTTATGGTTAAGCGTGTCTTTATTGTTAGCTGCAACATAGGCACTTAAAATACTTATTTAGTTCTCTCAAGGGTCTATCAAGGCCCAGATTAAGGGGTGAAAAATGGTATTTTCCAGTTCTCAACACTGCGCGAGTGAGCACTTCCCACCAGCCAAAGGTTACTCCACGAAGGCTCTGCAGCTATGCGAATGAATTAATGCATATGTCAGCCCAGCAAAGCACGACCTCTCCACTTCTCAGTTTTAACACAGGGACCTTTTAGGAATTTCTCAAGGCTAGGGCACACTTCTCGAGGCATGGATCTCAAGGTGCACATCTCAAAGCATTCAAGGGTTGTAACATCTCTACGCCTGCTAGAAAAATTAGGGTTAATTCCTTAAGAGCCAAGGCTGTATGGACAGAGTATATAGCTACACTTAGAGTTTAGTTTTAATCATCAATCCTTCTTTCATCCTCTGTCGGCTGAGAGTTCTAGCAGGCTAGGGTTAGGATTAGGATTTGATTATATCTTTTTCTTATTTTTCTTCTTTCTTAGCCCAGCATTTGCTAGCTAGTCCTCTTATAAGTAGTTAGGCTTAGTTCTATTTTAGTCTTGTAATAGGTTTTGTATACATTGGGATTTTTTATGAGCAGTTGTGTGCAGGCTTCAGCGTGAAGGCAGTTCATTGTAAAGTTTGCTTTTATTAATAAATTGTTGTTTTAATGACTAATTGAATCTAAAGATCTTATGGTTTCCTTATATGTCTATAGGATCCATGTATTTGGGACGAGCCCATTCAGTTTCCAATAGATCTATTATTTATCATCTGATTTCCCTTGGTTTGATAGCCCCATGAAAAGTAATGCTAGATTTGTAGTGAGATCTGGGGAGCTCGGAGGCCTGTAGACCATGGTGGTTACAGCAATTTACATGTTCTTTCTCAGACCTCTGTGGTATAGATAGACCAATGGGATACCCTATGACCATTTGAGTGGATAGAGTATAGCCCTAAGGTGGTGTCCAGCCACATGTTTGAGAAGGATTCTTCTCCCCTGCACATGAGCTTTTAGAGCCTTATGAGGAGGTTTTGTACAAGAACTGGCTCCCCTCTATTTTGCCTCCGATATCAGATGTTAGATCTGATTTCTCTGTAGTAGTTACAGCTTGAGTCTAAGTCATTGTAGGCCTTTTATAGTAATGACCAGCTAATTCTAGTGCCTTATTCAACATGTTACATGGTCCTTTTTGTGGGCACCAATGAGCCTTTGGCCTTAGCAAAGCACTTAGAATTTTATGGGTTGGAATACCTATGGATGTCAGCCAGATCTGTGCACAGATCTGGGGGGCTTGTAGCACAAACATTACATAGTGCTGCAATAGTATTTATGGCCTGATCTGGTCCAGTGGTTAGGGAAAATGATCAGTCCACTCATCTAGATTAAATTAGCAACTTTTGGCTTGATCAATGGGATTTGACAGACTATATAGGATAGGTTGTGACCATTTGAGTGGACAGCCTATAGCCTTAAGAGTACTGTTGAGAACTGGAAAATACCATTTTTCACCCCTTAATCTGGGCCTTGATAGACCCTTGAGAGAACTAAATAAGTGTTTTAAGTGTTTGTTTTACAGCTAACAATAAAGGCAGGCTTAACCTTGAAAGTAGCTTAAAAGTGCCAAAAAGATGATGACCCATCTTGATCTGGAGGAAGAAGGAGAAAGGACAACCTCACTGGCTGTCAAAATGCCTAAAATAAAGAGGACAAAGGCCTGGTTTCAACCTGGAAAGAGGTTTGGAGCTATTCGAAAAGAAGAATGCTCTACAGAATGCTATTCGTAAAGGTCCCCAAGCTCTGCGAAAAGGTCTCCAATCTTTGCGAATAGATCTCCAGAAGTTACAGTTATTTTCGAAAAGGTCCCCAATCTTTGCGAATAGATCTCCAGAAGTTACAGTTCTTTTCGAAAAGGTCTCCAATCTGTGCGAAAAGAGCTTCAGAAGTCACGATTTGCGAAAGTTCTCCAAAGCGTGAAATGATATCCTCAAGATTCTCAAAGATCTCGCAAGGGCAATACAAATAATCTCTCGCGACGCTACCTAATGCATTTAAAAGCCCAGGGACATTCCGGAAGATTCTGAGCACGAACCAAAGGCATATTCCACCCCATGTGAACACCCAAAGATGAAATTACTTGGCGGGAACTTCTAGAAGCTCAAACAGATTTTTGAATTACATAACAGAATTGATGCTTCTATCACCTGATTGGCTGAACCAGATCAAGCAGTTCTGATTGGCCAAAATAGATCTGGATCCTTGTGCTCGACTCCTATTGGTTGATACAGATCTATCCAATTCTGATTGGTAGATACACATCTGAGCTGGCTTAGGGAAAACTATAAATAGACGAACCATTTGCCCAATTTGGGTATCCAGATTTCGAGTTTCATTTTTGTTGCTCCATTTCCAATTCAGATAGCTTGTCTGAAATTCCTGTAATAGCATAACTTTTATTTGTACTTGAGAGCTATGAGATACTTTTGTAATTCAAAAGAGAAGTGTATTCAAGACTACAAATTCGAGAGCTGTTTAAGTTGTGCTCTGTAATTGTAATGGTGAATTTAAAAAGGTTGCTGTGAATCGTATGTTCTCAATTGGATTCGTGTTGAGGGTTCCCTGTGATCTCCTTATTGCACTAGACTCCTTTAGATTTACTGTTTTTAAGCAATTTTCCTTAATTCATTATCCCTGTGAGAATTTGTGTTTGTAACCTAATCTCTCACAGCATTTGTAGTGGTGTTTCTCGTTCTGAATTAAGGGTTCAGATTAAAGACTATTGGATGGTCTATGTCCATTGAAGTGGACAGACCATAGCCATAAGTTTAACTCTAATCCTTGAGTTAGATTACTTTCTCTTGCATCTGTGCTGGTAGCCAGATGAAGATTGGATAATATCTCATTTGTTCTACATTTATTCTCATTTTGCAATCAAGTACTAAATCGAAGTTAGATATTATTTCTCCATTCTTATTAATTTACATCAAATCTCCCCAACTCGGATCTAGATCATTTAGTTTAATTTTTACTTTTATCATTTAGTTAATGTGACAAATTCAACCTCCCATCTTATGTACCTCGTAGATAGGATCAGAGGTCAGATCTGGTAGCTCAGATCTGGAGGTTTATCTTAAATTTTAAATCAATTCCCTGTGGACGATCTTTTACTCAGTTACATTTAAAACTTGCTACAATTGGCCCTGATCTTGCAGGCTAATTATGTTCTCTCTGTGCTGATATTTTCTTATTCTTTTTAATATTCAGTACAATGCATCATTTGCAAGTATGTTTTCAAAACACAAATAAATCAAGCACACTAAGAAGCAACAACAAGTTTTTGGCACCGTTGTCGGGGAATAGATTTTAAAATTGGTAGACCTAAGTTTTTCAATTTTGTAGATTTGATTTTCATTTTAATTTTTACTTTAAACCTGCACTTTGCATTCCAAGTGCTTGATTAAATGTCTACTGCAGTTTTGTATAGAATACCTGTTTTATTCTTTGCCTTCTAGTTATTTGAATAAATGCTGCTGCCACTCTTTTGTCTTTTTGTCAAATTTGGGCAGTAGCCTGAGTTTTTCTTTTTATTTTTGTCAATATACTTGAATAAGGTACTGCTATAGTTTTTGAATTTTTACAGATCTGGAGCAGCCATCCAACAAGGAGCATCTGGACTAAAGCTGGAGCAGATCTGCTTGAGTTTGCATCCCCTTCTCCTTTGCATTCATTTTCTATTTTTAAATTCTTGAGAACCAGCAGTTCTGCTGTGTTTAATGTTTGTTTTTATTATAATTTCTGCTGTCTTTTAGGCATGTTGATTTTTTTTTTACAAAACCAAATACAAAATAAAAGAAAATGAAAACACAAATAGAAAATCTCTGAGTTGTTTCTCATTATTTTTAGTAGTAGTAAATAAGGGCTCTTGTTGAGCCCGAGCTGATACAAAACAAGTAAAAAATATATATATATACAAAATTATAAAAACAAAAAATATATATATATATAGATATCTTCCGGATGGGCTGTTTTTCTCCATTTACATCCACTTTTCCCATCTGGACCTGCTGAGATCTTTTTTTTTTTTTTTTTTTTTTAGGAATCATGTAGGATAATGAGTAGTGAATCATAGGCTATTTTGAATATTCAATGGACCCACTGATTTTATTTTCCTTCGAGATTTCTTCATCATAAATGGGTCTCAGCTGTGTGTGAACCCTGTTTTTAATATGTGCTCCCATGCTTCATTATTCTTTTTGATTCATACACATCATCAACAAAGGGGTCAGTCTTATGAATCTTGCTTTTCACTATATATTATTCCTGCTAATCATTTTTATAATCACTTAGATTCATAAGTATCTCAGGTTTTTGGGGTTTTTCTTTGGGCTTAGGATGTATCATTTGGCATTAGAGTTTCTGTTTTAGGAATTTTAGTTTCAAATTCTGTTTTTAGATCGCTGATTTTTTATTTTTTTTATTTTTTTTTTCTTTCTTAGGTTAATGTGTCCTAGTTTTACTGATTTTCGTCATTTTTCTGTGAGTATAGTTAGTTTCTAACTTTGTTTTCCTATTTTGCATTCACAAATTTTGTTTTTGTATCAACACTTTTCTATTTTTTTTAACTCTGTATTCAGTCCCTTACCTTGTTTTTACTGTTTCTCTGTTATTAGCATTAGTTTCCTTCCATTTGAATAGCAATCCTTCTATTTTTTAGATTTTATTTTTTTTAGCAGTTCTAGCGTTGTTTTGTTGATTTTTCTTGCATTTGTATATCATGTTTTGATTATAATTTCTGCTGTCTTTTAGGCATGTTGATTTTTTTTTTACAAAACCAAATACAAAATAAAAGAAAATGAAAACACAAATAGAAAATCTCTGAGTTGTTTCTCATTATTTTGAGCAGTAGTAAATAAGGGCTTTTGTTGAGCCCGGGCTGATCCAAAACAAGTAAAAAAAAAAAAAAAAATACAAAATTATAAAAACAAAAAAAATATATATATATATAGATATCTTCCGGATGGGCTGTTTTTCTCCATTTGCATCCACTTTTCCCATCTGGACCTGCTGAGATCATTTTTTTTTTTTTTTTTTTTTAGGAATCATGTAGGATAATGAGTAGTGAATCATAGGTTGTTTTGAATATTCAATGGACCCACTGATTTTATTTTCCTTCGAGATTTCTTCATCATAAATGGGTCTCAGCTGTGTGTGAACCCTGTTTTTAATATGTGCTCCCATGCTTCATTATTCTCTTTGATTCATACACATCATCAACAAAGGGGTCAGTCTCATGAATCTTGCTTTTCACTATATATTATTCCTGCTAATCATTTTTATAATCACTTAGATTCGTAAGTATATCAAGTTTTTGGGGTTTTTCTTTGGGCTTAGGATGTATCATTTGGCATTAGAGTTTCTGTTTTAGGAATTTTAGTTTCAAATTCTGTTTTTAGATCGCTGATTTTTTTTTTTTTTTTTTTTTTTTTTTTTTTCTTTCTTAGGTTAATGTGTCCTAGTTTTACTGATTTTCGTCATTTTTCTGTGAGTATAGTTAGTTTCTAACTTTGTTTTCCTATTTTGCATTCACAAATTCTGTTTTTGTATCAACACTTTTCTATTTTTTTTAACTCTGTATTCAGTCCCTTACCTTGTTTTTACTGTTTCTTTGTTATTAGCATTAGTTTCCTTCCATTTGCATAGCAATCCTTCTGTTTTTTAGATTTTATTTTTTTTAGCAGTTCTAGCTTTGTTTTGTTGATTTTTCTTGCATTTGTATATCATGTTTTCCATTTCCTTGCTCATATATTCAGTTTTACATTTTTATTTTTTGCTGCATATAGTTTAGATTTTTTCTGTTCTTAGTTTTCTTTCTTCTTTTACCCTACTGCCCCTAGTCTCTCATTGTCTAGAACATTGAGGACAATGTTCATCTTAGGTTTGGGGGTGTGGCAGAGATGCCAATAAAATAAGTTAATGCTTGGTTATGACCTTATGAGAATTTTTGAAAATGAAGTAATTTCACACCTGTTGTTTTGAAAATTGAGGAAGTTAAAACTTTTTAAAATTGATTTCTAGTGTAATTCTAATACTTTCATGAAGTGAAGGTCAGAAAATTTCTAAAAAAAATAAAAATTGATGTTTTAGTAAACCTAAAAAGAGAGAAAACAGTGATGATATACCTCAAGAATTTGATAGAAAACCACACCCAGTGAGATTTGGGCCTGCTGAAATGTATTCTTTGGAGGTATGAATTGGCAATTTTTTCTGCTCTAGGAATGCTTTGAACACTTGTTATCACTAGAAGTTACACATATCCAAGTTAAAATAGCTTGACAGCAATCATGATATTAAAGACATGATGTAGGGCCTTCTTTTGGACAGTTTGAACTTCAAAAAGCCCCACCTTTTAAAACTGCCCTTGATACACACCATTTGAGCTTTATAAATTAAAGATTTCTTTGAAACCTCATCAACCTCATTTAACCTAACCCTCACTCTGAGAATTCAGAAGGTAAAGGAAAGAAAGTTGAAGAAAGGTGAGTTGGGTAACAGTTTGGTAAAAGAAAAAGAAAAATACCTCTAAATGGCGAGGACCCGCCACCAAACCCCCCTCACTAGCCTGACTGACCGATTGCCTCGACTGAGAATGAGGAGGAAGCCTCGCATGACTCCCCCGAACGACGGAATCCTCACGACTATCGCTCCTGTCGCGACTGCGAGAGGTATGATGAGACTACCCAGCTGAAGAATTCGTAGCCCTCGACTCTGACCCCTCACGATTACTAGCCGACCTGAGCGACCCCGCTCTCCCCTCATCAGGCGATACTGTAACCGGTCTAGGGACACCTACATCTCTTCCCGTGTCATCTGACATACTACCGCTAGTGCCTCTGTATGAGTCCTCTTCATGACCAACATCTCGACCACCAAATCCTCATGACTCTCCACCTCTCCAAGGACCCATCTCGCCTTTAGAGTGGCGCGCGCCTGCGCTGCCTCTAGCTGTGCCTCCTCAAGCTGACGAACCTATATAACTCTATTGAATCAAAGGAAGTGAACATATGCATATACGAACAATAATAAAATTTGAAATGAAAAATACATATATACCAGATCTAGCCTCACTACCAAAAGTCACTCGACTATCTTCGTGGTCACAAGATCAGCAGATGGCGCCCGAGGGACGACAAACGCAGATGGTTGTAATAAGAATAAACAAACACATCAAACAAATATTATAATAACAAATAAGTTATGAACCCAATGACTAAAACATACTTGGGTAGGGATAGGAACGGACCCCTAAGGAGGAGCATCAGAAGCGGAGTCCGGAACTGCCTGAACAACAATAAAAAATAACAAACAACAAGCCAATACGAACACGTTATAATAAATAGAAATGAACAATCCAAACTAAATTACGCTAAACCATACCTGACTCTCGGAACGTAGAGAGGCGGTAGTCGCCTCCCTCATCTACAAGTCCTCAGCAACTCGACGCTAAAACACCGACACATGTTAGTAAACCATCAAGTCAACATAATAATAATACCTAACAAACCAGTACAGTAATACAAGTAAACTAAAGAGTGATGAAACTTACCCAATGCTCCAACTCAGACCGCAAACGAGCTATCACTGGATCCTCTAGACTAGAGGAAGCCACTGAAGAAGGATCAAATGCCCGAGCCGAAGCCCCTACGGCAAAAAGCTCTGCTATCTAAAAACACCACCAATATGCCAACATTAGCAAGGATCCCCAAACCATCAACAATTAATAAATCCAATCCAAGATACTTACCAATCGCTCGATCTCCGAACATAAACTAGCCTCCACCGCACGACCCGCCTGCTGCTGGCCGCACAACAGCTTGATCATCGCCGCCTGGCAAGCAACCTCAGACTCTCTCTCAGACTAGCCACAATGAAAACAAGACCACTATATTAAAAACATTACTAGAATAAACCAATATAATGCATGGACAAATTAAAAGTACCAGGAGCTGACGAGCCTCTGCTAGTCGAACTCCTAACTCATCCTCTGCCGCCCTGGCCCTGGCAACTGACTCAGTCAAAGAGTGCAACATCTCCTCATCAGGACGAGGAGCATGCCCCATCTGCTCCATTTCTCTATGGAGGGCGTCCAATGCTCCCCGCACACTCGCCGTGAGGTGGCCCTCCTCCAATGCAGCCAACCTCTCCCTCAATGTCGACACCGACTCCGGCCCACCAACAGTGAAAGAACCACTACCATGAAAAGGACGCGTGAAGAGATGCCCACCACCCAATGCGCCAAACCACCTCCTATACTCTCGCACATTAGCATCATCACGCGCCCTCATGACTCTGGTCCCCCCGACTCTGAAATCAGCTATCTAGAGTGCCATCCGCTCCGCAAAATTCTAACCTGGAGGGTCGGTGTTGTCGCTCCAAGTGTGCCATAATTGTGTGCATTATGAATCAAAAATTAAAGAATTAAAGAATGCTAGGTTATATGGATGTTAACTTATGAAAGGGATATCAGCACATTGGGGCTAACACTGGCCTGCAAGATCAGGGCCAATTGTAGCAAGTTTTAAAAGTAAGTATTTCAAGATCGTCCACAGAGAAGTTTGTCTAAACAGAGAGATAAACCTCCAGATCTGTGCTACCAGATCTGGCTCTATAATTATCTAAAATAAAGAATAGATAAAAGAGAGTGTTGGATTGTGTCACATTTAACTATAAGCAAATAAAGAAAAGAACTAACTACATGATCCAGATCCGAGTTGGGGAGGTGTTTAAAATAAGACAAATGCAGAAATAATAGCTTCATGTACTTTAGCCTCTGAATTTTAATGGAGAATCAGAGTTCAACAGGCAGATTCAATCTTCATCAGCTACCAGACAGATGTAAGAGAAATAAATCCGAATTAAGGAATAGGTTTAGACTTATGGTCGTGATCTGTCCACTTAAATGGTCACAGATCACTACCAGTATGGCCTATTCTTTAGTTAACATGAACATCATCAGTAAATCTTTGCTTGAATTAGGTTACCAACGCTAATTAACAGGATGATGAATTAAGGGAAGTTGGATGCGGATGAGTGAATCTAAAGAAGTCTAATGCACTAAGGTGAACATTGTAACCTCGACATGACTCCAATGGAGAAGACACAAATTACAAAGAACCTTTTAAAATCCAACGTTACAATTCAGAGCACGGCTTCTTAGAGAGCCCTCGGACTTACATCGAGCTTCTCGAAGAGCCCTCAGATTCTGATCTTGAATCCGAACTTGGAAGTACAAATCACTCACAATGGCTCTCAAAGGTAAACTACAAGAAGGATTACAGGGGTTCGGATAAGCTATCCGGACCGGAATGAGGGAAACAGAGATGAAAACTCTAAAATGGATGCCTCAATTGGGCAAATGTCTTCTCAATTTATAGCTTTCCTCTATCCCGCACAAGGCTGAATTGACCAATCGAAGTGCTCGGTCTGGATTGCCCAATGGTCGTTGAGCACGGGATCCAGATCTGCGCCAATGAAAATGCTCGATCCGTTCACCAATCGTTAGAAGCATCAATTCATTATGGGAATTCAAAAGTTTGTTTGAGCTTCTAGAAGTTCCCCGCCAAGTGATTTCATCTTTGGGTTTTCACGTGGAATATGCCTTTGGTTTGTGCTTGGAATCTTCCTAATGTCTCTCGCTTTTAATTACATTTGGCGGCGAGTTTCTTGAAATGCCCTTCAAAGTGGTCAGTAAATCCTCGATGCCATTTCGCAGAGTTTAAGGGTCTTTTCGCAAAGTAGTTTGGCTCCGAAGTTCTTTTCGCAGCATTTTGGCTTGAAGTTCTTTTCGCAGCATCTTGGCTTCGAAGTTCTTTTCGCAAAGGACTTTGGCTTCGTAAGTTCTTTTCGCAAGGACTTTGGCTTGAAGTTCTTTTCGCAAAGGACTTCTCTTCTTTCGCAGAGGTAAATCTTCTATTCGAGGAGTGTTTTCTTCTTTTCGCAAAGTTCAAGGTTCTTTGCGAATAGTAAAAGTTCTTCTTGAATTGAACTCTAGGCTCCCATTCTTCTTTGCGAATGGCTCTCTCTTTTTCGTGTCTTTTGTCTCTTTTAGACCCTTTTTAGCCATTCTTTGAGGTTGTTTCTTCAATCCATCTTTCGACTTGACATGAGTTGTCGACTTTTGGATCATTTTAGGATGCTTTTTGGACTTGGACTGTCTAATTGGTTAGTAAAATGCACACTAAAGCACTTATTTAGTCTTCTCAAGGGTCTTTCAAGGCTCATGTTTAGGGGTGAAAATGGTATTTTTCACTACTTAACACACCCCAAACCTAAGCTTTGCTAGTCCCCGAGCAAAGAAACGTAAAAGCAAAATAAAGAGCCACTTTTGTAGGAAGCAGGTGCATTTAGCATATGCAACAAGCCTTTTAAACCCCTAGGTGATCCCTAGAGGAGGAGTGAAGTCTCCGAGGGTTTTCAAAGAAGGTACCCACAAACTTCTCCATGAAAGCTTAACATCAAGTGCAATATTATCAAATGAGCAATCAAGGAGCAGGTTAGTTACTCTTGAATCAATGATGAACAGAAAATTTGATTATTGTTTGCACAGAATTTAAACATTTATAAACCTCATGAATGTTTCAATATTTCCAATACTGTGAACATCATAGAAAATCATACAAATGTGCCGTGATAAGCTCATCCTATGGATAAAAATTAGGTTATAAGTCATACTTAAGGTGCTCAAGTTCCAACCCAAATACTCACCAGGGTATACTCTCATCAGTGTTTTTGTTGAGGGGTTCATTTTCACTCAAGCTCAAGAGCAGTTACATCTCCCAAATGGATCTGTAAGCATGAGCATAGGCATGATTCTTAGGCAATGGCATCATTGACATCTCCTCACCATAGATTGGGTCACTTCTTATCTCCACATGACAGCTCACTCAACTTTGGATCACAAGGGCTTTTAATCTAGGTTTGTTTGTATGGGTCATGGAGTGAAGTTTCAAGGAAAGGCTGTTTGAACAGAGGTTTGAATTTGAGAACTCGTGAAGTGCGGGAGATGGTTCATGACTCCACCTTTTGAGTTTAGCTTCTTTCTTCTTCTTTTCGAGATTCTCACATTCACAGTGATCAGTTCTTTCTTTGATCTTGCATTTTGAATATAAGGTCCTTTTTTGCCTTTTGCTTGCAACTTTTTCACATTGTTTGTCTCTTCTTTCTCACCACCATATTGCCTGTTTTTGAGGTATTTTCTCTTCATTTTCTTGATGTTGCCCAAATGGTCCATCTTGATTCTTTCTCCTTTACCTCCCGAATTCTCGAGTGAGGAAGGCTGAATTAGTTCCATAGGTTCATGCAAGTACTTTTGAGTATTTTGATGAAGAATTGTAGGATTTACCTCAAATGGGGTACAAACAGGCAGATTTTCTTGGTTGGTTCTTGTTAGGTTCAAGCTGTCCAAAGAAGGCCTTGATCTTTTCCTCGTTTCATGAGTCTTGTTTACTTGTTTTAATTTGGAGTTTCTAACTTCTAGTGGATCTAATGCCTCCCAATCCTTTGAATCGTGAAAAAATTGCCTCAGTCACTCTTCAATGAGATGGAAAATATATGGGCTCAATTCTCACCGGTTATGGTTTTTCCTTGAGCTTTTAAGTATATCTTTACCTTTTCTCTTCCTTTTGACTTACTACGTCGATACCGGTATGTTTTTATGGTGTAATCATCATGGAAATGTAGAATATCGCAAGGTTTAGAATGTCTAAATTTGGCGAATTTTAAATTTTCTAGTTGTCATGATTCTTAAGTAAATTAATACATTTCCTAATTACTTAGGTGATTCTCACCCTTATGTTAACTATTCCCTAGGCAGACTTGTTCACACCCCAAACCTATGAGGAGCAAAGTGTCCTCACCGTTCAAAGGTGGTGGACAATTATTAGGGAAGACAGAGAAAAATAATAGCATGGAGAATTAGAAAGCAAATTGCATGAACCAGAAATTTTACGAAAATAAAAGGAAAAGAGGGAAAGGGATGGGGCTAGTATGGGGTGGCTACCTCCTCTCTGGGAATGGGCAAGTCTCACAGAGTAAGGCAAGGTTGGGTGAGATGGGTGGGGTTTGAATAATAGGGTGGTGGGTGTGGAAGGGTATTTGGAATGGCAATGATAGATGGAGGGCTATCCGGGATAGGGAGGGGGGTGGGGTGTAAGGACCAGCTTCAATGGCGGTCGAGGTGCAAAGAAGAGCCGATGCCTCAGGATCGTGAGGAAGGGTAGGGGCTACGAGGCTCAGCGGAAGTTTGAAGCTCCTCTTCTACTGCAGCTTCTGTAAATGGTTCTCGTTCATGCAGCAGCATGTTCTTCAATGGGCTCAACACAGTGAATCAAGAAGAAGAGGTTGTGCAGTGCGAAAAAGAGAAGAGGGCTCCAGTTCCTCATTCTCCTTAACATGGCCTGGCAGAGGGTGGCATATCTAGGGAGGGGGATGGAGTGGTAGGGGACTAAAGGGGGTCCAGCTGGGGGAGGGGGGGGGTGGTTAAGAGAGGGTCAGTAGGATAAAAGAAGAAAGAAAAACTAAGAACAGAAAAAATCTAAACTATATGCAGCAGAAAATAAAAATGTAAAATTGAATATATGAGCAAGGAAATGGAAAACATGATATACAAATGCAAGAAAAATCAACAAAACAACGCTAGAACTGCTAAAAAAAAAAAAAAAAATCTAAAAAATAGCAGGATTGCTATGCAAATGGAAGGAAACTAATGCTAATAATAGAGAAACAGTAAAAACAAGGTAAGGGATTGCATACAAAGTTTTAAAAAAAAAAAAAAAAAAAATAGAAAAGTGTTGATACAAAAACAGAATTTGTGAATGCAAAATAGGAAAACAAAGTTAGAAACTAACTATACTCACAGAAAAATGACGAAAATTAGTAAAACTAGGACACATTAACCTAAGAAAGAAAAAAAAAATCAGCGATCTAAAAACAGAATTTGAAACTAAAATTTCTAAAACGAAAATCTAATGCCAAATGATTCATAAGATTCATAAGATTCATAAGATTGACCCCTTTGTTGATGAAGCATGGGAGCACTTATTAAAAACAGAGTTCATACACAGCTGAGACCCATTTATGATGAAGAAATCTCGAAGGAAAATAAAATAAGTGGGTCCATTGAATATTCAAAACAGCCTATGATTCACTACTCATTATCCTACATGATTCCTTAAAAAAAAAAAAATGATCTCAGCAGGTCCAGATGGGAAAAGTGGATGCAAATGGAGAAAAACAGCCCATACGAAAGATATATATATATATTTTTTATTTTTATAATTTTCTATTTTTTTTTTTTTTTTTTTACTTGTTTTGGATCAGCCCAGGCTCAACAAGAGCCCTTATTTACTTACGAAAATAATGAGAAACAACTAAGTGATTTTCTATTTGTGTTTTCATTTTCTTTTATTTTGTATTTGGTTTTGTAAAATAAAAAAAAATGATGCCTAAAAATGCAGAAATTATAATCGAACAAACAATAAACACAATGAATCTGGTTCTCAAGAATTTAAAATAGAAAATGAATGCCAAGGAGAAGGATGCAAACTCAAGCAGATCTGCTCCAAATTTTGGTCCAGATGTTCTTGTTGGACTGCTCCAGATCTGCAAACATTCAAAAAGCAGAAGACTTATTCAAGTATTGATAAAATAAAAGAAAAACTCAAAGCACTTGCCCAAATTTGACAAAAGACAAAAGAGCATTTATTCAAATAACTAGAAGGCAAAGAATAAAACTCGGAAAAATAATAAAAAAAAAATTCTGTGAAGAAAAGCAGGTTTCTATACAAAGCTACAGAGACATTTAATCAAGCACTTGGAATGCAAAGTGCAGGTTTAAAGCACAAATTAAAATAAATGAAAATAAACATAGGTCTATCTATTTTAGAACAAACTTCCCCGGCAACGGCGCCAAAAACTTGTTGTCGCTCCAAGTGTGCCATAATTGTGTGCATTATGAATCAAAAATTAAAGAATTAAAGAATGCTAGGATATATGGATGTTAACTTATGAAAGGGATATCAGCACATTGGGGCTAACACTGGCCTGCAAGATCAGGGCCAATTGTAGCAAGTTTTAAAAGTAAGTATTTCAAGATCGTCCACGAGAAGTTTGTCTAAACGCAGAGAGATAAACCTCCGGATATCTGTGCTACGGATCCGGCTCTATAATTATCTAAAATAAAGAATAGATAAAAGAGAGTGTTGGATTGTGTCACATTTAACTATAAGCAAATAAAGAAAAGAACTAACTACATGATCCGGATCCGAGTTGGGGAGGTGTTTAAAATAAGACAAATGCGAAATAATAGCTTCATGTACTTTAGCCTCGAATTTTAATGGAGAATCAGAGTTCAACAGAGCAGATTCAATCTTCATCCGGCTACCAAAGATGATGTAAGAGAAATAAATCGAATTAAGGAATAGGTTTAGACTTATGGGTGATCATCACTTAAATGGTCACAGATCTCATATGTGGCCTATTCTTTAGTTCGTAACATGAACATCATCAGAATCTTTGCTTGAATTAGGTTACCAACGCTAATTGCAGGATGATGAATTAAGGGAAGTTGGATGCGGATGAGTGAATCTAAAGAAGTCTAATGCACTAAGGTGAACATTCGAGAACCCTCGACATGACTCCAATGGAGAAGACACAAATTACAAGAACCTTTTAAAATCCAACGTTACAATTCTGAGCACGGCTTCTTAGAGCCCTCGGACTTCTGATCGAGCTTCTCGAGAGCCCTCAGTTCTGATCTTGAATCCGAACTTGGAAGTACAAATCACTCACAATGGCTCTCAAAGGTAAACTACAAGAAGGATTACAGGGGTTCGGATAAGCTATCCGACCGAATGAGGGAAAGAGATGAAAACTCTAAAATCTGGATGCCTCAATTGGGCAAATGTCTTCTCAATTTATAGCTTTCCTCTATCCTGCACAAGGTCAATTGACCAATCGAAGTGCTCGGATCTGGATTGCCCAATGGTCATTGAGCACGGGATCCAGATCTGTTTGCCAATGAAAATGCTCGATCTGGTTCACCAATCAGCGTTAGAAGCATCAATTACATTCAAAAGTTTGTTTGAGCTTCTAGAAGTTTCCCGCCAAGTGATTTCATCTTTGGGTTTTCACGTAGGAATATGCCTTTGGTTTGTGCTTGGAATCTTAGGAATGTCTCTCGGGCTTTTAATTACATTAGGGCGTGAGTTTCTTGAAATGCCCTTCAAAGTGGTCAGTAAATCCCGATGCCATTTCGCAGAGTTTAAGGGTCTTTTCGCAAAGTAGTTTGGCTCGAAGTTCTTTTAAAGCATTTTGGCTTCGAAGTTCTTTTCGCAAAGCATCTTGGCGAAGTTCTTTTCGCAAAGGACTTTGGCTTCAGAAGTTCTTTTCGCAAAGGACTTTGGCTTCAGAAGTTCTTTTCGCAAAGGACTTCTCTTCTTTTCGCAGAGGTAAATCTTCTATTCGAGGAGTGTTTTCTTCTTTTCGCAAAGTTCAAGGTTCTTTGCGAATAGTAAAAGTTCTTTGCGAATTGAACTCTAGGCTCCCATTCTTCTTTGCGAATGGCTCTCTCTCTTTTTTCAGGTCTTTGTCTGCTCTTTTAGACCCTTTTTAGCCATTGCTGAGGTTATTTCTTCAATCCATCTTTCAGCTTGACATGAGTTGTCAGCTTTTGGATCATTTTAGGATGCTTTTCGGACTTGGACCTGTCTAATTGGTTAGCTGTAAAATGCACACTAAAGCACTTATTTAGTCTTCTCAAGGGTCTTTCAAGGCTCATGTTTAGGGGTGAAAAATGGTATTTTTCACTAATTCGCTAATTCGCACAGGGATGATGAATTAAGGGAAGTTGGATGCGGATGAGTGAATCTAAAGAAGTCTAATGCACTAAGGTGAACATTCAGAACCCTCGACATGACTCCAATGGAGAAGACACAAATTACAGCAACCTTTTAAAATCCAACGTTACAATTACAGAGCACGGCTTCTTAGAGAGCCCTCAGACTTCTGATGAGCTTCTCGAAGAGCCCTCAGTTCTGATCTTGAATCCGAACTTGGAAGTACAAATCACTCGCAATGGCTCTCAAAGGTAAAATACAAGAAGGGATTACAGGGGAATCAGATGAGCTTTCTGACCGGAATGGGGGAAACAGAGATGAAAACTCTAAAATCTGGATGCCTCAATTGGGCAAATGTCTTCTCAATTTATAGCTTTCCCTCTATCTGCACAAGGTGAATTGACCAATCGAAGTGCTCAGATCTGGATTGCCCGCTGGTCGTTGAGCACGGGATCCAGATCTGTTCGCCAATGAAAATGCTCGATCCGTTCAATCAGCGTTAGAAGCATCAATTCGTTATGGGAATTCAAAAGTTTGTTTGAGCTTCTGAAGTTCCCAAGTGATTTCATCTTTGGGTTTTCACGTATGAATATGCCTTTGGTTTGTGCTTGGAATCTTCCGAATGTCTCTGGGCTTTTAATTACATTGGGGCGCGTGAGTTCTTGAAATGCCCTTCAAAGTGGTAAATCCCGATGCCATTTCGCAGAGTTTAAGGGTCTTTTCGCAAAGTAGTTTGGCTCCGAAGTTCTTTTCGCAAAGCATTTTGGCTTCAGTTCTTTTCGCAAAGCATCTTGGCTTTAGAAGTTCTTTTCGCAAAGGACTTTGGCTTGAAGTTCTTTTCGCAAGGACTTTGGCTTCAGTTCTTTTTCGCAAAGGACTTCTCTTCTTTTCGCAGGTAAATCTTCTATTCGAGGAGTGTTTTCTTCTTTTCGCAAAGTTCAAGGTTCTTTGCGAATAGTAAAAGTTCTTTGCGAATTGAACTCTAGGCTCCCATTCTTCTTTGCGAATGGCTCTCTCTCTTTTTTCAGGTCTTTGTCTGCTCTTTTAGACCCTTTTTAGCCATTGCTGAGGTTGTTTCTTCAATCCATCTTTCAGCTTGACATGAGTTGTCAGCTTTTGGATCATTTTAGGATGCTTTTCGGACTTGGACCTGTCTAATTGGTTAGCTGTAAAATGCACACTAAAGCACTTATTTAGTCTTCTCAAGGGTCTTTCAAGGCTCATGTTTAGGGGTGAAAAATGGTATTTTTCACTACTTAACAGTCGGTCATCCTCTTAGCCACCCTGTGGCTAGTCATTGAAGGGACTCCCTGATCAAGTCCCAGCTATCGTACCACTCGAGAGGTGTGGACCCTCTCCACTCACTCAAAATAATGGACCCATATGTCCACATCGAAGAAGGGTTGGCCAGACTCAATCACCGCCTCACCCACGTCCTCTGCACCATCATAGGGTGTAGAGGAACAAATCAATCCATGAACGAAGCCTAAGGGCCACCAAAATAAAAATAGATGAAGTCAAATGAAGACATAACGTCATATACATACCTACCCTGCATGCATATCCTCGAAGAGGCCTCGTGCAGTCTGAAGGTCAGCCAACCAGCGATGACCCTCAATGCCTCCCTCCACACGCACATCCGCAGGAATGTGAACGAAATCTCCGACGGGACCCCCGAGAGTAGAAAAGCGAAATGATCGTATGCCCAAAATTGAAAATGATAACATAACAACAACGACCACATGCAACAAACATTAAGATCGTCACTATGACCAAAGGTTAAAAAAAAGGATCACCACGATACCAATTTAACTAAAACTCACCTGGAAAAATGGGAGGAAACCTCTGATTGACGCTATCCCCTGACCCCGACGGTAAAACTGCTCGTAGAGATGCGCCAATGCAGCTGCACCCCACACATAGGTCAGGACTCGGTCTAAATCCTCCAGAATCATTAAAAATAACCCGATGACGCATCCCCGAGTCGAAGAAGAGAAAAGTACTGTTCCCAAGAAGTGCATCAAGAATGCTCAAAGCAACCTATCCGTGACCAATCTTGGCTCGATCACAGGCTCCCAGCCCATAACCCGCACAACGTGCCTCATAGAGCGTTGCTGCCTCTGAATGACGCCTCAGAGGGGTGAACCCACTCGCGAACGTATCAAAAAACTAAGTGACCCAAACAACACCTGGCTTCAATCCACTCAACCTATAAGGCTCACCCAGGATCTCCTCACATACCTCAAAATAACTCCCTGCCATCTGCCCCATGATCGGCTCGCCCTCAAAATGAAGACCAGTAATGCAAGCCCAGTCCTCAGGGGTCGGCAGCATCATACCAACTGGAAAGAGTAGCGCCTGATGCCTCTCGGTCCACCTCTCTATAATCACCGCGATCAAGCCCCGATCCACCTGAAAAGGCTCCAACTCCAAAGTCGTCCCAAACCCGAAAGACACCAACCGCTCTCGCTGAAACTCCAACCGCTCTCGCTGAAACTCCAGCAAGGCTCGGTACCAAGTATGAGACTTGGTCCACGCAGTGCTGATAGCCAGCTGTGGGGGTTCCTAATGAACGAAACACAAATAATGACAATAAGACTAACGCATACCTATGACGAAAGATAAACAAAATTAGAGCACAAAATATGCTCTAACCACATAATAATAACTTACAACGAACACACAAAATATGATAAGAACAACTAAATAGAACATGCCATCATAATACACAAGTAAACACCACCCATAATCAATGTAGGTCAGACGTAAATCAAAAGAGTTTGTAGATCCTAACAAGCCTATGTCATAGCCTGAATGCCTAGGAAAATGGAAGAACTTTTGCTTGCGGGGACCTACCCGGCCTCTGGCAAAGAAATCCTCCAGTGGATAGTGCCTACGATCCTGAGGCTCAGCGCTTGGCTGCTCCTCACCTTGCTCACCCTCAACTCTATCGCCCTCCTCCTCGGCTACCCCTGGCTTCGCCTCGGGTACCTCCTCCCTGACCACCATCTGGTCACCCTTGGGAACTCCCTCCGTGACCATCTCCCTATATCCGCCTCTATGGCAACGACTCTAGCCTATGCCCCCGAACTCTCACTTCCATCGCTCATCAACATCCCCTCTAACTTAGAAATAGTGAGCTCCGGCCTACCAACACCCTCACCCTCCATCTGATATGAAGAGCTCGAAAAACTGAAGAAAATGGAAGAACGGCACCCGAAACGGACGATCAGATCATAGGATATAACGAAAACACGAAAAACGAGCACACAGAAACTAGGAAATAAGAAAATCAACGACTAAAATGGATCGCGTGATGAAAATGAGAAGTTCTGAACAATTTATAGAAGTCGCCCGAATTGTGTGCTTGAAATAAGGCGCTCAATCGAATCACGTGCCACTCATGAAATGCTTAATTTTGATCAAACGCCCACTGATGAGCGCGCAAATGGTTTCATCGCCCACTCACATCTATCCGACCGGTTGATCGCACGCGTTACTAAGAGTGCGTAATTACCTCAAACGCCCACATGTCGACATGGGAATGCCAGCGGTCGTGTTCATCCTGTGCATAGGTTCAAATGCTTAAATGAATTAAACGCCTATGAACTAGCGCGTAATAACTCTTCACCCTCCTGAAATGCGCGCTCAAATTTTGGCGTGTAATTTGATTAAACGCCCGGGGATAAGCATGTAATTTTCCCATAAATAAAATTTTCACACCCAAGACAGCAAGCCAAAACTCGAAATTAGGACATTCCTGACATTTACTATCGACCCGAATTACATCCTTGGTAAAACCACCAAAACACTTTTAACTTAAAGAAACACGTGCCCCGAAAGGAAAAGAGAGCGCCCCAAAACTAAGACCGAATGATAAAAAAAATGCCCCCTCCTCCACATTCATCAATTACACCAAAAAGAAAGGTAGCCCCCATCTTCCATACATTCTAACAAAAATATATACAACAAAAAAATGCCCCCCATCGCCTCTATATCCCTTAAGCTAAAGCTAAAAAAAAATAACAAAAAAAGGGGAAACTACCCCTGGTGCTCCCTGAATTTAATAAATCTAAATTAAACTAAACCTAAATAAATAAACATCACATGAGTCAAACACGATACCAAGAAAGTCGAACCAAAATAAGACAAGAGATATAGAGAACACAACCACTTTATAGATCAATAAAACAATTACAACACACACTGAGGGCATACCCTCTGCATTCTAACCGTGATAGCCTGTTCCCCTTGCCCCGAACTGGTAGGAAAGGAAGAGTGGCTCACAGAAAGCCACCCAGGATCTGCGGGATCTATTATTGGAAGCTCCCCTTAGACACATTAAAAAAAATGAGGAGCAACTAACACTGAATCCGCAGAGCCTACCGAGGAAAAATAGGCACCGGTCACGAGAACTCTGACCTTGCCTTATCCTTGGGTTTCCTCTCTACCACCTTTTTCTCTTCCATCTCTTCCCCCAATGGGGTGACACTTCGAGTTGGATTGATAGCACCAACCCTAGCATCACCCCAAATTCTCAATCCCGTCCATTCTCATCATCCACTTAATAAGCACAGTTCATCGAGTCCAATATCCGGGATACGAAACAGAAAGGAATAAAAGACATTAATAAATAAAAAATGCTCAAACTTATAAACACAAGATATCCCTCAAAACATTTTAACCTATAAGCTTAAAATGAAAGTCCAAAATAAATAATAAACCCAAAGCCTTAAATCCACACATTTATAAACTATGTTTTTTTGAATCACCAATGGACAAATGCCACACATTTGAACCCCCTACCAAGCTGATTGAATCAAAAACAATACACATCCCCCTTTAAAAAGACCCAATAATTATACCCATCCCCTCTAAAAGCATAAACTCCCCAAGTCTAGATAGACCAATAGGATTGAAACACCCAACCACCATCTAGAACCCATGAAAAACTCACACATTCTAACAAGTATCATCTCAGATTACACCTTGAACAAAATAAAACACCTCAGACAAAACAAACTACATTTAATAAGACCAAAACCTTAAACAAAACAAAAACTCAAACAGGACAGAATCTAACTTGGAAAAAAAATGTCCCAACAAGCCTGATAAAATCAAGTGAACCTACTAAGTAGGACCTAATAGGATGAATAAATAAACCTTGGGTCATTCTCATAACGAACATTAAAACTAGAAGCTAACTCATATCTTAAAACTATGATAAAGCAAGTAAGTCCAGTTAATTAATCAATAAAAATTTAAGCCAACCAACGGGACAGTGAAAATATACAATAAAAAAAATGCCCCTTTATTTATAATTTAAAATTTTACAAGTTTCACCGGAGGCATACCTCCCGAATTACAACCCAAAATGAAAACCTAAAATCTAACATACAACTCAAAACGAAAACCAAAATTACGATGAGCCAAAATGAGGAGCAGAACGTTCAATCGGAGGCTTCAGAAATATTGCCACCAGACTTGGAGAACTTAAACGAGCCACTAGGAGAAGAGACGGAAGAATTGGTTGGGTAATGCATCCCTCCATTTACAGCACCTCCTCTCCCTGCCATCTTCACTCCCTCTATCGCCGCCCCATCAATGCTGCCTTCACTGCTCCCTAAAAAGGAATGGTGTGAAGACCGATGCTCTTATTCCCAACACCGCCCATTCTCAGAATAATACTGTCCCCGGACATCACACTAGCATGAAGATCACGTAAAATAATGAATATAGGAAGAAACCCCATCCCAATCTAATGGTTAAATCACTCAATATCGTTGAAACACGAATCTCAGGACGCTAGAACACTCAGAAAAGTGAAGACTCGAAACTAAACCTAAGAATGAAAAGCAAATAAAGACTCCTTCGCTTATATAAAGTACGGCCTTAATCGCACACCTAAAAAATGTGCGCTTAATCTGATCACGCGCTAGGAATATCACGCTCAATCGAAACCCGTGCTCCTTACCAGGTGTGCAATACAACTGTCGCCCGTACAGATAGTGCGACCTTATGATTCTGTGCTGCCCACCAGTCGCACAATCCGATTAAACGACTCACTTTTATCGCACAATTTGAAAGATCACCCGTACACTGACCGGGTGACGCTTCAATCGCGCATAAGTATTAGAGCGCGTAATCCAATCACACATGAACCTACACACACGTAAATACTTCCTTTAAACCCTAAATCGCATGCCTGGAATCGAGCGCATGATTAGTTTCAGCAGCTGATATCGAGTGCTTAATTCCTGATTTTGCCTGAAATTTACCCCTTTTCGAGCGAGAGTCCCCTTTGCCCCATCCCATAGCCTCATGAGCCATTCAAAGTGAAAAAGGGACCGTCACTCGCTGTCATCCCATCGCAAAACTGTAGCCATGCCCTCATGGCCCATGGTGAAAAGCCAAAAATAAATCTCCCGAGAATGCAAATACGCCAAACAACAAAAAAAAACTAAGTCAATCACAACGCAACTATAACATAATCTCACCAGAACCCAAGATCTACCAAAGAAAGAAACTAGACACACTTGTTACATGAATACCCTACCCAGCGTAACGCTTAGCTCACTTCCCATCACAGACGCCACTACCTAAAAAAAATCATTCACAACACCAATCGCACTAAAAGAAGAAAAGGGAGAAAGCACGAGCATGTCCCATTGCCGAAATAAAGAGCCTCCTCCAGAAGTGCTTGCCACAAACCTATCAGATGCCACTGTAACAGAAAGGCAGGAAGACGTGGGACTACTCCCATGTCCCATCGCATTTCACTATTGCCAAGCTACAATGCGAACATCCCAGCAATACCTCCCAAGTCCCATCGCAGTACCACTACAAACACCAAGGCCCTATCACAACATCACGCCGACAACCGCCAACCACTGCTTAAGCAACAAGCGAAATGAAAAAAGAAGTCCCCGGGGTACCCTACTACGACATTGCACCTGAAACATTACAATGATAGCCACCAAGTCCCATCAAGTTGCTACAATACTATCAAAGTACCACTGCTACAATATTCCCAAGGTCTCACCGCACAATTCAGGTTAGTATCACCCCCAGGTAGTATTACCCCTTTTTCAATTACTCGATATTTTTTCTAAATTATAATTATCTATGATTAAGTCAAAATATTTTCAAAACCCGTCTCTCTCAACTCGCGAATTACTGTAGTCCTCTCATAAGAGACAATCATCAGTATTCGTCGAGAAGGTTAGATGGAGTATCTAGCATGCCAAGTGTCATCTTGACAACCACATGAACGGTTGGGTCCACAAATCCCGTACCGGTGGATCTGCTCAGCGACATCTCGGAAGCCACGTTTTCCGCCTTTTTACCATCGAATTGATCTTAAGTTAAAATTCTCCAAATTTTCAAAACCCCTTACTCATTCTAAAATCTTTTATTTCAAAAATCTTTCTTCTCTTACTTGCAAAGCAAAGCAAAGAAAAAAAAGGGCAAAAAAAGAAAAAGAATAAAATGAACAAAATACATAGACCCGACTCACCTTTCTTTAAATATCACAACCAACTACACTTAGCCTTGACCTTTAAATCCCAAAGCCCTCTGAACTCGCAATCAGGCACATATGCCACTGTGCAAGATCGCTTGTTCAGATGCAAAAAAAATGACTCCAGATGAATCAAGCGCATATGCCACTGCGCAGAATTCAACTAAGCACACTTCACAAAATTTACCTTAATTACTAGCCCAAATCAACCATTCCCCTAGGAAGCTAAATAATGAGTATACTCAATCTATGAATTTACAAATGCCTATTTGAAATGGAACACCTAACGTGCATTGATGTGAGCAATGATGCGCCCGGTCTGACGTGACTTACAAAAGCTTTCAACACTACATACTATTTCATCTCTTTATTATCGGTCCCTGGACCTTGTTTTGGACATTTGATTGATGCCCTGGTACCTATATTGCGTAAAATTCCTATGTTAGCTTGCGCCATGCTACGGGATGCACCATGCACCCATAGACCCAAAATATGCCCTTCGACAGTTACCATTTGCCCTTCAAATGCTCCATTTTAGCTTGTGCTGATAGATAAGAAAACCGAGCTTGCCATGTCAGCATCACCAATTCACATTTGTGAATTCCCAAGAAATGGGAAGGCACCTCGAATGAGGGGTGTCTACTTCTTCGACGTGTTCTTACTTCGCAAGAGCGCGCTAAAGAGGGGCATCTGTAGACACCCCCATTTCACCTTCTCATAGTACACGAATTCGTTTGGTCAGCCCTTGACCTTTTTAACCCTCGACATGGGACCATGCAACTGTACATGGCTGAACACAAGCTGAAACAATAGCTTTGTGGCTCAGAGCCCAACATAGGGAGGCTATATACTAAGCAATAGTATATATTCGAGACGTAGACTGAAACAATAGTCTTGCATTCCATTCTTGAAACCATACCTGGACAACCCTGAATTAAGCGCCTAAAAACCCACGCGTAATTCTATCACACGCACAACCACGAGCACACGATCAGTCCCCTTTCAGACTAACCTTCCTTTCACAGACCGTTTCGAGACTTGATTACGCGCCTGGAAATAGACGCACGATCGGATTGAGCGCTACACAACCAGCGCGCAATTGACCTACGCCCGACCTAGTCTCCTACCATTGACCCCTACATTTCCTTGATTAAGCGCTTCAAGTAACACGCTTAATAGGATTACGCACGTCCCATCACGTGCGTAATTAGTCCTGATTTCGTTAGGACTAGAAAACCCACTAAGTAATTCACCCGATCGCTAACGGAGTCGGTGAGCGACTGAAAGTGATTAAGCGCCAGAAAACTAGCGCGTAATTCAATTAAATGCTTGGAAACGAGCATGTAATTGAATGAAAACCTATAAAAGTTTTTTTCTCGAAGAGAGAGAAGAGGCTGGCAATTTTGAGAGAGAACGAAATTTTTTTGGGACTTCGAAACCAGAGAACTCCAAGGACAAGCCCATAGAGCAAATTAGTCATGATTTCGAGATTCAAACCCCCGAATCTTTGATGATTCCTCTCCGCAGCTCTGACCCTAGGTAAGAATTTAATTTTATTTTAGACTTAGGATTTCCCCCTCGGTTTAATTAATCAATTCTATCTTTAATTTTTAGACCATAGCACCCTCTTCGGACCGAAATTCTCTATATTCGGTTCTAGTTCTCTGTTTCTAGAACCAATCCTTAATCTAGCAGTCTGATATACCCACCTTATACTCTGATTCTACTCTAAAATCTTAATTTACAGTCCTATCATTAATTTCTAGTTTTGACTCTCAAAGTTCAGAACCACTCCTTAATCATACGGCCTGATTTTTCTGATTTTGGACCCGAATTTAGTCCTAAAATTTTAATCAAAAATTTAATTCTATATTTTCATACCGTCAAAAAATCCAAAAAATATAAATTTCAGTTCATAACTTAGGTTTCTCAATCTAATTTCTTATTATAATTTCGAATTCAATTCTAAAAATCCCCCTTTTATTATTTAATTATCGACCTATCTTTTATCTCAGCCATTCAATTTTCCCACGGGAGCTTACGGAGGGTACTCAAGAATGAGGCCAATCCTCCTTAGCATAGCGGGCCCAACCCCCCTTTTTTTTTAGATTGTTTAGGGTTAACTAGTTAGTTATAGTTAGTTTTTCTATTTCAATATAATTGGCTAATTGCATCAAATAAGCCTTCATACCATTATTTGCTTTGATTCAATTCAGTCTTCTAGTTCAGTCAATTTATTATCTCAACTAGAATTTAGGAACGTTAATTCGTTTGTTATTAGTTAGATTTTTACCATAATTGATCTGTAGATTATGATTCTAAAAAAAAGAGTTAATTTTGTTGTCTCGATCATTTATTCCTGTTTTAGTAAATTGATTTATTGCTTCAATTAGAGTCGCAGTAAAAAAATCAGTCTTTGTTTTCTTCAAATTGGAATGCTAGTAAGATTACCTTAAGTGCTTTAGTTGTGATTGTCGTACAATTGATACATCTGCTTATCTAGAATTGCAATAAAATTAGCATACCTGCTTTATCTAGAATTACGATGTAATTGGACTCTTTTATTTAATTGGAATATTATTAGAACTGATACACATGCACTCCTAGTATCAATAGGAGATTGGAACTGATTGGACTCTTAGTAGTACTAGGACTTTGATATTAATTGGACTCCTAATGATACCGAGAAACTGAAAATGATTGGACTCCTGATAGCATCAGGAAACTAAAATAACCCATCATAATAAGCTCACCTAATCATAATTAATAACAGAAAAAAAAAAGAATCTAAACCGACCATAACCGCAATAAGAGAAACTAAAAAGAAAGCTGAAACTATCTAATTAAAAGAGGACACTGCTGCTAACATTCGCAGGCGAACGATTCAGTATAGAAGTAACCCACACCCGCTTAAACGCATGATCATTGACGTGTTACAGCGTCGATAAATATCTGCAGCTGGCGATCACAAATCAACTAGGAATCATCCTAGGAAATTCCTCCTATTATTATTTATCCCCACCTTATGACATACACCGCATCGCTAGAGTTCAACCAGATAGAATTGGAAGCCACTTATTCAACGGGAACCGAGAGGAACCCAGAAAAGGCGTGCACCAACATCGAGCTGCATGGAGAGCCATCCTCCCGAGCCGCTGCTGCAATCTACTTGAGCTCTCAAGCTGTTGCTGCTTTAATACATCCAAGCCACATTGCTGAAGCAAGACAAGCCTCTCAAGTACATCAAGTCTGCAGCAAATGTACATTCGAACAGCTATTGCAACATTGAAGACCTAAAGCACACATCTTGAGCAGTTGCTGAAGTCCCACACTCAACCAATCTACTCATAGAGCTGAAGCCAATAGCTGCTACACATAACTTGAGCGGCTGAAGTGATCCTATCGAAATGCACTTTGAAAGTGAACTCGAGCAGTTCATAACCTTGAAAATCCAACCACTCGAGCACATTACTGAAGCAAGCTGCTGAGCAGCAGCTTATAAACCAGGTCCTTGAGCAGTTTAAAGCCTTGAAGATCATCTGCTCGAGTAGTTCATTTAGCCTCTCGAGCAGTTCAATGTTGTTAATTAACCTACCTCGAGCAGTTGCCTTGAACCTGTCGAGCTGTGGACCTGGAGAGCTTAAGCCATTTAGGCTACTCGAGTAGTTCAGGATCACTTCATTCTCTCGAGTAGTTCAAGATAATCCTGTCGAGTAGCTGAGATTGAACCTCACGAGCAGCTGCACAGCTAAAGACAAACCTATTGAGCAATTCACTTCTCTATTTAATGCACTCGAGCAGTTCAGCCATCCTCTCGAGTTGCTAATGGCAGCCATTTATGCTGTCGAGTGGTTCCCTGCACTCAAAGTGAACCTGACGAGCCCCACTTTATCTACTTGAGCACTTGAAAGAGCCTTCTTTCATCCTGTCGAGCACTTAAAAGGGGTCATTTCATCCTGTCGAGAGCTACTCGAGAGCCGCTCGAGACCAAAATCCTAAAGCTGCCTAAAGCCATCAGCTACTCAAGAGCTACTCGAGCTGCAATATCTGAAGCATTCCAGTTGCTCAAGATAAATACATGAAGCCTTCAGCCTCTCGAGAATTACTCGAGATAGAAAATTTGAAGCTGCAATTGCTCGAGGCACGGGTTCCAGTTGCTGCCTTCAACATTCAAAGGTATTTTTGGGATTCCACAGCTTCTAGGGCACACATCCTAATGTGCTTAGCTGTCCCACATATCCCAAAGCATCACTTGGCTACAAATGGGCCACGACACCAGCTCCAATAGTGTCTTAATTCTAATTGGCTAAAGAACATAATGGCTATTTGGATTGTATAAATAGAGCTACAGTTTTCTTGGGAAGGGAGCCAGGACTTGCCTGAGCGCATTTATTTTTCTATTTCTAGTGTTCGAGCCAGGATTAGCCTGAGCTCACTTTAGCTTTTTATTTTAGGGTTTAGTTTCCCTTTTATTTTCCCCTTTCTTCTTCCTTAGCTCAGCAGCTATGCTGGGTTAAAAATCTTTGTAACAGCTGGGCGAATTGCAAGTTGCAATCTAATTTTGCAATAAAATAGAGGGCAATTTTGGGAGATTTTGCACAGACTATTGCCTTGAGGGCAAATCATTGTAAATCATTTTTAGGCCATGAAATTCCAAGTTTAATTCTCATTTAATTTATATTTTTCTGTGTTTTTCACATGAATCTATATGCGTTCTAAGCACCTATGGTTGCTTGAGCTTGTAGCCCTACAACCATGGTGGCAGCAGTAGTATTCTTGTTCTATCTCTAACCTCTGTGATTAGAATAACCTCTGGAATAGTCTATGACCATTTAAGTGGGCAGGGTATAGCCCTATGGCTGGTTTGAATCACAGAGTTGAGTTGGATTCTTTTTCTCTACACTTGTGCTTGTAGCCAAGTGAGAGACATCTGCAAAGCCAACTCCTCCTCTATTTTACAATCCCATTTTCAGTGAATAGACCTAAGATCTTATAGAGATTATAGACTTGTGAGCTGGGTCATTGCAGTCCTTTTTGTAGCAATGACCAGTTGAATCTAAGTCCCCATTCAACCTGTGATTTCTTGTGATTTCCACTTGATTTTCAAGGACTGTTTGCTCCTATGGATGCATGATCTTGTAGCCTTGCAAACATAGTGTCTGCAATGGTTTTCCTGTTTTAGCTTTAGTCCATTGACTAGATGAAATCCCTGAGATATTTTGTGACCATTTAAGTGGACAAAATACAATCCTAAGATCAGTCTATATCATTGGATTAGGTTGGATTAATCTACCTTGCAGATGTGCCTGTAGCCATCTGAAGGACTGCTGTAAATCTAGTTCGTGATCTGAGTTGCAGTGCTGATTTACCCACAGCTGCTTACTTCTCATTATTTTAACTTTATTTTACCACACCATCATCATCCTTCTACCCCTTTCTTTAGCTGTAGTTTTTATTTCTGTTTTTAGGTTAGTTTAGTTTTGTAACACCTATACACCCTCTCTTTACCTTGCTTTCTAGTAGAGGTTTAGAGTTGCCAAATCTGTAGCCTGATCTAGAGATTTACTATACAACCCTTGTGGTTTAGATCATCCCTCTCTATTGAACAAACTCTTACTTATTAAAACTTGCTACAATAGGCCCTAGATCTTGCAGGGCTGTGAGTTTAAATTATTGTTTTGTGTGCTGTTCCACTCTATTTCACTCCCCCTTTCTAATTTTTTCTTTTGTGCCATATTTTAACCACACTCTTTTAAATAATAAAATAACAGTAACAAGCAATTATTAACCAACACACGATCCGCCTCTACCCCTTCCTCCAATACGGGAGCCCCAGCCTCTATCACCTTACAGCGCCTCTCGTACGCCGCCGCAGACTCAGGATGACACCTCATAGGAGTGAACCCCGCTCCAAAAGTATCGAGAAACCAAGTGGTCTGAATCAACCCTAACCCAAACCAGCTAGAATCATACTCGATCCCAAAACACTCGACGCTCACCACCTTATAGTCAAATAGCATCTGTCCAGTCACAGACTTACCCTCGAACCTCACTCCAGTGACATGGACCCAGTCCTTAGGGGTCAACAACATCATCCCCGTAGGGAAGAGCAACTCCTGTACTCCTCTCTCCACCTCTTAACTATAGCCCTAACCAAACCGACATCAGGGCGGAAAGGTTTGAGCCCAAGGATGGGCCCGAAACCAAAACCAGTAAGTCTCTCTTGCTGGAATGCAGGGAGAGCCCGGTACCATGTATGGGACTCGCTCCACGCAGAATTGATGCATAGAGAAATGGGCTCCTAAACATACGACAAAAGAATAAAAGAAATGTAAGAAATACGACACAGAACATAACAACTAACTATGGCTAGGCGATAACAACTAACATGAGAACAAAATCTATGCTAGCTAATTAACATGGCATGCAAAACATGAGAGAAACAAAATAAAACCTAACCTAAAACTATATGCAAACATGATACAGGTTCTGCGTAAAAGCAAAGAGGTTTTCATGTCCTAGGAATCTAAGTCATAACCTAAATACCTGGGAAATTAATAGGGACTCATGTTTCTGAACACTTACCCGATCCGACGCGAAGGTGTCAGCTAATGGAATCCGTATTGGACGCTCAGCCCGAAGCAGATCAGCACCCCCAGCAATGGGAGGAACCACACCCCCATCACTAGGAGGAACCTCATCCCCCTCAACTATCACAACCACCTCGACAGTACCCTTCTCAACACCACCGCCTCCACCAATAGGAACCTCGGTATCGACGGGAACCTCCGGAGTACCCTCACCCACCAACATCTGGTCCAACTCTAAGATAGTCATACTACTCTCAGGCTCCATCCCACAAGAAAGTACTCATAAAATAAAGATGAATGCAAGAAACCGCGTCAAAGTCTGACAGACGGATCACAAGATATCAAGGAAACATGTAAACACTCGAGAGCCGTGAAGTAAAAGAATCAAGAAAAGTTAGTATGCGCGGATCAAATGAGAAAGACTTTTGACTTTTATAGACTCTGCCTAATCTCGCGCATTGACTATAGCGCAGAATTGAATCAAGCGCTCAGGGACACACGCAGATTCAGAATTAAGCGCCGGACAGATCGCACTTAATCAGAGCCCCGTCAACTGGCGCAGGTGACAAATGGATCCTGCGCAACTTATATTGCATGGAATTATAATCAAAGATCTCCATCTCTATGTGGAATTCGAAGAGACTCCTGCACACTTGCCCCAAAGATCAGACGACTTTTTAATCACGCACAATGACACATGCACGGAATTGAACTAAGTGCCAACCATATAGCGCTTAATTAGCCCTCCAAACTTGTAATCACGCACATCACCACTTGCGCAGAATTATATTTTGTGTGAACATGCATGCGCGTAATTTCCAAACCTGACTAAAAAAATATACATATATATATACTAGGGCTGAGAAGTCCTCTAAATGCAACAACACGGCCTAAGAAGACCCCTTAACACTCACGCGTGCACACATCAAACCAAAACAAAGCAACAAAATAAAATCAACAAAATTTTATTAAAAATTAAAGCTTTTTACAAGTAACACCGGAGGCATCCCCCCTGAATTACAACCTAAAACTAAAACCTAAAACCTAACCTACAACCTGAAACGAAAACCGAGAATCCCAAAACAGACACAATATGCACAGGAGCGACCAATCAGAAGCAACAGAAAAGCGAGAAGAGGATTGGTTGGGTAACACCCTCTCCCTCCACTTGCAACACCTCTCTTCCCCCGTCTTCACCTCCTCCGCCGCCACCTCCAACGCTGCCTTCACTGCTATGTGCCAACAGCAATGGAGAGGCACCCACACGCTAGCTGATCACCTCGGCTACAACGATGCTTCTAATAACACCTCCCTTCGAATACAACGGCACTTCAAAGTGGCATCGTCACTGAACATTACGACAGGATGAAGATCATGAGAAATCACAAAGAAAGGAAGGAGAGACATCGGACCTTGGGTCACTAAGCAAAGAGAAGAACAGAGAAAAGAATGAAGAAACTCGGAAAAACCCCACAAATATATAGACACCCGGAAAATCCCGCACTAAACACACTGCGGGTAATCTAATTAAGCGCCTATCAGAACGGGCGGATTTAGAATCTCACGTGAACCACAACGTGCAAAATTATACCCCCATTAAATCCTGCATGCGACGATTCAAGCTCGCACCTATCCTATCACGCGGAATCCAATACACACACCACAATCCTTGAGCAGAATTTGAGTTGACGCCTCAAAGTCAACGTATAGTAACGCCTGAGCTCTCGATATCACACATCCATGGCTGTGTGAAATCCAATTACACGTAATAACTAATACGTAGAATAATCCCACTGACCTTTCCATCACACACAACTGAATTTGCTTGGAATTTAATTTCACGCCACCAAACCTGCGTGTAATTAGCCCCCTGACCTCTGAATCTCGCGCAAGCAAATATGCGTAGAATTTAATTCCACGCACATATGTATGCACGGAATTCCCTAGTTATAGCAAGAAAATACATACACGAAATAGCAAGACCATAGACCAAAACTAGGATACCCAAACAAATAAAAAATTGTAGCTTACAAGCCTAATCCACACCTACGCTCAGACTATTTGAAGAACACTTCAAACCTAAAACTATACAACCCGAAAAACTAGGATCAACGCTTCATGTACACACCCAAACACTCCGGACTTAACCATTAAGAGTTAAACCGAACCAAATTAAAAATACACTCAAGCAAATAAAGTAGACCAAGCTAAACCAAAATTAGCTAAGCCAAACCAAAATTCACCGAAATTAGGGAAACATAAATAAAAAAAAAAATTCTTCATAAATATGATAAAACTTATACAAATTACACCAAGGGCATACCCTTTGAATATGCAAAAACAATTACAACCCCGAAATAAGAATCAAACTAAACCCGCCAAACAAAAGATGAATTTAAAATCAGAATGGGTACCCTTGAGGGAAAATGGCCAAATAATAAGACATAAAAAGGGAAAAATGATGGAGAGGCAAAAAAAGGAAGCACACGTTGAATGAATTCTAACAAAAATCTCATCTTCACTTCCTTTTCTCCCTGAGATGCTGCTTATGATACAGCCTTCCAAATCACACAATAAAATGACAGTATTACAGAGCCCCGAGCTGGTGGAAATGGAAGAGTGACTCATAGAAGGCCACTCAGGATCTGAGGCATACACCTATGGAAGGCCGATCTTAGAAACTCCCAAGGGAGGGCCGACCAAAGTTCAATCCACAGAACCTACCAAGGAGCAACTGGTACCGATCACCAGAACTCTGACGTAGTTCTTTTCCTTGGTTTTCTTTCCTCCACCTTTAACTCTTTCATCTCTTCCCCCAATAGGGTGGCGCTTCAGGTCAAATTAATATCATCAACCCTAGTGCCACCCCATATCCCAACAACCCTGATACCACAACGAGCAAATCACCATGATAAATCCCTTTGGGATGCGATACCTGAGAAACATAATATGATGGAAAAAAGACATTAAAAAGTAGCAAATTGAAAAAAATAAAATTACAAATCCACTAAAAATAATAAAAGAATAAAACAAAAAAAAACCCACCCCTAAATACCTATTTATAGGCAAAAACCCCTTAGCCATAATGCGACAAGTGTCACACTCACAAACACCCCCCATCTAACTAAATCTAAACAAGACACCTAGCCTTTCAAACAAGACACAATCCATAGCAAATGGAGATAAACCAATAATCATGAAAAGCTTACCCCCTAAAGAAACACAAATCCATCACAAAATAGATGAACCAATAGGATCAAAACATCTAAACACCCCATCAAAGCTTAAACCTAACAAGTGTCACTCCAAACTAAACATAAAACTAAAACCGAAACCCTTACCTTATACAAAACAAATGCCCAAAATTTCCCTTTTGCCATAAAACCACATTAATAATGATAAAATACAATCCCAGCCCATTTAGACCATAAAAATGAGCCAAATTACTCAATGAAGTAGATAAAAATAAAAATAAAATAAATACAGTGTTAAGAAAATAAAAATTAAATAAAATCACAGTAAAAATCATACAGACATCAAAGGGAAAACTGCTCCCTGCAGTCCCATCATTACCAAATCCCTCCCTGACGCCCGCCACTCGCTCCGATGGGGTAAATAATCTGACAAAAAAAAACAAAAGAAAAATAATAATAAACAATAAAAGTCCCATCGTGACACAAAAGTAAAAAGTAATGACAACGACACCTCAATGATGACAAAGTAGCTACAGGATAAATCATTTCGCGCTACTCGTCCCACTACGATCGGAATCACTCTCCCTTGTCCCATTGCGTAACCCCACACACCAACTAGAGAGAGAGCCACTGGTATCCCATCACACATCCCCACAATAACACATCCCATCGCGACATAACGCACATATACCCAACGCTGTCCCAACACTTAAGTTCATTGGCCTAAATCAGCCACGCCCTCATGTCCCATCGTGACAATAAAGCCCCACCACACCACCAAGGCCAAAGGCAAGTCCCATCGCAATATCAAGATACCATTCAAACTGATTCCAACCCATTGCATAACCAAGATCTGCCAAAGAAAAAAATACACTATCATTGTCCCATCACAACGTCAAAACAGCTAAGGAGTCATCAAACCAAAATGCCCCATCGCATAACCACCAAGTCCTGTCGCCACCCGCCATGGCACACAACCAAGAGGGGAGGCTCAACCAATGTCCCATCGTGAAAAGCAATGGGCCAAACCCCCCAAATGTTCTGTCATGCAGCAGTTGCTAGACTCCACCATAGCAAAAACATATGATCACCGACAGAAGAAGGGAGAAATTTCTCCGACGTCCCATCGCACCAAACAAATATTAAGCCCCTTCGCGAGCCTCTCATCATGCACCCTGATGTCCCACCATGCGATCACCATGAAACAATAGCACCCATCAATTATCAAGTCACATCACAAACATCTCATCAGGTGATTCGGGAATCCCACCGCACAACGAATCAGGTAAGTATCACCCCTCTTTCTACTCGACATCCCTTGTAAAGTATAGTTAGCTAATATTAAATCAAATATTTTCAAAATCCGTCTCTCTTAACTCGTGAATCACTGTAGTCCTCCCATAAGAGACAATCATCAGTATTCACAAGGAGATTAGACAGAGTATCCGACATACCAAGTGTCGTCTTAACAACCACATAAATGGTCAAGTCCACAAATCTCGTTTCGGTGGATCTGCTCAGCGACATCTTGGAAGCCACATTTTTCACCGTTTTACCATCGAATTGATCTTAAGTTTAAAATCCTAAACTTTTAAAAAAATGATAATAAATAAACCTCCTATCTATCAAACTTCACCTCTCATCACTTCAATCTGTTCCTTCCCCTAGGAAACTGAACACTGAATATGCTCAACTCTGAGAAACCACAAATGTCTACTAGAAAGGGACCCCTGATGCGCCATTGGTGTGAGCAGTGACGCGCCCGGTCTAACATGATCTGCGAAAGCTATGGCCATTACATCATATTATCTAGTCACTTGACCTTATTTCTAAACATTCGTATGATGCCCCTCGATACCTCGATTACGTTAATGTCCCTCTTTTTTACTGTCTCTTGCAGCAGGTCACGATATACAGTGGGATGCCACTTGCACCCATAGATGAGGATATACCTCTCGACAGCGACCACTGGGCCCCCGAATGCTCCTCCTTAGCTTGTGCTGATAGATAAAAAAGTCAAGTATTTTATATCAGCTCTCCGGTTCACACTTGTGATCTCTTAAAGAAACGAGAAGACACCTCAGAAGAGGAGTGTCTACTTCTTCGACGCATCCTTACTCCACAAGGATGTGCCGAAGAGGGGCATCTATAGACACCCCGATTTTGCCCTCTCGAAGTATGCAAGCCTATTCGATCAACCTTTGACCTTGCCCCCAATCTCTAGAAAAGGACTAACCTTCTCCAAAGACCTTAAAACCCTAAATACAGGAACCATTACTGAAACAATAGTATATGGTTGAGACCCAGGCTGAAATAATAGCTCTGCTCGAGACCCACGACTGGAAAATCCTGAATTCCGTGTAAATACACTTGTGCAGAATCGATTCCACGTGTGGTCACATGCGCCCCATGTGGACCAGGCTCACTCTTCCCGCGGACCACTTAAGACCCAGATTTTGCGCTATACAACATGCACTTAATCCAATTCCACGAAGGCATAGTTGCACAGAATTAGTCCCACTTGGACTAGGGTTGCCTTTCGTGCACCGCCCAAAATCCTGAATTCTGCACAGATACACTTGAGCGGAGTCGATTCCACGTGTGAGCCAACACGCGAAATAGGTGCAAATTGGACTGGAACTCTATTCGCCAAACTGCCCAGGGACCTGAATCCCATGCATAAGCCACTGCGCGGAATTCAATCCCACGCATCACTGGATATGCGAAATTAGTTCCCAATTCAACTCGACCTTTAAATCCTTAAATCGCTTGTATTCCGATCAAGTGTAAACACCACTGTGCGAAATTGGTTTCTCAGGCCTACTGGAGCAAGGAAGCCTGATTTAGAGGCTGACTCGAAGTGAATTAAGCGCATATGCCATTGCGCGGAATTCAATTAAGCTCAGCCTCACATACGCGGAATTCAATTAAGCGCATATGCCATTGCGCGGAATATGAAAAATTGTATTCCGATCAATTTTGCATATTCCCACCTACAAGGAATTAGCCCCTTACCTATAAAAAGACCCCCTTACCTTGCCCTAAACACACAAATTTCAATAGAAATCTCTCTTCTCTCGAGCGCAGGCCTTTCCTAAACTCGAGTTTCTTCTCTCTATGACACTGGAAGGAGGCAGAAGTGCTTAGCTTCAGGTAATCTCTTTCTAGTTCTTAATTTCTAGTTTTAGATCTTAGGCTTTAATTCTTAGTTCTTAATTTCTAATTCTTAGTTCTTAATCTTTTTAAGTTTTAGATCTTAGTTCTTATTTTTAGGTTCTAGTTATTAATTTCTAGTTCTAGTTCATAATTTCTTACTTTTAGTTCATAACCCTCAGTTCTAGTTTTAATTCTTAACCTTTAAACTCATAATTTCGATCTGTAGATCCTCAATTTTTAAGCCCAAATTCAGTTTTCAATTCATAATATTTTTAAAATAATCCTGAGCCAACCGATTTACCCAAGGGAGTTTACGGAGGGTACCCGGGAACGGGGCCGATCCTCCCTAACATAATAGGCCATAACTCCTTTTTTTTAGTTAGAGTAGCATTAGGAAAATAAATCAATTAGAATTAAAAAACTAGAATAATTAGGGTTAGAGTAGCAGTAGGACACTTAGATAGTTAGAGTTAGAGTACTACTAGGAAACCCATAATCAGTCAAACCCAGGACAGGATAATGAAATAAGGTTAATTAGACTTAAAGTAGAATTAGAAAGTTAAACCAGACAAACTACAGTTGTTGGAGTCGGTCGGTCGATGTTCAACAAAGGAGTTAACCCACACCACATAAAATATGATCAGTGATGTCTTGCAACATCAATAAACATCTGTAGCTGGCGATCGCATCAAACAGGTACTTCCCATTTAATATTCATCTTTTTAATTTCAACAATTTAATATTTTATAGTTTATTACTCCATCGTCCCTAGTCAGAGTCCACTCGAACCGAATTAGGCCACTTATTTCGGGGACCGAAAGGGACCCAAAAAAAGCGTGTACCAACATTCGTATTCTCCGGTGTTCAAGCATTTTCTGAAGAATCATAAATACGATTTCTTTACTTTTCTTTCTGTTTCGTTCATTCATGATTACAATTTCTCTTTTCTTTCAGCTTACAGAATGATGTCTAAATATGATTGGTTGTATCTACGTCTGATCGTCTTTCTTACTGCTTTTGGAGTTCATTTTGGCAAAGATTAGCACTTTAGTTTTATTTTGCTATCTGTTCTTAATATCTGCACATCAACATCTCATTAGTAGCAAACTAGGGTCTAGCATCACTAAGTTAAGAGTGCTAAAATGGTAAATTATGTGACTGATCACCAAGTAGGGCGATATGTTTTTGGAAGAGTTGGAATCTATTTGAAGACCATGGAATCGTCACGCCATACCTCATGGGTCATTGCCACTGTTTGAACATGTCTAGCTTTTTACTAGGTTTTTGCTTTTTGTCTATAAGGGTCTGTAAATTATAAATTGTGAATATATATTTATAGTTGTTTTATTTTCTTGTTGATAATTGGTGGTTGCTAAACTCTTTGTTGTAGTGTTGATTATATCAATTTTGAACAGGTTTGAGGCAGGCTCTGTGAGCTTCTTCACCCCTAATTCTTCTTGCTTTTTATTTTTGAATTTGTCCCGACCTGTTCAAATGATTTAATTGCTACATTTTGGCCCCAATTTGACCAGGCCACAATGGTTAATTGATAACTGATTTGCACCCCGATCACTTAGTTTTTGGGGTGTTGTGCTAAAGTGTGGTAAATATTCTTAATTTTTGCATCACATTTATGATGACTATTTTATATACTCCCTCAATAGCTTGTCCTGTTTTTAAAGCCATCATGAATTATTCTGCCATAGTTTTCAAAATGTAATCAAAGATGCATGTAGATTGTAATTTTTCAATATCCATGCCATAATAAAATTGTTGTTGTGTAGGATAATTAACTCCAATGTGAACATTTAAGGACTGGTCTGAAATTCATGCTTAGAAAATTTTTACACTTTATACATGTCTAGGTTCGGAAATTAATGGATTAGTTCAAATCTGAAATTCGAGGATCCTAAAATTGACTAAACCCGGAGAGCTTTAGAACTTTTCCGTCGTTCTTGATGAGTGTTAAAATAAATTCACAGTATCTTTGAAATTCATTCTTAATTTGTTTTAATCTCATATGTTTTTTCTCGATTTGTTGACTACGCATTGTTTATACTATGGCACTAGAATTCAGTGTATTTGAACTCAAAACAAATAGGCATCATTACCACCGGGAAAGGAGATGGAAAAGGCCATCTTTGGCTCGTTTGGACCTAAAATGCCGCACCTCATACTTATTTACCTTTTAGCAGTCCTTTGAGCTTGTTGAAAATTTTGCATGTATCTGATTCTTGATAAGCAATGATGACCATACCCCAACACCATTTCTTGATAAGAAATGATAACCATACCCTTCAATCTCTGAGAAATTGGGAACGAGGGATGAAAGTAAATGGGATGAGAGTAAGTCTAAGCATGAGAATGGTGTTTACTGAAAATATATGGCAGAAATATATTTAAAAAGGGGAGAGAGAAAAAAAAACAAAATAATATATATATATATATAATATATATATGTGAAAAAGGTAGAAAAATAAAAAATATGAGGTGATATTCAAAGAAAAGAAGAAGGAGAAAAGTTGAGTAAGAAAAAGAAAAAAAATTCTGAAAAATGCGGAAAAAGGGAAAGTGAAAAAGAGAATAAAATCTAATTTTTTTCAGCTTCTCAGAGAAATTTGATTCCAAATTCCCTTTCTTTCATAACCTTCACCTGAGCCCCATTACAACCCTTAAGCAGACCTTCGTGATCCAATCTCGGGTGGTAAATGCTTTATGGAGAGTGATGATGCAATGACTATGGTACGTGGTATAACAGGCTTAGGATACAAACATCATTCTTTTATGAGATTACTCTTTGATTTCGTTGATGCACCGTCTTTCTTATATCATGTGAGATCTTTAAATCGTGTTATAATTTCATCTCACATGTGAGCGAAACCGTAGACCATTCAACGGAGTGGCTTTGTTGTGAGTGAATACCTAAAGTGAGGATTGAGTCGAGACTTGGGATCCAATGATTCCTGGTTTGGATTAATCTAGCGATAGAATGACTCAAGCATTAGCACATGCACACACAACACTCTAGGCATGGATGAAAGATTGGTCTAAGGATCAGAGCATTGGATTGATGGGAATAAACAACAGTAGAATTGTCATGGCATCGGTATTTGAAATTAGAAGTTTGAATGGTAGAATGATTATAGGTTTTAATTTTAAAATGTATATATTATATAAAAACTGATTTTGAAAACTCTTTTAACGATAGTTTTAAAAACTAGTTTTTGAAGTTTGTGGGCATCTTCACTGAAAACCCTCAGGAGACACAACTCCTCCACTAAGGATCACCTAGTGGTTTAAAGGCTTGTTACATACGCTAAACGCAATCGTGCTCTCTACGAAAGTGGCTTTTAATTTCATAGATTAGTCTGTATATTACTAGAATAATTTACTTCTGGCTTATAGTCTTAATGTTTTCTTTGCTCAAAGACTAGTAAAGTTGAGGTTTGGGGGTGTGATCGAACTCAAAAGTTGTATAATTTATCCCCGAATCTCGGCCTTGTTAGCCCTTATTTAATTACTAATGAGCACTTTTAGTTCGTGTTGTACTGCAACAGGTAAAAGAGCCGGATAATTGCAAAAATTGTTTAAAAGAGCAAAGTTATGAAGAAACCCGAAGCAATGTCAAGGATTCAGGAAGAAGCAGCTAAAAGGAATGCACTTAAAGGTCTTTATGATAGGTCAAAATTGCATTTTCATTCGGTCAGGATAGCACAGCAGATAGTGAGAAAAAAGGAAGAGAACATAGCTTAATTGGATCGGTCAAAGTGCCATTTTTGACCAGTCAGGACTCTTAAGGCTTCAGCAAAGTAAAGATGGACCAGTCAAATCCATTCGACCAGTCCAAAATGAACAAGCAGAATGAAGAAAAGCTCAAAAGAATATTTTGACTGGTCATAGCTGGTTTGACTAGTCAGAGAATTAAAAAAATCTGAAGCCTTGCGGAGCATCTTCAACTTGGGGAAAGGACTTGAAGTTGACTGGTTGATACTCTATTTTCGATTGGTCACAGCAGTATTTCGTTGCGAAAAATCAGGTTTGACAGCTGGGATAAGCTTAAATGTTCAAAATCTTCTCCGAATTTCTCTTCTAATCGACTGGATAAATCGAAGCAGTGCGGATTCCTTTCCAGATTCATCTTTCTTGGAGTATTTTTAGGAATCCTAGAGATTACTTGTCATGTACAATGTTCTAGGGCGTTGTAAATCTATAAATAAGGACCCTAGGGTTAGGTTTTAGGGGACTCACACGTTGGAACTTTTCTAGAGGGCTCTGATGTGAGTTTTCGTAGCTTAAATTAGGAGCAGTTCTGGGATGGAGAGAGATAGATTGTGGTCATTGATCAGAGCTTGATTCAGCGATGATGAAGGTTTTTGAATCGATGCGAAATTTCGGAATAAGTATTCAATAAAATGCTATTTTCTTTCTTTATTTTGAATTTTGTTTTAATGGTATGATTGCATGTTGGAGGTTTCGAGAGTAATTGAGAATGAGTGATTGTAATGGTTTAATTCTGTTTAATCTAATTTCAGTGGCCTTGTAGGGATTGGGATTAGATTAGATAGGGTATTCACCGACGGGCTAGGCCTTGTAGGATAGTCTTAGTTGGTTATGTGAAATGACGCCTTGGCGATTAGATTTACCTAACAAGTGATTAGATCTCTCTAATTCATAAACAAAGCAACTGAGCTTGTAGCCGAGAAATTTGGGGTATGAAAAGAAATAGGTTTTATTGTTCACTGATCTGAAATCCAAGAGAGATTCTTGGCTGTCATCTCTTTTCCTATTTTCAAACTATTTAGGTTTCTTTTATTCATTTAAATTTAGGAAATCTAATGTTGTAAAATATTCAATATATCAAGAATTAAATAAGAGGTAAATGACAAATACCTGTGATTCGACACCCTTGTACTTGCCCTAGTGCATTTGAACTTGTCACTTGCAAGGTTTTGAAATAAAACAATCAGGGTGCCTGATGAGGCCATTGTATATTTTGAGAATTTGGTTGGGAAGTGAGTGGATGGGTAAGTTGGGGATGGTTCATAGTTTGGGATGGATTCCCATATTGAGTGGGGTGTGATGGATGTGGATGGGCCTAGTTTAAGCTGGACTGGGGGTTGGATGAGAGGGGTTGGTTATTTGGGAATGAACGGGGTGTGTGTTGCGAATTTTTCAGATGTGATTACTTTATTTGTTGGTGGTAGAAGCAATTTAAAATCAAAGTAAAATAGGAAATGGAATCAGCACAACTGAGAAATCCTAGACCTGCAAGATACAGGGTCCATTGTGGCAAGTTTTGATAAGTAAGAGTTTTTCCCACAGGGAAAGGTGATCTACAGCTCCAAGGGAGCCATCTCTAGTAGTCCCTCCAGATCTGACTACAGATCTGGCAGTCCTAAAAGGAGGGAAGTTTAGGGTCACTTATTCTAAGTATCCTAAGGTAGCCTAATGAATTAATTACAGAAAAGGGTTGAGAAGATGGATAGAGTGAGGGAAAATAAATAAAAAAGGGTGAGAAGTATGCTATTGGGTTCAGATCTGTTGGAATTTATCACTCAGATCCAGATCTGCTGGTATAGAAATCTTGTCCAATGGCTACATTATCACCAAAGAGGAGAGAGAATTCAACTCATCCCTGTGCCATGATCCAATCCCTTAAGGTTATATCCTGTCCACTTAAATGGTCACAGACTATCCCATAGGGGAACCACAATCCAGAGATGGGTCAAAACAAGTTGATCATTGTAGGCACTACTTCATCCAGGCTACAAGCTCAGGAATCCATAGGGAACCTCAACCTCTAAAGCTCTATGTGTAGGGCTAAGGCTGTAAAGGACCATGATAGCCCAGACACATAGAACCAGCAAGAGATTGAGTACCACCTTCGATCTAGCTGTCCATTGCTTGAGTGGGACTACAATGGTCCAGTCACAAGCCTACAATTTCCATACCTGCATCAGATCTCGCCATCCGACCACGGTCTATACTAATATAGGGGAGTCTGCCTCTGTACAATCTCCTACCAAGCTATAAGCTAAGGCTCGGAGAAGAAGGATCCATTTTGGATCGGCAAATTAGATTCACCCTAAGGCTACAACCTATCAACTTAAATGGTCACAGGCTATCCCAGAGGTTATCCTCCTCACGGAGCCCAAAACAAAACAAGAATATTGCTGCTACCACCATGGTCACAAGGCTACCAGCTCAGGCTTCCATGGGGATTTCAAATCTAGTGGGTTCTGTGGTGGGGCTAAGGCTGTAAAAGACCATGATAGCCCAGACACACAGGTCACTTGGATCTGAATGGGACCTTAGAATCAGTCCTCCATTGTTTTGAATCACAGCCAAAGCAATGCCGGATCACAAGGCAGCAGCCTTGCACAGAACATCTCACAAACACATGAATCCCTTAAAAATACAACACCCAATCACAAATTCCATTAATCTAAACTTAATAAGCATACAAAGGCATAGCCAGCAAATGCTGGGCCATGGAGAGAAGAAAAAGAAGAAGGAAAACTACTTACAGCTACAGAAAAATAAGACCATAATGCTAAAAACAAAACAGAGCAGAAACTAAACTCTTTCGGCCTCTTGCCCTCCCAAATCTAAACCAGGCTTAGGTTTATATAGCAGTGGGTGTGGCGGCGCATTAGGGTTAGGAAACCCTAATTTTAGCGATGCCACGTGGCCTATTAATGATCCTTGGATGCCTCGGGGCACGTGCACAGAGATTTGAGCGTGAGAGTGCGTGCCCTAATCCTTAGAAATTCTTTGAAAGTCCTCTACAGAATGATGGAAGTTGGAGTTTAGAGCTTCGCCAAGTTGCAGTCGATTCCCAGACTTGTCGCGTGGAAGCTCTGTTCTTCGCGTGGTTGAGTTTAACATTAGAACTTCAAACGTCGCGGGGTTACAGCTTCTTAATGCTTTGAGCAGTCACGAGGTAGATAGTTAAGCTCTCGCTGGATTGGGCTTCGCGCGGTTGGATTGTTACTTGTGAATAGCGCGAGAACTGTGCGAGCATTCCATTTCACTTCGTGAGGCTAACTCTAGCTTAGCGAGGCTGCTTTCTTCCTGAATCGCGCGACAGCTTCTTTTCTTGATAGATCTTCACGAGGATCCTCGCGATAGCTGTGAGGCATTTCTGAACTGCGTGATAGGTTCTCTTGACATTTGCATCCCGTGGATACTGCGCGATAGCTGTGCTAGGTAGGATTCTAAAGCTCTCTCTCCTCAGCTGTTCTGAGTGAACTGCGCGAGGGTCTTCTTGAACTGTGCGAGACTGTGCGACCTTTAACTTCTGAACTTCGCGAGAGCAGTGCGAGGTTGTGCTTCTGATGCTCTTCTGTTACTCAACTGCGCGAGCACTTGTTGTGAAGTCTTGGGAAGCTCGCGAGGACTACGCGAAGCATAGTTTTTTGAATCCTTTGAAGCTTTGTGGAAGCTGCGCGAGGCTAGATTTAGTGTTTATCCTTCTGAGCAATTTCTAGTGCCAATATGGGCTCCTTAACATGATTTCTGGCCTTATTGCACTGCTGTTTATTATCTACAGAAAACACTTAACAAACCTTTATTAGATGGCTAAGGGTCTAATCAAAGGCTAAGTTAAGGGCTGAACAGTGGCACTTTTCAGGTCTTAACACACCCCCAAACCTAATCTTTGCTAGTCCCTTAGCAAAGCTACATTAAAATAACTACAGAATTTAAATGCCACTTTCGTAGGGAGCATGGATACATTTAGCATATGTACCAAGCCTTTTAAACCCCTAGGTGATCCCTAGTGGAGGAGTGAAGTCTCCTGAGGGTTTTCAATGAAGACACCCACAAACTTCTCAGTGAAACAGTAAACAAAAGTGCATTATTATCAAGTGAGCAGTCAAGAAACAGAGTTAGTTCACCCTTGAATCAGTAAAAATATAAGAAATTCAAACACATTGGCTGCACCGAAATTTAAATAGTATAAGCTTCTCATGAAAGCACAGCATTTCTAATCAATTTACACAAAAGAACAATTTACATGTGTGTTAGCACAGAGCTCATCACTGGATCAAAAATTAGGTTGTAGATCATACTTAATGCATTCAAGATCAGACCCAAAACTCTCCAGGACATACTCTCATAAAGAACTGTTGAGGGTTTCATTTTCTCTCAAGCTCAAGAGCAGTTACATCCCCCAAATGGGTCTATAAGCATGAGCATAGGCATAGCTCTGAAGTTCTGGCATCATTGACAGATCCTCACCATAGATTGGATAAGTTTTTATCTCCACATGACAGCTCACTCAACTTCGGATCACAAGGGCTTTAACTGGGCTGTGATGTGGCTTATGGAGTGGGGTTAAAAACAGAATGGAAGGTTGAAAAGGGGTGCAAAATTGAGAAATCAGTAGGTGAAGGAGGTGATTCATGACTTCACCTTTAATTCAGCTCCTTTCATCTTCTTTGAGGTTTTCATATTTGAAGTGATCAGTTTCTCTTCTTGATTTTGATTTTTCCAATGAAAGTTCCCTCTTGACTCCTCTCTTACTCCTCTTCATTATTATTTTTGTTTCTTTTTTATGCATTTTTCTTCTTTTTATTTTGTTTTTGCTTTTCTGAAATGCCACCATTTTCTCAGTTACCATACTGCTAGAATTTGAGGTACTTCTTCTTTCTTCACCTAATATTGACCATAGCTAGTCCATCTTCAACTCTTGTTCCTTTACCTTCTGAATTCTTAGAGTGAGGGTAAGGATAAATCAGATACAAGGTTCAGGTGCAAGTACTCAGGTGTATTTTGAAGGAATATAGGATTTAAGGCTCAAAGGGGGTATGGACAAGGGCAGGTGCTTAAGGTTGGTCTATTTAGGCTCAAACTGTCCAAGAGAAGGCCTTGATCCTTTCCTAAGTCTCATGAGTGCTGTCAGTTATTTCAACTTGGAGTTTCCTAACTTCTAGTGAGGACAGTGACTCAGCCAGTCCTTAGAGCTAGAAGAAATTGCCTTAGTCACTCCTCAAGGAAAAAATTTTGTATAGTAGGCCCAAATCTCACTGGTTATGGTCTTCTTTTGAATTCTTAAGTATGTCCTTACCTTTTTCTCTCTCTAGTGATTCACTAAGTGTTGATACAAGTGAGTGTCCTTGGTGATCTCATCATGGAGATGTGAAATTTTAAAAGTTTATACTGTCTAAAGTCTGGAAAAAATTTTAAATTTCATTATTTTTCTAATTCTCCAGGGAACATGGTTCCATTTCCATATTACTCATATGATTATGCTGCACTTAGGTTAATTATTCCATTGCCAGGATCTGCTTGCCACACCCCCAAACCTATGAGGAGCAGTGTCCTCACTGGTTCAAAGGTAGTTGTGCAGTTGATTTATGAAGGGCAAAATAAAAGGAAATAACATGGAGCAAAACAAACAGAAGACAAAGAGAAATAGCAATGACAAAAGAAGAAAATCTATTATATAAGAGAGAAATGTACAAAATGAAGAACAAAAGGAGAAAAAGAAAATGCAGAAACAGCAAAAATCCTAGGTACAAGCTAAGCGGAGCTTGAATCAAAACCGGTCCCAACCCATCTTCTTGGCATGCTCTTGAAGGAGAGCCTCTTCCTCTTTCTTCTTTCGTGCCCGCTCTTCCTTCTGTTGGGCATCAGTTTTGGGCAAGGTTGGTGCCCGGACCCTCATCTTTCAGGTCTTTTGTTCAAGGGGGATCACTGAAGATTTGTCTTTGGTTTGCTCAGGTGATTTGAGAGGACTTTTCCCTTTGGGGCTCTTCCCTTTTGGGCCTTGCCCTTGCTGAGTCTGAGGGGTAATAGGAGGAGATTTTTCTTTTGCTTGTGTAGGAGGGACAACCGGACTCTTGGCTTTATCTTTCTGGTGCAGTGGTGGTGCCTCCTCAGACTGGGTAGATTGTTCTTTTCCAATTTTGATAAAGGTAGATGTGTGAGTTGTCCTCTTAGCTATAACTTTCCTTCTCTAAGGATAAGTTTTCTCAGCAAGGTCAGAAGAAGGAGGAGCAACAGGAGATTTAGCACTTGGATGCACAGGTGGGGCAGAGTCAGAATCAGAATTAAAGGGAAAGAGAGCAGTGGGGTCCAGTCCAAGGGCTGTAGTAGCCTGTCTGCGTTCTTCTTTAGAAAGCAATCGACCATGGGGGTCATCCTGAGCAGAAGCTCTGGTGGCCTTTGGTGGTGGGGATGGAGGTGCAGGCTTTTTTCCTTTTTGGGCAGCAGTGGCTCTTTTGGAGGGAGTGAGTTTCTTGGAAGGAGTCCTCTTTCTCTTGGGTGCAGGGGATTTGGCGGGAGGCCTTTGGAGCGGAGGTGGTGGAGGTTCTTGAGTAGGAGGTGGAGGAGGGGGTGGAGGAGGAGGTGGAGATGTAGGAGCAGGGGGTGTGGAAGAAGATGGTCCGAGGTGTGTGAAAGGTGGGGACTCAGGGGGTGCTGTAGCAAGAGGGGTGGCTTCAATTGGTTGGCCTGTCAGAGATGCAATCTATTTTTGCAAAATTTCAATCTATTTTTCAGCGTAAAGGAGTTTGGCATCAGAAAGCCCCTTAGTGAGCCTGTGGATCTCCTCAGCATTATTCAGCAGCTTTTCAAACATCCGAGCTCTCTTGTGCTCCAGTTCCGCATTGGCTTTCTCCATCTCCGCTTGCAGTTTATAGTAAGTTGCATCAGCCTTTGTCGAAGTGAGGGTCTCCATAATTGACTCCCACCCCTTTGAAACATCTCACAGCTTCTGCCTGTGAGCAAGCTTCAAGTCACTCATCTTCTGCAGCAAAGGGTACTCAATGGATTGTCTGAGTTGGGTCATTCCCCTGAGAACATCCCTCTTGATGTAGGCATTGTCCCTCATGGCATGGAGGAGGGTGAAGTAAGGAGGGGTGTAGTAGGAATGTCTGGGTAAGATTGGAAGAAATGGAGTGGAAGAAGTAGAAGGTGATTGGTCCTGTGGGGGAAAAGTGAAGGCCGATGATGAAGTCTAGTTGAGGGGAGGGTAGAAGGTTACAGGTCGGGTTTGTAGCCGAGTGGTTAGTGAAGGGGGGGGGGGGGAGGAAAAGAGGTGGGAGGGAAGGCAAGGGTGGAAAAGTAAATGAAGGGGGGCCACTGAAGGTGGGTGGTTCTGGGTAAGGGTAAAATGGAATAGTGAAGGGTCTGAATGGTAAAGGTGGGGTTAAGAATGTGTGGGGGTTAATGGGAAAGGTGGATGGGAAGAGAATGGGGTCTGTTTGGGTTGATTGATTGGTAAATTGTGGTGTGGGAAAAATGAGAGGGGGGAGGATAGGGAGAGGGAGAAAGGAGTGGTGGGGTATGGTGTCAATGGGGGGAAAGTCTGGGTGCACTGTGGATTCAGAGGTGGAAGGGGACTGGATTTGTGGTGTAGGAGGTTTTTGTGCAGAGATGGGTTGTTTTGTCAATGTTTGAAGGGTGGATTTGATGGTGGTGATATCAGTCTGCATTTGGTCTTGGGTATGTGTTGTGGTTGATAGTTTGGTTTGAATGCCATGGATTAGGGCAAGGATATGGGTAAGTGTGTCTGAGTGTGGTTGGGGTGGAGTAGAGAAGAAGAGGGAACGGGTTGGAAGGGGGAGGAGGGGGGAGGATGGAAGGTGGAAGGAGGAGGAGAGGGAGGTTCTGGTGAGTGATGTGGGGAAGGAAGAGGGGAATCTGGGAGAGGGATATCATGGGTTGGCAGGGTGTCAAGCAATGTAGTCATGAAGGCCAGATAACCAGAAGGAGTGGCTAGGTTAAGGACAAGGTCTGTGAGTGGAGGTAAGGTAGGGATGGTTGGGATGGTGGTGGGTCAATGTGTGGGGTTTATGTGGGAATGATAGGGTGGTTGGTGTAGGTAAGGATATGGCGGTGGTTGGTGTAGGTAAGGTGGGTGGTTGGTGGTAAGGATATGGCACGGGTGGGGTGAGAGGTTTTCTTTTAATATAGGTGATTAGGGGAGGGCTGTCAGGGTTCAGTTCGGAGGATGGGGGAATTGGGGGTGTGTACTGAGGTAATGTAGGTGAAGGTAAAGGGCTGTCATGGGGGTCAACACTTTCCTCCCAGGAATGAATCACAGGGAAATCTGGAGTGGGTATGGAAAATGGAGATAAAAGAGGAAAAGGGAAAGATGGAATAGGCAAAGAAACTGATGGATGGGCAGGTGTGGTGGATGGAGGTGTTGCTGTAGAGTCAGTAGTGACAGTAGCTTGCACCACCTTCTTGGGAGCAGGAGCTTTAGCCACCTTTTTCGGAGCAGGGGTGGCCTTTGCAACAGCAGTCCCCTCTCCTTTCTCAGAAGCACTCTGAGCCCTCTTTTTCTTATTGGGATCCATCAGACTCCTGCTGATCCCCCATTGTCTCTTTGCCAAAGTAGTAGGGGGGAGGTCAATAGTTAACTCGCCCACTGGTATCTTGTATCCTCCCCTTAAGAGTAGTCTTGTGATTAGCTTTGCATAGGGGAGAGTGTGGAGCTTCTTTTTGTGCCCTAGCTTCTCCATAATATCCTTCATTGCTTCAAAAATCAACCTTGCAGCATGAAAATCGTGGCCCAGAGAAAGGAATAAACAGCATCAGCAATTGGGGTCCTCCTCTCCTGCTGATGGCCGGCACAATAAATGTTCTTTCGCAAAACTTGATCGATGAACAGAAGTTTAGGGTCCAGGTCTCTTCTCCTGATGGAATCCCCAGTGGCCTTCAATCCTCTGGTTAGGGCTTGTGCAATTGTATCAATGGGGGCACACACAGGGGGGCCATATCCACAGTTGGGGTCAAAGATAGCAGGGATACCCATCACTTCAACAATCAACTCAGGGCTGAGTAGCATTTTAAAATTGTCAACTAACACAAGGAGGCCTGGCTGCCCACGGTGGTCTGGTCTAGCCCTAATGTGCTGGTAAAAGAGTTGCACTAGTCTAGGGTAGGCTAGTGCAGGGATAGCTTGCAGCAGGGGGGTCAAACAAGCTTTGCGCAGGAACTCAATGGCAGGGGCAGACAGAAGTTCCGTCTCAAAGAAAGATTGGTCAAAAATAGCTTTAGGCTCCAAGGGAAGGGGAGTTAGGAGCTCAGAGGGTGTAGAGTAATCAGGTGTTAGTTCGACCCCTTTCTGAACCACTTCTTTCCCTTTTTGCGATGTCGTTGAGGACTTGGCCTTCTTGGGAGTGGGCTCCACGGGAGCCTTATCCCTTGCTCTTTTCACAGGTGCGCTCTTAGGGGCCATGGAACTTCTCCTCTGTGAATGTGTAGTGTGAAAAATGAAGAGCAAAGGTTGAGAGCTGAGTCTTACCCTAAAACTTAGGGTTCTGTTCAATAGGATGCACAAAAGACCACGAGAGCTCTAATCAGAGGGCAACTGGTGGAGGAGGCTTTAGGAACAAATCCCCAGAATTTGAAGGTGAATGATGGACTATAGAAAAGATGCTGGAGGAAAGAGATTAATGGGAGTCAGAGCTAGGGTTTCGCTAGCTGGAGAAGAAAGAGAAAACAAAAGGGAAAGCAGCGCGGGATTGGATTATATAAATCACGGGGCTCGGCGCGCTTTGAAAATATCAGCTCGCTGGATAGAAATGAGTGGGTCGCGAGATTGGACTTTCATTTGGATTGCGCAAGAGTCTACACAATTGTATTGAATCTCGCGACAGCTTAGCAGGCTAACATCTTATGAACTACGCGAGAAGAAACCACGCCTATTTTTCAGAACCTTATGACTAAAACAAAGGACAAGGATCACACACCCATTGGTCTATCATTTTCCTTTGTTTTGTGGGTGGATTCTCTCACATTCTCTGTTCCAGAGACACCCATGGTCATTCTAAAAGGGATTTCGTCAGGCATTCCCAACATTTAAGCATGTAAGTACTCCAAAAGCATTAATCACAATCATCATTTTCAAATAGCATTCTCATTATCAAAACAGTACAATCATCATTTGTTCAATCACAATCAACAATTCAAAGGGAATAAGAACCAAAGCAAGCAGAAGAATTTTCAGGTCATATACATTCAGACTCCGTCAAGATCACTAGAAATTCCTATAAATAGAAAAAAAAAATGAACCATACTAAAATACATAACATACACAATGCACAATTCTGTGAATCAAGTCAATGAAAGAGCCCCTTGCCCTTCAAGGTTTGAGGATCCTTCACCAATAAAAAATTGGCCCTTGGGATTAACCACTGGTTGACTGGGCAACCTCCCCTCCTCTCTTTTAGCTAAGGCATTCGCTAGCTGGCCAATCTGCTCTTCCATCTTCTTTATGCTCTGACCATGAGAACTCACAGTCTGAGCCACGGACCCCAGGTTTTGCAGTGAGGTCAAGACCTGGTCCTCGAAAGAAGTATTTCTGGGTTGAGATGGGGGTAAGACCAATTGATTTTGTTGCTGATGGGGCTACTGCTGGTGTTGGAAATTAGACCTAGGGGCATATCCTTGGTTGAACTGCTGCTGTGGCCTTTGAGGTAAAGCCAACATTTGTTGTGGCTGCATATAATTGTCTTGCCTCCACCTCAGATTTGGGTGGTCTCTCTATTGGTAACCAGCATTTTGGTGCTGGTATCCATATGGCTGTCTGTTGTAGCCACCAGATTGTTGCTGGCCAAAAGATTATGCAGCAGCAACATGTTCCAATACCAATTCAGGATATTGCCCTGCAAATGGACATTCCTCTACTGTATGCTGTGGGGACTGGCATATCAGACATGCCTCCACCACTTGAGCAGCCCTTCTGGGTTGCATCACAGTCAGTAATTTGTTAAACTTCAAAGAGAGGCTTGCCATCTACAGCTGCAGATTGTTGTTCCCAAACACCTCATAAACTTTTCCTCTTGACAATGCAGCAGGCTCCACTTTTGATACAGACTCATGACTAGTTCTTGCCACGGATAGCTTTTGAAAAGTATTTTGACTGATTACTTCAAATAATTCCCATGCCTCATCAGCAGTCTTGTGCATGTAGGTTCCTCCACAAGAAGCATCAGCCATATCTCTATTTTTCTCATCAATCCCATTGTAGAAGCTTTGTACAAGCTGCCAGTCTGGGATCTTGTGGTGGGGGCATTGTTTAAGCATTTCCTTAAACCTATCCCAGGCTTGATTAAAATTCTCAGTTGGGGATTGGGCAAAAGCAAGAATTTCCTTCCTCAACTGGCTCGTTTTGGTCTCAGGGAAGAACTTTGTCAGGAACTTGGTCTGTGGGTCTTTCCAAGATGCAATGCTATTGTTGGGAAGAGTAGCCAACAAGGTACTAGCCCTATCCTTCAGAGAGAAGGGAAAGAACCTGAGCCTAGTAGCCTCAGGTCCCAGACCAGCGATATTGAATGTGGTGCACAAGGACAAAAATTGGTCAATATGCTTGTAAGGGTCCTCCTTGCTAAGCCCATGGAAAGAGGGCAACATATGGATGATTAAAGTTTTAATTTCATAATTACCCTGAACATCAGGGAATTGAATGCTAAATGGAGAGTTATAGTCATCCGGAGCATTCAACTCCTTGAGAGTTCTGGGTTGTTCTTCACCCATGAGTATTGTCTCAGATTCAATTGGGGGCTCTACTGTGGTGTGTCTGTTTCTTCTAAGTCTTCTACCCCTTTCTAGCTCAGGGTTAAAAGGCTCTAAAGTAGGACTAAGAGATCTCCTACCTAGCATACAAACACACCACCAGCAGGGACAACTCCTTGCAGGCACATTGCACTTGACTCAAAGAATTTATCTAACAAATTTACAGCTATTTTAAGAAAACATAAAATTACAACTATCCTAAATACTGCTATGGAAATTGTAAGAGAAATAGATAGAGTTTCAAAAGTTAGAGAATTTGCAAACAGAGGTAGCTAATCTCCAAATGCAGTCCATTGTCCTCCTCTGCTGCTGTCTAGATCTGCAAGAAAGATTCAAAATTACATCAGCAGTATCAATTATTCAGAGCTACAAAGAATACTAAAAATACAAAAACAAAGGGTCTACTAATAGATCATCGGTCCCCGGCAACGGCTCCAAAAACTTGTTGCGAATTTTTTAGACATGCTTACTTTATTTGTTGGTGGTAAAAGCAATTTAAAATCAAAGTAAAATAGGAGATGGAATCAGCACAACTGAGAAATCTTAGACCTGCAAGATATAGGGTCCATTGTGGCAAGTTTTGATAAGTAAGAGTTTGTCCCACAGGGAAAGGTGATCTACAGCTCCAAGGGAGCCATCTCTAGTAGTCCCTCCAAATCTGACTACAGATCTGGCAGTCCTAAAAGGAGGGGAGTTTAGGGTCACTTATTCTAAGTATCCTAAGGTAGCCAAATGAATTAATTACAGAAAAGGGCTTAGAAGATGGATGGAGTGAGGGAAAATAAATAAAAAAGAGTGAGAAGTATGCTATTGGGTTCAGATCTGCTAGAATTTATGACTCAGATCCAGATCTGCTGGTATAGAAATCCTGTCCAATGGCTACATTATCACCAAAGAGGAGAGAGAATTCAACTCATCCTTATGCCATGATCCAATCCCTTAAGGTTATAACCTGTCCACTTAAATGGTCACAGACTATCCCGTAGGGGAACCACAATCCAGAGATGGGTCAAAATAAGTTGATCATTATAGGCACTACTTCATCCAGGCTACAAGCTTAGGAATCCCTAGGGAACCTCAACCTCTAAAGCTCTATGTGTGGGGCTAAGGCTATAAAGGACCATGATAGCCCAAACACATAGAACCAGTAAGAGATTGAGTACCAGCATCGATCTAGCTGTCCATTGCTTGAGTGGGACTACAATGGTCCAGTCACGAGCCTACAATCTCCATACACATATCAGATTTGCCATCTGACGGCGGATCTGCCTCTGTACAATCTTCTACCAGACTACAAGCTCAGGCTTGGAGAAGAAGGATTCATTTTGGATCGGCAAATTGGATTCATCCTAAGGCTATAACCTGTCCACTTAAATGGTCACAGACTATCCCAGAGGCTATCCTCCTCACGGAGCCCAAAACAAAACAAGAATATTGCTGCTACCACCATAGTCACAAGGCTACTAGCTCAGGCTTCCATGGGGATTTCAGATCTAGTGGGTCCTGTGGTGGGGCTAAGGCTGTAAAGGACCATGATAGCCCAGACACATAGGTCACTTGGATCTGAATGGGACCTTTGAATCAGTCCTCCATTGCTTTAAATCACAGCCAAAGTAATGGCGGATCACAAGGCAGCAACCTTGCACAGAACAACTCACAAATAAATGAATCCCTTAAAAATACAACACCCAATCACAAATTCCAATGATCTAAACTTAATAAGCATATAAAGGCATGACCAGCAAATGCTGGGCCATGGAGAGAAGAAAAAGAAGAAGAAACACTACTTACAGCTACAGAAAAACATGACTATAATGCTAAAAACAAAATAGAGTAGAAACTGAACTCTTCCGGCCTCTTTCCCTCCCAAACCTAAACCAGGCTTAGGTTTATATAATAGTGGGTGTGGCGGCGCATTAGGGTTAGGAAATCCTAAATTTAGCGATGCCACATGGCATATTAATGATCCTTGGATGCCTCGGGGCACGTGCACAAAGATTTGAGTGTGGGAGTGCATGCCCTAATCCTTGGAAATTCTTAAAAAGTCCTCTACAAAATAATGAAAGTTGGAGTTTAGAGCTTCGCCAAGTTGCAGTCGATTCCTAGACTTGTCACGCGGTAGCTCTGTTCTTCACGTGGTTGAGTTTAACATTAGAACTTCAAATGTCGCAGGGTTATAGCTTCTTAATGCTTTGAGCAGTCGCGAGATAGATAGTTAAGCTCTCGCTGGATTGGGCTTCGTGCGATTGGATTATTACTTGTGAATAGTGCAAGAACTGTGCGAGCATTCCATTTCACTTCGCGAGGCTAACTCTGGCTTCGCAAGGCTGCTTTCTTCCTGAATCGTGCGACAACTTCTTTTCTTGATAGATCTTCGCGAGGATCCTCGCGATAGCTATGAGGCATTTCGATTTGCATGTGTTCTCTTGACATTTGCATCCCACTTGTGCAAGCAAGGCAAGATTAAAGCTCTCTCTCCTCACTGCTAGCGAACTCGCGAGGTCTTCTTAAAAGCGCATGAGACTAACGCGACCTTTAACTTCTGAACTTTGAGAGCAGTAGCGAGGTTGTGCTTCAGCTCTTCTATTACTCAGCTACTCAATCAAGCGCGAGCACTTGTTGTGGTCTGAATCCTTTGAAGCTTTGTGGAAGCTGCGCGAGGCTGGATTCAGTGTTTATCCTTCTGAGGGATTTCTGGTGCCAATATGGGCTCCTTAACATGATTTCTGGCCTTATTACACTGCTGTTTATTATCTACAGAAAACACTTAACAAACCTTTATTAGATGGCTAAGGGTCTAATCAAAGGCTAAGTTAAGGGGTGAACAGTGGCACTTTTCAGGTCTTAACAGTGAGTTCGTTGGGTGTGCATGTATGTGGGGAATTGGGAGAAGGATGGAGGGTTGGAAAATGTGACCCTTGGGTTTGAGCCTAAATGGGCTTGGGGTTGGGTATTGGGCCTTTGAGGCCCACTCGGATAGCCCCATGGTTGATGGGAGGGGCCTTGGATGGTATGGATTATGGGTGGTTGATTGGTGTCTTGGGTGAATGGGGTGTGGAGATTTTGTTGTGGATTTGGAGGTGTTTGTGGTGGATTAGGAAGGCTTTGGGATGCCTTCCAGGCAGTGTATGCCCTCACCATGTCATCCATCATGGCCATGGGATTGGTTATAGGGGTAAATGTGGATGGCTCTTCCAATGAGGGGGGTGTATGGGGAAACTTGGGCATGACTTGGGTGGATGGGCAACAATGTGGAGTATTTGGGGTTGATGTGGAAGCAAAATGGGGAAATTTTGAATGGAGGTATGTGAAAAATTGGGTGTATTTGAAGTGGAGGTATATGGAAAATTGGGCATGACTTGGGTGGATGTAGGGGAAATATGGGGTATATGTTGGGTTGATGTGGACGGAGAATGGGGTGTATTTGGAGAGGATGTGGGGGAGAAATGGGGGCTCCAAATAGACCCATAACATTGAATTGGGATTGGGTGGAGGGGCCAGAGATGGGTATCTCCTCTATGTGGGGATGTGGTGGGGAATGAGGTGGGGATGAGTCTGAATTGGCATAAGCCGGATTGACCGCCCAAGACAAGGTTTGGTGGTGAGTCTGGTACATATTTCTCGGGTATGGCCCAAAAATTTTCTTTTTTCTCCCTCTCCCCCCAAGAGATGATGGCGGATTTGGAGATGTCGTTGCTAGGGCACCACAAGCTTTCCTTGGTTCTTTTTGGATTTTTTGGATGATTTTTTTTTTTTATTTTTTTTTGTGATTTTCTTGATTTTGATGATGATTTTTTCACACTTTTTTCCTCAAATGGTGTTTTCCTTTCTTTCTTTTCAAAACTTTTTAGGGCCCTTGAACTCCCTTCTTGGATGGTTTTAAGGTTCCCAAGGATTCCTATGGTGGGACCTAGATGCCCGTTTTAAGAGTCAAAGAGAAGATCTCTTGATCTTTTTAAGACATGAATTTCCATGCGGCACACCGATCCCTCGGAAGAGTCAATAAGAGGGTGACCCCTCTTGAATGGCGAGGGCATTTTACTTAGGATGTAGGAATTATTGGGACTCTAAAACCAACCTAAGAGGGTTTTCAGGGAATCGTGGTGAAGACCCCAAAATTCTGAAAATCTATATATCAGGCTATGCGTACATAATATGTACGGATGAGAAATTATGTACACATGAGCAAATTTCTGGTCTTTTTAACTATGCATACATAGTATGTACGCATGAACAAATTTTTGGTTTTTTAACTATGTGTACATAGTATGTACGCATGAACAAATTTTTGGATTTTTTACCTACGCGTACATAGTATGTACGCACAAATTGATATACACAGATTTCCCAAACTGCAGATCCGAGTTAGGCGTTAATTGGGTATTTTGGAAGCAATGCCTCTAGGGACTATTCTTCTTTATTTATCGGGTTTCTCCTCACCGTGCCTAAAGGATACAAGGCCAATTCAATGCAACTAAAGTGTTCCCCAAGGTGCTAGGTTTTGTAACAAGCTCGATTACCCACCCGATATACCTCCGACACTCACGCCTTCTCAGATACTGGATGGGGTAGTTCTTTTCGAGATCATCACTACTAGGGTTGCCACTCTACTTGAAACCAAGACAAGTGTATCGTAACCTATTTTTCTCACCCCTTTGTAAAATCTACTCACGCAAAGCAAAATTAAGTCTCTTCTTGGTTCAAGTTTAAATTCAGATTTTAGGGGAGTTTGCTTAACTCCAAATGTAGGGCTTTCACTGCTGTTCTCAATCCGAGCTGTGAGAGTCTCGTGTCGCCACTACGGGCTATCATCCACTATTGGAATATGACACGGAGTAAGAAAATGACGTGGCCAGTCAAGCGACTAGGTGGGAAATGTAAATTGCATCAAGTAAGCCCGCCAAATGGCTAAGGTGGAAAATGATAAGAAATTTAAGCTAAGTTATCAAGTAACCCACCAAACGACTAAGGTGATAAATGAGGAGAAATTGATGCTAAGTTATCAAGTAACCTGGCAAACGGCTAAGGTGATAAACGAAGGAATCGTAGGGGTAAGAAAAATGTGGAATCATAGGGATAAGTAAAAATAACATAATTGTAGGGGTAAGTAAGCAAAATGAGCGAAAAGTTAGCAAAAAGGATAAATGCATGCAAAGGGGGCCAATATTCAAGGAGAAGTTCTAAAAATTATTCCCAACGGAAGTGCCATCTGTGCAACCGTGGGCTCTCGCAAGTTCGTCGTGACGATGTGCTCTCTTAAAAAAGATGGAGTCGCCACTCAGAGCTTTTGGTGTTCTGGGATACCCAAAATCAATATTATAAGCACCAAAGTGTAAAATATGACTTTGATTCATCGGTCAATGCCAAAGCCTCTTGGGTAAGGACTTCGATTATCAATCAAGAAGGTGTTAAACACCCGATCAACCCGCTCATAAGCGGTCTCTACTATGACCAAGTCTATGTTTAGATATATATATATATATATATATATATATATATATAAAGAGAGATAATTGATCGACACTTCCTCTTGCCTGAAGGCACTTCGATCCTATTGAGCCCTTCGCACTCACCAAAATTTTAGCAGCGTAATGACTCAATTCTAGGATAGAGGAAAAGAAAAGAAGGTAGAGGAATAGAGGAGAAAGCCGAAACTCTCGGGTCCTTGTAGCACCGTTGTGAATCTTCATATGAGAGCGACACCGGTGAGCTTCTGAAAGCAAATGGGTTAGAAGAAGGGTTCTAACTTGTTATAACTAAGGGGATGTGAGCTTGGAAGTGATGATGAAGGTGGTGGTATGAGATGAGTTAGAACTTTTGAAGTTTGGAAAAGTTCAAATCTAGGCAAATGAGGAGGTAATTGACTAGAGTTTTCTCTCTTAGAAATTTCAAAAGATCCCTTAAACAAGGGGGGTGGCTCTTTATTTATAGAGTTGAGGGTAATTAATGAGGGTTTAGGATGCTAATTGGGTTAGGAATTAGGTAATCTAGAATCTAAGATTTTTGAGGGCTTGGAGAGAAGGGAATTGGGTTTCAATGGTAGATGATAGGGTGATGGGTTGGATGGAAGAAGAGTGGAACTGATAGTTGGGAGGGCTATAATAGTGCTAAAGAAATACACCTCAATCTCTGGGATGGTCCACAAGTCAAACTTCAAAATAAAAATCTACCAATTTTCATGAAAATCAAGGTTTTAAGCTATGCGTACATAATATGTACGGAAAGCTTAGGAGCGATGTTTTTCATAAAAACTAAGAAGTTTGGAGCCCGAGCTAGGGTAGTTCTGAAGCAAAAGCCAAAACTGGCTATGCGTACATAGTATGTATGCATTGTCCCAAAATAGTCTATCAGTAAATAGTATGTACACATAAGCCATATTTGGTAGAAAGGCCATAGATTGCCTATGGGGGTTTGGGAAAGGCCTAGTATGGGTTCGGATTGGCTTCTAAGTTCTCGGGGAGGATTTTAAGGGTTCGGATTGATTCTTAAGGGTTTGGGATGGTTCTTAAGGGTTCAAGATGATTCTTAAGGGTTGGGAATGCTTTCGAAATCTCGAGAGTACACCACTCTCAAAGTATGTGTCAATCGTGCCTTGGGCCAAATTTGGGTGTCTACAGAGAGGGAGGAATCACTATAGTAACTTTACCCCGGTTCTTCTCACTTCTCCTCAGTGCATGGATGCGTACGGGGCATATCAGGACCAGAGTCATGAGACGCAGTTGGTGGTGGAGGCAAAAGTAGAGGTTGGGGCTATTCCTGAGGTTGGGGTTGAGCTGAGGCTATCTCAAAGGTTGGGGTTGGGGCTGAGGTTGTTCTGAAGGTTGGAGTTGGGACTGAGGTTGTCCCGGAGGTTAGGTTTGGGGCGGAGGTTGGGGTTTGGAGGGAGTAGGAGGTTGGACCTGAGGTTGGGGATTCGATTGGGGTTTGCTCTTCCTAGGAGGTTGGGCTAGTGGTTGGGGCATCGGTTGAGGTTTACTTTGGGTAGGAGGATGGGCCTGAGGTTAGATCAAAGTTGGTGGTGGTTGATGCACACTGGCAGAGGAGGAGGTGGGGATTGATGAATGTTTTAAGATAGACTTTTCTGTTGGGGGAAAACTGTCGAATGTTCACCAGCGAGCCCTAGCATGCTTCTTATCATAGTGTTGTCCTGTAATATGAGAAAAGAGACATATTAATCCATAACAAAATAAAAAATGGCAAAGTGTCGACGCCTCATAAAAGAGGCACCACCACTTTCATTTAGAAGTGATAGTGCTTCATAATCGAAGCGGTAATGCTTTCTTTTGGAAGCGGTAGCACTTCATCCTCGAAGCGGTATAGCTTTCATTTGGAAGAGTTGACGCTTCGAAATCAAAGTGACGATGCTTCTATGACGAAGTGTTAGTGCTCTTATAGTCTAGCGCATTAAACAAATAGCATACCTCAATGATTTTGGTCAAGGCAGCCTTCAAAGATGCTTGGTCTGTCAGGATCAGGTTGTTCTACCACCTTAGATAGTCATGTTCCTTCAAAATATGGGTGTTCTATTACTTTAGTTTATGATTTTCCTGTTCCATCTTGAGAACCTGTAGTCTGGGGTTGTCAAAGCTCGTGCTCTGCTCTCTAACTGACCTCTCACAGTCTACAATTCTTGCATCGACAGACTGCATCCATTTTTTTAACAATCTGCGTCCCTAGCGCGTGGTTAACGGAAACTAGGGCGGTTTTCATTGACTTATGGGTTGTGGGAGCCTCTTCTTCCTCATCTTCATCTTCTTCATCCTCCTCTTATTCTTCTTCTTCCTCTTCCTCTTCTTCGAGGTCAATAATGTCAATGTCTGACCTCTTCTTCCGCACGATAATGGGAGGAACTGTAGGTCCTTCACTCGCTTCTTCTGCATATCTCTAACATGTTCACCGAAATTCTTCTATCACAGGCTGGCTCTCCTTATAGAGTGTGCACTCGAGTTCGCACAAGGCCTACAAGAAGATAGATTTTCCATATTATTAACGAATGATAAAGAATTAAGAAAATCAAAATCGCTTCATTAGGAATGTGACATGGCCTCCTTGGGAAGGCGAAATAGCCTCGTCTGGAAAGCGACATTGCCTCATTTTGAAAGCGATATCACCTCGTTTGAAAGTCATATCGCCTCATTTGGAAAGCGACATCGCTTCATTCTGAAAGCAATGTCGCTTCGTTAGAGAGGTGACATCGCTGGATTTTGAAAGTCCGCTTCGTTATAGAGATGACATCGCTTCGTTAGAGAGGTGGATCATGCAAATTACCTTATTCTTGAAGTCTTTGATGTAAAACTTTCTCGTACTTTGATTCGGGTCTCATTTCAGTAACCTTGGGAAGCATGGGAGGCCTTTAGGCCTCGCTCGGGCACTCTTCTCGTTGATCTCGTATGCCCAGATTTGAGAAACAACATATTGATAAGATTTTTATGGAATTCATAGAAAATAAAACCCAAAATTAGAGCACAACATTACCTGTAGGGCAATCGTACAACTGTAAATATTATATTTTTGCATAGCCTTTGCCCTCTCTATTATTTCTCGGTTCCACTTTGTTTTATCGACACACTGTAGCAGGTGCTTGTATGCCAAATCACCCAAGAATATTCGTTGAAATTTGAGAGATTATCAATGAGAATGAGGTAGGGGTTGTGGATGTATTTTGTATTTGGGAAGAGGATGGTGGTGAGAATGTACAACAAACAGAGTTTCAGGAAGTCATCGTCAACACCCTCAACTATGTCATTAATGGCATTGAGGATCTGTCCCCTCTTTACACGGTTAATGCCCCTAAAATACTTATTCCTGATCATCTAGTATTCGAGAAGGGGCTTGGGGGAGGGTAACGGTGGGTGCCAGTCATTCAAAGATTAGTTTGTGCAACCGTAGATTTTTGTCAAACCATCGCAATGATGCGCACTCACAAAAAATTTAGAGTCGCCACCCAGAGCTTTTGGTGTCTCGGGAAATCCAAATTAATTTTATAAGCACGGAAGTGCCACAAATATGACTCTGATTTACCGATTCACGCCAAAGGCTCTTACGTAGGGGCTTCAATTATCAATCGGGAAGGTGTTAGGCACCCGATTAACCCACTTAATACGGTCTCTACTTATGGTCAAAACAAAAATAAGGAATAAAAAGGAAAAAGTACTCCCCTTTGCCCTAAGGCACTAATGATCCTCTTTGTACCCCTCCGCTCTTGTCAAAATTTCGATGGCATAACGGCACAAATAATTGGATAAAGGGAAAACTAAGAAAGTAGAGGAATAGAGGAGAGAACCGGAGCTCTCGGCCCTTGTAGCACACTTGTGGACCTTCGCGTAGGTGCACTTCGGTGAGCTTCTAATTGCTTGGATGATGGAATAAGGGTTCTAACTCCTAAGGCTTGCTAGCTAAGGGGTAGAGGAAGAAGGCTAGAGGATAGTTCTCACCTAACCTATGGGATTTTTTATGGAAGAGGGGGTCTAAAGGAAACTTTCAAGTTCTGGAATTTGTATGGAGAATGGTGCACCAAAGGGGAGAATAGCTCTCTTTTAAACTTTTCTCTCTTAGGAATATTTTTCAAGCCCTTTCAAAGGGAGGGGTACCTCTCTATTTATAGGAAAAGGAGAGGTTAGGAGGATGCTTAAAGGCTTAAGTTGGATTAGCAATTAAGTAATCAAGCATCTAAGGTTTCCTAGGATTTTTGAAGCTTAGAAAAGTGTGAAAGTAGCTTTAATGATGGATGATAGGGTAGTGTTTCAAATCACTTGAGGGTTGCAAATAGGATAAGGAAGGGTGCAACAGAATAAGTGAAACACACCTAAGGCATCAAGATGGTCAACAAGTCAAACCCCAAAGATAAAATTCAAGTGACAAACCAAGGGTACTATAGCTAAGCCTAGCGCATGTATTACATGTGCCAAGCTTATCTACAGTAAAATAGTGCTTGGGAAGTTGCAAGCCCACGCCAAGTCATTTCTTCCCAGAAATTGCTTGGCGCATGTATTTCATGTGCCAAATCCGATATGGATTCTCGCGAGGTTCAATGTACATCTCATGAGGCTCATTTGATGCTTATTTTCATGTCCGAACTTTGAATTGCTGTAACTTTTAATGTATAGCTCCGATTGAGGCAATTCTTGGCTCGTTGGAAAGCTGAAGACTTTACTTTTCAATGGTATAAGATTAAATTATAGTAGGAGATCTCAGCTAGTCCTACTGTACCTCTCTCCATCCACTGCCCCAGAGGGTCAGGTATGGGCTCGGAAGGGGTTCTAAAGGTTGGGATTGGTTCCTAAAGGTTTAGGGTAGGTTCTAAGGAATCTGGGGTGATTCCTAAGGGTTTGGGAGGTTCCTAAGTATACAAGACATGCCATCAGAAGCTAGAAAGTGTGCTTCTCTCAAAGTATTGTTTGATCAGGCCTTGGGCCAACTTTGGGTGTCTAAAGATGCCCCTCTTTGATATCCAATCACTAATGATCGAATACCAAAGACAAAAGACATCCGTAGAGGCCCAAGGCATTACTGACGGTTATACTGTATTAAAAAAAAACCTCAAACATTAGTTGAGTAACATGGTGAGTAAACGAAAGCCCTGTATATCAGAAAAAATATCCGTTTCTCAAGGTTATCGGTCCCCAAGCGCTTAGCGATATTACTGGGCATAACCGAGATGGAGCGAGTTGCGAAAGCCCAATATGCTGGGAAAAATGTTTGCTTCTCAAGATGATTGAATATGTTTGATGTTCAAGTTTCATTCTGAATCCAACAGCTCCGTGAGTAAGAGGGTGATTGACCCATACCTAAAGATAGGCGTGAAATAATTACTCGAAGGTCCACAGTTTGCACCCAATCCTATGAGCCATTGACTGCCCCATTTGACTGGTCACAGGTGCCCCTGCATAAAGAAAAGTTTAAGGTCTTTGGGCGAACCTAACGATCCCCAAGTTAATTTAGCACGGTTACCCAAGTAGAGCGAATAGATGTCGCAATGCCTTTTGGGAGTACGTGCCACTTTTCGTTTCTATAGAATTTTTATTTCATGCGAGATTTTATAATTCTTTGGTATTTTATGTTATGATTTTATGTGAACTTTTTTGAACTTTTTGCTATGATTTTACGTGAATTTTTTTGGTTTTTATGTTATGATTTTATGTGAATTTTTTGAACTTTTTGCTATGATTTTATGTGAATTTTTTTGGTTTTTATTTTATGATTTTATGTGAATTTTTTTTGGACTTTTTGCTATGATTTTATGTGAATTTTTTGGACTTTTTGCTATGATTTTTTGTGAATTTTTTTGGTTTTTATGTTATGATTTTTTGTGAATTTTTTTGGACTTTTATGTTATGATTTTATGTGAATTTTTTTAGACCTTTTGCTATGATTTTATGTGAATTTTTTGAAATCTTTGCTATGATTTTATGTGAATTTTTTGGTTTTTATGTTATGATTTTATGTGAATTTTTTTGGACTTTTATGTTATGATTTTATGTATGATTGGCATTCTCTGAGCATACTCATCGATCTCGATCCATTTATTCTAACACAGCTTCCTAGGCAAGTCAAATGAGACTTGACATGTCATTTGGGGGTGTGTGCACCTACAGAACAACAAAACAAAAGAAAAGGGGTCAGGCCAGGTGTGTATAAACCACACCTAGCCAGAACCCAACCCAAAAGTAGCCTGGTGCATGTATTACTTGCGCCAGGCCAAATGGGGGCCAAAATACACTTGGCGCATGTAATACATGTGCCAAGCAAAACCTGGGGATGATTTTAAGCCCCCCGAGCCCGAGCCGAAAGAGGGTTATTTCAAAAAAAACTCTTCTTCCCTCTCTCAAAGAAAAATGAGACCTCTCCCTAGGGGGCCCCTAGATTGCTTTCGAACGTGCTTCATTGCCGGTGTTCGCTTGTGCCGAGTAAACCCCCACACCACGCCGGATCAAGGACCCACCTTTATTGAAGATAACCATTTTAAACCCATTTTTACGTGATTTTTCTTAAATTTTCTTGTAATGTGGTTATGATCTTTGCATTCCTAGATGATAAATGGGTTATTTCTCTTGTAAGCATGATTATTGATGATGGGTTTGATGTTTATTCCATGAATGATGCCCTATTTTTGCTTTTTTATTGGTTTAATTAGGACATATATCCCTATATTTTTTCTCTTTCTCTTTTTTTTTTTTTTTGCACATAAAGAAAGGATTTTTTTTGTATATATATTTTTGTTTTTATTTTTATTTTTTTTTGCACATAAAGAAAGGATTTTTTATTTTTAATTTTGTAAAAATGAAGGGAAAATTTTTTTTATTACTATTTTGGTTTTTATTTTTTGAAAAAAGAGAGGGGGTTAGCATACTTACCTTCCCTTAACTTATAGCAAAATGGTTTCTTATCATTTGATCAAACCTTATATGATTGCTTGTATTTGCCCCAGAATGTCGAGCGAAGAAGAATACATGCAGGAGGAAGAACAAAAAGAGGACCAGAAATGGTCTATGGTCCCCAAGGAGAACAATTCTTTGTGGTGGAGCACCCTGTCGGCTCTGGGTAAGAAATGCAGGGTGAGGCCGCCCATGCTAATCTCCTCCACCAGCGGCATATTCATATCTCCAATTTTGGTATCGCCGACAAGGTAAAGGGATAAGTTCAGTTCTTTTTTTCTTGTACGATCTTGTTGTGTTTCATGATCTGATGCCTCTTTTAACTTGGTGCAGGACTTGCCCCAGATCTTGTTTCGAGGAGGTTGGTTGGACTTTCAAGATTTTTATTGCTACCTCCCACCGATTGTGAAGTTTTTGCTTGAACAGGCCGACTTTGGAGAGTTCTTTTCATGCCCCACAATGTGAGCTAACGCGACCTATTCGAGGGCCCTGATTCAGCGTTTTCGTCCGAAGACCATGACCTTTCACATGGCCACAGCCGAGATGGCGCTGACTCCCGTAGATTGGGCCATGATTATGGGGATCCGGATAGGGGGTGTTCTGGTGGCCAACCTTGCAGTGCCTGATCAGGATGAGATCATTCGATTGATAGGGGCTTATCCCCCTTCCACAAGTCTGCATGGTACTGAGGTCAAAATGTCCTAGCTTTCTGATCTTTTTTAGCTGAATGAGTTGGTAGATCGGGGCGAAGTGGACATTGTTATTGAGCCCGAGTGCGCGATTATGTTGGCCTGCATCTCGCTCCTCTTACTATTGGGCAAGACCCTCTTCACAAATGTCAGCGTTAGACGGGTCTCCCTAGCCTTGCTCAGCCTCATGGACAATTGGAATAGCATGCATAGATATGATTGGGGTGGGGTCAGCTATACCTCGTTGATGTCTAGCCTAGTCCGAGTCTCTGTTGGCAACGCAAAGTCTGTCGTCAGCTTTTGGCCTGCTTTAGAGGTAATTCCTAACTCTTTTGCCTTTTAGTTTTTTTGGATAATCATTCTCTGCTTCTGACCCGTCTCTTATTTACTGCTCTTGTCAAGCATGGAGGGTTTTGGCACTTTCAACCTGACCGCCCCCTTCTTTAGTTTGATATATACACTTATCCGCTTCTGAGCAATTAGAATAAGCGCCGCCGCAAGGATATTGGAATGAAACACCTGGAGATGGGCCTGAGGTCCCAATTCGACCTGCTGATATCAGAGCAGGTAAGGCTATTTTTCCTCTTTTTCATTTCTGAGTTTCTCCTTTATTGTGTTGCATGTTTGACTGATTAGACACTCCTTGATTTGGGTAGATCATATATGACCCCTACATTGGTTCTCCTTATTGGGATCAAGCCGTTGTAGGTCCATCTCGCTTCATCGATCGCCACATCATCTTTTTCTATGGGGCCTGGGCCAGGGCCTATTACTTGGGGGAGTGGGTAGTTCATTAGTATCGGGACTATCCTGTCGTGCCCTCGGCTCCTCCTGCAGATGTCATGGCACCCGAGGGTAGTATAGAGGATCTCACTACCGGATTCCTTCAAAATAGGGTCCCTATCGATGCCTTCTTGATGCTCGGAGGTTATCGAATGTGGTATGAGTCTTTGCCTTATCGGTCTCTTCTCCCACACTTCGTTCTTGGCGTAAACTTATTAGCTTTTAGCGGCCCTCGCTTTCAAGTAGTTCTTCCTTCTCTTTTAGATCGGTTCCCCGTAGCTTTGGTTGACTTGTGATCCCGACTAATGAAAACCCTATTTGTTTTCACAGTTTGACTAGGGAGGTGATTCTAATGATGATGATGGGGCGGCGGCGGGTACTGCTGATGCCACGAGAGCTGGTTCCTCAAGTGCCTCTAGTGCTAGCACCTCTAGTAGTTCAACTGTGGAGGCCTAAGGGACCTTTAGGCACCTCAATGATGCTTTCCGTGGGGGTTTATGTAAAGCCGTAGAGGAGCGGGCCCGTATATCTACTGACGCAATCAAGGTCCCTCCTCCTGAATTGGTTCCTGGGGTAAGCAAGTTTTCTCCTTCTGCATGCTTGTTTATTAGAAAAATGCATGTGCTGGTGCCTGTAGTTGAATGTCTCTTTCCTTTCTGTGTAGGACTACGAGTCGGCAGTGAACCAGTCCAAATATTATCGCAACATTGTTGGTCTCAGGGGTGTGCAAGTGGTATCATTCTGACCGTTCTTTGATTATTGCCTTGCCATTTATCTTTCAACTGATTTAATTGGTTACTGACTTGCAACGTGCTCGTGAAAAGGAGTCGTGCTCCCTGCTCAGCCGAATTTCTCAGGCATGGACCCGGGTAGGAGACATTCGGACCTATCAAAGTTCTTCACGTCGGCGAAAGAAATCGAAGAGTGCCAACAAGGATTAGGCTTAGCTCTTGGTTTTGAATTTTAGACATTCTGGGACATATTCCGTTTGGGATTTTGATCAATTTGTAACTGATGATATGGCACTTACCTTCATTAAAATGGTTTGTCAGCTTCTTGGAATGTTAGTGCGCTTTCCTTTTAACGCATGCTTTGCTTCTCTTGTAGTACATCTGATTGCTTACAGAATAGGTTTGATTTTGGTGAAAAGAGGGCCTCCCAGGCCAACTGCTTTGTTCAATGTTTTATTCGCCTTTGATGTGGATTTTTCCTTCACAAATAAATGTTTATATAAGTTAGGTGAATAGAAAAAAAAAAATTTGTTATGTGATCATAGAATGAAGCACAAGTGAGCTGGCTAGGGAGGTCCAGTGAAGACCAAAAGTTCCCCCTCAAAACCCCATATTTGTTGTAGGGGGGGCAGATTGGTTTGGCGCATGTATTACATGCGCCAGGCCAATTCCTGGAAAAAATGCACTGGCGCATGTAATACATGCGCCAGGTGCCTCCTGAGGGCAGTGGGCCCTTTTAAGCCCGAGAATGGCCCTTTTTCCTTCTATTTTCATTTTGACTCGACATTTTGTGTTGCCTTTTTCTCTCCTTGCTTTCACAAGGGTGGGTCCATCATCCTACATCAAATTTTTTTACATCTTTGAAAAATCCTTGTATGTCAATGGACCCACTTTCCAACACTCCCTTACACGGAGGGTCCAGAACCAATTTACTCCCTTCTTTAGGCCTAGGGCCCAGTTTTCTAAAAAGTTGGCTTGAAAGTTTGAATGAGAGTGAGCACATTGATTTAGATCGGCTCGGATTTTCACGCCTCTCGTCCTTCCTTGAGGTTCCTCCAGGGTGGGACCTACTTCATGCGGCGACCTCCTTTTGGGATGTAAATGTCCATGTGTTCTATTTTGGGAAGCAAAAACTATCTCCCACACTTGAAGAGCTCTCTAATATATCAGGCTTGAAGTTCCACAAAGGCCTTGCAAGAGACATGCCGAAGTCAGGCTATGTTAAAGCCGTCCACCTCACTCTAAGCTTGAAGAAATTCAAATATGAGAAAAGTCTCACTGGAGGACCCACCAGGTGTTCGATAAAATTCCTAAGAGAATTTTTCGGTGATGAAAGCCTTAAAAAATTTCCGGTTCAGAATGTTTTCAACATGAAGGCCTTTGCTCTCGGTCTCATCTCTGAAGTCCTTTTCTTTACTAGGGGAGAGAGCTCTTCTCTTGCTCTCTGTGACATTTTGACAGAGTTAGAGGGGGTCAATCTAACCAAGTGGCCTGATGCTTCTTTGGCTGACCGATGAAGAGCTGTTATGGAGACTTCCTAGGTTAGATCAAACCTTCCCAGTGGTTCACTCTAGAGACCATGAGGGCATCACCCTCCTTGGATTGACTGGCAGTACCTTTTACTTCCCATTTCGAGTGTTGTGTCAGTTCGACTGTTCTCAGCAGGTGCCTTGCGGGATGAAACCCCCTTTGTGTGATTTGATCTTTTCTCAGGGGTCTTCTGGGGACATGGATCGGATTGTTGCTCTTTGGGAGATGCATCAATCAACACTTATGTGATTTGGGCGAGTAGATTATTCATCCTCCCCAAAGTAAGAGGTAGCTCTTCTGAGCGACCCTCTGGCGATCATCTGGATTAGGCAGGACAATGTGGGACGGACTTGGCCAAAGAAGGAGTCAGTGCTTCGAGCCTGTATTGAGATGCTGACGGACGAGAAAAGGATCCTGCAAGAGCTCTTAATGAAACAGAAGGTTAGAGCAGAGGTGGCAGAGGCCAGAGCTGGTATAGCTGAGTTCGAGGTCCTTCATCTAGAAGGAGCCTTGAATGATGCTCTCGGGGCTATCGATGCTTCCCAGAAGCGGTATAGGAGTCTTCCTGGCCGCTGAATGACTGAGCGGAATATCCGGAAGGATGTTTTTCGTGTGGATATTCGTGCCTTGAAGCGCGAGTTGCGCCGTTGATTCCCTTCTGCACATATCTTTTTGCACAGATCAAACTTAGAGAAAGGGGCGTAAGAAACCCCTATGCAGAAACACATTTTTTTATATACATATTTTCTTTATGTTTTTATTGTTTTTCTATTTTTGTAAAAAGAAATGGAAGAAAGGAGCTAGCCATCACACAGATTATATTTTTTTGAGATGAGATGTAAGCGAGATACGAGTTTGTGAATGGAAAAGGAAAGTCTATTATCTTAAAAAAAAAGCATTATTTATCCTTTATTTAATTGATAGTTTTTTTTTTTGAGATGTGTAGTGTGGGCATTATAGAAGGGAAATCTACTATCTTTTTCAAACGTGACCTTTCCGGCCATCAATTCAATCATCCCGGAGTGGGGCGTGTACAGTGCTAGCCTAAATATAGGAAAGGGAAAATTATTATTTTTGGACTTTTTTTTTTCTTCTTTTTTTTTATGCCTTAAACATAAAATGGGTCCCAATTTGAGCATAGTCGAGCCCCTTCACATGGTTGGATTTGGATAAGGCTCAGTAATTTTGCCAAGCCAGAACACCTATCTCTTCGAATTGAATCAACCTTTCTCCTTACCCTGGGTCATACGTTTGACGATGCAATCAAGAAGACACACTTGGTCGGGACCCGATTGGAGCTAACATGAGCGGCCCGGTCGGGAGATAGGATGGCATGGGTAGGTGACCAAAGGATTTCTTCTTTTTCTCTTTTGTTCTTTCGTTTTCTTTTCAACTTTCTTACTGACAATGCCCAAGGTTGGTCCATCATGCCCGTTGTCGCCCTCTTTTTACCCGTAGCGCCCTCTCGGATTTTCACTACGTCCATGGTTTGTATTTTTACCCCCGGCGTCCATTCGGGTTTTCACCTGGTCTACACAAACTCGCTCTTTTTACCCATAACATCATTTCGGGTTTTCACTACGTCCATCTTGCTTTAAGCTTGTTTACTTTTATTTTTTATTATTATTATTTTCTTTTTATTTTTCAAAAGCCACGACATGGACGTCGATTCCGTCATAGCCGGCCAGATGGGGTTCTCGTCGTCTCCCAGCTTGGTTTACACTAACTCGACGGATACTTTAACTGCTCGTAGACCTTAAAGAGGGATTTTCCTCAGGATGTATTGTGGCCATGGGTAAGGTTAGGATTTTGAAGGTATTTTGGGTTTAAAGGGGTTTCCTTGACTGGATTCCAGTTGCCATAATACGCTTCTTCCTTGGGGGACCATGACTGTACATGCCCCACTTCTTTCCTATATTTTCTTTTTGCTTTTTTAGATAATCTCCCTCTCTTTTTTTTGGGGGGGTTTTGGCTTTTCTGATTTTTTTGGATTTTGGTAGTGACTCTCTTCTCTTTTTTTTCTCTCTTTTTTTTTTGGTAGGTATATCTACACACATTTTTTCAGAGGGTTTATGAAAGGAAGGCTCATGGCTCAAATTGGGTAGCAAAGGGTGTGAGCGTTCAGTGACACCTTTTGGCTACTTGGCTTTTGAAATGATGGCCTCTTTTATTGGGTCTTTGAGCAATCACGTATCCATTTTATCAATACTTACCTTGCCGAGGGAAACTATTAGTAGAATCGTCGAACGTACCCAGCGTTGATGGGCTCAAGAAAGTGATCTCCGTCCATGGTGGTGAGGCGGATGGCGTATCTCGGGAGCACTTCTCGAATAATGTAAGGTCCTTTCCAGTTAGGCTTGAATTTCTCTCTCGGATCGGCATGGAGGGATGGGAAGATCTTCTTGAGTACCATGCCTCCTACCTTCAGATCTCGACCGTGAACACGTTTGTTGTAAGCGCGTGCGATTCGCCTTTGATAAACTTGGGTATGACACAAGGCCAGGAGCCTTTTCTCATCCAGCAGGTTCAGTTGCTCAAAGTGAGATCTCTCTCTTTCAGCTTCAAATAGGCCTGATTCTATGAGTATACGAAGCGAGAGCACCTCCACTTCTACCGGTAAGACAGCCTAAGTTCCATACACAAGGGAGAATGGCCCATAATGCAAATGGCAACATCTCGCTCCAATCTCGATAGGTGATGACAATTTTTTTGAGGATGTAGACAACCATTTTTTTGAGGATGTAGACAGCCTCTACGGCTCCATTGGTTTGTGGTCGGTAAGGTTACGCGTGATGATACTTGATCTTATACTGCTCGCAGAAGGCTTTGATGCGCTTGTTCGTGAAGTTGGTTCCATTATCTGTGATGATGTCCTTGGGTCTCCAAATCGGCACATAATGTTATTCTTGATGAATTTCTCGATGTGTTGGACCGTGATGTTGGTGTAGGATGTTGCCTCTACCCATTTGGTGAAGTATTCGATGGCGACAAGGATGAACCAATGTTCATTTGAGGCCTTCGGATTAATCATTCTGACGACATCGAGGCCAAGGTGGCGAAGGGCCATGGCGTGGCCATGCTGTGTAGATCAATGGCTGGAGCATGTATCAGATTGGAGTGTTCCTGGCATTTGTAGTACTTCTGAACATGCTTGTAATAGTCAGTTTCCATAGTGGTCCAGAAGTATCCTTGCTGTAAGATCTTCTTAGCTAATATGTGCCCGCTAACGTGGGCATCGCATACTCCCTCGTGGATCTCTTTCATAATGTTGGTTGCCTCTCTCTCGGTAAGGCATCTAAGTAAGATGTTATTATAGGATCGCTTGTAAAGGCACTCGCCACAGATGACGTAGTTTGTTGCCAAACGCCGGATGTTCCTCCTGCCCGTCTTGGACGTATCCTTAGGGAAAGTTCGCATTTCAAGGAAGTTCTTGATATCTGAGAACCAAGGTGGCTCATCATCTATCTTTGTAGGTTGCTCAATCTAGAAGCAGAAGGCTGGCTCGTTCCTCTATTTGATTATGATTGGCTTCATCTCGACACCATAGGGGATCTCTATCATTGATGCCAAAGTCGCTAATGCGTCGGCGAAGCGATTCCTTATTCGTGGGACATATGAGAAGGTGACATCTTTGAACCATGCTATCAGATCTTCAAGGTGCTCATGGTAAAGGATCAGCTTCTTGTCCTTTGTCTTCTAGTCACCGTTCATCTAGCAAATGATCAGCTGTGAGTCACCAAACACTTGGAGGTGAGTTAGATTCGAGTCCAAAGCTGCCTATAGTCCTATTGCACAGGCTTCATAGTTAGTCATGTTATTTAAGTATGGGAAGTTGAGCTTGATGGAGACTGGTACGTGTGATCCTTTTGACGAAATCAGAATAGTGTAGACTCCCTGACCCTCGGCATTTGCTGCCCCATCAAAGTGCATTACCCATGATTTTTCTGCTTTTTCTGTGTCATCCTCTATCAGGAACTAAATATCTTTATCCGAGAATTCGGTCCTCAAAGGCTCATAATCAGGTAAAGGATTCTTGTCAAGATGATCAGCGAGTGCTTACCCCTTGATTGACTTCTGAGTGACATAGGTGATGTCAAACTCGGATAACAGGAGTTGCCAGTGTGCAATCTGCCCAGTGAGAGCTGGCTTTTTAAATAGATACTTCAACGAATCCATGCATGTTAAAAGTAGAACGACCTGGGATAGCAAGTAGTGGTGGCGAAGCCTCTATGTAGCCCATACGAGAGCCAGGCATACTTTCTCCAGATTAGAATAGCACGTCTCGTAGTCAGTAAATTTCTTGTTCAGGTAGTAGATGGCTTGCTCTCTTCTTCCTATCTCATCATGTTGTTCTAGGACACACCCCATTGAAACTTCTATCGTGGAGAGATATATTAAGAGTGGTCTTCCCGACTCGGGGGGTACTAAAACTGGCGGGTTGAGAAGATAGCCCTTGATTTTATCAAAAGCGGCTTGACAATCGTCATTCCATTCAATGGGGGAGTCCTTTCTCAGTAGCTTGAAGATTAGTGTGCAGATAGGAGTGAGTTGTGCAATGAATCGACTGAGATACTGTATCCTACCTAAGAACCCTCTAACCTCTTTTTTGGTAGATGGTGGTGGCATTTCTGTGATAGCTTTCACCTTGATCGGGTCAACCTCGATACCTCTCCTGCTGACGATGAAGCCCAACAATCTCCCTGACATAGCACCGAATGCCCATTTCTGAGGATTCAGATGTAACCTATATTTTCTTAGCCTCTCAAACAGCTTTTAGAGGTTTATCAGATGGTCACTTCACTCTGGTGACTTAGCGATCATGTCGTCGACATATACTTCGATCTCTCGATGCATCATGTCATGAAATAGTACTAGAATGATGTTGGCTAACCGATGTGGGTACTTGGAGACCATGAGAAAGCTCGCATCATATTGCTTAATGACCTCATCTTTCACCTTCAGCATCCACTTGGGTCAGAGTCGTCTCAACTTTTGCTTGACAGGCTTGATATCAGGGTAGAGTGGCAACTCATGCTTGACCAAATCGATGTCCAAACCAGGCATGTCCTCGTATGACCATGCAAAGATGTCTTGATATGACCGAAGGAAATCGATCATGCTTTTTCTTTTCTCCAGAGACAATGATGTTTCAATCCTGGTGATTCTTGGAATCTACTCAGTACCTAGATTGACATCCTTAGTTTCTTCAATAATAGGGGTAGGACCATGCTCAAAGTTGGCAAACCGTTCAAGGAGTTCATTGGGAAGCTCCTCAGTAGGGATCTCCTCATCCAGACTCGTGATTCCTGCCTCTTCTTGTATTTATACAGGAAAGGGGTCGACTTCACGTGGGACGGGATTTTTTATTAAGGCATCTTTTTCTTTGATTTTATTTAGAATTTTAAAAAATAATATTTTTAAGTTTTGTATGTTTTCTATGTTTTTGAGATTTTTGTTTTATTCGGAGACGGGTCCTTGGCAAAGCGAGTCCCTATATATACACGGTATTACCTGCCAAGGACTTGTCTCACTTTTTACAGGTTATTTTTTTTGGAAAGAGGATGCCGAATTTCAGGCCCTCTGTCGCTTCCAGAGTTTGGAGCACAGACACCCAATTTCGTACCTAGCTTGCTACTGTTTTACCTTTTTGGATGGAGGCGGCTGGTTGATGTAGTTCTTCGGAGTCAACCTCCATCATTTTAATCATAGGTTCGTCTAAGAATCTATCCTTAAATGTCAGCAAAGTCCTATGGTGGTTTACCATAAGGGGAGATTGTGCAGGTATGGAACGTCGTTCCTCAAAGAGAGACAATGCAGCTAAATCTATCTCTAGGTTGGGAGAGAAAATTTGGGGATTGGTGGGATGGACAAGTGTTGTGGGTTTGCGCAGAGTTAATTGGGTTACCCTATTCCAATCGATTTTCACAACCCCGACGCTTACAAATGAATCTTTGATGTGAGACCTGGGACAGGGCTTCTCCTCTAAGTTTATCCCCCTAGCTCTTGTAGCTACCATGGCTCGGGCTCTCTCCTTAGCCTCTCGAACTTTTTCTGTGGACTTGTAACCTAGCCCAAATCTGTAACAGCTGCCACATTTTGATCCTGACAATATTGGGTACTGACCCAAGTATGGTCAGGCTTGTGCCAAAAACATGACACAAAGAACTGACTTAGTGGCCAGTATTAGAAACAACGGTGGATCATAGATGTGGTCAGAAAAACAAAAACAAAAAAAAGACTATAGCCCAGCCATTAAAATGACTATACTATGTATAGTAATCTAAAGCTTACATAGTATATTAGTGTCATTGCTTTATACTAAAGCAATTACACTATCTTATATGCCCACATAGTATATATGTTTAACTTGGTGTTAGCATTACACTATAACCCAGCCGTTTTAACTCATCTAATACCACATACTAGCTTTTCATAGCAATATAAGCACTAAGGAATGACACTTATCGTTTAGGGGGCTTGGATTCAAAGAAAGCCATTTTGTCTTATTTGCTGATAACATGTGTGGCATGTGGTTGCTATATAGGGGATGCTTACCCTTTGGAGCTTATAAGCTGCTTTGAGCTTTGTTTGACTACACGATGGTGTGAGTCACCATGCGAAGCATGCACGCAAAGTGCAGCTAAACAAATAGAAAAGGCAAAGGCCTTTTTCTTCTTCCTACCCCTTGAACCTTTAGAATCGTAGCTCACACAGTGGCCTGCAAGTCATTCATGCGATTGCAGAACTGTAGCTCCTCGCATCTCAGATTTTTCTATGCTCTCGGTGAATGCAACGACAATACATTCTCTGCATCGTCGTAACCACGAGTCCTCCAAAAGGTATGCATTCCAAATCAAGTACAACATACAATTCAGTTACACTAAAGGATCTGTTATGCCATGTTTGCACGTTCTACTCGATCGAGCTTTGAACTCGAGAACTTGCATTGTGCATAACGTCAAAGCTGAAATTGTAAGTGCCAGTTTCAGAGGCAAGAATGCCTTTGGTTGCACTTCGAAACGTTAAAAGCCGACATTAAAAATAAACTAGAGTTTTTTGAGTAATTTATACACTCAATTATAAACTAAATATAAGCTACATATATAAGGTAAAAGACCCAGTCAATTGCTTGAGTAAAAGAAGCCAAAGTAGAGCAGAAAACACCCCGGTAAGCGAAGCCTGATAGGCTTGCCACGGCAGCCTTACAGGCTTGCCGCGGCAAAGTATTTAGGCTTGCCGCGGCAACAATATACTCAGACCACTGGTCAGTATTTTGATCATAACGTTTGACTCCGAACTCTGATTAGCACAATTCTTGATGCGTTGGAAAGGGAACAACGAGCCCTACAACTTTCATGATGGAACAAATTTCTAAATATAGCATTTAAGGGGTCACAATGGGTAACAAGTCACAAAAATATGCTCAACTGCAAAGCTTGCCGCGGCAACCCTGCATCTGATGCACTTGGTGGCACCTCTATTAGGGGTTTGTGTTGGGATGACTTGCTGAGTTTGACCATGAGAATTGGGATAATAACTGGTCCATATTTGGGGTCTATGTTGACCCAATGAACCATTAAAACTACTAAAACAATGATCATAAATCTTAGGTATTTGGTACACATGACGAGTTTTCTTAAAGACATGCATGCACAGGTAACCAGTTACACGTAAGCCTGGTATAAGGTAGGAAATGTACTTTGCTAACTTGTGTTTTAATTGCTCATTCACATCTAGATAGCATATAAATTTGTTTTGTTCAATAAAGCTATAAGTATAAAATAGTTGCTTATAATGAGATAGATTCGATGTATGCTATTGTAGGGACTTTTCTAAACTAAATGATATTGAGTTTTATATTCTCATCTAGTTAAGTAAACTCTTAGTAGAATCATGTGTATAGGAAATATGATATTTGATTAAATTTTGTTTTATGAGAATGATAGATATTAGTAAACGAATGAATGTTTTGCATGATGGATATCAGTAACCTATTAATAGTTACCAGCTGCAATGTGATATTTAATTTGGTATGGATAAGATATGCTCGAATTAAGTTTAAGAAATAGGGATGAAAAGCGTGGTATATAAAGATGATTAGTAGTACCATACTAATGTTGTTTTGATGAATTCAGCCTTAAGTATTCAACTTTGTTAAATTCAGTTTGGATAAACTATTAGTTAAGAATAAGAAGCTCAGTTTTGAATTAGTATGAACATGATAGTGCAGCTTTGATATGTTCAGCTTGGATAAGTTCAGCGTTAATCAATAGTTAACTTAGTCAGTTAAGTATGCTAGTTTCATGATGTATAAACATGTAAGATCAGTAATGCTAATTCAGTTAGATGGAAATGAGGATACGATCAGCTTCAATGCATGAATATGAATAGTTATGCTGGGTTAGTATGCTAGTTCAGTATTATGCAAGTTTCAGATTATACTAATAAAAGTTTTGATAAATGATTATGAGCATATCAGTTCGATAAGATCAGCTTGACATATGTTATTATGTTAGAACTATTGTCAAACCAATTTAGATGACTTAATATAGATCAGTAGATGAATTTGTATGTATGATGATACTAGATGAGTTTAGAGGAAGTATAATGTATGCACATGCTAGTTTTCAATGTATTACTATGACTGCTGGTGTTAGATCAGCTTAGGATGCTACAGACTTGATGTATGCTTTACATGATTATGATGCTAGTTCAGCTTGGATACATGAATATCAATGATTATGATAATTGCAGTTTTATATGATCATGTGGGTTTAGTTATTCAAATCAGTTTTGCTATATGATATCTATTCACGATGTGCTCACATATATGTTACCATGCATTGTTCATGTTCTGTTATCCTTGATGTCATATACACGTCTTTATTTCATCTTGAAATTAGTGATCCCGCTAACTCGAGAGCTTGATATCTCGTCCAAGTGATCCCGCTAACTCGGGAGCTTAATTTTCTCGATCCAAGTAATCTCGCTAACTCGGGAGCTTGATTTTCTTGTTTCTTGTATATGTCGTGTTTCAGTATGATTTATGTACTTGTCCAGCATGATTCCTTGTCAGTATGATTTCTCGTATTTGTTCAGTATGAATCTATCAGCATGTCAGCATGATATAATATTTACATGATTTGTTGCTTAGTATACTATATGTTGCTAGAATAAATGTTAAATATTGCTAGAATAGATACAAGGTATGATATAATGTGTTTGGTTTTGTAATTTATGCATTGAGAAGTTAATTAGAAATCTAACATATAAAGTAGCATTGTAAATTTCCCTACTGAGCTTCGATGATAGCTCATCCTACGACTTTATGTCTTAGCTGCAGATATTGCTCAAGACCCCGAGCATGAGGTTGTTCCTACCTACCATCAGGAGGAGAACGAGGGAGACAAGGAGGAAGATTCTGCGGAGGACTTCTTTACTTGAGAGGTTTGAGAGAGAGAGAGATTTGTTTTTAAATATTAAACATGTCTAAATAGCAGTGTGGTTTAAGATAGTTTACTACTTCAGGTAGAGGTTTTTGTTTATATTTTTGTTCAATTTGCTGCTTTAGATAAGTGAATGAATATCAATTGTTGCCATATTTCTACGTATCAGAGATAATTCAATTCGCTTCCGCATATGTAACACTTGGTACACGATGCCCTTGTATGACAGGATCATGTTAGGTGATCCGACGGCGCGACCTTTCCCATTTACTAGAAGGGGGAAAGTCAGGCTGTCACAAAATCTGACCTGCTGACCTCCCTTGGCCTTGATCGGTTCTCTCCTGCCTTGTAGTCGGGGTCCTAGTCCTTTACCATTTTGATAGCCCCATTTCTAGAGCATGGCCACTGCCGCTACCATTTCACCTTTGGTTCTTGAAGTGATGCTTTCCGAGGGATCTAGGACTACAGTCGATACCTCGTATTCAAAACTATAGAGGTCAGTATCTTCAGCCGTGTGTGGCACATCCAGCACCTTTGGGTTCTCAATGCTATGGGTGGCCTTTTCCTTCTCATCGTGTCCTTCACCTATGATGGTGAAAATTTTTTGCCCAGACACGAACTTAAGTTTTTGGTGCAACATAGACGGTATTGCCCCGACTTCATGTAACCACGGTCGCCCTAATAATAAATTGAAGGAGGACTTGATGTCCATTTCCTGGAAGAGTGTGGAGAAGGTCCTTGGCCCAATCACGAGCTCAAGGTCAACTTTTCCTATTATCTCCCTTCTCGTATTGTCAAAACCTCAGGCGCTAGTTCTTGTAGGTCTCAACATGCACGGATCTAATCTAATCTTCGTAGCTGTTCTTAGGGGGCATACATTGAGAGCAAACCCTTATCAATTAATACCAAGGGGATTATCATGTTTCTGAATTTCATAGTGATATTGAGAGATTTTGAGTGACTATTTCTCTCCTTTGGTAAATCGGCATCTGAAAAGGAAATGGCATTGGGAGCCATCACCTGTCTAATTATCTACCCGACTTCATCTGGTCCCACCTAAAGAGATATGTGTGTGTTCTTTAACGCCTCCATTAAAGCTTGAAAATGAAGTGGGGACATCATCAATAAGTCTCAAACCGTGATATGAGCTAGCATTCTTCTCAGCTGAGTCTTCAGTATGTGTTCTCTGCTCATTTTCTTGAACGAGTTCACTGTACTATCCTTCTTTCCCTCTAGTGCAGGTGCAGGTATTGGTGCATCCGATTGTTTGAAAATTTTCCCAACCTGGTGATGAAGTTAACTGCCCCTTCCTTGTTGCTGTCGGTGTTAGCATCTGTTTGTTCATAACTGAGCGGGACTTGATGAGGATTGTAGGTTAGTCTCAGAATCTGAAATGGAGTGGTTGTCAACTCTCTCATGCGCTTATACTGATGAGTCAGGAAGGGTAGGTGATACTTGGCTAATCTCCGACAGGGATGGGTGGGTGGAGAAAATGGGCCAACTGAGGGTGGCAAGGTTTGTGGATGGTTGCACTGGGGGTAATGGTGTAGGGGTGGACCACTGATAATTAGGTGGTGGTGGGATATGGGGGACATGATCGGCTATTGGGTAATTGGTGGGGATGGTAGTGTACGGTTGATAAGCATTAATTTGTACGTAATTGGCAGGAGTGGGTAATGGGAAATAAGCCCTAGATCTAAGGGTTCAATTTGGGGTGCAGGGTTGGGGAAATAATCTGACAAATTCAAGGGTTCAATCACCCCAATACCTCTTTCTTCTTGATCTCTTTGCCTTGATGCTACAAAACTTTCTCGGTCACTGATGTAATATGACAAGTCAAATTCAAACTGTTTATTGGACTCTTCTATCATCCCAATAGTGGGTTTTGGGCCCGCTCCTCTAGTAGGGTGTGGGGGTAGTGATGCTTAATGTATGTTCGTGTGCTGGTTCACTTGGGAAGGTGGCGGTGGAATGATTTTCTCGGCCTCAATTAAATCTTGTATCACATGCTTTAATGGGAAGCAACGATCAGTTGGGTGACTCAGACCCTGGTAAATGTTGCAATGAGTGTTGAGGTCATAGTTCCTCGGGATGGGATTTGGAGGAGGCCGTGGTTGGAGAGCTATGACTAATCTCTTTTTTATTAATAAAGGTAAAAGTTCATTCAGTGATTTCCCCAAGGGTGTAAAAACCTAATCATAGTTGGCCCTTCTCTACTCTGGAGTCATCTGTGCTCCCTGCCCATTCGTGGTTCTTTGCATCGGCTCGCTTCTAACTGGAGCTGACTTGGCAATTTTGAATTGGAACAGGATTATATTAGTGTTGGGTCGGGTGTTGGCAATATTCTGAACATTGGCTCCTGCTCTTTTCTCATTTCTCTGCTCAAAAAACCTTCTGACCTCGCTGGCTCCACCAGGTACATTCTTGCTTAGATGAACTTCCCTGATAGCATCCTCGCAACGATTGGCGTTTCTCACCAAATCAGCAAAGCTGGACTGCTATTGGTAATGAGGAAGTCTGAGATTACTGGCAAAGTATTCTTTGAAATCATCTCAATTTGTTCGTCATCAGGTATTCTATAACTCACCTGAGCTGTCAGTGCTCTCCAACGCCCTAAGCAATCGATGAAGGTTTCATTAGGGTTCTGCTTTAATCGGGCCAAGTCTAACTTGCGAAGTTCAATGTCTATATTATAGACATATTGCTCTTAGAACAAGTGAGTCAGATCTTTCCACATCTCTATCATAGACGGTTCTAGGGACATGAACCACCTCAAGGCCGAACCAGTTAAACTTTTTTGAAATACTTTTATCAATAGTCTTTTATCTCCCCTATACTGGCACATGTCCCCACAATAAGACTTGAGGTGTGCAATAGGATTGCCAGTGCCGTTGTATTTATAAAAAACCAGCATTTTAGATTTTGGGGGTAGGGGGACTTCAGTAAATAAACACAAGTCTAAGAAGTTTGTGGCATGGATATCGGCTCCACCCATCTTCAATAGTTGTTTCTGGATTTTGTCTAGTTGCTCTTTCAACTGCTCTGATTCCTTAGGCAGGGGGTTACCCTTTTAGCAATCGATCAAGATTCGCTATGTGCTACCAGGGGGTTGGTTATTATGAGAGGGGGATTGAGGTTTGCCAAGGCCCTGGCATAAGCTCCACTATTCCTGATCTCATCCTCTTCATACTGTTTGTTTGCATAGGGTGTAGTGAGGGTGAGATTCTCCTATTCTTGTTGCATGGACTGAATGGGGGTCGGGTGAGACCATTGAATGTGAGGGAAATTTTGCGGAGTGATGGGATGAGTGGAAGTTGGATTTTGGGGTGGGGCCATTGGGTATGGGGAAAGGCTTGAAGATGTCTTTGGGGTGAAGGGGCATGGGTAAATTGGGGTTGATGCAGGGCATGTGTTTGAACTGGGTATGAGGGTTGTGGGTGAGTGAAATTTTGGAGAAATTGTGAAGGGTATGGGTATGAGGCTCAAGGTTTGGGCCTTGCTAGGCTTGAGTGTAGGTAAAAGAGCTCTGATCGGTTTGGGCCATAAAGCATTGGGAAGGTTGGGCCATAAGGCTTTGGGCATGTTGGGCCTAGTCCATTGGGCCTTGATGGGTCTGGCCCATGGACCTTGGGTCTGGCCCATTGGGCATTGGTGGGTATGGACTATTGAGCCTTGGTGGTATATGAGTCATGGGGGAATGGTGACTCTGGGCCATGGGAAAACGATGGGTCTGGGTCATGGGGCCTTAGATGGTATGGATGGTGGGGGGTTGATGGGGGTTATGAGGGAATGAGGCATGGATACTTGATAGTGTATGGGATGGATTTAAGGATGTGTAGTGTGGATGAGACGGGTTGTTTTGGGAGGCCTTCCAACTAGTGTGGGCCCGGACCATCTCCTCCATCATGGCCATTAGAGAGGGATTGAATGGAGATGATGAATCTATGGGATGGAGGGGCATGGATGGGGTGGATGTGGTGGGGAAATTGGGCATGGCCCCGATAAAATCGGGCATGACTAGGGTAAATGGTGGGACATGGGGTGGGTTGGAGAAATTACGTGGGGCATTGGTGAATATGGGTGGATCGGGTTTATATTGGGATAAAGAATGGGGCATGGATGTGGGGGACGAGAGAGAAAGCTGGTCATGGACCTGGTAAAAATGGGCATGACCTAGGTAGATGATGGGATGTATGGGGGATTGGTAAAATCGGATGCGGCATGGGTAGATGCGGGTGGATTGGGTATGTGTTGGGAAAATGGGAAACGGGGCATGGTAGTGAAGGCGGGAAATTGGGTTGGGTTTTGAATGGGTATGGATGGAATATGGGATGGGCTAGGAATGGTCATGGATGGGGGAATGGGCATGACTTGGGAAAATGATGGGAAATGGGGGGTTGTATTTTAGATATTTTGTGAGGTGGTGGATGAGAAGATAGGGGCACCGAATGGGCTGGTGACGGTAAAAGAGGATTGGGTGAGGGGAATGGACGTGAACACCTCCTCCGCATGGGAGTGAGTTGGGGAATGTGGCGAGGATGAGTCGGGATCGGCGTATGCCGGATCCACTACCCACGACATGGCTCGGTGACGGGTAGGGTACGGGTGCCTCGGATGGAGCCAATAAAGTTTTATCTTCCTCCCTTTTCGGGATGGCGGAAGATAAGGCGATGCCTTTGTACCTGCACCACAAATCTACTCTTTTTCGGGTTTTGGTTTATTTAATTTTTTAAAATTTTTGTAAGTGGACTTTATGATGAACAATTTCGGGGCCTTTGAATTCCCTTCTCAAGTGGTTTTCGTACTTTAAATAAGTCCCGCGGCAAGACCCCGACATGTTTCGGAAGAGTCAAAAGAGAAACCCTTTAATCTATTGAAGGCACGGAAATCAATGCAAACAACCCGATCCCTTGAAGTGGGTCTGTGCGACCATGGATCCTCTCGAACCATCGCAACGATGCGCTCGCTACGAATGAAATGTAGAGTTGCCACCTAGAGCTTTTGGTGACCCGGGAAACCTTCAAATCATTATTTTGAGCACCGAAGTGCTAAATATGACTCTGATTTACCGGTCTTTGCCAAAGGCTCTAGGGTAGGGGCTTCGGTTATCGATCGGGAAGGGTTTAGGCACCCGATCAACCCGCACGTATAGTCTCTATCTATGGCCAAAGATAAAAATAAAAGGGGCGGAGTTTCCCCTTGCCCGAAGGCAATGCGGTCCTATCAAGCTTTGAGCCAAACCGAAATTTCGACGGCATAACGGCTTGAATCCTTGGATGGAGGAGACACCAAGAAGGTAGAGGAAGAGCGGGGTGAACCGGAGTTCACGGGCCCTTGTTGCACCATGGAAGTCCTTCGCTTTGTCGTCCTTCCGATGGCTTAAACGGTATGGAAATGGGTTCTAATGCTAGGATTCAATAAAATAGGAAGTGTAGGGTGAGGCCAAAGGCTAGACTTTAGCTAAAGGGAGTGATCTAATGGTTGAAGTGGATTGAAAAAGATGAACTAAGCTTGCTAGAATTCTGAAAAATAAATGGCATTTTCTCTCACTAGGGTTCTCTCTTAAGAGCTCTCTAATCTTTCACCAAAAAATCCAACCCTTCGGGAAGAGGGGAGGCCTCTCTATTTATAGAGAAGAGGTGGGTTAGGGGTTTACTTAAGAGTTAATTGGTTTAGCAATTAGGTAATCCCCCATCTAAGGTTTTCTAGGTTTTCAAGGTCCTTTGGTTTTGGGAAATTGGTTTTAATGGCGGATGATGGGGTGAGACCATGGGTGACTTAAGGGTTGCCAATAAGCTCAAAGGGGGTGCAACCAACCTCAAGACACCCACCTCAACCAAGGGGAGGGTCAAAGGGTCAAACCAGATGGAGGAAATTTGAGCATTTCGTGACAAATACTGTAGCTAAGCTGGGCATATATATTACATACGCCCAGCTTATGCACAGTAAAAATCAAGAAAACCAGGGGGAAACTGAGAAGATGGATGCCCGCGCTGTTGGCCACGTATGCTGGGCATATATATTATATACGCCCAGCTAAATTTGGCCCAAAAATGCCAGGTGTATATAATATATACGCCTGACCAATCTGGGGCCAAATTGGCTGGGCGTATGTAATACATACGCCAGAGCAAAAGTTGTCATTTTATATGAAACTTCAAACAGTCATAACGTTTGAACCACAACTCCAAATTGGGTGATCTTTGGCTCGTTGGAAAGCTGGAGAAGTTATCTTTCCAATGGTAAGTGGCTCATCCTTAGCAGTAGTCAGTATAAAAATTTATAGCTCTCCTCCCATCAAATGCTCAGAAGGGTTTAAATTGAGTTTGGGAAGGGATCCTAGGGTTTATGGGTGATCTCTAAGGGTTGGGGGAATGATTCTAATGGGTTTTAGGTTATTCCTAAAGGTCTGGATAGATTTCCAAGGGTTTAGGGGTGCCATCGAAAGCATTGGGGTACATCTCTTCCGAAGTACAAATTGATCGGGCCTTGGGCCGAATTTGGGTGTCTACAGATGCCCCTCTTTGGTATTCGATCACTAATGATCGGATGCCAAAGACAAGAGACATCCGAGGAGGCCCAAGGCACGTTTGATGGGTCTGCCTGGTTCAACTCAATTCTCAAACATTCATGGTGATGGTGAGTGTACGTAAGCCCTCTCATTTCAGGATATCGTCCGTACCTCAAAGCTAACAGTCCCCAAGCGCATTGCGACATTACTAGGCATAGCTGTGATGATCACAAAAAGTGTAAGCCCGCTAGCCGGGATATCGTCCACTTCCTGAGGGAAATTATAGATTTGTGATGTTGAGTATTAATTTGAACCAGACAGCTCCATGAAATGGGATGATCAATCTATGCTTCGGAATTAATGCAAAGCACACAAAGCGAAGGCCTAAACAATGTGTCCAATCCTATGGGGTATTGACAGCTCCATTGGATTGGCCACGGGTGCCCTTACCTAGGTAAGGCTCAAAGTTTCTGGGCGAACCCATCAACCTCGAGGTTGCTTTAGCATGATTTACCCGAGTGGAGCGAATATTGATGCCGCAACACTTCTTGGGAATGCATGCCCATTTTCAGAGTAATTTTTTTTGTTCTTTTATTTTTATTTTTATTTTTTTTTAATTTTCTTTGGTTTCGAGGCCTTTAAGCGAAGCTCAGGGACCTCTGGCAATTTTATTCTTGCACAACTCTTTGAGCGGATCAAATGTCAGTTGATATGCTTTATGAATGCGTGCGTGCTGCCGGGGATGGGTACACCTTGGGGATGTGCTCGTTCTGGTGGCGAGGTGCTCCTGATTCACATGAATCGGAATGCCTTAACTCAAGACAAAGTTAAAAAGGATCGGGCTAGAACCAAACATCCATCGAAAGAGATGGTCAATTCTAGCCCCAGTCCCTAATGAAATCACATCTTACTAACTATGCACAGACAGACACCCATCAGGGGTGATAAGCAGCAAATAGGCGCGAACAAAAACCTCAACCCTAAGGCATAATTTACGAGGACAAATGACCATCCTGCGGATACCCAGACGCAAGTGCGTACATTCAACAGGGACACCGTGCCTATACAAGTTTTAAGCCTGTGTAAAAGGAAATAAAAGGGAATGAGCCCTTCGGTCTGTATGTTTGCACATAGTTTGGTTGGTGGTAATTTCATTTTTGACGGATCAGTTTCAACTGACAATATACATTTCGAATAGTCTGAAGTCGGGTGCACCCTTGGTCAATCATAGATCAAAGGGTGGAAGGTCAACCAAAACATGGAAGGTGGGGTCAACCTACTCAGGATTTTATCTACTTAACAAACAGGTTGTTATTCCGAACCTTCTCCTTCTTTTTCCTTTTTTTTTCCTCTTTTTTTGCACATGTTAGTTCGAGATTTTGAGCATGCTCAAACTATTTTTATTTTTGCATGTATCCTTAGGCAGGTCACCTTGCCATGTTGAAATACCTTAAGGACGAGTGCATTCCGGTGATAGGTCCCTGGCTTGCCTGCCGAATCATGTCTCAACTTCTGCTGGGGAAGATCTTGGGCTAGGTATATGCTCCCAGGAGTGACCGGAGATGGATGAAGTTCATTTGCTTGTCGGATCAGGTATTGGGTGTCCCTGTATAAAATGGGGTTCGAGAACTTTCGGGTGAACCCGATCATTCTGAATTGATTTAACACGGTTCTCAGAGTGGCACAAATGGTCATTGCGACGCTCTTTTGAGAACTAGTGTCATTTTTAGTAATTCTCTTTCTTCTTTTTTTTGTTTTTTTTATTTTGGATCTTATGATTTCATGGAGCATTTGGCGGGTGGTTACAGATCTAGATCTGTTTATTGTGGCATGATTCCTTTAGGCCAGTCGAAGAGAGCTCGAAGGGCCATTTTGGGATGCGTGCACCATCGCTTGATGGTACATCGGCTTCTGAGGGGGACCAGGCTGTGGTTCATAGCATGCAAGGGGGTCATCGGGCCTCAAAGTCAAAAAATGGCTGGGCAATTTTAAAAACTGCCATTTCTGGTCGGGCGTATATAATATATACGCCTGACCAAAATGCAGCGAAAAATGGTCGGGTGTATATATTATATACACCTGACCAAAATTGGCAGTTTTTAAAACTGTTCGAGCCCGAGCACAAAAGGGGCCCCCCTCTTTCTTCTTGTTTTTTAACAGCCTTTTATTAAACTGGTGTGTTCCTCATTTCCATATATCTGACCATGAAGAGCAGGATCCCCAGGGGGGGCCAGAGATGGCCTATGGTCCTCACGGGGAACAGTTCATTGTTTCACAACGCTCATCTCAGCCTTGGTACAAAATGCAAGGTGACGCCGCTTGTACTGGCCTCCTGCACTGTCAATATACTCACATGTCCAACTTTGGGATCGCTGGTCAGGTAAATAGACGAGCCCCTTTTTTCTTTTGTTTTCCTTTGATGCCTTCGATATACCACTTTGCCCTTATTTGACTGATGCCTTTTGTTTGCAGCCCCTACCACACATTATGTTCCGGGGTGGTTGGTTTGACCTTCAGCGCCTCGTACTTTATCTCCCCCAGGTGGTGAAGGATCTACTCGCCCAAGCTGGTTTTGGGGACTTCATTTCGTTCCCCGCTGTGAGGGCTGACACGGCCTATCTGAAGGTCTTGATAGAGCGCTTTCGCCCCGAGACCATGACATTTCACATGGCTATGGCTGAGATGACCCTCATGCCTGCTGACTGGTCCATGATCACTGGGGTTCGTGTTGGAGGGGTGCCAGTGAAACCTGCCCGTACGCCTGATAGGGAGGAGGTGACTCGGCTGATAGGGGCCTACCTGACCTCCGGGAATGTTCGTGGCTCCGAAGTCAAGCTATCTTGGTTGGTTGGTTTGTTCGAGCCTCACGAGTTAGAGGACCTGAGCCAGCCTGATGCAGCTATTTACCTCAAGCCAGAGCGTGCGCTGATGCTGGCTCGCATTTCTCTGTCGTTCCTCCTGGGCAAGACTCTCCTCTCCAATACCAGCGGAGGGCAGGTCTCGTTGTCCTTACTCAGCCTTATGGTATACTGGGACACCGTGCATCGGTTTGATTGGGGAGGTGCTGGCTATGCGGTGCTCATGTCTAGCTTGGTGCGAGCCATTCTTGGGGATTCTAGTTCCGTTGTGGGCTTCTGGCCCGCTCTTGAGGTAATTTATCCTTTGGTGCCAGTTCATTCCCCCTTCTTTTTTACATATTTGTTTTATCTGCTTGCTCTCTCAGGTATGGGGGTATTTGCATTTCCAACCTGGTCGCCCTCTGCTTTTCTCGGAAGTTCCCACGTTCCCCCTCATGAGCAAGTAGCATGTGAACCGCTGCCGGGACATAGGTATGAAGCACTTGGAGTTAGGGTTGCGCTCGCCTCGATCTCGATCCCAGAGCAGGTATAACACTTTCTCTCTTTGCAAATTTGATGGCTCTTTTATGCTAGCAGGTTCTGACTAAATGTATGAATTTTTCCTCCTTTTTTGTCGAGCAGGTCATACTTGATCCCTATGTCGGATCCCCCTTCGGAACGACGGGCATGGGCCTCTCGCCTCTTATTAGATCAGCGCATTGTTTTCTTCTATGGGTCCTGGGCTAGGGCCTATACCCAGGAGAGAGGGTGGTTCATCAGTATCGGCCTCTTTTTGCCGTGCCTCAGGCTCCTCCAGATGATGTACTAGCTCTTGAGGGTTCTATTGAGATGCTCACTGCTCGCTTTCTCCACCATGGGGTCCCCATTGATGATCTCCTCTTTCCTGGGGGATACCAGATGTGGTATGAGTCTCTGCCCTATCGTTCCTTGCTGTCCCGATTCGTGCCTGGTGCCAACTTTTTAGCTTTTGGTGGTCCGTGATCCCACGTAATGCTCTTTCCTCCTTCTATTAGCAGCCTTCCATATGGTTGCCTCAATTGCCTTGCTTTTGAACAAAGACCGTTTCTCTCTATAGTTTGGACAGGATGATGATTCAGATGAGGGAGCTGAAGCGGCTGTTCCTGGTGAGGCTACTGGTGCAGGACCTTCCGACCCATCTGGTGCTGGTGCTTCCGACAACTCACCAACTGAGGTCTAGGGGACCTTTAGGCGCTTGGATGATGCCTTTTTGTCGCGTATGTGTGCCGATGTGGCTGAGAAGGCATGCATTTCTGCTGACGCTATCCGGATTCCACCTCCTGAGCTGATCCCTGGGGTAATCCTTCCCTTGTTACCTTGCGCTTCTGTTTTCCTTTTGAATTATGCTGATAGCCTGTGTGACTGACACCTCCTTTCTTTACTGGCCAGGATTATGAGTCGGCAGTGAGTCAAGCCGAATATTATCGTAACATTGTTGGGCTTAGGGAGACCGAGTTGGTGAGTGAATACTGATCCAACCTAATCATTTTCTTATTTACTTTCCGCCTGTTTCTCTACTTGATGGCCTTTGGTGTGCTCCTACAGCATGCTCGTGAAAAGGAGTCGCATTCTCTGCTCAGCCGTATTTCTTAGGCATGGACTCGGGTGGGGGAGACCCGTACCTTTCAAAGTGCAACCCGACGTCAGAAGAAATCAAAGAGGGCTACCCAGGACTAGCTCATTTTCTGAAAATTTGAAACAATGAAACAATTTAGACTTGGCTTTATTGGGGGATATGTAATAATTTTTAAGCAACAATCTTTTTTTGGATGGTTTATAATTTTTATAGTTTTTAGGAATGTTTCATTTGGTTATCCCTTTGCTTTGATGGTTTCCCTTTTTTCTTTTTCTTTTTTTTTTTTGGCCTGAAACGGGCCGGCACCCCTCCAATGATGGGGTTGATTTTGTAGGTGATTCTCCGTATATAACCTACGGGTAGTGCGCCATCCGAGGGCTTCCCATGGGCGTGTAAGCATGCATGCCTGTGGGCTGCCCTGAGATGAAAAAAAAAGTGGGCTTAAGTAAAACGTGTTTGCCTTGGCGTATGTAATACATATGCACAGCAAACACAATCTATTGATTACACAGCGTATATAATATATACGCTGGCTAAAATTTGAATTTTGGTCAAGGTATATATTATATACGCCTCCTATAACTGATGCCCGATGGGTTCCCTATAACCCGCGCCCAACCCTCTTTGCTTCGCTGTTTACTCGGGCTTTGCCTTTTTCTCTCCTCTTTTTTCTCTTCGATAAGCGGGTCCATCGCCCTACATTGACTGAGCTTCATAGGACATCTTTGTACGTCCATGAACCCGCTTCCTGGCCAGAATTCTCATACGGGGGATGGGGTTAGTATACTTCCCTGTTTGGGCCCGGGGCCCTGTTTTTTGCAAAAATGGCATGATAGCTTGGCTGAGAGCGAGCTCGCTATTCTGGATTGCCTTAGGTTGTCCCGCCTTTCCTCCCTCCTTGCTATTCCTTTGTTGCCCAAGCTGTTGCAGGCGGCTTTGGCATCGTGGGACCATAGGGCCCATGTCTTTAGATTTGGGTCTAGGGAGCTCACCCCAACCTTGGAAGAGTTGGCCTCTATTACTGGCTTGAAGATGCATCGAGGCCTCGCCAAAGTAGTGCCCAAACCGGGGTATGCAAGGGCGGTCCATGCGGTTCTCGGTTTAAAAAAGGGTGGGTATGAGAAATGTTTCACCGGAGAGCCCACCAGGTGCTCGGTGAAATTCCTAAGAGAACTTTTCGGCGACTCAAGTCTTCGAAAGTTGCCTATTCGAGATCCCTTCAATGTAAAGGCCTTTACCCTTTATTTGTTGTCGGAAGTTCTCTTCATTACTGGGGGTGAGACCTTTTCCCTTGGGCTGTACGATGTCTTGACTGAGTTGGAGGGAGGCCGTTCATTCGTACACCTGGTCCTGGCTGAGATGTATCGGGGCTTGGATGCTTCGGCCTCGGGCCGGGTTGGGATTCTCAGCGGGAGCCCACTCCTTGTTCAGATCTGGCTAGGAGAGCATTTGGCTATCATGGGGCCTGTGCCGAGACGGTGCTTGATAAGAGGGGATGTGGCTCAGGGCTTTCTAATCCGGTGCTCGAGATTACCTCATGGGAGCGCCGAGGAGCTGAGCACGTGGCTGTCAGATGCGGCATAGATCTGGTAACTTCCCTGGTCGGATGGCACCTTTCCGATTGTCTGCTCTCAAGATTGTGAGGGTATCACACTTTTGGGGTTGACTAGTAGCACATATTATTTCCCATCTCGGGTGCTTCATCAATTCAGGTATACTCAACATGTGCCATGCTCTATGAGGCCACCTTTGTGCTCTCTGATATTTTCTCGGGGTTCTCTCAGTGACCTAGACCGCATAGCCGTCCTCTGGGAGACTCGTCAATCAGCGCACATGTGTAGCTTGACTTAGGGGGACGTAGTCACTTTTGATTACAAGGTTTGGCTAGAATCTGAGGAATTTCCTGCCCCTAGTCCGATTTTGGCAGATGTGATAGAGACAGGGCCTTGGCCATGTAAGGAAACGATGCTTCGAACCAGGATCGAGTCTCTTTCTGTAGAGAAATTGGCTTTGACTAAGGCTTTGGGGAAGGAAAGGGTCAGAGCTGAGATTACAGAGGCGAGAGCTGCGACAGCCGAGAGTGAGATTCTTCGGTTGACTGGGCTTTTGACTGAATCTTGCAGTACAGCCGATGCTTCGCAAAGACGACAGAAGAGTCTTCATGGTAGGTGGATGTCTGATCGAAATGCTCGCGAGGACTCTCTTCTTGCAGAGATCAGTGCTTTAAAGCGTGCTCCCTGCCCTTAACCAGTTCTTGCACATACCATAGATCATATACACGGAGGGGAGGAATGCCCCATAACAGAGATCTCTTTTTGGGTTACTTCCTTTTTTTTTTTTTTGCTATATATATACATATATATTTTTTGGTTTTTACTTGTAAAGAAGGCAGCAAAATAGAAAGTGTGTCATGTCATTATCTTTTTGGGACATGACACTCCGTATGTAATATTGTAAGAAATGGAATGAAATCTATACATACATATAATTTTTGTTTTTTTAACTTTTTCTTTCGTACGTCTCGCAATGTAAGGCTTTTCATGGAAAAGGAAAATCTATTATCTCTTTTTTGAAAAATTTTCTCCTACAGTGTAGGGCTTTTGATAGAAAAGGAAAATCTATCATCTTTTTTGAAATTTTCTCCTCCACAGTGTGGGGCTTTTTATTGAAAAGGAAAATCTATTATCTTTTTGAAATTTTCTCCCACAGTGTGGGGCTTTTTATGAGAAAGGAAAATCTATTATCTTTTTTAAAATTTTCTCCTCCACAGTGTGGGACTTTTTATGGGAAAGGAAAATCTATTATCTTTTTTGAAATTTTCTCCTCCACAGCGTGGGGCTTTTTATGGAAAAGGAAAATCTATTATCTTTTTGAAATTTTTTCCCTTTGGATCTTTTTGCGATGTCGGTAGTTACGAGGCCAAACCAGTGGGTCCCCCCTTTCTTTGAAGCATGGTCGAACCCTGTTCATGAGGTACAGGTTTTTCCTTTAAACATGGGAAGGTCAGCTTCCTTGGGATTGGTCTAGTCTTCTGTCTTTCCCTTTCGTCATGCGTCAGACGCTGCGGTAGAGACGACATACTTGATCGGGATCCGATCCAATTTTAACGTGAGTGACCCATCAAAGGGGAGAAAGGGGCTCAAGGAGCTCAAACTGAAATGGGCAGGCCAGAACAGGTCTTCTCCTAATCTCTCTCTTCTTGACATTTTTACTCATAGCGGCCAAGACGGGTTTTCGCTATGCCCGTCATCCCTGTTTTTACCCGTAGCGCCCTTTCGGGTTTTCACTACGTCCATGGGTTCGCTCTCTTACCCCAGGTGCCCTTTCAGGTTTTCACCTGGTCTGCGTGAGTTCGCTATTTTTACCCGTGGCGCCCTTGCAGGTTTTCACCACGTCCATCTTGCTTTAAACTCAAATTAACTTTTTTTTTTCTCTTATTTTTTTTTTCTTCTTTTTTTCTTCTTTTTTTTCTTCTTTTTTCTTCTTTTCTTCTTTTTTTCTAGGACCAGAAGGCCATGACATGGACGTCGATTCCATCATAGCCGACTGAATAAAGTTCTGCATGGTTTGTTAACTCAGCTTGTTCTGATGCGATAGATGCTATGACCGCTTGTGAACCTTAAAGAGGGCTTTCTTCAGGGTTGTAATGTGGCCGGGGTTCAAACGGGGTGGGTTTTTCTGGGATTTGGATCTAAGTTTTGAGTGAATTCTAGATTCGGCGACTCTTCTTTCTTTCCAAAGGCTTTTTTATGGTACATGCCCCAGTCATTTCTCCTTTTCTTTTTTATTCTTGGTCCCCCTTTTTTGGGGTTTTGCTTTCTTCTTCTTCTCTCTTTTTTTTTGGTTTGGATTTTTCCTCTCTTCTCTTTTCTCTTTTTCTGGAATTTTGGGAGGGGTATATGAAAGAAATGGTTATTGGTCCGACGTGTGTAGCAAAAAGGGGGAAGGTTTTCAGGGAACATTTCTTTTGGGCTACTTGTCTTTGAAATGATGGCCTCTTCTATGTTCCTTAAGCGGTCACGCATCAACTTTTTATCAAAACTTACCTTGTCTCAAGACCTATGAGTAGAACCTGCGGAGGTATCCAGCGTTGATGGGTTCAGGAAAGTGGTCTCCGTCCATTGTGGCGAGGCGAACGACGTATCCTGGCAAAACCTCTCGGACGACGTAGGGTCCTTCCCAATTTGGCTTAACTTTCCTCTCGGATCGGCGTGGAGAGACGGGAAAATTTTCTTCAGCATAGTGTCTTCTACCTTCAGATCTCGACTGTGGACACGCTTATTATAAGCACGTGCAATTCTTCTCTAATAGATCTGATTGTGGCACAAGGCTAGGAGTCTCTTCTCGTCAATTAAATCCAACTACTCAAAACGGGCTCTTTCCTTCTCGGCCTTGGGTAGATGGGATTCCAAAAGGATACGGAGTGATGGTACTTTGACCTCAACGGGTAGCACAGCCTCGGTTCCGTACACAAGGGAGAATGGCGTTGCCCCTGTAGCGGTACGGATAGACGTTCTATAGGCCCAAAGTGCGAAGGGTAACTGCTCACTCCAATCTCTGTAAGTGACTACCATCTTCTCTAAGATGTGGATTAGAGTTTTGTTGGCTACTTCCACAGCTCCGTTCGTCTGCGGCCTGTATGAGGATGATCGATGATGCTTGATCTGGAATTGCTCACACAAGGCTCGGATGCGCCTATTGGCAAAATTAGTGCCATTATCAGTGATGATATCTTTGGGTACGCTGAATATGCAAATGATGTTGTTCTTGATGAACTTCTCAATATGACTAGCCTTAATGCTCATGTAGGAGGCTGCCTCTACCCACTTCGTAAAGTACTCTACCGCGACGAGGATGAACTGATGTCCGTTGGAAGCCTTAGGATTGATTTTGCCGATGACGTCGAGACCCCAGGTGGCGAACGGCCAAGGAGTGGCCATGCTGTGTAGATCAATGGCCGGAGCATCTATTAGACTGGAGTGCTCTTGGCATTTGTAGCACTTCTGCACGTGTTTGCAGCAATCGGTCTCCAATGTGGTCCAAAAGTATCCTTGCCTTAGAATTTTCTTAGCAAGCATGTGTCCAATGACATGTGCCATGCAGACTCCTTCATGATCTCACCCTCTTCTTTCCGGGTTAGGCATCGGAGCAAAATATTGTCGTGAGACTGTCTGTACAGGAGATCGCCGCAAATGACGTAGTTTGTTGCCAATCGTTAGATGGTGCATCTGTCTACCTTAGATGTTCCTTCCGGGATAGTTTGGGTCTCGAGTAAATTCTTGATGTCTGAGAACCAGGGTGGTTCATCATCTCTCTCCGTAGGTCCCTCGATTAGGTGACAGAAAGCTGGTTCCTTCCTCTGTTCTATCATGATCGGCTTCATCACAACTTCGTATGGAATCTCAACCATAGACACCAGGGTAGCCAGGGCGTCAGCAAATCGATTCCTTGCTCGTGGTATATAGGAGAAGGTAACCTCTTCAAAGCAGACTATCAGATCCTCCAGATGTTCATGGTATGGGATCAGTTTCTCATCCTTGGTCTTCCAATCTCCGTTGGTCTGACATATAATTAACTGTGAATCTCCAAAGATCCTGAGGTGAGTTATATTCAGATCAAGAGTCGCCTGTAAACCAGCTGTACAGGCCTCATACTCGGCCATATTATTGGTGCATGGGAAGTTCAATTTGATTGAGATGGGTACCTGTGATCCTCTTGGCGAGATAAGAATGGCGCCAACTCCTTGGCCTTCAACATGCGATGCTCCGTCAAAGTGCAGTACCCAGGACTCCTTTGTTTCCTAAGTATCCTCGTCAGTCATGAACAGAATGTCCTCATCGGGGAATTCGGTCCTTAGAGGCTCATAGTCCGGCAGAGGGTTCTCAGCAAGATGATTAGTGAGTGCCTGCCCCTTAATCGATTTCTAGGTGACATAAGTAATGTCAAATTCGGATAGGAGTAGTTGCCATGGTGCAGTTCGACCAGTGAGAGCAGGTTTCTCGAATAGGTACTTCAACGGATCCATCCATGCTAGAAGTAGAACGGCTTGGGATAACAGGTAGTGTCGAAGTCTTTGAGTAGCCCAATTGAGTGCCATGCATGCTTTTTCCTGATGAGAATAGCGCGTCTCATAGTCAGTGAACTTCTTACTTAGGTAATAGATGGCCTGCTCTCTTCTTCCTGTCTCATCATGCTGTCCTAACACACAGCCCATGGAAAACTCTGTTGTGGACAGGTACATTATCAGGGGTCTATCAGGTACAAGCGGTACCAATACCGGAGGATTTAGGAGGTAACCTTTAATCTTATCAAATGCAGCTTGGCAGTCATCATTCCACTCAACTGGTGAGTCCTTTCTCAGTAGCTTGAAGATTAGTGCACATATAAGAGTTAACTGTGCAATGAACCGGCTGATGTACTGGATTCTACCTAAAAAGCCTCTGACCTCTTTCTCTGTAGATGGTGGTGGCATTTTCGTGATGGCCTTGATCTTGGTTGGATCGACCTCAATCCCTCTCCTGCTGACAATAATACCCAATAATTTTCCGGACATAGCGCCGAACGCGCTCTTCTGGGGGTTCAACCGCAACTTGTACTTTCTCAACCTCTCGAACAGTTTATGAAGATTTACCAAGTGGTCGTCCCTTTCTGGTAATTTGGCAATCATGTCATTGACATACACTTCAATCTCTTGGTGCATCATGTCGTGGAATAGGGCCGTCATTGCTCTCTGGTAGGTTGCCCCAGCGTTCTTGAGCCCAAATGGCATCACCTTATAATAGAAGGTTCCCCAAGGAGTGATGAATGTCGTCTTTTCTCGGTCGGCCTCCGCCATCTTAATCTGATTGTAGCCTGAGGACCCATCCATGAACGAGAGCATCCCGTGCTTAGCAGTGTTATCGACCAAGATATCAATGTGGGGTAATGGAAAGTCATCCTTAGGGCTCGCCTTGTTGAGATTTCATAAATCAATGCACATTCGAACCTTTCCATCCTTCTTCGGTACGGGGACGATATTGGCCAGCCACTGGGGGTACTTGGATACCATGAGGAAACCCGCATCATACTACTTAATGACCTCATCCTTGCCCTTCAACATCCACTCAGGTCGGAGACGTCTCAGCTTCTGTTTAACCGGCTTGCAATCAGGGTAGAGTGGCAATTCATGCTCGACCAGATCAGTATCCAAACTAGGCATGTCTTCATACGACCATGCGAAGACATCCTAGTATGACCGAAGGAAGTCTATCGTACCCTTCCTCTCCGCAGGGGACAGCGATGTTTCGATTTTGGTGATTTTAGGGGCCTCTCTGGTGCCCAAATTAACATCCTCCGTCTCTTCGACGATCGGGGTAGGGCCATGCTCAAAATTGGCAAATTGTTTAAGGAGCTCATTGGCAAGCTCATCGGATGACCTTCCTTGTCCAGACTCGTGACTCCTACCTCTTCTTCTATTTTTACAGGAAAGGGGTCGGCTTCACGTGGGACGGGTATCACGACATCAATTTTGATTTTATTGAGAATTTTAAAGGACAATATTTTTGGAATTGGTATTTTTCCTATTTTTATGGCTTTTTGCATTTTTTGGAGGTCAGCCCCTGGCGAGGTGGATCTCTATATATACAGGGCAGAGCGGTCCAGAGGCTTCACTTTTTACAGGTTGTTTTTTTTTGGAGAGTCGATGTCGTTTTCACGGTATTTGGCGGCTCCCAGGAGTTGGGGCAAGGATGCCCAGTTACTCACCTGCAAGGCTTGGCCTTTACCTCTTTAGTTGGCAGCGGCATCGGTAGGCTCTTGCAGTTCCTCCCTCAGCATATTTACAGAGGGATCCTCTGGGACCCTGTCCTTCATGGTTAGGATGGGCCCAAAGTGGCTGGTGCTGGAGTGATGGGTGGACCTGGGGACTTCTTCCTTAAATAAGGAAAGAGCGGCTAAGTCCATCTCGAAGTCTGGGGGAATGATGTAGGGATTGGTGGGGTGGATTAGAGTAGGCTTATGTGGGGTTACCCTCGTCTCCCCATTCAGATCAATTTTCACTACCCCGGCGCTCACAAAGGTTTCGCGGATGTGGGGTCGGGCGGGAGGCTCTTCTTCCAGGTCGACTCCCCTGGCCCTAGCGACTGCTGCAGACCTTATCTTCTCTTTGGCCTCTCTGACTTCTTCTTCATCGGGCCTGTAGCCTAGGCCAAATTTGGTTTGCTGCCCCTTGGCCTTGACGGGGTTTCTTTTTCCTTTAAGGCGTGGGCCCAGCCCCTTTCCTTTCTGGTGGCCCCATTTGTGGAGCATGAACACAGCTGCATCCATTCCTCCTCCAGTTTTGTCCGGAGTTTTCTCAGTTGGCCCGAGTGTAACTGCCGAGAAGTCATACTCGAATCGGTGGAGATCGGCGTCATGTGCTATGTGCGGTATGCTTAACACTTTCAGATTTTCAATATGCAGAGTGCTTCTTTCCCTGTCTTCTCTGCTCTCACCCAAGATGGTGACGATCTTTCCCTCTGAAATAAATCGGAGCTTTTAGTGTAGAGTCGATGGTGTTGCTCCGAGCTTATGTATCCATGGCCGACCCAACAGCAGATTGAATGTAGACTTAATGTCCATCACCTGAAAGAGGGTGGTGAAGGTTTGTGGCCCGAGGATCAGGTCAAGGTCTACTTCTCCTATGATTTCTCTTCTGGTGTTGTCGAATCCCCTGGCGCTTGATATGGATGGCCAGAAGGTGTTGGGGTTCGCACCAATTTTGATTGTCGTCCTTAGAGGGTACACGTTCAGCACCGACCCGTTGTTTATTAAGACCAACGACACCACCAAGTTTCCTACTTCCACTATTATATTCAGGGGCTTAGAGTGGTCATTCCCCTCGATCGGTAGGTCTGCATCAGTGAATGAGATGGCATTTGGGGCCAACACTTGCCCTATTATTTCTCCTACTTCATCTGGAGTTACGTGGGTGGAGACGTGTGCGTCCTTGAGTGCTCCCATTAAGGCTTGGAAGTGGAGCGGGAACGTGATTAACAAATCCCACACAGTAATATGTGCGGGTGTTCTCTTAAGTTGTGTCTCCAGTATGTGTTCTCTGGCCATTTTTTCAAAGGGATTCCCTGCGGCCTGTTCTTTCTTCTTCTCTTCTCCTCTGACGGCCCCTGATGCTTCCGACTGTATGGAAATTCGATCTGACCTAGTAATAAATTCAACAGCCTCCTCTTGGTTACAACCAACATTCATGTCCATCTGTTAATAGCTTAACGGCACCTGATGAGGGTCATAGGTAGGTTTCGAGATGAGGAAAGGAGTGTATGGTGATTCTGGGGAGGATTGGGTTGGACACGCCAGTTTCTCGGGTCTAACCAGGTTGACTCTAATAGGGGGCAGAATGGTAGTGGCGGGGATTGGCGAGGTTGGATTTGTGGGTGTGGAGGGGGCTTGTACAGGTATTACCTGGGCTTTGTAAGACCAGTGGTGATTGGGAGCGGGTGATAAGGGGATTGGGTGAGGGGTTGCTTGCTTGGGTGGTGGTGGAGTTGGATTGGGGCCAAAATAATGAAGGGATGGCGGGAGTGTGACTGGGATGGAGGGATGGGGAGATGTCTGAGGTGCGGGTGGAGCGGGGTGATAGGGATATGAAGGGTTTGTATTGGGGGTGGCATGGCGAGGTGATGATGGGTTTGCAGATGAAATGGGATAGATTGGGGATGATGGGGTTGTCCATGGAGCGGGGTAATTTGGGGATGGCGGAGTTGTATATTGGGTGGAGATATTTGGGGGTGTGTATGGGGTAGGATAATATGGGGATGGCGGAGTTATGTATGGTATGAGGTGATCCGGGTATGACGGGGAGGTGTATGGAGTAAATTGGGCATGGGGTGGATATGTGTATGACTGCGGCGAGGCTGTGCCTGTTTGGATTTGATAGGTGGGAGCGGGAGTAGAAAAATATTGCCCTAAATCTAAGGGCTCCTCTTGGTATGTCGGCACGAGGAAATAATCAGTCAAATACAACGGCTCGATAACCCCAACGAATGGTTCTCCTTCATTCATCCTGGGGAATGAAAACTCCTCCTGATTACTGATATAATCTGAGAGATCAAACTCTTCTTCCTCCTCCTCTATCCAATAGATGTTAGGCCTGGGGCCTCCTGGGTGCGGTGGCAGAGGGGCTTGATGGATATTCTGGTTCTGCCCTTGAGGAAGGGACGGGAGAATAATTTTTCCTACCTCTATTAAATCTTGGATCGCGTGCTTCAGGGGGAAGCATCGGTCTGTAGGGTGACCCGGTCCCTGGTGGAAATTGCAATTCAGATTCGGGTCATAGTTTCTTGGGATGGGATGGGGTGGGCAGGTCAGATTGACTGGACCTTTTCAGAGTAATACTAGCGAAGATACTTAAGGATTGTCCCAATGGCATGAACACTCATTCAAATCATGCTTTCATCTGCTCCTAGGTAAACGGGGCTCTCGGTCCGTTGTTTGGCCTTAGTGCTTGCTCGAAACGGGCTAGGGGTGGTTGTGTGACCTGGAGCTATATCGAGGGGGCATTAGTATTGGCCTGGGGATAAACAATGTTCTGTACCTCTGTCCCTGGTCTTCTTTCAATTCTTGGTTCGACAGCTTTTCGAACTCCAGTGGCCCCGCTGGCCATGTTTCTCCCTAGCCTGCCTTCTCAAATGGCATCTTCACAACGGTTGGCATTTCTAACCAAATCAGCAAAAACTGCTGCTGATATACTAAAAAATATGCGATGACCGGGAGGGCTCCCTTAGTTATCAATTCAATCTGTTCATCATCGGGAATCTGGTGAGTTACCTGAGCGGCCAATGCCCTCCACCTTCCCAAGTAAGCACTGAAAGCTTCATCAAGTCTTTGCTTTAAATGGCCAAATCTGACTTCCTTAGCTCTATGTCCATGTTATAGACATATTGTTCTTGAAATAAGCGTGTCAGATCTTTCCAATTTTTTATCATGGACGGTTCCGGGGATGTGAACCACCATAGAGCTGGGCCCGTTAGACTCTTTTGGAACACTTTGACGAGGAGTCGTTCATCTCCACCATACTGGCACATATCCCCACAGTAAGATTTTAAGTGGGCGATGGGGTTGCTAGAGCCATTATACTTATCAAATGATGGCATCTTGAATTTCTGTGGCAGGGGGACATCAGAGAACAGGCATAAGTCTGAAAAGTCTGTTGAATGTAGTTCTACTCCTCCCATCTTTATCAGCTGCTTCTGTATTCTATCTATTTGTTCTTTCAACTGTTCTGGTTCTTTTGAGGCTGTAGTGGGGACTGCTTCCCCCTGATTTTGTTCGACCCTAGGTGTGATGATGGTGGGCCCGGGAGGGTTAAAGCTGGCAACTCCTCCACTATTGGTTTGTAGGGGATGAGAAGGGATAAATGGATGAGCGGTTTGTGGATAAATGATGTGCTGAGCTGGGTGCACATTCTGGGGGTGATGGGGGTGTGGTTGATGTGGCGGAATGTTGTGGGTTTGAGGAACGGGATGGATTGGATTTTCTGTTGGAGGCGGGATGGGGGCGTAAGGGGTATAGGTGAATGAAGGGTACTTGTGGGGGGGTATGGGGTTAGTGAATGGGCCTTGATGAGCGTGGGCGGATGGACCTTGGGTTTGAGGGATTTGGGCTTGATGGTTTTGGAAGGCTTGGGTTGATGGGCCTTGGGCCTGGGTGTGGGGGTTAGTATGACTTTGAGCCAATGGGCCTTGTTGGGTTTGGGCTAATAGGCCATGAGGGAGTTGGGTTTGGGTCCATGGGCCCTGAGCTTAGGCTTGATAGGTTTGGGTCCAAGGGTCCTGGGGGCTTGGACTTGGGCCTGGGTCTCATGGGTTTGTGCTTTGAGGGTTTTGGACCCATGGGCTTTGAGGGTTTTGGACCTGGACTTGAGCCTAATGGGCTTGGGACCATGGGCCTTGAGGATTTTAGGCCTGGGTCTGATGGGCTTTGGCTTGGGCCCATGGGTTTTAAGGGTCTTGGGCCTGGGCCTGGGACTGATGGGCTTGGTCTTGGGCTCACGGGTTTTGAGGGTTTTTGGCCTGGGCTTGGTGGGCTTGGGCTTGGGCCTGGGTCTAATGGGTTTGGGCTTGGGCCCATGGGCTCTGAGGGTTTTGGGCCTTGGCCTAGCCTTGGGTCCATGGGCTTTGAGGATTTCGGGCCTGGGCCTGGGTCTGATGGGCTTGGGCTTGGGCCCATGGCTCTGGAGGTGTTTGGGCTTGGGCCCATGGATTTGGGCCTGGAATTGAGGTGGGGGATTTTGGGAGGTATGGACGATGGGTGGTTGGGCATGGTTAGGAGGGAATGGGGTATGGAGGTTTTGGAGATTTGGATGAGGGGTATGAGTTGTAGGGTTCCAAGAAGCAGCCCACAAGGCGTACATCGTGCTCATGTCCTCGATTGAGGGCATGGACTCAGGTTTGAGATTAGGGGGTGATGGCTCACTTAAGGATGGAGGGGGTTGGGAGAAATTGGGCATGACCCAGGTATGGGGGGTATGGGTGATTGTGCTTGGGGGGTATGGATGTATGGCTATGGAAGGTGGTGGGTTATTGGTCATACCTTGGGAAAAGTCAGGCATGACCTAGGCAAATGGGGGGTATGTTGGGATGTGGATGGGCCATGTGGGGGGAATGGTATGTGAGATGGGGTAGAGGGGATGTGGGATGTAGGGGTCATGGATGATGAGATGGATGGGACGTGGAAAGTAGGCAGGGGATGGGGCTCCCTATGGGGTCTTTGGGAGTATGGGGGTGCGGTAAGGGTGTATGGATGGGAGACGGGGATGTGTGGGTCGGTTGGGAAATGAGGGGTTTCAGTAGGAGATGAAAAGGGGGTATGTTGGGAGAATGTGAGGGAGGGGGTGGGGTGGATGTGAACACGGGCGCCCCAAATGGACCTGTGATATTGAACCTGGTTTAGGTGAAGGTGTCGGAGATCGGGTTTTCTCCGATATAAGAATGGGATGGGGATGACGGCGGGGATGTATCGGCTCTTAACATGATCCGCTGACGAGTGTTGTATCGATGTCTCGGATAAGGGCCGAATACCTTCCTGGTTCTCCTTCTACGGGCCGGGTTTGAGGTTTCCGTAGTGACGGTCACACCAAAATATATATATTTTTTATTTTTTATTTTTCTTTGTGTTTTTTTTTCTTTTGGGAAAATGATTTTTTTTGGTTTTTGAAGATGATTTTTTTTGTTGTTTTTTTTTTTTTTTTTTTAAGGTGGATTTTTTTGAAGATGAGGATTTTTTTCTTTCTTTTTTTCAAATGGAAATCAACTCCCCTCTACCTAGATGAATGATGACCTGGTGCCCAGGGTCAATTCCCATCTCGAGTGGTTTATGTACCTTTAGTAGGTCCCACAACGGGATCCGACACACTTCGGAAGAAGCGAAAGGGAACCCTTTCGTTCTATTGAAGGCGAGGGAATCCACACAAACGACCCGATCCCCCGAAGCAGATCAATGAGAAGTCGTCTTCTCTTGACCGGGTAGGGGCATGTTGGGTGTTATAGGATGCGGGAGGCTACTACGGGCACTAATACCGCTATTCGGGGACTTGGGGTGGTGGATTGGGCCTCAGATCGGGTTGTTGTGACCCAGTATACACTGGGCGTATGTTTTATACACGCCTGACCAAAAAAAGGCAGATTTGGCCGGGCGTATATATTATATATGCCTGGCTTAAATCTGGGGGTTTAATGTATATATATTATATACCGAGTAAATCTGGGATTTTTGTCACCGGCAAAACAGTTCTGTCAGTGAAGTTTTGACAATGAACAGCAAGCCCGAATGTGGGTCTTTGAACTGGTTTCTGGGGAGGGATGCTCCCGGGGACTGCTATGTATGTTATCGAGTCCCTCCTTTCTGTTTCCTAGGGATATGCGGCCGAATTTTGGGTTGTCTACGCTCTCACCAATGCGGGTTTTATGGCTTTATCAGAATTGGCAACCCAACCGATATACCTCTGGCGCAAGCGCCTTCTCAAATCTTGGAAGGTGGTTCTTTCGGGATCATCACCACTAGATTTGCCGCCATCGGGAACCGGGTAAATTATATCTGTGCCTAAACCCCCCGAAAACTGCCCAAAAAATGTAAAAATAAATTCATTATGTCCCCACACTATTGGTTCACTTTTAATTACAAATTTTTATAGGGGAGTGAAATTAAGTCCAAAATCGGGTCGGGGATGGCAAGCCCGTGCCGCCTCAACGGGCCGACGTTCAATGGTGAGATATGATGACTGAAATGAAAAGCGCACGTAGGCCCGCCAAACGGCTAAGGCTCGTAAATGACTGAAATTTAAATGACGTAAAAGTAAATGCGAGCGGGCCCGCCAAACGGCTAAGGTGGCTTAAATGGCAAGAATCGAAAAAACAGGAATTTAAAGGTGCATGTAGGCCCGCCAATCGGCTAAGACACTTAAAGGGCTGAATCGTAGGGGTGAGTACGTTAGTAAAAACAACAAAAATATAGAAAAATAGCAGAAAATAAGAAAAAAAATAATGGTTAGTAACAAAAAAAGAAAGGCCAACAAGAGGGGAAGCGCTACGGTGATCTCCCCAGCAAAGTCGCCATCTGTGCAACCATGGATCCTCTCGAACTCGTCGCGACAATGCGCTCGCTATGAATGAAATGTAGAGTCGCCACCCGGAGCTTTTGGTGACCCGAAAAACCTTCAAATCGATATTTTGAGCACCGAAGTGCTAAATATGACTCTGATTTACCGGTCTTTGCCAAAGGCTCTAGGATAGGGGCTTCGGTTATCAATCGGGAAGGGTTTAGGCACCCGATCAACCCGCACGTAGCGGTCTCTATCTATGGCCAAAGATAAAAATAAAAGGGGCGGAGTTTCCCCTTGCCCGAAGGCAATGCGGTCCTATCAAGCTTTGAGCCAAACCAAAATTTCGGCGGCATAACAGATTGAATCCTTGGACGGAGGAGACACCAAGAAGGTAGAGGAAGAGAGAGGTGAACCGGAGCTCATGGGCCCTTGTTACACCATGGAAGTCCTTCGCTTTGGCGTGCTTCCGATGGCTTAAACGGTATGGAAATGGGTTCTAATGCTAGGATTCAATAAAATAGGAAGTGTAGGGTGAGGCCAAAGGCTAGACTTTAGCTAAAGGGAGTGATCTAATGGTGGAAGTAGATTGAAAAAGATGAACTAAGCTTGCTGGAATTCTGGAAAATAAATGTCATTTTCTCTCACTAGGGTTCTCTCTTAAGAGCTCTCTAATCTTTCACCAAAAAATCCAACCCTTTGGAAAGAGGGGGGGCCTCTCCATTTATAGAGAAGAGGTGGGTTAGGGGTTTACTTAAGAGCTAATTAGTTTAGCAATTAGGTAATCCCCCATCTACGGTTTTCTAGGTTTTCAAGGTCCTAGGGTTTTGGGAAACTGGTTTTAATGGCGGATGATGGGGTGAGACCATGGGTGACTTAAGGGTTACCAATAAGCTCAAAGGGGGTGCAACCAACCTCAAGACACCCACCTCAACCAAGGGGAGGGTCAAAGGGTCAAACGAGATGGAGGAAATTTGAGCATTTCATGATAGATACTGTAGCTAAGTTGTATATTACATACGCCCAGCTTATGCACAGTAAAAATCAAGAAAACCAGGGGGAAACTGAGAAGATGGGTGCCCGCGCTGTTGGCCACCTATGCTGGGCGTATATATTATATATGCCTGACCAAATTTGGCCCAAAAATTCTAGGCGAATATAATATATACGCCTGACCAATCTAGGGCCAAATTGGCTGGGCGTATGTAATACATACGCCTAAGCAAAAGTTATCATTTTATGTAAAACTTCAAACGGTCATAACTTTTGAACCACAACTCCAAATTAGGTAATCTTTGGCTCGTTGGAAAGCTAGAGAAGTTGCCTTTCCAATGGTATGTGGGTCATCCTTAGAAGTGGTCAGTATAAAAATCTATAGCTCTCCTCCCATCAAATGCTCAGAAGGGTTTAAATTGAGTTTGGGAAGGGGTCCTAGGGTTTATGGGTGATCTCTAAGGGTTGGGGGAATGGTTCTAATGGGTTTAGGTGATTCCTAAAGGTCTGGATAGATTTCCAAGGGTTCAGGTGTGCCATCGGAAGCACCGGGGTACATCTCTCCTGAAGTACAGATTGATTGGGCCTTGGGCCGAATTTGGGTGTCTACAGGGTCAAAAAGAAGCCACCCTCCTTTGACCGATGAGGGCGTATTGGGTGTCGGATAATGTGAAACCTAAACAGATGTGCTAAACCACTAATCGGGAAATCTGGTATGGTGAGATAGGCCACAGATTCGGGTTGCACTGCTTAACCCAGACTTGGCTCTTTAGTGTTTTCTAAAAACTAGATTTGATACGGCTGATAAAAATTTTCTTTCAATCTCCATCCTATCGTGCTTATTATCCCGAATATATAATAGACGGTGTGATTAAGGTTTTTGGTGAGATGATAAATCATTATTTTGATCATCATAGGGAATTCATTGATAGGATAATCGGGAAAGACTAATTATTTTACTAATCCCCAATCAAGACATTCTTCCAGATTATATATAAGATTTTTCAGTGTAAACTGACAATTTTGGAAGAATCCTCATAACACTAAGCTATATTATAATTATCCATTGAGATTTGTTTAATCTTAATCTCTGAATCTTCAATTCGTGCTATCAGAGGGTTACTGATATAAAATGGTAGAATATGTTTTATTTTTTCAAACAAACAAATTCAGTTTAGTTTGTGAAAAATCGGGTCCGGATAATTTGCATCCAACAGATTTGCCATTTCTAAAAAATGATTTATTTTTTCGAGCGAAAAATTTTCTGAAAACATTTCAAAATCCCATGTTATAGATTTAACAATGGCATTTGAACTGCCTTGTAATTTTTATAACTTTTGTTTCTTTTCAAAAATTTTCTGTGAGAGGTTGCTCATATGACGCCTAAACTATTTCTTATCATTGAGGAGTTGGCATTTCCAAGATCCATTAATCTCATGATAATAATCTGTACTTATTCCAGAATTATAAAAATCAGGGGCATTGTTCATAGTGATGCTAGTTTGTTCTAGCAAATACTGAGATTGCAGTACTTTATATAAAGTAAAAGCTGATTTAGCTTCATTGAACGAATCATAAACTTAGTAAAGGGTGTTTGGGAAGTTGGTAACTTATTTTTGACAAGCTAGAAAAGAAGTATAGATTCTAGGCAGATGACCTCTCAACACAACATAAGTTTTTCTTATGAATGGAGGTGGTTAAGGTTGAGAAGAAGAGGAGCTTCCTTCTTCTGTCATCTTTTATCTTTTACAGAGTAAAATCTATTGGTTTAGTGGTAACATAAATCTTCTTCCTGCAATAAATATGCCCACATTGGTTAGTGGTTTAAACTTGGATCACTGCTTAAGAAATCAGCCAAATCATTAGTACTTCCTTTAACATGTTTGACTTCAAAAGTATAAAGCGCTATTTGATTATACCATTTCAGTCTTCTTCCATCTAAAATATTTCTTTTATTTATTAAAAAATCTTGAACTGCTTTGTTATCAGTTCTAACAATGAAAACTTCAGGGGCTAGATAAATATGAAATAGTTTCAGAGCAAGTTTTATTCCTAACAATTCTTTTTCAAATATAATATAATTCTGTTCATTTGGTTTAAATTTTCCAAAATTATAACCACATAATTTTTCTTTATTTTGTACCTTTTTTGTTAACGGTGATTTTCGTGGCTTTATCCCCTTAAAGTGATAGGAATCTTTTTCTTCCCAATCATTTGCATGAATAGCCTTCAAGAAGCATCCCCAACAATTATCTGAAGCATCTATTTCTAAGATTAATTTATCTCCTGTTATTGGAAGATAAACTGTAGGACAATCTTGGATATCTTATTTTATTTGTATTAGTAGATCTTTATCTTGATCTGTCCATGTAAATTCTACTTCTTTTTTTAATTTATTTATGAAAGAATTTTCTTTTTCTGCTAAATTTTTTAAGTAGTTTCTTCCATAATTTAATAATCCTAAGAGATTTTGTAACTATTTTTTATCAGTTACCTCTTCAAGAAATTTATTTATTTTTATAATAATTTGATCTTATAATTTTAGACCATCATGGGTTAGAATAAGACCTAAAAATTCTATTGATTCTTTTTCAAATTCTAATTTTGAAGGTGAAAGGATAATTCCATATTTTTGGAAAATATCACACATTTGCTTTAAATGTGTTCTTCGTTTGTTTTAGAAAATACTAGGATATCATCTATATATACAACACAAAATTCTTTGTAAGGAGCAAAAATCGAATCCATCCATCTTTGATAGATTTGTGGAGCAGTATTCAAGCCAAATGGCATGACATTCCATTAATAGTGTCCACACAGGGTACTAAAGCAGTTAAAGGTTTTGATTTATCATCTAACTTTAATTGCCAATATCCCGATTTACAGTCGAATTTACTTAAGAATTTTGATCCTTTGATTTAATTAACCAAAATATATTTTCTTGGAATAAAGTAACCATCGAATTCTAAATTTTCATTTAGTCATTTATAGTTTAGAACCATTCTAGCTTTTTCGCGCTTTATTTCAGCATGATTTCTTACTAAAAATCAAGACTAGAATGATGACTTTTTGTACATTCAATGAGTTTTTTCTCTAATAAATCTCTAATTTGAAATTTAAATTCGTCTATGTCTATTTTTGTATAGACCATAGGTTTTATCCTAATTATGATATTAGGATCTTTTAATGTTATGGTACAGTACCGAGGACTTTTATGCCATAATTTTAGTGGGTTGTCACTAAAATTTTCTTTGAGAATGAAGAAAAGCCAATGAGTGTGATTAAGTACATGAATAATTTGTGTAACCTGACCATGCTTGCTGGGGGCAAAGCCTTTGTGACATTTGGAGTTATGGATTTGAAGAAGTGGAATGTGGACCAATTCTTCTTTTGACATCAAAGGGTTTTGCGACCAAAATCGGATGTAAGGGCATCATATTCGTTTGGGATATTGCACCTGATTTCTGGCATCGATCGCAGGCCTGACAGAATTGCTGAGCAGCCTTGAATAGTGATGGCCAATAAAATCCTGATTATAGTACCTTGGCAGCTATTTTCCTACCACCGAAGTGGCCCCCACAAGCATGTGTAATAAAATTGTAGGATATTGTGGGTGTTACTATCGGGCACACATTTTCGGATTATTTGGTCTGAGCATATTTTAAATAGGTATGGGTCCTCCTAAATATAATATCTAGCATCGGCAAAGAAAATATATTTATCTTGATTAGACCAGTTTGGGGAGATCTTACCTGTTGCCAAATAATTTACAATATTGGCATACCATGAAACTGTTACGTGTATGGAAAAAAGTTGTTCGTCGGGAAAGGTACATGGAGAGGTTCTTCACTGATGGTCTGAGGTATCTCGAGTCTGGACAGATGATCCGCCACTACATTTTCAACTCCCTTCTTGTTCTTTATTTTGAAGTCAAATTCCTGCAAAAGTAGGATCCACCAGATTAGTCTCTGTTTGGCATCCTTTTTTTCCAATAAATATTTGAGTGCAGAGTGATCCGAAAAAATGATAGTTTTAGATCCCAATAGATATGGTCAAAATTTGTCTAATGGAAATATGACAGTGAGAAGTTCCTTCTCAGTAGTATAGTTAACTTGTGCTTCAATTAAGGTACGACTTGCATAATAAACTACATGGGGAATCTTTTCTTTCCGCTGTCCTAAGACTGTGACAACCTAAATTTTGACACTCCGAAACCCGTGCCATCGGCACAACCCTCAAGGTTGTGCCCCATAAGCCAACACGAAACATTAGTATACTCAAGTAAAGATGAAACAAAATAGAAGCATAAGAACTTATATCGAAATAAATCTCTAGTTCTATATATAATCATCAAAATAAGTCACCCACCCGAACCATCAGTGACGACACAACAGTCACCCTGGATGGTTAGCCAAAAGAATATATCATCATTTAATTATATTTTCTCAAAAATAGGGCTTGACATACCAAGCCGTACAGTATTCCCTCAAAAATAAAGTATGCAGGGATCCTCTAGAAGAAGTCTTTAGGAGGGGGCTCCAAATCCTCTCCAGGCATATAATCTGAATCTTCTGGATCTACACCTCCGTAGCGGAAGCATAAGCACAACATCATAGCTCAATAGGGAAACAACTGAATGAACATATAAGCTAATCTCTTACATATATTCCATGATATTTAGAAGCATGATGCATCAATAAAATAGCTGGAAAACAATTTAAATGACTAAAAATATACACTAGATGTAACTGTTACTTTACATGTGTTTATTTTTTCTTAACTTGCTCATATAAGACAATGATTGACCTAAAAACTTAAATCGTAACTTAAATATTCCTTGATTTACTATAGCATCGAGCACCCGATGGAATACCCTCCATCGCCGTCTAATCAAACCATTTTCATTTCCTTTGTCATTCATTTAATACTACCCAAGTCCCTTCCTCATAGGCGACATAATTAAATTGTCATACATACATCCCTGGGATGTCCAACTGGTGTATGAATTGACCGCCGTACCGGTCACGAATATTTTGCCGAGTCAGTCGTGGGTATCCCGCCATGTAGGTGGGGTATTCTCCAAACCTTAAATAAAAAGTTCACTACATATAGTTATTCACCGTGTGATTGTGCTAATTATAGTATATTAGGCCTTATCAATTCTCATTCACTTTGCTTTATATTTTCACATACATCCCTGGGATGTAATCAGCTCAATGCATCACACAGATGCCCATATCACATTCACATCCCCTGTGAATGTCACATACTCATTTCTTTACTTAGTGTTCACACACACACACGTTAGATTCATATTTTCGATGCATAATTACTCATTTCTCTATCACTACATACATGCTCTTACAATTAAAGTGCATGTTCAAGGCATTCCCTACCTCACGTGTGTTAATTCTCAAGCATCAAGGTCCAAGGCGGTTCCCATACTCGCACTCACTTGCATGACCTAAGTTACATCATAGAATAAGCAAAGCATCAAGAAAGATACATAAAAGAAGGTACAAGGACCTCCTAGAACCCCAAAGTCCAAAACAAAAGTCAATAGAAACTGTTCAAATCAATTAATCGATCCCCCAAATTGATTAATCAAAATCCCAAAATCGATTAATCGATCACAAATCGATTAATTGAAATTTCAAAATCAATTGATCAATTTTCAAATCGATCAATCAGTTCTCCCAGGCTCTTGATTTTTCCAGCCACTGGGAGTGCACAGACAATTAATCTATTTTAAATCGATTAATCGAAATCTAAAAATCGATTGATCGATTTTAAATCGATCAATTGGTTTCGGGCATTTTTGCCCAGCTTACTTCTAAGCCAAAATCGATTGATCGATTTTCAAAATCAATTGATCGATTTTCAATTTTGTCAGAAACTCAGCCCTTTGTGGGCATTTCTTCCAGTTTTCTACTCTTTCTACTTTCCTTTCTTTTCTACATTTTAAATTCATTATTCTAACATTTAATACTGAAATAAAGCACCACAACATATCCATTTAAATCCAATAAAAACTCACCTCAAATCAACCTCTTGATTGACTCAAAGGTTGGGCCACAGGCTAGGGCTCTTATCTTCGATTCCAACGAACTTCTATGCGTCGTCTCCGGAGTAATTGCACAAACACATCTTCAATTCGAAATCTAAACTAATTCCCTTTCATTTACTCCTTACTCTCTCTGTCTTCTTAAATTTCTACACCAACCTAAACTAAAGAGAAATAAGTCTCTTAAGTTATTTGCCTCTTTTAGTCCATCCTTTGCCTTGTTATAAAGCACATACACCCACGACAGGTGTATATGATCTCTAATTAGCTCTAACACTACACACACTTGCTTATTAATATCAACCTAATTGAATCATAGTCATCATGTTAACTTTCACTCAGTCAAACCTATGACCAGTTGGGCACGCATCCTGAGGACACTGTTCAACGCCCAAATTTCGGGGATGTTACATTCTCCCCACCTTGAGAATTTTCATCCTCCAAAATGTACCCAAGGGCTTCCCTATGGAAGGCCCACACACACAGATATATATAGTTCCATTCAATAGCAAACACCACATGTAACATCCTCGAAATTCTGGCATTTAACAGTGACCTCGGGATGCATGCCCAAGTGGTCATAGGTTTGATTGAGTGAAAGTCAACTCGATGGCTAGAATTCAATTTAGGTTGATGATAATGGGCATGTGTGTGTAGTGTTAAAGCTAAATTAGAAATAGCATACACCTATCTTTGGTGTGTGTGCATTGCACCAAAGCTTGAGAAGGGTTAAAGGATTTAATAACAAAAGAGATGTGACGACCCAGACCCACATGCCACAATATTGTCTGGTTCTGGGCTTAGATCCCCGCCCGGTTTTGTTTTTGGCATGAGCTTAAGTCCCCACCCAAAACGCGTTATGACATGTAGCGTCCACAATCACATATAGCCCAGGGTCAGGACTTTTCCCTATCAGATGTGGGACTATTACAAGAGAAGTTATTTCTCTTTGAATGGTTGGTGTGGAGCTTGAAGAAGAGAGAGAGAGAGAGAGAGAGAGTAAGGAGGAGTAAATTCAAGGGGATTAGTTTAGATTCGAATTGGAAGGCGTGCTCAAGCATTAACTCCAGATACGATGCATAGAACTCGTTGGGGTTGGAGTTTGGAACCATAGCCATAAGATCAATCCATTGGATCAATCAAGAGATTGATTGAGGTGAGTTCTATTAAAGTTTCTATAAACATGTTGTTGCGCATTAAACTAGGGATAAAATGATAGATAAAGGAGTAGGAATGAATTAGAAATGAAAGAAAAGAAAGCTGGAAGAAATGCTCGCAAAGGGATGACTTTCTGATAAAATCGATTAATCAATTTGAAAAATTGATCGACCGATTTTGACCTGGAAGTTAGCTGGGCAAAGATGCCCGAAACCGAACGATCGATTTGAAATCGATCAATCGATTTGAGATTTTTGATTAATCGTTTGAGCATTCCCAGTGACTGGAAAAATAGAGCTTGAGAAAACCGATTGATCGATTTGAGAAATCGATCAATCGAATTAGGAATTTTTATTAATCAATTTGGAATTGATTAATCAATTTTTTGAATTCGATTAATTGATTTTAGAGATCGATCAATCGATTTGAGTAGTTTCTATTGGCTTTTATTTTAGACTTTGGGATTTTAGGAGGCTCTTGTACCTTCTTTATTGCATCTTTCTTGATGTTGTGCTTATACTATGGTGTACCATAGGTTGTACGAGTGAGTGTAAGTATGAGAAACGTAGTGGATCTTAATGCTTAAGGAATTATACGTGTGAGGTAGGGAACACCTTGAACTTGCACTTTAATTACAAGAGCATGTATGTAATGATATAGAATTGAATAAATGTGAACTTAAGTATGCATGTGTGAATACTAAGTGAGGAAATTCAGATACAAAGGAGTAAGTGACGTCCCCAGGGGATGTGAATGTGATAACGAGCATCTGTGTGATGCATTGAGCCAGTTATATCCCAGGGATGTATGTGAACATGTAAGTAGAGTGAATGAGATTGATGAGGCCTAATCCATTATATTTAGCACAATCACACGGTGAATAACTATATGTAGTGCAGTTTTGATATTTAAGGTTTGGAGAATACCCCACCTACATGGCGAGATTCCCACGACTGACTCGACAGAATATCCGTGACCGGTACGACGGCTAATCCGTAGACTAGTTGCACATCCCAAGGATGTATGTATGAGACATAGACCCCGTCGCCTATGAGAATGGGACTTGGGTAGTATCGAAAGAATGAAAAAGGATAATAAAAACGGTCTGATTAGACGATGATGGAGGGTATTCCATCGGACGCCCAACACTGTAGCAAGTCGGGGAATATTTAAGTTATGATTTAAGTCTTTAGGCCGAATCATTGTCTTTTATGAGCAAGTTGAGAACAAATGAAACATGTAAAGTAAAAGTAATATTCAGTGCATATTTTCAATCATTTAAATTTCTTTCTAGTAAACTCATTGATACATCATGCTGTAAAATATCATGGAATATATGTGAGAGATTAATTTGTATGTTCATTTAGTTGTTTACCTATTGAGCTAGAATGTAGCTCACCCTTTAGACATTACGTCATAGGTCCTGTGCTTGTAGCTGTTGCTACTTCAGGAGGTGTAGATCCGGAGGATTATGATTACATGCCTGAGGAGTTGGAGCCCCCTCCTGAGGACTTCTTCTGGAGGGCCCCAGCGTACTTTGATTATTTTATTTTGAGAGCGTACTATACGGCTTGGTATGTCCAGCCATTTTTGTAGAAAGATGTCTAATAATGCTTATTGGGATATTCATTTTGGCCAACCATCTGGGGTGACCTTATTTATCATTGATGGTTCGGGTCAATTCTTTTGCTCATGCAGGGGCATGGGATTAGAACTGTCCTTTGTGCTTTTGCTATATATATCATTAATGCATGGAGATTTAGTTCGATTCAGTTCTGATATTTTATTTAGCTTCATTGTTGCTTGGTTATACCAATGTTCTGTGCAGGATTATGGGGCACGGCCTTGAGGGTTGTGCTGATGGCATGAATTTCGGAGAGCCGAAATCTAGGCTATCACAGTTGATATCAAAGTTGTTTCTTTTAGCAATTCTGATAATTCTTATTTTTATCAAAGCATAGGGACTTTTGTTAATGAAACTTTGGTTTCATGCGCAGGCTGTTATATCTTCTAGGGGAAGAGGCCGACCCAGGGGCAGTCGTGATTGGAATTTATATAGTAGAGATGATTTCATCTCGGCTATGAATAGAGTACCAATGGAAAACAGAGGGACTTCACGAAGTAGTGGCCAAGAGAGCCAAGACCATGAAGAGAGCCGAGAAAGAGACTGTTAGGATAGAGATCAAAGGGAACAAGAAAGAACAAGAGAAAGAAATGAAGAGAGAGAGGAGCGTCAGAGGATGATGGATACAATGGAAATCATGGCAGCCACCTTGGCTCAACAAGCAGCATCCTTGGCAGCTCACAATACCACTGAGCAGCATCAGCCACCTACACCTCCAGTAGGTCCTACACTGTTAGTGCCCTCAGCATTTACAGAGTTTAGGAGGATGCGTCCTCTAAACGTTTTAGGGTAAGCTGAGCCAATAGCTGCGAAAAATTGGCTGAGTAAGATGGAGAAAGTGTTTAGCATGCTCACATGCACGAAGGGCAAGAACGTCAGATTGGCAGCTTACATACTCGATGGGGAGGCAGGCCCTTGGTGGAAATCCGTTTTTAGGACTAGGGCTCAGGAGACCCCAGGATTGGCTTGGACATGGGATGAGTTTATCAAAGAATTTAACAAACAGTACTTCTCTGAAGTTGTATGAAATCAGATGGAAGTAAAATTTTACAGCTTGAACAAGGGAGAATGTCAGTTAGAGAATATGGGGTTGAGTTTATGCGGCTTGCTCGCTTTGCTCCTGATTTTGTAGTCATGGATCAAATGAAAGCAAAATAACTACAACGCGGCTTGAGGCCGGACATCAGGGGGAAAGTAATAGCATTTGAGTTTAAGACCTATGGAGAGGTCATGAGCAAAGCCTTAGTGATTGAGGAGGATAATGAAGATAGATATTGAAGAAGAGATCATCTGGGGAGAGGTAGAATGGATCAAGGTAAAGTTGGGAACTATGAGTCGGTGAACAAAAAGCCAAGATTCGTAGCACCTATTTAGAGGTAACCATTCCAAATAGGGTATGTGAGACCGACGCAGCAGACAAACTATCAGAGATTACCAGTGCTTACATGGTGGAGCCCAGATAAGATATGCCCCAAGGCCATACCACCTGGTGAGCCGATTCGAGGGTTTCTCCAGGCCGACTACGGTGAGACTTGTGCCAAGTGTGTCTCACAAAATGGCAATGAGAAGAAGAGGTACTCAGGTTGCTATAAATGTAGAAAGGTGGGCCACATCATCCGAGATTGCTCTGAGATGGCTAAGGAGAGGAAAACTTCTGTTTTAATGCCACGACCTATACAAGAAAGGAAGTCGGTCGTACAGGGAAGAGCCTACGCAGTTACCACTCAGGAAGCACACAATACCACCGACGTGATCCAAGGTGAGATTTCTTTTAAATAAAGAATTTTAATTCTTAAAAGTTTTTAGATAGAGAAGGTGCATTCATGTAAGAAATAGAATAGATTGATTCTCTTCCATAAATTTTGATATATATAGTGTGTTATGTATATGTAAATATATGATACAGGTATCTTACAATTATACGGAAGGGGAAGTGATGTAGCTTATGAGGCTAGAGTGTTGGTAGACTCAAGGTCTACCCACTCATTTACTACTCCTCGTTTCGCAAAGAAGATGAAGGTTAACCCAGAGACATTGGATTTCGTCTTAGCGGTATCCATTCCGACTAGGAAATCGGTCGATACAGAAAGGGTTTGTAAATCAATGATAGTGACTATCAGGGATGGAGATGACTTTTAACTACCAGCAAATTAAATTTTGTTAGACATGCAAGGATTCGACGTGATCCTTGGCATGGATTGGTTGTCACAGCACTACGCCACGGTAGATTATAAGAACAAGGTTGTCATCTTTCGACCTAATATTAGGAGATCATTCTGATTTCGAGGAGAGAGATCGATGTTTATGCCACTTATCTCTGTAGTCAGGGCCGAGCGTTTGATTAGAAAGGGATGCAGTGGTTACTTGGCATTCTTAAAGGAAGATAAGGAAGGGAAGAACATCATCTTAGAGATAGCAGTTGTGCGAGAATTTGAAGATGTATTTTCGGAGAAATTACCAGGATTGCCTCTAGATCGAGAAGTGGAATTCACTATCAACTTGGCACCTGGGACAGAGCCTGTTTCTAAAGCGCCATATAGGATGGCTCCTGCTGAGTTAAAAGAGTTGAAGGCGCAATTGCAAGAACTCATGGATAAGGGGTTTATAAGACCGAGCTGCACCAGTCTTGTTTGTAAAGAAGAAAGATTGGTCAATGCAATTGTGCATTGACTATCACCAATTAAATAAACTGACCATCAAGAATCGATATCCATTGCCTAGAATTGACGATTTATTCAATCAGCTGTAAGGAGTAAAGTATTTTTCTAAGATCGATCTGAGATCTGGATATCATTAGCTGAGAGACAAGGCAAAGGGCATCCAGAAGACAGCATTCAGGACACGGTACAGACACTATGAGTTCTTAGTGATGCCATTTGGTTTGACAAAACTACCGGTGTCATTTATGGATTTGATGAATCGGGTGTTTAAACCACACCTGGACTCTTACGTCGTAATATTTGCTAATGACATCCTGATATATTCCAAATCAAAGAAGGAGCACGAAGAACACTTGAGAGTTGCTCTACAAACCTTACGTGAACACCAATTATACGCCAAACTCAGTAAGTGTGAGTTTCGGTTGAAAGAAGTTAGCTTTTTAGGACATGTGGTCTCAAAGGAAGGTGTCACAGTAGACCCGACAAAGATTGAAGCAATGATAAACTGGGAACAACCAAAGACGGTAATCAACGTTCGTAGTTTCCTTGGTCTAGCTGGCTACTATCGACATTTTTTAGAGGAATTTTCTAAAATATCGGGACCTCTTACGAGACTTACAAGGAAGGATGCGAGATTTGAGTGGAGTGAAGTGTGCGAGAAGAGTTTTTAAGAACTCAAGAAGAGACTCACTTCAACTCCAGTGTTAGCAATACCTTCAGGCAGTGGAGGGTTCGTGGTATACAGTGATGCATCGCATAATGGTTTGGGCAGCGTGCTCAACCAACACAAGAAGGTGATAGATTACGGGTTGAGATAGTTGAAAGAGTATGAGAAAAACTATCCGACACATGACCTGAAACTAGCCGCGGTCATATTTGCGTTGAAGATTTGGAGACACTATCTGTACAGTGAGACCTTTGATATTTTCATCGACTATAAGAGTATCTAATATCTATTTACACAAAAAGAGTTCAATATGAGGCAGCACAGATGGATGGAGTTTCTCAAAGGCTATGATTGCTCCATACACTACCATCAAGGCAAGGCTAATATGGTAGCCGATGCCTTCAGTCAGAAAGGTTTCGCGCAGTTGGCTAATCTGATCATGGGGATGCACAGATGGAAACTCTTTCAACATCTGTCCTTATATGACACAAATATTGAGGTGCAAGCTATAGGAGCCTTTTTGGCTAACATATCAGTGAGACCTATGATCTTTGAGAATATCCACGAGCTACAGCTGAGAGACCCAGAGTTAACCAGGATTCGTTAAGATGTGATTGAAGGCATCAAACTAGAGTTTTCAGTGAAAGAAGATGGTGCGTTAGCATTCAAGAGCTGTCTTTGTATTCCAGATGATGCCGATCTGTGGCAAACTATCCTTGATGAAGCTCACAAGTCGAAATATGCTATCCACTCCGGTAGCACTAAAATGTATCAAGACTTGGGGAAGAATTACTAGTGGAGAGGTTTGATGCATGAAGTGGCCAAGTACGTGTCACGGTGCTAGATGTGTTAGCAGGTGAAAGTCGATCATAAACATCCTGCTGGATTATTACAGCCTCTACCCATGCCAGAATAGAAATGGGTGTCAATCTCCATGGAATGGACTTCATTGTTGGACTATCGCGTACAACGAAAAGATATCATGCCATTTGGATAGTCGTGGACCGACTAACCACGTCAGCACACTTCTTGCCTTATAACACGATGTACACAGCAAGGAGACTCGCGGACTTGTATATGAAGGAGATCATGCGTCTGCATGAGATTTCGAGTAGCATTGTCTCCGATCGTGACCTATTATATACTTTAAAGTTTTGGAAGAAGTTTCAAGAAGGCATGGGTACGCGATTGGATTTCAGTTTGGCTTTTCATCCGCAGACCAATGGGCAAACGGAGTGGGTAAACCAAGTGATAGAAGATATGCTCAGAGCATGTATGCTTGAACTATAGGGATCATGGGATCAACACCTATCGTTGATCAAATTTGCATACAACAATAGCTTCCAAACGAGCAATGGGATGGCACCGTACGAAGCTCTTTATGGGAGGCGATATAGATCGCCTATCAATTTGGAAGAAATCGGTGAAAAGTTTGTTTTGAGACCAGAGTTGCTTGAAGATAACATTATTGTTGTCCGTATGATCAGAGAAAGACTTAAGTCGGCCCAAAGCAGGGAGAAGCGCTACGCTGATATCAAGAGAAAGAGTGTAGACTACACCATTGGCGAGCATGTGTTCATGAAGGTATCGCCTATGAAGGGCATTATGAGATTTAGAAAGAGAGGTAAATTGAGTCCCCGTTACCTTGGACCCTTTGAGGTTTTGGGTCGTGCAGGTGAGGTGGCATATCGCGTTGGATTACCACCATGATTCGATCGGGTACACAAAGTTTTCTATGTATCTATGCTCCGAAAGTATGTGAATGACCCTTCCCATATCTTGGGAGGTCAACCTTTAGAAATGCACGGAGATATGAGCATGATAGAGGAACCGGCGGAGATATTGGATCTCAAGGAGCAAGTGTTATGCACGAAAGTCATTCCGTTAGTGCTTGTTCGATGGAAGAATCATCCGACCGAAGAAGCTACATGGGAACGAGAGGCGGAAGTGAGAGAGCAATACCCGGATTTGTTTACCGAGAGTTGAGAGTCCAATTGTATCTTCACATGTATGTTTGTAAGCTCGAGCCGTTATGCAATCAAAAGTTGAGCATTTAGGCCAACTTATTCAGAAATGAATGAAACAAAGGTTAGTTGCAAATGTACCATTCTGTGATTCAATGCATGGCTTAATGGTCATCACATCATAAAAATGGATGATCTATGTATGCTCCACAAAGCCACAAGCAAACTGACAGGGAAACAGAAAGAAGAAAAGGGAAATAGAAAGCATAATTTTTTTTTAGTTTTCTGTCAAAACCGATTAATCGATTAATCGATTTTGGAAATCGATTAATCGATTTTGTCCGATCAAACGACTAACACACGCCAGTGAGATGCAAAACCTAGAATTTTAAAAGCATTAAATTTTGATTAATCGAGTTCAATTCGCTTATTCGATTTTGAAAATTGATGAACCAATTTTTGAAATTGATCAATCGATTTCGCGAGACTGATATTAAGTTGTAAAAAATCGATCAATCGATTTTTGCCTATATAGCCAGTTTTAGGATTTTTCCCCCATTCGAAATTCAGTTTATTTTTCTTTTAGGCGCCAGTTTTTTTCCCCTCCTTTAGCTACCATACCGGCTAGGATTTGAGGCTTTTGCGAATCAATTGTGGATCAAAACCCTAGCTATTCAGATCGAACATGCAAGGTAAACCCTAGCTTTTATTTCTTTTCAATTTGAATCACCACAGCCCTAGGTTTTCAATTATTTTGATTTGAAACCTAAAATGCCACCCAAGACTAGGTTAGCTTCTAAGCAAGCTACCAGTTCGGCATAAGAATGCTGCGCCACCACCTCCTACACCTTCACCATCATCATCACCATCTAGATCAGATTCCTCTTACTCGACGAATGCGTCATCACGCGAATCATCGCCCCCACCCCCACCACCCAGAAATTTGCCCCAACCAAATGAATGGTGGGCGGCAAAATAATTTGAGTATGAGTACATCATTGATGAGGCCTTATTTACCAATTCCAATGTCGAGGGTGAAACCCAATGGGCCTGACAATACCTTCTAAAAGCGGGTCCTGGTAACCTTTTGAAGCCATTACACGAGTACTACTACCCTAAACTCATGAGGTTGTTTTATCAAAATCTCTAAAAGGGCCGCGTAGCCGATACCATTACGACCAAGATCGATGGTCATAAGTACATATTCACCTGCAACCATGTCCACGAGCCCTTGGAGTGCTACCTAGACCACGTGCCCGAGACCACACTTTTTCCACCCTTCCCATAGCTCATCAATTTTGAAGAAATTAGAATGGAACTAATAAGGGGAAACAAGGGTTCCGACAAATCTATAAGGATGGTAGACTTACCTCCTTACATGTGGATGCTTCATTCGATAAGCAAGTGTAACCTTTACCCTATGCGCCATGATATAAAGAGGGTAGAGTTGGTCCAATAGGCCCTATACGTGGCATTCCGCGGCCGTTCGTTCGATGCTACCAAGATTGTCTTTGAGGGGATGATTTATATAAAGGGAAAAATGATGATGGGTCCGTTGAGACCCAAGGAGCGCATGCCCTATGCGCGACTCATTTCAAGTATGTTGGAATGCTACTCTGACGCCCCAGAGTATACGATTTCTACCGCCAAGCGCAAGACCGCTAATCACGTGAAGCATTACTCCATCGCTTCTTGAGGCCACAGTTATAGGATGTTAGTAAAGACTTTGCCAACATAGAGGACAACACTTGCATAGGCTGGCGAGGCACCACCACAGCAAGACCCACCAATTGAGGGGGACCAGCCTATTGTGCCTCCACAGGACCACCCCGAGGGAGAGCAGCCTCATGACCCAGTTCCACCTAGGGAGCATCCTGTCGTGCCACCTACTGCTCTTGCACAGTCTACTCTTACTACTTATGCACCAGCTCACCGGAGGTGGGCATCTTAGGCCCCTGTGATGAGTACCATTGACGACATTCTCGCCCTCATGGCCGAGAATAATCGGCAGATGCTGGAGCACCAGCAGCATATGGAGGAGACCAACACTCGCATGGACCACAAACTGGATTTCCATGAGGCGTTGCTCTACCAGAAAATGTAGTTCATGTATCCCATAGATTACTAGCAGCGCATCGTAGCAGTGCGGACATGGACTCCTGGTGCATTGGGTTCCGGTACTCACGGGCAGGATGACGCAGACCAGCCCAGGGATGGCACTGCTTGATCGTTTGTTTGTGGTTTTCTTTATCTTTTTGGATTGTAGTTTCTTTTGAGTATTGTAATTATTTTGTAAATATTGTGGATGGAACTATTTGGCATGCATGCCATTACTATTGGGTTTGTAATTATTTTCGTGCGTGAAATCGCTATTTGGAATGCAAATCCGTTTTCAAATTCGTACATTGCTTTGACTTGTACGTCCTTACTCTAATTGTTACAAATGAAATTCGTCTTCATGCAGGGTGTGTAGTATTTGTTTTCTAATGAAACCACATCTGTGTGTGGGTCTTCCACAAGGAAACCCTTAGGTACATTTTTGAGGATGAAAATTCCCAAGGTGGGGAGAATGTAACATCCTCGAAATTCTAGCATTTAATAGTGACCTTGGGATGCGTGCCCAACTGGTCATAGGTTTGATCGAGTGAAAGCCAACTCGATGGCTAGAATTCAACTGAGGTTGATGATAATGAGCATGTGTGTAGTGTTAAAGCTAAATTAGAAATAGCATACACCTATCTTTGGTGTGTGTGCATTGCACCAAAGCTTGAGAAGGGTTAACGGATTTAATAGCAAAAGAGAAGTTATTTCTCTTTGAATGGTTGGTGTGGAGCTTTAAAAAGGAGAGATAGAGAGAAAGAAAAGAGGAGTAAATGCAAGGGGATTAGTTTAGATTCAAATTGGAAGGCGTACGCCAGCATTAACTCCGGATATGATGCATAGAACTCATTGGAGTTGGAGATTGGAACCCTACCCATAAGATCAATCCGTTGGATTAATCAAGAGATTGATTGAGGTGAGTTCTATTAAATTTTCTATAAACATATTATTGTGCATTAAATTAGGGATAAAATGATAGATAAAGGAGTAGGAATGAATTAGAAATGAAAGAGAGGAAAGTTGGAAGAAATGCCCATGAAGGGCTGAGTTTCTGACAAAATCGATTGATCGATTTGGAAAATTGATCGATCGATTTTGACCTGGAAGTTAGTTGGGCAAAGATGCCCGAAACCGATTGATCGATTTGAGATTTTTGATTAATCGATTAATCGTCTGAACATTCCCAGTGACTGGAAAAATAGAGCTTGAGAAAATCGATTGATCGATTTAAGAAATCGATCAATTGATTTAGGAATTTCGATTAATCGATTTGGGATCAATTAATCAATTTTGGGAATTCAATTGATCAATTTTACAGATCGATCAATCGATTTGGACAGTTTCTGTTGGCTTTTGTTTTGGACTTTCGGATTTTAGGAGGGTCTTGTACCTTCTTTATTGCATCTTTCTAGATGTCGTGCTTATGCTATGGTGTACCAAAGGTTGTACAAGTGAGTGGAAGCATGGGAAGCATAGGGAATCTTAAAGCTTGAGGAATTATACGTGTGAGGTAGGGAACACCTTGAACATGTACCTTAATTGCAAGAGCATATATGTAATGATATAGAATTGAATAAATGTGAACTTAAGTGTGCGTGTGTGAACACTAAGTGAGGAAATTGAGATACAAATGAGTAAGTGACGTCCCCAGGGGATGTGAATGTGATAATGAGCATCTGTGTGATGCGTTGAGCTAGTTACATCCCAGGGATGTACGTGAACATCTAAGTGGAGTGAATGAGATTGATGAGGCCTAATCTATTATATTTAGCACAATCACACGGTGAATCACTATATGTAGTGTACTTTTGATATTTAAGGTTTGAAGAATACCACACCGACGTATGGATACCCACAATCCACTCAGAATATCCAATATCCGTGACCACGGTGGCCAATCAGACACCAGCTATGAGACATAGACTCCATTGCCTATGAGAAAGGAACCTGGGTAGTATCGAAAGAATGAAAAAGGATAATAAAAATAGTCTGATTAGACGACGATGGAGGGTATTCCATCGGGCGCTTGACGCTATAGCAAGTCGAGGAATATTTAAGTTATGATTTAAGTCTTTAGGCCGAATCATGGTCTTTTGTGAGCAAGTTGAGAACAAATGAAACATGTAAAGTAACAGTAATATTCAGTGCATCTTTTCAGTCATTTAAATTACTTTCCAGTGAACTCATTGATACATCATGCTGTAAAATATTATGGAATATATATGAGAGATTAATTTATATGTTCATTAAATTGTTTCTATTGAGATAGGATGTAGCTCACCCTTTAGACTTTACGTCACAGGTCCTGTGCTTGCAGCTGCAACTACTTTAGGAGGTGTAGATCCGAAGGATTCGAATTACATGCTTGAGGAGGAGTTGGATCCCCCTCCTGAGGACTTCTTCAAGAGGACCCCTGCGTACTTTGATTGTTTTATTTTGAGAGCGTATTGTATGGCTTGGTATGTCCAATCATTTTTGTAGAATGATGTCTAATAATGCTTATTAGGATATTCATTTTGGCAAACCATCTGGGGTGACCTTGTTTTATCACCGATGGTTCGGGTCAGTTCTTCTGCTCATGCAGGGGCATGGGATTAGAATTGTCCTTTGAGCTCTTGTTATATATATCATTAATGCATGGAAATTTAGTTCGATTCAGTTCTTATGTTTTAGTTAGCTTCGTTGTTGCTTGGTTATACCAATGTTCTGTGCAGGATTATGGGGCACGACCTTGATGGTCCTGCTGATGGCACGAGTTTCGGGGAGTCGAAATCTAGGCTGTCACACCACACATCCTACATGAAGACTAATTACATTTGTAACAATTTGGAGTAAATGAGCACAAGTCAAAGCAATTTACTAATTGAGATAGGATTTGCATTTCATACAGTGGTTACCCGCACCCAAAACAAGTACAACTTAAAAGAAATGGCAACCATGCCAGATAATTCCATACATAAGATTTTCAAAATAAATACAAGCCCAAAAATTAATTACAATGCCAAAAAAGAATTACCACAAGCTAACAATCACGCAGTCCCATCCCCGGGCTAGTCCGCCTCGTCCTGCTCGCGAGTACCAGAACACGATGCATCAGGAGCCCATGTTCGAGCTGTTGCAATGTGTTGCTGGTAATTAGTAGGATACATGAACTGCATGATCTGATGGAGCAGTACCTTATGAAATTCTATCCTGTGGTCCATGCGGGTGCTAGTCTCCTTCATACACTGATGGTGCTCCAGCATCTGGCGATTGTTCTTCGCCATGAGGGCGTGAACATCATCGATAGTGCTCGCTACCGTGGCCTGAGATGCCTACCTCCGATGAGATCATGCATAAGCAGTAGGAGTGGTTTGTGTAGGAGAAGTAGGTGGTACTGAAGGATGCTCCTCAGGTGGTACCGATTCATGAGACTGCTCCCCCGCTGCGTGGTCCTGTGGTGATATAACAGGCTGCTCCCCCTCTGTTGGTGTGTCCTACTGTGGTGGTGCATCGCCAGCCTAGGCAGGTGCTGGCCCTTCAACTGGCAGAGGCTTCTTCAACAGCCTATAGCTATGGCCCCATGTAGCTATTGAATAATGTTTCACATGGTTGGTGGCCTTTCGCTTGGCGGGAGAAATAGCATCCTCTGGGGCGTCAGAGTAGCACTCTAACATACTTGAAATAAGCCGATCATAAGGCATACACTCCTTTGGTCTCAAAGGGCCCTTCATCATTTTCCCTTTTATATAAATCATCCCCTCAATGACCAATTTGGTAGCGTCGAACAGGTCTTATATGTGGGATACCACGGTCGTTGAGGGGATTTCCCTGATCCCTTGTTTCCCCTCATCATTTCAGTTCTTATTTCTTCATAATCCACGGGTTGTGGGAAGGGAGGAAAAAGATTGGTCTCAAGCACGTGTGTGAGATAACACTCTAAAGACTCATGGACATGGCATAGGGTAAATAGGTAGTTACGAGCATCGATCTCATTCATAACAGTGTCATCTACTCGACCCTTGTTTAAGTTCTGATAGAACAACCTAATGAGTCTAGGGTAGTAGTATTCGTGCAAAGGTTTTAAAAGGTTTCTGAGGCCGGTGTTAACGAGGTATTGTCAGGACCATTTGGTTTCGCCCTCAACCTCGGGATCGGTAAATAAAGCCTCGTCGATGATGTACTCATATTCAAACTCCTTAGCAGCCCACCACTCTTTTGGTTGGGGCAAATGTCCGGGTGGTGGTGGTGGTGGAGGTGACGATTCGCGTGATGACGCGTCTGTCGAGTATGATGAAGGTGATGATGAGGATAATGATGATGATGAAGGTGAAGGTGGTGGCGGTGGTCGCGTGGCATTCTTATGCCGTACCGGTAGCTTAGAAGTAGCTTGCTTCAATGCTAACCACGTCTTAGGCGGCAGCTTAGGTTTTAAAATCAAGAAAATTCAAAAACCTAGGGCTATGAGGATTCAAATTGAAAGGAAAAATTAAAAACTAGGGTTTACCGTGCGCGTTCGATCCGAATGGGTGCGACATGATTCGAATGTGATCCCCCAAAGTCCCTAAACCCTTACGGTTTGCTAGCCAAAGGAGGAAGAAGAAATGGTGCCCAAAAGAAAAGAAACAGCTCAAATTTCGAAATGGGAAAAAATCCCAAAACTGGCTTATATAGGCAAAAATTGATTGTTCGATTTCAAAAATCGATTGATCGATTTTTATAACTTAACCTCAACAGTGTGAAATCGATTGATCGATTTCAAAAATTGATTGATCGATTAATCGAATTTAACTCGATTAATCGAAAGTTACTGCTATTTAAATTTCCAGGTTTTCCATCTCACTGGTGTGTGCCAGTCATTCAATCGAATGAAATTGATTAATCGAAATCCAAAATCGATTAATCGATTTTGACAGATTTTTCAAAAAAAATTGCATTTTATTTCCTTCACTTCTTCTTTGTTTCTTTGTCAGTTTGTCTTTAGCTTTTAGGTAAGTCACTTGCTAACCTTACTGTTGGGTAATTTCAGTGTGCTGATTTATTGTGTAATGATAAAGACAAAATAAAATCAGAGTAAAACAGGGGATGGATTCAGCACAACAAAAATATCCTAGACCTGCAAGATACAAGGTCCTTTCATAGCTAGTTTTAAAAAAAAAGTAAGGGAATGTCCACAGGGAGGTGAGTTCAAAATATGGTAAATCTCCAGATCTATAAGAGATCTGGCACCCTAACTAATGCTAAGTCAGTTAAAAGATAGGGGAGAGGTTAAAAAGGGTTGTCACTTAAACTAAACTACACAAGAAATGCAAATTAACTGAGATCAAGTCCAGAGATCTAGATGTTGCAAATGGAAGGGTTTAAAAATAGAAAATGGAGAAGAGCAACTTGGAGATTGGTCTCACTGCAATCAGGTTGAGCTCGTCATGTTACAGGGGTTCAAAGCTCACAAATCCCTCTGCTGGCTACAAGCACAGCTGCAGGGTAGAAGGTTCCACTCTAAACCAAAGGATTTAATTGATCTTAAGGCTATGGTCTGTCCACTTTAATGGTCACAAATCATCCTATAGACTTCATTCGATCCAAAGGTTTATGGTAGAAGAATCTAATTGAAACCAGAGATTGGACTGCTCTTAAGGCTATGATCTGTCCACTTTAATGGTCACAGATCATCCTAGGGAATTCCTCCAAACCCAAGGTTTCAACCAAAGCATTAAAACCACTACAGATGCTACAATTTCTAGGTCACAGACACAAGAAATTACAGGGATATCAGATCTAGGGAGATCAGGTGGTATTCAAGAGGTCTACCAGTTAAGTGGGTGAGCTGATCAATAGACTCCTCTACACAAATCCGATCGAGCACCAAATGAAACCAAAGGAACTATAGATCCAATTAAAACAATAAAAATAACATTTACATTACAATAAAACTCGCTCTACAGTGAAATGCTCTCAGATCTGTAGTCAGTGCAGCAATTAACCCACAACAACACTCTCAACCTTACCCAATTACAGATCTAACCTCTCTCCTCACTGCTCCTAGGGAATTAGCCAACCATAGTTGAGCTAAAAGATGGAAAATGGAATTTCACTACAAGCTCTGATCTCCAGAATTTGATCCAAATCTCGATCTCCCCTAATTGCAATTGGGGATCTCAATATATAGCTTTCTCTCTTGTTTTCCGCCAATATTCCCTTCTAGAAGGTCCTCAGAGTTTGTTAGAGTTCTGTTAGAGCATGTGGGTTGGTTAGGGTTTCCTAGGATATCTTTTGGATCATCTTGTCGGTCACCAATGTGCCTTGGTTTGCGTGCAATAGGTCACCAAGTCGCAGCATGTGAACAACCTATTTTCTGAAAAGTTTTTCACACGATTTTGACAGGTTGGGGAAGCTTCTGACATGTTCAAATAGAGTTTTTTGGTCCTTTCTCTAGGTTCTCAGATTTCTTCGATAGGTTCCGATAGGACGAGTCTTCTCTTAAAGCTTCAACATTCTCAGTCCTTTTTCTGGAGCATTCGACAGGTTGGAGAAGTTTTTTGACAGGTTGGAGGACCATTTCGATAGGCCTAGCTCTGTATGCCATCATTCTAATAGGATTGCTCTCACTCCTATTGAGAGGCTCAAGCACCCTTCGGTAGGTTCTATTCCAGTGTCTCCATCTCAATAGGTCGAGGCCACCATCCGACAGGTTTAGAAAACCATTCAATAGGTTCCCCTTTTACCTCAGGCTAGCTTTCGATAGGATGGTTTCTACCTTTCTTTCAGCTGCTCGATAGGTTCTTGGATCCTATCGAACTCCTCAATCCACACGAATCCATCCTTTGTCTACCTTTAGATCCTATCGAACCCTTTCCAACTGCACGAATTCCTCCATTTTAGCTCTCACCTCCTATCGAAGTCTTCAAATAACCTCTTGATAGGATGTTTTTAGCCTATTTTCACTTCCTTCGCCTTGCCCTGCTGTTGCCACACGCCCCAAGGGCCCAATGTTGTACAGCCCTCTGGTGTGCTATTGTTGGGTCTATACTACGGTGAGAGATAAACTTCCTTGTGTGGTATTCTTGAATGGTTTTATGTATTTTTCCTATCTTTTATTACTATCTACAACATAGACTCAACAAAGGTTTATTAATGTGCTCACAGGTCCTGCAAAGGTCAGGTTAAGGGGTGAAAACTGGCATTTTTCACTATTTAACACACCCCCAAACCTAAGCTTTGCTAGTCCCTGAGCAAAGGACAAACAAAGAAAATTAAAAATGCCACTTTCATAGGGATCACGAATGCATTTAGTATGTGCATCAAGCCTTTTAAACCCCTAGGTGATCCCTAGTGGAAGAGTGAAGTCTCCTGAGGATTTTCAGGGAAGGTACCCACAAACTTCTCCAATAAAGTTAGTTAATAGTAGTGCATCCTGCTAAAACAGAGTTTAAGTTACGAAAAAAAATTCACACCTTGTCCATTCAATTCATTATAGGAGTTTCAACAGAAGAAGCATCAGTTCAAAACTTGAAAGTCTGCTGTAACCCTTCACCATCACTCAACTCATGTCAAGGCATTTCTCCTAAAAATTAATGCATGGCTCACCTTTAACTTGAGAATTCTCTTTTGATACTACCCCCATCAAATTGGATTTTAGACCCAAGTCTCACCAGGGCTGTTTACTCATAACAAGGATCGAAGGGTGCATCACTTCACACAGCTAAAGAGCAGTTGCAGCCCTCAAATAGGATTGCAAGCATGAGCATAGGCATTGCTCTAATTTCTGAAATTTTTTAACTCCTTTCACCATAGATTAAACAAATCCTTATCTCCACATGACAACTCAATTTATTTTAGATCAGTAAGGTCTTTTTATTGGGTTGTAATGTAGCTTAGGGATGAGGTTTGTAAATGAATGAAAGGGTAAAAGGGATTCAAATTGAGAAATCAGTAAAGGTAAGGAGGTGGTCTAGACAACACCTTCTTCATTTCAGTACCTCTTCACTTTTTAAATTTTCAGACTTGAAGTGATCAGCTTCATCAGCTTCTTATTTTCTTGTAGATTTTCAAATGAAGTGACTTCTCTTCCTCATCCTTTTGCTCTATTTTTTTATTTTTTATTTTTTATTTTATTATTAATTTTTTTTTTATTATTATTATTATTTTATGGACGTGAATGCCACAATACTACCAAATGTGCTTTCTTCTTTTTCAACCAACCATCAAACCAGCTCTACCTTCTAAAATCTCAGAGTGAGGATCAGGCTGTATCCGGTCACTGAGGTTTTGGGTTCAAATTTTTTGAATTTTTTTTTATCAAAGAAAACTGGGACTTTTAAGGCTCAAGTGATGTGTATCAAGGGCAGTTAAAGGTAGGACATTTTAGGCTCAAACTGTCCAAGGGATGGCTTTACTTCATGTCCTCCATGTCATGAGTGCTGTCGAGCTATTTCAACTTGGATTTGCCTAACTTCTAGTGAGTAGAATTGAGTCCAATCAGTCTTTAGAGCAGAAGAATTTGCCAAGACACTCTTCAAAGAAGAATTCTCAGTCCCAAATCTCACTGGATATGGCCCTCCATCAAATTTTCAGGGGTGTATCTTCACAATTTTCTCTCATTTCAGGTTTACTACACATCAAAATTTATATTTTTTATTTTTTTTGAAAATTGTTGACATTTCCTTCATGGCAAATGTTGAACTATAGCTTATTTTAGTTTCAAACAGTTTTTTAATTTCCTCTTTTCCAAAAAAATCAAGTGAGAATTTACTCTAATTCCAAACACTCCTTTTTAGCGTAGCTGCACTATCATTAACTCATTTCATTGGCATACCTGCCATACCCCCAAACCTAAATTAAACAGTGTCCTCACTTTTGGGAGCATGGTAGTAAGGAAACAGGTAAAACATAATATTAGAAAATAAAAAGAAACAAAAATTGAAAGTATACAAGCATAGATAACATTAAAAAGACATTGTATTGAAAATAACACACTACAAATCTGAAATTTATCTCTACAGAATAACAAACTCCGTTGTCACTTAAAATTCGGTGTCCCCCCGGCGCAGGGATATCCTCCTCCTGCTTACGGTGGAAGAGGAACTACAAGCCAGGATGGGAGGAAGAAAAGGAAAAAGAAAAAAAATAATTATGGATCAGGGGGCAGCGGGTGGGGTAGTGGGGGAGGATGGAGGTGGGGATGTCGGAACCTCGGTCTTCTGTCTCTTCTTCTCCCTCTTATTCTTTTTCCTTTCCTCCTTGGCCAGGATTCTCTGTACCTTTTCATATTCATTCCAGAGAAATTGGAGAGGATTAGGCTCGACCGTTGGTGGCGGTGGTGGCCAGACTGGGTAGAACTTGGTTGGCAGGTCTTGAGGTTTGTCGTCGGCCGTGAGTGTGGGATGGAAGGATTGCACAGGTTAAGGGGCAATGGATGTGGAAGGGCTGGACGAGGCTGATATTTAAGGTGCATGGACGTTGGAATAGGAATCGGTACAATAAATTTTTGCATTCTTCCAGGCTGAAAGTGAAAGTGGGAATAAATGGAGCGGTGGTTGCTGTGTAGGAAATAGAGTGCGGACTGCATGATGGGCTATTTTTAGGAGTGGTAGTTAAGTCAAGAAAGTATGTGCAATGAATGCTGAGACACCGATTTGTGGATAAGGATGAACATGTGCGCTGATAGTAAGAAGGGCAAATGAGGAAGAGGGAGCTAGGGTTTTCAATAAGTGTCGAATGGAAGAGACTATTGATAGGATGAGATGAGTGATTCTGATAGGTCAAGGCATCCTGTCGAAATCATAGCGAATAAAACTTTCAAATGGAATGATTTGATAGGATTTTGATAGGTGAAATCATCCTTTCGATAGGTATATGGTGGGTGATCCATCATTTCGATAGGTTCCAGATAGGTATCCAGAACCTATCGAAACCTTCTTTCTGTCCCTCTTGATCCTATAGAAGAGTTGATTTTAGCTATCGACCAGTATCAGTGCCTATCGAAAATCTCAAATAACCTATCGAAATCATCGACTGACCTCACGAAAGGTGCAAGTAACCTATCAAAAGGTCCCAAAAGCCCAATAACTTTACATTTCAGTGCAGTGCTCAAACTCAGCACCCAGCAAACTCCTACTGCTATGCTATAATTTATTTATTGACCTTATAAACATACTCCCATGATCCTTGAACTGCAAACACTATCAAGATGACAACCTACCCCAAGCATGGCAATTTTATTGTACATGAACAAGCTATCAAGACAAAAAGAAATATGATATATATAATACACAATGATAGTGCCTGTAAAAATTTAAAAGAAAAAAACAAAAATTCCTTTCACTTTATTTTGCACAAAAATTCCTTTACTTTATTTTTACAAAAATCCCTTTGTAAAAATTTAAAAAAAAACAAAACAAAAATCCCTTTACTTTATAAAAATTAAAAAAAAATTCCTTCTCTTTTTAGAAAACTAAAACCAAAAATAAGTCCTTCTCTTTTTTAGAAAAACAAAAAACCCAAAAAAAGCCTTTACTTTATTTGCAAAAATAAAATCAAAACCTTAAAAAAAACCCTTTACTTTATTTTGCACAAATAGAAATAAAACCAAAAAAAATTCCTTTCACTTTACATAAAAACAAAAAAAAGAAAAAAATAAGAACCACCCCTTTACTCTATTTTGGCAAAAATAAAAGAAAAAACAGCAACAAAACAAAAAAAAAAAAAAACAAAAAAAACACACATTTATGTCCTAATAAAAACAACCCAAAAAAAATATAAAGTTTCATTCATACAAATCAAACTCATCATCAATAAGCATGCGTACGAGAGAAACAAATCATCTATCACCAAAAAAATATATATACAAGATCATCTTTGCAAAGAAAACGCAAGAAAAAAAAAAAGAAAGATGGGCTTTTAATGATTACCTTGTGAAGAAGATGGAGTCTTTGATCCAACGTAAGACGGTGAACGGCAATGAGGCACGTGTGGATGCAATGTAAAGGAACCCTAGGGAGGCCGGTTTTCGGTTTTGAAGAGAGGGGGGGGAGAAAAGATTTTGAAAAATTGCCCTGATTGCCCGAACTCGGGCTGTTTAAATTGATCCCCCAACCAGGCTTGGCGCAACTATTAGTTGCGCCAGGCAATTTTGGAGCTCCTTTTGGCTTGACGCAACTAATAGTTGCACCAACCATTAATAGGTCGGGTCTTGGGCCTGGTATGGGTCAGATACGTAACCCTATCCCCCTCTCTTCATTTTGATTACTCCTGGTAGATACACGTGCTCCCAAGCGGTGTGTTGATCCTCACTCGACCTACCCGAGAAGCCGTGGTAAGAATAAAGTGGACCGAGAGCAATAGGCATCTGATCCTACATAGAAAAATATAAGAAATTCCAAAAAAATGACAAAAAAAAATCCCACAGAAAAGCTAATCATATAAAATGTTAGAGTAATTCACATAAAATAATAACTTTGAAAAACAAAAAATCCATAAAATAATAACTTAAAAAGAAAACCAAGAAATAATAGCTTTGAAAAACCGAAAAAATTCATAAAATAATAACTTCGAAAATCCAAAAAATCACATAAAATGACAGAAAAATCACAAAAATAAAACACAAAAAATAATAACCTGTTTGTGTTTCCCCATAAAGCTACGCACATGCATGTTCCGATGTGGTAAAATGTTGATATTTTATCAGCAACACCACTGTGCTATAGTAACGTCCTAAGTCTAAGGTACGCCTTGGATTCTGGATCCTATTTCAAAGTAGAAGCAACAGTGTCAATCCCGGTCAAACAGTCAATGTTTTGATCAAGTCAACTCCACTGCTAAATCTTTGCGATGAGCACCCTATTTTGGATTCATATGAACTTAAGTGTCTTAAGCTTCAGATTCCTCGGAGAAAGGTCAATCGTTGGTTGAAACCAACCTATTAAGAATGAAACTACGTATCAATCAAACTATGTGCAACCATGCATCCAGAAGGGTTCTTTTCTCCTTTATTTTCTGCAGGCTTAAAACTTGTGTTGGCAGCAGTATCCCTGTAAAGTGTATGCTATGTGTCTGGGTATCTGTTTGATGGTCGTTCGTTCCCATAAATTATACCCAGGCAGGTCCGGGTCGGGGCTTTCATCTCCTTTGTTGCTTATCGCCCCTAATGGGTGCATCATTATGCATAGTTGAATGATGTTTATGATCATTATTGGCAAAGACCAGGATTGGATGTCCCTTTTAGGAGATACCCAATGTTTGGTTGGACCTGACCAAGGTAGTTGAAGTTGGAAGCTCTAGGTCATGTTGATTCGGAGCACATTTTCAAAAGTGGCATGTACTCTCAAAAAGCGTTGCAACTTCTATTTGCTCCGCTCAAGTAGTCATGCTAAATAAACTTCAGGATCGATGGGTTCACCCAAAGACCTCGAATGCTACTTCAGGTAGGGGCTCCCATGATTAGTCAGATGCGGCAATCAAATGCCTCGTAAGATTGGACACAAACTGTGGAGCCTTGCGTATGTTTGCTTCGCGTCTATCTTTGAATGTGGGTTGATCACCCCTCTTACTTGCAAAGCTATGGTATTCAGAATGAATCTTAAGCATCAAATGCCTTCAAATCATCTCACGAAGTAAATGTTTGGCCTGGCATATAGGGCTTCCGCAAGTCGTTCCACCTCGGTTATGCCCAGTAATGTCGCTAAGCGCATGGGGACCATTTACCTTGAGAAACGAATGTTTGGCCTGTCATGCAGGGCTTTCATTTTTTCACCATGTTACTCATCTAATGTTTGAAGTTCATTCTGAATATAGCAGACTTGTCAGTAATGCCTTGGGCCTCTTCGGATGTCTCTTGTCTTTGGCATTCGATCATTAGTGATCGGATACCAAAGAGGGGCATCTATAGACATCCAAATTTGTCCCAAGGCCCGATCGGAATACATTTTCAAGAGAAGCACATCTCTAAGCTGTTGATGGCATGCAGGAGACCCTTAGGAACCTTCCCAAACTATTAGAAACCAGTCCCCATCCTTAGAAGCCATTCAAAAGCTAACCGTAGTTTTTCCGAGCCATAGATGAAGGATGGTTCATTGGGACCAGCTACGACCTTCTACTATGATTGAATCTCATACCATTGAAAAGTAGAAGTCTCCAGCTTTCTAACAGTCTAGGAATCACCCCAATTGGAGCTGTGTGCGCAAAGATAACGTGATCTAAAGTGCAGGGGCAAAAAGGTAAAAATACACTAAAACCCCCTAGAGTTTTGGCGCGACTAATAGTTGCGCCATGCCATTTTTCCTTAGAAATGGCCTGGCACAACTAATAGTTGTACCAGTTATAGGTGGGTCCCCCGCGGGCAATCAACTTTCCCAGGCCACTGTGCAACACTGTTTTACTGTGCATATGCCTGGCGCATATGAATAGTAACCTCTAGTTTTGCCCCAAAAATTGTGATTGGAGTTTGACTTGTTGACCACCTGGGTCTTTGGGGTGTGTTTTGATAGCACTGTTACACCCTTTTAAAAGCTTTTTTGCAACCCCTAAATGCCTTAACCCCCCTACCCTATCATCCACCATTAGAGCTTCATTTCACACATCTCCAAGCTCTCAAGACCCTAGGAATATTTAGATGTTAGATTACCTAATGGATAAACCCAATTAGCATCTAAACACTCTTCTAACCCACCCTTTGCCTATAAATAGAACCCCCCCTCCCCTTGGATTAAAGGTTGAGAATTTTTGCCTAAGAGAGAAAGAACTTAAGTGAGAATATCTTTCTCCCTTTGGTGTACATTTCTCATACAAAAGCCAGAATTCAAAACCTCTTTTCCACCCTCCCTCTATCTCTTAGCTATCTCCCTTAAGAGTTAGAACCCATTCTCAAGCTTTGCAAGTCATCAAGAGTTCATCAAAAGCAAGCCACGCAAGGCTCTCCTACGGTGTTACAAGGGCTCGAGGGCTCTGGCTCGACCCTTTCTTCTCCTATCTCTTTTATCACTTCTGATCTTTGCATTTATGCAGTTATGCCACCGACTTTTAGGTAAGAGCGGAGGGGCACAAATGGGATCTTAGAGGCCATTGGGGGTAAGAAGAAGCTTCTTTTGCTCTTATCATTTCCTTTTTGTTTTGTTCATAAGTAGAGACAACTTCAAGCAAGTTGATCGGGCGCCTAACACCTTCTTGATCGATAGCCGAAGCCCCTACCCAGGAGCCTTTGGCATAGACCGGTGAACCGGAGTCATATTTTAGCACTTTAGTTCTCATAAAAATGAACTAGGTTTCCCGGGACACCAAAAGCTCCTGGTGGTGACTCCAAATCGATATTTATAAGATAGCGAGCGCATCGTCGCGACGGGATCGCCACAAATCCCACGGTTGCACATGTATCATTAGAACAGTCAATCCCTGGAAGCCTAACTTCTAGAAAAAACCAATTAGGAGACTCATTTCAGGCTGGAACTACTGCTGTCAAACTAGTTGGCAGTTTTTCCCTAACACCACTAATAGTTGCACTAAGCCAAAAAATTCCCAAATTTACACTGGCACATGTATTAGTTGCACCAGTATAAAAAGGGCCACTTTTTGGTGTTTTGCACCTAATAGTTGCACCACTTTGGGTACACAGCAGTAGCCCAAATCTGGTGGCCTGCTTCACATCCTGGATTTCCCGATCAGTGTTTGCAGTGCCTCTGTTGAGGCCACACAACTTCCGACACCTAATACGTCCTCGCTGGTCAAAAGAATGTGACGTCTTTTTTATTCATTTTGGGGGATCGGGTTATTTGAATTGGTTTTCGTGTCTTTAATAGATTAAGGGGTTTCCCTTTGATTCTTTTGAAATGCTTCAGAACCTTTGCCACAAGACCTATTTAGGGTACGAGAGCCACCCGAGAAGGGAATTCAAAAGGCCTCGAAATCCTCATTTCTTTTCACTTATAAAAATTTTAAAAATTAAAATTCAAAAATTCAAAAATAGAGTCTTGATTGGTGTTGGCACAACGGCATCATCGTACCCTCTGTCATCCTGTAAGGGAAAAAGGAGGAAGCTTTACGAGCCCCATTCGAGGCACCCATAATCGACCCGATACCGAGCTATGTCATGGGCTGTGGACCCGGTTTATGCCGTTCCCGACTCATCCCCACCACATTCTCTAACACATTCCTATACCGAAGAAGCTTTTACTTCCACCCCCCTCACCCAAGCAACCCTCACCATAACCGGCCCGTTCAGTGCCCCTATTTTCCCATCCACCACCTCCCAAAATATCCAAAGTCCAAATTTCCCTTTATTTTTCCAAGCCATGCCTTCATCCATGGCCATCTCCAACCCATCTCACCTTCCTTCCACACCCATTCAAAACCAGGCCCCATCCTCTACCTTAACCAACATACCCTATTTTTCATCCACCCAACCCAATCCACACCCATCCATCCATACCACATCCAATCCCTCACACATCCTTCCATTTACCCAAGTCATGGCCAATTTTCCTCTCTCATTCTCCATCTCCATGCCCCATACATCTTCCCCACATATGCCCATTCCATCCACCAATGCCCCACCTCATTCCTTCAACTCCTCTCATATCCCGCCTCTTACCCGAGTCATGCCCGATTTTACCGAGGCCATGCCCAATTTTTCCTCTTCACACACCCCATCCATACCCCTCCAACCATCAAATAACCCATCTCCATCCACACCACACATCTATGGATCCATTCCATACCCTATCAAGCCTCCATGCCTCATTCTCCCATGACCCCCATCAACCCCCCATCATCCACACTATCCAAACCCCCATTTCCCACATGTCCTAAGGCCCAATGGCCCAAACCCCCCTTTCCCACATGCCCGTAGGCCCAATGGCCCAAACCCCCATTACCCACATACCCCAAGGCCCCATAGCCCAAAACCCCATGACCCATACCCATCAAGGGCCATGGCCCAGACCCATCAAGGGCCCATGGCCCAGACCCATCAAGGCCCAATGGGCCAGACCCACAAAGGGCCCATGGCCTAGACCCATCAAGGCCCAATGGGCAGCTATTCCTGGTGAGGCTACTGGTGCAGGACCATCCGACCCTTTTGGTGCTGGTGCTTCCGGCAGTTCATCAACTGAGGTCCAGGGGACCTTTAGGCGCTTGGATGATGCCTTTCTGTCGCGTATGTGTGCTAATGTGGCTGAAAAGGCACACATATCCGCTGAAGCTATCTGAATTCCACCCCCTGAGTTGATCCCTGGGGTAATCTCTCCCTTGTTACCTTGCTCTTCTATTTTCTAGGATCGTACCGATGGCTTGTGTGACTGACACCTCTCTCTTTATCTTTTTGCTACAGGACTATGAGTCAGCCATAAACCAAGCCAAATATTACCGTAACATTGCCGGTCTCAGGGAGGTTGAGGTGGTGAGTGAATATTGATCGCATCTAGTCATCCTCATATTTACTTTCTGCTTGTTTCCCTAACTGAAGGCCCTTCGTGTGCTTACGCAGCGTGCTCGTGAAAAGGAGTCGCGTTCTCTGCTTGGCCGCATCTCTCAGCCATGGACTCTGGTGGGGGAGACCCGTACCTTTCAAAGCGCGACCCGACGTTGGAAGAAGTCAAAGAAGGCTGCCCAGGACTAGTTTTTTTTTTTTTTTTTTTCTGAAAATTTGGAACAATGAAACAGTTTAAGTTTTGGAATATTGGGGAATATGTAATAATTTTCTTTGGATTTTTTTTTTTGGATGGTCTCACAACTTTCAAGGTTGATATGAATGCTCCGTTTATTTATTTCTCTGCCTATATGATGCTGTTTTTTTTTTTTTTTTTTTTTTTTGCACGGTGCAGGTCAGAGCCCCTTCCAACGATGGGGGAAGCTCCCGTATGACTACCCGGATATGTCCCATGGGTGCTACATCATCCGTGGGCGATCCCGCCCGTGGGCTACCCCGAGACAAAAAAGCAGGCTAAGCGAAATCCGCTCTTGTGGAGTAAGAAAAAGGAATGGGATGACACGAGGGGGGATACACTTCCCTGCCCTTTAACTGGGCGTATATATTATATACGCCAGGCAAAAGTTTTGGAATTTTTCCCTGGCATATATAATACATACGCCTGGCAAACAAAACTGCCATGTTACCCTGGCATATATAATATATACGCCTGGCTAAAAATTTGATTTTTGGCTTGGCATATATATTATATATGCCTCCTACAACTGATGCCCGACGGGTTCCTCATAACCCGCGCCCAGCCCTCTTTGTCTCACTGTTCACTCGGGCCTTGCCTTTTTCCCCTCCTTTTCTTCTTTTTTTTTCTTCCCCCTTTTTCTTTGATAAGCGAGTCCATCGCCCTACATTGACTGAAATTTATATAGGACATCTTTGTACATCTATGGACCCGCTTCCTTGTTTGGACTCGAGGCCCAGTTATTTGCAAAAGTGGTGCGCTAGCTTGGCTGAGGGCGAGCTCGCTGCTCTGGATCACCTCGGGTTATCCCGCCTTTCCTCTCTCCTTGTTGTTCCTTTGTTGCCCGACCTCCTAAAGGCGGCTTTCGCATCATGGGATCCTAGGGCTCATGTCTTCAGGTTCGGGTCCAGGGAGCTCACCCCATCTTTGGAGGAGCTAGCCTCTATCACCGGCTTGAGGATGCATCGGAGGCTTGCCAAAGTGGTGCCTAAGCCAGGGTATGCAAAGGCAGTCTATGCGGTTCTTGGCTTGAAAAAGGGTGGGTATGAGAAGGGCTTTGCCGGCGGGCCCACTAGGTGCTCGGTGAAATTCTTGAAAGAACTTTTTGGTGACTCGAGTCTCTGAAAGTTGCCTGTCTGAGATCCTTTCAATGTGAAGGCCTTTGCCCTGAACCTGCACCTGAACTTACCCCTGCAGTTCCCTTAGAACCAGTTTTGGCAGAACCTGTGGTGGCCAGCTCTGTAGCTGCACCACTTCTTGAAGCAGCTCTGCTAGACCCTGTGGTGACCAGCTCTTTAGCTGCACCCATTTTTGAAGACACTATCCTTCCCATGGTGACCAGCTCTTCAGCTGCACCAATTCTTGTGGAAGTTGGCCTTTCACCCTCCTCCCCTATTCCAGCCCCTGCCACTTCACCTATCCCAGCTGTCCCATCTCCCATACCCTCCATTATTCCAATTATATATTCCCCCTCTACACCAACCACTCCAACCATACTCACACCACCAATTTCTCCAACCAATGCCCATGTTTTAGTTGCAGACTTTATTGCCCCATCTCCCTGTACTCCTCTGCTCCAAAGCCCCTCATATTCACCTGCTCATTCAGCCCACACACCTGAAGTACCCCATACACCTGAACCTGAGCCTTTCACTACAGAGGCTTATTCTTCCTTAATGGGATCTATTTTTGAAACCATGGGGCTTGAACCTATCCCTATACCTGACCCTCATCATTTCACTCACTTACCTACTTCTCCCTTTACAGCCATTGCACCCCCACCCTCCACTTCAGTTGTACCAGTCCCTGCTATGCCCACCTCTCCCCCACCTGCATCTATTAACCAAATACTTGCCTACCTCCAATCCATCCAAGCCCAACTCCAAATCAACACAGAAAACCAGTCTGTGACCAATGACCTGCTCCAAACCTTAACCTCCACATCCCACACAACCACCATTACCCACCTCACCTCGTTGATTCCCATGCTACCCAAACTGAACCAGAGGTAGTATTGGTTGATCTGCCCACCCCCACCACTATTGCCCATGCAACCCAAACTGAACCTGAAGTCCCTCTGGTTGCATCCCCTTCACCACTCCCCACTTTCTCTGAGCAAGCCATTGACCACCACAAGTCCTCCTTCTGGACACTTCTTCTCCCCCTCCCACAGCTGGGACACCTTTGGTCCCCTACCATTTCATTCCCCTTCCCAGATTTGCCACCCTCAGAAGGGCCATGGAAGAAAATCCTTATATTTGTCGAGATGTTCTAAAGGGGTTAGCTGATTTACAAGCCTACATTCGAACCCCTTATGAAAATCAGATTCGGAAGTTGGAGTTATTTATGAAATTTGAGAGGGAGAAAATGAAGGACTTGCTGGGTCAAACCTTTCAGATGGTTCAGAGTGAGCAGCACAAGGTGACCATGTTGCAAGCACAACTTGACCAGGAAAAACTGAAGACCATTAGACTTGGCAAGTACATTGGCCTCACCAAAAAGATCAATTCAGAGGAATACACTAAGCTGCAAAACACAATCCAGGAGAAAGCTCAATCAAGTTCAGACTCAATCACGATTCTAGTTCGATTAAAGGACTCCGATTGAGCCAATTGAACCAACTTATGACACAGATTTTGACCCCAGTTATTAAAGCACTTTGTACTTATCTGTGGTATAAGTTTGTAATATAAATTCTGGTTTTTCTTATGAAATTAATGTACATTTCTGTCTGTCCTCTTGTCATCATGATTTTTTTTTTTTCTTGCTTATATCTCTTCTCTGCTTTGGACCTGTGTGGACCCTGCTCCCCTTTGGTTTGGGGGTATGGCAGGTATGCCAATAAAATAAGTAAGTTAATGCTTGGTGCAGCTTATGATTAGTAGAATTTTTGAAAATGAAGTAATTTCACACTTGTTGTTTTGAAAAATGAGGAAGTTAAAACTTTTTAAAATTAATTTCTAGTGTAATTCTAATACTTTCATGAAGTGAATGTCAGAAAATTTCCAAAAGAAAATTGATGTTTTAGTAAACCTAAAAAGAGAGAAAACAGTGATGATATACCTCAGGAATTTGATAGAAAACCACACCCAGTGAGATTTGGACCTGAAATGTATTCTTTGGAGGTATGAATTGGCAATTTTTTCTGCTCTAGGGATTGTGTAAACCTGCTTGTTATCACTAGAAGTTACATATATCCAAGTTAAAATATTTTGACAGCAATCATGATATTAAAGACATGATGTAAGGCCTCCTTTTAGACAGTTTGAACTTCAAAAAAGCCCAACCTGTTGAAACTGCCCTTGATACACACCATTTGAGCTGTACAAATCTAAGCTTCCTTTGAAACCTCATCCAATAACCTCATCAACTTCATTTAGCCTAACCCTCACTCCGAGAAGTCAGAAGATAAAGGGAAGGAAGCTGAAGAAAGGTGAGTTGGGTAACAGTTTGGTAAAAAAATAACTGAAGGCAATGATGTATCAGCAGAAGAAATGTGGCATTCCAGTCAATGTTGCTTTGAAAAAAAAAAAAAAAAAGAGAAGGCATTTCATTGGAAGTTTGAAAAAGAAAGAGAAAAAGATGGCCACTTTGGCTCTGAAAATTCAAAGAAGAAGATGAAATTGTGCTGAATTGAAGAAGGTGTGTCTATCACCTCCTTATCTTGACTGACTTCTCAATTTTGAACTCCATTCCACCTCTTTATTCTTGATAAATTTTACCCATAAGCCACATTATAACTCAAGTTAAAGTCCTTACTGATCAATGATGGATTGAGTCACATGGAGATAAGGATTTGTGTAATCTATGGTGAAAAAAAGTAGTAAATTCAGCGAAAAGCAATGCCTATGCTCGCTTACAATCCTATTTGAGGACCTGTAATTGCTCTTGAGTAGTGTGAAATAGTGCAACCCTCATATTTGCATGGTGAGTGAAAACCACAGTGAGAGTTGAGTTTGAAATCAAATTATTTGGGGTAACATCAAAACTGAATTCCCAAATAGAAGGCAAGCTTTTCATTAATTTTTCTTGTAAAACCTTTTGACACCAAGCGAGTGAATGGTAAAGGAATTACAAGAAAATTTTAGTTTTGAACTGATGTTTTCTTGAAAATCTTCTTCTTGATGCAGTGTGAATAATCGATTGGATGAAAGTTTGCTTTAATGAGCTGAATTAATCTTAAGCGATTTATTGGAGAAGTTTGTGGGTACCTTCATGAAAACCCTCGAGACTTCACTCCTCCACTAGGGATCACCTAGGGGTTTAAAAGGCTTGTTGCATATGCTAAATGCAATGTGCTCTAAAAAACGGCTTTTCATTCTATTTTTAAATTTTGTCTTTGCTCGGACTAGCAAAGCTTAGGTTTAGGGGTGTGTTGAGAACCTGGAAAATACCATTTTCACCCTTAACTGGGCCTTGATAGACCCTTGAGAGAACTAAATAAGTGTTTTAAGTGTTTGTTTCTGACTAACAATAAAGGCAGGCTTAACCTTGAAAGTAGCTCAAAAGTGCCAAAAAGATGACAATCCATGTCAATCCAAAGGAAGAAAGAGAAGAAACAACCTCACTAGCTATTGAAAGGTCTGAATTGAAGAGGCAAAGACCTGGTCTCAACCCAGAAAAGAAGTATGGAGTAATTCGAACAAAAAAATGCACTACAGAGTACTTTTCGCAAAGAACCTGAACTGTTCGCAAAGAACTTGAAACTCTACGAAAAGAACAAAAACTCCAGGCAAGGCTTTCGAAGAGCATCTGAACTCTTCGAAGAGATAATTTACCTTTTCGAAAAGAAGAAATCTCAATTCGAACAGAACCAGAACCTTGCGAAAAGAGCTTCAGGAGTTACAACACCTTGCGAAAAGCCCCCTAAGCTTTGCGAAAAGGTATTATGGAGGTTCCCAGCTTTTGCAAGGGCAATTCAGTAATTTGTTTCACGCGGCCCAATGCATCTAAAAACCTAGGGACATTCCAGAAGATTCTAAGCATGATGCGAAGGCATATTCCACCCCACGTGAGCACCCAGAGATGAAATAACTTGGCGGGAACTTCTAGAAACTCTAACAGACTTTCAAAATACATAACAGAATCGATGCCTTTTTCACCTGATTGGCTGAACCAGATCAAGGAATTCTAATTGGCCAGAACAGATCTGGATCCTCGTGCTTGACTACCATTGGTCAATACAGATCTGAGCACTTCTGATTGGTTGATACATATCTGAGCTGGACTTAGGGAAAACTATAAATAGACGAACCATTTGCCCAATTTGGGCATCCAGATTTTGAGTTTCATTCCTATTCCCCCATTTCCAAACCAGATAGTTTGTCTGAAATCCCTGTAATAGCTTCACTTTTACTTGCAATTGAGAGCTGTGAGATATTTCCGTAATTCAAAAGAGAGTTGTATTCAAGACTACAAATCTGAGAGCTGTTTAAGCTGTGCTCTGTAATTCTAAAGGTGGATTTGAAAAGGTTGCTGTAAACCGTACATTCTCAATTGGACTCATGTTAAGGGTTCCCTCTGATCTCCTTATTGCATTAGACTCCTTTAGATTTACTGTTTTTCATGCAACTTCCCTTGATTCATTAATCCTGTGAGAATTAGTGTTGGTAACCTAATCTCTCACAACATTTGTAGTGATGCTTTTTGTTCTAAACTAAGGCTTTGGATTAAAGACTATTGGATGGTTTGTGGCCATTAAAGTGGACAGACCATAGCCATAAGCTTAAACCTAATCCTTAAATTAGATTTATTTCTCTTACATCTGCGCTTGTAGCCAGATGAAGATTGGATCATCTCTCAGTTGAGCTGCAGTCATTCTCATTAGATTTCAACGACCAAATCAAAGTTAGATATTACTTCTCCATTTTTTATAAGTTTACCTCAAACGTTCCCCCCACTCGGATCTGGATCATTTAGTTTAACTTTTCTTTTATCATTTAGTTAATGTGACAAATTCAACCTCCCATCTTCTGTGCTTTCTAGATAGGATAAGAGGCCAGATCTGGAGGTTTATCTTACATTTTAGACAAATTCTCTGTGGACGATCTTTCACTCACTTACATTTAAAACTTGCTATAATTGGCCCTGATCTTGCAGGCTAATTCACTTCTACCTGTGCTGATATTTCTTTACTCTTTCTAATATTCTAGATTCATTATAATTTAGCAGTTGCAAACTTGTTTTCAAAACACACATAAATCAAGCACACTAAGAAGCAACAACAGCCTGGATACCTCGGCCTCGGGCCGGGTTAGGATTCTTCACGGGAGTCCACTCCTCATTCAGATTTTGCTGGGAGAGCATTTGGCTATCATGGGGCCTGTACCGAGATTCTGCTTCCTAAGAGGGGATGTGGCCCGGGGCTTTTTGACACGCTGTTCGAGGCTACCGCATGGGAGCATCGAAGAACTGAGCCTGTGGCTATCTAATGCGGAGCTGATCTAGCAGCTTCCCTGGTTGGACAACACCTTTCCGATTATCCGCTCTCGGGATTGTGAGGGTATCACGCTTTTGAGGTTGACTGGTAGTACCTATTATTTCCCGTCTTAGGTGCTTCGTCAATTCGGATATACCCAACGCGTGCCGTGCACTGTGAGGCCGCCCCTGTGTTCCCTGATATTCTCTCGGGGTTCTCTCAGTGACCTAGATCGCATAGTAGCACTCTGGGAAACCCGCCAATCAGCGCATATGTGTAGCTTGGCTCAGGAGGTGCCCTCTCTTCTGATTACAAGGTTTGGCTGGCATCTGAGAGCTTACCTGCTCCTAACTCGGTTTCGGTAGATGCGATAGAGACGGGGCCCTGGCCATTCAAGGAAACGGTGCTTCGGACTAGAATTGAGTCTCTTTTTGCAGAGAAGCTGGCTTTGACTGAGGCTTTGAGGAAGGAGAGGGCTAGAGCCGAGATGGCGGAGGTGAGAGCTGCTACGGCCGAGAGCGAGGTTCTTCCGTTGACTGGGCTTTTGACTGAGTCTCACAGTGTAGCTGACGCATTGCGGAGGTGGCAGAAGAGTCTTCATGGTAGGTGGTTAACCGATCGAAATGCCCGTGAGGACTCTCTTCTTACAGAGATTAGTGCTTTGAAGCGCGGTTCCTGCCCCTAACCTGTTCCTGCACAAACCATAGACCATATACACAGAGAGGAGGGGCTGATGCCCCTTAACAGAGATCTCCTTATTTTTTGGATTGTTTCCTTTTCATTTGCTTTATACTTATACATAAGGCAGAGAGTAGAAAGTGTGTCATGTTGTTATCTTTTTGAGACGTGATACTCCATACGCGATGCTTGAAAGAAAAGGAATGAAATCTGCTGAATACACATATACATATATTTTTTGGTATTCGAGTTTTCTTTCATACGTCTCTCAACATAAGGTTTTTTTATTTTTCTTATAGAAAAGGAAAATCTATTATCTTTTTTCAAATTTTTCTCCTACACAGGATGAGGCTTCTTATGGGAAAGGAAAATATATTATAGTTTTTTAAAATTTTCTCCTTTTGTGATGTCGGCATTTTCAAGGCCAACCAGTGGGTCTTCTATTTCAGCATGGTCGAACCCCGTTTAGGAGTTTCCGGTGCTTCATTTTAAACGTGGATAGGTCAGCTCCCTCGAGATTAATTGGTCTTCTGGCCTTACCTTTGGTCATGCGTCAGACGACGCGATAGAAACGACATGCTTGATTAGGATCCGATCTAATTTTAACATGAGCGGCCCCACAAAAAAAGGGGAAGGGGCTCAAGGGGTCTGGACTAAAAAAGGTGAACCAGAACAGATCCTCTCCTAATCTCTTTTTTTTGACATTTTTGCTCACAGCGCCCAAGACGGGTTTTCGCCATGCCTGTCATCCCTATTTTTACCCGTAGCACCCTTTCGAATTTTCACTACGTCCATGGGTTTAGCTCTCTTACCCCAAGCGCCCTTTCGGGTTTTCACCTGGTCCGCACAAGCCCGCTGTTTTTACCCGTAATGCCCTTTCGGATTTTCACTACGTCCATCTTGCTTTGAACTTGTATTTTTTTTTTTTCTTTTTATTTAATTTTTTTTTTTTAAAACCAGAAATCCACGACATAGATAAAGATTCCGTCATAACCGGCTGGATGGGGTTCTGGTGTCGTCTCACGATTCGGCTCATGTTGACTTAACATATATTATGACTGCTTGCGAACCTACGAAGAGGGCTTCCTTCAGGATGTAGCTAGGCCATGGGTTAGGTTAGGATTTGAAGGTGTGCTGGGCTAAAAAAGTGTTTCCTTGATACGGCTTAAATTTTCTAAAAATACCTTCTTCCTTGAGGGTTTCTACTGTACATGCCTCGTGATTCTTCTATACACACATTTTTTGTTGTTCTTTTTCCTCCACTTGAGATAATCTTTTTTTTTTAGGTTTTTCTTTTTCAATTTTTTTGGGATTTGATAGTAACTCTTTACTCATGTATTTTTCCTCTCTCCCTCTTTTTTGGTGTATGTACACGTATATATTTTTTATTGGGAAAAGGGTTTATTGAAAGAAAGGCCCAGGCTCAAATGGGGTAGCAAAGGATATCATCATTTTTAGGGATGCTTTTGGGCTACTGTGCTTGGAACGATGGCCTCTTTTGGATGATTCTTAAGCAGTCACGTATCTGTTTCATCAATACTTACCTTACATGATAGACTACGAGTAGAACCGTCGAACGTATCCAGCGTTGATGGGCTCAGGAAGATGATCTCCGTCCATGGTGGTGAGGCTGATGGCATATCCCGGCTACACTTCTCGAATGACGTATGGTCCTTCCCAGTTTGGCTTGAACTTTCCTCTTGGATCGGCATGGAGGGATGGGAAGATCTTCTTCAACACGGTGTCTCCTACCTTTAGATCTCGACCGTGGACACGTTTATTGTAAGCACGTGTGATTCTCCCCTGTTAAACTTGAGTGTGGCACAAGGCTAGGAGTCTCTTCTCATCCAATAAGTTCAACTGATCAAAGCGTGATCTCTCTTTCTCTGCTTCGAGTAGGCCTGATTCCATGAGGATTCGGAGTGAGGGTACTTCAACCTCTACCGGGAGGATGGCCTCAGTTCCATACACAAGGGAGAATGGTGTTGCCCCTATTGCGGTACAGATCGACATTCTGTAGGCCCAAAGCGCGAAGGGTAACTGCTCACTCCAATCTCTGTATGTGACGACCATTTTTTCAAGGATGCGGACGACCGTCTTGTTCGCTGCTTCCACGGCTCCATTAGTCTGAAGCCGGTAAGGGGATGAGCGATGGTGCTTGATCTTGTACTACTCGCAGAAATCTCAGATGCGCTTATTCGCAAAGTTTGTGCCCTTGGCTGTGATGATATCTTTGGGTACTCTGAATAAGCACACAATATTGTTCTTGAGAAACTTCCCGACATGACTGGCCGTGATAGTGGCATATGATGCCGCTTTTACCCACTTGGTGAAGTATTCAATGGCGACAAGGATGAACCGATGTCCGTTTGATGCTTTTAGATTAATCATTCCGATAGCGTCAAGGCCCCAGGTAGCAAATGGCCAAGGAGTGGTCATGCAGTGAAGATCAATGGCCGGAGCATGTATCAAACTGGAGTGTTCTTGACACTTGTAGCATTTTTGAACATGTTTGCAGTAATCTGATTCCATGGTGGTCCAAAAGTATCCCTGCCACAGAATTTTCTTGGCGAGCATGTGACCGCTGACGTGGGCTCCGCATATCCCCTCATGGATTTCTTTCATAATACTGACCGCTTCACTTTTAGTAAGGCACCTGAGTAAGATGTTATTGTATGATCGCTTGTAGAGGCATTCCCCGCAAATGATGTAACCTACCGCTAAAGGTTGAATGGTTCTTTGGTCTGTCTTGGATGTACCCTCTGGGAAAGTTAGGGTCTCGAGGAAATTCTTGATATCTAAGAACCAAGGTGGCTCATCATTGGGCTTTGTAGGTTCCTCAATTTGGAGGCAGAAGGGCGACTCATTCCTCTGGTCGATCATGATCGGCTTCATCTCAACACCATAGGGGATTTCAATCATTGACGCCAAAGTTGCTAATACGTCGGCAAAGCGATTCCTTATCCGGGGGACGCATGAGAATGTCACATCTTAGAAGCAAACTATTAGATCCTCGAGGTGTTCATGATAGGGAATCAGTTTCTCATCTTTCGTCTTCTAGTGCCCATTCGTAGTCAGGTAAAGGGTTCTCAGCAAGATGATCGGCGAGCGCCTGTCCCTTGATCGATTCTGAGTGATGTACGTGATGTCGAATTCATATAACAATAGCTGCCATCGCGCAGTTCGGCCAGTGAGAGAAAGTTTCTTGAATAGGTACTTCAATGGGTCCATTCGCGCTAGAAGTAGGACGGCTTGAGATAACAGGTAGTGTCGAAGTCTTTGAGTAGCCCACACGAGTGCTAGGCATGCCTTCTCTAAATTAGAGTAGCGCGTCTCGTAATCAGTAAACTTCTTGCTCAGATAGTAAATGGCCTGCTCTCTTCTTCCTATTTCATCATGCTGCCCCAAAACACATCTCATTGAAAACTCAATCGTGGACAGGTACATTATTAGGGGTCTACCAGGTACAGATGGTACCAACACCGAAGGATTTAGGAGGTAACCCTTGATCTTGCCAAATGCAGCTTGGCAGTCATCATTCCACCCAACTGGTGAATCCTTTCTTAGTAGTTTGAAGATTGGTGCGCATATCAGAGTTAACTATGCGATGAACCGACTGATGTACTGAATTCTACCTAAAAAGCTTTTGACCTCTTTCTCTGTAGACAGTTGTGGCATTTTTGTGATGGCCTTGATCTTGGTCGGAATAGATCTCGATGCCTCTCCTACTGACGATAAAACCTAATAGCTTTCCTGACATAGCGTCGAATGCGCACTTCTGGGGATTCAACAGCAACCTGTACTTTCTCAACCTCTCGAACAGCTTCTGAAGGTTTACCAAGTGGTCGTCCCTTTCTGGTGATTTGGCGATCATATCATCGACATACACTTCGATCTCTCGGTGCATCATGTCGTGGAATAGGGTCATCATTGCTCTCTGGTAGGTTGCCCCAATGTTCTTGAGCCCGAATGGCATCACCCTATAGCAGAAGGTTCCCCAGGGAGTGATGAACACGGTCTTCTCTCGGTCGGCCTCTGCCATCTTAATCTGATTGTAGCCCGAGAACCCATCCATAAAAGAAAGCATCCCATGCTTAGCAGTGTTATCGACCAAGATATCGATGTCGAGTAATGGAAAGTCATCCTTAGGGCTCACCTTGTTGAGATTCAAGAAATCAATGCACATTCGAACCTTCCCATCTTTCTTTAGTACAGGAACAATATTGGCTAGCCACTACGGGTACTTATATACCATGAGGAAACCCGCGACATACTGTTTAATGACCTCATCCTTGACTTTCAACATCCATTCAGGTCGGAGACGTCTTTGCTTCTGTTTAACCAGCTTGCAGTCAGGGTAGAGTGGCAACTCATGCTCAACCAGATTGGTATCCAAACTAGGCATGTCTTCATACAACCATGCGAAGACGTCTTGGTATGACCGGAGGAAGTCTATCATACCTTTTCTCTCCGCAGGGGCCAACGAAATTCCAATTTTGGTGATTCTAGGGACCTCTTCGATGCCCAAATTGACGTCCTCTGTCTCCTCGACGATCGGGGTAGGGCCATGCTCAAAATCGGTAAATTGCTTGAGGAGCTCATTGGGGAGCTCATCGATTTGACCTTCCTCGTCCAGACTTGCGACTCCTACCTCTTCTCGTATTTCTACAGGGAAGGGGTCGGCTTAGCGTGGGATGGGTATCACGACATCTTTTTCAATTTTATTAGGAATTTTAAGGGGCAATATTTTTAAAATTGGTATTTTTTCTATTTTTATGGTTTTTTGCAATTTTTCAAAAGTTAGCCCCTGGCGAGGTGGATCTCTATATACACAGGGTAGAGTGTCCCAAAGGCTAACCTCACTTCTTACAGGTTGTTTTTTTTAGAGAGTCGGTGTCGTATTCACGGCATTTGGCGGCTCCCAGGAGTTGGGGTAAAGATGCCCAGTTACTTACCTGTGAGGCCTGACCTTTACCTCTTTGATCGAAAATGGCATTGGTAGGCTCTCACAGTTCCTCCCTCAGCATGTTTACGGAGGGATCCTCTGGGACCCTGCCTTTGAAGGTTAGGGTGGGCCCAGAGTGGCTAGTGCTAGAGTGATGGGTGGGCCCAAGGATTTCTTCCTCAAACAGGGAGAGGGCTGTCAAGTCCACCTCAAGGTCCGGGGGGATGATGTACGGGTTAGTGGGGTGGGCGGAAGCAAGCTTGTCTAGGGTTACCCTTGTCTCCCCATTCAGATCAATCTTTACTACCCCGGCGCTCACAAAGGTTAGACGGATGTGGGGTCGGGCGGGAGTTTCTTCTTCCAGGTTGATTCCTCTAGCCCTGGTGGCTGCAGCAGCTCTCATCTTTTCTTTGGCCTCTCTGACTTCTTCTTTGTCGGGCTTATAGCCTAGGCCGAATCTGGTTTGCTGCCCCTTAGCCCTGACGGGGTCTCTTCTTCCTTGAAGGCGTGGGCCCAAACCTTTCCCCTTTTGGTGGCCCCATTTGTGGAGCATGAGCACTGCCGCATCCATTCCTACCCCAGTTTTGATAGGGATTTTCCCAAGTGATTCAAGGGTGACGGCTGAAAAGTCATACTCAAATCGATGGAAATCAGTGTCATCTGTTGTGTGCGGCATGTCAAGTACTTTTGAATTTTCAATATGCAGGGCGCTCCGCTCCCTGTCTTCTCTGCTCTCACCCACGATGGTGACGATTCTTCTGCCTGAGATGAATCGGAGTTTTTGGTGTAGAGTTGATGGTATTGCCCCGATCTCATGCAGCCACGGTCGGCCCAATAGTAGATTAAATGTAGACTTGATGTCCATCACCTGGAAGGGGATAGTGAAGGTTTGAGGCCTGATGATCAGGTCGAGGTCTACTTCTACTATGATTTCTCTCTGGGTGTTATTGAATCCCCTAGCGCTTGTTATTGATGGTCGGAAGGTGTTGGGGTTCGCACCGATTTTAATTACCGTCCTTAGAGGGCATACATTTACTGCTGACCCGTTGTCTATCAAGACCAACGACACCACCAAGTTCCCTACTTCCACTGTTATATTCAAGGGTTTAGAGTGATTGTTCCCCTCGAGCGGTAGATTCGCATCAGTGAATGAGATGGCATTTGGGGCCAATATTTGCCCGATTATTTCTCCCACCTCGTCTGGGGTCATGTGGGCAGAAACATGTGCGTCTTTGAGCGCTCCCATTAAGGCTTGAAAGTGGAGCGGGGACGTGATGAACAAATCCCAGACAGTAATATGTGCAGGTGTCCTCTTGAGCTGTGTTTCCAACACATGCTCTCTGGCCATTTTTTCAAAGGGATTCCCTGCGGCCTGTTCTTTCTTCTTCTCTTCTCCTCTATCGGTCCCCCGATGCTTCTAGCTGTGTAGAAATCCTACCTGACCAGGTGATAAATTCGACTATCTCTTCTTGGTTGCGACCAGCATTCATGTCCGTCTGCGCGTAACTTAACAACACTTGATGCGGGTCATCGGCGGGTTTCGGGATGAGGAAGGGAGTGCATGGTGATTCTGGGGTGGACTGGGCTGGGCATGTCGGATTCTCAGGCCCAACCAGGTTGACTCCAATAGGGGGTGTAATGGTATTGGGGGGAATTGGCGAAGTTGGGTTTGAGGGCGTAGAGGGTGTTTGTGCAGGCGTTACCGGGGCACGGTAAGACCAATGGTGATTGGGAGCGGGTGATAAGGGGAGTGGGTGAGGGGTTGTTTGTTTGAATGGGGGTGGGGCTGGACTGGGGGCAAAATAGGGCGCGGATGCGGGGGGTGCGACAGGGAAATGTCGGAGGTGCAGGTGGAGCGGGGTGATAGGGGTATGACGGGGTAGCGGATGGAGCAGGGGGTACTGATATGAAGGGTTTGTATATGGGGTGGCATGGTTGGGTGATGATGGGTTCGTGGATAAAACGAGGTAAACTAGGGGTGATGGAGTAGTGCATGGGGTGGGGTGATTTGGGGATGGTGGAGTTGTGTATTGGGCGAGATGGTTTGGGGATAGTGGGGTAGTATGCTGGGTAGTGGGATTTGGGGGTTTGTATGGGGTAGGGTAGTATGGGGATTGTGGAGTTATGTATGGCATGGGGTGATGTGACAGAGAGGTATCTGGGGTGGCTGACGGTGGGACAGTGTGTGAGATGGGGTGATTGGGAGGCGGTGCGTATTGTGGGATCAATTGGGAGTGGGGCGGATATGCGTATGATTGCGGCGGGGCTGGGCCTGTTTGTATTTAATAGGCAGGGGCAGAAGTGGAAAAATATTGCCCTAAATCTAGGGGCACTTCTTGGTATGTCGGGGTGGGGAAGTAATCGGCTAAGTATAGCAGCTCGATTACGCCTACAATTGGTTCACCCTCGCTCAGCCTAGTAAATGAAAATTCTTCTTGATTACCGATGTAATCCAAGGGATCTCTTCCTCTTCCTCCTCTACGTAGTGGATGTTAGGCCTGGGGCCTCCTAGATGCGGCGACAGAGGGGCCTGATGGATATTTTGGTTCTGCCCTTGAGGAAGCGGCGGGGGAATAATTTTTCCTGCCTCTATTAAATCTTGGATTGCGTGCTTTAGTGGGAAGCACCGATCCTTAGGGTGACCTGGCCCCTGGTTGAAGTTACAATGCAGGTTCAGATCATAGTTTCTTGGTATCGGATTGGGTGGTGGGCGAGGCTGGAGTAAATTGACCAGACCCTTTTGTAGCAACACTAATAATAAGATGCTTAATGATTGCCCTAAGGGCGTGAAGACCCATTCGAATCGTGCTTTCATCTGTTCCTGCGTGAACGGGGCCCTTGGCCCATTGTTTGGCCTTGGCGCTTGTTCGAAACGGGCTGGGGGTGGGTGTGTGGCCTGGAGCTATATCGGGGTGGTATTGGCCTGGGGATAAACGATGTTCTGCACCTCTGCCCCTAGCCTTCTTTCAATCCTTGGTTCGATAGCTTTTCGGACCCCTGCGGCCCCGTTGGCCATGCTCTTTCCCAACCTGCCCTCTCTAACCCACAACGGTTGGCATTTCCGACCAAATCAGCAAAACTGAACTGCTGCTGATATACCAAGAATTCTGCGATCACTGGGGGATCTCCCTTGGTTATCAATTCAATCTGCTCATCATCAGGAATCTGGTGGGTCACCTAGGCCACCAATGCCCTCCACCTCCCTAAGTAGGCAATGAAAGTTTCATCATGCCTTTGCTTCAAACGGGCCAGATCCGAATTCCTTCGCTCCATGTCCATGTTATAGACATACTGTTCTTGGAATAAGTGTGTCAGATCTTTCCAAGTTTTGGTCATGGACAGTTCTAGGGATGTGAACCATCTCAGTGTTGGGCCCGTTAAACTCTTTTGGAACACTTTGATGAGGAGTCGTTCATCTCCACCATACTGACACATATCCCCACAGTAAGATTTTAAGTGGGCGATGGGGTTACCCGTGCCATTATACTTATCGAATAACGACATTTTGAATTTATGCGATAGAGAGACATCCGAGAACAGACACAAGTCTGAAAAGTCTGTCGAATGTAGTTCTAGCCCTCCCATCTTCATCTGCTACATCTGTATTTTGTCTATCTGTTCTTTCAACTGCTCTGATTCTTTTGAGGCTGTAACTGAGGCTACTTCCCCTTGATTTGGCTCAGCCTTGGGTGTGACGATGACGGGCCTGGGGGGGCCGAAGATGGCAGTTCCTCTACTGTTGTGGATCTCGTCCTCCTCGTACTGTTGGTCATTGTACTGGTGAGGGGCGAGGTCTGCTATTTGGACCTGGGGGGCCGAAGATGGCAGCTCCTCTACTGTTGCGGATCTCGTCCTCCTCGTACTGTTGGTCATAATACTGGTGAGGGGCGAGGCCTGCTATTTGGACTTGGGGGGTGATGGGTTGGACGACCTGGTGGGGCCATAAGGCTTGTAGGGGATGGGAGGGGGTGAATGGATGGGTGGTTTGTGGATGAATGACGTGCTAAGTTGGGTGTATATTTTGGGGGTGATGGGGGTGTGGCTGGTGCGGCGGGATGTTGTAGGCGTGGTTTTGAGGCATAGGGTGGATCTGATTTTCCGCTGGAGGTGGGATGGGGGCGTAAGGGGTGTAGGTGAATGAAGGGTATTGGTGAAGGGGTAAGGGGTTTGTGAATGGGCCTTGATGAGTGTGGGTGGATGGGCCTTGGGTTTGGGCTTGATGGTTTTGGAAAGCTTGGGTTGATGGGCCTTAGGCCTGTGTGTGGGGGTTGGTATGATTTTGGGCTAATGGGCCCTGTTGGGTTTGGGATAATGGGCCATGTGGGTATTGGGTGTGGGATGATGGGCCTTGGGCTTGGGTTTGATAGGTTTGGGCCCAAGGACCCTGGGGGGCTTGGAACTGGGCCTAGGTCTGATGGGCTTGGGCTTGGGGCTGAGTCTGATGGGTTTGGGTTTGGGCCCATGGGCCTTGAGGATTTCGGGCCTGGGCCTGAGTCTGATGGGTTTGGGCTTGGGCCCATGGATCTTGAGGGTTTTGGGTCTGGGTTTGATGGGTTTGAGTTGGGGCCCATGGGCCTTGAGGATTTTAGGCCTGGGCCTGATGGGTGTGGGCTTGGGTACATGGGCCTTGAGGATTCTGGGCCTGGGCTGAGATTTGATGGGTTTGGGATTGGGGCCATGGGCCTTGGAGATTTTGGGCCTAGACCTGGGTCTGATGGGTTTTGGCTTAGGCCCAAGGATTCGTGGGGGTTTGGTCCTGAGATGAGGGGGCTTGGGTCTGTTGGGCTTGAGCCTAGGCCTGGAATTGGGGTGAGGGATCTTGGATGGTATGAACAATGGGTGGTTGGGCATGATCATGGGGGAATGGGGTATGGAGGTTTTGGAGACCTAGATGTGGGGTTTGGAATGTTGGACTCCAAGAGGTAGCCCACATGGCATACATCCTTCTCATGTCCTCCATTGAGGGCATGGATTCAGGTGTGAGATTGGAGAGTGATGGCCCATTCAAGGACGGAGGGGGTTGGATGAAATTAGGCATGACCTGGGTATGGGGGGTATGAATGATTGTGCTTGGAGGGTGTGGATGTATGGCTATGGAAGATGGTGGGTTACTGGTCACACCCTGGGAGAAGTTGGGCATGACCTGGGTAAATAGGGAGGTATGTTGGGATGTGGATGGGCCATGTGATGTGGAGGGTATGTGAGATGAGGTGAGTGGGGTATGGGATATAGGAGGCATGAATGATGAGGTGGACAGAGTGTGGGATGTAGGCGGGGGATGGGGTTCTCGATGGGGTCTTTGGGAGTAGGGGGGTGCGGTAAGGGTGTATGGATGGGAGATGGGGATGTATGGGTCGGTTGGGAAATGAGGTGTTTCAATAGAGGATGAGATGGGGGTATGTTGGGAAAATGTAAGGGCGAGGGATGGGGTGGATGCGAACACGGGTGCCCCAAATGGACCTATGACATCGAACCGGGTTTGGGTGAAGCTGTTGGAGATCGGGTCTTCTCCTATATGGGAATGGGATGGGGATGATGGCGAGGATGTATCGGTGCTCGACATGATCTATTGACGAGTGTTGTATCGATGCCTTCGGTAGGGGCCGAACACTTTCCTAGTTCTTCCTCTACGGGTCGGGTTTGAGGTCGCCGTAGTGACGGTCGCACCAAAAGTGCGCGTATACAGATTTTTGATTTTTCTATATATTTATTATTTTATTTTATTTTGAATTTTTCAAATGAAAATTATCTCCCCTATTTAAATGAATGATGATCTGGTGCCCTAGAAACATTTTCGTCTTGGGTGATATACGCACCTTTAGTAGGTCCCACGGCGGGATCCGGCACACTTCGGAAGAAGCGAAAGGGAACCCTTTCATTCTATTAAAGGTGAGGGAATCCACGCAAACGACCTGATCCCCCGGAGCAAATCATTGAGAAGTCGCCTTCTTTTGACTGGGCGGGGGCATATTGGGTGTTACAAAATGCGGGAGGCTACTATGGGCACTAATACCGCTAATCGGGGAACTTGGGTGGTGGATTGGGCCTCAAATTGGGCTGCCTGAACCCAGTATATACTGGGCGTATGTATTATATACGCCTGACCAAAACTTAGCAGATTTTGGCTGGGCGTATATATTATATACGCCTGGCTTAAATCTGGGGATTTTGGGCAAGATATATATATATACGCTGGCGGAATTCTGTCGACCTCTTTTGATGAAAGACAAGCCGAGATGGGTCTTTTGGACTGGTTTTCTGGGAGAGATGCTCTCGGGGACTACTGTGTATGTTATCGGGTCCCTCCTTTCCACTTCCTAGGGATACACAGTTGAATTCGGGCTTTCTATGCTCTCACCATTGCGGGTTTTACGGCTTGATTGGAATTGGCAACTCAACTGATATACCTTCGCGCAAGCGGCTTCTCAGGTATGGGAAGGGGTGGTTCTTTTCAGGATCACCACCACTAGGGCTGCCGCCTTACTGGGCATCGGGTAAATTATATCTATGCCTAAACCCCCCAAAAAACTACCCAAAATATGCAAAAACAGATTTGATTATGTCCCCACAATGTTGGTTCACTTTTAATTACAGATTTTTAAAGGGGAGTGAATTTAAGTCCAAAATCGGGTCAGGGATGACAAGCCCGTGACGCCTCAACGGGCCGGCGTTCAATGGTGAGATATGATGACTGAAATAAAGAGCACACGTAGGCCCGCCAAACGGCTAAGGCTTGTAAATGACTGAAATTTAAATGACGTGAAAAGTAGATGCGAGCAGGCGCCAAACGGCTAAGGCCGCTTAAATGACAAAATCGTAAATAACTGAAATTTAAAGGTGCAAGTAGGCCCACCAATCGGCTAAGGCACTTAAAGGACTGAATCATAGGGGTGTGTATGTTAGTAAAAACACAAAAAATAAAAAAAAAATAACAGAAAATTAGAATAAAAAAACAGCCATGGTTAGTAAAAAAAAAATAAAGGGAAAGGCCAACAAGAGGGGAAGCGCTAGGGTGACGTCCCCAGTGGAGTCGTCATCTGTGTGAGCATGGATTCTCTCGAACCCTTCGCGACGATGCGCTCTTAGTGGAATAAAATGTAGAGTCGCCACCCGGAGCTTTTGGGGATTGTTGTCGCTCCAAGTGTGCCATAAATGTGTGCATTATGAATCAAAAATTAAAGAATTAAAGAATGCTAGGTTATATGGATGTTAACTTATGAAAGGGATATCAGCACATTGGGGCTAACACTGGCCTGCAAGATCAGGGCCAATTGTAGCAAGTTTTAAAAGTAAGTATTTCAAGATCGTCCACAGAGAAGTTTGTCTAAACTGAGAGATAAACCTCCAGATCTGTATACGGATCTTCATCTATAATTATCTAAAAAAGAATAGATAAAAGAGAGTGTTGGATTGTGTCACATTTAACTATAAGCAAATAAAGAAAAGAACTAACTACATGATCGGATCCGAGTTGGGGAGATGTTTAAAATAAGACAAATGCGAAATAATAGCTTCATGTACTTTAGCCTCTCGAATTTTAATGGAGAATCAGTAGTTCAAGGCGATTCAATCTTCATCGGCTACCGGCCGGATGTAAGAGAAATAAATCGAATTAAGGAATAGGTTTAGACTTATGGCTATGATCTCATCACTTAAATGGTCACAGATCATCCAATAGTTGGCCTATTCTTTAGTTCGTAACATGAACATCACAGTAAATCGCTAGAATTAGGTTACCAACGCTAATTACGGGTGATGAATTAAGGGAAGTTGCATGCGGATGAGTGAATCTAAAGAAGTCTAATGCACTAAGGTGAACATTCGGAACCCTCGACATGACTCCAATGGAGAAGACACAAATTGCAACCTTTTAAAATCCAAAATTACAATTCTGAGACGGCTTCTTAGAGAGCCCTTAGACTTACAGAGCTTCTCGAAGAGCCCTCGGACTTCTGATCTTGAATCCGAACTTGGAAGTACAAATCACTCACAATGGCTCTCAAGGTAAACTACAAGAAGGGATTACGGGGGGTTCGGATAAGCTATCGACCGGAATGAGGGAAAGCAGAGATGAAAACTCTAAAATCTGGATACCCAAATTGGGCAAATGGTTCGTCTATTTATAGTTTTCCCTAAGTCCATTTCGGATGTGTATCAACCAATCGAATTGGATAGATCTGTATCAACCAATAGAGCACCGAGGATCGAGATCTGACGTGCCAATCAGGCTTGATCTGGTTCGATAATCGAGGGCGAAGCATCAATTACATTATGGGTTTGAAATTCTGTTTGAGCTTTTGGAAGTTCCCTTGAGTAATTTAACTTTGGGCGCTCACATGGGTTGGAATATGCCTTGGATCTTGATTGGAACCTTCTGGAATGTTCTGGTCTTTGATTGCATTAGGGCGTGCAAAGTTTCTGAAATACCCTTTGGACGGTTGCAAATCCCGAATGCCATTTCGCGAGTTGAGGGGCCTTTTCAAAGTTCAATGACTTGAAGCTCTGTTAGCAAAGTTCAATCTTCTTTTCGAGTGTTTTCTTCTTTTCGCATAAAGTTCAAGGTTCTTTCTTGAATAGTAGAAGTTCTTTGGGAATTGAACTCTAGGCTCTCATTCTTCTTTGCGAATAGTAGAAGTTCTTTGCGAATTGAACTCTAGGCTCCCATTCTTCTTTCGAATAGTAGAAGTTCTTTGAATTGAACTCTCTCTTGCTTCGGTCTTTGCGCTCTTTTAGACCCTCTTTAGCCATTGTTGAAATTTGTTTCTTCACTCCTTCTTTAAACTTGACATGGATTGTCGACTTTTTGATCTTTTGGGATGCTTTTCGGATTTGGACTGTCGATTGGTTAGGTTGTAAAATGCACACTAAAGCACTTATTTAGTCTTCTCAAGGGTCTTTCAAGGCTCATGTTTAGGGGTGAAAAATGGTATTTTTCACTACTTAACACACCCCAAACCTAAGCTTTGCTAGTCCCCGAGCAAAGAAACGTAAAAGCAAAATAAAGAGCCACTTTTGTAGGAAGCTGCATTTAGCATATGCAACAAGCCTTTTAAACCCCTAGGTGATCCCTAGAGGAGGAGTGAAGTCTCTGAGGGTTTTGATGAAGGTACCCTAAACTTCCCCATGGGGCCAGTTGGCATTAGTGCCTTGTCATCCCATGAGCAATCAAAGATCAAAATTAGTTACTCTTGAATCAATGTTTAAACAGAAATTTAGGTTTATTGTTTGCAAGGGATTTCAACATTTATAAACCTTATGAATGTTTCACTCTTTCCAATCTGTGAGCAGCCATAGAAATCATGCAAATGTGTCGTGATAGTTCATCATTTGAATAAAAATTAGGTTATAAGTCATACTTAATGTGCTCAAGTTCCAACCCAAACACTTACCGGGGTGTACTCTCATCAAGATTTTTGTTGAAGGGTTCATTTTCACTCAAGCTCAAGAGCGTTACATCTCCCAAATGGATTTGTAAGCATGAGCATAGGCATGATTCTCAGGGGCTGGCATTCTTGACATCTCCTCACCATAGGTTGGGGAACTGGTTATCTCCACATGACAGTCCAATCAACTTTGGAACACAAGGACTTTTAGGCTGGGTTTGTTGTATGGCTCATGGAGTGAGGTTTGAGGATAGGAAGGTTGAGCAGTGTTTGGATTTTTGAGAAGTCGAGAATTGAAGGAGGTGGTTCATGACTCCACCTTCTTGAGTTTAGCTTCTTTTGTGATTCTCGTGTTCAAAGTACTCAGTTCTTCTTCCTTTGATCTTGAATTTTCAACATACAGTTCCCCTTTTTGCCTTTTTTTTGCTTGCTTTTTCACATTGTTTTCTTTTACTTTCTCACCACCATATCCCATTTTTGAGGTGTTTCTTCTTCATTTATTTTGATATTTGCCCGAAATGTTCCATCTTTACTTCTTTCTCCTTTAACTCCACAATTCTCAAGGTGAGGAAGGCTGAATTGGTTCCATTGGTTCAGTGCAAGAAAAATGGGTGTTTTGATGAAGCATTGTAGGATTTATAGCTCAATTGGGGTACAAAAAGGGCGGATCTTTCTTGGTTGGTTACATTAGCTCAAGAAGGCCTTGATCTTTTCCTCGATTTCATGAATCTTGTTGCTTGTTTTGATTTGGAGTTTCCTAATTTCTAGTGGATCTAATGCCTCGGCCAGTCCTTTGAATCGAAAAGGGTTGCCTCGGTCACTCTTCAACGAGATGTAAAACATATAGGCTCAATTCTCACTAGTTATGGTTTTTCCTTGAGCTTTTAAGTATATCTTTACCTTTTCTCTTCAGTGGACTTGCTATGTGCTAATACAAGTGTATTTTCCTGGTGTTAACATCATGGAAATGTGGAATATTGTAGGGTTTAGAATGTCTAAATTCTTGCAAAGAAAATTTTAAAATTTCCACATTGTCATGATTCTTAAGTAAATTGATTCATTTCCTGATTACTTTGGTGATTGTGATGCCCTTATGCTAATTATCCCATGGGCAGGACCTGTTTGCCATACCCCCAAACCTAAGATGAACATTGTCCTCAATGTTCTAGACAAGGAGAGACTAGGGGCAGCAGGGTAAAAGAAGAAAGAAAAACTAAGAACAGAAAAAATCTAAACTATATGCAGCAGAAAAAATAAAAATGTAAAACTGAAGATATGAGCAAGGAAATGGAAAATATGATATACAAATGCAAGAAAAATCAACAAAACAATGCTAGAACTGCTAAATAAAATCTAACAAATAGAAGGATTACTATGCAAATGAAAGGAAACTAATGCTAATAAAAGAGAAACAGTAAAAGCAAGGTAAGGGACTGAATACAATTTAGATTTTTGGGGAGCTGTTTGAGTTCCAATTTAGGTGGGCTGAGAAAAGAGGGCAGCAAAGGTACCTTGGTAACTTGTGGAAGAGGGAGAGGAGCAGGTCTCCAAGAGAGAGAACTTGATGACTGTTGGTGAGTGCCTTGCACAAAGCAGACTCCCGTTGAATTTGATCTCCCTTTTCCTTCTTTCTCAGTGGATCCCCAATCATTTTTAAATTCTGTGGTGGAGTCTTTACCTTGCAGAAATGTTTGTAAAGACTCCTCCACCAGCTCATCAATGATGTCAACATGGAAACATTCCTCAGCAGAGAATTGAGGTTGAGTAACAGCATTATACATATTCAATTTAACTTTCATATTTCCAAAAGACACCTCCATGATGCGGACACTGCATTGAATGCATGCATTAGTGTGGCAGAATGGTCTTCCCGAATGTGACAGGATGGCGTGGTACTTTTGGTTGGTTCCATGTCCAACACCAAAAAGTCGGTAGTAGAAAACTTGTCTACTCCTACCAAAACATCTTCAATGAACCCCATAGGCTTCCTTTCAGATCCGTCAGCTAGCTGTAACACCACTTGAGCGGGTTTCACCTCTCCCAAACCTAGCCTCTCCTAGATAGAATAGGGACCCCGCTTGACACTAGCACCCAGATCTAGCAAGGCTTTCTCAATGGTGTGCTCCCCAATGATGCAGGGATTGTGGGGATCCCAGGGTCTTGCAGCTTAGGTGGTGTTGCAATTGATCGCACTTGGTTGATTTTCTCCCCAGGAAAGGCGTTCTTGGATAAATGTATGCTAGATTGGCTTTTGTGGGTGCACACCTCTTTGAGAAATTTTGCATAAGCGAGGACTGTTTGATTGCATCAAGCGGTAGGTAGATTAATTTTAACTTGCTTGAATGTCTCCATCATTTCCTCAATTTTGTGTTTCCTTTGTCAAAAGACTTCATTGCATGGGGAAATGGGAGGTGAGGAACAAATTTCTCCTCATCTTTTCAACAATTTTGTTATTTTTTTGTTTTTCATTTTTTGAATTTTACGATGTAAATCAACCATATTGCTATCCATTTGTTGTTCTGCACTTGTTCTTCATCTTTTCCTCTTCACTACCTTTGTATTTGTTTATTATTCTTCCACTTCTCAAAGTAGTCACGACTTTGATTTCCTCATGGCCATTTGAGGATTCTCCAACCATGAACTGTCCTTAGGATTGTTCACAGTTGGTGGGTAGTTTACCCTCTTCTCTCTTAGCCAATGAATTTGAGAGTTGGCCCGAGTTTCTTCAATTTTTTAATGCTCGACTGTGAAGGTTCACATTCAGACAAGTTCAAGATTTTGAAGTGAACTCAAGACACGCTCTTCAAAGGTCGGGGATCTAGGAAGGGCGGCTGGTGCGAGCCTTGCATGGCTTGTTGTTGGTTAAGTCTGAAAATTTGATTTATTATAAAAATTCTGCGATATGGTGACGAGTTTGAAAGGTAATTGATTTTTGGGCTGTCTTCTGCTGTTGGTAATTTCCGATTCCACGAGATTAGGATGAGATCTCCATGGGTAGTCATTCGATTGCATCATCCATAAGATCGAGCTGCATGAGCTTGTTCCATCATGAGTTCTAAAATTGTGATGCGAAGGACATTGATCAATGGAATGAGTGGGGCGGCATATCGGACATGCCTCCTCTACTCTTGACCCATTTGGAGCTTTAAATGAGTCCATCACTATCAAATTTTGTGGTCAAATTATCCACTTTCCTTTCGCTCATTGACTTCATAAACTTTCCCTCTTGTGAATTGGGGATTATTCATCCTATGGATTCTCGGTGTCCCTTGGCGGAGATTCTGCTTTGGGTTGAATTTTCTCCAATCACCTCAAAGAGGTCCCAAACCTCTTCAAGCTTTTAGCAAGTAGGTACCTCCACAAGAGGCATCCACCATGTTCTTGCCCTTCGATCGGTTCCTTGATAGAAGCTTTGAACCAGCCATTTAGGAATTTGATGGTGAGGGCATTGCCTTATGATTCTTTAAACCTTTCCCATGCTTCATGGAAAGTTTCATTGAGTTTTGGGAGAAAGAGATGATGCTTTGTCTCAATTGGCTGGTTTTAGTCATTGGGAAATATTTTGACAAAAATTGACATTGCAAATCATTCCATGATGTGATCTTTGTTTGCTAACATAGATAACCATGCTCTAGCTTTGTCCTTTAATGAAAAGGAAAGAGCCTAAGCTTGGTTGCCTCTGGACCCAGTCCGACTATGTTAAATGTTGTGCATAAAGCTAGAAATTCATCATTGTGTTAGTAAGGATCTGCCTTACTCAAACCATGAAATGAAGGCAACATTTGGATGGTGGAGGATTTAATTTCATAATTTCCCTCCACTGGGGGAAATAGAATGCAAAATGGGGAATTATAAGCACCGAGGCAAAGTAGTCTCTTAACAATCTCTGTTCTTCACCCATTTCAGCGAGATGTCCATGATGTATGTCGGTTTCTTAGGAGTCTTTCAACTTGAATTTAAGCAGGAGAATCTCGAGATTGAGGGTTCTCACCTTGCCAAACATACAACTCGAGAGAGTTTGAGTGACAAACTGTCTATTTAAGAACTTTCCTTTCCTTTTACACACGTTTGCATAAAAATAACAACAAAATTAATAAATGATAAATAAATGAAAATAAATGAAAACTCCACCAAATTTGACAAAAGACAAAAGAGTGGCGGATTTATTCAAATAACTAGAAGGCAAAGAATAAAACTCGAGAAAAATAAAAAAATAAAAATTCTACTGCGATAAAGCAGGTTTTCTATACAAAAGCTGCAGAGACATTTAATCAAGCACTTGGAATGCAAAGTGCAGGTTTAAAGCAAAAATTAAAATAAAAATCAAATCTACAAAATAGAAAAACTTAGGTCTATCTATTTTAGAACAAACTTCCCCGGCAACGGCGCCAAAAACTTGTTGTCGCTCCAAGTGTGCCATAAATGTGTGCATTATGAATCAAAAATTAAAGAATTAAAGAATGCTAGGTTATATGGATGTTAACTTATGAAAGGGATATCAGCACATTGGGGCTAACACTGGCCTGCAAGATCAGGGCCAATTGTAGCAAGTTTTAAAAGTAAGTATTTCAAGATCGTCCACAGAAGTTTGTCTAAAGCGAGAGATAAACCTCCGATCTGTGCTACAAGATCGCTCTATAATTATCTAAAAAAGAATAGATAAAGAGAGTGTTGGATTGTGTCACATTTAACTATAAGCAAATAAAGAAAAGAACTAACTACATGATCCGGATCCGAGTTGGGGAGATGTTTAAAATAAGACAAATGCGAAATAATAGCTTCATGTACTTTAGCCTCGAATTTTAATGGAGAATCAGTAGTTCAGCAGGCGATTCAATCTTCATCTCGCTACCAAAGCCGCAGATGTTAGAGAAATAAATCGAATTAAGGAATAGGTTTAGACTTATGGGCGTGATCATCACTTAAATGGTCACGGATCTCGACTGTGGCCTATTCTTTAGTTGAACATGAACATCACTATAAATCTGCTAGAATTAGGTTACCAACGCTAATTCGCATGGGTGATGAATTAAGGGAAGTTGCATGCGGATGAGTAAATCTAAAGAAGTCTAATGCACTAAGGTGAACATTCAGTACCCTCGACATGACTCCAATGGAGAAGACACAAATTACTGCAACCTTTTAAAATCCAAAATTACAATTACTGAGCACGACTTCTTAGAGAGCCCTCGGACTTACATCGAGCTTCTCGAAACCCTCGGACTTACAGTCTTGAATCCGAACTTGGAAGTACAAATCACTCACAATGGCTCTCAAAGGTAAACTACAAGAAGGGATTACAGGGGTTCGGATAAGCTATCCGGCGGAATGAGGGAAGCAGAGATGAAAACTCTAAAATCTGGATACCCAAATTGGGCAAATGGTTCGTCTATTTATAGTTTTCCTAAGTCCATTTCGATGTGTATCAACCAATCGAATTGGATAGATCTGTATCAACCAATAGGAGTCGAGCACCGGGATCCGGACTGCTCGCCAATCGAATCGCTTGATCTGGTTCACCAATCGAGAGCCAGAAGCATCAATTCTGTTATGGGTTTGAAATTCTGTTTGAGCTTTTGGAAGCTCCCGCCAGGTAATTTAACTTTGGGCGCTCACATGGGTTGGAATATGCCTTCGGATCTTGATTGGAACCTTCCAAAATGTTCCTGGTCTTTTGATTGCATTGGGGCGCATGCAAAGTTTCCTGAAATACCCTTCGGACGAGCTGTAAATCCCCAGAATGCCATTTCACAGAGTTCAGGGGCCTTTTCGCAAAGTTCAATGACTTCTGAAGCTCTGTTCGCAAAGTTCAATCTTCTTTTCGAGGAGTGTTTTCTTCTTTTCGCAAAGTTTAAGGTTCTTTGCGAATAGTAGAAGTTCTTTGCGAATTGAACTCTAGGCTCTCATTCTTCTTTGCGAATAGTAGAAGTTCTTTGCGAATTGAACTCTAGGCTCCCATTCTTCTTTGCGAATAGTAGAAGTTCTTTGCGAATTGAACTCTCTCTTGCTTCAGGTCTTTGTCTGCTCTTTTAGACCCTCTTTAGCCATTGCTGAGGCTGTTTCTTCACTCCTTCTTTAAACTTGACATGAGCTGTCAGCTTTTTGATCTTTTTGGGATGCTTTTCGGATTTGGACCTGTCTGATTGGTTAGCTGTAAAATGCACACTAAAGCACTTATTTAGTCTTCTCAAGGGTCTTTCAAGGCTCATGTTTAGGGGTGAAAAATGGTATTTTTCACTACTTAACAGGGATCCGGGAAACCTTTAAATCAATATTTTGAACACTGAAATGCTAAATATGACTCTGATTTACCGGTCTTTTCCAAAGGCTCTAGGGTAGGGGCTTCGGTTATCGATCGGGAAGGGTTTAGGCACCCGATCAACCTGCACGTAGCAGTCTCTATCTATGGCCAAAATGAAAATAAATGGATGGAGCTATCCCTTGCCCGAAGGCAATACGGTCCTATCAAGCTTTGAGCCAAACTGAAATTTCGGCGGTGTAACGGCTTGAATCCTTGGACGGAGGAAACACCAAGAAGGTAGAGGAAAAAAGGGGTGAGCCAGAGCTCACGGGCCCTTGTTGCACCATGGAAGACCTTCACTTCGGCGTGCTTCCGATGGCTTTGAATGGCTTAAACGGTATAAGAATGGGTTCTAATGCTAGGATTCGGTAGCTAGGAAGTGTAGGATGAAGCTAGGGACTAAGCCTTAACTAAAAGGGGTGATCTAATGGTTGAAAAGGATTTGAAAAAAATGAAAATGCATGCTGGAATTCTGGTTGAAAATATAGGAAAAGAACTTTCTCTCACTAGGGCTCTCTCTCTCCTAACTCAAGCTTTCTCCCTGATCTTTTCAACATTGATTTTTTCAACCCTTTGGGGAAGAGGGGGGGCTCTCTATTTATATAGAAGAGGTGGGTTGGAGGGTTACTTAAGAGCTAATTGGTTTAGCAATTAGGTAATCCTCCATCTAAGGTTTTCTAGGTTTTTAGGGTCCTAGAGGTTTGGGAAATTTGTTTCAATGGCGGATGATGGGGTGAGACCATGGGTGACTTAAGGGTTGCCAATAAGCTCAAAGGGGGTGCAACCAACCTCAAGACACCCACCTTAACCAAGGGGATGGTCAAAGGGTCAAACCAAATGAAGGAAATTTGAGCATTTAATGACAGATACATAGCTAAGTTGGGCGTATATATTACATACGCCCAGCTTATGCACAGTAAAAATCAAGAAAACCAGGGGGAATCTGAGAAGATGGATGCCCGTGTTGGTGGTCACCTATGCTGGGCGTATGTATTATATATGCCCGACCAAATTTAAGCCAAATTGGCTGGGCGTATGTAATACATACGCCTGAGCAAAAGTTGTCATTTTATATGAAACTTCAAACAGCCATAACTTTTGAATCACAACTCTAAATTGGGTGATCTTTGGCTCGTTGGAAAGCTGGAGAAGTCCTCTTTCCAACGGTTTGTAGCTTATCCTCAGAAGTGGTCTGTATAAAAATTTGTAGCTCTCCTCCCATCAAATACTCAGAAGGGTTTAAATTGAGTTTGGGAAGGGATCCTAGGGTTTAGGGGTGATCTCTAAGGGTTGGGGGAATGGTTCTAATGGGTTTCTGGTGATTCCTAAAGGTCTGGATAGATTTCCAAGGGTTCAGGGGTGCCATCGGAAGTACAGGGGTACATTTCTCCCTAAGTACAGACTGATCAGGCCTTGGGCCGCATTTGGGTGTCTACAAAAGGTATACAAAATGTCTGCTAAAATGAAATACAGTGAGATTCATGTGTGATCATTATATCCTATGCTTATTACCTATCTGAGGATGGTGGTGAAAATTACTATTTATGAGTAGACCACTATCTAAATGAAAGGCACATATGTGAAATTTTGTTGTACTACAAAAATAAGTGCAATTCGAATATTATTTTATACGAATTGATATCTGAGTGCTTGGTTATGTAAGTAGTTATATATGTGTGCATGCATAGAAAATGAGTTAGATAAAATACCCCAACTTTTGGATCATCATTAATCCGGTTGCTGAACCGGCAGATCAGCTAGTTGTTCCATATCGTGTGAAGGCATCGAGGCTGATGGAGCAGCTCCTGAACTTGATGCATCCCCAGTAAACGCCAGAGCATAAGATTCACTAGATGGGTACACTTTCTCTATGAGACGAGCGAGGATTTGGTCCTGGCTGTTGAGCCATAAGTGTATTGCCTGGTTATCGTATCGCAAGGCGGCCAGTTTGCTAAGAGTCTGTTGATGGTGGATCTCTCCTAAGTGGACGTACTCAGATAAGGTAAGCACATTGTGATGCTGATGTGGTGGCAATTATTCCGGTTTATCATGGGCTTGCTGAGCCAAAGGTGGCTGTTGTTGCTGCTACTGGGCTATGCGTTGTTGGTGTCTCGCGGCTAGACTCCTCTACAAACTCTTGAAGCTTAGGCTTCAATCGTCAAGCTTGTACCGCTCAATATTATCCATCAGGCATACCTCATCTGAGGAAATCTCAAACTCATTATCGGGGTGATCATATTGTTCTATCATCCGTGATATGAGGCGGACGTAGTGTATGGTTGGCGATGGTTTCCTTTTGGTCAGTAGCATTCCTTTGTGGCTTTCTTTTATGCCCTCGAATACGACGGCGGGTGCATTAAACCAGTGGCTGGCAGCTACAGTGCATAATGCTTGTAGAATCTTTCCCCTTCTTTCACGGTCATGGCGGACAGGGTAGAGGTTAACATGGAATATAATGTCCAATATCCACATATCGGGGGGTAAATGTGCGGCTCTAACTGATTTTCCCGTGCCTTGCTCTCCGTTGGATAGATTTGCGACAATGTCAGGGAATGGTATGTCACCGATGGGTGGTTCTAAACCCCCATTCAAAGGAAAAATGGTAGAGGCATGCATCGATGTGGCGATGTGCTCGACATTGAACTCAAAACTGTGCCCATCAATTTTTGTGCAAAGTCATTGTGGTTCGGGCTGAAAGTGAAAATTTTGGTAGAACATTCTAACGAAGCAGGTGTAATAGTAGTCATTTACTAGTCGGAGAAGGGTATGTAAACGAGCTTTAATTATGTAATTTCTTGCCCATGTGGTAGTGGGTTGGTCGTCAACAGACTACCCTCAAAAGGCCATTCGGGTCCAAAAAAATTTTCCGTCCACCATTCGTATGGTTGATCCTTTGGGGGTAGTGATGGTGGGTCCTCGATTGGGCGTTTTGATGCCATGACCTGGGCCTTAGAAGTAGGCTCTTTATCGCGCTGGGGTTTGGACACGGATTGCTTCTTAGAAGTCATACACATTGTGGGTATACAGTTAGAAAAATCACAACTTCGAACAAGGAGTGGTGGAGTTACCATAATCGTATCGAGATGACGACAAATGAAATCAGAGGTGAAAGATGCGGGATGGGGCGATTTTGACCGCTGAACCGGCAACGGCCGCCGGCGGGAGGGGCTATTGGCCGGAGAAGACAAGGAGAAAAGCAAAAACACCAAAAACTTCCAATTGCTCTTCGTTGAAATGGGCGAAAAGGGTTTTTCAAAACCCTTAAATAGGGGAAAAAGTCTCTCAACGAGAAATACATGTCGGCCGGGTGAATTCTTTTAATAAAGGCGCCTTACAATTTGCCTGGCGAAAGTGAGCCTTACGAGGTTGGTGACGAGTTCGCCCGACGAAATTTGAAGTGATCTACTGCCTCGTGGGTAGCTGAATAGATCGACCGGTGAAATTTAATCTTGATTTTACCTCGCGAGGATGCTGATGATCTCGCCCGAGCTAGTTGTGAGGCAAGTCAGGCGGCTTTGGCCTATTTCTATCATTTTTCCCAGGCTTTATCCCGAGTCATGAGTCCCACCTGCATTGAATCTTGTCTATCCAACATTCCCACACTATAGTTGGGAATTAAATTCAGTATGGTTCACATGATTTTGAACTTGCCTACTACATAAACAACACTATTTCATCATGGTTTATATGATTTTAATTTGATGACAATTTGTTGTGCCCAAATTTGACGAGTGAGAGCCCAATGAAATTTGCAGGTGAAAGGGTCACACTAGTACCACTACATAATGTAAAGAGTGGAAGCGTATACATCCACATAAACTCACAACTAACCTATTCAAAACTATACGTCCAAAGTTATTCATCCCCTGATGAAGGCCGACCTTCATCTAAATAGTGGATCACATAGTCCAGTATATTCAAATACATAACACTTGGTAAATTTTATCAAAATCCCAAAAAAAACCCAAGCATAACCCAAAATATTTTGTCCCTATACCAGCTCAAAATGTTTCTATGGCTGTGGAAAGTGCTTCTCGGGCTGATCCTCCTCTTCTACAGGAGTCATGCCCAAATTCTCTCCCTCTACGGAGTCACGCCTCATGTATACTCCTGCAGCTGTGACGTATAGTCGAGGGGTGAGCTTCATCAAAGCTCAATAGGGAATTAAATTTTGAAATTACTTGTTTAATCAATCTCATTCATAATTCTTAATGCATAGATAAAAGCAATTTAAGGAAATAATACTTTATATTGATGTCAAAGCATATTCTTTCATGGATGCAAACAATTATATTCAAAATAATGTATATTAGATTAAGGAATGCATAACAAGAACTTGGAAACATGTCAAGCAAGCAAGTCACTAGAATGGGTAGCAGAAATCACAAACGCGATCAACTGTCTAGCCCCTGAGCTATGTTAACAGGGTCGCCAGAACCGAGAAGTCGAGCCCTTGAGATACGTTAACAAGGTCACTTGACATGGGACCGGTCAAGCCCCTGAACTACGTTAACAGGGTCACTTGAGCCCAGAATTAAAGCCCTTGAGCTACGTTAGCAAGGTCACTTGAATCGAAACATCAAGCCCTTGAGCTAAGTTAACAGGGTCGCTTGAGGTGAGACCATCAAGCCCCTGAGCTTCGTTAACAGGGTCACTTGAGCAGAGACATGACAAACGTACAAGGTATGAATATGTAAGCAAAATGGATAGCAGTGATACCAGTCGAATTATAAAGGTCATATGCTTATGGAGCCAATGAAAATACGTATCAAGATGTCTTATACTAAAACATGCAAAATCATGCGCAATTCACTATTAAAGAATTTGAAAACATATCTAAGCTTTCCACATATAAACCTTGGAAAAAGTTGATAAATATAACGTGCACATCAATAACAAGAATTTGAGTGAAAACAAGAAATTTTGCATGTAATTATTCCCTACCTTAATCGCGGTTTATACCCGTTGAAAACACATGTCCTATAATCCCTTGCTCCTCCTTATACAAAATAACCTCATAAGTTTCTATACATGACCCGGTCATCAAAACCCAACTGGTCATTTTCTAAGATTTGATCGTGTTCTAGATAGACCATGGGAAGTGAAGGATAGTTTGGTTGCCGTTACTGGTTCCAAGTGGCACATAATATTCCTGCTTCAAGTGGCACTTGAGTTTGCACGATCAAGATGCCCTTCAAATCGTTTGTTTAAAATGGCATGCCAAGTCTCCCAGGCTTGCAATTAAAGTTGCCCGACGGCCTTAACTCCCAAAGCGCCACTTAAAAGTCGCCTGGGCGATTTCCGCCCAAAAACTTTGGCTTGCAAAAGCCGCCCGGGCGGGTCTGCTATATAACTTAAGTCGCATGCCTTTAGGCGACTCACCCGGCCACTTACACGCTTACCCGTTGACTCTTTTTGGCCCCTTTTTAGTCCCTTGGGTGAAACACACCCAAAATATTTGGCATACGGGACTCGCCAGGGCGAGTCCTTTACTTCCTTCCCCTCCCACGCCTTGTTACTAGCTCACCCGGCTAGTCTAGGCTTAGCCCGGGCTAACCAACTATTCCAGGCTCCGTTCTTCTTCTTCCTTACCCCAAAACTCCCCCAACTTTTTTACATAATTTTCGTGCACACGGCTCAGATCTTTCCTACATTAATTTTATATTTATACTAGTTCATTCGAATTGCTATTTCCTCATCATTTTGCATGCATGCAAGCATTTCGACCATGGATCCTCTAGGTTGTCATTTATCATTCTTTCCCTCGAATTCGATTGTTGAAACCTTGCATGCACCCAATAGTATTTATAGTCTATGTTTCTCATACTCCTAGGGTCATCTTCACATGCATGCGTAGCATGACGTACCTTCTTCACGGGTGTGGCTTCGATTGGATTTCGAGAAAAAAAAATGTGAATCTTCATGCTTTTCTTCGCTCCTCTCTACCGATCTCAACCACAACCATCTCACTGTGGCTAGAGTTGATGAGATCACCCAATGGGAAGGACAAAGGTCTGAGACCAAGGTTTGGTTTTCAAGAGGGAACTAAATAGGATATTGTTCTACTCTCTCCTTATTTCCAACGAAGAACGCAGGAGTTTATGCGTGCAAAACAGGTATTATAGCCATGGCGTTTGATCTAGTGTGATGACTATACACTGACAAGTGTTGTGTGGGTCATCCTATGGCCCTCCTCAATTGGGTCACAAGTGATTTGTTTCCACAACTGGGTTTTAAGGGTTTTGAGTCCCCAATGGTACTCACGTGGGTGAGACCCAATCACACGAGATCATATCCATTCCCAAGTTTCTTTTCGGAGTGTAACTTATACACCCGAGAGCCGTGTGCGGCATCTAAGTGTTGGCTTTGTGTTTCATGGGATCCTCGATCAGATCCAATACATGGTGTCATCTCCAATGCCAGGTCGACACCAAAATGTGTTTGAGTGTGCGAAACCGCTTAATGTCATGATTTAACTTGGGTGTACTCGGTCAGTGCATCCCAATGCTTGGTACTAGATATCGTGCCTTGGTACCCATGATCGAGTATTAGTTTGGCGTGCCTAGGTCAAAATTCTCATTTTATTACATCCTCCCCCCCTTAAGAAAATTTTTGGCCTTGAAAATTGACGAGAATAACCAGTGTGGGGGAATACAGCGGTTGATGTCCTAATGGTAATCTACATTTAACGAATGACAAGAAAGGATTCAACTTCTGGGTTACTCAGGTCTTTAATAGTGACAATTGAGTGGTGTATGGCAATAGTAGTTGACCCTGTTTGCATCATTATAGAGGTATACAAAATGTCCCTTTTAATCAATTGCAAAGGTATACCACTCATTCATTGCAAAGGTATACAAAATGTATGCTAAAATGAAATACAGTGAGATTCATGTGTGATCATTATATCCTATGCTTGTTACCTATCTGAGGATGGTGGTGAAAATTACTATTTCTGAGGAGAGCACTATCTAAATGAAAGGCGAATATGTGAAATTTTGTTGTACTACAAAAATAAGTGCAATTCGAATATTATTTTATACGAATTGATATCTGAGTTCTTGGTAATGTAAATAGTTATATCTGTGTGCTTGTATTGCAAATGAGTTAGATAAAATACCCTAACTTTTGGATCATCATTGATCTGGTTGCTGAACCGACAGATCAGCGAGTTGTTCCATACTATGTGAAGGCATCGAGGTGGATGGAGCAGCTCCTGAACTTGATGCATCCCCAATAAATGTCGGAGCATAAGATTCACTGGACGGGTACGCTTTCTCTACAAGACGAGCGAGGATTTGGTCCTGGCTATCGAACCGTAAGTGTATTGCCTGGTTATCCTGTCATAAGGCAGCTAGTTCACTAAGAGTCTATTGATGGTGGATATCTGCTAAGCGGACGTACTCAAATAAGGTAAGCACATCGTGATCTTTGATCTGAGGCGATTATTACGGTTGATCGAGGGCTTCTTGGTAGGAGGTGTTGTTATTCTTGGTCTTTGGGCTACGCGTTGTTGGTGTCTCGCGGCTAAACTCCTCTACAAACTCTTGAAGCTTAGGCTCCAATCGTCAAGATTGTACCACTTGATATTATCTGTCAGGAGTAACTCATCCGAGGAAATCTCAAACTCGTTATCGGGGTGATCATATTGTTCTATCATCCGTGATATGAGGCGGGCATAGTGTATGGTTGGGGATGGTTTCTTTTTGGCCGGTAGCATTCCTATGTGGTCATTTTTTATGCCCTTGAATACGATGGCGGGTGCATTAAATCAGTGGCTGGCAGCTACAATGTACAATGCTTGTAGAATCATTCCCCTTCTTTCACGGTCATGGTCGACAGGGTAGAGGTTAGCGTGGAATATAATGTCTGATATCCACAAATCGGGCGGTAAATGTGCTGCTCTAACTGATTTTCCCGTTCCTTGTTCTTCGTCGGATAGATTTGCAACAATGTCGGGGAATGGTATGTCACCGATGGGTGGTTCTAAACCCCCATTCAGAGGAAAAATGTTAGAGGCATGCATCGCTGTGGCGATGTGTTCGACCTCGACCTCAAAACTGTGCCCATCAATTTTTGTGCAAAGTCGTTGTGGTTCGGGCTAAAAGAAAAAATTTTTGTAGAACATTCTAACCAAGCAGAGGTAATAGTGGTCATTTACTGGTTGGAAAAGGGTCTGTAAACGAGCTTTAATTATGTAATTTGTGGCCCATGTGGTAGTGGGTTAGTCATTAAATAGACTACCCTCAAAAGACCATTCGGGTTCAAAAGATTTTTCCGCCCACCATTCGGATGGTTGTTCCTTTGGGGGTAGTGATGGTGGGTCCTTGATTGGGTGTTTTGACCCTGTGACCTGGGCATTAAAAGTAGGCGCTTTATTGCGTCGGGGTTTCGACATGGCTTGCTTCTTAGAAGCCATACACACTATGGGTATACTGTTTGAAAAATCACAACTTTGAACGAGAAGGAGTGGCGAAGTTACCATAATCATATCGAGATGGCTGCAAATGAAATCGGAGGTGAAAGATGCAGGATGGGGCTATTCCGACCACTAAACTAGCAATGGCCGCCGGCGGGAGGGGATATTAGCCGAAGAAGATAAGGAGAAAAGTAAAAACCCCAAATGCTCCACGTTGAAATGGGCGAAAAGGGTTTTTCAAAACCCTTAAATAGGGGAAAAAGTCGCCCGACGAGAAATACATGTCGCCCGGGCCAATGCTTTTAATAAAGTCGCCTTACAAGTCATTTGGCAAAAGTGAAAGATGACCTTTTTGCCTTGCGAGGTTGGCGACGAGTTCACCTGGCAAAATTTGAAGCAATCTACTGCCTCGTGAGGTTGCTGAATAGTTCGCTCGGCGAAATTTAAGCTTGATTTGACCTCGCGAGGATGCTGATAGTTTCGCCTGGGCAAGTTGTGAGGTGAGTCAAGCGGCTTTGGCCTATTTCTATCATTTTTCCCAGGCTTTATCCTGAGTCCTGACTCCCACCTGCATTGAATGTTGTCTATCAAACTTTCCCACACTATAGTTCATATAATTGGGAATTAAATTCAGTATGGTTCACACAATTTTGAACTTGCCTACTACATAAACAACACTATTTCATCATGGTTTATATGATTTTAATTTGATGACAATTTGTTGTCATCAAATTTGTTGTGCCCAAATTTGACGAGTGAGAGCACAATGAAATTTGCAGGTGAAAGGGTCACACTAGTATAACTACATAATGTAAAGAGTGGAAACGTATATATATAGAAGATATACATGCGAATTTGAGCTTTAAGTAAGACAAAATATGTTCTATTAGTTCCCCGTGGTAGTGGTTTCATTGGAAGAGTTGGGGATAGTAATCGTGAATATCAGCTTCTCGCTCCCATGTCGCTTCAGTGGTGGGTTGGTGACGCCATTCTACTAGAACCAAAGGGATGTGCTTTGTCCTGAACACCTGTTCCTTGTGATCCAATATCTGGACCGGCTCTTCAGGTAAGGTCAGGTCCTTCTAAACTTCGATCGGCGTATTGTCCAATATGTGCGTCGGGTCGCATATGTACTTGCGTAACATTGACACATGAAAGACATCGTGTACACCGGACAACCGTGACAGTAAAGCGAGTCGATAAGAAACTTCACCAACACAATCCAGAATTTGAAATAGTCTAATGTATCGAGGAGATAATTTTTTGCATTTTCCTAAATGCATGGCCCCTTTAGTTGGCGAGATTTTTAGGAACACGTGATCTCCCACCTGAAATTTACCCTAGTGTTAGTAACGCACACAATAAAGTGGAAATTTTGAGACACCCCATTACCTAATTTACCTGAAAGTCAACATAGGTTCTCTTGAGGCCGGCGTAATTTTTCTGTTGGCTTTGAGCAACCTTCAACCGTTCACAAATCAGTTGAACCGCTTCATTCGTGCTTTCAATTAACTTCGGGCCCAACAACACCCGATCTCCAACTTCTTTCGATTCGGTGGAATTTCCATGATGTAATGTGCTTGAGCAGCCATCGATACTTAATGTGACGGCCTCCAAGAAGAGGAAGACCAAGAGCAGTAAATACTGGAGGCGTGAACAACGATCAAGGATTTGTCACGGAGCCAAACAACACTACACTTAGTAATAATAACAATGCCTTCGGAGTGGATAACAATTTTAGAAATGCCCCCGAAGTTGAAAGAAATGTTGGGACCAACCAAAAATTATTGGAAAATGTGTCAAATGCAGTGACCCTACTCACGGAGAGGCATCACCTATCCGGGTTCTCAGAGTTTCGAAGGTTGAGACCTCCAAGCTTTTATGGTCAAATAAAGATACTTTAGAGGGTTAGGTGTACTGAAGAAGAAAAGGTGAGTTGGGCATCGTTCCAACTCGAGGGAGAAGCGAACCCCTGCTAGAAGTCCGTAGAGAGAACTCGAACACCGAGAAACCCTTGGACATGAGCTATGTTTACAAAAGTGTTTAACGAGAAATACTTTTCAGCGATGGAAAGGCAAAAAATGGAGATAAAATTTGCAAATTTGGTACAAGGAGGGATGACAGCTCGGGAGTATGAAGCGGAGTTCACTAGACTCTCCCATTTTACACCGACGTTAGTAGGTACTGAGCTAATGAAAACTCAGAAGTTTGAGTATGGGTTTGAAGCCAACTATTAAAGAGAGAATATCACTTTTTGAAGCAGTGACGTATGATCGGGTAGTGAGACTGGCATTAATTACAGAAAAGGATGTTGATAGCCTAATCCAGAGGCGGGAAGAGCATAACAGAATTAGAAAGAGCTAGTCACAAACACTTAGTGCCGATCAAGCCCACAAATGATCACCACCGACTCAATCTATCACCCCGACAGCAATGCGACCACAATACTTAGCAGCATTGCCTCCTTTACCTCCAAGGTCATTCAATACCTCCAATACCACGACAACAGGAATACCAAAAGCCCAACCAACGGCTTTGCAAACTGCATCTTCTGCACCCAAAACTCCATGCAAAACGTGTGGAAAATCACATCAAAATGAGGTGTGCAGAAAAGCATCGCATCCAAGACTGTCCGCAAATGAGAGGAGCTGCCAAAGTTACTACAATGCCAAACATGGGCTTTTTACTTGACCCACAGTACAAGGACGTGCTTATGCAACTTCAGCACACGACCCCCAAACCAACAACGACATCATCCAAGGTATGGTTTTCATTGAATTATTAGTTTACTTACTCATCTTTTAGATAAAGAAGGTGCATGAATAGAAATTCTCTAGAATCACTATACTTTATGCTATAACAAAATTGATGCATACCATTAATGCCATCGTAAATATCATAAATCTAGGTTTCTTTCGTTTGAGTAAAAGCTGCGATATATTCGTCTATCTAGCACGTGTGTTGATAGACCCGGAGTCTGCACACTCATTTATTACACCAGCTATGGCTAGGGAGATAGAGTACACCCCGGAACCCTTAGATTTTATCTTGGCTATTTCTACCCCGACGGGGAGTTTAAAGAGTCCAGATATAGTGTGCCGATCGGTAGTTTTCACTATTGAATACCGTCAAACTATAGCCGATCTCATCTTGCTCGAAATGCAAGAATTTGACATCATTCTCGGCATGGATTGGCTAACTAAACTTCGAGCTAAAATCAATAGTCGAGAGAAATCAATTACTCTTTACCCCAAAAAGGAGAGACCATTCAAGGCCACTGGTATTCGACCCATCGTAGTACCATTTATAATTAGCAGTTCGAGCCAAATGACTGATAAGTAAGGGTTGCCAAGGTTTCCTTGCTTTCCTACTAGGAGAAGAGGACGGGAAGGTCAACATTGCAAATATTCCTATTGTCTGTGATTTTCCTAATGTCTTTCCTGAAGAGTTACTAGGGTTACCGCTAGAAAGAGAAGTTGAATTCACAGTCAATTTAGCTCCTAGCACGGAACTAGTCTCCAAGACCCCCTACTGAATGGCACTGGACGAGTTAAGGGAACTAAAAGAACAGTTGCAAGAATTACTTGACAAAGGATTCATCCGACCCAGTGTGTCTGCATGGGGAGCACCAATATTGTTCATCAAGAAGAAAGATGGTTCATTGCGACTGTGCATAGATTACAAGCAATTGAACAAATTGACCATAAAGAACCAGTGTCCACTCCCGAGAATAGCTGACCTATTCGATCAATTGCAAGGAATGAGGTTCTTCTCTAAGATAGACCTACGGTCAGAGTACCATCAGATGAAGGTGAGAGTTGAAGATGTCCCCAAAACAGCTTTCCGTACAAGGTATGGTAATTTCGAGTTCCTTGTAATGTCATTTGGGTTGACCAATGCACCTACATCCTTTATGGGCCTTATAAATTGGGTATTCAAACTCCATCTGGATCAATTTGTGATAGTATTTATAGATGATATATTGATCTATTCTAAGTCACGCGAAGCCCACGAACAACATTTGCCATTAGCACTCCAGACACTGTGAGATTATCAATTATATGCCAAGCTCAGTAAGTGTAAATTCTGGTTGGAGCAGGTAGGCTTTCTGGGACACATCATCTCGAAATCAGGTGTAACAGTAGATCAATCCAAAGTTGAAGTGGTAGTAAATTGGAAGCAACCCACGACTGTTATGGAGGTTCATAGCTTTCTTGGACTCATAGGCTATTATCGTAGGTTTGTAGAAGGATTCTTAAGAATTGCCGGACCACTCACCCAACTGACAAAGAACGTCAAATTTGTGTGGACCTAGGTGCGTGAGAAGAGCTTTCAAGAGCTTAAACAAAGATTGACGTTTGCCCCTGATCTTACTCTACTTGATGGCAACGGAGGTTTTGTAGTATTTACTGATGCGTCGCACACGGGATTAGGCTGCATACTAAACCAGCATGAAAAAGTTGTAGCATATGGGTCAAGGCAACTGAAGGACCATGAGAAAAAGTATCCTATGCACGACCTCCAATTGGCTATTATTATCTTTGCCTTGAAAATGTGGAGACACTACCTATACGGTGAAACTTTCCAAATCTTCACCGATCATAAGAGCTTAAAGTATCTCTTCACCCAAAGAGATCTAAATCTGAGACAGAGGTGATGGATGGAATCATTAAAAGACTATGACTACTCGATGCAGTACCATCCAGGGAAAGCATATTCTTTCATGGATGCAAAAAATTAGTGTCAAAATAATGTATATCAGATCAAGGAATGCATAACAAAAACTTGGAAACTTGTCAAGCAAGCAAGCCACAGGAACGTGTAGCAGAAATCATAAACGAGATCAAATGTCTAGCCCCTGAGCTACGTTAACAAGGCCACCAGTACCGAGAAGTCAAGCCCTTGAGCTACGTTAACAAGGTAACTTGACACGAGACCGGTCAAGCCCCTGAGCTACGTTAACAAGGTTACTTAAGCCTAGATTTCAAGCCCTTGAGCTATGTTAGCTAGGTCACTTGAACCAAAACGTCAAACCCCTAAGCTAAGTTAACAGGGTCGCTTGAGCTGAGACCATCAAGCCCCTGAGCTATGTTAATAGGGTCACTTGATCAGAGACACGACGAACGTACAAGGTATGAATATGTAAGCAAAATGGATAGCAGTCATACCAGTCAAAATTTAAAAGTCATATGCTTATGGAGCCAATGAAAATACGTATCAAGATGTCATATACTAAAACATGCAAAAATGTGCGCAATTCACTATTAAAGAATTTGAAAACATATCTAAGCTTTCCACATATAAACCTTGGAAACAGTTGATAAATATAGCATGCACATCAATAACAAAAATTTGAGTGAAAACAAGATATTTTGCATGTAATTATTCCCAACCTTAATCGTTGTTTATACCCATTGAAAACACGTGTCCAATAATCCCTTGCTCCTCCTTATACAAAATAACCTCATAAGTTTCTATACATGACCTGCTCATCAAAACCCAACTGGTCATTTCCTAAGATCTGATCGTGTTCTAGATAGACCATGTGAAGTGAAGGGTCGATTGGTTGTCGTTACCAAGTGGCACATAATATTGCCCGCTTCCAGTGGTACTTGAGTTTGCACGTTCTAGATGCCCTTAACATCGTTTGTTTTAAAATGGCATCCCAAGTCGCCCGGGCTAGCTTAACTCCCAAAGTGCCACTCAAAAGTCGCCCGGGCAATTTTCGCCTAAACAATTTGGGTTGTGAAAGCCGCTCGGGCGGGTCTGCTAAATTACTTAAGTCACACGCCTTTAGGCGACTCACCCAACAACTTACACTCTCGCCCGTTGACTTTTTAGTCGCTTGGATGAAACACACCCAAACTTTTTGGCTGACAAGACTCGCACATTTATTGGGGTTGCCTCAGGTTCAGGAGTTGCTCCATCCACCTCGATGCCTTCACACGATATGGAACAACTCGCTGATCCGCCGGTTCAGCAACCGGATCAATGATGATCCAAAAGTTAGGGTATTTTATCTAACTCATTTGCTATACAAGCACACAAATATAACTAATTACATTGCCAAGCACTCAGATATCAATTCGTATAAAATAATATTCGGATTGCACTTATTTTTGTAGTACAACAAAATTTCACATATGTGGCTTACATTTAGATAGTGGTCTACTAAGAAATAGTAATTTTCACCACCATCCTCAGATAGGTAACAAGCATAGGATATACATCAATGATCTCACATGAATCTCACTGTATTTCATTTTAACAGACATTTGTATACCTTTGCAATTGATTAAAAGGGACATTTTGTATACCTTTCTAATGGCGTAAACAGGGTCAACTACTGTTGCCATACACCACTCAATTGTCACTATTAAAGACCTGAGTAACCAAGAAGTTGAAACCTTTCTCGTCATTTGTTAAATGTAGATTACCATTAGGACATCAACCGCTATATTCCACCACACTGGTTAGCCTCGTAAATTTTTTAGGCCGAAAGTTTTCTTAAGGGAGGGAGGATGTAATAACCCAAGAATTTTGACCTAGGCACGCCAAACTAATACTCGATGATGGGTACTAAGGCACGACATCTGGTACCAAACATTGGGATGCACTAATCGAGTACACCGAAGTTAAATCACGATGTTATGCGGTTCCGCACACACAATTTTGTGTCGACCTGGCACTGGAGATGACACCATGTATCAGATCTGATCAAGGATCCCATGAAACACAAGGCCAACACTTAGATGCCGCACAGGGCTCTCGGGTGTATAAGTTACTCTCCGGAGAGAAACCTAGGAATGGATATGTTCTCGTGTGATTGGGTCTCACCCACGTGGGAACAATTCGAGACTCAAAACCCTTAAGACCCAGTTGTGAAAACAAATCACTTGTGACCCAATTGAGGAGGGCCATAGGATGACCTGCACAACACTTGTCAGTGTATAGTCTTCACACCAAATCAAGTGCCATGCCTATAAGACCTGTTTTGCACGCATAAACACCTCCGTTCTTCGTTGGAAACTAGGAGAAAGTCGAACCTTCTCTTATTTAGATCCCTCTTGAAAACAAAACCTTGGACTCAGCATTTTGTCCTTCCCATTGGGTGATCCCATCAACTTCAGCCACTGTGAGACGGATGGGGTCGAGATCGGTAGAGAGGAGCGAAGAAAATCGTGAAGATTCACGTTGTTTTGTCTCAGAATCCAATCGAAGCCACGCCCGTGAAGAAGGTACGTCATGCAATGCATGCATGTGAAGAAGACTCTAGGAGTATGATAATACATAGACTATAAATGCTATTGGGTTCATGTGAGGTTTCGACAATCGAATTCGGGGGAAAGAACAATAAATGACAACCCCGAGGATTCCTGGTCGAAATGCTTGCATGCATGCAAAATGATGAGGAAATAGCAATTCTAATGGACTAGTCTAAATATAAAATTAATGTTGGAAAGATCTGAGTCGCGTGCACGAAATTTCTATAAAAATTGGGGGATTTTGGCGTAAGGAAGAAGAAGAATGGGGCCTGGAATAGTTGGCTAGCCCGGGCTAAGCCTAGACTAGCCGGGCGAGCTGGTAGGAAGGGGTGAGAGGGGAAGGAAGTAAAGGACTCACTCGGGCGACTCCCGTAAGCCAAAAAGTTTGGGTGTGTTTCGCACGGGCGACTAAAAAGGGGCCAAGAAGAGTCAATGGGCGAGCAGGTAAGTGGTCGGGCGAGTCGCCTAAAGGTTGGCGACTTAAGTTATTTAGCAGACCTGCCCGGGCAGCTTTCGCAATCTAAATTTTTTAGGTGGAAATCACTCGGGTGACTTTTAAGTGGTGCTTTGGGAGTTAAGTAAGGCCGCTGGGCAACTTTAATTGCTAGCCCGGGCGACTTGGGATGCCATTTTAAAACAAATGATTTTAAGGGCATCTTGAACGTGCAAACTCAAGTACCACTTGATACTGGCAATATTATGTGCCACTTGGAACCGGTAACGGCAACCAAATGACCCTTCTCTTCACATGGTCTATCTAGAACATGATCAGACCTTAGAAAATGGCCAGTTGGGTTTTGATGACGTACAGAAACTTATGAGGTTATATTGTTTAAGGAGGAGCGATGGATTATCGGACACGTGTTTCAACGTGTTTAAACATCGATTAAGGTAGGTAATTATTACAAGCAAAATTTCTTGTTTTCACTCAAATTCTTGTTATTGATGTGCACGTTATATTTATCAACTTTTTCCAAGGTTTATATGTGGAACACTTAGATATGTTTTCAAATTCTTTAATAGTGAATTGCACACGTTTCAGCATGTTTTAGTATATGACATCTTGATACATATTTACATTGGCTCTGTAAGCATATGACTTTTACATTTTGACTGGTATCACTGCTATCCATTTTGCTTACATATTCATACCTTGTACATTCGTCGTGTCTCTGATCAAGTGACCCTATTAACGTAGCTCAGGGGGTTGATGGCCTCAGCTCAAGCGGCCCTGTTAACTTAGTTCAGGGGCTTGATGTTTCAGTTCAAGTGACCTTGCTAACGTAGCTTAAGGGCTTGAATTCTGGGCTTAAGTGACCCTATTAACGTAGCTTAGGGGTTTGACCCGTCTCTTGTCAAGTGACCTTGTTAACGTAGCTCAAGGGCTTGACTTCTAGGTTCTGATGACCTTGTTAACGAAGCTCAGGGGCTAGACATTTGATCTCCTTTGTGATTTCTGCTACACATTCTTGTGACTTGCTTGCTTGACATGTTTCCAAGTTCTTGTTATGCATTCCTTGATCTGATATACATTACTCTGAATATAATTGTTGCATCAATGAAAGAATATGCTTTGGCATCAATATAAAGTTTTATTTCCTTAAATTTCTTTTATCTATGCATCAAGAATTATGAATGAGATTGATTAAATAAGTAATTTCAAAATTTAATTCCCTACTAAGCTTGGATGAAGCTCACCCCTCGACTATATGTCACAGCTGCAGGAGAAGACATGGGGCATGACTCGGGAGAGGGAGAGGATTTGGACGTGATTCCTGAAGAAGAGGAGGAACAGCTCGAGCAGCACTTTCCACAACCATAGAAACATTTTTTGGTATAGACAAATAATATTTTGGTTATGTACTTGAATATGTGATTGTTTAGATGGAGGCCTTCATTAGTGGATGGATAACTTTGAATGGAATGTTGATACTTACCAGGTTACATATTTTATGATCTTCCGATGATTAGATGGAAAGATCGGTCGTGAAATTTTTACCATAATAAAGACTGTAATTCAGATCATGCTCGATCTGACGACGCAGATTTTTTGTAAGGAAATTCGATCAGAGTGGCGCAACGGAAGCATGGTGGGTCCATAACCCACAGGTCCCAGGATCGAAACCTGGCTTTGACACCACCTGTGACTGACCAGATTTCCTTACCAAAAATCCGTGCCGTTAAATCGAGCATGATCTGAATTATAATGTTGTTATGGTATTAAAATGCGACCATCACTTCACGACAGCTCAATCTTTCCATCTAATAAATCGAAAGGATCGAGCCATCCATTTAAGGTAAGCATATGATACAAAAGTAGGGTGCACAATAGAAAAAACAGAGCTATAAAGTAAAATGTAATAACCACATAAACCCACAACTAACCCATTCCAAACTATACATCCAAAGTTATCCATCCACCGATGAAGGCCGACCTTCATCTAAACAGTGGATCACATAGTCCGGTATATTCAAGTACATAACACTTGGTAAACTTCATCAAAATCCTAAAATAAACCCAAGCATAACCCAAAATATTTCGTCCCTATACCGACTCAAAATGTTTCAACGGCTGTGGGAATTGCTGCTCGGGTTGATCCTCCTCTTCTACAAGAGTCACGTCCAAATTCTCTCCCTCTCTGGAGTCACGCCCTGTTAAGACCTGAAAAGTACCACTTTTCACCCCTTAACTTAACCTTTGATTAGACCCTTTGTCACCTAATAAGTTCTTGTTAAGTGTTTTGTGTAGGTAATAATCAGCAGTGAAATAAGGCTAGGAATCCTACTAAGGAGCTCGAGCTTCCCAAGACTCTACAATAACTTCTCATGAGATGATTGGTGAAGAGCTTGAAGCATAAACTTCGCCTGCTCTCATGGCTCAAGAGTAAACACATCGCCTTGCAGTCTCGCTTCAAAGCAAACCTCTCTCAACCTACACGAGTTCGCTCGAGCAGTGAGAAGAGAGCGCTTAAGAAGACTCCTCGCGTAGTTGTAGCGCAGTCACCGCGGGATGCAATTATCAGAAGAGAACTCCTCGCGTAGTTCTCGTGCCATTCAAGAAGAGAGCATCCTTGAGAAGTCAAAGCCACCCTCACGAAGATCAGTTAAGACATGGAACCTCACGCAGTTCAGAACTCATTAAAGCCTCGCGAGGTAACTCGCGAAGTCCAGTGAAGAGAAGTGCTCGCGAAGTTCTCGCGCTATTCAAATCTGTCCTCGCGAAGATCAACCCAGCGACAGCTTGAACTCCAACCTCGCGACTGCTTGAACTCCAAACTCGCGACTGCTTGAACTCCAACCTCGCGACTGCCTGAAGAGCAAACCAAGCCAACCTCGCGATGGCTGAAGTTTCAATTTCAAATCATCCTAGCGAAGAGTAAAAGCTACCACGCGACAAGTCTGGGAAACAATGGCTACCTAGCAAAGCTCTGAACCTCAAACTTCCATCTCTTCAGCAGAGGACTTTCTAGAAATTTCCAGCGATTAGGGCACGCACTCCCACTCTCAAATCTCTATGCATGCGCCCCAAGGCATCAAAGGATCACTATTCGGCCACGTGGCATCATTAAAATTAGGGTTTCCTAACCCTAATACGTCGCCACACCACTACTATAAATACCCATACTTAGCTTAGGTATAGTCGACATCTGAAATAGGGAACATCTCATTTTCTTGGAGACTTGATGCGAGATCATTTTCTTTTTCTTTTGTAGTTGTAAGTAGTTTTCTTTTCTTTTTCCTTCTCTCCATAGTCCGCTTGCTATGTCTTTATATCTTTTGAACTAGATTAATGGAAGTTACGTAATAGGATCATGCTTTATGGGATTTTGTTTGAATGTGAGATGCTACATGCAAAATTCTTTGCCTTATGATCCATTGCTTTGGCGTGATTCAAAGCAATGGAGGACTGATTCTAAGGGCCATTCAGATCCAAGTGACACGTATTATGCAGGCTATCATGGTCCTATACAGCCTTAGCCCCACCACAGGACCCACTAGATCTGAAATCCCCATGGGTGCTTGAGCTGGTAGCCTTGTGACCATGGTGGTGGCAGCGATATTCTTGTTTTGTCTTGGGCTCCGTGAGGAGGATAGCCTCTGGGATAGTCTGTGACCATTCAAGTGGACAGGTTATAGCCTTAGGGTGATTCTAATTCACCGATCCAACATGGATCCTTCTTCTTTACACCTGAGCTTGTAGAAGCCTGGTGGGGGATTATACAGAGGCAGGCTCCCCTATATTTGTATAGATCCGCCATCAGATATTGGATCTGATCTGGTTATAGAGATTATAGGCTTGTGACTAGACCATTGTAGCCTCACTCAAGCAATGGACAGCTAGATCGAAGGTTGTACTCAATCGCTTACTGGTTCTATGGGTCTGGGCTATCATGGTCCTATACAGCCTTAGCCCCACACATAGAGCTTTAGAGGTTGAGGTTCCCTATGGATTCTTGAGCTGGTAGCCTGGATGAAATAGTGCCTACAATGATTAACTTGTTATGTTTTGACCCATCCCTGGATTGTGGTTCCCCTATGGGATAGTCTGTGACCATTTGAGTGGACAGGTTATAACCTTAAGGGATTGAATCATGGCAGAAGTGATGGATTGAATCCTTTCTCCTCAGTGGCGATAATGTAGCCATTGGGCAGGATTTCTATAACATCAGATCTGAATCTGAGTTACAAAACTCCTCTGATCTGGGCTCAATAACCCTTTTATATTTATTTTCCACACTCCATCCATCCTCTCAACCCTTTCTATAGTTTAGACATTAGAGTACCTTAGAATACTTAGAATAAGTGACCTTAAACTCCCCTCCTTTTAGGACTGCCAGATCTGTAGTTAGATCTGGAGGGACTACTAGAGATGGCTCCTTTGGAGCTGTAGATCACCTTTCCCTGTGGGACAAACTCTTACTTATCAAAACTTGCTACAATGGACCTCAGATTCGCGTGTCTAGGATTTCTTAGTGCCGATTCCATCCTCGCTTACTTTTTTCTTTGATTTTTAAATGACTTTTACCACCAACCAATAAAGCAAGCGCACCAACTGAGAAAACCCACAACACGCCCCACGTCTACTCCTACAGCTGTGACGTATAGTCAAGGGGTGAGCTTCATCCAAGCTCAATAGAGAATTTAATTTTGAAATTACTTATTTAATCAATCACATTCATAATTCTTGATGCATAGTGTAGACACTCCCATTTTGCCTTCTCAGAATATACTTTTTATTCGGTCAACCTTTGACCTCATAACCTTGATATGAGAACCATGCACTGAAACAATAGTACATGACTGAACAGAAGCTGAAATAATAGCTCTGTGGCTCAGATTCCAAAGTAGGGAGACTATATACTAAAATAATAGTATATAGTTGAAATGCAAACTGAAACAATAGTCTTGCATTTTAGTCTAGAGACCAGACCCGGACAACCTCAAATTAAGCGCCTGAAACCCCGCGCGTAATTCGATTGCACGCCAAACGCGTAATTAGTCCCTCTTTCAAACCAAACTTCCTTTCCCAGACCTATTCGAGACTCGATCACACACCTGAAGCTAGACACGCGATCGGATTGTGCACCACAACACCAACGTGCGATTGACCTACGCCCTGCCTAGCCTTACTTTCTTTGACCCCTAAGTTTCCTCAATTAAACGCTTCGAAAGAAATGCTTAATTGGATTACGCACGTACTACCAAGCGCGCAATTAGCCCTAACGTTATTAGGAATAGGAAACTCGGTAAGCAAGTCAGTTGGTCGCTCACTGAGTCGATGACCGACTCAAAGCGATTAAGCGCTGAGAAATTGGCGCATAATTCGATTTAACGCCTGGAAAATGGCGCGTAATTGAAGAAAAACCTATAAAAGACTTTTTTTCCTAATTCGCCCGGGGGAGGCTACCAAATTTTCGAGAGAGAATGAATTTTTTTAGGATTCCGAAACCAGAGAACTCCGAGGACAAACCCATAGAGCAACTTAATCATGGTTTCGAGATTCAAGCTTCTAATCTTCGAGATTTCTCTCCGCAGCCCCGACCCTTAGGTAATAATTTAATTTTTAGTCCCGACCATAATTTCTAGCCTATAGATTTAGGATTTCTATTAGTTTTAATCATAGATTTTAATGTTCAGTCCGAGACCATAGCACCCTTTTTAGACCGCAAATATCTTATATCTGATTCTAATTCTCCGAATTCGAAACCAGTTCTTAATCCGACGGTCTAATTCATCGACTCTAGGCTCTAATTCCATTCTAAAATCTCAATTTACAGTCCTATCATTAATTTCTGGCTCTAATCCTTCGATTCAGAACCAATCCTTAATCATACAGTCTGAATTTTCTGATTTCGGACTCGAATTCAGTCCTAGAAATTTAAAGTCCGACTTTAAGTTCTTATTTTCATATCTCTGAAAATTCTAAATATTAGTATTAGTTTTTACAATTCTAGTTCATAATTTAATTCATGATTAATATTCCGAAAGCAATTTTGAAAAATCTAAAATACTGTTTTACGGTCTAAAATCTAATTTATCTTTAATCTCAGCCATCTGATTTGCCTAAGGGAGATTACGAAGGGTACTCGGGAATGAGGCCAATCCTCTTTAGCATAGCGGGCCCAAAACCCCTTTTTTTAGGAATTTTAGAATTAACTAATCCTTTTTTTTCTTATTTTTTGAGTATAATTTATTAGCAGATTTATTTTATTTTAGCATAATTAATTAGTCGAGTTCATTAGACTTTCGTATGATTGATTAATTTCCTCAAATCAAATTTTACTTGGTTAATCCCTTGCTTTAACTAGAATTTAGTATGATTAATTTCATGGCTTTAACTAGATTTTAGTATAGTTAATTCCTTGCTTTAATTAGAACTTTAATAGAATTAGTTTATTTATTTTAATTAGATTTTTAATAAAATTATTTTATTTATTTTAATTAGATTTTAATAAAATTAATTCCTTTGCTTAAATTAGAGTTTCAGTAAAATTAGTTTTCTCCTTTAATTAGAATTCTAATAGGACTGCTACAATTGCTTTAATTAGAATTTCAATAGAATTATTATGCCTGATTTAATTAGAATTCTAGTGCAATTAGCATGCTTGAATTAATTAGAATTTCACCAAAACTATTACATGTGCACTCTTAGTACGATTAGGAAGCTAAATTAATTAAATTCCTGATGGAATTAGGAGACAAAAATTGGTTTGACTCCTAGTAGCATAGGACACTAAATTAATTAGAATTCTAATAAGACTAGGAAGCTAAATTAATCAGACTCCTGATAGAATTATAGTATTAGAATAGATCTACTCACTCTGACAAATTCATAACTAAACTTACCATAGAATCAGGGATGTCTAAACTGACCAGAATTATAACCATAACGGGAAATAAAAGTAAATTAAACTATCTAAATTAAGGAAAAAGATTGTTGCTGACGTTTGCAGGCGAACGATTCAGTATAGAAATAACCCATACCCACTCTTAAGTGTGATCATTGACGTGTTGCAACGTCGATAAATATCTGCAGCTGGCGATTGCAACAAACTAGGAATCCTCTTAAAAACCGCCTTTATTTTTAACATTCCAGACGCTGCATCGCTAGAATCCACTATGACAAAATTGGAAGCCACTGATTCAACGGGAACCGAGAAGAACCCAGAAAAAGCGCACACCAACAGACTGGTGTTCGCGATGGAACTCTTTTGCAAACTCTTTTTTTTATAGTTAGCTTCCATCTTGTTTCCCTATTTTGTTCTTCCCATCGTGTCGTTTAGATTCTCTTTTATACATATATGAGTGTCCGTTAAAGACTCGAGATGTCTGATATATGAAGAGTGAGTTTAGGAGACCCACCATTGTGGGGATATCATGACAACCCCATGTAAAGAGAAGAACCACTTCACGGTTCTAGCCCACCACAACCTGAGATTAATATGGCTGGCGAGCAAGAGAATCCCTTCTCTACCCCACACACCGAGAATAATCATGATGGGAGAGATGGTGACATCGGACAAAACCTTACTTCCCAATAAATCGTAGAGCTTAGTATCCAAAGAATACAAAGAGGAGATGACGACTCCGAAGAATTGCTTCGAGGGTTGGCCGCCGCATACGAAACCATTAGGTCAAGACAATCTTTAGAAGAACAAGAGCGACAAGAGAGGCCACTTCCTACCCCGAGCACAGTGTCGGCCCACGCCACACCATTGAGACAACCTGTCCACACATTCTTCAATGATGACTCTTTAGGTAAGGTTTGCTCACGGGTCGCTCCAAAAGACAACACCATTAAAATCGAAGATCTCCCTAAAATGCTTGATGAGTACATGGCCAAGAGAGAGCGTCTTGGTCATTCATTTAGATTCGACAAATTTTGCTAAGACGTCAAGTTCAATTTACCAATAGGATTTAAGCCACCAAAGTTTACCAAAATAATGGCACCGAAAATCTGAATCATCACTTCGCTCTCTTTTGTAATGATTGTCGACCCATACGTGATAATCAAGGACTTCTCATTCACTATTTCCAATGCTCATTAGAAGGAGAAGCTTTAGATTGGTTTGTGGGACTCTTGCTTTATAAGATCGAAACCTTCGATGAATTAGTCGATCAATTCCTAGACCAGTACAAACATTTGATCCAAGAGACAGTTAGTCTCAGCAACCTAATAGTAGCCAAGCAAGGACCTGATGAAGAATTTACCGACTTTGTCGCTAGATAGAGAAAACTCGCTGCCAGGACCGACACTTCAATGCAAGAGAAGGACTCGATTGATATTATTATCGACAACACTAAGGAACCGTTAAAGAGTGCACTCATCATAAGTGATTGCCCCGACTTCACTGCACTCCACTCTCAGGCATCCCGACTAGCGCGACACATTAAAGGCGGAGATCTTGTGTTATCTATAGTCACGTCAAAAATAGGCTCTTCCAACGAACCAAAATCAAAAAATAATAAGAAAGCCTCAGGAACTGAGCAAGTTAACGCCGTTGTCAACCAAGGATAAAACTCTGATAACGAAAACTTCCAACCGTAAAATTTTGAACATAATTAAAACCAACAACGGTATACTAACCAAAATCAAGGTACTAGTCAGTGAAGATACGCAAACCAAAACCAAGGCCTGAATCAAAATCAAGGCCAATACCATAATAGGAACCATTACCCTAACACCTATCAGAATCAAAACATGACACAGAGTTAACCGGCCCACTCACCGAATTATAATAACATACCCCCACCACAGAACTTTAACCCAGCCAGAGGCCCTTACCAACCAAGGCGGGGACACTATCTCCCTTTACCAGATACAATTCCCAACATCTTTCATCTCTTTAACACTCAAAATCTCCTTCGATTCCCACAAGAAAAACCTCACTCCTGGCCTGTAAATCTAGACTATGGTAAATATTGTGCCTTCCATCGGTATGTTGGACACGACTTAGAAGACCGTTGGGTCCTTAGGGACATGATCTATGATATGAACGACCGAAATTAAATTGATTGGGAAGCGCTTAGGAATCCCAACCCTAATAATAACCGGCCCCAGCAGAATTAAGGGATCATAAACAACCCTATTCCCAACCACAACCAAGCAACACCGGCCCAGGTCACTACCGTGGATCTCCTCGGTCAACCATCCTTCCAGCCCTCTACTTTGATCACTCGTGTCCAACCCTCTATCGCTTTTGCCACGCCAGCGAGAGCTCCTTCCTCACCACTACATCCCTCAGCCCTGATCACTAGCATCGCCCCTCTGAACTCCTTCCTCACCACGAGACCATTCCTCCATCGTTATCCACCAGAACCTTCAACCCCTCCAAATCTTGAACCAGCAACCTTACCACCCCCTTCATCCGATTCTGAACCCAAGTATGGGGATCACGTTCTCCGGACTGTAGCCCAAGTTGACACATGGGTAGAAAGTGTCACCTGTAAGACTCTAAGCCAAGGGAGTAAAACAAAGACTGAGTGTGTACTGAATGTAAGAGAAAGTGAGCGAGAAGAACACCCTGACCCATGCGAGACGTTGGTCTCTGCTTTCATAGAAGAGGAGGATTACATGTAGTATCTCCCACCTTGGAACGGTGTCGTGCAGGTGATCGTTCTGACCTCCAATTCCACGCGCTTCACAAACATATCAACGTCGAGTCATGTTGGGTTTGGCCAACAACTGACATGCCCGATCCTCAAGTCAGGGACCAATTATCCACCTCCTCCTTTCCCTCGGAGTAGGGATTTCATGTGCGCACAACCGCTAGAGGGGAATGTGAGAGAAAGAGAAGTTAACTTGCCTCCCCCGCCTCATATCATCCTTCCACCAATCCCTGCACCTTAACCACTCCAACCACCTGCACCCAAGGCTCACCGGCTAGGCAAAGAAGTGACACTCGAGCTAGGACAAGAATATGACCTTCTGCGACATCTCTAGAAGATCCCGTCCCAGATATCCATACTAGAACTCATCAAGAAATCGCCTAATCATCACTAGTTGTTGATAAGGACACTCGAAGACACGCAAGTGGATGAGGACACAACCCTAGATGAGCTTCATCAAATCACTTCGGTCATGATGCAACCTCTGGCGCTCACTTTTACAGATGCAGACATGCCTAAAGAGTCACTCCGCGAAAGTGCAGCTCCCATATATCTCACGGTCATAATTAGAGGATTCTTTGTACCCCATGCATTTGTTGATATGGGAGTGGGACTCAATATTTTACCTCTCACAATGTTAAAGACTCTCGAATACATAGAGCAAGACGTCAGGCCCTCCGCACTGTCACTTATAGCATATGATGGCTCGCATCGTTTCGTGAAAGGAACTATTAAACTCCAGGTTCTCCTAGAACCTATGATGAAAGATGTTACTTTCCATGTTTTCAATTCAGCTAGTACGTATAATCTTATCTTAGGAAGGAAATGGCTAGAGTCCATAAAGGCCGTCACCTCTACATACCATCAATGCGTCAAATTCCCATACAAGGACTCCATTGTCCATATATACGCAGATGTACCCCTCCAGGAGATGTATATTGATTACGCGGCGAGCATACCAATTGTTGAGAACTATAAAATACCATTTTCCACCCCTTAACCTAGGCCTTGATAGACCCTTGAGAGAACTAAATAAGTGTTTTAAGTGTTTATTTTACAGCTAATAATAAAGGCAGGCTTAACCCTGAAAGTAGCTTAAAAGTACCAAAAAGATGATGACCCATCTTGATCTGGAAGAAGAAGGAGAAGGGACAGCCTCACTGGCTGTCAAAATACCTAAACTAAAGAAGACAAAGGCCTAGTTTCAACCTGGAAATAGGTTTGGAGCTATTCGAAAGGAAGAATGCACTGTAGAATGCTATTCGAAAGGATTCCTGATCTATTCGAAAAGAACCTGAACACTGCGAAAAGAACTAAAGCCCAGGCTTGGTTTTCGAAGAGCACCTAAAATCTATTCGAAAGGAACCGAACTTGCTAATGATCATTTCAAAAAGAAGAAAACTCCTTGCGAACAGCACCAGTTCTGTGCGAATAGAGCTCCAGAAGTTACATTTCCTTTCGAAAAGGCCCTCAATCTGTGTGAAATCGTAATCTAAAGATTTCTTGCATCTGCAAGGGCATTTCAATAATCTCTACACGTGCCCCAATGCATTTAAAAACCTAGGGGTATTCTGGAAAATTCTGAGCATGAACCAGAGGCATATTCCACTCCATGTGAACACCTAAAGATGAAATTACTTGGCGGGAACTTCTAGAATCTCAAACAGATTTTTGAATTACCTAACAGAATTTGATGCCTCTGTCCCCTGATTGGCTGAACCAAATCAAGTAGTTCTGATTGGCCAGAATAGATCTGGGTCCTTGTGCTCGACTTCTATTAGTTGATATGGATCTAACTAATTCTGATTGGTTGATGTACATCTGAGCTGGACTTGGGGAAAACTATAAATAGATGAACTATTTGCCCAATTTGGGCATCTAGAATTTGAGTTTCATTCTTGCTACCCCATGGTCTAATTCAGATCAAGATAGCTTATCTGAAACCTCTGTAACAGCCTAGCCTTTGTCTATAACAGAGAACTGTGAGATACTTGTGTAATTCAAGTGAGAATTATATTCAAGACTACAAATTCGAGAGCTGTTGTAAGCTGTGTTCAGTAATTGTAATGGTGGATTTGGAAAGGTTATTTTAATCAGTACATTCTCAATCGAATTCATGCTTTGAGGGTTCATTGTGATCTCCTCACTCATTAGCTTCCTTTAGATTTTCTATTTTTAAGCAATTTCCCTTAATTCACTATCCCTGTGAGAATCTGTGTTTGTAACCTGGTTCTTACAGCATTTGTAGTAGTGCTTATGTTCTGAATCAAAACTTTGATTTGAAGAAGAAAACTATTGGATGATTTGTGTCCATGACAGTGGACAGATCATAGCCATAAGCTCAACTCAATTCTAATCCTTGAATTGGATTATTTTCTCTTACATCTGAGCTAGTAACCAGATGAAGATTTCATACTTTCTCAACTGTGTTACACTATTTCTCATTCTGCAATTAATTACTAAGCTTAAACTAACTGTTATTTCTCCGTTCTTATTAATTTTGCATCCAATTCCCCCAACTCGGATCTGGATCACTTAGTTTAAATTTTACTTTTAGATAATTTAGTTAATATGACAAATTCAACCTCCTATTTTACTTGCTTGGTAGATAGGATTAGAGGCCAGATCTGGTAGCTCAGATATGGAGGTTTACCATACATTTTAAATCAATTCTCTATGGATGATCTTTTACTCACTTACATTTAAAACTTGCTACAATTGGCCCTGATCTTGCAGGCTAATTGATTTCTCTGTGTGCTGATATTTCTTTTTTTTTAGTTTTCTAATTTCAGTATAGTCCATATTTTGAAAAATCTGTTTTAAAAATACAAATAAATCATGCACACTTAGGAAGACAACACCATTCACTCACGATTATGTGTTAAACACAGGTCACATTCAAAAGACCCAAATCCCTGACGAGACAATCGCTGTGAAAATCTATCCCCCTGACCATCCTAGTTCTCCCCCAATGTGTCAACAATACTTAATGAGGAGAGAGGTCGGTCCAGACCTCGCCAAACTTTATGACATCAACCCCACTACGACAAAAGGGTGGGATGTTATATACCAACTTGGATACGTCCCCCACCCCGAACTTGGTAAGAATAAGCAAGGTCGCGTAGGACTTGTTGTCCCAACGGAAATATACAAATACATAGGGTTAGGTTATTAATCGGACTGCCCACAAGCCGACTTATGCCCTACCTCACCCAAATTGTCTCTATATGACCACTTCGTCTATGGGACCACTGATAAAGTGGAGGTATTGAGGTAGAAGGAAGTGTCCTTCGCCAAATCCCAAGAAACAAAAATTGAATGAAACACCAAAGCATTCAATGATTTGAAAAGTCTCAATGACGATATTGATGAACTGCTCGAAGGAGTCAAGCCCATGTTTTACACCAAGGAGTTTGCGGAAGAGAGGAGAGAAGAACCTCCAAAACTCGACCCCCGAGTAGAAAATTATGAACCCACTGACAACAAAGATTTTCATATAGCAGCCTTACAAGATGACAAAGAGCACTTGTGCTCGACATGGGGAGAGGATGACACCCTGCAAGAGAATCTTAACCCGTATAGCATCCGCCTTGGCCTCGACCTTGGAGAGTGGGAATGCCCATGGGATTCCCCTTGTATCATTCGCCCTTACCAGCCCCATTGTAGGGCATGTACTAGTATATTAGAATGTTTCGCCAATTGGACCCGACATTCTACAATGGAAGAATCGAACCACCCCGACCCCGCGACGACAGAGATCAGCAATGACCTAGCAGCAGAGCTACCCGCACAAGAAGTAAAAAATCCTGACGGTTATCCGGTTGATCCAGAAGGAAACACTCAACACGCTCTTATAGAGTTTGAAGAGGAACTCGAACTAGACACTTCTACATCCCCAGATTTGCCAAAACTCCAAATATTTTAGAAATCTCTCGAAGAAGAATGGCAACCTCCCTCGAGTGATGACGAAGACTACTAGATAGATCATCCTACGCTCGAGTTGGAGGAGTGAGCCAATTTAATACTTCAAGCATGATTAGATCAAGAAAGTGAGTTCGATACCGTCTTTGACTCTAACTTAGAAGGATGGGAATGCCCTTGGGAATCCCCCTACATTCTTCACCATTATCAACCTCGCTGCTGAGAATGTGCCCTCATCCTAACATATCATGAAGATCAAGGGAAAGAACTCGCTAACCCTGAGGATCCTTTAGGAGATCCCTATCGATGGGAAGAACAACCATATTATGACCCAAAAGCAGATAGTTCGATTGATTACAATCTTCAGAGTTTCTTTGATGAAGTTGCCATTAATGTGGCAGAGGAAATTCAAACATCGGTGCCACTATCGCCTGCATCACTCATTCAAAAGGTCTCATTAGCTGAGGACTCAAAAAAAAGAGCCAAATTCACAACAAGTCTGCGTTTCTCGAAGAATCGCTCGAACGGCTCCAGCAAACGTCTCACTCCCTCAAGTAGAGGAAGCAATTCTCCCGACACCCCTTGAGGTGACCAACCCTGTACCATATTTATTATCAAAAATAAAAAAATAGAAAAAATAGAATGCCCTAAAAATTTAGAAATATAAAATCCAAACAAATTAGAAAAACCTATAAAAGAAAGGAAACTCTTCGTCGAGAACCAAATTTGTGTCCGACAAGGAGACTTTTATCCCAAGGTTTCTATCCCATTCTCCGCATAAGGATGTAAAGCGTCCTTACTAAACCACAAGCCAGTGATCATACCGGATGAAATACTTTGTGACTTTGAGAGAATAATCAGTAGTCTTGACCTTCACCTTACCAAAGACCTCACAGTCATAGATTGTGCCGATGAAGGGTTACCTTTCGCAAATGCAGATCCCCAGTGTAGCAATTTTGTAATATACAAACTTACCGAGGATGAAGAAAGAGCACCGATTGTCGAGGAGGCACTGGTATTCCAACGGGCTATCATGCATTTTGATGAGCAAACCCAAGCTGTCGCAGAACCCACAAAAGAACTTAACTTTGGCACTAAAGAGAAACCTAAGAAGTTATTAATTAGTGCAACGCTCAACTCAAAGGAACGCTAACAAATTGCATGAGTCTTGAAAGAACAACTCGATTCCTTTGCATGGTCCTACGAGGATATGCCCGGTTTAAACCTGAGTTTAGTAGAACATCGTCTCATCTTAGAACCTGATGCAAAGCCTGTTAAGCAAAAGCTCCGCAGGATGCACCCACAAATTGCCCTCTAAATTAAAGAGGAAGTCGACAAGTTACACAAAGCTAAATTTATCCGATTAATTCTTTACCCTAAGTGGGTCGCCAATATAGTACCTATTGCCAAGAAAGACAGCAGAGTATGGGTTTGCATTGACTTCGAAAACCTCAGCCAGGCATGCCCAAAAGATGACTTCCCACTTCCACACATTGACACTCTAGTTGACAACATTGCTGGACATGAGATGCTATCCTTTATGGATGGTTTATCTGGATATAATCAGATCAAATTAGCAGAGTTTGACCAAGAGAGGACTTCCTTCACCACACTATGGGGGACTTACTGTTACGTCAGCATGCCTTTCAGGCTCAAGAATGCAGGAGCCATATATCAACGCGCCATGATGGCTATCTTTCACAATATGACGCATAAGTGTGTAGAAGTCTACGTTGATGTCATATTAGTGAAGTCCCAAACGCGAGTAGGACATGTTGAAGCACTCTGACTAGTTTTACAAAGAGATAAGAAATACCAGTTGAAAATGAACCCAAAGAATTGTGTCTTTGGAGTCACCTCCAAAAAATTACTTGGTTTTATAGTTAGTAAGTGAGGGATCGAGGTTGACCCTACAAATATCAGATCCATTCTTGAGATGCTGCCCCCCAGTTATATCAAAGAATTACGAGGCCTGATAGGAAGATTGCAATTCATCAGAAGATTTATCTCCCAGCATTCAAACAGATGCGATCCTTTCTACAGACTACTTAAAGGAGGAATTGAGTACAAATGGGATGACCAGTGTCAGCAAGCCTTTGACAACATCAAGAAGTACCTCCTTAACCCACTAATACTATCGCTACCTGTCCCCGGAAGACCCCTAATCCTATACCTCTCAGCGAACGACAAAGCCACAGGAGTAATTTTGGATAATATGAAGAAGACGGCAAGAGAGAGAAGGCTATCTACTACCTCAGTAGGATGATGGTCGAATACGAACGAAAATACACTTCAATGGAGAAGACTTGCCTCACATTGGTGTGGGCCTCTACCAAATTATGACACTACTTCAGAGCATATAAAATACTAGTACTAGCCAGAATAGACCCTCTGAAGTATGTATTCGAAAAGCCCGCAACATCAGGAAAGATCGCTCGCTGGCATATGCTATTGTTAAGAATTTGATTCACTTATGTCATGCAGAAGTCGATCAAAGGGCAGGCAATCGCTGATTACCTCACAGACCTTCCACTCTCGAGTGATGAACCTATACACGCGGATTTCCCCAATGAAGACCTATTCACGATTCATAACAAAGACCCTGGTAAGACCTCATGGACCCTTTATTTCGACGACACTCTAAATCACAAAGGAAAATGCATCGAGATAGTCCTCCTAAGCCCAGAAGGAGTTGTCATACCTAAAGCTTTTCAACTAGATTTCCCTGTCACTAATAATGTTGCAGAATATGAAGCTTTTATAGTTGAACTACGAGCAACACTATAATTAGGTGTTAAACAGTTAAAAACCATCAATGATTCCAAACTAGTAATTTCACAAGTCATAGGAGAATGGAAAACTAGACTAATGGCATACTTAGAAACCGTTCAATACTTAGTGAAGAAATTTTAACGAATCTCTTTTACGCACATCCCTAGATTAGAAAATGAGCTCGTATATTCCTTAGCCATGCTATCTTCGGTCATCTAAATACTTATCGGGAAAAATACCAAAACCTTCTCCATCGAAAAGCTGACAGTACCCGCTCACGAGGTAGCATGGACCGTCAGGAGAGAATTACCCGTCATCCCCACAAGTACAGGACTGAAAGAAGCAATCACCCCGAAAAAGCATGTCAAGACTGAAATTGAGTCGCTCTGTTCAGATTTGAAAAATCATCGACTGATGATGGACAACCATGGTATTTTGACATCTGGAACTTCTTAAAACATCAACATGTCCCTCCATATGCCACGAAGATCAAACGGAAGACTATAAGGAACCGATGCATTCGATTTTGCATACTTGGTGAAACATTATACAAAGAAGCCTTCACCAAAGGAGTACTACTATGATGCGTTATGACCGCCGAAGGATAATACATCATCCGAGAAGCACACGCCACTGCCTGCGACGCCCACTCCGATAGACAAAGACTCGCCGATCTAGTCACATGACAAGGCTACTTCTGGCCGACCATGATAAGAGATTGCCACCTCTACGTTCAATCCTGCAAGCAATGCCAAGAACACACCGTACTTATCAAAGCTCCATCAGTTACATTGAATACTATGACGTCGCTATGGCCATTTTTGATGTGGGCCTTTGATGTCATTGGACCTTTCACTGACACTGTTCGGAATAATCACAATCACACGTTTATCCTTACAGCAACTAAATACTACACCAAATGGGCAGAAGCTGAATCCTACGTCAGAATCACTACTTCAATACTCGTAAGGTTTATCACTCAGAATGTCATCACTAGGATTGGAGTACCCAGGATGTTTGTCACTAACAATGGACCACAGTTTATCGCTGAGAAGATGAAGAAGTTATGCAAGAAATACGACATCGATTTACGCCACTCATCACCGTTCTACACTGAAGGCAATGGACAAGTGGAAGCTATGAACAAAACACTGATTCAAATCTTAAAACGCATAGTTGAAATAAGCAATGGAGCCGACTGGCCTAAATGACTACCAGAAGCACTCTAGGCCTATAAGACCTCTATTCGTATGATAACTAGCCAAACTCCCTACCTCCTTACCTACAGGATGGAGGCAGTCCTACCAAAGGAGATATAAATACCATTCTTACGGATTCAACTCGATGATGAGCTATCCTTAGACGAGAGGAAAATTGCCCTACTCACGCAGTTAGAGCAGCTCGATGAAACACGTTTAAGGGTAGCTGATCACGCTTAGGTATATTAGAGGAGAGTGGCCAGGGCTTACTATAAGAATGTCCTTGAACGAACCTTTAATATTGGAGAATTAGTCTTCAAGAAAATCATGCCTTCCAAGCATGCCCACCAGAAAGGAAAACTGAAACCGAACTGGGAAGGCCCATACGTCATAACAGCCACATACCCTGAAAATGCCTACAAACTGGCTAACCAAGATGGGGAAGAACTCCTTAGCCCTTGGAATGCCATGTACCTTAAAAAATATTACCCTTAGCCCTGTGATCGTCACATCCCGTGATTATATACTTATACTTATCACCCTCATAGTCGTCACAACCTATTCATTGGTTGTATGCCTTCAATTCTCAGAATACCCTTAAGACCTCTGATTTATCGCCTACTTTTTTTTCTCACTCGGGTAATTTGATTAAAGGACTAGTGACTTATATAACCTCTTTCAAAAGCATAAGTAACACCCGATCCTCATTTCCCTTCCCCGCCATTGGAGGATATGTTAAAGCAAAAAAAAATGAAGATATTAGGTTCAATCAAACCTCATCATTTTTGTGCTAGTAGGATGCTTTCAAAAATATGCGTTTACATATCAAAAAATCGAGTGAGAGTATTACGACGAGTGAGCAAGTCAATGAGCTCAGGGAAGCATAAGCAGGCTGTGAGGACATCTCTGGTAATTTCACTAGAAGTGTATAAGCAAGCTGCGAGGGCGCCCCTGATGTCCCTATACTACTAGATGTCGTCGTAAGGTGGCAGGAGGAGGATAAACTCCTGCTAAACATAGAATATGAGATTTTGATGGTGCCAAAATATGGCGAAGAGCTCGATCATGGCATCCCTTATCCCTCTGAGCAAAAGATTGTTACCTACCCCTTTTGAAAAGCATTAGATACAAACTATTCCCCCATATCATTGAGCCTTACCTCTGATTTTGGACGATAAATCAGAAGCCTTACAGGGTAGTCCTAGAAATAAAACCGAAAACCGATGAATGATGACTGATGCAATCACATACTATACCTACCATACTTTCCCTAATAACAACAGGATAGGATGACCACCACCTCAAGATAGACCCCGTATACAACTGACCTAATAATAAAAAAAAAAAAAGAGACCTCCCTGGTTCGGTGACAGTATCGATAAACTTTTTCATCAAAACTAACTCACCAAATACCCATGACTGCTTATAGACCCAAAGTGCTCATCTCGAAACCCAAAAAAGCTCCATTGCATCTTGACACTGGGACATTTATTTTTTTGGATTAGAAGAAGAATCATATCAGAAGCGTCGGCTTGTCTCCAAAGAAGATAAGAAACGACGAAGTTACCATCCGGAGAGTGCTACCAAAGATACCATACTACCAATCCTATCACGCTCCTATACACTGTCGCATTATTATTTTTATTGTTTTATTATTATTTCTATCCTGGCTATTTGCTTTCCCTGTTGCATTATTTTTATTTCAAAAAAAAAGAAAAAAAGAAAAAAAAAAGGAAAAAAAAAAAGAAAAAAAAAAAAGAACAGAAAAAAAGAAGAAAAAAGAGCACATATCCATCTTTCGCTACCAGACTACGGTCTGAGACACTTACCCCCCTTGACAACTAGCAAGGGGTAGAATAAAACTACTGATAGCATTACTCTCACATATGCAGATAGGAAGCAGCCTTCAACCATCACTAGGCCAGCTCAGTAAGCATCTAAGTCCCAATGACGGTTGACGGTGCTAAAGAAACTGAAAGCAAAAGTAGATGCAAGAGGTAATTAAAAGGAGCCAATCAGGTACATCTAAACCAAAAATCACTTTATATATATGTCAATTTTTTTTTTCATTGCTCTTTTTTTACACTTGTCACTGGGGCCATCCCCCCATATATACAACCCATACACACACACTCTGGATGTAAACATACACACACCCTCTAGATACATAAACACACACACACACACACACACACACCTACTCCCTACGATGCCCCTGGGACAATCGAGCACTGTTATCCCCAGTATCGTCAGCTCGAAAGTCCGTAGACTGGTCGTCTAAAAATATAATCCCGGCACCTGGAGTCAACAAAACCTCTAAACGACGAGGCCCCACCACAGATCCTCCCTCACTCGCCTGACCAGCAGACCACCTCGATCGGGAACAAGGAGGATACCTCGCAAGAACCCCACGAACCACGGGATCCTCGCGAGCATCACCCCTAGCACGATCATGTGATGTGTGACGAGATGGCCTGGCCGAGGAACCCACAGCCCTCAAATTTGATCCACCAAGCTGATGAGCTAGCCTATATATCTCTTGCTCATTCCTCATCAGACGATGCTGCAGCTGATCTAGGAATGCTTGCATCTCCGCCCGCATTGTTCGATGAGCTGCCTCTAACACCTCGATCTGAGTGCTCAATGACCAAGTCTTCCCTACTCTACATCCCCCCAAGGACTCGTCTTGCCTCGGGAGTGGCCCGCGCTTGCGCCACCTCTAGACGCGCCTCCTCTAGTTGACGAACCTGCATAACCACACAAAATCAAAGGAAAACCAGTATATATATGAACAAAATAAGAAACTTAAAAAGAAAAAAAAGGGAATGGATTATTCCAGGGCCTGCCTCTCCTCCAGAAGTCGCTCGACCATCTCAGCAGTCACTGGATCAGCAGGAGGCACAGATGGAACAACAAATGTAGGCGGCTGCAACAAGAACAAACAAATACATCAGGAAAATACTATAATGACAAGTAGACTACAAACACAATGACTAAAACATATCTGAGTAGGGATAAGAATAGGCTCCTGAGGAGGAGCCTCAGGAGAAGAGTCTGGAATAACCTACACAAAGAACCAAAGAAACCAACATAAGATATGTCAGAACCAAAATAAAGATGAAATAACCTAAACTAAATCACACTGAACCAAAAACTTTACTTGGCTCTCCGGGAGTAGGGAGGCAGCGGCCGCCTCCCTCGTCTGAAGATCCTCGGCAACCCGACACTGAAATGCCGCATGATATTAGTAAGCTACTAAGAAAGCAAAAAAATGACATCCAACAAGCTAATGCAATGACACAAACAAGATCGAATGGAACTTACCCAATGATCTAGCTCGGCCCGAAGCTGAGCCATCGTCGGATCCTTCCGACTAGAGGAAGCAACGAAAGATGGATCAAATGCCAAAACAGAACCCACAGCAGCAAGCGTAGCTCTCTGCGAATAACAATAAGACACATAAGTTGGCAAGCTCATGATGCTAATAATACTAAACTATAAAGACACTTACCAATTGATCAACTTCAGATTGTAAGCTAGCCTCCACCTCTCGATCGGCCTGCTGCTGACCGCGTAACAACTCAATCATCACCGTCTAACGAGCAACCTCATTCTCCCTCACAGACTGCCCAAAATAAAATAAATGAGACACCACAACCATGTCAGAATGACAAGGAGATGAAATCCACAAAAAAAATATAAATTAACTTACCAGGAGTTGTCGAGTCTCCGCTAGTCGAGCCCCCAACTCATCCTTCACTGCCCTAGCCTGAGTAACCGAAGAGGCCAAAGAGTGTAGCATCTCCTCACCCGGATGAGGAGCACACCCCATCCGCTCCATCGCCCTATGGAGAGCGTCTAATGCCCCTCGCACGCTCATGGTGAGATGGCCCTACTCCAATGCAGCCAGCCTCTCCCTCAAAGCCGATGCCAACTCTGGCCCATCGATCGCGATTGAGGCACTCCCATGGAAGGGATGTGTGAAGAGGCGCCCGCCACCCAATGCACTAAACCACTGCACACACTCTAGGGTGTCCACCTCGTCACGTGCCCCCCTGACCCTGGTCCCCCCGACTCTAAAATCTGCTACCTGAAGCACCATCCGCTCCGTAAAATTTCGGCCAGGAGGGCCAGTCATCCTCTTCGCCACTTTGTGGTGAATCTCTGGAGGGACTCCCTGAGCGAGCTCCAGCTGCTGCACTACACGATAAGTGTGGATCCTCTCCACCTTCTCAAAACAATGGACCCATATGTCCACATCAAAGAAGGGTCGGCCAGACTGAATCACCGGCACCTCCGCATCCTCCTCATCCGCATAGGGCCTCCAAATCACCTACAACCAAACAAATGAGCCGACCCCTCAATGAAGACTCAGATCCTAAAAGACTGAAACGAAAAAAAAAAGAACACACCCATGACAATCTATACCTGCCCCGCCTGCATATCCTCAAAGAGGCCTCACACGGTCTGAAGATTCGAAGACCAATGGCGACCCCTCAATGCCTCCCTCAACACGTGCATCCGTGAAAAGGTAGATGTCACCTCAAACGAAACTCCTGGTCGAAGGAAAGCGAAATGATCATATGCCTAAAACTGAAAAGAAAATAATGACAATAACAGCGGCACATAAGGAGAAACGATTACCATTAAATGACCTAAAATTCACCAAACTAAGTACATCATGACATTAATTAAGCAACACTAACCTGGATGAATGGAAGGAAACCTCCGATTGATGCGACGCCCTGTCCTCGATAGTAATGCTGCTCATAGAGATGCGCCAATGCGATCGCACCCCATTCATAGGAGGGGACTCGATCCAAATCCTTGAGAACCATCAAAAATAACCCGGTGACGCATCCCCAAGTCGAAGAAGAGAAGAGCACCGCACCAAGGAAATGCATCAAGAATGCTCGGAGCACCCTATCCGTAGCAAACCTCGGCTCCACCACGACCACCCGACCCAACACTACTGCACAACGCGCCTCATAGGTCGCCTTCACCTTCGAATGGCACCTGGAGGGGACAAAGCCACTTGCAAACGTATTAAAAAACTAAGTGACCTGAACTACACCTGGCCCCGAGCCGCTCGACCTATACGACACACCTAAGATCTCCTCACACACCTCTAAATAATGTCCTGCCATCCGCCCCGTGATCAACTCGCCCTTGAAACGAAGACCGATGATGCAGACCCAGTCCTCTAGAGTCAGTAACATCATTCCAACTGGAAAGAGAAGCGCCTGATGCTCCTCCCTCCACCTGTCCAAGATCTCTGTGATCAGCCCACGATCGACCTGAAAGGGCTCCAACTCTAGAATCTATGCAAAAATGAAAGACACTAGCCGCGCCGTCTTAAACTCCAGCAAGGCACGGTACCAAGTATGAGACTCCACCCATGTCGAGCTGATAGCCAACTACGGGGGCTCCTATTCAACGAAACCCAAATAATAATAATAAAGCTAATACATACCTATGACGAAAGAGAAGCGAATTTAAAACTCAAAGTAAGTCAAATGTTCCCCAAACACAATAACAATTTATAACAAACACACAAAATGTGATGAGAACAACTGAATAGAAACATGACCTACCTCTAGATGCCATCATGATGCATGAGTGAGCGCACGACCAAGAATTAATGCAGGTTTGACATAGTTTAGAAGGGTTTTCGGATCCTAATAAGCCTACGTCATAACCTAAATGGCTAAGAAAATGGAAGAACTCTTACTCATGAATGCTTACTCGGCCTCGAGCGAAAAAATCCTCTAGTGGGAAGTGTCTGCCATCTCGATGCTCCTCACCCTGGTGCTCCACAGCCCACCCTCAACTCTCTCACCCTTAGGAATCGCACCCTCAACCCTCTCACCCTCATCCTCAGCACCCCCCTGCTCAATCTCTAGCACCTCCTCCCTGACCACCAACTGGTCAACCTCTAGTACCTCCTCTCTAACCACCTCCCCAACATCCACCTCCCCGACCACGTCAGTCTGAGCCTCGAAAGTCTCACCTATCTGTGCCCCTAACATCCTCTCCAACTCAGAAATAGTAATATTGTGCCTACATCCACCCTCAGACTCCATCCTAGAACGAAGAGCATGAAAAACAAAAGAGAACGAAAGAAACAACGTCTAAAACGGACGACCGGATCACGAGATATCACGAAAACATGAAAACTAAAGCTCCAAGAAACAAGTAAACTAGAGAATTGAAGACTAACACGGATCGCATGACAAAAATAATTTTTTTTAAACTATTTATAAGACATGCCAAAATCACACGCTTAAATTCCCGTGCTCAAACAAAATCCCGCATCACTATATCTGCGCATAATTCGGATTACGCGACCGACCTTTGGCGCATAATCTAATCGTCCCCCGCCCAGACTAACCAGACCATCTGGTTGCGCACATCATGTTGAGCATGTAATCATTTCAAGTGCCCATACAGTGGTGCATGAATGCCAACGGTCGCCTGTACAGTGACTAGCCACCACCTTAATTGCATGCTTAGTACCTTGCTTTTAATTTGCTCAACTGATCAGAAAATGGCGCGTAATTATCTTCTGATGCGCTGAATGCGCGTGCCCCCTCTGACGCGTAATTAATTTATGCACTCGGAGTGAAGCGCGCAATCCCCTTGAACTAAAAAAAAAAAGAAAAATGCCCATGGCAGCACATTCACAACCCTGAATTAGTAATCTCTGACACTAATTATCAGCCTAAACCACGCCTCGGTAAACCCGATCAAAAACATTCCTTGTCCAAAGGAATATCCACCCTGATAACTAAAAGAAAATGCACCAAACTGAAACCAAAAATCTCCCAACCTCACTTATGCACTACAATTAATACCAAACCAAAAAAACTAATACCAAAAGAATGCCCCCCGTCATCCATTCATTTGAAGCAAACTAAACAAACAAACACAAAAAAAATGCTCCTAACATGTCCCGATCCAAAACAAATAAATGAATAAGTAAACCTCTCACTTAAAATAAATCAAATGAGCTACAAAACAAACTAAACATGAATTTACAAATGAAATAAAAAAGTATAATCTCTTCATAAATAAATAAAATAATTACAAAATACACCGAGGGCATACCCTCTGAATATACAACTTGAAACAAGAAACTAAAACTAAACACTAAAAATTTTTTTTAAAAAATCTGCACGTTCAGGCAATCCTTGAATCCGAATTTATTCGGGAAACTAGAAATCTCAGAGAAACCAGGAGAAAGGGGGCGCCCTGAATGAATTCTAGCCGTAATAACCTCTTCCCTTTGCCCCAAGCTAGTAGAAAAGAATGAGTGGCTCACGGAAAGTCACCCAGGACCTGTGGGATCCACCCTTAGAAGGTCCCCTTGGAAACACTAAGAAGGAAGAGCAACTAATACGGGATCTACAGAGCCTACCGAGGAAAAATAGGCATCGATCATGAGAATTCTGACCCTGCCTTTTCCTTGAGTTTCCTTTCTACCACCTTTTTCTCCTTCATCTCTTCCCTTAGCATGGCAGCAATTCGACCGCTCCCTTGCATTCTCAATCCCATCCATTCTTAAGAACCCACACAAACACAACTCTTCAAGTCCAACACCCGGGATACAAACAAGGAAAGGAAGAAAAGACAAAAGAAAATGCCCAAAATCACAAGAAAATGGCCCAAAACTTTTAATCCCAAAACTTGGAACAAAATTCAAAATAACAAAAACCCAAACTTCTAACTCACACATTTATAAACTATACCTACCTGAATTAAATGACAAGTGTCACACCTTTAAACCTTTCTAATCTAATCTAATCTAAACCAAACACATACCCCCTTTGAGAGACCACAATCCATGATAAACCTAGATGGACCAATAATTACACAACAATTAACCCCGTAAGAAACACTAATCCCCCCAAGTCAAGATAAACCAATAGGATTTGAACATTTAACACCCATCTAGAACCTTTGAAAACTCACACATTTTTAACCTCATGTTGAAACAAACAAAAGACCAAAACTCAAGTTAAAATCAAACCTTAAACCAGACAAAACTTTAAACAAAAAGAAAACTCTCTAAAGTGAGACTCTAGCTTGTTTAGGACCAAGAAAATGCCCCCAACAAACCAAACAGAACCAAGTAAACCTGACCAAGCAAACAAACCCATAAAAACAAGTTGAACTTCAAACTAAACTAAATTAGGAATAAGCAAAATAAATCAGATAAATCCAACTAATTCGCTAATAAATTTAAACGAATAAACAAGAACAAAACAAAAGAAATGCCCCCTTCATTTATAATTTATAATTTTACAACTATCACCGGAGGCATACCACTTGAATTTACAACCAAAATGAAAACCTAAAACTTTAACCTACAACCCAAAAGGAAGACTGGGTTCAAAACTGAGACGAAGCCTGGAGCAGATTTCGCTTGGAGTGTCCAATCAGAGACTTCAGGGAGCATTGGTTGGGAAATACATCCCTCCACTTTTTACTCCTGCTCTTATGTTATCTTCGCCTCCTCCACTGACGCCGCTTCAACGCTGCCTCCACTGCTCCCTAAAAAGGATCGATGTGAAGATAAGTGCACTCATTCCCAATACCACCCATTCTCAATATAACACAGTCCACGAGCATCACCTCGAGACAAAAATCACGCAAAATAACGAATATAGGAAGAAACGACATCCCAATCTAATGACGCAACGCTCTGATCACATGCAGTTCATGAACTGCGCAAATGAATCAAACGACGCACTTTAGGTGCATAATATGAAAGGTCACCCGTACACTTACGTTACACTAACCTGATGATACCTTGATCATGCACGATGATTATGGCTAATAATCCAATTGCACGCACACACACACACACGCGCGTAAATGACCCATAAACCCTGAGATTGGACACCTGAACGCAGGTGCTCAATCACATTGAGTGTCCACAAACAAGCACATAATACCGAATTTGGACAAAATTTACACCCTCGAAACCTTTTATCTTATTGCAGTCAAGACTTTCTTGTCCCATCGCGTAGCCTCACAGGCTATCCCGACAGAAAAGAAAGACATATTCACCCGTCTTATAGTGTCGATCATCCCCTAATCCCGTCGCGGTGAGGTATATGTCCCTTACCGCAATACCCTCATGATCTCACCAGAGAAGGAGGATCCCACCACGATAATGTGCACACATGCAACATCACCCTAATACCCAGTCCAATCAAAATAAATTAATCATACCCTCATGTCCCATCACGAAAAGTCAAAAACAAACTACCCAAAGATGAGGTCAATCACAACGCAACCACAATGGGATTTCTTTTATAACCCAAGATTGGCCAAAGAAAGACACCAACGTCCCATCATGCAAATATCCCACCAGCACGTCACCGCTAACTATGCTCAGTCAACATCTCATCGTGAACATCATTACCTAAAGAAAAGAAAAAAAATCTCCAATAGCACATGCCACGCAGTATGACGAAAAGAGGGAAAGCTCGATCATGTCCCATCGCTAAGGTAAAGGACTCTCTCTCTCTCCCCAATTGATCCCCGCGTCCCACCAAGACTCACTCAACATGCAACCAAGGAAAGGGAGAACCCCTAGGTCCTAGCGCAATATCATTTCTCCCAAGACATCACATCACAATTGCCAAGCCCTACCACAATAGACCCGAAGAGAAGAAATAGCCTCAAAGTCCCATTGTAACACTACAACGCCACCAGACCATACAAGCTACGCACAATTCAGGTAAGTATCACCCCCAGGTAAGTACTACCCACTTTTACTCGATATTGCAAATATATAATTAGCTATGATTAAATTAAATATTGTCAAAACCCGTCTCTCTCGACTCGCAAATCACTGTAGTCCTCCCATAAGAGAGAATCATCAGTACTCATCGAGAAGGTTAGACGGAGTATCTGGCATGTCAAGTGTTGTCTTGACAACCATAATAATGGTCGGGTCCACAAATCCAGTACCAGTGGATCTGCTCAGCGACGTCTCGGAAGCCATGTTTTCTACCGTTTTACCACATAATTGATCTTAAGTTAAAATCCTTAAAATTTTAAATTTTCAAAACTCCCTTTATATAAAAAAAAAACCTTACTTCACAAAAAAAAGAAAAGAAGAAAAAAAAAAAAAACAAAGCAACAAGATAAATAGACCCGATCCACCTTTCTTTAAACACCAAAAAAATACTGATTAAGCGCCCCACCACCCGCACACCATAAATTACACTTGAACATGACCTGTAACTCCTAAGACCGCCTGAACTTGTAATCAAATGCACATTCCACTGCGCAGAGTTGGATCAAGTGCATATCCCACTGCGCAGAATCATTTGTTCAGACACATTAGGACTAGAATACCCAGTTTACAAATCCCTGAACTTGCAATCAAGCGAATATTTCAGTGCACAGAATTGAATCGAGCGCATAAGTCACTATGTGGAATCGTTTGTTCATATGTATTAGGATTAGAATTCCCAACTTAGAGGCCGACTCCTGATGAATCAAGCGCATATCCCACTGCGCAGAATTCAATTAAGCACACCTCATAAGACCCCACTTCAATTACCATCCCAAACCGGCCATCCCCCTGGGAAACTGAACATTGAGTATATTTAATCTAAGAACTTATAAATTTTTATTAGAAAAGGAACGCGTGACGCGCATTGGTGTGAGCAATGATGCGCCCGGTCTGACATGACTTGCAAAAGCCTTCGATATTACATGATACTTCATCTTTTTATTATTGGTCCTTGGACCTTGTTTTAGACATTTGATTGATGCCCCAGTACCTTAATTGTGTAAAATCCCTCTGTCAGCTCGCGCCATGCGACGGGATGTGCCATGCACCCATAGACCCAAAATGTACCTCTCGACAACTATCATTTGCCCTTCAAATGCTCTATTTTATCTTACATTGATATATAAGAAAGCCAATCATGTCATGCCAACATCACCAATTCACATTTGTGAATTCCTAAGAGACATGAGAAGACACCTCGAATGAGGGGTGTCTACTTCTTTGACGCGTTCTTACTTCGTAAGAGGGCACCAAAGAGGGGCATCTGTAGACACCCCCATTTTTCCTTCTTAGAATATACTTTTTATTCAGTCAACCTTTGACCTCATAACCCTGATATGGGAACCATGCACTGAAATAATAGTACATGGCTGAACACAGGCTGAAACAATAGCCATGTGGCTCAGATCCCAAAGTAGGGAGATTATATATTGAAACAATAGTATATAGTAGAAATATAGACTGAAACAATAGTCTTGCATTTCAGTCTAGAGACCAAACTCGGATAACCCCGAATTAAGCACCTGAAACCCCGGGTGTAATTCGATTGCACGCCACATCACAAGCGCGCAATTAGTCCCCCTTTCAGACAAAACTTCCTTTCCCAGACCTATTCGAGACTCAATCACGCGCTTGAAGCCAGATGCGCGATCGAATTGTACGCCACAACACCAGCGTGCAATTGGCCTACTCCTGGCCTAGCCTTACTGTCCTTGACCCCTAAGTTTCCTCAATAAACACTTCGGAAGAAACACATAATTGGATTGTGCACATACTACCAAGTGTGCAATTAGCCCTAATGCTATTAGGACTAGGAAACTTGCTGAGTAAGTCAGCCAGTCGCTCACTGAGTCGGTGACCATAGCACCCTTTTTAGACCGCAAAGATCTTATATCTGGTTCTAATTCTCTAAATTTGGAACCAGTTCTTAATCCGACGGTCTAATTCATCGACCCTAGGCTCTAATTCTGTTCTAAAATCTCAATTTACAATCCTATCATTAATTTCTGGTTCTAATCCTTCGATTTAGAACCAATCCTTAATCATACGGTCTGAATTTTCTAATTTTAGACCCAAATTCAGCCCTAGAAATTTAAATTCTGACTTAAAGTTCTTATTTTCATATCTCTGAAAATTCTAAATATTAGTATTAGTTTCTACAATTCTAGTTCCTAATTTAATTCACGATTAATATTTCGAAAGCAATTCTGAAAAATCTAAAATACTATTTTACGGTCTAAAATCCAATTTATCTTTAATCTCAGCCATCCGATTTTCCCAAGGGAGCTTACGGAGGGTACTCGGGAAGGTACTCGGGAAAGAGGCCAATCCTCCTTAGCATAGCGGGCCCAAAACCCTTTTTTTTAGGAATTTTAGAATTAACTAATCCTTTTTTTTTCTTATTTTTTTAGTATAATTAATTAGCATATTTATTTTATTTCAGCAAAATTAATTAGTCTAGTTCATTAGACATAAGTATGATTTATTAATTTCTTCAAATCAAATTTTAATTGGTTAATCCCTTGCTTTAACTAGAATTTAGTATGATTAATTTCATGGCTTTAATTAGATTTTAGTATAGTTAATTTCTTGCTTTAATTAGAACTTTAATAGAATTAGTTTATTTATTTTAATTAGATTTTTAATAAAATCAATTTATTTGTTTTAATTAGAATTTAATAAAATTAATTCCTTTGCTTAAATTAGAGTTTCAGTAAAATTAGTTTTCTCCTTTAATTAGAATTGTAATAGGACTGTTATAATTGCTTTAATTAGAATTTCAATAGAATTATTATGCCTGATTTAAATAGAATTTTAGTACAATTAGCATGCTTGAATTAATTAGAATTTCACCAAAACTTTTACATGTGCACTCCTAGTACGATTAGGAAGCTAAATTAATTAAACTCCTGATGGAATTAGGAGACTAAAATTGATTAGACTCTAGTAGCATTAGGACACTAAATTAATTAGACTTCTAATAAGACTAGGAAGCTAAATTAATCAGACTCCTGATAGAATTATAGTATTAGAATAGATCTACTCTGACAAATTCATAACTAAACTTACCATAGAATAAGGGAAGTCTAAACTGACCAGAATTATGACCATAACGGGAAATAAAAGGAAATTAAACTATCTAAATTTAGGAAAAAAACTGCTGCTGATGTTCGCAGGCGGACGATTCAGTATAGAAATAACCCATACCCACTCTTAAGCGTGATCATTGACGAGTTGCAGCGTCGATAAATATCTGCAGCTGACGATCGCAACAAACTAGGAATCATCCTAGAAACCCCCTATATTTTTAACATTCCAAACGCCGCATCGCTAGAGTCCACTAGGACAGAATTGGAAGCCACTGATTCAACAGGAACTGAGAGGAACCCAGAAAAAGAGCGCACCAACACATAGATAAAAGAAATTTAAGGAAATAAAACTTATACTGATGTCAAAGCATATTCATTCATGGATGCAACCAATTATATTCAAAATAATGTATATCAGATCAAGGAATGCATAACAAGAACTTGGAAACATGTCAAGCAAGCAAGCAAGTCACAAGAACGTGTAGCAGAAATCACAAACGAGATCAAATGTCTAGCCCGTGAGCTACGTTAACAGGGTCACCAGATCCTAGAAGTCAAGCCCTTGAGCTATGTTAACAAGGTCACTTGATAGGAGACCGATCAAGCCCTTGAGCTACGTTAACAGGGTCACTTGAGCCTAGAATTCAAGCCCTTGAGCTATGTTAGTAAGGTCACTTGAACCGAAACGTCAGGCCCCTGAGCTAAGTTAACAGGGTCGCTTGAGCTGAGACCATCAAACTCCTGAGCTACGTTAACAGGGTCACTTGATCAGAGACATGACAAACGTATAATGTATGAATATGTAAGCAAAACGGATAGCAGTGATACCAGTCAAAATATAAAAGTCATATGCTTATGGAGCCAATGAAAATATGTATCAAGATGTCATATACTAAAACATGAAAAAATGTACGCTATTCACTATTAAAGAATTTGAAAACATATCTAAGCTTTCCACATATAAACCTAGGAAAAAGTTGATAAATATAACATGCACATCAATAACAAGAATTTGAGTGAAAACAAGAAATTTTGCGTGTAATTATTCCCTACCTTAATCGCTATTTATACCCGTTGAAAACATGTGTCCGATAATCCCTCGCTCCTCCTTATACAAAATAACCTCATAAGTTCCTATACATGACCCGATCATCAAAATCCAACTGGTCATTTTCCAAGAGCAGTCCAATTTCACTGACTTAGTGAGAAATGCCAATCGATGTGAAGATGTCATAAGAGAAGGATGGTTAAATAAAATCATAAACAGTGGGGTTCGAAGGTTCACTAAACAGAGGAATGATAGAAGAATCGGGGTGGATGTACAGACGGTCGTAAATAAAGGACCCAACACCAGCATAACTCCATTTCAGTTCAAGGCACCACAACCAGCCCCAACCAGAAGCTAGCCAATGCATGGGACCGAAAATGGACAAGGGGCACAAATGGCCCCAGAAAAGAGAATGGCCCATTTTGATCGAGTCTTTACACCTTTAGGGCAGTCCTTGAATGTCCTTCTACCTTTGCTAATTGAAAAAGGTTTGGTCAGTGCACTCCAACCACGACCTTCGCTGAATCAAATCCCAAAGAATTATGACCCCAATACCTATTGTAATTTCCATCAAGGACCAAGCTACCCAACTGATCGTTGCTTTCCTTTGAAGCATGCAATACAATACTTAATAGAGGCCGGCAAGATCATTCCTTCAGCACTTCCCTAGGCCAACCAACATGCTAATATACATCAGGTGTTGTTACCACAACATCCACCAGGTGGAGCACGCCCAAGGCCGACCGTCAAGATGATAGAGGAGGATGATGATGAGGAGTTTGACCCTTCAGAGTATATCCACACCCGGGAAGACTTTATAAAACCAAGGTAGAGAGATCAAGAGGATAGAAGCATTGGAGTAATTGAGCCCCTGAATTTGGCTGATTACTTTTCTAATCCTGCACCACCGTCAGAACTCTTAGATTTAAGGGCATATTTTCCATCACCAGCTCGCGTCAGCTATGTCCAAACCAACCCATTTCAACCATATGCAGCAACAGCCCCCACCAATTACCTAATGGCTGACTTTGCCCCATACCCCCCTCCGGCACTAGTTAATTATCAATGGGCTGCCCCTATCTCACCACCCCCAATACAACCATTCACAATCCCCACTAGCCACACGTGGCCCATTTTCGCCACTCGCCCGATCTATCCAACAGAGGTTAACCAAGTGTTGTCCACTCATTCCAATCCACTAGTCCAAGCACCTTTGAGGCCTATATCAACTCCATTCCAAATCCTGGGACTAACCTATGATCCCCATCAAGTCCCGCTTAGTTATGATCAGACAGATATCAATGCGAGCAGTAGTAGAGAGGGGGCAGTAGATTTCATCACTCAATCAGGAAGAATCTCAAGGTAATCAAAAGTGTCAGCGCTGGCCCGGCCAGAAGAGAAGAAAGAACCTATAGTTGTACACCCCTTAAAAAAAATGAGCCGAGAACATATACTCGATACACAATTGAATGAATGTCTGCACACATCACGGTCTGGGACCTGTTAATGACATCCCTGCTTCATTTCGAAGCTTTGATGAGAGCATTAAAGGATGCACATGTATCTATCCAAGTAACCCCGGACGAAGTTAGATAGATCATCGTGCAGGTGTTGGCTCCTAATGCCATTTCCTTTTCAGATACTGATTTACCTGATGAGGAAAATAATCACTCCAAACCCCTCAACATTGCTGTAAAAACCGGGAACGTGGTGATTCCATTGGTGTTAATAAATAATGGATCTGCTTTGAATGTGTGCCCTCTTAGAACCGCAACCAAGATAGTGGTGGATCCCTCCGTATTCAAGCTAGCAAGAACAGGTGCCAGAGAATTTGATAACACGAGAAGAGAGATAATTGGAGAAGTCAACCTTGAGCTCGTCATCGGGCCAATGACCTTTTCCATACCCTTCCAAGTTATGGACATCAAATCTACATTTAATCTGTTATTAAGGTGCCCTTGGTTACATGAGGTCGGGGCAATACCTTCAACCCTGCCCCAAAAGCTTAGATTTGTGACAGAGCAAAAAATTATCACCATTCTGGATGAGGGGCAGGAGGAAAGAGAAAAAGCTACCCATAACATCAAGAACCCCAAAGTATTGGATGTGTCACACACAGTCGAAGACACAGACCTCCATAGTTTTTAGTACGATGTATCGACGGTAATCCCTGAGCCCCTCGAAAGGATCACGTTGAAAATCGGTGATGGAATGGTTGCAGCAATAGCCATACTCTAAAAATGGAGCTATCAGAAAGGTAAAGGGTTGGGACCTTGTTTACAAGGATGGAGGGATCTAGTCAGATTCAGAAGTGGACAGCAAGTCAGATTCAGCTTAGGCTCGAGGCCTATTGAAGAAGAAGTCCGAGAGGCCAAGGAAAAGGCTCGAACCCTTGCAGCTGCAAAAGCTCGAGGAATAGACTTAGAGGAAGAACCCCGCCCTAGACCTCACATCAGGAATACCTTCGTGAGTGCAGTGATCGTAAAGGTTGATCAAAATGGGGCAACATAGCTAACCCCACATAAATCGATAGCCGCTACTCACCCAACCAATCCCCAAATTATCCCCCCCGCCTTAGAAATATACCTGACCTCCCTATCCCTCTTTTAGGATGAAGCTCCCCCATCAATGCAACCCCCTATGGTAAATCACCACAGACCCATGTTGACATTTGAGGACTGGGTCTCGGGTGAACCCAGGATCAACATGATGGAGGCTAACTCCCAAAATCCATATCAATCAGCCTCCTCCAGCCGACCAGGTAAAGGGGTGGCACGTAGGTAAGAAATTGGGCGATTGCACCCTTAACTTTGGAAGTAGCAAATGGCCTGAAATTCGGCACCAACTTCCCAAGAAAAAACAACCTATAAAAAATGAGTTAAGCCCTTGGCAGGCAATACCATGTGTATATAGAAGCCCGCCTTGCCAAGGGCCCATTTTGAAGAAAAAGGAAAAACCAAAAAAATGGAAAAAGAAAAAATCAAAAAATAGAAAAAGCACAAAATAATCCAAAAATATTGTGTTTCAAAATTCTCGAGAAAATCAAAGAAAATAATGCCTTAACTAAAAAACTCATCCCACGTGAAATCGATCCCTTTCCTGTAGAAATACAAGAGGACGTAAGAGTCATGAGTCTGGATGAGGAGATCCCTACTGAGGGGCTTCCCCATAAACTCCTTGAAAGGTATGCAGATTTTGAGCGTGGCCCTACACCAATTATTGAAGAGATAGAGGACGTCAATCTAGGGACCGAGGAGATTCCTAGAATCACCAAGATCGGAATGTCGCTATCTCCTACAAAAAGAAGCAGAATGATTGTTTTCCTTTGGTCATACCAGACGTATTCGCATAGTCATATGAGGATATGTATGATACTGATTTGGTCGAGCATGAGCTGCCACTCTATCTAAATGTTAAGTTGGTCAAGCAGAAGTTGAGACTCCTTGGGCCAGAATGGACGCTAAAAGTGAAATATGAGGTCATCAAGCAATATGATGCGGTATTTCTCATGATCTCCAAATACCTGCAATGGCTAGCCAACATCATCCCTATACCAAAGAAAGATGAAAAACTTCGCATGTGCATCGACTTCAGAAACCTGAACAGGGCAAGCTTGAAAGATGACTACCCATTGCCACACATCGACATCTTAGCCCATAACACTACCAGGCATGGGATGCTCTCATTCATGGACGGATTCCCTAGATGCAATCAAATCAAGATGGCTGAAGCAGACCGAGAAAAGACAGTGTTCATCACTCCATGGGAAACTTTCTGCTACCGAGTCATGCCATTCGTGTTGAAAAATGCTGAGCCAACCTACCAAAGAGCAATGATAGCACTGTTCCATGACATGATGCACCGAGAAATTGAGGTGTACGTCGACGACGTGATCACCAAGTCTCAGGAAAGAGAGGATCATCTAATAAACCTCCAAAAGTTATTTGAGAGACTGAGAAAATACAGGTTGTGCCTGAACCCTCAGAAATGCGCATACGACCTCATGTCAAGAAAGCTACTAGGCTTCATTGTCAGCCGAAGAGGCATTGAAGTTGACCCGATCATGGTAAATGCCATCGTCAAAATGCCACCGCTGTTGGATTATAACTGCTGTGCATAAAAAATAAATAAAAATAAAATAGTACAAAAATAATAGCAATTATACATAGTCCTGCAAGATTAGGGCCTGTTGTAGTAAGTTTTAAATGAGTAAGAGTTTGTCCAATAGAGACTTGTGATCTAAGAGGTAGTAGATCTCTAGATCTGCTACAGATCTATCAATCCTAATCTTATTATTAGTTAAAACTAAGGAAAACAGGAAAAAGAGATGGAGTTTTGTGGTTGTCACTAAACTAAAAACAAAAATAGACTAGATTTAACTAAAAACAGACTTAAAAACTAAATCAGAGATAAAGGGAGAAAGAATTGAGGAAGAGAACAGATGTTTTGGTAAAATAAAATTCAAATTTGGAGAATGAATAACTAGGAGATAGTTTTCACTGTAAAACTAATTTGCAAAGCCGAGTAGAAGATGGATCTGTAATAATCCTTCATTTGGCTATACGCAGAAATGTAAGGTAGAAGGATCAGAATCTGCCCTGAGATATGGACTAGTCCTAGGGCTATACTCTATCCACTCAAATGGTCACAGAGTATCCTATAGATATAATCCAGTCATGAGAGAAAGAAATGAAATAGTAAAACCACTGAAAATGCTATGGATGCAAGGCTACAAGCTCATGCATCCATAAAAGCATAAAATCTATAGAAATTCGATAACAAACCAATAGATCTACAAATTAAATGATCATTACAACTAGTAATTTATTGATCTAAAAACAACTTACAATAAATAACCCTCGGTTCTACAGTCTCTGCAAATTCCACACCTCATACAATGCTCTCACAAATCAAATTACAGATCAACTAATCCTAGCTGCTACAGAGATTTAGCCAGCCATGTTGTGCTAAGGAGAGAAGAAGAAGAAGAAAAGGTGAGAAACAATTCAAAAGAATTCCTAAATCTCTTGATGTCTAGATCTGGTTTATTCCCCTCTATTTATACAATTCCTAAGTGAACTTTATCTACCTTGGCCAATCGAAGAAGAGGAGAATCAATTATAAGACCTTGCTGAGGTGGTTGCATTTCCTCCAAGTATTGCCCCAAGTTCGTTAAAACAGCTGTGCACATGTGGGGCAGTTAGGTCAGTTGCCCTCTGCACTGATGAATTTTTGAAATGCCCTTCAAAGCTGACAGGCACATGCTTGAACCCGTGCCTCGAGTGGTTTGAGCCTCAGAATATCAACCTCGAGAGGTTCTTGACAGGATGAAGGCTTCAAGAATGAATCTCGAGGGGTTGGATGGGTTTCAGAAATACAACTTGAGTAGTTTGACTGCAGCTCAACAGGATCTCGCTAGGTTGCTCGATAGGTTTTTAATTCTTTAGTACTTCAGCTCGAGTGGTTGAATTGGACTGCTCAAGTTTCATAAATCAGCACATTAAAGTGCTCGAGATGTTCAATGCTTGAGGCACATACCCCTCGACAGGATGGTAGCTTCAGGTTATCAAACTCAAGAGGTTGGTGCAGCAACTCGACAGCATCACTGCAGCTTCAACAACTGCTCGAATGTGCATCAGATCTACTTGATAGGTTACTTTAACTACTTGGGCTTCATTTTCTAAACTCTTGCTGCTAATGGACAGTCTGCTATAGCACTCTGTCATACATGAGCCTTCTAATCAATCAACTGTTGACTCAAATCTCCCTCCTTTTGGCTTTTGCTACATGGATTTCTGCACTTCTCTGCAGATTATTGCTAACTACAAAACAACACTCAAAAAGGAATTATTAAGCCGCTCTAAGGTCTAGTAAGGGTTAGGTTAGGAGGTGAAAAATGATATTTTTTAGTGATTAACACACCCCCAAACCTAATCATTTCTAGTCGTCGAGTAAAGAAAAAATTAAACACTACTCTAACAATTTAAATGTGACTTTCGTAGGGAGCACGGATGCATTTAGCTTATGCATCAAGCCTTTTAAACCCCTAGGTGATCCCTAGTGGAGGAGTGAAGTCTCCTGAGGGTTTTTAGTGAAGGTGCCCACAAACTTCCTAATGAAAACAGTTAAAACAAGTGCACACAGTGATAAATCAGATTTCAACATACTAAGTTTAATTCCACACCTTGCTATTTCAAATTAGATAAGTTTTAAAATAGCAAATGTAAACAATTTAATACCTCAGTCGTTATGCATGCTCATCACAACCAGTCTGAAGACATCAAGAGTGTACTGTGTGCAAATCAGAATAAAGTTCAGCATTAATTCAAAAATCAGGTTCAAACAGTGCCCTAATAAATTCAATCTCAGACCCAATCCTCACCAGGGAAATCTCCCACAAATGAATTAAAGAGTGTTCAATTTCACTCCAACTAGAGATCAGTTACACACCTCAAATAGGCCTGTAAGCATGTGCATAAGCATTTGCTCTATTTCATGACTTCATCATGTACTTTCACCATAGATTAAGCATCCCTTCATCTCCACATAGCAACTCAATGTGGCTTAGGATTGAGGTTTATAAAGAATAAAAGGGGTAAAGAGGGATTCAAAATTGAGAAATCAGCAGGGGGAGGATGTGATTCATAATTTCAAAACCTTTATTTCAGCAAAACTTCATCTTTTTTGATATTTTTCATAATCAAAGTGGCCAGCTTCTTTTCTTCTTTTCAATTTTCAAATGAAGTACTTCACTTGACTTTTTTTTTTTTTTTTATTATTATTATTTTTAATGGTGGTTGCCACAGCCATACAACTGATACACTACTTTTCTTAAAAAAAATAAATTCTTCCCTTTCTCCTTCCACCAAATGTCAAACTACTCACCTGTCTTCACTTCTTCTCCTTCCACCTTCTGAATTCTTAGATTGAGGGTAAGGCTGAATCAGGTCAAGAGGTTCAGGTTAAATTATTCTGGTATTTTTTTCAAAGAAAAATGGAATTTTTAGGCTCAAAGAGTGTATGCAAAGGAGTAGTTCAATGGGTATGGATTTCAAGCTCAAGCTGTCCAAAGGATGGCCTTAGATCATGCCCTTAATGCCATGAGTTTGGTTAAACAGTTTCAATTTGGGAATGCCTAACTTCTAGTGAAAATGTTTGAGTCAGCCAGTTCTTAGAGCACAAAATATTGCCAAAGAAACTCTTCAAAAGAATTTTTTTTTTGTATGGACCCAAATCTCACTGGGTATGGCCTTCAATTGGACTCATGATGCATGTTTTCACCTTTTTCTCTCCACGCTAGTTCACTTAAGTACTTATTGTGAAAATTTTTCTTGATGATCTCTCCATGGAAGTGTTGAACTTTTTAAAAGATTCCAATATCACACAATCTACTATACATTTTAAATCTCCCTTTTTCAAATTTTCTTAGGTGGAACTTCACTTTATTTGTTTAAATCTAACTAACATTGCTTGCACTTAGGTTAACCATCTCATAGGTCTACCCTGCCATACCCCCAAACCTAATATAAACAGTGTCCTCACTGTTACAAAGGACAGGTAGGTAGGGACAGTAGGATAGGCAAAGGAATAACCATATACAATAGAAAATAGGAATGTACAACAGCCATGAAAAAACAAAAAAAATAAAGAAACACAATGCAAATCAACACATAGACATTTCCATTAACAAAAGTAATATGAAACAAGAATATGTACAAAATAAACAAGAGACTAAAAATATACAACCATTCTAAAACAGAAAATACAAACAATAAAACCAAAGTACAAACTGCTACACTGAATCTTAATCAGAATCTGAATCTAAATCTAAGGCAATGGGATCCCATTCAGCTCTGTCCTTCTCTTTTTTCACAGTCTCAGCATGTGCAGCACCAGCCTTGGTTCTAGTTGAAACTGGTTTTTGTGGCTTGGTGCCGCTCCTCTCCAAGGAAGGTTCCTTGATAGACACGCCCTTGGACACTAAAGAGTGCATGACTGAAAAGGTGGATGTCAGTGTGTTTACCATCTTGCCCAACTGAGTTGCCTTCATCTTATACACCATAAACATATCCAAAGCACCCTTCAGTTGTTGCCAGTGCACCTTCTTCTCCTTCTGCAGATCCTCCCTCATGAGAGACATCTAATATTTATAATGCTACTTCCCCATTGCTGTGACATGCTCCATATTGCTTTTTTGGGCTACTTGGTGTGAAAGTGTGCTTATGTTATTGTGTGGTGGAAATCAATTGAAAACAAAGTAATATAAAAGAATGGATTCAACACAACCAAAGTAATCCTAGACCCGCAAGATTCAGGGTCTATTGTAGCAAGTTTTGATAAGTAAGAGTTTGTCTCATAGAACAAATGATCAAGAGCCCAAAGTGGGCACTAACAGTAGGCCTCCAGATTTGACTACAGATTTGACAATCCTAAGAGAAGGGAGTTGGTGTCACGACTATACTAAATTTACATAAAAAGGGAAAATAAAGTGCAGGCCTATCCCAAAGAAAGGGTTGAGAAGAAGATGGTGGTAGTGTGTGTGTCAAAATAAAATACAAAAATTATGAGAAGTAAGTGGGTTAAGCTAGAGTTAATGATATAGTAATGTAACTCAGATTTAGTCTGTCTCTGTAGTGCTCCTTGCTGAGGAGTTATTAAAAGCCTCAACAAGGTATAAGCTCCCAGTTTAACCCATGCCATTTGGGGCGCTCTTAGGGCTATACTCTATCCACTATAATGGTCACAGGGTATCCGATAGAGTCTGTTAAATCCCATTAGTTAAACATAAAATTTGCTAGTCTAATCCAGAAGAGTGGATTGATCATTTCTACAGCCACTAGACCAGCTCTAGCCATGAAACTATTGCAACACTATGTAATGCCAGTGCTACAAGCTCTCCAGATCTACGCATAGACTTGGCTGACATCCATAGGTATTCCAACCCATAAGATCCTAAGTGCTTTGCTAAGACATACTGCTCACTAGTACCCATAAAAAGGACCATGGAATAGGTTGAATAAGGCCTTTAGCTCAGCTGGTCATTACTACAAATAGCCTGCAATGACTTAGCCTCAAGCCGCAATTACTACAAGAGATCAAATCTAACATCTGATATCGATTAGGTAGAACAAAGGGGAGCCAGCTACTATACAAACCTCTTCACAAGGTTCTAGAAGCTCATGTGCAGGGGAGAAGAATCCTTCTCAAACATGTGGATGGACACAACCTTAGGGCTATACTTTGTTCACTTGAATGGTCACAGGGTATCCCATTGGTCTGTCCATCCCACAGAGGCCTGAGAAAAAACATGAAAACTGTTGCAACCACCATGGTCTACAAGCCTCCAAGCTCCCTAGATCTCACTACAGATCCATCATTACTTTCCATGTGTCTATCAAACTAAGGAAAATTAGATAGTAAATAAAAGACCTACTAGAAACTAAATGGGCTAGTCCCAAATACATGGATCCTATAGACATCTAAAGAAATCATAAGATCTATAGATTTAATTAAGCATTAAAACAATAGTTCATTGATTACAACAAAACTTACAATTAACTATCTCCTGGCTGCAGCCCATACACAACTACTCGTCCAAGATCCCAATGTAAACAAAAATCTATTACAAAGCTAAAACAAAACTAATCCTAGCTGCTTGCAGGGGGATTAGCCAGCAAGTGCTGAGCTAAGAGAGAAGAAAAGATAGGAAAACAGAGGTGATCAAACCCTAACCCTAGCCTGCTAGAGCTCTCAGTTGGCAGAGGATGAAGGAAAGATGAAAATAATGAACTCTAAGTACAGCTTATATACTCTCTAAAAATGGACTTGGCTCTTAAGAGGTTAACCCTAATTTTTTCAGTAGATGTGACACTGTTACAACCCTTGAATGCCTCGAGACATATGCCTCAAAATCTATGCCTTGGGAAGTGTGCCCTAGCCTTGGGAAATTCCCAAAAGGTCCTTAAATAAAATTGAGAAGTTAAGAGCTCGTGCTTCGGGGGGCTGGGATTTGCTTTTAGCTCATTCACGCAGCTGCTTTGCCTTCGCAGAGTTAGCTTTGGTTGATGGGAAGGGCTCATTCGTGCAATAGAACTGTTAGTGAATTGCGTAGTTGCTTCGCATCATAGTGTTGTCACAGAGATAATCTGGAGTGCCAGGATTTCTCGCGTAGTAGAGCTTCAGAAGCTCTTTCTCGCTAAGTACTCGCGCAGGTGAGCTCCTGCGCTTGTGTAGTAACTTGTAAGGCTCCAGGGTGTGCGAGATCTGTGTGAGAGGAATTCTGGGCATTTCTCTCATCCAGGGCCACGCGAGAACTCCATGAGGTGACTTTTGATTCTTTGTGCATATGAGCTCATAGTGTTCTGCACGTAGCTACTTTGAGGCTCTATCTTCATGAGAGCTTCGCGAGGGCAGATTTTAAGTGTTTTAAGCTGCGAGAAATTTGCGATGGCTTTACAACTCGCATCTTGATTGCATGCATTATCTCCGTTAGGGCCTCTTCCACTGCATCTTTAGCTTCACGAGGGAGCTCCTCAACTCTGCGAAGTCCATCTTTTGTTGTTCTAATGCATTGCACTTGTTGCTATCATAGTCTCCTCCCCTCTCATTTAATCTTCATTCATTTGCTAGATTGGTCAATAATGATCACCAACAGTCAGTCACCATGGTGAGCACTACCAAGGTGTTCCATCAGGCTTTGGCTAAGCTATCATCTTTGCTTATATTCTCTCTCTTTTAGGCCAAAAAGCAAGGATTTTACATTAAGCTACACATTTTATTACCAACTGCAAAACATACTTAACACATGTTTATTAGTGGGCTTCAAAGTCCATCAAAGGCTAGGTTAAGAGGTGAAAAGTGGTACTTTTCAGTGAATAACACTCCACTAATTGTACATCCCTTCGAACATAAGGATCAACATTCATATAATTGATGAGGGAGTAAAACTTGGGAATAGGGATGGATGAGGCAAGGACAATGGCCTTTTCCTCAGGGTCAAATATAATAGGGTGTAAAATAGAAGTGGTGGCCAGGTTAATGCAAGTGGGATAGATGATGAGGGTGGAAGGAGAGGTGTCAGCTCCTCCTCCAAGGGTTCAGTCTGGGTAAAGGTTGAGGTGAAGGTCAATGGTATTAGGGGAAACTCCTCTACCTCAAAATCAGTCTGTGTAGAGGTAGAGGTGATAAGGTCCAACTCTTCATGATCAAGGTCTGTCTAAATGGCAACAGCTGCTGTTACCATAGAAGTAGAAGGCTGGGGTGAAGGAGGTGGTGTGGGTGTAGGTATGGGTGTAGGCGGGTGTAAGGTCTAAAGAGATGATTGGATGGAATGTAGGATGGCTTTCATGGTGGCCTGATGTTCAATATTGGTAAGGAATTGGGTTTGGAGTGAGGTAAGGAGGGAAATGATTTGGGAAAAGGTGTCTGGTAAGGCTTGGGTAACATTTTGGGTAGGTGGGATTGGTTAGAAAGGTGATGTAGAGGCATGGTGGAAATGGTCAAGCCGCGGAGAGTTCGAAAGGGGTGTGTACTCATGCCCAATATCCTCCACAATGGAGCCAATCAAGGCTAAGTGTTAGGGTATTTTCAGTGCTCGCTACTGCCTTTATTGGAGACAGTGATAAGAATGGGGTTAGTGAAAATGAATCAAAGGTGGATTGAAAACTACAGAGCAGTAAGCCTAAAAATACACAGTCCTGCAAGATACAGGGCTTGTTGTAGCAAGTTTTGATAAGTAAGAGTTTGTCCCACAGGGAAAGTTGATCTAAAGCTCCAAGGGAGCTATCTTTAGTAGGCTATTCAGATCTTGCTACAGATCTGGCAATCCTAAATGGAAGGCGATTTAAGGTCACTATAGTCTAAATTCAAAGGTAACTTAATGTCTAAATTACAGAAAGGGTTAAGAAAGAGGATGGAATGTGAGAAAATAAATATAAAAGGGTGAGAAGTATGCTATTAGGTACAGATTTGATGGGTCTTATAACTCAGACTCAGATCTGCTACTATAGAAATCCTATCCAATGGCTACATTATCACCAAAGACGAGAAAGGATCCAACTCCCCCCTGTGCCATGATCCAATCCCTTATGGTTATAACCTGTCCACTTAAATGGTCACAGACTATCCAATAGGGGAACCACAATCTAAAGATGGGTCAGAACAAGTTTATCATTGTAGGCACTACTTCATCCAGGCTACAAGCCCAAGAATCCATAGGAACCTCAACCTCTAAAGTTCTGTGTGTGGGGCTAGGCCTACAACGTGCTCTAGCCTGGACACACAGAACCAACAAGAGTTTGAGTACTAGCTTTTAGGCTTGGCTAGTCACTACTTTAGAATGACAACAGTGATCCAGTCACAAGCCTACAATCTCTACAGCCAGATCAGATCTGCAATCTGATGGTGGGTCTATACAAATATAGGGGAGTCTGTCTCTACACAATCTCTCACAAGGCTACAAGCACAAGTGCAGAGAACAAGAACCTGTCTTAGATCTATGGATTGGCCTCACCCTAGGGCTATAATCTATCCACTTGAATGGTCACAGACTATCCACAGAGGCTATCTTCCTCACAGAGGTCTAAAACAGAACAAGAACATTGCTGCCGCCACCATGTTCACAAGGCTACCAGCTCAAGCTCCCATGGGGATTCAGATTTAGTGGGTCCTGTGGTGGGGCTAGGCCTGCAATGTGCCTAACCTGGACACACATGTCACTTGAATCTAAGTAAACCCTTAAAGACAATCCTCTGTTGCTTACAATACAACTTAGCAATGGAGGATCTCAAGGCAGCAGCTTTGCACAGAACAACTAACAAAACACCTATCCCATACATGCAATAGATCCTATTACAAAACTCCATTAAAACAATACCAAATAATCATACAAAGGCATAGCCAGCAAGTGCTGGACTATGGAGAGAAGGAAAAAGGAAAAAGAAAACTCCTAAATCCTAACCTTAGCCTACTGTAATTCTACAGTCGATTTTAAGAAGGAGTACAGAAGTCAAGTCTAAAAAGTCCCCTAAACCTAAACTAGGCTTAGGCTTATATAGCAGTCAGCTGTGTGAGAATTAGGGTTAAGAAAACCCTAATTTCATCAATGCAATTGTGGCCCATTCTTGTCCCTTGGATGTCTCGAGGCGTGTGCCCGGAGATTGGAGAATTGGAGTGTGTGCCCTAATTGCTGGAAGTTCTCAGATTGTCCCTACAGAAGTGGGGAGAAGTTAAGAACCCGAGCCTCGCAAGGTAGAAAAACTTTTAAGATCTTATCCCGTGATAGAATTGGTGTCACGGGGTTGATTTAACTTGAAGCTCTTGCAGTTGCGGGATTGGTACTTTGGTCATCGCAAGGATGCTCTAGTCATCGCGGGATTGCTCTTTCTATTTGAATGGCCCGGGAATTGCATGCGTAGTTCATTACTTGGTGAATCTCGTGGCGATCCTCACGAAGAAAACAATGTACATGGGCTTCTGGATCGCGCGAGCAGTTCCTTGAAAGTTTGTATCTCGCGGCCACTGCGCGACAGCTACGTGCAGGAATGCCTGGAGCTCTCTTCATTCAGTGAATTGCGCGAAGGTTGAAGACTCATTTCTTGAGCTGCGCGAGACTGCACGAGTGCTGTGCGAGCACTTATGACTGAGACTCGCAAGAACCGTGCGAAGTTTACTTTTCAATTCCTTTTGTCATCAAATCGTGCGAGAACGATAAAAAAAAGAGCGAAGACTGGGCGACCAGTTGGTGTGCTACCTTTAGATGCCTGCGACAACTACGCGAAGCATTCTTCCTGGTTCAATTGAACCCTGCGACATTTGCGGGAGGCATTCTTCTTGATATTTTTTTGCTTTGCTGTGCCTATGCTGCAGCCAACTCTCAGTCTGGGTTCAACCTTCTTTCTTCTGAGGAACTTCTGGGGCAACAGTAGGCTTCATGGCATGGTTAGGGGCTTATTTGCAGTTGCTGCTTATTACCTACAGGATAGACTTAAAACACATTTATTAAATGATTAAGGGTCTAACAGAGATTAAGTTAAGGGGTGAAAAGTGGTATTTTTCAGGTCTTAACACACCCCCAAACCTAATCTTTGCTAGTCCCTTAGCAAAGCTGTAACTAATTAAATGCCACTTTCGTAGGGATCACGGGTACATTTAGCATATGTACCAAGCCTTTTAAATCCCTAGGTGATCCCTAGTGGAGGAGTGAAGTCTCCTGAGGGTTTTCAGTGAAGACACCCACAAACTTCACCATTAGAATTGTTAAGTATAGTGCAGTTAATGACAACACAGATTTAAATGTGCAAAGCTTCATTCCACACACATTATTTGACACTTAGAGGAAACTGCAGTAGTGTTGCAAGTCATTTAAAACTTAAAAGTTAATATGTGTTTGCATCACCGCCATTCATTTTATATTAGAAATTCAATGTGTACAAATCAGTACCAAGCTTGCCTTAAATTCAAGATTCAGGTTGGATGCAACCCTAATGAAGTCAAAATTTAGACCCAATTCTCACCAGGGCTATCTCTCAACAGTAACAATATGAGGGTATTCACATTCAAAACAGCTCAAGAGTAGTTACAGACCCCAAATGGGCTTGCAAGCATGAGCATAGGTAAAGCTTCTAATTTTTGACTTCCTCATGAATTGTTACCATAGATTGGACAACTCCTTATCTCCACATGACAGCTCATTTTACTTAGTATTTAAGGGGATCCTGTGTATCGCGCAGCTACACAGTGGAAGGTGTGGAAATTTGCTTTGCGCGGGATCAGGACTCTGCAAGGAAGCTTCAGATAGGTCCCACAATTATGAAAATGAAGCCATTTTAATCCCTCGATCGAGATCAACACTCGACCTCTGGGCCCCATTTGCGCTAAGGTGTGTATTTGCACAATGTCATCCAGCCACTCAGTTGCTATCTACATCAACCCTTCACATGGATTCCTATTACAAATGAGAATAGCCTCCCTAAATTCATCTCCCATGGTACTGACAAAATTGAACAAAATGAAGACTAAAATAAAAAGAAACTTAAACAAGCACACAAAACAGATCAATATACAAAAAAAATGAAAAATTCTATTAACTGGAAAAGCATGTACAAATGTAATTACAATAACCAGAAAAGAAATGCAAAGACACAGACAATCTAATCTACAATCTAGGTTCTAAGAGGAGTCTGAATCTGAATCTGTAAATTAATCCCAACCCATCTTTTGAGCATGTTTTGTAAGGGCAGCTTTTTCCTCTTTCTTTCGTGCTTGCTTCTCAGTTGAATTCTTTTTGTTCTTAGCTTTACTCTCAGCTGGAGTCTTTTTCCTAGGCTGCCTTGGTTTCTTTGGTTGGGCTGGTGATTTCTTGGCAGTAGGAGCTTTTGGTGCCCTCACCCTCATCTTCCTAGTTTTGGGTTCAGGAGGGACCATAGGAGATTTGCCTTTGTCTTCCTCAGTGGGGGCCACTAGGGACTTCCTTTTTGCTTTGGGTTTAGGCTGGCAACGGGGTTTTGCCTCCTCAAACTGGGCAGGTGGCTCTTGAGTAGCTTTAGGCTTAGGGTCTGGCATGCAGACAGAGAGTGGGGTGGGCTGCTGAGTTGCATTTCTGGCAGCAGCTAGAGTAGCTTCCAATGAGGCTATCTGGATTTTGTGTTTGAGGAGATCAGTCTCATGGATTTCCTTTTGGAGTCTGAAGATCTCCTAGGCATTGTTGAGCCTCTTTTCAAACATTTAGGCCTTCATCTTCTCTGCAGTTGTGTTGGCCTTCTCAAGTTCCACATTCAGCTGATGATAAGTAGCTGTAGATTGGGCCTTCTGATAGGCCTCTAATATGTTAGTCCATCCCAAGGAGATGCCCAGTAGTTGCTTTCTGTGGGCTTCCTTCATTTCATTAATCTGCTGCAGCAGGGGGATCTCAATTGACTGCCTAAGTTGGGCCATGCCCCACAGGACATCCTTCCTAAGATATGGATTATCCCTCAAGGCATGGAGGATGGTGAGGTAGGGAGGGATGTAAAAAAAATGTTTGGGCGCGATGGGCAGAGAGGAAGTGGAAGGAGCAAACTGTGATTGGTCTTGGGTGGGGCTAAGGGGGTGAACAGTGGGTAAGTCTAGTTGTGGGGGGAGGGGAATAGGTTCTGGGTCTGTTTGGGTCTGTTTGTCAGGGAATGTTAGAGGGGGTAGGATAAGAGGTGGGATGGAAAGCATGGGGAAAGGAAAATGGGGTAGGCTCAGTAGGAGTAGGGGGTGTTAGGAGAGGGAAAAGGGGAATGGTGAAAGGTATGAAAGAGAATGGTGGGGTTGTGGGGATTAAAGGGATTGTTGGTGGTGGGGGGGGTTGTCAGGGCTGAAGTTTGTTTGGGTCTCTTTGTTAGTGGAAAGGATCAGGGAGGTTGTAGTGGATTGTTGAGGGATGGGTGGGTTGGTTAATGTCTGTAGGGTGGATTTGATGGATGTGAGTTCAGTCTGCATCTGGTCCTGGGTGTGTGTAGTGGTGGATAATTAGGATTGGATGTCTTGGATGAGGGAGAGGATCAGTGTCAGTGTGTCTGGGCTGGGAGGTTGAGTTTGTGTAGAGGATGGCACAGGTTGGAAAGGTGAGGAAGGTGCATGATGGAAAGTGGAAGGAGGGAGAGATTGGGGTTCTGTTGAGTAATGTTGGGATGTAGTTGGGGAGTCCAGGAGGGGGGTGTAGTGGGTGGGCATGGTGTTAAGGAATCTAGCCATAAAGGCTTGGAATCTGATGGTTGTGTTAAGGTGGAGGTCTATGTCTGTGAGTGGGGATGTAGTAGGTATGGCTGGAGTGGTGTCTTGGTTAATGTGAGGTGTGTCAGTGGGGATAAAAGGGATTGTAGGTGGTGTCTGAGAGATGGTGGGGGTTGTCTCAGTGGTTTTCCTTTTTTTTGTAGGAAATGAGTGGAGGGCAGTCAGGTTTATGTGAAGATGATGGGGGTATTGGGGCAGTGTATTGAGGTAAGGTAGGGGATGGGGAGGGGCTTGCATAGGGGTGGTTGTTAAGACCTGAAAAGTACTACTTTTCACCCCTTAACTTAACCTTTGATTAGACCCATAGCCACCTAATAAGTCCTTGTTAAGTGTTTTATATAGGTAGTACCCAGCAGTGAAATAAGGCCAGGAATCCTGCTTTGGCACCAGAAGTCCCTCAGAAGGATGAAGTCTGAATCTAGTCCTGAAAATGAGCCTCGCGCAGTCTAGCTGAGCTTCCCAAGACTCTAAAATAACTTCTCGCGTAGATGATTGACTGAAGAGCCTCAGAAACATGAACTCGCGTAGCTCTCGCGAAGCTCAAGAATAGAACACCTCACACAGTCTCGCGTAGTTCAAAGCAAACTTCTCTCAACCGCGCGCAGTTCGCTCAGAATGGCTGAGAAGAGAGAGCTTCAGAAGACTCCTCGCGCAATTATCGCGTAGTCGCCGCGGGATGCAATTATCAGAAGAGAACTCCTCGCACAGTTCTCGCGCCATTCAAGAAGAAAGTATCCTTGAGAAGGCAAAGCCACCCTCACAAAGATCAGTTAAAACATGGAACCTCACGCAGTTCAGAACTCATCAAAGCCTCATGAGGAAACTCGCAAAGCCCAGTGAAGATAAGTGCTCACGAAGTTCTCGTGCTATTCAAATCTATCCTCGCGAAGATCAACCTCACGACTGCTTAAGCTCCAACCCCGCGACAACTGAGGCTCTGATGTCCACTCAACCTCGCGACTGCCTGAAGAGCAAACCAAGCCAACCTCGTGAAGGCGGAAGCTTCAATTTCAAATCATCCTAGCGAAGAACAAAATCTACCATGCGACAAGTCTGGGAAATAATGGCTACCTAGCGAAGCTCTGAACCTCAAACTTCCATCTCTTCAACTAAGGACTTTCTGGGAATTTCCAGTGATTAGGGCACGCACCCCACGCTCAAATCTCCATGCACGCGCCCCAAGGCATCGGAGGATCACTATTTGGCCACATGGCATCATTAAAATTAGGGTTTCCTAACCCTAATGTTCCACCACACCACTGCTATAAATACCCACACTTAGCTTAAGTTTAGGAGCTAAGACTTTCTTTTCTTTCTACATCCTGGAATAGCTAGGAACCCATTTCATTTCTAGGAGACCTGATCTGAGATTGTTTAGTTTTTCTTTTTATAGTTGTAAGTAGTTTTCTTTTTCTTTTTCTTTCTCTCCATAGTCCAACACTTGCTGGCTATGTCTTTGTATATATTTTAAACTAGATTAATGGAAGTTCTGTAATAGGATCTGTACTTTGAGGGATTTGTGTTTGTGTGCGAGATGTTCTGTGCAAGGATGCTGCCTTGTGATCTGCCATTGCTTTGGCTGTGTTTCAAAGCAATGGACGATTGATTATAAGGGCCACTCAGATCCAAGTGACTTGTGTGTCTGGGCTATCATGGTCCTATACAGCCTTAGCCCCACCACAGGACCCACTAGATCTGAAATCTCCATGGGAGCTTGAGCTGGTTGCCTTGTGACCATGGTGGTAGCAGCGATATTCTTGTTTTGTCTTGGGCTCCATGAGGAGGATGACCTCTGGGATAGTTTGTGACCATTTAAGTGGATAGATTATAGCCTTAGGGTGATTCTAATCCACCGATCCAAGATGGATCCTTCTTCTTTACACCTGAGCTTGTAGAAGCTTGGTGAGAGATTGTACAGAGGCAGACTCTCCTATATTTATATAGATCCGCCATTAGATGTTGGATCTGATCTGGTTATAGAGATTGTAGGCTGGTGACTAGACCATTGTAGCCTCACTCAAGCAATGGACAGCTAGATCGAAGGTTGTACTAGATCGAAGGCTGGTTCTATGTGTCTGGGCTATCATGGTCCTATAAAGCCTTAGCCTCACATATAGAGCTTTAGAGGTTGAGGTTCCCTATGGATTCTTAAGCTGGAAGCCTGGATGAAATAGAGCCTGCAATGATTTACTGGTTATGTTTTGACCCATCCCTGGATAGTGGTTCCCCTATGGGATAATCTGTGACCATTTGAGTGGACAGGTTATAGCCTTAAGGGTGGAATCATGGCAGAGTGATGGGTTTGATCATTTCTCCTCAGTGGTGATAATGTAGCCACTGGACAAGATTTCTATAACATCGGATCTGAATCTGAGTTACAAAACTCCTCTGATCTGGGCTCAATAACATACTTCTCACCCTTTTATATTTATTTTCCACACTCCATCCATCCTCTCAACCCTTTTTGTAGTTTAGACATTAGAATACTTAGAATAAGTGACCTTAAACTCCCCTCCTTTTAGGACTGCCAGATCTGTAGTCAGATCTGGAGGGACTACTAGAGATGGCTCCTTTGGAGCTGTAGATCACCTTTCCCTGTGGGATAAACTCTTACTTATCAAAACTTGCTACAATGGACCCTATATCTTGCAGGTCTAGGATTTCTTAGTTGTGCTGATTCCATCGCTTGTTTTACTCTTTCTTTGATGTTTAAATGACTTTCACCACCAACCAATAAGTAAGCACACACTCAGAAATCCGCCAACAAGTATTTGGCGCCGTTGCCGGGGAAAGATGATCTATTAGTAGACCCTTAGTTTTTGTATTATTAGTATTCTTTGCACATGTGAATAATTGATACTGCTGACATAATTTTGAATCTTTCTTGCAGATCTAGACAGCAGCAGCGAAGGACAGTGGACTGCATTTGGAGCTTAGCTACCTCTGTTTGCAAACTCTCTGACTTTTAAAACTCTGTCTATCTTTCTTAAAAAAAAATTTTTAGCAGTATCTAGGATAGTTTAAATGTATTCTTTGAATAGCTGTAAACTAGTTAGATAAATTTGTTAGTGTACAATTATTTTTTTGTAATGTGCCTGCAAGAAGCTTTCCTTGCTGTTGGTGTGCTTGTATGCTAGGGAGGAGATCCCTCAGCCCTGCTTTAGAGCCTCTTAACCCTGAGTTAGAAAGGGGAAGGAGACTTAGGAGAGACAGGCACACCACAGGAGAGCCCCCAAGTGAATCTGTGACAGCAATTATGGGTGAAGAACATCCCAGAACCCTCAAGGAGTTGAATGCTCCAATTGACTATAACTCCCCTTCTAGCATTCAATTCCCTGATGTTCTGGGGAACTATGAGATAAAAACTTCAATCATCCAGATGCTGCCAGCTTTCCATGGGCTTAGCAAGGAGGACCCTTACAATCATATTGACCAGTTCTTGGCCTTGTGCACCACTTTTAATATCACTGGTTTGGGACCTGAGGCTACTAGGCTCAGACTCTTTCCCTTCTCTTTGAAGGATAGGGCCAGTACCTGGCTGACCACTCTTCCCAACAATAGCATTGCTTCATGGAAAGACCTACAGACCAAGTTCCTAACCAAGTTCTTCCCTGAGACCAAAACTAGCCAGTTGAGGAAAGAGATTCTTGTGTTTGCTCAATCCCCAACTGAGGATTTTAACCAGTCTTGGGATAGGTTTAAAGAGATGCTCAAACAATGCCCCCACCACAAGATCCCTGAGTAGCAGCTTGTACAAAGCTTCTACAATGGAATTGATGAGAAAAATAGAGATATGGTCAATGCTTCTTATGGTGGATCCTACATGCATAAGACTGCTGAGGAGGCATGGGAATTGTTTGAGGTGATTAGTGAGAATGCTTTTCAAAAGCCATCCCTGGCAAGAACTAGTCAGGAATCTGAGTCAAAGGTGGGGCCTACTGCTGGATCAAGAGGAAAAGTTTATGAGGTGTCTGGGAACAATGACCTGTAGCTGCAGATGGCAAACCTCTCTATGAAGTTTGACAAATTATTGACTGTGATGCAACCCAGAAGGGCTGCTCATGTGGCGGAGGCATGTCTGATAGGCCAGTCCCCACAATATGCAGTGGAGGAATGTCCATCTACAGGGCAATTTCCTGAATTGATTTTTGAACATGCTGCTGCTGCTCAATCTTATGGCCAGCAACAATCTGGGGGCTATAATAGGCAGCCATCTGGATACCAGCACCAAAATGCTGGTTACCAATGGAGAGACCACCCAAATTTGAGGTGGAAGCAAGACAACTACATGCAGCCCCAGCAGATGTTGGCCTTACCACAAAGGCCACAGCAGTAGTTCAATCAATGGAATGCCCCTAGGTCTACCTTCCAGCATCATCAGCAGCCCCATCAGCAGTAAAATCAGTTGGTCTTACCCCCTTCTCAACCTAGAAATACTTCTTTTGAGGACCAGGTCTTGACCTCACTACAAAACCTGGGTTCCTTGGCTCAGACTGTGAACTCTCATGGTCAGAGCATCAAGAAGATGGAAGAGCAGATTGGCCAACTAGCGAATACCTTAGCCAAAAGAGAAGAGGGAAGGTTGCCCAGTCAACCAGTGGTTAATCCCAAGGGCCAATTTTTGATTGGTGAAGGATCCTTAGACCCTGAAGGAGATTTTTCATTGAATTGATGATAAGAACTGTGCACCTTTGTATAATATGTACTTTACAGTTTAGAGGAATTTGTAGCAATCTTGTTAGAATCTGAGTTTAGTGCTTTATGCCTACTTTTATTCATGTTCCCCTTGTTTACTAATTTCAAGTGATTAAATTATAATGGTAGTATTTGAATGCTTTTCATGATGTGTGAATTTAATGCTTTAAGAGTATGGGAATTTGTGAATGCCTTATAATGCTTACGGGTGTCCCTGGAAGAGCTGTGAGAGAATCCACCCACAAAGTCAGGGTCAAAAAGCTGACTAGTGGGTGAGTGAATTCTAACTTGGTTAAGCCGTCGCAGGGTTCTGAATAATGGGTTTGGTCCCCTCTCGCGCAGTTCATAAAGAACTGCCTTGTTTTGTTATCACAAGCTTCAGATATAACTGGGTGGGCTGCCTCGCGTAGTTTAAATGAACATCTAATCTCGAGACCCATTCATGCCCATCCAGCGAGCGGATATTTTCAAAGCGCGTTGAGCCTCGCGATATTTAAATCCCACCCCACGCCGCTTTTCCTTACTACTTTCTCTTTCCTCTCCTACTAGCAAAACCCTAGCTCCCATTCCTCTCAATCTCTCTCCTCCAGCTTCCTGTCTACAGTTCATTGCTCACATTGAAATTCTGGATTTTTGTTCTTAAAGCTTCCATCAACATTTGCCCCCTGCTAGGAGCTCTTGCGGTCTACCCTGCGTCAAAGTGAACAGAACTCTAACTTCTAGGGTTAGACTCAGCTCTTAATCTTTCCTTTAAAAATTTCAACTGCACACTCACCAAGAAGAATCTTGATGGCTCCTAAAAGTGCACCTGTGAAGAGAGCCAGGGACCAAGCCACCGTGGAGCCTGTCCCTAAGAAAGCCAAGTCCTCTATGGCACAATAAAAAGGGAAGGAGGTGATTCCTGAGGTGGCTGCAAAAGCACTTGATTACTCTACTCCCTCTGAGCTCCTCATTTCCATTCCCTTAGAACCTGGAGCCATTTTTGACATATCCTTCTTTGAATCTGAGCCGTTGTCAGCTCTTGCCATTGAGTTCTTGCGCAAGGCTGGTTTGTTCCCCTTGATGCAAATGATTCCTGCACTAGCTTATCCTAGGTTAGTGCAACTCTTTTACCAACACCTTAGGGTCAAACTAGACACACATGGGCAGCCTGGCCTCCTTGTGTTAGTTGACAATTTTGAGATGCTGCTTAACCCAGAGTTGATTGCTGAAGTCATGGGCATCCCTGCCATTTTTTATCCCAACTGTGGTTATGGTGCCCCAGTGAGTGCCCCTCTCGATACCATTGCCCAAGCCATTACCAGAGGCTTGAAGGCCACAGGGGACTCCATCAGAAGAAGTGATTTGGATCCCAAGCTGTTGTTCATCGATCAAGTGCTAAGGAAGAATATCTACTGCTCCGGCCATCAGCAAGAAAGGAGGACACCAATTGCTGATGCTCTCTATTCCTTCTCTCTGGGCCACGGATTTAATGCTGCATGGTTGATTTTTGAGGCCATGAAAGATATGATGGTGAAGCTTGGGCTGCAAAAGAAGGTTCACACTCTCCCCTATGGAAGACTAATCACCAAATTACTTCTGAAGGGAGGATACAAGATACCAGTAGGGGAATTATCTGCGGACCTCACTCCCATCACTTTTGCCAAAAGACAATGGGGGATCAGCAGAAGTCTAATGGATCCTCAGAAGAAGAAGAAGGCTGAAGCTCAGAATGTTTTCGAGCAGGGAGAGGGACCTGCTGTGGCAAAGGCCACCCCTGCCCCCAAAAAGAAGGCTAAAGCCCCTGCCCCAAAGAAGGTGGCGCGAGCTTCTGTCACCTCTACTTCTGCAGCAATCCCTCCATCCACCACACTTGCCTCTCCACTAATTTCTTCACCTATTCCATCTCTCCCTTTCCCTCTCTTATCTCCCTTTTCCATTCCACCCCCCACTGTGATTCGTTCCTGAGTGGAAAGTGTTGAACCCCATGAAAAAACTCCCCCTTCACCCACCTTACCTCAATACACAGCCCCAGTACCTTCGACATCCTCTGACCTCAACCCTGACAGCCCTCCCTTGATAACCTACCTTAAAAAGAAAACCTCTCACACTACCCCTGCCTTATCTTTACCCACTTCTACCTCCACTGTCATTCCCACAGACACACCCCATATTGATCAACCCCTAGTCCAACCCCTCCCAACTACATCTTCCCTCCATGATCTTGACTTTAACTTAGCCACCACTTCAGGATATCAGGCCTTCATGACTACCTTGCTTGATACCTTGCCCACCCATGACATCCCTCTCCCAGATTCACCACTCCCTTCACCACATCACTCCCCAGCCCTTTCATCTTCTCCCCCTACCACTTTCCATCATGCCCCCACTTCCTCTTCCCAACCTGTTCCATCCTATCCTCATACTCCACCTCAACCAACCTCTGATACCCTTACCGATATCCTTTCCCTCATACATGACATCCAAACCCAACTCTCCAACACCACACAGACCCAAGCCCAAATGCAAATGGACATCACCAACATACAATCTACCCTTCAAACATTGACAACCCCAATCATTCCTACACAACCTCCTACCACCCCATTGACCCAACCCCCTTCCACCTCTGACTCCACAGTTTCAACAGACCTCACCCACATTGACTTACCTACACCCTTCCCCCTCCATGACACCATACCCGACCACTCCTTGCCCTCTCTACCTACCCTACCCCCTCTAATACTACCTCCACCTCAATTTACAAACACTTCTATGCAAACTGACCTCATTCCATTCCCATCCACCTTTCCCATTCAACCCCACTTCTTTTCAACCCCATCCCTTCCATTTCGACTCTTCACCATTCCATTCTTCCCTTACCCAGACCCACCCACATCCACTGCCCCTCCTTCATTTCACTTTCCACCCATACCTTCCATTCCACCTCTTCTCCCACCCCCTCCTCAACTCACTGACCATTCAACACAGACTACCCCAGCCACTTCTACCTCTTCTCTTGACTTCATCCTTACACCACCCACTCTTCCCCCCCAGGATCAATCCCCTTCTACTTCTTCCACTCCATTTCTACCCATCTTACCCAGACACTCCTATTACACCCCCCCTACTTCACCCTCCTCCATGCCATGAGGGACAATCCCTATATCAAGAGGGATGTTCTCAATAGCATGGCCAAACTCCGCCAAGCCATCGAATACCCCTTGCTACAGAAACTTAGTGACTTAAAGCTTGCTCACCGCGAGCAACTGAGAGATATTTCCAAAGGGTGGGAGGCAATTTTGGAGACCCTAAATGCGAACAAGGCTGCAGAAACGTATTACAGAATGACTACTGAGATTGAAAAAGCCAATGCAGAGAGGGCGAAAAAACACAACATGCTATTAGAGAAAAAATTGAACAATGCTCAAGAGATCAACCGACTCAGTAAGGAGCTTGCAGATACCAATCTCCTGTGGGCTAACAAGAAAATTGAAATCTTGGAACAGAGAGTTGCCTTCCTACTTTCCCAACCCATACAGGCCGCCCCTCTCCCCACAGATCCCCCTGAGGCCCCATCTTCTTCCACTGCCCCTACCCCAACACCTACACAATCTGTTCCCCCACCTCCCACAGCCCCAACTCCGGTACCTCTTCCTGTTCCTCCTCAAATGCCTACTGCAGTTCCTTCTACAGTACCTACACAACCTGTTGCTCCTGCTCAAATCCCTACTGCAGCTCCTGCTCCTGTCTCAGTGCCCCCCCTGTTCCCTCTCCTGCTCCCAAAAGAAAACGCACTCCTTCCAAGAAAATGCCCACTTCAAAAAGAGCCACTGTAGCCCAAAAAGGCAAAAGGCCGGCCCCTCCATCCCCACCTCCAAAGGTCACCAGAGCTTCTGCTCAGGATGATCCCCATGATCGCCTACTTTCCAAAGAGGAACGCAGACGAGTTGCTGCTGCCCTTGGATTGAACCCCACTGAGCTTTTTCCTTCTGACTCCGACTCTGATTCTGCATCACCAAAGGATCGCAGTGCCCCCACTACTGCTGCTGTTCCTTCATCTAGCCCTGCTGAACAATCCTATCCTCAGCGAAGGAAGGTTGCTGCCAAGAGGACTACTCCCCCAAGTCACTCCTTGAAAATTGGAAAAGACAAATCCGCCCAGTCTGAGGAGGCACCACTACTAAGCCAGCCCATGAAAGGGAAGAGCCCGACCATTCCTGCAACCAACGTACCAGATCCATCTTCTGTGGGTCCCCCTAAACCAGTAAAAGGGAAAAGTCCTCTCTTGCCTTAAGAGAAAGCAAAAGCTAAATCCCCTGTTGTCCCTCCTGAGCCAGCACCAGCCCAATCCCCTCCAAAGGTAAGGGCCCCAAAGGAAAATCTCCCACCAAACCCCCTGAGCCAACCACTGATAAATCTTCAGAGATCCCTCCTAAACCAAAGAAGAGAAAAATGAGGGTCAGGGCTCCAACCATACCCAAAACGGCCGACCAAAGAAAGGCAGAGAGAGCCCAAAGGAAGAAAGAGGAGGAGGCTTACCTTCAAGAACATGCCAAGAAAATGGGGTGGGACATGTTTTAAGCCAGATTCTGCCTACATTGTCCATAGGATTTTATCTATTTTCGCACTCTTTTTCTTCTGTTTTCTTGTAGTTTGTACACTTCTCATTTTGAATAAACTTTTTTCTCTTATCATTGCTTTTTTGCTTTGTATGGTGTGTGTTTGTTTCTTGTTCTAGTCTTTTCTGCTGTAATAGCTCTGCTGCACAGACACCTTTGAACCAGTGAGGACACTGCTCCTCATAGGTTTGGGGGTGTGCCAGGCAGACCCTGCCAATGGAATAGCTAACATAAGTGCAGTAGACTCATCTTAGCAATATGGAAATGGACCTCTGTTCACTTAAGAATCATGAAATTAAGAAGTTTAAAATTTTTGCAAACCTTGGACATTATAAACCTCTAATACTCCACATTTCCATGATAATATCACCAAGGAAACTCACTTGTATCAGCACTCAGTGAATCAATAGAGAGAGAAAAAGGTGAGGACATACTTAAAAGTTCAAAGGAAGACCATAACCAGTGAGAATTGGGCCTATAAAATTTTTTCCATCTTTTGAGGAGTAACCAAGGCAACCCCTTCTAGTTCTAAAGACTGACTGAGTCACTGTGCTCACTAGAAGTTAGGTAAATCCAAGTTGAAACAACTGACAGTACTCATGAGACTGAGGAAAGGATCAAGGCCTTCTCTTGGACAGTTGGAGCCTAATAAGACCAACCCTTAAGTAACTACCCTTGTCCATACCCCCTTTGAGCTTTAAATCCTAAATTTCTTTAAAATACACCTGAGTACTTGAACCTGAACCTATGCTACCTCACTCGAGAATTGGAAGGTAAAGGAGAAAAAGTTGAAGGTGGACTAGCTATGGTCAACAGTAGGTGAATGCAAATCAGGCAGTATGATAATTGGGAGCATGGTGGCATTTCTGAAAAGTAAAAATAGAAAAAAATAAAAAAATAAATAAAAATAAAAATAAAAATCAAAAAATTCCACAAGAAGGAAAATAACAATGAAGAGAAGCAAGGGAGGAGTCAAGAGGAACTTTCATTGGAAAATCAAAATCAAGAAGAGAAACAGATCACTTCAAATCTGAAAATCTCAAAGAAGATGAAAGGAGCTGAATTCAAGAAGGTGAAGTCATGAATCACCTCTGTCACCTACTGATTTCTCAATTTTGAACCCCTTCTCAAACCTCCATTCTTTCAACCCCACTCCATAAGCCACATTACAGCCCAGTTAAAAGCCCTTGTGATCCAAAAGTTGAGTGAGCTGTCATGTGAAGATAAAGAGTTATCCAATCTATGGTGAGGAACTGTCAATGATGTCAGCACTTAAGAACTCTGCCTATGCTCATGCTTACAGACCCATTTGGGGGATGCAACTGCTCTTGAGCCTGTGAGAGAATGAACCCCTCAACAAAACACTTATGAGAGTATGCCCTGCAAAATTTTTGGGTCTGAACTTGAATACATTATGTATGACCTTAACCTAATTTTTGACCTAATGATAAGCTCAGTGCTGGCACACATTAGTGCAGTTTTCTGTGATTGTAAACTATTTGGAAATGTTGTGCAATCATGAAGAGTTTATGCTATTTAAGTTACTGTGCAACCAATGAATTAAATTTCTTTTCTGCTTAATGATGCAAGAGTAAACTAAGTCTGCCCCTTGATTGCTCATTGGATGATATTGCACTTTTGTTAATTGTTTCATTGAAGAAGTTTGTGGGTGTCTTCACTGAAAACCCTCAGGAGACTTCACTCCTCCACTAGGGATCACCTAGGGGTTTAAAAGGCTTGGTACATATGCTAAATGTATCTGTGCTCCCTACAAAAGTGGCATTTAATTTTTATATTAGGTTTAATGTAGCTCTGCTAAGGGACTAGCAAAGATTAGGTTTGGGGGTGTGTTAAGACCTGAAAAGTACCACTTTTCACCCCTTAACTTAACCTTTGATTAGACCCATAGCCACCTAATAAGTCCTTCTTAAGTGTTTTATGTAGGTAGTATCCAACAGTGAAACAAGGCCAGGAATCCTGTTAAAAAGCCTGCTTTGGCACCAGAAGTTCCTCATAAGGATGAAGTCAGAATCCAGACCTAAAAATGAGCCTCGCGCAGTCCAGCTGAGCTTCCGAAGACTCTACAACAACTTCTCGCACAGATGATTGACTGAAGAGCCTCAGAAACATCTCGTGAAGCTCAAGAATAGAACACCTCGCATAGTCTCACGCAGTTCAAAGTAGACTTCTCTCAATCGCGCGCAGTTCACTCAGAACGGCTGAGAAGAGAGAGCTTCAGAAGACTCCTCGTGCAGCTGTCACACAATCATCGCGGGATGCAATTATTAGAAGAGAACTCCTCACACAGTTCTCGCACCATTCAAGAAGAAAGCATCCTTGCGAAGGCAAAGCCACCCTCGCGAAGATCAGTTAAGACATGAAACCTCGCGCAGTTTAGAACTCATCAAAGCCTCGCGAGGTAACTCGCGAAGCCCAGTGAAGATAAGTGCTCGCGAAGTTCTCATGCTATTCAAATCTATCCTCACGAAGATCAACCTCGCGACTGCTTAAGCTCCAACCCCTGCGACATCTGAGGCTCTGATGTCCACTCAACCTCGCGACTGCTTGAAGAGCAAACCAAGCCAACCTCGCGAAGGTGGAAGCTTCAATTTCAAATCATCCTAGCGAAGAACAAAAGCTACCACGTGATAAGTCTGGGAAACAATGGCTACCTAGCGAAGCTCTGAACCTCAAACTTTCATCTCTTCAGCTGAGGACTTTCTGGGAATTTCCAACGATTAGGGCACGCACTCCCACGCTCAAATCTCCATGCACGGGCCCTAAGGCATCGAAGGATCACTATTTGGCCACGTGGCATCGTTAAAATTAGGATTTCCTAACCCTAATCTGCCGCCACACCACTGCTATAAATACCCACACTTAGCTTAGGTTTAGGAGCCGAGACTTTCTTTTCTTTCTACATCCACGAATAGCTAGGAACCCATCTCATTTCTGAGAGACCTGATCTGAGATCGTTTAGTTTTTCTTTTTGTAGTTGTAAGTAGTTTTCTTTTTCTTTTTCCTTCTCTCCATTGTCCAGCACTTGCTGGCTATGTCTTTGTATGTATTTTGAACTAGATTAATGGAAGTTCTGTAACAGGATCTGTACTTTGTGGGATTTGTGTTTGTGCGCGAGATGTTCTGTGCAAGGTTGCTGCCTTGTGATCCGCCATTGCTTTGGCTGTGTTTTAAAGCAATGGAGGATTAATTCTAAGGGCCACTCAAATCCAAGTGACTTGTGTGTCTGGGCTATCATGGTCCTATACAGCCATAGCCCCACCATAGGACCCATTAGATCTGAAATCCCCATGGGAGCTTGAGCTGGTAGCCTTGTGACCATGGTGGTAGCAGTGATATTCTTGTTTTGTCTTGGGCTTCGTGAGGAGGATGACCTCTGGGATAGTCTGTGACCATTTAAGTGGACAGATTATAGCCTTAGGGTGATTCTAATCCACCGATCCAAGATGGATCCTTCTTCTTTACACCTGAGCTTGTAGAAGCTTGCTGAGAGATTGTACAGAGGCAGACTCCCCTATATTTGTATAGATCCGCCATCAGATGTTGGATCTGATCTGGTTATAGAGATTATAGGCTGGTGACTGGACCATTGTAGCCTCACTCAAGCAATGGACAACTAGATCGAAGGTTGTACTCAATCTCTTGCTGGTTCTATGTGTCTGGGCTATCATGGTCCTATACAGCCTTAGGCCCACATATAAAGCTTTAGAGGTTGAGGTTCCCTATGGATTCTTGAGCTGGTAGCCTGGATGAAATAGAGCCTGCAATGATTTACTGGTTATGTTTTGACCCATCCCTGGATAGTGGTTCCCCTATTGGATAATCTGTGACCATTTGAGTGGACAGGTTATAGCCTTAAGGGTGGAATCATGGCAGAGTGATGGGTTGGATCCTTTCTCCTCAGTGGTGATAATATAGCCACTGGATAGGATTTCTATAACATCAGATCTGAATCTGAGTTATAAAACTCCTCTGATCTGGGCTCAATAACATACTTCTCACCCTTTTATATTTATTTTCCACACTCCATCCATCCTCTCAACCCTTTCTATAATTTAGACATTAGAATACTTAGAATAAGTGACCTTAAACTCCCCTCCTTTTAGGACTGCTAGATCTGTAGTCAGATCTGGAGGGACTACTAGAGATGGCTCCTTTGGAGCTATAGATCACCTTTCCTTGTGGGACAAACACTTACTTATCAAAACTTGCTACAATGGACCCTGTATCTTGTAGGTCTAGGATTTCTTAGTTGTGCTGATTCCATTCCTTGTTTTACTCTTTCTTTGATTTTTAAATGACTTTCACCACCAACCAATAAAGTAAGCACACACTCAGAAATCCGCCAATAGTGGTGTCCTCCCAGGTACCAATCACAGGTGAAGGGGGAGTGGGCATGGATTATGAGGACAGAGGAGGGTGAGAGAGAGATGGAATAGGGGTAGTGGATGCTGGAGTAAAAGGTGGAGTGGCTGAGGTGGCTACTGCAGCAGTGGTGGTCATGACAGGCTCTGGAAGCCCTTCTTTGGTAGTAGGGGTAGACCTTGGGACAACTTCCTCAGCAGCTTGCTTGGGAGGGACCTGAGCCTCAGCTTTCTTCTTCTTCTGGGCCTCCATCAGGCTCCTATTGATTCCCCATTGCCACTTGGCAAAAGTAGTAGGGGCAATGGTTGTAGTCCCCTCTGTTATAGCTATCTTGTACCCCCCTTTGAAAAGTATCTTGGTAATGATTCTGGCATAGGGGAGTGTGTGAGGCTTCTTGTTCTGCCCTATCTTCTCCACTAGGTCTTTCATTGCCTCAATGATAACCCAGGCTTCATGGAAGCCATGGCCTAGAGAGAAAGAATAGACAGCATCTGCAATGGGAGTTCTCCTCTCCTGCTGATGTCCTGAGCACTAAATGTTCTTTCGCAGGACTTGGTCAATGAAGAGGAGTTCAGGCTCCAATTCTCTTCTTCTGATCGAATCCCCTAAGGCCTTTAATCATCTAGTCAAAGCCCTTACAATTGTATTAATGTAGGCGCTTAGGGGCGGGGGGGCATATCCACAGCTAGGGTCGAATGCGACTGGGATGCCCAATACTTCTGCAATCACTTTGGGGCTCACTAGCATCTCAAAATCGTCAATCAGCACCAGCAAGCATACTTGTCCATCCTTATCCTTTTTGACCCTGATGCGCTGGTAAAAGAGTTGCACTAGCCTAGGGTAGGCTAGTGCTGGAATTCCTCTCAACAAGGGTGTAAGGCCAACTTTACTCATAAACTGCACGGCAGGGACAGAGAGAGGCTCCTTCTCAAAGAATGGTAGGTCAAAAGCTATTTCAGGCTCTAAGGGGATTGAAGCCATGAGCTCTGAAGGAGTAGAAAACTCAGGGGTTGGCTCCTCCACCTCCTCAACCACTTCCTTCCCTTTTTTAGGTGCCTTTGAAGTCTTGGCCTTCTTAGGGGTGGTCTGAATAGGGTCCTTATCCTTGCTCCACTTCTTTGGTACACTCTTGGGGGCCATTACAACTTCTACCTTGAAGGATGAGAAAGGGAGATTGAGATCTGAGTGCCTACCCTAAAATCCTAGGGTTTGGTTTGATCTGACGTACAGGGCACTGCGAGATATCTGAACAGAGGGCAATAGATGGTGGAGATGCTAGGAACAAATCTGTAGATTCCTGGAGTGACCAATGGGCTGTAGGATTGACGCTTGAGGAGAGAGGTAGAAGAGCGCAAAAAGCTAGGGTTTCACAGAGTGAAGAAGGAAGAGAATACTAGAAAGGGAGACAAGCACAGGGTTAAAATACTTATCGCGAAGCTTGGCGAGCTTTGGAACATCTGGTCGCAAGATTGGAAATGAACCTAGCGAAGGTGTGATTAAACTTGGGTTACACGATAATCTCCTAGGTTAACCTTAGAGCGCACGACAGTATGTGAAGAATTCATGCGAATTGCGTGAGAGGTTCCCAGGTCTCCTTTTGGATTGCGCGAAAAGTTCTGAGGTTCACTTTGAATCTCGCGACAGCTAATGAAGTATTCTTTTTGAATTGTGTGAGAGTTTCCCAGACTTCCTACTGAACCCCGTGACAGGCTTTGAATCTCGCGATAACTAATGAAAAACTCTATGTGGATCGCGCGAGAGATTCTCAAGTGCACTTGAATCTCACGACAGCTATTGAATGGTTCTATGTGAACTGCGCTAGAGTCTCTTAGGCCTCCTTTTGGACCCCGTGACAGCAAAGTATAAAACAGAGAGTCTCTCAGGCCTGACTCACCACCCTAGGTACCTCTAGACACATTAAAATCAATCATTCAAGCAAAGACAACAAAAATCATCATCCAACACTGTGCATTCAGGCAAAAATATCAATCCAAGAGTAGTAATCATCCAACCAAGCATAAAAAATTCAAAATAGACAGGTCCAGATTCAAGTGGGGCCACTAAAATTTCCTTAGAGAATTTTAACAAAAGAAAGCAAGATAAATCTGCCAAAACCAAAGTACATATGATACAATAATGACACACCTGTGGATCAATTTAAAGAAGGATCCCCTTGAAAGTGAATGGTGTCCATGGGTTTGGCAGGTTTTTCAAAACAAGGCTTAAGCCTCTGACCATTCACCTTCAAGGTTTTCCCAGACTTGGGATCCTTGATTTCCACAACACTAGATGGGGAAACATGAATGACAATGTAGGGACCTTCCCATCTGGATTTCAATTTGCCAGGAAAGAATTTAAGTTTGGAGTTAAACAACCAAACCTTGTCACCAGCTATGAATCTCTTTCTCAACAGACCCTTGTCAAAGAAAGCTTTGGACCTTTTCTTGTGGATCCGGGCATTGACATATGCATCCATCCTTCGCTCATCCAATTCTGACAGTTGCAGCAACTTGTGATGACTAGCAAAAGTTAGGTCTAGATTTAAATGTTTAATGGCCCAATAGGCCCTGTGTTCTAACTCCACTGGGAGATGAAAAGCCTTGCCATAAATCAGTCTGAATGGGGACATACCAATGGGAGTCTTATAGGCAGTCCTATAAGCCCACAGTGCATCATTAAGGTTGTCAACCCAATCCTTCCTATCAGTCCTCAGTCTTCTCAAGGATGTGCTTGATCTCCCTATTTGAAATTTCAACTTGCCCACTGGTTTGTGGGTGGTAGGGAGTAGCAATCCTATGGGTGACAGAATATTTCTTGAGCAAGCTCTCAAAAATTTCTGTTGCAGAAATGGCTACCTCCACTGATAATGGCTCTAAGGGTGCCAAATCTTGAGAAGATATTCTGCTTTATAAACTTCAGGACAACCTAATTATCATTAGTTCTTGTGGCAATGGCTTCTACCCATTTGAAAACGTAATCCACTGCCACTAAGATGAAATGAAAACCATTTGAAGGAGGAAAGGGGCCCATGAAATCAATATCATAGACATCAAACAGTTCCACAACAAGGATGAGCTGTAAAGGCATTGAGTTTCTTTTAGACAACCCTCCTAATTTTTAACATCTTTCACAGGTCCTGCAGTGTGTATTGGCATCTCTGAATAAAGAAGGCCAATAGAACCCACACTGTAAGACTTTGTCAGCTATTTTTCTTCCACTAAAGTAGCCTCCACAGGCATTTTCATGGCACATGGCCAGAATACTGGGGACATCACTCTCGGGGAAATATATCTGGATGATTTGGTTTGCACAATACTTGTATAAGCAAGGTTCCTCCCAAAAAAATAATTTGACCTATGAGAAAAATAGGTCTTTGTCCATTTTTGTCCAATGGGCAGGAATCTTGCCTATATCTAGATAATTGACAATATGTGCATACCAAGGAACCAAGGATTGGATGAAAAACAATTGCTCATCCAAGAAAACATCATTTGTAGCAAGGTCATCAACACCTTTTTCCAAAACAATTCTCGACAAGTGGTCAGCCACCACATTTTCTACACCCTTTTTATCCTTGATTTCAATGTCAAACTCCTTTAACAGAAGTATCCATCTAATCAACCTGGGCTTTGCATCCTTCTTGGACAATAGGTACTTCAATGCTGAGTGGTCAGTGAAGATTACAGTTTTAGACCCATGTAGGTAAGGTCTAAATTTGTCCACAGCAAAAACCACTGTCAGAAGCTCCTTCTCAGTTGTTGTGTAATTCAACTGAGCTTCAGCAAGTGATTTGTTGAGATAGGCAATGACCACTGACAGCTTATCTTTTCTTTGGCCCAAAGCAGCACCTATTGCCAAGTTGGATGCATCACACATCAGCTCAAAGGGCAGTGTATAGTCAAGTGTTTGGAGTACAGGGGCAGAGGTGAGGCAAATTTTCAAAGTTTTAAAATCCCCAAGACATTAAGCAGTAAAGTCAAAGGGCATATCCTAGTAGAAGAGGTGGTACAATGGTTTAGCAATTTTGCTGAAGTCTTTGATGAACCTCCTATAGAATCTAGCATGTCAAAGGAAAGATCTGATTTGCTTGACTATTCTTAGAGGGGGGAAATTTACAATGAGGTCAACTTTGGCCTTCTCTACCTCAATCCCGTCTTTAGAGACTACATGGCCCAACACAATACCTTGTGTTACCATGAAGTGGCTCTTTTCCCAACTTAAGACTAAATTGGTCTCCTCACATCTCTGAAAGACCAGGTGAGGTCCTGCAGACATTGGCCAAAACTGTCCCCATAAATAGAAAATCATTTATAAAAATTTCCAATAATTTGTCAATCATATAAGAAATTATGGCATACATACACCTCTGAAAGGTGGCTAGGGCATTACATAGCCCAAAAGGCATCCTTCTGTAAGCAAAGGTGATAAAAGGGCAAGTAAATGTAGTTTTCTCTTAATCAAGGGGGTGCACAGGGATCAGGTTGTACCCTGAGTACCCATCAAGAAAATAGTAAAAAGCTTTCCCAGCCAACTTATCCAAAATTTGATCAATAAAGGGGAGAGGGAAGTGGTCTTTTCTGGTCTTGGAGTTGAGCTTTCGATAATCGATGCAAACTCTTCGGCCAGTGTCTCCTTGGCTGGTCTCAGCTCTCCAGACTCAGTTGTTATCACTGTTATGCCAGACTTCTTGGGCACCACCTAAATAGGTGCGACCCATTCAGAATTAGAACTGGGGTAAATTACCCCAGCATCCAGCAATTTGATAATTTCTTTTAGTACCACCTCCTGCATGTGAGGATTTAGTTTCCTCTGCATTTCCTTGGAGGGTGTTGAGCCCTCCTCTAGATGGATCCTATGCATACATATTGATGCATCAATCCCTCCTAGATCTGCAATGGTCCAGTCAATTTCCTTCTTGTGCTTCCTCAAAACTGTTAGCAATTCCTCCTCTTGCTCATTGGTAAGAGAAGAGGAGATAATTATAGGAAGTTTTTCATCTATCTCAAGGAAAGCATATTTCAATGTATCTGAAAGCTTCTTAAGCTCCAGATCAGGGGCTTGTTGGATGGATGGCAGGATTGGTGCTTTATTGGTTTGAGGAAGGGGCATCAATGTTGGTTTCCAAGTGGAATGTTGCACTAAGCCCACAGAAGACTTTAATGTGGACATGTCTTCTGGCATTAAAGTTGAGCTTCCTTCCTCCACCATATTCCAAACTTCAGTTAAATTTGTGACAAAATTGCCCCACTCTAGCAAAGTGGGCAGTTCTTCTTCAACAACTTCTAGTACATCCACTGCAAAGCATTCCTCATTGTCCAGCTGAGGGTACTTTGCACTGTTGTACACATTAAGCTCAACTTTCATATGTTCAAAAGTTACCTCCATGATCCCAGACCTGCATTGAATGCATACATTGGCAGTGGCCAAGAATGGTCTGCCTAAAATAACAGGTATCGGGGATGTACTCTTGTTGCAGCCAATGTCTAAAACAAGGAAGTCTGCAGGGTAGAAGAACTTGTCTACTGTTGTCACTCCAAGTGTGCCATAATTGTGTGCATTATGAATCAAAAATTAAAGAATTAAAGAATGCTAGGTTATATGGATGCTAACTTATGAAAGGGATATCAGCACAGTGGGGCTAACACTGGCCTGCAAGATCAGGGCCAATTGTAGCAAGTTTTAAAAGTAAGTATTTCAAGATCGTCCACAGAGAATTTTGTCTAAACTGAGAGATAAACCTCCAGATCTGTGCTACCAGATCTGGCTCTATAATTATCTAAAAAAAAGAATAGATAAAAGAGAGTGTTGGATTGTGTCACATTTAACTATAAGCAAATAAAGAAAAGAACTAACTACATGATCCAGATCCGAGTTGGGGAGATGTTTAAAATAAGACAAATGCAGAAATAATAGCTTCATATACTTTAGCCTCTAAATTTTAATGGAGAATCTGTAGTTCAACAGAGCAGATTCAATCTTCATCTGGCTACCAGCACAGATGTAAGAGAAATAAATCCGAATTAAGGAATAGGTTTAGACTTATGCGTATGATCTGGCCAGTTAAATGGCCACAGATGATCCAATAGTTGTGGGCGATGCTTTAGTTCAGGAAATGAACATCACTGTAAATGCTGCTAGAATTTGGTTACCAACGCTAATTCGCATTGGGTGATGAATTAAGGGAAGTTGCATGCGGATGAGTGAATCTAAAGAAGTCTAATGCACTAAGGTGAACATTCGAACCCTCGACATGCCTCCAATGGAGAAGACACAAATTACACCACCCTTTTAAAATCCAAAATTACAATTACAGAGCACGGCTTCTTAGAGAGCCCTCAGACTTACAGTCTTGAATCCGAACTTGGAAGTACAAATCACTCACAATGGCTCTCAAAGGTAAACTACAAGAAGGGATTACAGGGGGTTCAGATAAGCTATCTAACCGGAATGAGGGAAACAGAGATGAAAACTCTAAAATCTGGATACCCAAATTGGGCAAATGGTTCGTCTATTTATAGTTTTCCCTAAGCGACTCAAATGTGTATCAACCAATCGAATTGGATAGATCAGATCAACCAATAGAGTCGAGCACTAGGATCCAGATACTGCTCGCCAATCGAATCGCTTGATCCGGTTCACCAATCAGAAACAGAGGCATCAATTATTATGCATTTTGAAAGTTTGTTAGAGTTTCTAGAAGTTCCCGCCAAGTAATTTCATCTTTGGGTGTTCACATGGGGTGGAATATGCCTTTGGTTCGTGCTCGAATCTTAAATGTCTCGGGCTTTTCAATGCATTGGGGCACGTGTAGCAGATTCTTGAATTACCCTTGTTAAAGTGCGAATCTCCGAATACCTTTTCGCAGAGTTCGAGGGGCCTTTTCGCAAAGTTCAATGACTTACGAAGCTCGTCAAAGTTCAATCTTCTTTCGAGGAGTTCGGATGCTCTTGAAAGCTACACTGGAGTTTTAGTCCTTTTCGCAGCTTTAGGGCCTTTTCGCAAAGTTCAATGACTTCAAGCTCGTTAGCAAAGTTTAATCTTCTTTTCGAGGAGTGTTTTCTTCTTTTCGCAAAGTTCAAGGTTCTTTGAAAAGTGCAAGTTCTTCTTGAAAGAACTCAGAGTGCATTTCTGAAATGTTCCTGCTTCTCTTATGGTCTTTGCCTCTTCTATTTAGACCTTTCCACGATGAGGTTGTTTCTTCACTTCCTTCCTTTGGTGACATGGATTGTCATCTTTTGGCACTTTTGCTTTTATGGTTAAGCATGTCTTTATTGTTATGCAACATAGGCACTTAAAATACTTATTTAGTTCTCTCAAGGGTCTATCAAGGCCCAGTTAAGGGTGAAAATGGTATTTTCCAGTTCTCAACACACTAAACCTAAGCTTTGCTAGTCCCCGAGCAAAGACAAAATTTAAAAATAGAATGAAAAGCCATTTTGTAGGGAGCACAGATTGCATTTAGCATATGCAACAAGCCTTTTAAACCCTAGGTGATCCCTAGTGGAGGAGTGAAGTCTCGAGGGTTTTGGTGAAGGTACCCACAAACTTCTCCAATAAATCGATTAAGATCAATGCGTTGTTAAAGCAAACTTTTATCGAATCGATTATTCACATCTGCATCATCAGTTGTAAGAAGATTTTAAGAAAACATCACAAAACTAAAATTCTCATAATTCCTTTACCATTCACTTAGTTGGTGTCAAAAGTTTTTACAAGAAAAATTAATGAAAAGCTTGCCTTCTATTTGAGAATTCAGCTTTTGATGTTACCCCAAATAATTTGATTTCAAACTCAACTCTCACCGTGGTTTTCACTCACCATGTAAATATGAGGGTTGCACTATTTCACACTCAATCCTCAAATAGGATTATGGCGAGGAGCATAGGCATTGCTTTTAGGTTACGAATTTACTACTTTTTTTCACCATAGATTACACAAATCCTCATCTCCATGTGACAGCTCAATCCATCACTGATCAGTAAGGACTTTAACTTGGGTTGTAATGTGGCTTATGGGTGAAATTTATCAAGAATAAAGGGGTGGAATGGAGTTCAAAATTGAGAAGTCAGTCAAGGTAAGGAGGTGATAAACTCACCTTCTTCACTTGAGCCCAATTTCATCTTCTTCTTTGAATTTCCAGAGCCAAAGTGGCCATCTTTTACTCTTTCTTTTTCAAACTTACATTGAAATGCCTTCTCTTTTTCTTTTCTTTTTGTTTTTTTTTTTTTTTTTTTTTTCAAATCAACATTGGTGAATGCCACATTTCTTCTGGCGATACATCATTGCCTTCAATTATTTTTCTTTTTCTTTTACCAAGCTGTTACCCAACTCACCTTTCTTGACTTTCTTTCCTTTACCTTACGAATTCTCGAGTGAGGGTTAGGCTAAATGAGGTTGATGAGGTTTCAAAGAAATCTTGGATTTATAAAGCTCAATTGGTGTGTATCAAGGGCGCTTTGAAAAGGTTGGGTTTTTGAAGTTCAAAGCTGTCAAAAGGAGGCCTTACATCATGTCTTTAATATCATGATTTGTCAAGATATTTTAACTTGGATATGTGTAACTTCTAGTGAAAACAAGGTGTTCAAACAGGTCCTAGAGCGAAAAAAGCGCCAATTTATACCTCCAAAGAATACATTTGGTCCAAATCTCAGGGTGTGGTTTTCTATCAAATTCGAGGTATATCATCCTTGTTTTCTCTCATTTTAGGTTTACTAAAACATCAATTTTTTTTTTTTTTTTTTAGAAATTTTGACCTTCACTTCATGAAAGTATTAGAATTACACTAGAAATTAATTTTAAAAGTTTTAACTTCCTCATTTTTCAAAACAATGTGAAATTACTTCATTTTCAAAAATTTCATTGGTCATAAGTCGATCAAGCATTAACTTATTTCATTGGCATACCGCCATACCCCCAAACCTAAGATGAACATTGTCCTCAATGTTCTAGACAATGAGAGACTAGGGGCGTAGGTAAAAGAAGAAAGAAAAAAACTAAGAATGTAAAAAATCTAAACTATATGCGGAAAATAAAAATGTAAAGCGAAGATATGAGCAAGGAAATGGAAAGCAGGATATACAAATGCAAGAAAAATCAACAAAACAATGCTAGAACTGCTAAATAAAATCTAACAAATAGAAGGATTACTATGCAAATGAAAGGAAACTAATGCTAATGAGAAATAGTAAAAGCAAGGTAAGGAATGAATACAAAGTTAAAAAAGAAAAGAAAAGTGTTGATACAAAACTGAATTTGTGAATGCAAAATAGGAAAACAAAGTTATAAACTAACTATACTCACGTAAAAATGACGAAAATCAAGAAACGAGGACACATTAACCTAAGAAAGAAAAAAAATCGATCTAAAAGCGAAATTTGAAACTAAAATTCCTAAAACAGAAAATCTAATGCCAAAAGTGTCTTTGAAAGGTAAAAATCTTGAGAAAGTGTAGTTCAAAGAGCTTGATATGTCTATTGAAATGGATTTGGCTCCAGAAAGATCTTTTCGCAAAGGTCTTCTCCCATTTTCTATTCGAAAAGGAAATTTTAACTATTCAAAGCAGAACATGGTTCTTTCGAGTAGTTCATTACTGACTCGTAATCAATTCAATAGAACTTTGAACTTTTCGAAAAGTACTTTTTACTTTGCGATTTGAACTTTGAAGTGCATTTACACTATGCGCATAAGAAAAATACAGATGTAAACAAAGAAAAATCGGAAAAACAATGTTGTACAAACATATTATACACTTTTCTACCATCGATTTTTGGAGATTCATGATGATAGGTGGGCTGACAAGGGCTCTGGGTGTTTTCAATGCATGGTTTGAGCCTCTCGACCATTTACCTTGAGTATTCTTCCATCCTTGGGATCAAATATCCACGACTCTGAGGGGGAGGCCTTGATAATGATGTATGGCCCTTCCATCTGGATCTCAATTTACCGAGGAAAGAATTTAAGTTTAGAGTTGAATAACCATACCTTGGACCCGGTATGAACTCTCTTCTCATGAGGCTCCTATCATGGAATGATTTAACCTTTTCTTTGTACAACTGGAGCTAGTGTAGGCATCCCTCCTCGTTCTTCGATTCGGTGAGTTGAAGCTTCTGTGGTTACCAAAGATTAGATCCATATTAAAAGTTTTGATTGCCCACAAGGCCTTATATTCTAATTCTCTTGGTAGATGGCATGCCTTGCCATAAACCGATCGAAAGGACATCCTATAGGAGTCTTGTAGGCGTTTTGTATGCCCACAAAGCATCATTAAGCTTAAAGGACCAGTCCTTTCATCCTTCTTCACAGCTTTTTTCAAAATGTGTTTGATCTCTCTATTTGAAATCTCCACCTATCCTTTGGTTTGTGGATGATAGGAGTGCTACTCTGTGAGTGATGAGTACTTTTTAATAGAGAGTCAAACGCACATAAAAGTGGCTTCCCCATCACTAATGATGGCTGGGGAATCCAAATCTGAAAAAATGTGGTCTTTGAGGAATCTTAAAACCACTTTGTGATCATTGGATTTGGTAGCTATGGCCTCAATCCACTTGGAGACATAATCCATGACTACCAAGATGAAATTGTTTCCATTAGAAGGGAAAGGGCCCATAAAATCTATGCCCCAAACATCAAACAACTCAACTACGGATTGTGATTGGTCATAGGGCATTGAGTTTCTTTTGGAAATCTTGCTTGATTTTGGCGATTACAAGATTTCTGATCTTGTAAGGCATCTTTAAAGATTGTGGGCCAATAGAAACCACACTACGCAGAATTTTTACATTTGTTTTATTGCTGAAATGGCCTCCACAGCCTGTTCATGACACATTGACAATATGCTAGGAATTCATGGTCCGGGACACACTTTACGATCACTTGGCACAATTCTTGAATAGATAAGGATCTTCCCAAATGAAATGTTTAACTTGTGAGAAGAAAAGATCTTTATCCATTCTATTCCAATGTTGAGAATCGTCCAATAGCCAAGAAGTTGACTATGTTTGCAAACCAAGGATGTGGGTATTGATGGCAAAAGTTGCTCATCGAAATGATTCATTAATGGGTAAGCTATCATCCTCGATATTGAGAATTACGGATAAGTGATCGCCACCACATTCTCCACTCCTTTCTTATCCTTAATCGTAGATCAAACTCACATGTAATAGGAGGATCCACACGATTAATCTGGGCTTGGTATCCTTCTTAGGCAGAAGGTACTTTAGGCGAGTGGTCGATAAACACCACAATTTGTGAACCTAAAACATAAGGCTGAATTTTTCCAATGCAAACACAATGGCGACTCTTTCTCGGTTGTTGTGTAGTTGAGCTGGGCATCTATCATGGATCTGGCATAAGCTATGACATGGGGAAGCTTATCCTTTCTACGCCCTAGGACAGCTCCTAGGGCATAGTCGATGCATCACACATCAGCTCAAAGGGCACCTTGAATAGTCGGGGGACTGCAAGATGGGGCTGAAATCAGACATTTCTTAAGGACCTCAAAGGCGTCATGCATTCATTAGTAAACACAAAAGGAACATCTTGACACGATAAATGAGTGGCTTGGAAATTTTCTGAAATCTTTGATGAACCTCCTATAAAATCCTGCATGCCCTAAGAAACTTCGATTTGCTTACAGTTACGGGAGGAGGCAAATGTGCAATTAGATCAATTTTGCTTGGTCCACCTCTATGCCTTTATGGGAGACCACATGTCCTAGGACAATGCCTTGGGTGACCATAAAATGACTCTTTTCGACTTAGAACCAAATTGGTTTCTTCACATCTTTGCAACACCAACTTGAGGTGGTGTAAGCATTGGGAAAAGCTGTCTCCATAAATTGAAAAGTCATCCATGAAGATCTCCATGAATTGATCAATCATGTCGGAAAAGATGGCATACATGCATCTTTGAAAAGTAGGCATTGCAAAGACCAAAGGGCATCCTCCTATAGGCAAAAGTGCCAAAGGGGTGAAGGTGGTCTTTTCTTGGTCCTGATGGGTACCTGAGGATCTGGTTGTAACGAGTACCCATCAAGGAAGCGATAGTAAGCTTTGCTGCAAGCTTATCAAGGATTTAGTCAATGAAGGAGGAGAAATGGTCTTTCCTTGTCATGGTATTTAATTTTCGTAGTCTATCTGACCCTCCATCCAGTTGTTTATCTGGTGGACATAAGTTTACGTTAATTTGCTACGATGATGCAGTTCTTAGGCACCACTGTGTGGGTGCTATCAGAATCTGAAATGGGGTAAATGACCCAAGATCTAGCTTGACAACTTCCTTCATTACCACTTCTTGCATGTGAGGATTCAACCTTCTTTGCATTTCTCTAGAAGGCATCCTCTTCCGTGGATCTTATGCATGCATACTGGGTTTATTCCTCCTAAATCAGCAATGGTCCGAAATTGCTTTCTTGTCTTGTTTTAGAACTACCTGTGACTCCTCTTCTTGCTCCTTTGTAAGGGAGGAAGAAATAATCATGAGTAGTATTTGATGATCTCCCAAAACACATATTTCAGATTTTTGGGGAGTGTTTGAGTTCAATTCGTGTAATTTGAGAAAAGAGGGCAACAAAGGTACCTTGGTAACTTGTGGAAGAGGAGAGGAGCGGTCTCAAGAGAGAGAACTTGATGGTGTTGGTGAGTGCCTTGCAAAGCGGACTCCGTTGAATTTGATCTCCTTTTCCTTCTTTCTCGGTGGATCCCCAATCATTTTAAATTCTGTGGTGGAGTCTTTACCTTGCGAAATGTTTGTAAAGACTCCTCCACCACTCATCAATGATGTCAACATGGAAACATTCCTCGTGAGAATTGAGGTTGAGTATGACATTATACACATTCAATTTAACTTTCATATTTCAAAAGACACCTCCATGATGCGGACAGCATTGAATGCATGCATTAGGCTGTGAGAATGGTCTTCCCAGAATGACAGGATGGCGGTGGTACTTTTGGTTGGTTCCATGTCCAACACCAAAAGTCGTAGGGTAGAAAAACTTGTCTACTCCTACCAAAACATCTTCAATCAACCCCATAGGTTTCCTTTCGGATCTGTCATTCATTTGTAACACCACTTGAGTGGGTTTCAATTCTCCCAAACCTAGCTTCTCATAGATGAATAGGGAAGCGAGTTGACACTAGCACCCAGATCTAGCAAGGCTTTCTCAATGGTGTGCTCCCCAATGATGCACGAGGATTGTGGGGATTCGAGGTCTTGCATCTTAGGTGGTGTTGCAATTGATAGCACTTGGTTGATTTTCTCCACAAAAGGCCTTCTTGGATAAATGTATCCTAGATTGCCTTTTGTGGGTGCACACCTCTTTGAGAAATTTTGCATAAGCGAGGACTGTTTGATTGCATCAAGCGGTAGATTAATTTTAACTTGCTTGAATGTTTCCATCATTTCCTCAATTTTGTGTTTCCTTTGTCAAAAGGAGAAACGACTTCATTGCATGGGGAAATGGGAGGTGAGGAACAAATTTCTCCTCCTCATCTTTTTCAACAATTTTGTTATTTTTCTGTTTTTCATTTTTTGAATTTTTACGATGTAAATCATGACCATATTGCTATCCAATTGTTGTTCTGCACTTGTTCTTCATCTTTTCCTCTTCACTACCTTTGTTGTTTATTATTCTTCCACTTCTCAAAGTAGTCACACTTTGATTTCCTCATGGCCATTTGAGGATTCTCCAACCATGAAGCATCCCTTAAGGATTGTTCACAGGTTGGTGGGTAGTTACCCTCTTCTCTCTTAGCCAATGAATTTGAGAGTTGGCGAGTTTCTTCAATTTTTAATGCTCATTGTGAAGGTTCACGATCGAGGCAGTTCAAGATTTTGAAGTGAACTCAAGACTGCTCTTCAAAGGTCGTGGGATCTAGGAGGGGTGGTCTTGAGTGCATCTTTGCATGGCTTGTTGTTGGTTAGAAATTCTTTGAAAATTTGATTTATTATAAAAATTCTCGATATGGAGCGGGTTTGAAAGGTAATTGATTTTTGAACTCTTCATTGCTGTTGGGGCTGGTAATTTCCCTGATTCCAGATTAGGATAAGATCTCCATGGGTAGTCATTCGATTGCATCTTCCATAAGATCGAGCCGCATGAGCTTGTTCCATCATGAGTTGGATATTGTGATGCGTAAGGACATTGATCAATGGAATGAGTGGGGGACCGCATATCGGACATGCCTCCTCTACTCTTGACCCATTTGGAGCTTTAAATGAGTCCATCGTCTATCAAATTTTGTGGTCAAATTATCCACTTTCCTTTCCACTCATTGACTTCATAAACTTTCCCTCTTGTGAATTGGGGATTATTCATCCTAGCCGGATTCTCGTGTCCCTTGGCGAGATTCCTGTGGGTTGAATTTCTCCAATCACCTCAAAGAGGTCCCAAACCTCTTCAACTGTTTTCAGTAGTAGGTACCTCCACAAGAGGCATCCACCATGTTCTTGCCCTTGATCAGGTTCCTTGATAGAAGCTTTGAACCACCATTTAGGAATTTGATGGTGAGGCATTGCCTTATGATTCTTTAAACCTTTCCCATGCTTCATGGAAAGTTTGATTGAGTTTTGGGAGAAAGAGATGATGCTTTGTCTCGATTGGCTGGTTTTAGTCGTTGGAAAATATTTTGACAAAATTGACATTGCAAATCATTCCATGATGTGATCTTTGTTTGGTAACATAGATAACCATGCTCTAGCTTTGTCCTTTAATGAAAAGGAAAGAGCCTAAGCTTGGTTGCCTCGACCAGACCAGGCTATGTTAAATGTTGTGCATAAAGCAAATTCATCAATGTGTTTGTAAGGGTCTTCCTTACTCAATCCATGGAATGAAGGCAACATTTGGATGGTGGAGGACTTAATTTCATAATTTCCCTCCAATGGGAAATTGAATGCAAAATGGGGAATTATAAGCACCGGGGCAAAGTAGTCTCTTAACAATCTCGTTCTTCACCCATTTCAAAGATGATATGCATGATGTATATGGGTTTCTTAGGAGTCTTTCAACCACGAATTTAACGGAGAATCTCGAGATTGAGGGTTCTCTGCCAAACATACAACTTTCGAGAGAGTTTGGTACAACAAACATCTATTTAAGAACTTTCCTTTCTGTTACATATGTGATAAAAATAAACAAAATTAATAAATGGTGATAAATAAATGAAAATAAACATAGGTCTATCTATTTTAGAACAAACTTCCCCACAGCGGCGCTAAAAACTTGTTGTCGCTCCAAGTGTGCCATAATTGTGTGCATTATGAATCAAAATTAAAGAATTAAAGAATGCTAGGTTATATGGATGTTAACTTATGAAAGGGATATCAAGACATTGGGGCTAACCGCCTGCAAGATCGGGGCCAATTGTAGCAAGTTTTAAAAGTAAGTATTTCAAGATCGTCCCTGAGAATTTTGTCTAAGCGAGAGATAAACCTCGGATCTGTGCTACGGATCTGGCTCTATAATTATCTAAAAAAGAATAGATAAAGAGAGTGTTGGATTGTGTCACATTTAACTATAAGCAAATAAAGAAAAGAACTAACTACATGATCCGGATCCAGTTGGGGAGATGTTTAAAATAAGACAAATGCGAAATAATAGCTTCATGTACTTTAGCCTCTAAATTTTAATGGAGAATCGTAGTTCAACAGAGATTCAATCTTCATCGGCTACCAAAGACAGATGTAAGAGAAATAAATCTGAATTAAGGAATAGGTTTAGACTTATGGCTATGATCCATCCACTTAAATGGTCACAGATCATCCAATAGTTATGGCCTATTCTTTAGTTGAACATGAACATCATCAGAAATCTGCTAGAATTAGGTTACCAACGCTAATTCGCATACGGTGATGAATTAAGGGAAGTTGCATGCGGATGAGTGAATCTAAAGAAGTCTAATGCACTAAGGTGAACATTGAACCCTCGACATGACTCCAATGGAGAAGACACAAATTACAACCTTTTAAAATCCAAAATTACAATTCTGAGCACGGCTTCTTAGAGAGCCCTCGGACTTACAGATCTTGAATCCGAACTTGGAAGTACAAATCACTCACAATGGCTCTCAAAGGTAAACTACAAGAAGGGATTACAGGGGTTCGGATAAGCTATCCGGGGAATGAGGGAAATAGAGATGAAAACTCTAAAATCTGGATACCCAAATTGGGCAAATGGTTCGTCTATTTATAGTTTTCCCTAAGCCAGACTCAAATGTGTATCAACCAATCAATTGGATAGATCTGTATCAACCAATAGTCGAGCACTAGGATCCAGATCTGTTTACGGCCAATCGTAATTGCTTGATCTGGTTCATCCAATCGAAAGCAGAGGCATCAATTACATTATGCATTTTGAAAGTTTGTTAGAGTTTCTAGAAGTTCCGCCAAGTAATTTCATCTTTGGGTGTTCACATGGGGTGGAATATGCCTTTGGTTAGCGTGCTCAATCTTCCTAATGTCTCGGGCTTTTCAATGCATTGGGGCGTGTGTAGCGATTCTTTGAATTGCCCTTGTTAAAGCGCAAATCTCGAATACCTTTTCACGAGTTCAGGGCCTTTTCAAAGTTCAATGACTTTTGAAGCTCGTTAGAAGTTCAATCTTCTTTTCGAGGAGTTCAGATGCTCTTCGAAAGCTACACCTGGGGTTTTAGTCCTTTTCGCAGAGTTTAGGGGCCTTTTCGCAAAGTTCAATGACTTCTGAAGCTCTGTTCGCAAAGTTTAATCTTCTTTTCGAGGAGTGTTTTCTTCTTTTCGCAAAGTTCAAGGTTCTTTATGAAAAGTGCAAGTTCTTTGCGAAAAGAACTCTGTAGTGCATTTCTCTGTTCGAAATGTTCCCTGCTTCTCTTACAGGTCTTTGCCTCTTCTATTTAGACCTTTCCACAGCTGATGAGGTTGTTTCTTCACTTCCTTCCTTTGGACTGACATGGATTGTCATCTTTTTGGCACTTTTGAGCTGCTTTTATGGTTAAGCATGTCTTTATTGTTAGCTGCAACATAGGCACTTAAAATACTTATTTAGTTCTCTCAAGGGTCTATCAAGGCCCAGATTAAGGGGTGAAAAATGGTATTTTCTAGTTCTCAACATCTACCCCCACTAAGACATCCTCAACCACTCCCTTGGGTCTCCTCTTAGACCTATCAGCTATCCACAACACAATGGTGGTGGGTTTAAGCTCCCCCAAACCTAGCTGCTGATACACACTGTATGGCAGCAGGTTAACACTAGCTCCAAGGTCTAGAAGGGCCCTTCCAATTGTGTGGTCTCCAATTATGCAGGGAATTGTGGGTATCCCTAGGTCTTGCAACTTCTCTGGGATTTTCATGCTTAATACAGAATTAACTGTATCAGTTGTAAAGACCTTTTTGGACAAATGGTCTCTAGCTTTCCTTTTCTGAGTACAAAGGTCTTTCAAAAATTTTGCATAGGCTGGGACCTGTCGGATAGCATCAAGTAGGGGTAAATTGATTTTTACCTGCTTAAAGGTCTCCATAATTTCCTCTATCTGTGCATTCCCCTTATCAAAAGGGGCAGGGCCACTCAAAGTTTGAGGAAATGGCAGCTGAGGGACTGCTGGTTCCTCAGCTGCAAGCCTATGACTGAACTTTTGTTTTTTTCTTTTTTCTTCTTTTATTTACTGCTGAGGCTCAATTACAGCCTCATTATTTTTCCCTTGTTGCAGGGTGGTAGGCAATTCTTGACTCTGTGCTTTAACAAAGTCCTTATCACTTTCACTCGACAGTTCTTTGGGAATGACCTCTCCTTGTTCCTTTCCAACCTGATTGTCTATCAGCCTGCCAACCTCAGGGTTGTGATGGCATTAGCACCCTCAAAACTTGAGGAGCCTTCTCCAATTGAATATTGGTCCTTAGGGTTGGCCATTGGCTGGCTTGGCAACCTGCCCTCTTCTCTTTTGGCCAAGGCATTGGCTATTTGGCCTAGCTGCTCTTCTATTTTCTTTATGCTTTGACTGTGAGAAGTCACAGTTTGATTCAAGGGTCCAAGGCTTTGCAATTGGGTCAAAACTTGGTCCTCGAAAGAAGCACTTCGAGGCTGAGGTGGGGGAACTACCAACTGATTTTGCTGCGGGGGCTGCTGTTGATGTTGGAAATTTGACCTTGGGGCATATCCCTTGTTAAACTGCTGATGTGGCCTTTGAGGTAAGGCCAACATCTGTTGTGGTTGCATATAATTATCTTGTCTCCATCTCAAATTTGGGTGTCTCTCCATTGGTAACCAGCATTTTGGTGCTGGTATCCATATGGCTGTTTGTTGTAGCCACCAGATTGTTGCTGTCCAAAAGATTGGACAGCAGCAGCCTGCTCCATCACATACTCAGGGTATTGCCCTGCAGATGGGCACTCTTCCACTGTGTTGTGGGGATTGGCATATCAGACATGCCTCCATCACTTGTGCAGCCAATCTAGGCTGCACCATAGTTAAAAGTTTATCAAACTTATCCGAAAGATTGGCCATCTGTATTCTCAGGTCATCATTTCCCCTAACTTCATACATCTTTCCTTTAGAAGTTTCAGCAAACCCCAGCTTAGGAGAAGGCTCTTAAACAATTCTAGATGAGGACATCTTCTGGAAAGCATTTTCATTGATAACCTCGAACAAGTCCCGTACCTCATCAGCTGTTTTGTGCATGTACGTTCCACCACAAGAGGCATCTACCATGTCTATACTTTACTCATCAATCCCATTATAGAAGCTCTGGACAAGCTGCCAGTCAGGGATCTTGTGGTGGGGGCATTGTTTGAGCATCTCCTTAAATCTGTCCCAAGATTGGTTAAAATCCTCAGTTGGGGATTGGGCAAAAGCAAGTATTGCTTTCCTCAATTGGCTGGTTTTGGTCTCTGGGAAGAATTTGGTCAGAAATCTTGTCTGGAGGTCTTTTCACGAAGTGATGCTATTGTTTGGGAGAGTAGCTAACCAGGTGATGGCCCTGTCCTTTAGGGAGAAAGGAAAGAGCCTTAATCTGGTGGCTTCTGGTCCCAAACCAGCGATGGAGAATGTGGTGCATAGGGCCAAGAATTGGTCAATGTGCCTGTAAGGGTTTTCCTTGCTAAGCCCATGGAAAGAGGGAAGCATTTGGATGATGGAGGTTTTAATCTCATAATTTCTCTGAACATCTGGGAATTGAATGCTGAATGGAGAATTATAATCACCAGGAGCATTCAATTCCTTCAATGTTCGTGGTTGCTCTTCACCCATGACTGTTGTCTCAATTTCAGTAAGTGGCTCGACTGTGGTGTGTCTATGCCTTCTCGGTCTTCTACCCCTTTCTATCTCAGGGTTAGGAGGCTCTAATGTAGGACTGAGGGATCTCCTTCCTAACATGCACACACACCAACAGCAGGGAAGACTACTAGCAGACACATTGCACTTAACAAAATTACAACTATCCTAATCAATTGCTATGAAATTTTCAAAGGAGAAATAGACTGAGTTTTTTAGGGTTAGAGAAGTGCAAATAGAGGTAGCTAGACTCTCAGTGCAATTCTACTCTCCTTCTCTGCTACTGTCTAGATCTATAAGAAAAATTTCAAATGTAAATCAACAGTATCAATTATTCACAAGTACAGCTACCAAAGAATAAAGAATACAAATATCTCAGGTCTACTAATAGATCAAGATTCCCCAGCAGCAGCGCCAAAAACTTGTTAGGGTATTTTCAGTGATCGCTACTGCCTTTATTGGAGACAGTGATAAGAATGGGGTTAGTGAAATTGAATCAATGGTGGATTGAAAACTACAGAGCAGCAAGCCTAAAAATTAACAGTCCTACAAGATACAGGGCCTGTTGTAGCCAGTTTTGATAAGAGTTCGCCCCACAGGGAAAGTTGATCTAAAGCTCCAAGGGAGCTATCTTTAGTAGGCTCTCCAGATCTGACAGTGATAAGAATGGGGTTAGTGAAATTGAATCAATGGTGGATTGAAAACTACAGAGCAGCAAGCCTAAAAATTAACAGTCCTACAAGATACAGGGCCTGTTGTAGCCAGTTTTGATAAGAGTTCGCCCCACAGGGAAAGTTGATCTAAAGCTCCAAGGGAGCTATCTTTAGTAGGCTCTCCAGATCTGACTATAGATCTGGCAATCCTAAATGGAAGGGGATTTAAGGTCACTATAGTCTAAATCCTAAGGTAACTTAATGTCTAAATTACAGAAAGGGTTAAGAAAGAGGACGAAATGTGAAAAACAAAATATAAAAGGGTGAGAAGTATGTTATTAGGTACAGATCTAATGGGTCTTATAACTCAGACTCAGATCTGCTGCTATAGAAATCCTGTCCAATGGCTACATTATCACCAAAGAGGAGAAAGGATCCAACTCACCCTTGTGCCATGATCCAATCCCTTATGGTTATAACCTGTCCACTTAAATGGTCACAGACTATCCATTAGGGGAACCACAATCTAGAGATGGGTCAGAACAAGTTTATCATTATAGGCACTACTTCATCTAGGCTACAAGCTCAAGAATCCATAGGAACCTCAACCTCTAAAGTTCTGTGTGTGGGGGCTAGGCCTACAACGTGCACTAGCCTGGACACACAGAACTAATAAGAGTTTGAGTACTAGCTTTTAAGCTTGGTTGTTCACTGCTTTAGAACGACAGCAGTGATCCAGTCAAAAGCCTACAATCTCTACAGCTATATCAGATCTGCAATCTGATGGTGGGTCTATACAAATACAGGAGAGTCGGTCTCTGCATAATCTCTCACAAGGCTACAAGCACAGGTGCAGAGAAGAAGAATCTGTCTTAGATATGTGGATTGGCCTCACCCTAGGGCTATAATCTGTCCACTTGAATAGTCATAGACTATCCACAGAGGCTATCCTCCTCACAGAGGTCTAAAACAGAACAAGTGCATTGCTGCCGCCACCATGTTCACAAGGCTACCAGCTCAAGCTCCCATGGGGATTCATATTTAGTGGGTCATGTGGTGGGGCTAGGCCTACAATGTGCCTAATCTGGACACACAGGTCACTTGAATCTAAGTAAAACCTTAAAGACAATCCTCCGTTACTTACAATACAACTTAGCAATGGAGGATCTCAATGCAGCAGCCTTGCACAGAACAACTCACAAAACACCAATCCCATATATACAATAGATCTTATTACAAAACTCCATTAAAGCTATATCAAATAATCATACAAAGGCATAGCCAGCAAGTGCTGGACTATGGAGAGAAGGAAAAAGGAAAAAGAAAACTCCTAAACCCTAACCTTAGCCTACTGTAATTTTACAGTCGGTTTTAAGGAGTACAGAAGTCAAGTCGAAAAAGTCTCCTAAACATAAACTAGGCTTAGGCTTATATAGCAGTCAGCTGTGTGAGAATTAGAGTTAGGAAAACCCTAATTTCATCAATATAATTGCAGCCCATTCCTGTCCCTTGGATGCCTCGAGGCGTGTGCATAGAGATTAGAGCATTTGAGTGCATGCCCTAATTGCTAGAAGTTCCTAGATTGCCCCTGTAGAAGTGGGGAGAAGTTAAGAACCCGAGCCTCGCTAGGTAGAAAGGCTTTCCAGTATCGCGTGATAGAATTAGCGTCGTGGGGTTGATTTGTCTTGAAGCTCTTACAGTCCCGGGATTGGTACTTTGGTCATCGCGGGGATGCTCTGGTCGTCGCGGGATTGCTCTTTATATTTGAATGGCACGAGAATTGTGTGCACAGTTCGTTACTTGGTAAATCCCATGGCGATCCTCGTGAAGAAAACAATGTACATGGGCTTCTAGATCGTGCGAGCAGTTCCTTGAAAGTTTGTATCTCGCGGCCACTGTGTAACAGCTGCGCGCAGGAATGCCTAGAGCTCTCTCTATTTAGTGAATCGCGCGAAGGTTGAAGACTCATTTCTTGAGCTGCGCGAGACTGCACGAGTGCTGCGCGAGCGCTTATGACTGAGACTCGCAAGAACCACACGAAGTCTGCTTTTCAATTCCTTCTGTCATGAAACCGTCCGAGAATGATAAAAAAAAAGAGAAAAGATTGTGCGACCAGTTGGTGTGCTGCCTTCAGATGCCCGCAACAACTACGCGAAGCATTCTTCCTCGTTCAATTGCCATGCGACATCTGCGCGAGGCATTCTTCTTGATATTTTTCTACTTTACTATGCCTATGCTGCAGCCAACTCTCTGTCTGGGTTCAACCTTCTTTCTTCTGAGGAACTTCTGGGGCAACAGTAGGCTTCATGGCATGGTTAGGGGCTTATTTATAGCTGCTGCTTATTACCTACAGGATAGACTTAAAACACATTTATTAAATGATTGAGGGTTTAATAGAGATTAAGTTAAGGGGTGAAAAGTGGTACTTTTCAAGTCTTAATACTGAGTACCCCTCAGTAGTGAACTGCTCCAGGTCATGGGTATGTATAGGTGGTAGGGAATGGGTAGGAGAAGTAACTGGCTCAGTCGGATGGGACCAGGAATTGGAACACTGTCATAGGTAAATGGAGAAGGTGGGACTAAGGTAGGGCTGGGTATGGCAATGGGACCAGGAATTGGAATGGGAGACCTTGGTGGAGGTAGGGAAATAGATGGGCTAAGTATAATGGGTGCTATTTTTGGATGATGGGTTCTCTTTTGGAATTTTCTTTTGATGGTGGGAGTGGGTAGGGTAAATGGAAATTTGGGAGTTGGAGGTGGAGCTGATAGAAGGATGGTGGTGATGACTGTGGAGGGTGTTGAAGTGGAAATTGTAGGCATGGGTGCAAGAATGGAAGATGGAATGGAATGTGATATGATTGATGAGGATGCAATGGATACTAAAGCTGCTGATGAAGATGTTGTGGGCAATGGTGCTGAGCTGTCAGCAGTGGTAGCAATAGTTGTTGCCATAGGAGTAGCTGCAGATGTATCCTTAGTCTCCTTCTTCTCCTTCCCCATCAATGTCATACTTGTTGTCCATAACTTCATTCCAAACACCATAGGGGGTAAGTCATCAGTTGGCTCTCCCTCCTAAACATATTTCCCTCTCTTAAATAAGGCAGTGATGAGCCTACTGTAAGGTAAACCCAACACTATTAGCCTCTTCTTAACCTTCCCATGGATGTCACACATCCCCTCAAAGATCAACTCAGGAGTATTGAAAAAATGCCCCTTTGAGAAAGAGTAAAGGGCATCCATAAGGGAGTGCCTTCTTTCTTACTGATGTCTTGCTACAAAGACATTCTTTCTCAGAATGTTGTCCATGAATAATAAGTTTGTGTCAAAATCTCTCCTTCTTAGTGATTCTTCAGATCCAATTAGTCCCTGAGTTAGATGCTGGGCCATGTCCCTAAATGAAACACTGATTTAAGCCCCTAGACTACAAGAAGGATCTTACTGGAATGGGACTCCTAATACAAGTGCTATATCTCAATTGTCCACCACAGTCTCCCAATCATCTTTCAATACCACAAAAATAGGTTCATTTGCTCCACTAGCTTCATGCAACCTGAAGTTTTGTTACCAGAGCTTCACCAACCTTGGATACACGATCTCATCTAATGGGCTCAGTAGGGGTTCCAAGGAGGCCTTAGCCAAAGAGGCTAGGGTTTCACTACCCCCCTCTACCTTAGTGAAGTAAGGTACATCCAAAATAGTCTCAGGTACTAGCTGCAACTCGTCCACAAATTCATTGGGAGTTGTGAGGGGGTCAACAACAGTCTCAGGTACAACCCCTTTCTTGCCTTTCTTGGGCTTGTTCGTATCAGTCTTGGGTTTCTTAGATTTCTTAGCAGGCTCAGATGACTCACTCAGCTTTCTTTTCTCAGGTGGATTTGATTGAGGCTGGGAGGATGTTATTCTACTAGATTTCCTAAGTGATTTTGGGGAAGGCTGGAGTAAATTGGTTAGGGAATCATCAAATCTCCCAGGTTCAGCCATTCATCTACAGTAAACCCTAGCTTTTCTTAAACACAACAATAACTCTCAGCAATCAAAATCCTTAACCAATTGATGATCCACAACACACTGAACTCACTCTAAAAAGAAATTAAAATAGAAATAACAACTGGAATAGAGAATGATGAAGAACTTACCCTACTGCTAGGGTTTCACTCCAATTGAGCACAGAGAACCAAACCAAAAGAAGCTTGGTGTAAAATGGTGACTTTACAATGCTGCTCCAACCGGCATAAGAAATGGGTGAATGGAGGTTCAAAGGTTGAGCTGAACAGGAAGAAGAAGAACAGTTGTCACGGATAAAGGAAAATGGGTTTCGCGCAGACTGAGAAGAAGGAAGGAATGCACCTCAGGAGGGGTTATAAAGCCTTAAAACCGATCTCGACAGGTTGAAGGCTTCAGAACTAAAACCTCGAGGAGTTATAACATAGATGAGTGACACTGGAATCAACCTGCCGAGACAATGTAAACATCTCGAGCGGTTAGGGGAGCTTCAGAAAAATTTCTCGAGTAGTTCCTCGAGTGGATCTCGAGTAGATCACTTTGGCAGTGGGAACCTCTCGAGTTAATTTGGCTTTGAGAATAATGGGCATGAGAGGTTGCCTAATCCACTCAAGAAGTAGTGACTCCTCAGAAAGTAGGACTTGAGAGGTTGCCTTTCAGTGGCAGAACCTCTAGACAAGCTATTAGAACCTCTCGAAAAGCTATCAAAACCTCTCGAAATTCGACATTCAGTTAGGACCTCTCGACCAGTACTTGAAACCTCTCAACAACTCTCAGAACTGTATATATGCTGAACATTTCTCTCTGCACTGTCCACCACTCACAACAACAATATTAACAACTCAGTACCAGCAGATACTAACACATTTCTGACCAAAACAAGCATCAAAGGACACCATATTTTTCAGGCATTAGACTAACTAAAAATCTAAGCAAAAACTACAAAAATTTGCAAGCTATATGGCGGATATGATACATATTGTACAAGGTCAAGATCATTCTCAATTGTGAGGTTCTCCGAGGTTGATGGTCTCAGAGGGCTCCACAGTATTGTCCAGACAAGGTTTAAGCCTCTGACCATTTACCTTCATGACCCTCCCCGATTTCGGATCCATGATCTCTACAGCTCTAGATGGGGATACATGCAAAATGGTATAAGGTTCATCCCATCTGGATCTTAATTCATCAGGAAAACACTTCATTCTAGAGTTGAAAAGCCATACCTTATCCCCATCAACAAATTCCTTTCTCAGCAGGTTCTTGTCAAAGAAGGCTTTGGCTTTTTCCTTGTAAATTCTACAATTTGAGTAGGCATCCAGCCTTAGTTCTTCCAGCTCAGACAACTACAATTTTTTATCTGTACCAGCAGAAGTTAGGTCCATATTCAAACTTTTAATGGCTTAAAAGGCCTTGTGCTCTAACTCTACAGGAAGATGACATGCTTTGCCATAGACTAATTTGAATGGGGACATTCCAATTGGGGTCTTATAGGATGTCCTATAGGCCCACAAAGCATCATTTAACTTCACTGCCCAATCCATCCTATCAATCCTAACTATTTTCTCTAGGATATGCTTAATTTTTCTGTTAGAAATCTCCACTTTCCCACTAGTCTGTGGGTGGTATGGGGTAGCAATCCTATGGGTAACAACATACTTCTTGAGCAGGCTCTCAAAGTGGCTATTACAGAAATGGCTTCCCCATTACTAATGATGACTCTAGGGGTGCCAAATCTGGAAAATATGTTTTCTTTGACAAATTTGAGAATAACTTTGTGATCATTTGTTCTTGTGGTAGCAGCCTCCACCCATTTGGAAACATAATCCACAGCCAAAAGTTTGAACTTAAATCCCAGTGAAGGAGGAAAGGGGCCTATGAAATCTATCCCCCATATGTCAAACAACTCCACAACAAGGATGGGTGCAAAGGCATTGAGTCTCTCTGTGATATGCCACCCATCCTTTGACATCTTACACAGGTTTTGCAGTATACATGGGCATCCTTAAACAAAGAAGGCCAGTAAAACCCACATTGTAGCACCTTTACTATTGTCTTTTTCCCACTAAAGTGACCCCCACAGGCATATTCATGACGCATTGTTAGAATACTATAGATGTCACTTTCAGGGACACATCTTCTAATGACCTAGTCTGCACAATACTTATACAGTCATGGGTCCTCCCAGAAAAAATATTTGACTTGTGAGAAGAACAAGTCCTTGTCCATCTTGCACTAGTGGGAAGGGATCCTACCTATAGCAAGGTAGTTGACTATATTGGCAAACCAAGGTACAACTGACCGGATGGCAAATAATTGCTCATCAAGGAATGAATCTCTCACAGGTGTTGCAGCTCCCTCCTCAACTAAAATTTGGGACAAATGATCAGCCACCACATTCTCTACCCCTTTTTTATCCTTAATTTTAAGATCAAACTCCTCCAGCAGGAGGATCCATCTAATCAACCTTTGCCTTGCATCTTTTTTAGCTAGCAAGTATTTTAGGGCAGAGTGATCAGTGAAGATTATAATTTTAGACCCCAGTAAATAGGATCTAAATTTTTCCACAGCAAATACTACTGCCAAAAGCTCTTTCTCAATTGTCGTATAATTAAGCTGAGCCTTTGTCAATGATTTGGTAGCATAATAAACCACACAAGATAGTATATCTTTCCTTTGACCTAACACACCTCCCACAGCAAAATCAGATGCATCACACATTAACTCGAAGGGTAGGGTATAATCAGAAGCTTGAATCACGGGGGCAGATGTTAGACATTTCCTCAACACCTCAAATACTTCAAGACATTCAGCATCAAAATTAAATGGCACATCTTGGCACAGAAAGTGGCATAAAGGTTTGATAATTTTGCTGAAGTCCTTGATAAACCTCCTATAAAATCCTGCATCTCCTAAAAAAGATCTTATTTTGTTGACTATTTTTGGTGGGGGCAAGTGTGCAATTAAGTCAATTTTTGCTTTGTCAACCTCAATGCCCTTATGGAAGACCACATGGCCAAGCACAATGCCTTGAGTGACCACGAAATGGCTTTTCTCCCAGCTCAAGACCAGGTTGGTCTCTTCACATCTTTGAAGAACCAGACTGAGATGATGTAAACATTGATTGAAATTCTCCCCAAACACAGAGAAATCATCCATGAAAATCTCTAAAAATTTATCACGCATATTAGAAAAGATTGCATACATGCACCTTTGAAAGGTGGCAGGAGCATTACATAATCTAAATGGCATTCTTCTGGAAGCAAAAGTGTCAAATGGACAAGTAAAAGTGGTATTTTCTTGATCCTGTGGATACACTGGTATCTGATTGTAACCAGAGTATCCATCCAAAAAGCAGTAAAATACTCTTCCTGTCAGCTTATCCAAAATTTGATCAATGAAGGGCAACGGGAAGTGGTCCTTTCAGGTTTTGGAGTTCAATTTCTTATTGTCTATGCACACTCTCTAACCAATGGTCTTTCTGGTTGGTACTAGCTCCCCAACCTTAGTGGTTATAATTGTGAGGCTAGACTTTTTGAGGACCGCCTGGATAGGTGAGACCCACTCAAAGTCTGAAATGGGGTAAATTACCCCAGCATCCAACAGTTTCATAATTTCTTTCAAGACAACTTCCTACATATGAGGGTTCAATTTACTCTGCATCTCTCTTAAGGGCTTGGAACCTTCTTCCAAATGGATCTTGTGCATACACACTAATGGGTCTATCCCCCCCAAATCTGCAATAGTCCAGCCAGTTGCTCTTCTATGTTTCTTAAGGACACACAACAATTCCTCTTCCTGCTCTATAGTAAGAGAGAGAGATAATTACAGGTAGCTTTTCATTTTCTCCCAGGAAAGCATACTTTAAGGATATTGGCAGCTGCTTGAGCTCCAGATCTGGTTGACTAATTACTGAAGGCAGCAAAGTTGCCTTGGAGGGTTGAGGTAGGTGTTTAAGACCTGCAAGTACCACATTTCATCCCTTAACTTAATCTTTGTTGCACCCTTAATCATTTAATAAAAGTATTTTAAGCCTGTTCTGCAAGTAATAAACAGCAGCTGCAATAAGGCCTTAATCCTGCTAAGGAGCCCACTTTTGCCCCAGAAGTCTCCCAAAAGAATGGAAGACAGAGAGCCTGACTACATGAAGGCAGAGCACAATAGCAGCAAAGAAAGAAATGAGCCTCGCGCAGCTGTCGCAAGGTTTACATGACTCAGAAAGCCTGCCTCACACAATCCTCGCGAGTTTCCCATGACATCATACCAATTGTCCGCGTTGTTCTCGGGCAGTTTAGTGATAGAAGAGCTCCTGCAGCATAGTTTGCACAGCTCTCGCGAGGGTCAAATATAAATGATTGTGCAGTCTCGCGTAGCTCAAGAAAGCAGCTCTCAAACCTCGCGTAGTTCACTCAGATCAGCTGAGGAGAGAGAGCTCTAAGTATCTCTGCGCGCAGCTGTCGCGCAGTGGCTGCGAGATGCAAAACTTCAGAAAAACCTCTCGCGCAGTTCAGAGACCAATGCACATCAAGTCCTCGCGAGGATCATCGCGAAGATCCATTGAGAAATAAATTGCTCACACGATTCTCGTGCCATTCAGAAGGAAAGTGCAATCTCGCAAAGACCAGAGCAATTCAGCAAGGATTCAATGCTCTATCGCGTGACTGCTTCAGCTACAACTGAGACAACCCCGCGACGGCTAGAATTTCAAGCTAATCTAATCTTGCAAAGACCGTGCTACCCCGCGATAGTCTTGGAAGCTAGTGCTACCTGGTAAGGCTCTGGACTCTAACTCTCCCTCATTTCTACAGAGGACATTCTGAGAACTTCTAGTAATTAGGGCATGCACTCCAACACTCTAATTTCCATGCACGTGCCTCGAGGCATCTAAGGAATAGTATAAGGCCATGTGGCATCGATAAAATTAGGGTTCCCTAACCCTAATATGTCGCCAAACTAACTGTATATAAACCTAAGCTTAGTATAGGTTTAGGGGACCTCATTGAATAGAACTTAGTTTTGTTTCTTCTGGAATCGGCTGTAGATCTCCAGTAAGTTTAGGTTAGGTTTAGGTAGTTTCTTTTTATTTTTTTCTCCTCTCCATAGTCCAGCATTTGCTGGCTATGCCTTTGTATGACTATTTAGAATAGATTAATGGAGTTTTATGATAGGGTGTTTTACATTTATGGGATTTCTGTTTGTGAGTTGTTCTGTACAAGGCTGCTACCTTGAGATCCTCTATTGCTAGGATGTAATGGAAGCAAAGGAAGACTGATTTTATGGTTTACTCAGATCTAAGTGACTTATGTGTCTGGGCTAACATCCTCCCATACAGGCCTAGCCCCACCACAGGACCCACTAGATCGGAAGTCCCCATGAGAGCAATGAGCTTTTGTAGCCTTGTGAACATGGTGGTGGCAGCAATGTTTCTTGTTCTATCTTGAGCTTTGTGAGGAGGATAGCCTCTAGGATAGTCTGTGACCATTTAAGTGGATAGGTTATAGCCTTAGGGTGAAGCCAACCCACAGACTCAAGACGGATTGTTCTTCTCTGCACTTGTGCTTGTAGCCCTGTGAGAGTTTGTGCTGAGACAAACTCCCCTGTATGTGTATAGACCCGCCATCAGATGGCTGATCTGGTTTGGTTATAGAGATTGTAGGCTTGCGACTGATCACTGCAGTCTCTCTAAAGTAGTGGACAGCTGGATCTAAGGCCGCAATCAAACTCTTGTTGGTTTTATGTGTCTGGGCTAACATGCTCCCATATAGGCTTAGCCCCACACATAACACTTTATAGGTTGAGGTTCCCTATGGATTCTTGTGCTTGTAGCCTAGATGAAGTAGTGCCTACAATGATAAACTTATTCTGACCCATCTCTAGACTGTGGTTCCCCAATTGGATAGTCTTGACCATTTAAGTGGCACAGAGATGAGTTGGATTCTTTCTCCTCAGTGGTGATAATGTAGCCATTGGACAGGACTTCTATAGCATCAGACTGAATTTGAGTCATGAAACCCATCAAATTTGAACCTAATAGCATACTTGTCACCCTTTTATATTTATTTTCTCACTCCATCTTCTTTCTTAACCCTTTCTATAGTTTAGACATTAGGATACCTTCGAATTTAGGTTTTAGTGACCCTAAATCTCCTTCCATTTAGGATTGTCAGATCTGTAGTTAGATTTGGAGGGCCTACTAAAGATGGCTCCCTTGGAGCTTAAGATCAACTTCCCTGTGGGACAAACTCTTACTTATCAAAACTTGCTACAACAAGCCCTGTATCTTGCAAGATTGTGTGTTTTTAGGCTTGCTGCTCCATAATTCTCACTCTATCTTTCATCCATTTTTTATTCATCCCATTCTTATCACTGTCTTCAATAAAGTCAGTAGTAAGCACATAAAAATACCCCAACAAGTTTTTGGCGCCGTTGCCGGTGATATTGATCTTTTAGTAGACTCTAGATTTTTGATTCTTTATTCTTTGGTAGCTGTACCTGTGAATAATTGATACTGTTGATTTACATTTGAAAATTTTCTTGCAGATTTGGACCGTAGCAGTGAAGGAGAGTAGAATTGCACTGGGAGTCTAGCTACCTCTGTTTGCACTTCTCTAACCCTCAAAACTCAGTCTATTTCTCATTTGAAGATTCCATAACAGTTGATTAGGATAGTTGCAATTTTTATTAAGTGCAATGTGCCTGAAAATAGTCTTCCCTGCTGTTGGTGTGTGTGCATGTTAGGAAGGAGACCCCTCAGTCCTACATTAGAGCCTGCTAACCCTGAGATAGAAAGGGGTAGAAGACCGAGAAGGAATAGACACACCACAGTTGAGCCCCCTATTGAAAATGAGATAGTAGTTATGGGTAAAGAGCAACCTAGAACATTGAAGGAATTGAATGCTCCGGATGATTACAATTCTCCATTTAGCATTCAATCCCCAGATGTTCAGGGTAATTATGAGATCAAAACTTTCATCATCCAAATGCTTCCCTCTTTCCATGGGCTTAGCAAGGAAGACCTTTACAAGCACATTGACCAGTTCTTGGCCCTGTGCACGACATTCTCCATTGCTGGTTTGGGACCAGAAGCCACTAGGTTAAGGCTCTTTCCTTTCTCCCTAAAGGAAAGGGCCATGACCTGGTTATCTACTCTCCTAAACAACAGCATCACTTCCTAGATAGACCTCTAGACAAGATTTCTGTCTAAATTTTTCCTAGAGACCAAGACCAGCCAGTTGAGGAAAGGCATACTTTGTTTTGCCCAATCCCCAACTGAAGATTTTAACCAGTGCTGGGATAGATTTTAAGAGATGCTCAAACAATGTCCCCACCACAAGATCCCTGACTGGCAGCTTGTCCAGAGCTTCTACAATGGGATTGATAAGAAGAGCAGAGACATGGTAGATGCCTCTTGTGGTGGAACGTACATGCATAAAACAACTAATGAGGCATGGGACTTGTTCGAGGTCATAAGTGAAAATACTTTCCAGAAGATGTCCTCTTCTAGAACTGTTCAAGAACCTTCTGTTGGCGGATTTTTGTGTGTGTGCTTACTTTATTGGTTGGTGGTGAAAGTCATTTGAAAATCAAAGAAAGAGTAAAACAGGAGATGGAATCAGCACAACTAAGAAATCCTAGACCTGCAAGATACACGGTCCATTGTAGCAAGTTTTGATAAGTAAGAGTTTGTCCCACAGGGAAAGGTGATCTACAGCTCCAAAGGAGCCATCTCTAGTAGTCCCTCCAGATCTGACTACAGATCTGGCAGTCCTAAAAGGAGGGGAGTTTAAGGTCACTTATTCTAAGTATTCTAATGTCTAAACTACAGAAAGGGTTGAGAGAATGGATGGAGTGTGGAAAATAAATATAAAAGGGTGAGAAGTATGTTATTAAGCCCAGATCAGAGGAGTTTTGTAACTCAGATTCAAATCTGATGTTATAGAAATCTTGTCCAGTGGCTACATTATCACTACTAAGGAGAAAGGATCCAACCCATCACTCTTCCATGATTCCACCCTTAAGGCTATAACCTGTCCACTCAAATGGTCACAGATTATCCCATAGGGGAACCACTATCCAGGGATGGGTCAAAACATAACCAGTAAATTATTCCAGGCACTATTTCATCCAGGCTACCAGCTCAAGAATCCATAGGGAACCTCAACCTCTAAAGCTCTATATGTGGGGCTAAGGCTGTATAGGACCATGATAGCCCAGACACATAGAACCAACAAGAGATTGAGTACAACCTTCGATCTAGCTGTCCATTGCTTGAGTGAGGCTATAATGGTCCAGTCACCAGCCTACAATCTCTATAACCAGATCAGATCCAACATCTGATGGCGGATCTATACAAATATAGGGGAGTCTGCCTTTGTACAATCTCCCACCAGGCTTCTACAAGCTCAGGTGTAAAGAAGAAGGATCCATCTTGGATCGGTGGATTAGAATCACCCTAAGGCTATAATCTATCAACTTAAATGGTCACAGACTATCCCAGAGGTTATCCTCCTCACGGAGCCCAAGACAAAACAAGAATATCGCTGCTACCACCATGGACACAAGGCTACCAGCTCAAGCTCCCATGGGGATTTCAGATCTAGTGGGTCCTGTGGTGGGGCTAAGGCTGTATAGGACCATGATAGCCCAGACACATAGGTCACTTGGATCTGAGTGGCCCTTAGAATCAGTCCTCCATTGGTTTGAAACACAGCCAAAGCAATGGCGGATCACAAGGCAGTAGCCTTGTACAGAGCATCTCACACACAAACACAAATGCCATAAAGTACAGATCCTATTACAGAACTTCCATTAATCTTGTTCAAAATATATACAAAGACATAGCCAGCAAGTGCTGGACTATGGAGAGAAGGAAAAAGAAAAAGAAAACTGCTTACAACTACCAAAAGAAAAACTAAACGATCTCAGATCAGGTCTCCCAGAAATGAGATGGGTTCCTAGCTATTCCAGGATGTAGAAAGAAAAGAAAGTCTAAGCTCCTCAAGCCTAAGCTAAGTGTGGGTATTTATAGCAGTGGTGTGGCGGCACATTAGGGTTAGGAAACCCTAATTTTAACGATGCCACGTGGCCGAATAGTGATCCTTCGATGCCTTGGGGCACGTGCACAGAGATAAAAGTTTGAGGTTCAGAGCTTCGCTAGGTAGCCATTGTTTCCCAGACTTCTCGCGTGGTAGCTTTTTTTCTTCGCTAGGATGATTTAAAATTAAAGCTTTTGCCTTCGCGAGGTTGGCTTGGTTTGCTCTTTAGGCAGTCGCGAGGTTGAGTGGACAACAGAGCCTCAGATGTCGCGGGGTTGGAGCTTAAGCAGTCGCGAGGATAGATTTGAATAGTGCGAGAACTTCGTGAGCACTTATCCTCACTGGGCTTCGCGAGTTACCTCGTGAGGTTTTGATGAGTTCTGAACTGCGCGAGGTTCCATGTCTTAACTGATCTTCACGAGGTGGCTTTGCCTTTGCAAGGATGCTTTCTTCTTGAATGGCGCAAGAAGTGTGCAAGGAGTTCTCTTCTGATAATTGCATCCCACTGCGACTGCGCGACAGCTGCGCGAGGAGTCTTTTGAAGCTCTCTCTTCTCAGCCGTTCTGAGCGAACTGCGCGCGGTTGAGAGAAGTCTGCTTTGATCTGTGCTAGACTGCACGAGGTGTTCTATTCTTGAGCTTCGCGAGAGCTACGTGAGTTTATGTTTTTGAGGCTCTTCAGTCAATCATCTGCGCGAGAAGTTGTTGTAGAGTCTTGGGAAGCTCAGCTAGACTGCGCAAGGCTCATTTTCAGGTCTGGATTCTGACTTCATCCTTCTGAGAGACTTCTGGTGCCAAAACAGGCTTTTTAGCAGGATTCCTTGCTTTATTTCACTGCTGGGTACTACCTACATAAAACACTTAACAAGGACTTATTAGGTGGCTATGGATCTAATCAATGGTTAAGTTAAGGGGTGAAAAGTGATACTTTTCAGGTCTTAACACACCCCCAAACCTAATCTTTGCTAGTCCCTTAGCAAAGCTATATTAAACCTAATATAAAAATTAAATGCCACTTTCGTAGGGAGCACGGATACATTTAGCATATGTACCAAGCCTTTTAAATCCCTAGGTGATCCCTAGTGGAGGAGTGAAGTCTCCTAAGTATTTTCAGTGAAGACACCCATAAACTTCTTCAATGAAACAGTTAACAAAAGTACAATATCATCCAATGAGCAATCAAGGGGCAGACTTAGTTTACTCTTGCATGATTAAGCATAAAAGAAATTTAATTCATTGGTTGCATAGTAACTTAAACAGCATAAACTCTTCATGATTGCACATCATTTCCAATTAGTTTACAATCACAGAAAACTGCACTAGTGTGTGCCAGCACTGAGCTTATCCTTAGGTCAAAAATTAAGTTAAGGTCATACATAATGCATTCAAGTTCAGACCCAAAAACATTGCAGGGCATACTCTCATAAGGGTTTTGTTGAGGGGTTCATTCTCTCGCAGGCTCAAGAGCAGTTACATCCCCCAAATGGGTCTGTAAGCATGAGCATAGGCATAGTTCTTAAGTGCTGACATCATTGGCAGTTCCTCACCATAGATTAGATAACTCTTTATCATCACATGACAGCTCACTCAACTTTTGGATCACAAGGGCTTTTAACTGGGCTGTAATGTGGCTTATGGAGTGGGGTTGAAAGAATGGAGGGTTGAGAAGGGGTTCAAAATTGAGAAATTAGTAGGTGACAGAGGCGATTCATGACTTCACCTTCTTGAATTCAGCTCCTTTCATCTTCTTTGAGATTTTTAGATTTGAAGTGATCAGTTTCTCTTCTTGATTTTGATTTTCCAATGAAAGTTCCTCTTGACTCCTCCCTTACTTCTCTTCATTGTTATTTTTGTTTCCTTCCTATGGAATTTTCTGATTTTTATATTTTTTTGTTTTTACTTTTCAAAAATGCCACCATGCTCCCAATTATCATACGGCCAGATTTGAGGTATTTCTTTTCCATTCACCTACTGTTGACCATAGCTAGTCCATCTTCAACTTTTTCTCCTTTACCTTCTGAATTCTCAGAGTGAGGGTAGGCTGAAGCAAGTTCATAGGTTCAGGTTCAAGTACTCAGGTGTATTTTGAAGAAACTTAGGATTTAAAGCTCAAAGGGGGTATGGACAAGGGCAGTTACTTAATGGTTGGTCTTATTAGGCTCAAACTGTCCAAGAGAAGGCCTTGATCCTTTCCTCAGTCTCATGAGTACTGTCAGTTGTTTCAACTTGGATTTACCTACTTCTAGTGAGCACAGCGACTCAGTCAGTCTTTAGAACTAGAAGGGATTGCCTTGGTTACTCCTCAAAAGATGGAAATTTTTTTTATAGGCCCAATTCTCACTGGTTATGGTCTTCCTTTGAACTTTTAAGTATGTCCTCACCTTTTTCTCTCTCTACTGATTCACTGAGTACTGATACAAGTGAGTTTTCTTAGTGATATTATCATGGAAATGTGGAGTATTAGAAGTTTATAATGTCAAAAGTTTGCAAAAATTTTAAACTTCTTATTTTCATGATTCCTAAGTGAACAGAGGTCCATTTCCATATTGCTCAGATGAGTCAGCTGCACTTATGTTAGCTATTCCATTGGTAGGATCTGCTTGGCACACCCCCAAACCTATGGGAAGCAGTGTCCTCACTGGTTCAAAGGTGTCTGTGCAGCAGAGTTATTACAGCATAGAAGACGAGAACAAGAAATAAACACACAACATACAAAGAAAAATAGTAATGATAAGAGAATAAAGTTTATTTAAAATGAGAAGTGTACAAACTACAGGAAAACAGAAGAAAAAGAGTGCGAAAATAGATAAAATCCTATGGACAATCTAGTCAGAATCTGGCTCAAAACTTGCCCCAACCCATTTTCTTGGCATGTTCTTGAAGGTAAGCCTCCTCCTCTTTCTTCCTTCGGTCTCTCTCTGCCTTTCTTTAGTCGGCCATTTTGGGTATGGTTGGAGCCCTGACCCTCATTTTTCTCTTCTTTCGTTCAGGAGGGATCTCTGAAGATTTATCAGTGGTTGGCTCAGGGGGTTTGGTGGGAGATTTTCCTTTGGGGCCCTTACCTTTGGAGGCTTTCCCTTGCTGGGCCGGAGGGGGAATAAGAGGGGATTGGCCTGGTGCTGGCTCAGGAGGGACAACAGGGGATTTAGCTTTTGCTTTCTAGGGACGCAGGAGAGGACTTTTCCCTTTCACTGGTTTAGGGGTAGCCACAGAAGATGGATCTTATACTTTGGCTGCGGGAATGGCAGGGCTCTTCCCTTTCACGGGCTGGTTTAGTGGTGGTGCCTTCTCAGACTGGGCAGATTTGTCTTTTCCAATTTTCAATGAGCGACTTGGGGGAGTAGTCCTCTTGGCAGCAACCTTCCTTCGATGAGGATAGGATTGTTCAGCAGGGCGTGATGAAGGAGCAGCAGTAGTAGTGGGGGCACTAGGATCCTTTGGTGGTGCAGAATCAGAGTCGGAGTCAGAAGGAAAAAGCTCAGTGGGATCTAATCCAAGGGCAGCAGCAGCCTGTCTGCGTTCCTCTTTGGAAAGTAGGCGACCATGGGGATCATCCTGAGTAGAAGCTCGGGTGACCTTTGGAGGTGGGGATGGAGGGGCCGGCCTTTTTCTTTTTTGAGCTGCAGTGGCTCTTTTGGAAGTGGGTGTTTTCTTGGAAGGAGTGTGTTTTCTTTTGGGAGCAGGAGAGGGAACAAGGGGGGCACTGAGATAGGAGCAGGAGCTGCAGTAAGGACTTTAGCAGGAGCAATCGTTTGTGTAGGTACTGCAGTAGGAACTGCATGAGGCATTGGAGGAGGAACAGGAGGAGGTACCTGAGTTGGGGCTGTAGGAGGTGGGGGAACAGGTTGTGTAGGTGTTGGGGTAGGGGCAGTGGAAGAAGATGGGCCTGGTTGTGTGGAAGAAGATGGGGCCTCAGGGGGAGCGGTGGCGAGAGGGGTGGCCTGTATGGGTTGGGAAAGTAGGAAGGCAACTCTCTGTTCCAAGATTTCAATTTTCTTGTTAGCCCACAACAGATTGGTATCTGCAAGCTCCTTAATGAGTCGGTTGATCTCTTGAGCATTGTTCAATTTTTTCTCTAATAACCGGTTGTGATTTTTCGCCCTTTCTGCATTGGCTTTTTCAATCTCAGTAGTCATTCTGTAATACGTTGCCGCAGCCTTGTTCACATTTTGGGTCTCCAAAATTGCCTCCCACCCTTTGGAAATATTTCTCAGCTGCTCGCGGTGAGCAAGCTTCAAGTCACTAAGTTTCTGCAGCAAGGGGTATTCGATGGCTTGGCGGAGTTGGGCCATGCCATTGAGAACATCCCTCTTGATATAGGGATTGTCCCGCATGGCATGGAGGAGGGTGAAGTAGGGGGGTGTAATAGGAGTGTCTGGGTAAGATGGGTAGAAATGGAGTGGAAGAAGTAGAAGGGGATTGATCCTGGGGGGGAAGAGTGGGTGGTGTAAGGATGAAGTCAAGAGAAGGGGCGGAAGTGGCTGGGGTAGTCTGTGTTGAATGGTTAGTGAATTGAGGAGGGGGTGGGAGAAGAGGTGAAATGGAAGGTATGGGTGGAAAGTGAAATGAAGGAAGGGCAGTGGATGTGGATGGGTCTGGGAAAGGGACGAATGGAATGGTGAAGGGTTGAAATGGAAGGGATGGGGTTGCAAATAAGTGGGGTTGAATGGGAAAGGTGGAAGGGAAGGGAATAGGGTTAGTTTGGGTAGAAGTGTTGGTAAATTGAGGTGGAGGTAATATTAGAGGGGGTAGAGTAGGTAGAGAGGGGAAGGAGTGGTAGGGTATGGTGTCTGGGGGGGTGAAGGGTGTAGGAAAGTCAATGGGGTGAGATCATTGGCTGTAATGTAGGTGGAAGGGTTGGGTCAATGGGGTGGTAGGAGGTTGTGTAGGGATGATTGGGTTTGTCAATGTTTGAAGGGTGGATTGTATGTTGGTGATGTCCGTTTGCATTTGGGCTTGGGTCTGTGTGGCGTTGGAGAGTTGGGTTTGGATGTCATGTATGAGGAAAAGGATATGGGTAAGGGTATCTGAGGTTGGTTGGGGTGGGGTATGAGGATAGGAGGGAATAGGTTGGGAAGGGGAAGTGGGGGCATGATGGAAAGTGGTAGGGGGAGAAGGTGAAAGGGCTGGGGAGTGATGTGGTGAAGGGAGTGGTGAATCTGGGAGAGGGATGTCATGGGTGGGCAAGGTACCAAGCAAGGTAGTCATGAAGGCCTGATACTCAGAAGTGGTGGCTAGGTTAAAGTCCAGATCATGGAGGGAAGATGTAGGTGGGAGGGGTTGGACTAGGGGTTGGTCAATATGGGGTGTGTCTCTAGGAATGACAGTGGAGGTGGAAGTGGGTAGAGATAAGGCAGGGGTTGTGTGAGAGGTTTTCTTTTTAAGGTAGGTTATCAAGGGAGAGCTGTCAGGGTTGAGGTCAGAGGATGTCGGAGGTACTGGGGCTGTGTATTGAGGTAAGGTGGGTGAAGGGGGAGTGTTGTCATGGGGTTCAACACTTTCCACCTAGGAACGAATCACAGTAGGGGGTGGAATGGAAAATGGAGATAAAAGAGGGAAAGGAAGAGATGGAATAGGTGAAGAAATTAGTGGAGAGGCAAGTGTGGTGGATGGAGGGATTGCTGCAGAAGTAGAGGTGACAGAAGCTCGCGCCACCTTCTTTGGGGCAGGGGCTTTAGCCTTCTTTTTGGGGGCAAGGGTGGCCTTTGCCACAACAGCTCCCTCTCCCTGCTCGAAAACATTCTGAGCTTCAGCCTTCTTCTCTTCTTCTGGGGATCTATTAGACTTCTGTTGATCCCCCATTGTCTTTTGGCAAAAGTGGTGGGAGTGAGGTCAGCAGATAATTCTCCCACTGGTACCTTGTATCCTCCCTTCAGAAGTAATTTGGTGACGAGTCTTCCATAGGGGAGAGTGTGGACCTTCTTTTGCAGCCCAAGCTTCACCATCATATCTTTCATGGCCTAAAAAATCAACCATGCAGCATTAAATCCATTGCCCAGAGAGAAGGAATAGAGAGCATCAGCAATTGGGGTCCTCCTTTCTTACTGATGGCCAGAGCAGTAGATATTCTTTCTTAGCACTTGATCGATGAACAACAGCTTGGGATTCAAATCTCTTCTTCTGATAGAGTCCCCTATGGCCTTCAGGCCTCTGGTAATGGCCTGGGCAATGGTATCGAGAGGGGCACTCACAGGGTCACCATAACTGCAATTGGGATAAAAAATGGCAGGGATGCCCGTGACTTCAGCAATCAACGCTGGGTTAAGCAGCATCTCAAAATTGTCAACTAACACAAGGAGGCCAGGCTACCCATGTGTGTCTGGTTTGACCCTAAGGTGTTGGTAAAAGAGTTGCACTAACGTAGGATAGGTGTTGAGAACTGAAAAATACCATTTTTCACCCCTGAACTTGAGTCTTGATAGACCTTTGAGAGAACTAAATAAATGTTTTAAGTGCTGGTGTTGCAGCTAACAATACAGACAGGCTTAACCATAAAAGCAGCTTAAAAGTGCCAAAAAGATGACAATCCATGTCAATCCAAAGGAAGAAAGAGAAGAAACAACCTCACTAGCTGTTGAAAGGTCTGAATTGAAGAGGCAAAGACCTGGTCTCAACCCAGAAAAGAAGTATGGAGCAATTCGAACAGAAAAATGCACTACAGAGTACTTTTCGCAAAGAACCTGAACTTCGCAAAGAACCAGAAACTCTGCGAAAAGAACAAAAACTCCAGGCTTAGCGTTCGAAGAGCATCTGAACTCTTCGAAGAGATGATTGACCTTTTTGAAAAGAAGAAACTCAATTCGAATAGAACCAGAACATTGCGAAAAGAGCTTCAAGAGTTACAACACCTTGCGAAAAGTCCCTTAAGCTATGCGAAAAGGTATTCTGGAGATTCCCAGCTTTTGCAAGGGCAATTCAGTAATCTGTTTCACGCGTCCCAATGCATTTAAAAACCTAGGGACATTCCAGAGGATTCTAAGCATGAAGCGAAGGCATATTCCACCCCACGTGAGCACCCAGAGATGAAATAACTTGGGGGGAACTTCTAGAAACTCTAACAGACTTTCAAAATGCATACCAGAATTGATGCCTTTTTTCACGATTAACGAACGGATCGAATTCTGATTGACGGAAGCAGATCTGGATCCTCGTGCTCGACCACCATTGGTCAATACAAATCTGAGCACCTCTGATTGGTTGATACACATCTGAGCTGGACTTAGGGAAAACTATAAATAGACGAACCATTTGCCCAATTTGGGTATCCAGATTTTGAGTTTCATTCCTATTCCCCCATTTCCAAACCAGATAGTTTGTCTGAAATCCCTATAATAGCTTCACTTTGACTTGCAATTGAGAGCTGTGAGATATTTCTATAATTCAAAAGAGAGTTGTATTCAAGACTACAAATCTGAGAGCTGTTTATGTTGTGCTCTGTAATTGTAATGGTGGATTTGAAAAGGTTGCTGTAAACCATATATTCTCAATTGGACTCATGTTAAGGGTTCCCTCTAATCTCCTTATTGCATTAGAGTCCTTTAGATTTACTGTTTTTCATGTAATTTCCCTTGATTCATTAATCCTGTGAGAATTAGTGTTGGTAACCTAATATTTCCTGGCATTTGTAGTGATGCTTCTTGTTCTAAACTAAGGCTTTGGATTAAAGACTATTGGATGGTTTGTGGTCATTAAAGTGGACAGACCATAGCCATAAGCTTAAACCTAATCCTTAAATTAGATTTATTTCTCTTACATCTGCGCTTGTAGCTAGATGAAGATTGGATCATCTCTCAGTTGAGATGCAGTCATTCTCATTAGTTTTCAAGGACCAAATCAAAGTTAGATATTACTTCTCCATTTTTTTACCTCAAACGTTCCCCCAACTCAGATCTGGATCATTTAGTTTAACTTTTACTTTTATCATTTAGTTAATGTGACAAATTCAACCTCCCATCTTATGTGCTTTCTAGATAGGATAAGAGGCCAGATCTGGTAGCTCAGATCTGGAGGTTTATCTTGCATTTTAGACAAATTCTCTATGGACAATCTTTCACTCACTTACATTTAAAACTTGCTACAATTGGCCCTGATCTTGCAGGCTAATTCACTTCTACCTGTGCTGATATTTCTTTACTCTTTTTTAATATTCTAGATTCAGTATAATTTAGTAGTTGCAAACCTGTTTTCAAAACACACATAAATCAAGCACACTAAGAAGCAACAACAAGTTTTTGGCGCCGCTGCCGGGGAATTTGTTCTAAAATAGGTAGACCTAAGTTTTTACTTTTATTTTTTTTATATCATTACTAAACTATTCTATTGTTTATACCTGTGCAGTTATTCAAGAAGGGAAACTACTTAAAAAGAAATTCTGAAGGTTTGCTGTGAATACTCAGGATTTTTGTTCTGAGTTGTATGTTTGGTAGGACTCTCAGCCCTGAGATTGTCCCACTAAATTTAGAAGTTGAAAGGCTACTACGAACCAAATAAACAACTCAGAATTCTGCTACTATGGGTGAAGAACCTCGACTTTTGAGGGATTACTTTGCACCTGGTGCTTATAATTCTCCCTTTTGCATTCAATTTCCTACTGTTGAAGGAAATTATGAGATCAAATCATCGATTATCCAAATGCTTCCTTCCTTCCATGGGTTGAGTAAGGAAGATCCATACAAACATGTGGATGAATTCTTGGCTCTTTGCACCACATTCAACATAGTTGGACTTGGTCCAGAAGCAACCAAGCTTAGGCTCTTTCCTTTTTCATTAAAGGATAAAGCTAGAGCATGGTTATCAATGTCAGCACCAAATAGTATCACTTCTTGGAATGATTTGCAGTGTTAATTTTTAGCCAAATATTTCCCAATGTCTAAAACAAGTCAATTGAGACAAAGTATCATTTCCTTCTCACAAAACTCAACTGAAACTTTCCATGAAGCATGGGAACGATTTAAGGAACTTTTAAGGCAATGTGGGAGCTAGTTCAAAGCTTCTATCAAGGAATTGATCAAAAAGGCAAAAATATGGTGGATGCCTCCTGTGGAGGCACTTGCAAAAAATAGTTGAGGAGGTTTGGGACTTGTTTGAAGTAATTGGTGAAAACTCAACTCAACAGGAATCTCTGTCAAGAGATATTGAAAATCCTGCTAGGTTGAACAATCACCAACCCACCAAAGGGAAGATCTATGAGGTGAATGAGTTGGAAAGAAAGATGGACAATTTAACCACAAAGTTTGATAGATTGATGGACTCACTTAAAAATCCAAATGTTACAAGAGTAGAGGAGGCATGTCTGATATGCCAGTCCCCTACTCATTCAATTGACCAATGTCCTGCTGCACCACAGTTCCCAGATTTAATGGTGGAACAAGCTCATGCTGCTCAATCATTTGGACAAATGCAGTCAAATGAATATCCATGGAGAGGGCACCCCAATTTGTGGTGGAACCAAGGGAATTATCAATCACAACAGCAGCAACAACCAAAGAACCAAATGCCTTTCAAAACAGCGCAACCTTATCAGCAGAATTTTTATGTCAAACCAAATTTTCAGCAGCCCATTCCACAACAACCTGCGCAGCAGTCTGCCCCAGTTCAAACCCCTTCTAGGTCCCCTTCTTTTGAAGATCAAGTCCTGAATTCACTCCAGAATTTAGGATCTTTAACTTCGATCGTAATTTTCACTGACGGAGCATAAAGAAGATTGAAGAAACATTGGGACAACTTTCAAATACTTTGGCAAAAAGAGAGGAAGGAAAGTTACCCAGCCAACCTTTGAACAATCCCAAAGGACAGTTCATGGTTGGAGAAGCTTCCAATTCACATGAATAAGTAAAAACTGTCACCACTTTGAGAAGTGGAAGAATTATAAATAACAAAGTGGGTATTGAGGAAGAAAAAAATGAGGAAAATGATAAAGATATGCAGCAAGAGCACCATAATGATAGCAGTGGGGGTACTCAGAAAAATAAAAAAAATGAAAAACAAAAAATTCAAAAAGTTTCTGAAAATGCTTCCAAAGCTGTAGATGAAGGATTAGTTCCTCATTAACCATTTCCTCATGCAATGAAATCTGTATCCCCTTTTGATAAAGGGAACACAAAAATAGATGAAATGATGGAGACTTTTAAGCAAGTCAAGATAAATCTACCTTTGCTTGAGGCAATCAAACAAATTCCAGCATATGCAAAATTTTTGAAAGATGTTTGCACTCACAAAAGACAGTCTAGGATACAGCTATCCAAGAAGGTCTTTGCTATGGAAAGAGTTAATCAGGTGTTGTCTATTACCACACCTCCTAAACTTCATGATCCTGGAATCCCCACAATCCCTTGCATTATTGGGGAACATATCATTGAAAAGGCTTTATTAGATTTGGGTGCTAGTGTCAACCTGCTTCCATATTCTGTATATGAGAAACTAGGTTTGGGAGAATTAAAACCCACTCATGTGGTGTTACAACTAGCGCATGAGATCCGAAAGAAAGCCATTGGGATGATTGAGGATGTATTGGTAGGAGTAGATAAATTTTTCTATCCTGCTGATTTTCTAGTTTTGGACATGTAACCTACAAAAGCAAAACTTCCATCCCTCGTTATTTTGGGAATACCATTCACTGCTACAAATGCTTGCATTCAATGCGTGTCCGTATTATGGAAGTTTCTTTTGGAAATATGAAAGTGAAATTAAATGTTTATAATGCAGTCACACAGCCTCAATTCAGCTCTGAGGAATGTTTTCATGTTGATCTATTGGATGAACTGGTGGAAGGGACATTACACAAGTTTTTGCAGTGTGAAGATTTAACCACAGATTCTAAAGATGCTTGGGGAAATTCCGAGGAAGAAATATTTTGTACCTCAAAGTCTGAGGAAGTAAATGCTGTGCAAGGAACTCATAATCAATCAACAAGTTTCTCTTCTTGGAAACCTGCTATTCTTCCCCTTCCACAAACAACTAAGGTACATTTGCTACCTTCTTTTATCAGCCCACCTGATGTAGAACTGAAGCAGTTGCCAGAAAATTTGAAATATGTGTTTTTAGGAGACCATAAATCATTGCCTGCGATTATTTCTTCCTCCCTCACAAAGGAGCAGGAGGAAGAGCTGTTGATTGTTTTGAAACAACATAAAAGGGCAATTGGCTGGACTATTGCTGATTTGGGAGGAATCAGCCCAGCTATTTGCATGCATAAAATCCATTTGGAAGAAGATGCAAAGCCTTCTAGGGAAATGCAAAGGAGGTTGAACCCTCATATGCAAGAAGTGGTCATGAAAGAGGTTGTTAAGTTGTTGGATGCAGGGGTCATTTACCCCATTTCAGATTCAGCTTGGGTGGCACCTACACAGGTGGTACCTAAGAAATCTGGGATCACTGTCGTAACCACAGACTCTGGTGAGCTGATGTCAACCAGACAAACAACTGGGTGGAGAGTCTGTATTGACTACAGAAAATTAAATGCAATGACCAGAAAAGACCATTTCCCCCTCCCATTCATTGATCAGATTTTAGATAAGCTAGAAGGAAAAGCTTATTACTATTTTCTTGATGGTTACTGTGGGTACAACCAGATTCCTGTGTACCCACAAGATCAGGAAAAGACCACATTCACTTGCCCTTTTGGCACTTTTGCCTAAAGGAGAATGCCTTTTGGTCTTTATAATGCTCCTGCTACCTTTCAAAGATGCATGTATTCCATTTTTTCTGATATGATTGACCAATTTATGGAGATTTTTATGGATGATTTTTCAATCTATGGAGACAGTTTTTCCCAGTGTTTACATCATCTCAAATTGGTATTACAGAGATGTGAAGAAACCAATCTAGTTCTGAGCTGGGAAAAGAGCCATTTCATGGTCACCCAAGGCATTGTCCTTGGCCATGTTGTTTCTCACAAGGGCATTGAGGTGGACAGAGCAAAAATTGATTTAATTGCACATTTACCACCTCCCAAAACTGTTAAACAAATCAGAAGTTTTCTGGGACATGCTGGATTTTACAGAAGGTTCATCAAGGACTTCAGTAAAATAACCAAACCTCTTTGTCATTTGCTGTGTCAAGATGTCCCTTTTGTTTTCAATGATTTTGAATTCCTAAAAAACAGTTTGATTTCAGCTCCAATATTGCAGTTTCCAGATTATTCATTACCTTTTGAACTGATGTGTGATGCATCAGATTATGCTTTGGGAGCTGTCCTTGGACAGAGAAAAGAAAAACTGCCTCATGTCATAGCTTATGCCAGTAGATCAATGATTGATGCACAACTCAATTACACAACAACTGAGAAGGAGTCACAATTGTTTTGCTTTAGGAAAATTCAGGTCATATGTCTTGGGTTCACAAATAGTGGTGTTCACAGACCACTCTGCTTTGAAATACCTTCTGTCTAAGAAGGACACCAAACCAAGATTAATCAGGTGGATTCTCCTATTACAGGAATTTGATTTACAGATCAAAGATAAAAAGGGGGTGGAGAATGTGGTGGCTGATCACCCCTAGAATTTTAATCACGAGATTGATAGGCTGCCTATCAATGAATCTTTCCCTGATGAGCAACTTTTTGCCATTAGTATACACACTCCTTGGTTTGTAAACATAGTCAACTTTTTGGCTACTGGAAGAATTCCTCAACATTGGAATAAAATGGATAAAGATCTTTTCTTCGCAAAGGTTAAACATTTCATCTGGGAAGATCCTCATCTGTTTAAGAGTTGTGCGATCAAATAATAAGAAAATGTGTCCCCACCAAGAATTTCATAGAATACTTTCTATGTGTCATGAAACGAGCTTGTGGAGGCCATTTTAGTGGAAACAAAACTGCTGCAAAGGTTTTGCAGTGCGGATTTTATTGGCCTACACTTTTCAAAGATGCTCTGCAGCATTGTAAGTCTTGCCAAAACTGTCAAAAATTGGGCAGCATTTCCAAGAGAAACTCAATGCCTTTACAGCCTATTTTGGTAGTTGAGTTGTTTGATGTTTGGGGGATAGACTTCATGGGTCCCTTTCCTCCTTCCAATGGGAATAATTTCATTTTAGTAGCTGTGGATTATGTATCCAAATGGATTGAAGCCACAGCCACTAAAACAAACGATCACAAAGTGGTTCTTAAATTTCTTAAGGATCACATTTTTTCCAGGTTTGGTTTTCCCAAAGCCATTATAAGTGATGGGGGAAGCCATTTTTGTAATAAACATTTTGAAACTTTATTGAAAAAATACTCTGTGACTCATAGAGTAGCCACTCCATATCATCCACAAACCAGTGGACAAGTGGAGATTTCCAATAGAGAAATCAAACATATTTTGGAAAAGACTGTGAAGAAGGACAGAAAGGATTGGTCCTTTAAGCTGAATGATGCATTATGGGCATACAGGACAGCCTATAAAACCCCAATTGGTATGTCCCCATTCAGGTTGGTCTATGGCAAAGCATGCCATTTACTAGTAGAGTTAAAATATAAAGCTTTTTAGGCCATTAAAACATTGAACATGGATCTAACTACTGCTGGTAATCACAGGAAACTGTAACTTGCTGAGTTGGAGGAGTTGAGAATGGATGCATACACAAATTCAAGATTGTACAAAGAGAAAGTCAAAATTTTCCATGATAAAAATTTATTGAGAAAAGAGTTCACAGCTGGCTCTAAGGTATGGTTATTTAACTCAAAACTCAAGTTTTTCCCAGGAAAGCTGAGATCCAGATGGGAAGGGCCATACATCATATTCAAACAGCTTCCTTGGAGTCAAGTGACATCCTTGATCCAAGTAATGGAAGAATCACAAAGTAAATGGTCGAGGCTCAAACCATGCATTGAAAATACCAGAGCTGTCGCCCTCATCATCACGAACCTCCAAAAATCTGATGGTCGATAACTGTACATTATATTTTTATTTCATAGTTTTTGCTTAGTTTCTTTGTTTCTATTTTTATTCATTATTTGTCTCTTTTCGCATGGTTTAAATATGCTCCAAGTTCAGTCGCAAAGTAATAATTCTCTTTTCGCAAAGTTCAATTTACTTTTCGTGATAGACTGGATTTATAATCTAATCGCCGAAAGCAAGGATTTGCTTTTCGAATAGTTGGTTCTGAAGCTATTTTCTTTTCGAAAAGATATTGCTGAAGCTTGTTCTTTTCGAAAAGATGTTTCTGAAGCTATTAACTTTTCGAATGGTACTGATGCCATTCGCAGTTGTCAAAAGGTCTATTTTGGAACTTTTCGAAAACTTATAAAGAACTTTGCGAAATTAACTCTGAGTATATTTAAACCCTTTCGAAGTAGGGGTTTCATATTCGAAAGCTTTCTGAAGAGCGACCTGTTCCACGGAAACCCTATTTCGTTCTTTCCTTGCGCAATTTGAGAAGCTTGCTACATTTTTCTTCACCTTTGTTCGATCATTTGAGTTTTCAGAGAAGGATTTTAGCTTCTAGTCTGGGGGATTTCTACAAGCAAACAACTCGTTCAATTAAAAACCCTAGATCTCGGTATTTCTCTGCACATTCTCTCTGTTTATCATTTGAAAATTTTCAATTTGTGTCAGCATCTGTTGTGGGCATTTTCATACATCAATTATGATTGGGAAAAGCAGAGAAATCGTTGGCTGCCATGTTCCCAAAATCCTCTGCTAAGAAAGTTAGCAAACCTACCCCAAAGGGAAAAGCCAAAACTTCAGCCAAAAGAAAACTATCTATGGATAAAGCGGATAGGGTGGAGAAAGGGAAGAAAGTGAGACATGAGGAACCCATCTCTGCTGCTGCTAGTCCTGAGCCTGAGCTTCCTCCTCTGCCTATACATTTGGTACTGCCAAATCCATTCATTGAAGCTCAGAAGCTAATTCCTGAGCTGATTGTGGACGAAACTTTTTTCGTCAACAAACCGGATTGCCTGTTATCTTTAAGATACATAAGGGAAGCCGCACTAAGCAATATCCTTACCCCTTTGCCAGAGAAAATTTACCCATGAATGGTGAAGTTATGGTACCAAAACCTAATCAAGGTCACTGAAAGAGACGCTGATGTCCCTACCCTGGTTATCTTCATTGATGATTACGATCTTACGGTCACATTTGAAGACATAGGGAATGCTTTGGGGATACCCTTCCAATTTGATTCTGCTGGTCCATTGGCTGCTCCAGAAATAGCCTCCTTTAGAGAAATGGCTGCACATTTAACCCAAGGAATTGTGGGCACTGGATAGTCCATCATGATGAGAGACCTAGCCCCCCAATTTCTATTGATGGACTCCATTTTGAGGGGAAGTTTTTATGTCACCGGGCACAGCCAAGAGAGGAGAACACCAATTTTGGAGGCGCTCTTTCACTTTTCTAAGGGGCAGTTTTTCAATGCCCCTATGTTAATTTTTGAAGCCATGGCTGATATTAGTGCCAAGTTGAAAAAGGAGTAGAAATTAGCTGGCCTCCCATTTGGTAGATTGATCACAGCCCTCCTCAGAGCCAAGTTTGACATTGATAATGAGGAACCATTTGAAGTCATTGCTCCTCACACTTTTGGGAAAAAGGCATGGACTACAAGCCAAGCCATGCTGAGAAGGATGAGAGAGGAAGGTGAACTTGCACTGCACTGGTGAATGAACTCGACCAACTCGCACCTCTCAGCTATTTCTAAACCTGCCCTCAGTTCCTTAGAACCAGTTTGCAGCTCTGTGGTGACCTCTTTAGTCGCACCACTTCTAAACAGCTGCCAGACCACTGGTGACCAGCTCTTAGTCGCACCCATTTTTGAGGAAGTTGGCCTTTCACCGCCTCCCTCCTCAGCCCCACCACTTCACCTATCCCACCATGTCCCATCTCCCATACCCTCCATTATTCCAATTATAGATTCCCCTCTACACCAACCACTCCAACCATACTCACCCCACCAATTTCTCCCACCAATGCCCATGATTTCGCTCCAGACTTTATTGCCCCATCTCCCTGCACTCCTCTGCTCCAAAGCCCCTCAAATTCTCCTGCTCATTCAGCCCACACAAGTATCCACATACACGAACAGCCTTTCACTACAGAGGCTTATTCTTCCTTAATGGGATCTATTTTTGAAACCATAGGACTTGAGCCTACCCCTATACCTGACCCTCATCATTTCACCCACTTACCTACTTCTCCATTTACAAACATTGCACCTCCACCCTCCACTTCAGTTGTACCAGTCCCTGCTATGCCCACCTCTCCCCCACCTATCTCTATTACCCAAATACTTGCCTACCTCCAATCCATCCAAGCCCAACTCCAAATCAGCACAGAAAACCAGTCTGTGACCAATGACCTGCTCCAAACCTTAGCCTCCACATCACACACAACCACCATTACCCCTTTACCTACTGTTGATTCCCATGCTACCCAAACTGAACCAGAGGTAGTATTGGTTGATCTGCCCACCCCCACCACTACTGCCCATGCAACCCAAACTGAACCTGAAGTCCCTCTGGTTGCATCCCCTTCACCACTCCCCACTTTCTCTGAGCAAGCCACTCAGACCGGCCCTGAAGTCCTCCTTCTGGGCACTTCTTCTCCCCCTCCCACAGCTGGGACACCTTTGGTCCCCTACCATTCCATTCCTCTTCCCCGATTTGCCTCCCTCAGAAGAGCCATGGAAGAAAATCCTTATATCTGCAGAGATGTTCTAAAAGGGTTAGCTGATTTACAAGCCTACATTTGAACCCCTTATGAAAACCAGATTCGGAAGTTGGAGTTATTTATGAAATTTGAGAGAGAGAAAATGAAGGACTTGCTGGGTCAAACCTTTCAGATGGTTAGGAGTGAGCAGCACAAGGTGACCATGTTACAAGCACAGCTTGACCAAGAAAAACTGAAGACCACTAGACTTGGCAAGTACATTGGCTTCACCAAAAAGATAAAATCAGAGGAATACACTGAACTGCAAAGCACTATCCAGGAGAAAGCTCAATCAAGTTCGGACTCCAATACTGATTCTAGTTCTGATTCTGACAGTGACTCAAGTTCTGAGCCAATTGAACCAACTTATGGTACAGATTTTGACCCCAGTTATTAGATCACATTGTACTTATCTGTGTTATGAGTTTGTAATATAACATTCTATTTTTTCTTGTGTAATTACTGTGCATTTCTGTTTGTCTTCTTGTCATCATGATGTTTTGTTTTTCTTTCTTGCTTATATCGTTTCTCTGCTTTGGACCAGTGTGGACCCTGCTCCCCTTTGGTTTGGGGGTGTGACAGAAATATCAATAATCAATAATGGATTTAACATCAGTACAGCTTTTGATAAGTGGAATTTTTATTTCTTTTTCACACCTATTGTTTTGAAAAAAAATAAATAAATAAAAATAAAAAAATGAAGAAGTTAAAAACTTTTTGAAATTAATTTCTAGTGTAATTCTAATACTTTCATGAGGTGAATGTCAGTAAATTTCCAAAAGAAAAATTGATGTTTTAGTAAACCTAAACAGAAGGAAAACAGTGAGGATACACCTCAAGAATTTGATAAAAAACCACGCCCAGTGAGGTTTGGGCCTGAAATGTATTCTTTGGAGGTATGAATTGGCAATTTTTTCTGCTTTTGGGACTGTTTGAATCTGCTTTCTTGCACTAGAAAGTACACATATCCAAATTGAAATAATTTGATAGCACTCATGATATTAAAGACATGATGTAAGGCCTCCTTTTGGACAGTTTGAACCTTACAAAGCCCCACCTTTTGAAACTGCCCTTGATACACATTTGAAATTTGTATAAATCTATGATTCCTTTGAAATCTCATCCAATAAACCTCATCAACCTCATTTAGCCTAACCCTCACTCTGAGAATTCAGAAGGTAAAGGAAAGAAAGCTGAAGAAAGGTGAGTTGGGTAATAGTTTGGTAAAAGAAAAAGAAAAATAATTGAAGGCAATGATGTATCAGCAGAAGAAATGTGGCATTCCAGTCAATATTGATTTGAGAAAAAAAAAAAAAAAGAGAAAAAAAAAAAAAAAAGAAAAGAAAAAAAGGGGAGAAGTCATTTCATTGGAAGTTTGAAAAAGAAAGAGAAAAAGATGGCCACTTTGGCTCTGAAAATTCAAAGAAGAAGATGAAATTGTGCTGAAATAAAGATGGTGTCCATACCACCTCCTTACCTTGACTGACTTCTAAAATTTTGAACACCATTCCACCCCTTTATTCTTGAGAAATTTCACCCATAAGCCACATTACAACCCCAGTAAAGTCCTTACTGACCAATGATGGATTGAGCTATCACATGGAGATAAGAATTTGTGTAATCTATGGTTAAAAGAGCAGGGGATTCCGAACTAAAAGCAATGCCTATGCTCATGCTTACAGTCCTATTTGAGGGTTGTAACTGCTCTTGAGCTGTGTGAAATAGTACAACCCTCTTACTTGCATATTGAGTGAAAATCCTGGTGAGAATTGGGTTTGAAATCAACTCATTGAGGTAACATCGAAGCTGGATTCCTAAATCGAAGGCAAGCTGTTCGTTAATTTTTCTTGTAAATAACCTTTGACATAAATGGACTGAGTAGTAACAAGAATTAGAGCAGAATTTTAGTTTTGGGAGGAAAGTTTGCTATAACAAAACTGCAGTGATCTTAACTGAGTTATTGAAGAAGTTTGTGGGTACCTTCGCTGAAAACCCTCAGGAGACTTCACTCCTCCACTAGGGATCACCTAGGAGTTTAAAAGGCTTGTTGCATATGCTAAATGCAATTGTGCTCCCTACAAAAGTGGCTTTTTACTTTGTTTTTAATTTTGTCTTTGCTCAGGGACTAGTAAAGCTTAGGCTTGGGGGTGTGTTGAGAACTGAAAAATACCATTTTTCACCCCTGAACTTGAGTCTTGATAGACCTTTGAGAGAACTAAATAAGTATTTTAAGTGTTGGTGTTGCAGCTAACAATAAAGACAGGCTTAACCATAAAAGCAGCTTAAAAGTGCCAAAAAGATGACAATCCATGTCAATCCAAAGGAAGAAAGAGAAGAAACAACCTCACTAGTTGTTGAAAGGTCTGAATTGAAGAGGCAAAGACCTGGTCTCAACCCAGAAAAGAAGTATGGAGCAATTCGAACAGAAAAATGCACTACAGAGTACCTTTCGCAAAGAACCTGAACTGTTCGCAAAGAACCTGAAACTCTGCGAAAAGAATAAAAACTCCAGGCTTAGCATTCGAAGAGCATCTGAACTCTTCGAAGAGATGATTGCCCTTTTCGAAAAGAAGAAACTCAATTCGAACAGAACCAGAACATTGCGAAAAGAGCTTCAGGAGTTACAACACCTTGCGAAAAGTCCCTTAAGCTATGCGAAAAGGTATTCTGGAGATTCCCAGCTTTTGCAAGGGCAATTCAGTAATCTGTTTCACGCGTCCCAATGCATTTAAAAACCTAAGGACATTCCAGAGGATTCTAAGCATGAAGCGAAGGCATATTCCACCCCACGTGATCACCCAGAGATGAAATAACTTGGCGGGAACTTCTAGAAACTCTAACAGACTTTCAAAATGCATAACAGAATTGATGCCTTTTTCACCTGATTGGCTGAACCAGATCGAGGAATTCTGATTGGCCAGAACAGATCTGGATCCTCGTGCTCGACCACCATTGGTAAATACAGATCTTAGCACCTCTAATTAGTTGATACACATCTGAGCTGGACTTAGGGAAAACTATAAATAGACGAACCATTTGCCCAATTTGGGTATCCAGATTTTAAGTTTCATTCCTATTCCCCCATTTCCAAACCAGATAGTTTGTCTAAAATCCCTGTAATAGCTTCACTTTGACTTGCAATTGAGAGCTGTGAGATATTTCTGTAATTCAAAAGAGAGTTGTATTCAAGACTACAAATCTGAGAGTTGTTTAAGCTGTGCTCTGTAATTGTAATGGTGGATTTGAAAAGGTTGCTGTAAATCGTATATTCTCAATTGGACTCATGTTAAGGGTTCCCTCTGATCTCCTTATTGCATTAGACTCCTTTAGATTTACTATTTTTCATACAATTTCCCTTGATTCATTAATCCTGTGAGAATTAGTGTTGGTAACCTAATCTCTCACGGCATTTGTAGTGATGCTTCTTGTTCTAAACTAAGGCTTTGGATTAAAGACTATTGGATGGTTTGTGGGCATTAAAGTGGACAGACCATAGCCATAAGCTTAAACCTAATCCTTAAATTAGATTTATTTCTCTTACATCTCTTGGCCTTGTAGATGAAGATTGGAATCATCTCTCAGTTGAGTTGCAGTCATTCTCATTAGTTTTCAAGGACCAAATCAAAGTTAGATATTACTTCTCCATTTTTTTACCTCAAACGTTCCCCCAACTCGGATCTGGATCATTTAGTTTAACTTTTACTTTTATCATTTAGTTAATGTGACAAATTCAACCTCCCATCTTATGTGCTTTCTAGATAGGATAAGAGGCCAGATCTGGTAGCTCAGATCTGGAGGTTTATCTTGCATTTTAGACAAATTCTCTGTGGATAATCTTTCACTCACTTACATTTAAAACTTGCTACAATTGGCCCTGATCTTGCAGGCTAATTCACTTCTACCTGTGCTGATATTTCTTTACTCTTTTTTAATATTCTAGATTCAGTATAATTTAGTAGTTGCAAACCTGTTTTTAAAACACACATAAATCAAGCACACTAAGAAGCAACAACAATTGGCTAGTGCAGGAATCATTTGCATCAAGGGGAACAAACCAACCTTGTGCAAGAACTCAATGGCAGGAGTTGACAACGGCTCAGATTCAAAGAATGATATATCAAAAATTGCTTCAGGTTCTAAGGGAATGGAAATGAGGAGCTCAGAGGGAGTAGAGTAATCAGGTGCTTTTGCAGCCACCTCAGGAATCACCTCCTTCCCTTTTTGTTGTGCCGTAGAGGACTTGGCTTTCTTAGGGACAGGCTCCCTGGTCCTTGCTCTATTCACAGGTGCACTTTTAGGAGCCATCAAGATTCTTCTTGGTGAGTGTGCAGTTGAAATTTTGAAAGGAAAGATCAAGAGCTGAGTCTAACCCTAAAAGTTAGGGTTCTATTCAATTGGACGCACGGTGGATCTCAAGAGATCTTAGCAGGGGACAACTGTTGATGGAAGCGTTAAGAACAAAAATCCAAAATTTCAAAGTGAGCAATAAACTGTAGACAAGAAGCTGGAGGAGAGAGATTGAGAGGAGTGGGAGCGAGGGTTTCGCTGGAAGGAGAGGAAAGAGAAAGCAGTAAAGAAAAGCAGCGCGGGTTGGGATTTAAATATCGCGAGGCTTGGCGCGCTTTGAAAATATCCGCTCGCTGGATGGGCATGAATGGGTCGCGAGATTAGATGTTCATTTAAACTGCGTGAGGCAGCCCACCCAGTTATATCTGAAGCTCGCGACAGCAAAACAAAGTAGTTCTTTATGAACTGCGCGACAGAGGACCAAACCCATTATTCAGAACCCCGTGATGGCTTAACAGAGTTAGAATTCACTCACCCACTAGTCAGCCTTTTGACCCTGACTTTGTGGGTGGATTCTCTCACAGTCTCTCTTCCAGAGACACCCATAAGCATTATAAAGCATTCACAAATTCCCATACTCTTAAAGCATTAAATTCACACATCATGAAAAGCATTCAAATACTACCATTATCATTCAATCACTTGAAATTAGCAAACAAGGGGAACAGGAATAAAAGTAGGCATAAAGCACTAACTCAGATTCCAACAAGATTGCTACAAATACCTCTAAACTATAAAGTACATATTATACAAAGGTGCACAGTTCTTATCATCAATTCAATGAAAGATCCCCTTCAGGGTTTGAGGATCCTTCACCAATCAAAAATTGGCCCTTGGGATTCACCACTGGTTGACTGGGCAACCTTCCCTCTTCTCCTTTGGCTAAGGTATTCGCTAGTTGGCCAATCTGCTCTTCCATCTTCTTGATGCTCTGACCATGAGAGTTCACAGTCTGAGCCAAGGAACCCAGGTTTTGCAGTGAGGTCAAGACCTGGTCCTCGAAAGAAGTATTTCTAGGTTGAGAAGGGGGTAAGACCAACTGATTTTGCTGCTGATGGGGCTCCTGATGGTGCTGAAAGGTAGACCTAGGGGCATTCCCTTGATTGAACTGCTGCTATGGCCTTTGTGGTAAGGCCAACATCTGTTGGGGCTGCATGTAGTTGTCTTGCCTCCACCTCAGATTTGGGTGGTCTCTCCATTGATAACCAGCATTTTAGTGCTGGTATTCATATGGCTGCCTATTGTAGCCCCCAGATTGTTGCTGGCCATAAGATTGAGTAGCAGCAGGATGTTCCAAAACCAATTTAGGAAATTGCTCTGCAGATGGACATTCCTCCACTGTGTGCTGTGGGGACTGGCATATCAGACATGCCTCCACCACATGAGCAGCCCTTCTGGGTTGTATCACAGTCAATAATTTGTCAAACTTCATAGAGAGGTTTGCCATCTGCAGTTGCAGGTCATTGTTCCCAGACACCTCATAAAATTTTCCTTTTGACCCAGCAGCAGGCCCCACCTTTGACTCAGATTCCTGACTAGTTCTTGTCAGGGATGGCTTTTGAAAAGCATTCTCACTAATCACCTCAAACAATTCCCATGCCTCCTCAGCAGTCTTGTGCATGTAGGATCCACCACAAGAGGCATCAACCATATCTCTATTTTTCTCATCAATCCCATTGTAGAAGCTTTGTACAAGCTGCCATTCTGGGATCTTGTGGTGGGGGCATTGTTTGAGCATCTCTATAAACCTATCCCAAGACTGGTTAAAATCCTCAGTTGGGGATTGAGCAAACGCCAGAATCTCTTTCCTCAACTAGCTAGTTTTGGTCTCAGGGAAGAACTTGGTTAGGAACTTGGTCTGCAGGTCTTTCCATAAAGCAATGCTATTATTGGGAATAGTGGTCAGCCAGGTACTGGCCCAATCCTTCAGAGAGAAGGGAAAGAGTCTGAGCCTAGTAGCCTCAGGTCCCAAACCAGTGATATTAAAAGTGGTGCACAAGGCCAAGAACTGGTCAATATGCTTGTAAGGGTCCTCTTTGCAAGGCCCATGGAAAGCTGGCAGCATCTGGATGATTGAAGTTTTTATTTCATAGTTCCCCTGAACATCACGGAATTGAATGCTAAAAGGGGAGTTATAGTCATCTGGAGCATTCAACTCCTTGAGGGTTCTGGGTTGTTCTTCACCCATAATTACTATCACAGACTCACTTGGGGGCTCTCTTGTGGTGTTCCTGTCTCTCCTAAGTCTGCTTCCCCTTTCTAACTCAGGGTTAAGAGGCTCTAAAGCAGGGCTAAGGGATCTCCTCCCTAGCATACAAGCACACCAACAACAAGAAAAGCTTCTTGCAGGCACATTGCAAAAGAATAATTGTACACTAACAAATTTATCTAACTAGTTTACAGCTATTCGAAGAATACATTTAAACTATCCTAGATACTGGTAGAAAATTTTTTAAGAAAGATAGACAGAGTTTTAAAAGTCAGAGAGTTTGCAAACAGAGGTAGCTAAGCTCCAATTGCAGTCCAACAATCCTTCACTGCTGCTGTCTAGATCTGCAAGAAAGATTCAAAATTATGTCAGCAGTATCAATTATTCACATGTGCAAAGAATACTAAGAATACAAAAACTAAGGGTCTACTAATAGATCATCTTCCCACGGCAACGGTGCCAAAAACTTGTTGGCGGATTTCAGTGTGTGTGCTTACTTTATTGGGTGGTGGTGAAAGTCATTTGAAAATCAAAGAAAGAGTAAAACAGGAGATGGAATCAGCACAACTAAGAAATCCTAGACCTGCAAGATACAGGGTCTATTGTAGCAAGTTTTGATAAGTAAGAGTTTATCCCACAGGGAAAGGTGATCTACAGCTCCAAAGGAGCCACCTCTAGTAGTCCCTCCAGATCTGACTACAGATCTGGCAATCCTAAAAGGAGGGGAGTTTAAGATCACTTATTCTAAGTATTCTAATGTCTAAACTACAGAAAGGGTTGAGGGAATGGATGGAGTGTGGAAAATAAATATAAAATGGTGAGAAGTATGTTATTGAGGCCAGATCAGAGGAGTTTTATAACTCAGATTCAGATATGATATTATAAAAATCCTGTCCAGTGGTTACATTATCACCACTGAGGAGAAAGGATCCAACCCATCACTCTGCCATGATTCCACCCTTAAGGCTATAACCTGTCCACTCAAATGGTCACAGATTATCCCATAGGGGAACCACTATCCAGGGATGGGTCAAAACATAACCAGTAAATCATTGTAGGCACTATTTCATCCAGGCTACCAGCTCAAGAATTCATAGGGAACCTCAACCTCTAAAGCTCTATATGTGGGGATAAGGCAGTATAGGGCCATGATAGCCTAGACACATAGAACCAGCAAGAGATTGAGTACAACCTTCGATCTAGTTATCCATTGCTTGAGTGAGGCTACAATGGTCCAGTCACCAGCCTACAATCTCTATAACCAGATCAGATCCAACATTTGATGGCGGATCTATACAAATATAGGGGAGTCTGCCTCTGTATAATCTCCCATCAGGCTTCTACAAGCTCAGGTGTGAAGGAGAATGATCCATCTTGGATCGGTGGATTAGAATCACTCTAAGGCTATAATTTGTCCACTTAAATGGTCACATACTATCCCAAAGGTTATCGTCCTCACGGAGCCCAAGACAAAATAAGAATATCGCTGCTACCACCATGGTCACAAGGCTACCAGCTCAACCTCCCATGGGGATTTCAGATCTAGTGGGTCCTGTGGTGGGGCTAAGGCTGTATAGGGCCATAATAGCCTAGACACACAGGTCACTTGGATCTAAGTGGCTCTTAGAATTAGTCCTCCATTGCTTTGAAATATAGCCAAAGCAATGGCGGATCACAAGGCAGCAGCCTTGCATAGAGCATCTCACACACAAACACAAATCCCACAAAGTACAGATCCTATTACAAAACTTCCATTAATCTTGTTCAAAATACATACAAAGACATAGCCAGCAAGTGCTGGACTATGGAGAGAAGGAAAAAGAAAAAGAAAACTACTTACAACTACAAAAAGAAAAACTAAACGATCTCAGATCAGGTCTCCCAAAAATGAGATGGGTTCCTAGCTATTCCAGGATGTAGAAAGAAAAGAAAGTCTAAGCTCCTCAAACCTATGCTAAGTGTGGGTATTTATAGAAGTGGTGTGGCGGCATATTAGGGTTAGGAAACCCTAATTTTAACGATGCCACATGACCAAATAGTGATCCTTCGATGCCTTGGGGCGCGTGCACAGAGATTTAAGCGTGGGAGTGCGTGCCCTAATCGCTAGAAATTCCTAGAAAGTCCTCAACATAAGAGATGGAAGTTTGAGGTTCAAAGCTTCACTAGGTAGCCATATTTTCCCAGACTTGTCTTGGGTAGCTTTTGTTCTTCGCTAGGATGATTTGAAATTGAAGCTTCTACCTTCGCGAGGTTGGCTTGGTTTGCTCTTTAGGCAGTCACGAGGTTGAGTGGACATCAGAGCCTCAGATGTCGCGGGGTTGGAGCTTAAGCAGTCGCGAGGTTGATCTTCGCGAGGATAGATTTGAATAGTGCGAGAACTTCGCGAGCACTTATCCTCACTGGGCTTCGCGAGTTACCTCGCGAGGCTTTGATGAATTCTGAACTGCGCGAGGTTTCATGTCTTAACTGATCTTTGCGAGGGTGGCTTTGCCTTCGCAAGGATGCTTTCTTCTTGAATGGCGCAAGAACTGTGCGAGGAGTTCTCTTCTGATAATTGCATCCCTCTGCGACTGTACGATAGCTGCACGAGGAGTCTTCTGAAGCTCTCTCTTCTCAGCCATTCTGAGCGAACTACACGCGGTTGAGAGAAGTCTACTTTGAACTGCGCGAGACTGTGCGAGGTGTTCTATTCTTGAGCTTCGCGAGAGCTGTGAGAGTTTATGTTTCTGAGGCTCTTCAGTCAATCATCTATGTGAGAAGTTGTTGTAGAGTCTTGGGAAGCTCAGTTGGACTGCGCGAGGCTCATTTTTAGGCCCGGATTCAGACTTCATCCTTCTGAGGGACTTCTGGTGCTAAAAAAGGCTTTTTAGTAGGATTCTTGGCCTTATTTCACTACTGGGTACTACCTACATAAAACACTTAACAAGGACTTATTAGGTGGCTATGGGTCTAATCAATGGTAAGTTAAGGGGTGAAAAGTGGTACTTTTCAGGTCTTAACACCTTCTCCTAAGCTGGGACTTGTTGAGACTTCTAAAGGAAAAATGTATGAAGTTAGGGGAAATGATGATCGGAGAATGCAGATGGCCAATCTTACTGAAAGATTTGATAAACTTTTGACTATGGTGCAGCCCAGAATGGTTGCACAAGTGATGGAGGCATGTTTGATATGCCAATCTCCACAGCACACAGTAGAAGAATGTCCATCTACGGGGCAATACCCTGAGTTTGTAATGGAACAGGCTGCTGGTGCCCAATCTTTTGGACAACAACAATCTGGTGGCTACAATAAACAACCATATGAATACCAGCACCAAAATGCTGGTTACCAATGGAGAGACCACCCAAATTTGAGGTGGAGGCAGGACAATTATATGCAGCCACAACAGCAGTTTAACCAGGGTTATGGTCAAAGGTCAAATTTCTAACAACAACAGCCTAAGCAACAAAATCAATTGGTAGTTCTCCCACCTCAGCCCCGAAGTGCTTCTTTCGAGGACCAAGTTTTAGCCCAATTGTAAAGCCTTGGACCCTTAAATCAGACTGTGACTTCTCACAGTCAAAGCATTAAGAAAATAGAAGAGCAACTTGGCTAAATAGCCAATGCTCTGGCTAAAAGAGAGGAGGGCAGGTTGCCAAGCCAACCAATTGCCAACCCTAAGGTCCAGTATTCCATCGGAGAAGGCTCCTCCAATTTTGAGGGGGCCAATGCCATAACTGCCCTAAGGTCTGGTAGGATGGTAGAAAATCATGTGGGAAAGGAACAAGGAGAGGTCTATCTTAAGGAAATGCCATGTGAAGGTGATAAGAATTTTGTTAGGGCACAGAGTAAAGAACTGCCTGTTGCCATTCAACAAGGGAAAAATAAAGAGGTTATAATTGAGCCTCAGCAGGAGATAAAAATAGAAAAAAGAAAAAAATAAAAGTTCAGCCATGGGCTTGCAGCTAAGGAACTAGCAGTACCTCAGCTGCCATTTCCTCAAGCTTTGAGTGGCCTTGCCCCTTTTGATAAGGGTCAGGCACAGATCGAGGAAATGATAGAGACCTTTAAGCAGGTCAAGATAAATTTATCCCTGCTTGATACAATCCGATAGGTCCTAGCCTATGCAAAGTTTCTGAAAGACCTCTGTACTCAGAAAAGGAAGGTCAAAGGCCATTTGTCCAAGAAGGTCTTTGCGACTGATACATTGAATTCTGTATTAACCATGACAATGCCTGAGAAGTTGCAAGACTCAGGGATACCCACTATTCCCTGTATTATTGGAGGCCACACGATTGGGCCCTATTATTAGAGACCACATGATTGGGAGGGCCCTTTTGGACCTTGGAGCCAGTGTTAACCTGCTGCCATACAGTGTGTATCAGCAGCTAGGTTTGGGGGAGCTCAAAACCACCCCCATTGTTCTATTGATGGCTGATAGGTCTAAGAGGAAACCCATGGGAGTGGTCGAGGATGTCCTAGTGGGGGTAGATAAGTTCTTCTATCCTGCAGAGTTCCTTATCTTGGACATGGGCTGCAACAAGAGTACATTTCTGATACCTGTTGTTCTGGGAAGACCATTCTTGGCCACTGCCAATGCATGCATTCAATGCAGGTCTGGAATCATGGAGGTCACTTTCGGACATATGAAAGTTGAGCTTAATGTGTACAATAGTGCAAAGCACCCTCAGCTGGACAATGAGGAATGCTTTGCAGTGGATGTACTAGAAGAAATTGTTGCAGAAGAACTGCCCACTCTGCTGGAGTGGAGCAATATTATCACTGATTTAACTGAAGTTTGGAACTTGGTGGAGGAAGGAAGCCTAGCTTTGATACCAGAAGACATACCCCTAGTGAAGTCTTCTGTGGGCTTAGTGCAGCATTCCAATTGGAAAACTACATTGCTGCCCCTTCCTCCAACCAACAATACACCAATCCTGCCATCCATACAACAAGCCCCTGATCTGGAGCTCAAGAAGCTGCCAGAGACATTAAAATATGCTTTCCTCGAGAAAGAAGAGAAACTTCCTGTGATTATCTCCTCTTCTCTTACCAGTGAGCAAGAGGAGGAGTTGCTAACAGTTTTGAGGAAGCACAAGAAAGCAATTGGCTGGACCATTGCTGATTTAGGAGGAATTGATGCATCAATCTGTATGCATAGGATTCATCTAGAGGAGGGTTCATCACCCTCCAGGGAAATGCAGAGGAAACATAATCCTCACATGCAAGAGGTGGTTCTGAAAGAAATCATTAAGTTGTTGGATGCTGGGGTAATTTACCTCATCTCTGATTCTGAATGGGTGGCACCAATCTAGGTGGTACCCAAGAAATCTAGCATAGCAGTGATCACAATCGACTCTGGAGAGTTGATACCAGCCAGGGAGACCACTGGCTGGAGAGTTTGCATCAATTATCAAAAACTCAACTCCAAGACCAGAAAAGACCACTTTCCTCTCCCTTTTATTGATCAAATTTTGGACAAGTTGGCTGGGAAGGCTTTTTACTGTTTTCTTGATGGGTACTCAGGGTACAATCAGATCCCTGTGCACCCCCTTGATCAAGAGAAAAGTATATTTACTTGTCCTTTTGGCACCTTTGCTTATAGAAGGATGCCTTTTGGACTGTGTAATGCCCCTGCCACCTTTCAGAGGTGTATGTATGCCATTTTTTCTGATATGATTGACAAATTCTTAGAAATTATCATGGATGACTTTTCGGTCTATGGGAATAGCTTTGACCAATGTCTACAACACCTCCATCAAGTCCTACAAAGATGTGAAGAGACCAATTTGGTCTTAAGTTGAGAGAAGAGTCACTTCATGGTAACACAAGGAATTGTGTTAGGCCATGTAGTCTTTAAAGATGGAATTGAGGTAGACAAGGCCAAAGTTGACCTCATTAAAAATCTGCCCCCTCCAAGAACAGTCAAGCAAATCAGATCCTTCCTTGGCCATGCTGGATTTGACTGGAGGTTTATCAAAGACTTCAGCAAAATTGCTAAACCATTGTGCCACCTGCTCTGCCAGGATGTGCCCTTTGACTTCTCTGCTGAATGCCTGAAGGCTTTTGAAACTTTGAAAATTTGCCTCACCTCTGCCCCTGTACTCCAAACACCTAACTATGCCTTGCCCTTTGAGTTAATGTGTGATGCATCTGACTTGGCAATAGGTGCTGTCTTGGGCCAGAGAAAGGATAAGCTGCCTGTGGTCATTGCATATCTCAGCAATTCACTTGCTGAAGCTCAACTGAACTACACAACCACTGAGAACGAGCTTCTAGCAGTGGTTTTTGCTGTGGACAAGTTTAGACCTTACCTACTTGGGTCTAAAACTGTCATATTCACTCACCACTCAACATTAAAGTACCTACTGTCCAAGAAGGATGCAAAGCCCAGATTGATTGGATGGATACTCCTATTACAAGAGTTTGACATCGAAATCAAAGACAAGAAAGGTGTAGAAAATGTGGTGGCGGACCACTTGTCCAGAATTATGTTGGAGAATGGTGTTGATGACCTCACTACAAATGATGTATTCCCGAATGAGCAATTGTTTGCCATCCAATCTTTAGTTCCTTGGTATGCACATATTGTCAATTATCTAGTTATAGGCATGATCCCTTCCCATTGGACAAAAATCGATAAAGACCTATTTTTCTCACAGGTCAAATTCTTTTTTCTGGGAGAAACCTTGCTTGTACAAGTATTGTGCAGTCCAAATTATTCGAAAATGTGTTCCCGATAGTGATATCCCCAGTATTCTGGCCATGTGCCATGAAAATGCCTGTGGGGGTCACTTTTGTGGGAGAAAAATAGCTGATAAAGTGTTGCAGTGTGGTTTCTATTGGCCTTCTCTTTTCAGAGATGCCCATACACACTGCAAGGCCTGTGAAAGATGTCAGAGATTAGGAGGGCTGTCCAAATGGAATTCAATGCCTTTACAGCCCATCCTTATTGTAGAACTGTTTGATGTGTGGGGTATTGATTTTATGGGCCCCTTTCCTCCTTCAAATGGTCTTCATTTCATTTTAGTGGCAGTGGACTATGTTTCCAAATGGGTAGAAGTCATTGCCACAAGAACTAATGAAAATCAGATTGTCCTCAAGTTCATAAAGCAGAATATCTTCTCCAGATTTGGTACCCTTAGAGCCCTTATCAGTGATGGGGGGAGCCATTTCTGCAACAGAAATTTCGAGAGCTTGCTCAAGAAATATTCTGTCACCCATAGGATTGCTACTCCCTACCACCCACAAACCAGTGGGCAAGTTGAAATTTCAAATAGGGATATCAAGCATATTCTTGAGAAGATTGTGAGGACTGATAGGAAGGATTGGGCTGACAAGCTTAATGATGCACTGTGAGCTTATAGGACTACCTATAAGACCCCCATCGGTATGTCCCCTTTCAGACTGATCTATGGCAAGGCTTGTCATCTCCCAGTGGAGTTAAAACACAGGGCCTATTGGGCCATCAAACATTTAAATCTAGATCTAACTTCGGTTGGTCATCACAGGTTGCTGCAGCTGTCGGAATTGGAAGAACTAAGGATGGATGCATATGCCAATGCCAGGATCTACAAGGAAAGGCCCAAAGCTTTCTTTGACAATGGGCTGTTGAGAAAGAGTTTCAATGCTGGTGATAAGGTTTGGTTGTTTAACTCCAAACTTAAATTTTTTCCAGGCAAATTGAAATCCAAATGGGAAGGTCCTTACATTGTCATGCATGTTTCCCCATCTGGTGTTGTGGAAATCAAGGATCCTAAATCTAGGAGACTCTTGAAGGTGAATCGTCAAAGGCTTGAGCCTTATTTCGAAAAACCTGCCGACCTTTTGGACACCATTCACTGTAAAGGGGATCCTTCTTCAAACTGATTCCACAGGTGTGTCATTACTGTAGCATATGTACTTAGTTTTTGGTTGATTTATCTTGCTCTCTTTAGTTTCTATTCTCTAGGATTTGCTAGTGACCTTATCTGAATTTTTGCCCTATCTATTTTTGAACTTTTAATGCTTCGCTTGCTTCCTACTATTTTTGAATTGATAGCTTCTGTTGAATGCCTAATGTAGGAGGTCATTTTCGTTGTCCTTGAGTGTATGATTGAGTTTACATATGACTAAAGACAGTCATAGGAGAGGGTCATGCCCAAGATTCAACCACAACAAACATGCAAAAGGGCAGAACAGAGAGCACATGCTCTCTGTTTTATACCTTACTGTCGCTGGGTCCAAAATGGAAGCCTGGGAGACTATCTCGAGATTCATATGCTCTCACGAGGTTAAAAGAGGAAGCCTGGAAACCTATCGCGAGGTTAAAGGAGGAAGTCTGGGAGAAGTTTGCGCAGTTCACCTGGACACATTCTATTCGCTGTCGCGAGATTCATGTGTAGCTGAGAGCCTCTCGCGCAATTCATATAGAGCCATACATTACCTGTCATGAGATTATCAAGCTGTTGCAAGGTTCACAAGATAAACTGGGAGAATCTCATGCAATTCAACAGAAATATTCCATTTACTGTCGCGAGATTCTAAGTTTGTCGCGAGATTCAAAATAAACCTCAGAGCTTTTCGCGCAATCCAAATAGAGCCTTAGGAACCACTCGCGCAATTCACAGGAATTAATCTCACTCTGTCGCGTGCTCCAAGGACGACCTTAGAGATTGTCACGCAATCCAGATGTAATCAATACCCTCACTAGGTTTATTTCCAACCCCGCGACTAGATGTTCCAAAGCGCGCCGAGCTTCGCGATAAGTATTTCAACCCCGCGCTTTATCCCTTTTTCATTATCTGCTTCCTTCTTCCCTCTACGAAACCCTAGCTTCTGCAGCTCTCTCCTCTCCCATCCAGCATCACTCCTACAACTCATCATTCACTTCACAAATTTACAGAGTTGTTCTTATCATCACCCCTATCCATTGCCCTTTGCTCTGAGATCTTGAGGTGCCCTGTGCGTCAAATCAAACCAAGCCCTAGATCTCAGTCTCCATTGCTCATACTAGAGGACAGAGTTACAAATGGCTCCCAAAATTACACAAAAGAGAAAGGGGAAGGACAAGGACCCTGCAGAGATCGCCCCTAAAAAGGCCAAGACTTCAAAGTCCCCTAAAAAAGGAAAGGAAGTGGTTGAGGAGGCGGTGGTACCAACCACTAAGTTCTCTACCCCTTCTAAAGTCATGGAGTCAATCCCATTAGAGCCTGAAACAGCCTTTGATGTACCCTTTTTTGAGAAAGAACCTCTCTCTGCCCCTGCAGTATAGTTCACAAGCAAAGCGGGCTTGATGTCATTGATGAGAGAAATTCTAGCACTAACCTACCCAAGGCTAGTGCAGCAGTTTTACCAGCACATCAAGGTCAAGAAGGACAACAATGGACAAAATTGCTTGCTGGTGATGATTGACGATTTTGATTTGTTAGTGAGCCCTAAGATGATTGCTGAAGTGTTGGGCATCCCATCAGCATTCAATCCTAGCTGTGGATATGGCCCCCCTCTGCGTGCATCAATTGACACAATTGCAAGGACCCTAACAAGAGGATTAAAAGCCATCGGGGACTCAATCAGAAGGAGGGAACTAGAACCTGAACTATTGTTCATTGACCAAGTGCTACGGAAGAACATCTATTGCTCAGGACATCAGCAAGAGAGGAGAACCCCCATTGCGGATGCTGTCTACTCCTATCACATGGGCCATGGCTTCCATGCAGCCTGGCTAATTTTTGAGGCTATGAAAGACACAGTGGCAAAATTAGGGTCAAACAAGAAGCCTCACACCCTACCCTATGCATGAATCATCACCTTGCTGTTGATCAAGGGGGGCTACAAGATAGGAAGGACCGAGCAAACCACCACCCTTACCCCTACTACCTTTGCCAAGAGGCAATGGGGAATCAGCAGGAGCTTGATGGGGGGCCAGAAAAAGAAGACAGCTGAGGATCAACTCCTGCCCAAGCAAACAGAAGCGGCAGCCAGATCAGGGTCTACCCCTGCTACAAAGGAGGTGCCTCCAGAGATTATCACTTCCATCCCTGCAGCAGCAGCCACACCCCCTCCACCTTTTATTCCTGCATCCTCTACCCCTCTTGCATCCATCTCTCACCCCCCTCTAATTCCATTCTCCATGCCCACTCCCCCTTCACCTGTGCTTGGTTCATAGAAGGACTCCCCATCCCCTACCTTACCTCAGTACACTACCACAATTCCAACTAAGCTTGCCAGCCCCCCACTCATCTCCTACAAGAAACAAAAACCTACTCAGACTATCCCAACCATCACCCAGACACCACCCTCAATACCTTCCATCCCCATTGACCCACCCCACCTTGAAGAAACCACCACCCCAGCCATATCTACTATATCTCCTCTCCCAGACATTGACTTAACCCTTAACACATCCATAGGATTCCAAGCCTTCATCTCTACATTCCTTGAAACCATGCCTACTGTTGTCGCTCCAAGTGTGCCATAATTGTGTGCATTATGAATCAAAAATTAAAGAATTAAAGAATGCTAAGTTATATGGATGTTAACTTATAAAAGGGATATCAGCACATTGGGGCTAACACTGGCCTGCAAGATCAGGGCCAATTGTAGCAAGTTTTAAAAGTAAGTATTTCAAGATCGTCCACAGAGAAGTTTGTCTAAACTGAGAGATAAACCTCCAGATCTGTGCTACCAGATCTGGCTCTATAATTATCTATAAAAAAGAATAGATAAAAGAGAGTGTTGGATTGTGTCACATTTAACTATAAGCAAATAAAGAAAAGAATTAACTACATGATCCAGATCCGAGTTGGGGAGATGTTTAAAATAAGACAAATGCAGAAATAATAGCTTCATGTACTTTAGCCTCTGAATTTTAATGGAGAATCGTAGTTCAACAGGCAGATTCAATCTTCATCCGCTACCAAATGAATGTAAGAGAAATAAATCCGAATTAAGGAATAGGTTTAGACTTATGGCTATGATCTCATCCAATGGTCACAGATCATCCAATAGTTGTGGCCTATTCGTTAGTTCGTAACATGAACATCATCAGAATGCGCTTGAATTAGGTTACCAACGCTAATTCGCACAGGATGATGAATTAAGGGATGCGGATAAGTGAATCTAAAGAAGTCTAATGCACTAAGGTGAACATTCGGAACCCTCGACATGACTCCAATGGAGAAGACACAAATTACAGACAACCTTTTAAAATCCATGCAATTACAGAGCACGGCTTCTTAGAGAGCCCTCGGACTTACATGAGCTTCTCGAAGCCCTCAGTTCTGATCTTGAATCCGAACTTGGAAGTACAAATCACTCACAATGGCTCTCAAAGGTAAACTACAAGAAAGGATTACGGGGGTTCAAATAAACTATCGACCGAATGAGGAAATAGAGATGAAAACTCTAAAATCTGGATGCCCCAATTGGGCAAATGTCTTCTCAATTTATAGCTTTCCTCTATCCGCACAAGTGAGTTGACCAATCGTAAGTGCTCGGATCTGGATTGCCCAATGGCGTTGAGCACGGGGATCCAAATCTGTTCGCCAATGAAAATGCTCGATCTGGTTCACCAATCAGCGTTAGAAGCATCAATTTGTATGGGAATTCAAAAGTCTGTTTGAGCTTCTAGAAGTTCCCGCCAAGTGATTTCATCTTTGGGTTTTCACGTGGGGCAGAATATGCCTTTGGTTTGTGCTTGGAATCTTCCGGAATGTCTCTGGGCTTTTAATTACATTGGGGCGCGTGCAGAGTTTACTGAAATGCCCTTCAAAGTGGCTGTAAATCCCCAGTATGCCATTTCGCAGAGTTTAAGGGTCTTTTCGCAAAGTAATTTGGCTCCTGAAGCTCTTTTCGTGGGGTTTCAGTTCTGTTCGAATTAAACTTTTCTTCTTTTCGCAAAGGTCATTCTTCTATTCGAGGAGTGTTTTCTTCTTTTCGCAAAGTTCAAGGTTCTTTGCGAATAGTATAAGTTCTTTGCGAATTGAACTCTAGGCTCCCATTCTTCTTTGCGAATTGACTTTTAACTTGATTTTTCCTTTGCGAATAGTAGAAGTTCTTTGCGAATTGAGCTTTAGCTTCCATTCTTCTTCTTCAGGTCTTTTCTTGCTCTTTTAGGACCTTTTTAGCCATTGGTGAGGCTATTTCTTCACTCCCTCTTTGAGCTTGACATGCGTTGTCAGCTTTTTGATCATTTTAGGATGGCTTTCGGATTTGGACCTGTCTTTTTGGTTAGCTGCAATATGAACACTAAAGCACTTATTTAGTCCTCTCAAGGGTCTTTCAAGGCTCATGTTTAGGGGTGAAAAATGGTATTTTTCACTACTTAACACAAACCTAAGCTTTGCTAGTCCACGAGCAAAGAAACATAAAAAACAAAGTAAAGAGCCACTTTTGTAGGAAGCACGTGCATTTAGCATATGCAACAAGCCTTTTCAACCCCTAGGTGATCCCTAGAGGAGGTAGTGAAGTCTCGAGGGTTTTCAGTGAAGGTACCCACAAACTTCTCCATGAAGCTTAATCATCTGCAATATTATCAAATGAGCAATCAAGGAGCAGGTTAGTTTCTCTTGAATCAATGATGAAACAGAAATTTTGATTTATTGTTTGCACAGGACTTTAAACATTTATAAACCTCATGAATGTTTCAATATTTCCAATCTGTGAACAGTCATAGAAAATCATACAAATGTGCCAGAAGCTCATCCTATGGATAAAAATTAGGTTATAAGTCATACTTAAGGTGCTCAAGTTCCAACCCAAACACTCACCGGGGTATACTCTCATCGGTGTTTTGTTGAGGGGTTCATTTTCACTCAAGCTCAAGAGCAGTTACATCTCCCAAATGGATCTGTAAGCATGAGCATAGGCATGATTCTTAGGCAATGGCATCATTGACATCTCCTCACTATAGATTGGGTCACTTCTTATCTCCACATGACACTCACTCAACTTTGGATCACAAGGGCTTTTAATCTAGGTTTGTTTGTATGGCTTATGGAGTGAAGTTTCAAGGAAAGGCGGTTTGAACAGAGGTTTGAATTTGAGAACTCGGGAAGTGTGGAGATGGTTCATGACTCCACCTTTTTGAGTTTAGCTTCTTTCTTCTTCTTTTCGAGATTCTCACATTCACGGTGATCAGTTCTTTCTTTGATCTTGCATTTTCAACATAAGGTCCCTTTTTGCCTTTTTGCTTGCAACTTTTTTACATTGTTTGTCTCTTCTTTCTCACCACCATATTGCCTGCTTTTTGAGGTATTTTCTCTTCATTTTCTTGATGTTGCCCGAAATGGTCCATCTTCGATTCTTTCTCCTTTACCTCCCGAATTCTCGAGTGAGGGAAGGCTGAATTGGTTCCATAGGTTGGTGCAAGTACTTTTGAGTATTTTGATGAAGAATTGTAGGATTTAAGCTCAAATGGGGTACAAATAGGGCAGATTTTTCTTGGTTGGTTCTGTTAGGTTCAAAATTTGTCCAAAGAAGGCCTTGATCTTTTCCTCCTTTCATGAGTCTTTGTTACTTGTTTTAATTTGGAGTTTCCTAACTTCTAGTGGATCTAATGCCTCAATCCTTTGAATCGAAAAAATTGCCTCAGATCACTCTTCAACAGAGATGGAAAATATATGGGCTCAATTCTCACTGGTTATGGTTTTTCCTTGAGCTTTTAAGTATATCTTTACCTTTTTCTCTTCCTTTTGACTTACTACGTGCTGATACCAGTATGTTTTTATGGTGTAATCATCATGGAAATGTAGAATATCGCAAGGTTTAGAATGTCTAAATTCTTGCAAAGAAAATTTTAAAATTTCCACATTGTCATGATTCTTAAGTAAATTGATTTATTTCCTGATTCCTTTGGTGATTGTGATGCCCTTATGCTAATTATCCCATGGGAAGGACCTGTTTGCCATACCCCCAAACCTAAGATGAACATTGTCCTCAATGTTCTAGACAATGAGAGACTAGGGGCAGCAGGGTAAAAGAAGAAAGAAAAACTAAGAACAGAAAAAATCTAAACTATATGCAGCAGAAAATAAAAATGTAAAACTGAAGATATGAGCAAGGAAAAGGAAAACATGATATACAAATGCAAGAAAAATCAACAAAACAATGCTAGAACTGCTAAATAAAATCTAACAAATAGAAGGATTACTATGCAAATGAAAGGAAACTAATGCTAATAACAGAGAAACAGTAAAAGCAAGGTAAGGGACTGAATACAAAGTTAAAAAAGAAAAAGAAAAGTGTTGATACAAAAAAACAGAATTTGTGAATGCAAAATAGGAAAACTAAGTTATAAACTAACTATACTCATAGAAAAATGACGAAAATCAGTAAAACGAGGACACATTAACCTAAGAAAGAAAAAAAAATCAGCGATCTAAAAACAGAATTTGAAACTAAAATTCCTAAAACAGAAAATCTAATGCCAAATGATATATCCTAAGCCCAAAGAAACAAACCCAAAAGCCTGAGATACTTATGAATCTAAGTGATTATAAAAATGATTAGCAGGAATACAGTGAAAAGCAAGATTCATAAGATTGACCCCTTTGTTGATGATGTGTATGAAAAAAAATAATGAAGCATGGGAGCACATATTAAAAACAGGGGTTCACACACGAGACCCTTTATGATGAAGAAATCTCGAAGGAAAATAAAATCAGTGGGTCCATTGAATATTCAAAACAGCCTATGATCCACTACTCATTATCCTACATGATTCCTAAAAAAAAAATGATCTCAGCAGGTCCAGATGGGAAAAGTGGATGCAAATGGAGAAAAACAGCCCATCCGGAAGATATCTATATTGTTTTTATAATTTTCTATTTTATTATTATTATTATTTTTTTTACTTGTTTTGGATCAGCTCGGGCTCAACAAGAGCCCTTGTTTACTGCTGCTGAAAATAATGAGAAACAACCCAGAGATTTTCTATTTGTGTTTTCACTTCTTTTATTTTGTATTTGGTTTTGTAAAAAATAAAAATCGGCATGCCTAAAAGATGAAATTATAATCAAAACAAACATTAAACAATGAGAATTGCTGGTTCTCAAGAATTTAAAAATAGAAAATGAATACAAAGGAGAAGGGGATGCAAACTCAAGCAGATCTGCTCCAGCTTTGGTCCAGATGCTCCTTGTTGGACGGCTGCTCCAGATCTGCAAACATCCAAAAACGCGATCTAGGGGTTTCCTCTGTTTGGGTTTCTTTGCTTTGAACAGATCGCACAGCTGGGCTCTACCCTTTTGATTTCTGACAAGAGAAAAAGCGCAGAAGATTAGAATAGATGGTGGTTATTCGTGTGGAGCTCGTGAGAGAAGAGGGTGAGCTAGGGTTTTGAAAAGGGGTTTTGCTTTGGAGAGTTTAAAAAAATCTTGAGAAAGTGTAGTTCGCAAAGAACTGAGCTTCTGTATGTCTATTCGAAATGGATTTGGCTCCAGAAAGATCTTTTCGCAAAGGACTTTTCCCCAGATTTTCTATTCGAAAAGGAAATTTTAACTATTCGAACAGAACATGGTTCTTTTCGAGTAGTTCATTCTGACTCGAATCAGTTGAATAGAACTTTGAACTTTTCGAGCAGACTTTTTACTTTGCGATTTGAACTTTGAAGTGTATTTACACTATGCGCATAAGAAAAAGACGAACAAAGAAAAACAATGTTGTACAAACATATTATACTCTTTTCTACCATCAGATTTTGGAGATTCATGATGATAGGTGGGCAAGGGCTCACAGGTGTTTTCAATGCATGGTTTGAGCCATTGACCATTTACCTTGAGTATTCTTCCATCCTTGGGATCTGAAATATCCATGACTCCCGAGGAGGAGGCCTTGATGACGATGTATGGCCCTTCCCATCTGGATCTCAATTTGCCGTGAAAGAATTTAAGTTTAGAGTTGAATAACCATACCTTGGACCCCGGTATGAACTCTTTTCTCATGAGGCTCCTATCATGGAATGATTTAACCTTTTCTTTGTACAACTGGAGCTAGTGTAGGCATCCATCCTCGTTCTTCCATTCGGTGAGTTGAAGCTTCACACGTGGTTACCGGCAGTTAGATCCATATTAAAAGTTTTGATTGCCCACAAGGCCTTATATTCTAATTCTCTGGTAGATGGCATGCCTTGCCATATACCGATCTGAAAAGGACATCCCTATAGGAGTATTATAGGCGATTCATATGCCCACAAAGCATCATTAAGCTTAAAGGACCAGATCTTTCTTCTTCTTCACTTCTTTTTTCCAAAATGTGTTTGATCTCTCTATTTGAAATCTCCACACATCCCTTTGGTTTGTGGATGATAGGGAGTGGCTACTCTGTGAGTGATGAGTACTTTTTAATAGAGAGTCAAAGCACGTCAAAAAGTGGCTTCCCCATCACTAATGATGGCTCAGGGAATCCAAATCTGGAAAAATGTGGTCTTTGAGGAATCTTAAAACCACTTTGTGATCATTGGATTTGGTAGCTATGGCCTCAATCCACTTGGAGACATAATCCACTACCAAGATGAAATTGTTTCCATTAGAAGGGAAAGGGCCCATAAAATCTATGCCCCAAACATCAAACAACTCAACTACCGGATTGGCTAGGGCATTGAGTTTCTTTTAAATCTTGCCAGTTTTTGGCGATTACGCAAGATTTATAGTCTTTGTAAAGGCATCTTTAAAGATTGTGGGCCAATAGAAACCACTGCAGAATTTTTTTGCAATTGTTTTATTGCCATCAAATGGCCTCCACAGCTGTTCATGACACACATTGACAATATGCCGTGGAATTCATGGTCCGGACACACTTTTCGATCACTTGGTTGCACAATTCTTGAATAGATAAGGATCTTCCCAAATGAAATGTTTAACTTATGAGAAGAAAAGATCTTTATCCATTCTATTCCAATGTTGAGGAATCATCCAATAGCCAAGAAGTTGACTATGTTTGCAAACCAAGGATCGTGGGTATTGATGGCAAAGTTGCTCATCGTGAAATGATTCATTAATGGGTAAGCTATCATCCTCGGATTGAGAATTCGGATAAGTGATCACCACCACATTCTCCACTCCTTTCTTATCCTTAATCAGATCAAACTCCGTAATAGGAGGATCCACGATTAATCTGGCTTAGTATCCTTCTTAGGCAGAAGGTACTTTAGGGCGAGTGGTGATAAACACCACAATTTGTGAACCTAAAACATAAGGCACTGAATTTTTCCAATGCAAACACAATGGCCAGCTCTTTCTCGGTTGTTGTGTAGTTGAGCTGGGCATCTATCATGGATCTCGGCATAAGCTATGACATGGGGAAGCTTATCCTTTCTCCCTAGGACAGCTCCTAGGGCATAGTCTGATGCATCACACATCACTCAAAGGGCACCGAATAGTCGGGGGATGCAAGATGGGAGCTGAAATCGACATTTCTTAAGGACCTCAAAGGGCTGTCATGCATTCATTAGTAAACACAAAAGGAACATCTTGACACAAGAATGACAGTGGCTTGGAAATTTTCTTCAAATCTTTGATGAACCTCCTATAAAATCCTGCATGCCCTAAGAAACTTGATTTGCTTAGCAGTTACGGGAGGAGGCAAATGTGCAATTAGATCAATATTTGCTTGGTCCACCTCTATGCCTTTATGGGAGACCACATGTCCTAGGACAATGCCTTGGGTGACCATAAATGACTCTTTTCCCAGCTTAGAACCAAATTGGTTTCTTCACATCTTTGCAACACCAACTTGAGGTGGTGTAAGCATTGGGAAAAATTTGTCTCCATAAATTGAAAAGTCATCCATGAAGATCTCCATGAATTGATCAATCATGTCGTAAAAGATGGCATACATGCATCTTTGAAAAGTAGCAGGGCATTGCAAAGACCAAAGGGCATCCTCCTATAGGCAAAAAGTGCCAAAGGGGCGGTGAAGGTGGTCTTTCTTGGTCCTGGGTACCTGAGGATCTGGTTGTAACAGAGTACCCATCAAGGAAGCGTAGTAAGCTTTTGCAAAGCTTATCAAGGATTTGGTCAATGAAGGGAGGAAATGGTCTTTCCTTATCATGGTATTTAATTTTCTGTAGTCTATGCGACCCTCCATCCGATTGTTTGTCCGGTGGACATAAGTTTACCAGATTCAATTTGCTACTGATGATGCCAGATTTCTTAGGCACCACATGTGGGTGCTACCAAGCAGAATCTGAAATGGGGTAAATGACCCCAGATCTAGCGCTTGACAACTTCCTTCATTACCACTTCTTGCATGTGAGGATTCAACCTTCTTTGCATTTCTCTAGAAGGCTTGGCATCCTCTTCCGTGGATCTTATGCATGCATACAATGGGTTTATTCCTCCTAAATCAGCAATGGTCCACCAATTGCTTTCTTGTCTTGTTTAGAACTACCATGACTCCTCTTCTTGCTCCTTTGTAAGGGAGGAAGAAATAATCACAGTAGTGTTTGATGATCTCCCAAAACACATATTTCAGATTTTTGGGGATGTTTGAGTTCCAATTCAATTTGAGAAAAGAGGGCAGCAAAGGTACCTTGGTAACTTGTGGAAGAGGAGAGGAGCAGATCTCTCAGAGAGAGAACTTGATGATCATTGGTGAGTGCCTTGCACAGGCACTCCGTTGAATTTGATCTCCCTTTTCCTTCTTTCTCGGTGGATCCCCAATCATTTTTAAATTGCAGTGGAGTCTTTACCTTGCGAAATGTTTGTAAAGACTCCTCCACCTCATCAATGATGTCAACATGGAAACATTCCTCACCGAGAATTGAGGTTGAGTATGACATTATACACATTCAATTTAACTTTCATATTTCCAAAAGACACCTCCATGATGCCGGACACGCATTGAATGCATGCATTAGTCAGAGCTGTGAGAATGGTCTTCCCGAATGTGAGGATGGCGGGGTACTTTTGGTTGGTTCCATGTCCAACACCAAAAAGTCGTGAGGTAGAAAAACTTGTCTACTCCTACCAAAACATCTTCAATCAACCCCATAGGTTTCCTTTCAGATCTGTCATTAGTGTAACACCACTTGAGTGGGTTTCAATTCTCCCAAACCTAGCTTCTCATAGGCAGAATAGGGAAGCGGGTTGACACTAGCACCAGATCTAGCAAGGCTTTCTCAATGGTGTGCTCCCCAATGATGCAGGGATTGTGGGGATTCCGGTCTTGCATCTTAGGTGGTGTTGCAATTGATAGCACTTGGTTGATTTTCTCCACAAGAAAGGCCTTATTGGATAAATGTATCCTAGATTGCCTTTTGTGGGTGCACACCTCTTTGAGAAATTTTGCATAAGCGGGGACACTGTTGATTGCATCAAGCGAGGTAGATTAATTTAACTTGCTTGAATGTCTCCATCATTTCCTCAATTTTGTGTTTCCTTTGTCAAAAGGAGAAGTCACTTCATTGCATGGGGAAATGGGAGGTGAGGAACAAATTTCTACTCCTCATCTTTTCAACAATTTTGTTATTTTTCATTTTTGAATTTTATGTAAATCCATGACCATATTGCTATCCAAATTGTTGTTCCCACTTGTTCTTCATCTTTTCCTCTTCACTACCTTTGTGTTGTTTATTATTCTTCCACTTCTCAAAGTAGTCACATTTGATTTCCTCATGGCCATTTGAGGATTCGCCAACCATGAACTGTCCCTTAGGATTGTTCACGGGTTGGTAGTAGTTTACCCTCTTCTCTCTTAGCCAATGAATTTGAGAGTTGGCCCGAGTTTCTTCGATTTTTAATGCTCTCGATTGTGAAGGTTCACGATGCAGACAGTTCAAGATTTTGAAGTGAACTCAAGACCTGCTCTTCAAAGGTCGTGGATCTAGGAGGGCGGGCTGGTCATGCATCGCATGGCTTGTTGTTGGTTAGGTGCTGAAAATTTGATTTATTATAAAAATTTACGATATATGGTGAAAGCGTGTTTGAAAGGTAATTGATTTTTGGGCGCTGCTTTTATGGGTAATTTCCACGATTCCACGAGATTAGGATGAGATCTCCATGGATAGTCATTCGATTGCATCTCCATAAGACTGGCTGCAGGAGCTTGTTCCATCAAGAGTTCTAAAATTGTGATGCGAAGGACATTGATCAATGGAATGAGTGGGGGCATATCGGACATGCCTCCTCTACTCTTGACCCATTTGGAGCTTTAAATGAGTCCATCGTCTATCAAATTTTGTGGTCAAATTATCCACTTTCCTTTCCAGCTCATTGACTTCATAAACTTTCCTCTTGTGAATTGGGGATTATTCATCCTATTTGGATTCTCGGTGTCCCTTGGCAGATTCTCTTTGGGTTGAATTTTCTCCAATCACCTCAAAGAGGTCCCAAACCTCTTCAAGCTGTTTTTAAGTAGGTACCTCCACAAGAGGCATCCACCATGTTCTTGCCCTTCGATCAGTTCCTTGATAGAAGCTTTGAACCACCATTTAGGAATTTGATGGTGAGGGCATTGCCTTTAAGCTTCTTTAAACCTTTCCCATGCCTCATTGAAAGTTTGATTGAGTTTTGGGAGAAAGAGATGATGCTTTGTCTCGGTTGGCTGGTTTTAGTCATTGGGAAATATTTTGACAAAATTGACATTGCAAATCATTCCATGATGTGATCTTTGTTTGGTGCTAACATAGATAACCATGCTCTAGCTTTGTCCTTTAATGAAAAGGAAAGAGCCTAAGCTTGGTTGCCTCTGACCAGTCCACTATGTTAAATGTTGTGCATAAAGCCGAAATTCATCAATGTGTTTGTAAGGGTCTTCCTTACTCAATCCATGGAATGAAGGCAACATTTGGATGGTGGAGGACTTAATTTCATAATTTCCCTCCTGTGGGAAATTGAATGCAAAATGGGGAATTATAAGTACCGAGGCAAAGTAGTCTCTTAACAATCTCTGTTCTTCACCCATTTCAGCGGATATACATGATGTATGTCGGTTTCTTAAGAGTCTTTCAACTTCTCGAATTTAACGGAGAATCTCGGATTGAGGGTTCTCCGCCAAACATACAACTCAGAGAGAGTTTGTACAAAGAAACCATCTATTTAAGAACTTTCCTTTCCTTTTACACGGTTATGTACATAAAAAATAACAACAAAATTAATAAATGACCGATAAATAAATGAAAATAAATGAAAACTCAAAGCACGCCAAATTTGACAAAAGACAAAAGAGTGGCAGCACATTTATTCAAATAACTAGAAGGCAAAGAATAAAACTCGTAAAAATAAAAAAATAAAAATTTGCTGCAGAAAAAGCTCTCTATACAAAACTGCAGAGACATTTAATCAAGCACTTGGAATGCAAAGTGCAGGTTTAAAGCAAAAATTAAAATAAATATCAAATCTACAAAATAGAAAAACTTAGGTCTACCAATTTTAAAATCTATTCCTCGGCAACGGCGCCAAAAACTTGTTGTCGCTCCAAGTGTGCCATAATTGTGTGCATTATGAATCAAAAATTAAAGAATTAAAGAATGCTAAGTTATATGGATGTTAACTTATGAAAGGGATATCAGCACATTGGGGCTAACACTGGCCTGCAAGATCAGGGCCAATTGTAGCAAGTTTTAAAAGTAAGTATTTCAAGATCGTCCACAGAGAAGTTTGTCTAAACTGAGAGATAAACCTCCAGATCTGTGCTACCAGATCTGGCTCTATAATTATCTATAAAAAAGAATAGATAAAAGAGAGTGTTGGATTGTGTCACATTTAACTATAAGCAAATAAAGAAAAGAATTAACTACATGATCCAGATCCGAGTTGGGGAGATGTTTAAAATAAGACAAATGCAGAAATAATAGCTTCATGTACTTTAGCCTCTGAATTTTAATGGAGAATCAGAGTTCAACAGAGCAGATTCAATCTTCATCGGCTACCAAAGACAGATGTAAGAGAAATAAATCAATTAAGGAATAGGTTTAGACTTATGGCTATGATCTCATCCAATGGTCACAGATCATCCAATAGTTGTGGCCTATTCTTTAGTTCGTAACATGAACATCATGTAAATGCCGCTGAATTAGGTTACCAACGCTAATTCGCAGGATGATGAATTAAGGAAGTTGGATGCGGATAAGTGAATCTAAAGAAGTCTAATGCACTAAGGTGAACATTCGGAACCCTCGACATGACTCCAATGGAGAAGACACAAATTACAACCTTTTAAAATCCACCGTTACAATTACAGAAAGCTGTTAGAGAGCCCTCGGACTTACGATGAGCTTCTCGAAGAGCCCCTTAGATCTTACGAACTTGGAAGTACAAATCACTCACAATGGCTCTCAAAGGTAAACTACAAGAAGGGATTATAGGGGTTCAGATAAACTATCCGACCGAATGAGGGAAACAGAGATGAAAACTCTAAAACTGGATGCCCCAATTGGGCAAATGTCTTCTCAATTTATAGCTTTCCTCTATCCGCACAAGGTGAGTTGACCAATCGAAGTGCTCGGATCCGATTGCCCAATGGCCGTTGAGCACGGGATCCAGATCTGTTACGCCAATGGAAATGCTCTGATCTGTCTCAGCCAATCAGGCGTTAGAAGCACCAATTCTGTTATGGGAATTCAAAAGTCTGTTTGAGCTTCTAGAAGTTCCCGCCAAGTGATTTCATCTTTGGGTTTTCATGTGGGGCAGAATATGCCTTTGGTTTGTGCTTGGAATCTTCCGGAATGTCTCGGGGCTTGTAATTACATTGCGTGCGAGTTTATCGAAATGCCCTTCAAAGTGGTCAGAATCCCAGATGCCATTTCGCAGAGTTTAAGGGTCTTTTCGCAAAGTAATTTGGCTCCTGAAGCTCTTTTCGTCCCCTTTCAGTTCTGTTCGAATTAAACTTTTCTTCTTTTCGCAAAGGTCATTCTTCTATTCGAGGAGTGTTTTCTTCTTTTCGCACAGTTCAAGGTTCTTTTGAATAGTATAAGTTCTTCTTGAATAGTATAAGTTCTTTTAATTGAACTCTAGGCTCCCATTCTTCTTCTTGCGAATTGACTTTAACTTGATTTTTCCTTTGCGAATAGTAGAAGTTCTTTCTAATTGAGCTTTAGCTTCCATTCTCTTCGTGTCTTTTCTTGCTCTTTAGACCTTTTTAGCCATTGTCGAGGCTATTTCTTCACTCCTCTTGAGCTTGACATGTCGCTTTTTTGATCATTTTAGGATGGTTTTCGGATTTGGACCTGTCTTTTTGGTTAGCTGCAATATGAACACTAAAGCACTTATTTAGTCCTCTCAAGGGTCTTTCAAGGCTCATGTTTAGGGGTGAAAAATGGTATTTTTCACTACTTAACACCTACCTACTACACCTCTCTGCCAGACTCCCCAACTACCACACAGCACTACTCCATAGAACCCCACTTTTCCCCTCCCTCCACTTTCCATCATGCTCCTTCCTCCCCTTTCCAACCAGTACCCTCTTCTTCCCAAACCCCACCTCCTAGCTTTACACACTAACCGTCATCCTACCCCTTATCCAAGATATCCAAGCCTAGTTATCCACCAATAACCACAAACAGGACCAGATGCAGGCTGAACTCACCTCCATCCAATCCACCCTACACACCTTATCCACTCCACTCATCCCTACCCCATCCACTTCAGTCCCCTAGTCCTGTTCACTGACAAGACCACCCAAACAGACTTCCCTCCTGAATCATTACCCCTCCCACCATCACCATTACCTCTTCCCCACCCATTTCCTTTACCCCCTTTCACCATTCCAATTTTCCATCCCCCATCACCCCCAACTCCTATTGAGCCTACACACTTCACCTTCCCCCCTATACCCTCCATCCCCCCTCTTATCCTACCCCCTCCCACTTGCTCTGCCAAATCTACCCAAATGCACCTAACTGACCCCATTCCCCACCACTTGATTTCCCTACTATCATTCCCCCTTCCCCCCCAGGACCAAGCACACTTCGTTCCTTCCACCTCCTATCTGCCAATTGCACCAAAACATCATTTCTACAGCCCTCCTTACCTCACCATCCTACATCACATGCGGGATAATGCTTACCTGAGGAAGGATGTCTTGAGGGGTATGGCCAAGCTACGCCAATCAATTGAGACCCCCCTACTGGAGAAGATTGATGAGATGACGGAGGCCCACAGAGAGCAAATACTGGGCATCTCCTTGGGGTGGAAAAATATTGTGGAGGAATATAAGAAGATGAAAGCTACATCTACTTATTATCAGATAAATTAAGAGTATGAGAAATCTAATGCTGCTGTAGCGACTGCCCGGGCAAGAATGCTTGAAAAATGACTTAACAATGCCCAGGAAATCTAAAAAATCCAAAAGGAGATCCATGAGACTGACGCCGTCTAATTTCAAGTCTAGATAGCCTCATTGGAATCCGCATTGGCCACTGCCAAAAATGAACCTTACCACCCAACCCCACTCTCTGTTCACGTGCCTCAGCCTGCGCCAACTACTACTCCAGCTCCACCTACATAGTCTGAGGAGGCACCACCTAAGCCCCAACAAGATAAAGGAAAAGCTCCTGCTTCACCTCCAAGCAGTGCCAAATAACTCTCGAGCAGCCTCCACCTCCAAGGCCTCTAACAAACTTATCCTCAGCAGAGGAAAGTCATAGCCAAGAGGTCTGCTCCCAAAGTTGTCCCTTTAAAAATTGGCAAAGAGTCTGCCCCATCACGAAGAGGCATCCCAGCCAAACCTAAGTCCACCTGGAAAGGAAGTCACCTGGTCCCACTGAGGAACCCAAGGCTGAAGGAAAAGAAAAATCCCCAGTAGTCCCCCCTGCCGACACTGATGCCACAAGCAAAGGCAAAGGAAAATCCCCTGCCACCCCCCTGCTAAGCGTAAAGGCAAAGCCCCTCAAGAACCCAAGGAACCAAAAGCTCCCAAAGCACCAAAAATGAGGGTGAGGGCACCTAAAACTCCAACTGTGCAGAAAACACCACCCGAGAAGAAAAAGGCAAGGGAGGAGAAGAAGAAAGAGGACAGAGCTGCCCTTAAGGCAAAGGCTAAACATATGGGCTGGTATTTCCTTACAGATTCTAATTCAGATTAGATCCTAGCTTCTAGAATGTATCTTAGGTTTTTCTTCTTGTAATTCCACTTGTAAATATTTTTATTATAATTTAATAGAAATTCTAGTTTTATCTATTCCTCTGTTCTGTGTGTTTCTTTCTGATTGTTTGGTACTTTTGATTTTTTTCCTTTTACCATTCATGGCAGAAGTGTTTTTGGGAGGATATTTTTTGTTGAACCAGTAATCCATGTAGTGGATAGATGTCGTTGGTGGCCGAATAAGTTTTGTGCAATACCTGCCTCAGGATTTTCAATGGCTTCCTCTTCAAATTTATGTGCCCTGTGCAGTGTACCTCGCGAAGATCCCCAGCTCAGTTGCGCGAGACATGTCCTTCACTCATCACTGATTGCTCTTCGTGAGGATCCCCGCGCGATACACTTACCTCTTTAAATACCATGCCTCTCTTTGGACATTCATTTAATGCTACTTCTCTTTTCCAAAGAGCCAGTTGTGTATTTCCTCTTTCCCCACACAACACTCATTTATTGCCAAGTGTGAAAAGGGGCGCAATTTCAATTCCGTCGATTCATGTTCCCTCGTCCCTCTCTTTTAAACAGGCCCTCAGTCCCTTTTCATCTCATCCCTCCACTTCTAACCATAGAAGTCCATACCTCCTCACACAAATGGCGGATGACAGCCCCTTTGGCTTCCCAATCAAATTTTACCCCATCTGGGAAGATCCCCCACCACCTAAGGAGCTGGACCCCTTGCAATTTCTCTGGGATGAGTATGACGAGGTCCAGCGACTCCTCGCCATGGAAGAAAAGAAAAAGAAGAAGAAAGAGAACAGAGAAAAGAAGAAGAGAAAAATGGCGCCACCTACATCTCCATCTCCCCCTCCCTCTTTCTCAAACCCTCCCCCGGCTACACATTGACTCCCCCCCCATCTTGTCTTTTCCTTTTCCCTTTTTTTTGTCATATTTTCTTTTTCTTTTAATGAAAGTTTTCTTTTAGTTCCATACTGTTCAGTTTTGCATTTTTATTTCTCTCTCTTCTTCTGTGTTTGTTTCTGTATGTTTCCTTAGATTCTACCATTTATTCTCTCCTCTGAACTAGTGAGGACACTGCTCCTCCTAGGTTTGGGGGTGTGGCAGGTAGGTCTGCCAATAACATAGTTAACTTAAAGTACAACAGAATCATGTGAGTAACATAGAAATGGAGCTGTGTTCACTTAAGAATTATGAAAATTAAGGAATTTAAAACTTTTTACAGATCTTTAGACATTATAAATTTCTAAATTTTCACATTTCCATGATAAGAACACCAAGAAAACTCATTGGTACCAGCACTTAGTGAATCATTGAAGAGAGAAAAAGGTAAGGACATACTAAAAAGTTCAAAGGAAGACCATCACCAGTGAGAATTGAGCCTACAAAATTTATTTTTATTTGAGGAGTGATTGAGACAAATTTCTTCTAGCATTAAGGACTGACTGAGTCAATGTGTTCACTAAAAGTTAGGTAACTCCAAGTTGAAACAACTGACAGCACTCATGACACTTAGGAAAGGATCAAGGCCTTCTCTTGGACAGTTTGAGCCTAAATAGACCAAACCCTAAAGCAACTGCCCTTGTTCATACACTCTTTGAGCTTCAAAGTCCAATTTTCTTCAAAACACACCTGAGTATTTATACCTGAACCTATGGATCTGATTTAACCTTACCCTCACTCTGAGAAGTCAGAAGGTAAAGGAGAAAGAGTTAAAGATGGACTAGCTAGGGTCAACATTGGATGAGTGGAGAAGAATTATCTGAAGTTCTAGCAGTGTAACAACTGAGGAAAAAGGTGGCAATTCATCAAAGCAAAAATAAAAAAATAAAAAGAAGAAAACTGCACCAGAAAGAAAAGAAAACAATAATGAAGAGGAGTAAGAGAGGAATCAAGAGGAAACATTCATTGGAAAAAAATCAAACAAGAGGAGAAACTGATCACTTCAAATCTGAAGATTTCAAAGAAGATAAAAGGAGCTAAATTAAAGAAGGTGAAGTCATGAATCACCTCCTGCACCTACTGATTTCTGAATTTCGAACCCCTTTTTCAACCCTTCCAATTCTTTTTATAACCCAATACCATAAGCTACATTACAACCTAGTTAAAGCCCTTGTGATCCAAAGTTGAATGAGCTGTCATGTGGAGATAATGAGTTGTCTAATCTATGGTAAAAATCTGCCAATGATGCCAAAACTTGAATGCTATGCCTATGCTCATGCTTACAGACCCATTTGGGGGATGTAACTGCTCTTGAGCTTGAGAGACAATGAAACCCTCAAAAGTTCTTTGTGAGAGTATGCCCTAGAGAGTTTTGGGTCTGATATTGAATGTATTGGGCATGACCTACAACCTAATTTTTAATTTAATGTTAAGCTAAGTGCTAACACACATGCATAGTTTCCCTCTTGTGAACTGATTGGAAATGTTGTGCTATCATGTGAAGTTTATGTTGCTTAAACATCTGTGCAGACAATGTATTTTAAATTTCCTATCTTTTTACTGATTCAAGGGTGAACTGATACTCTGTTTCTTGACTGCTAACTTGACAATCTTGCACTCATTAAGCTTTTATTGAGAAGTTTGTGGGTATCTTCACTGACCCTCAGGAGACTTCACTCCTCCACTAGGGATGACCTAGGGGTTTAAAAGGCTTGGTACATATGCTAAATATATCCATGCTCCCTACGAAAGTGGCATTTAATTTTTGTAGATTTTTAGTGTAGCTTTGCTAACGGACTAGCAAAGATTAGGTTTAGGGGCGTATTAAGACCTGAAAAGTACCACTTTTCACCACTTAACTTAATCTTTGTTGGACCCTTAATCATTTAATAAAAGTATTTTAAGCACATGCTGCAGTAATAATATAAATGCAATAAGGCCTTAATCCTGCTAAGGAGCCCACTTTTGCCCCAGAAGTCTCCCAGAAGAATGGAAGACAGAGAGCCTAACTGCATGAAGGTAGAGCACAACAGCAGCAAAGAAAGAAATGAGCCTTGTGCAGCTGTCGCAAGGTTCACATGACTCAGAAAGCCTGCCTTGCACAATCGTCGTGAGTTTCCCATGACATCATACCAATTGTCTGCGCTGTTCTTGCAGAGTTTAGTGACAAAAGAGCTCCTGCAGCATAGTTCGTGTAGCTCTTGCGAGGCTCAAATATAAATGATCGCGCAGTCTCGCACAGCTCAAGAAAGCAGCTCTCAAACCTCGCGCAGTTCACTCAGAACAGCTGAGGAGAGAGAGCTCCAGGTATCTCTGCGCGCAGCTATCACGCAGTGGCCGCCGGATGCAAAACTTCTGAAAAACCTCTCGCGCAGTTCAGAGACCAATGCACATCACGTCCCCGTGAGGATCCTTGTGAAGATCCATTGAGAAACAAACTGCTCGCACGATTCTTGAGTCATTCAGAAGGAAAGTGCAATCCCGTGAAGACCAGAGCAATCCAGCGAGGATTCAATGCTCTATTACGCGACTGCTTCAGCTGCAACTAAGACAACCCCGCAGCGGCTAGAATTTCAAGCTAATACAATCTCGCGAAGACCGTGCTACCACGCGACAGTCTTAGAAGCCAATGCTACCTGGCGAGGCTCTGGACTCTAACTCTCCCTCATTTCTATAGAGGACATTCTGGGAACTTCCAGTAATTAGGGCATGCACTCCAATGCTCTAATTTTTGTGCACGTGCCTCGAGGCATCCAAGGAACAGTATTAGGCCATGTGGCATCATTAAAATTAGGGTTTCCTAACCCTAATGCGCCGCCAAACTAACTGCTATATAAACCTAAGCCTGGTTTAGGTTTAGGGGACCTCATAGAATAGAACTTAGTTTTGCTTCTTTTAGAATCGGCTGTAGATCTCCAGTAAGTTTAGGTTAGGTTTAGGTAGTTTCTTTTTATTTTTTTCTACTCTCCATAGTCCAGCATTTGTTGGCTATGCCTTTGTATGACTATTTGGAATAGATTAATGGAGTTTTATGATAGGGTGTTTTACATTTATGGGATTTCTGTTTGTGAGTTGTTCTGTACAAGGCTGCTACCTTGAGATCCTCCATTGCTAGGATGTATTGCAAGCAAAGGAAGACTGATTTTATGGTTTACTCAAATCCAAGTGACCTGTGTGTCTGGGCTAACATTCTCCCATACAGGCCTAGCCCCACCACAGGACCCACTAGATCTGAAGTCCCCATGGGAGCAATGAGCTTTTGTAGGCTTGTGAACATGGTGGTGGCAGCAATGTTTCTTGTTCTATCTTGAGCTTTGTGAGGAGGATAGCCTTTGGGATAGTCTGTGACCATTTAAGTGGACAGGTTATAGCCTTAGGGTGAAGCCAACCAACAGACTCAAGACGGATTATTCTTCTCTGCAGTTGTGCTTGTAACCCTGTGAGAGATTGTGCTGAGACAAACTCCCCTGTATGCGTTTAGACCCGCCATCAGATGGCATATTTGTTTGGTTATAGAGATTGTAGGCTTGCGACTAAATCACTGCAGTCTCTCTAAAGCAATGGACAACTAGATCTAAGGTTGCACTCAAACTCTTGCTAGTTCTATGTGTCTAGGCTAACATGCTCCCATACAGGCTTAGCCCCACACATAGCACTTTAGAGGTTGAGGTTCCCTATGGATTTTTGTGCTTGTAGCCTGGATGAAGTAGTGCCTACAATGATAAACTTGTTATGACCTATCTCTGGACTGTGGTTCTCCAATTGGATAGTCTGTGATCATTTAAGTGGATAGGTAATAGCCATAAAGGGATTGGATCATGGCACAGAGATGAGTTGGATTCTTTCTCCTTAGTGGTTATAATGTAGCCATTGGACAAGACTTCTATAGCAGCAGATCTGAATTTGAGTCATGAAACCCATCAGATCTGAACCTAATAGCATACTTCTCACCCTTTTATATTTATTTTCTCACTCCATCTTCTTTCTTAGCCCTTTCTATAGTTTAGACATTAGGATACCTTAGAATTTAAATTTTAATGACCCTAAATCCCCTTCCATATAGGATTGCCAAATCTGTAGTCAGATCTAGAGGGCCTACTAAAGATGGCTCCCTTGGAGCTTAAGATCAACTTCCCTGTGGGACAAACTCTTACTTATCAAAACATGCAACAACAGGTCCTGTATCCTGCAGGATTGTGTGTTTTTAGGCTTGCTGCTCCATAATTCTCACTCTATCATTTATCGATTTTTTATTCATCCCATTCTTATCATTGTCTTCAATAAAGTCAGTAGCAAGCACATAAAAATACCCCAACAGTAGGGGCAACAATGTGGGTCTCCAAATGGAGTGCTGCACTAGGCCCACTGAAGAATTTGATGTGTTGTTTTCTTTAGCAATGCAATTTGGGGCCTCCTGCTCAGTCACCTCAGTCCAAAGATCCTCAAAATCATCATAAATATTATCCCTATCTAGCAGATTTAATAAATTTTCCTCTACTAATTCCTCTAGTACATCAACTATAAAATAGTCCTTATTATCAAGTTGAGGTTGCTTTGTTGTATTGTACATATTTTATGTCACTTTCATGTTACCAAAAGTAACCTCCATCACCCTAGACCTGCATTGAATTTAAGCATTGGCTGTGGCCAGAAATGGCCTGCCCAAGATAACAGGGATTGGGGTAGTACACTTGAAAGGTTCCATGTCCAATACCAGAAAATCAGTAGGGTAGAAGAATTTATCCACACCTACCAACACACCCATAGGCCTCCTCTCAGACTTGTTAGCCAGTTGGAGCACAACAGGAGTTGGTTACAGCTCCCCCAATCCAAGATGTTCATACATAGAGTATGGTAGTAAGTTTACACTGACCCTTAAGTCTAAGAGAGCTCTGCCTATGGTGTGATCACTAATAATGCAGGGGATAGTACATACCCCTGGGTCCTAAATTTTTGCTAGTGTAGTAATATACAAAATTGACTTAACTTTTTCAGCTGCAAAGACCTTCTTAGACAAATGAATCCTTGCCTTCCTTTTTTAGGTGCACAGGTCCTTTAGGAACTTAGCATAGCATAGGCTGGGACCTGTTTGATGGCATCAAGTAGAGGTAAATTGATCTTAACTTGCTTAAAGGTCTCTAATATTTCCTCCATTCTAGCATTCCCCTTGTTTAAAGGAGAGGCCTTTTAGAGCATGAAGAAATGGCAGCTGGGGCACTGCTGGTACATCAGCTGCTAGCTTAGCTGTATCATCAACAATTTTTTCCTTTTTACTTTTCCCATTTTTTTCTTTTTGTAGGGGCTCAACAGTAACCTCTTTATTTTTCTTACGTTGTTCCTGCTGCACATTGACATGGACTGAATCCTCTTCCCCTGCACTTTCTCTTGCTTTCATGCCCACTTGGTTGTCTACCACCTTACCACTCCTTAGGGTTGTGATTGCTTTAGCTTCCTCATGGGTTGAGGAACCTTCACCAATCATATACTGACCCTTGGGATTTTTCATTGGTTGACTTGACAATCTGTCATCTTCCCTCCTAGTCAGAGTATTAGAGATTTGACCAAGCTGGTCCTCAATTTTTTTAATACTCTGACTGTCAGAGCTCACAATCTGTGATAATGAGTTCAGGTTTTATAGTGAGGACAAAACTTGTTCTTTAAATGAAGGTGCTCTAGGCTGTGTTGAGGGCAAAGCTATCTGACTTGGCTGTGGGGCAGGCTGAACAAATTATTGTCTAGGGGCATAACCTTGGTTGTACTACTGAACTGGTCTATGTGGCAATGTTGGCTGCTGCTGCTGTGGTTGCTGATAATTCTCTTCTCTCCACCTCAGATTAGGGTGGTTTCTTCATGGGTACCCAGCAGGCTATTGTCTATAAGATTGGGCAGCATTGGCGTATTCTATAACTAGTTTAGGGTCTTGACTAGTTGAGGGATAGTCCAACAGTGAATGAGTAGGTGACTGGCATATCAAACATGCCTTTCCACCTGTGCAATAGCTTGGGGCTGCAGCACACTCAACACCTTATCAAATTTATGGGACAAGTTGTCCACCTTCTTAGCCAAGTAATTGTACACAGTAAACTCATACAATTTTTCCTTGGGAGGGTGTTCTTTTGTCACTCTAGCAGCTGGTTCAATGTCATTTCTTGACAAGGACTCCTGCTACATGGAGTTTTCACTAATCACATCGCATAATTTCCAAGCCTCCTCGTCAGTTTTGTTGAGGTATATGACACCACATGAGGAATCAATCATATCTCTACTATTAGAGCCAATCCCTTGGTAGAAGCTCTAAACAAGTTGCCACTTAGGGATCTGATGGTGGGGGCACTGCCTCAGCGGCTCTTTAAACCTTTCCCATGCCTCATGAAAATTCTCAATTGGGAATTGAGCAAAGGAGATGATGCTTTTCCTCAACTGGCTGGTTTTATTCATAGAGAAATTTTTTTCTAGAAACTGACATTGCAAGGCATTCCATGAGGTTATGCTATTGGGAGGGAGCATGTTGAGCCAATTTCTGGCTTTGTCCTTTAGTGAAAAAGGAAAAAGCCTCAGTTTTGTGGCCTCATCTACCAAACCAATAATCTTGGATGTGGTGCATAGAGACAAAAATTCATCTTTGTGCTTATAAGGATCCTCCTTACTAAGCCCATGAAAAGATGGCAGCATTTGGATGGTTTGAGTTTGGATTTCATAGTTGCCCTCAGCATTGGGAAATTTAATACAGAAGGGGGATGAGTACACCCCTGGTGCATAATATTCCCTCAATGGTCTTGGTTGCTCACCCATCTCAATAGGGATGTGTGTTGGTTGTCTAGCTCTAAGGATCCTCTCAACTTCAAGATTTAAAGGTAAAATCTCAGGGTTAAGGGTCCTTCTACCAAACAAATAACACACAGTAGGAACAAATTATAGCTAACAAAAACAAACACACTACTACTACTGTTGCTAAATTCCAAAATTTCAGAAATAAAATTGTAATCAAAGGAATAAGAAATGCAAACTCAGGCAGAATCAAATCCAGCGGCAAGCAATTTGTTTCTCTCCTAGCTACAGCCGCAGATCTGAAAAAAATCAAAAGTCTATAAAAACCACAACAACGTTAAGTCAAATACAAATATGATCTACTAATAAATAGAAAAACTCAATTCTACTACTTAGATCTCAAATCCCCGACAGCGGCGCCAAAAACTTGTTGGATTATAACTGCTGTGTATAAAAAATAAAATAAAATAATACAAGAACAACAACAATTATACATAGTCCTGCAAGATCAGGGCCTGTTGTAGTAAGTTTTAAATGAGTAAGAGTTTGTCCCACAAAGACTTGTGATCTAACAGGTAGTAGATCTCCAGATCTGCTATAGATCTGGCAATCCTAATCCTATTCTAAGTTAAAACTAAGGAAAACAGGAAAAAGAGATGGAATTTTGTGGTTGTCACTAAACTAAAAATAGAAATCGACTAGATCTAACTAAAAATAGACTTGAAAATCAAATCAGAGATAAAGGGAGAAAGAATTGAGGAAGTGGACATATGTTTTGGTAAAATAAAATTCAAATATGGAGAATGAACAGCTAGGAGATAGTTTTCACTACAAAACTAATTTGCAAAGTAGAGTAGAAGATGGATCTGCTGTAATCCTTCATTTGGCCACAAGCAGAAATGCAAGGTAGAAGAATCCAAATCTGCCCTGAGATATGGACTAGTCCTAAGGCTATACTCTATCCACTCAAATGGTTATAGATTATCCCATTGATCTAATCCAGTCATGAGAGAAAGAAATAAAATAATAAAACCATTGCAAATGCTATGGATGCAAAGCTACAAGCTCATGCATCCATAGGAGCATAAAATCTATAGAAATGCGATAACAAACCAATAGATCTAAATATTAAATGATAATTACAACCAGTAATTTATTGATCTAAAAACAACTTACAACAAATTACCCTCGAATCAGTAGTCTTTGCAAATTCCACACCTCATACAATGCTCTCACAAATCAAATTACATATCAACTAATCCTAGCTGCTACTATTAATCAATGAAAAATACCATTTTTCACCTCCTAACCTGACCTTTGATGGACCTTCAAGTTAACTAATAATGTGTCTTGAGTGTGTTTTATAGATGAGCAATAAATTGCATTCTTAGTGCAGACATCCATCTAAAAATGCCAAAGAAGAAATCTGCTGCCTCATCATGTGCTCATGCAGCCCAAAAGGCCAGCTAATCAAGAAATCCATAGAGCCTCAGAGGCCTATGGGAATGCCATGTGTCCAACTAGGCATACATGAGAGCAAGAGCAGCTGCAGTGGATGAAGATTGAACCCGTTAAAATGTGCTGAGGACTAGACAAATGAAGAATAACACCCAAAGTTGTGTGCCAGTTGGGGAAGCAAAGAGCATAGGAGTTCGACAGGTTATTCCATCCATTCGACAGGTTTGGATGCTTGTATATGAAGTGATCGATAGGTTCCCAGAACCTGTTGAGGAGTTGAAAGCAAGTAAAGCATCCTGTCGAGAGGACTTGAGGCTGAATTAGAACTCATCGACAGGTTCTGAAGAAGAAAAATGAAGCAGTCGATAGGTTGAAAGAACCTGTCGAGTGCTGTATAGCATCCTGTCAAGAACTTACTTGAAGTTGCACAAGGTTGAGTCAACTTGTCGAGAACAATTTGCAACCTATCGAACAACAAAGAACAACCTGTCAAAAATCCAACTGAAGCTGTATAAGAAATCGATAGGTTCAATTATAACCTGTCGAGGGGTTGGCTGGAGCTAGCACAGCAGGGAGATTTTTAGTTCAACCTGCTGAACAGCTCAGAAGAACCTATCGAGCAGTCCTCCAACCTGTCGACATCATCCCCTATCCTCTTCAATACCTATCAAGCACTTACATCTCCACTCAGCCAACCTATTGAGATTGCATTGTACCTATCAACTTTAGCAAAGAAAACCATCAGTACCTATCGAGCAGTCAAAGCAACCTATTGACTTCTGTTGGAATAACTCCTTGAACCTGTCGAGAGGTTCCCTGATCCTATCGAAACTCGGTTGGGAACTTCTCAGCTTGAAACACAGTTGTTGCTCCCTTCAGCGCTTTGTGCACACATTCCAAGGCACTTTAACAACCCTTGGGGGTATTTTTGGATCACAAATGGGCATGAATGGGAATCCTCCAACCTCCTCACATGTACTTACCCAGTTTGGACCAATTGGTGGAGAGCTTCTAGAAGAAAAATCAGCCACATCAGTAGCTTAGAATAACTAAATTATTCCCTTGAGTTCAGATTGGTTGAAATAGATCTGAGGATAGAAGGGAAGAGTATAAATGGAAGAGAAATTGCACCGAAGATCCATCCAAAAATTGAGAGAGCTCAGACCAAATTCAAATTCCTTTTCCCTTCAAAATTTCATCCCTCTTTCTTCTTCCCCATTCTCTCTTTAGACCAACCATGGTTGGCTAAACCCCTTTAGTAGCTAGGGTGAAGTTAAGAGCTGTAAATTGAGAGGTTCAAGGCTCTGTATGAGGATTGGATGTTACACAGATTACAGATCTAATAATATTGTACTATAAGTTTGTATTGAATCAATAAATTATGAATTGTAGAGTTAATTTAGTTCTATAAATCTTTTGATTGCCATTTGATTTCCCTGGATTAAATATCCCTGTGGATTCCTGAGCTTGTAGCCTTACATCCATAACATCTGTAATGATTTAGTTGTTCTAATTAAGATCCTTGAATTAGAGGAATCTCTAGGATGATCTGTGACCATTCAAGTGGACAGATCATAGCCTTAGGAGCACTTCAATTCTTTGATCTAAGTTAGAGTCTTATACCTTGAATCTGAGCTTGTAGCCAGATGAAGGATTGTTGTAAATTCAGTTCCCTGCACTGCCTTTGAACCAATTAATTTGTAGTAAAGACCAAAATCCCTAGCTGCTACTCTCTCCCCTTTGATTTTAATCCTCTCCTCTATCTTTTCAAATCTGTGTTTTAATAAGTTCTGGATAATTTGATTTTGCATTTTACTTCTATAGTTTTTAGTAGAGTGACAATTCTTAAAACCTCTCCTCTATCCTTGCCTTGCTTTAGTTTAAAACTAGGATAGGATAGAGTGCCAGATCTATTATAGATTTGGAGATTTACCCTATTTTAAAGAACATTTCCCTGTGGACATACCTTGACTTACCTTTAAAGCTTCTTGCAATAGCCCTAATTCTTGCAGGCCTGATTACTTTGCCTTGATTCCATTTTGTTGTAATCTGTCCTTTTAATTTATTGTTTTAACTCTTTAATAATTACAAGATGAGCAATACAATATGTTTTTGGCGTCGCTGTCGGGGATCTGTATTTTTAAAATTGGTAGATCTAAGTTTTACTCATTTTAAATTTAGATTTATAATTGCCTATTTTGTGTTTGACTAATTGTTGCTATAGTTTTTTATAGCATAATTTTGTGTTGCAGATCTGGACATGTAGTTCTGAGAGGAGCATTGTGCTAATTGGAGGAGTAAGTTGTGCTTAAAGTTTATATTTCCCAACTCTTTTACATTTTTACATCTACAATAATAGTTGTTTATTTTTGTAATTGTTTTACTAAAATTTGTGCTGTAATTTTGGGTGTTGTACTTAATTCCTGCTGTGTGTATGCTTGGCAGAAGATCTCTCAATTCTAAGATTGTTCTTTTAGATCTTGAAGTTGAGAGACTTCTTAGACCTAAGCGGTCCCTACACACACCTGTGGTTAATTGTGAGATTCTTGTAATGGGTGAGCAACCAAGGACATTAAAAGAATTCAGTGCACCAGAAGTGTACAACTCCCCCTTCTGCATTCAATTCCCTATTGTCCAAGGGAACTATGAGATTAAATCTTCCATCATACAAATATTTCCTTCATATCATGGCCTAAATAAGGAAGACCCATACAAGCACATTGATAAATTCCTAGGACTGTGCACTACTTTCAACATTGCTAGTTTGGGGGAGGAAGCAACCAGGTTGAAGATCTTTCCTTTTTCACTAAAGGACAGAGATGGAACTTGGCTATCTATTCTCCCAACCAATAGTATTCAGTCTTGGAATGACCTTCAATGTCAATTTTTTGCCAAGTTTTTTCCCATGTCCAAAACAAGTTAGCTGAGAAAGAGCATAATTTTATTTGCTCAGTCCCCAATTGAAGACTTTTACCAAGCATGGGAGAGATTTAAGGAGCTTTTGAAGCAATGTCCCCATCACCAAATTCTTGAATGGCAACTTGTTCAAAGTTTCTATGAAGGAATTGATCCCAAGAGCAGAGACATGTTGATGCCTCATGTGGTGGTACTTACCTCCACAAGACAGCTGATGAGGCTTGGGAGTTGTTTGATATAATTAGTAAAAACTCCATGCAAAGGGTGACTTTATCAAGGGACATTGAGACTCCTGTTAGATTTGTGAGAGAGACCACTATAAGAGGGAAATTGTATGAGGTCAGTGGATATAATGATTTGGAGAGGAAGGTGGATAGCTTGATTCAAAAATTTAATAAGCTCATGGGAGCAATGTAGTCTCCAATGGCTGCCAAAGTAGAGGAGGCATGTTTGATATGCCAGTCCCCCAGTCACTCCCTTGAAGAATGTCCATTTGCTACCCAATTTTTAGACCTGATTATGGAACATGTGAATGCTACTCAGTCCTTTGGACAACAGCCAGCTGCTGGTTATCATTAGAGAAATCACTGCAACTTGAGGTGGAGGCAAGATAATTTTTCAAACCAATAGCAGCAACAACAACCCATGCTATATAGAAATGCTAAGCCCTACCAGTAAAATTACATCCCAAGGCTCCAATACTAGCAGCCTATGGCCCAGCCAATGACACAACCTGTGTATCAAATTGCACCAGCCCTAGCACCCTCTAAATGCCTCATATTTGAAGAGCAAGTTCTGGCTTCATTACAAAATTTAGGCTTGCTGTCTCAAATTGTTAACTCACATAGCCAAAGTATTAAGAAGATAGAGGACCACCTTGGCCAGCTATCTAATACTTTGACTAGGATAGAAGAGGGAAGACTACCTAATCATCCCATGAACAACCCAAAAGGACAGTATATGGTGGGGGAGACTTCTTCATATGAAGAAGCAAAATCTGTCACCACTTTGAGAAGTGGAAGGCTGGTTGATAACAAGGTTGGTGTTGGCCTAATGAGAAAATTGTAGAAAATGAAAGAACAACCCATGATGATATGCAGTAAGAGCAACATATAAGAAATAACGGGGGTGTTGATGTGTCCCAATAGAAAAATGAAAATAAAAATAAGGAAAAAACTGATGAGACTATTAAGGCAGCAAATGGGAGATCAGTCCCTCATTTTCCATTTTCCAATGCACTTCAAATACCTTCTCCTTTTGACCAAGGGAATGCTAAAGTTGAGAAAATGATGGAAACATTTAAACAAGTGAAGTTCAACTTGCCTTTACTTGATGCAATCAAGAAAGTTCCAGCCTATGCAAAGTTTTTGAAAGATTTGTGCACACACAAAAGACAACCTAGGATACAACTATCCAAGAAGGTCTTTTGTGCTGATAAAGTGAACCAAGTGTTGTCCATTGCAACCCCAACAAAGCTCCAAGACCCTGGACTTCCCACAATCCCTTGCATCATTGGGGATCACACCATTGAAAAAGCCTTATTAGATCTGGGAGCCAATGTGAACCTACTTCCATATTCTGTTTATGAGAAGTTAGGTTTGGGAGAAGTGAAGCCCATACATGTGGTACTACAGCTGGATGACAGATCTGAAAGGAAACCAGTGGGAATGATAGAAGATGTGTTAGTTGGGGTTGACAAGTTTTTCTATCTAGTAGATTTTCTGGTTCTTGACATGGAACCAAACAACTGCACTATCTCCATTCCTTTAATTTTGGGCATGCCTTTCTTAGCCACTACCAATGCTTGTATACAATGTAGATTAGGTGTAATGGAGGTATCTTTTGGCAATATGAAAGTGAAATTGAATGTTTATAATGCAGCAAGTCAACCTCACTTGGATAGTGAGGATTACTTTTTGATTAATGTGTTGGATGAGCTTGTGGAAGAGACTTTGCCCAAGCTGCTACGGTGTGATGATTTGTGTGATGTTTTTAAAAATGTGTGGAGTAAATTTGTAAAAGAAAAGGCCCTCACACCTGTGATGCAAGAGGTGAAACCCTTAAATTTTGAAGTGGGGCCAACAACAAGGTATCCTCCTTAGAAACCAGTTGTGTTGCCTCTTCTACCACCTTCAAAGGCACCTTTATTGTCTTCACTCATAATTCCACTTGATGTGGAGTTGAAACAGCTACCCAAGTCTTTAAAATATGTATTTTTGGGAGCTAATTAGAAATTGTCTATGATAATCTCTTCTTCCCTCACTTATGAGCAAGAAGAAGAGTTGTTATATGTATTGAAAAGGCATAAGAGGCAATAGGTTGGACTATTATTGATCTTGGAGGCATCAGCCCTGCTGTTTGTATGCATAAGATCCACTTGGAAGCCAAACCCTCTAGAGAGATGCAGAGAAAGTTAAACCCCCACATGCACGAAGTGGTGATGAAGGAGGTGGTCAAATTGTTAGATGCAGGAGTCATCTATCTTATTTCAGATTCTGAATGGGTGGCACCTACTCAGGTGGTACCTAAGAAATTTGGAATAACTGTAGTTAAATCTGATTCTGTTGAGCTAATTTTAGCTAGGGAAACCACTGGTTGGAGGGTGTGCATTGATTATTGAAAGCTTAATTTAAAAACTACAGGAAACCACTTTCCTTTGCCCTTCATAGACCATATTTTGGACAAGTTCGCAGGCAAAGCTTTTTATTGCTTTCTTGATGGATATTCTGGGTATAACCAAATCCCTGTGTATCCATAAGACCAGGAAAAGACAACTTTTATATGTCCATTTGGCACCTTGACTTATAAAAGGATGCCATTTGGATTGTGCAATGCCCCTGCAACTTTCCAAAGGTGTATGTATGTCATCTTCTCTGATATGATTGATAAGTTTTTAGAGATATTCATGGATGATTTTTCTCTCTTTAGGGACAATTTTAACCAATGTCTACACCATCTCAGCCTAGTGCTGCAGAGATATGAGGAAACCAACTTGATTTTGAGTTAAGAAAAGAGTCATTTTATGATCAATCTAGGCATTGTCCTTGGCCATATTGTTTCTCATAGAGGCATAGAGGTAGAGCAGGCTAAAATTGATTTGATTACACATTTGCCCCCACCTAAAACTATTAAACAAGTCAGATCTTTCTTGGGGCATGCTGGTTTTTATAGGAGATTCATCAAAGATTTTAGTAAAATTTCAAAACCTCTTTATCACCTGCTATGCGAAGAGGTTCCTTTTGAATTTAATGATGAATGTCTCACTGCTTTTGAGCTTTTGAAATGCTATTTAACCTCTGCTCCTGCCCTTCAAGCACTTGATTATTCTTTATCATTTGAGCTTATGTGTGATGCATTAGATTTTACTATTGGTACAATTTTGGGGCAAAGGAAGGACAAGTTACCTTGTGTGATTGCTTATGCAAGTAAGACAATGATTGATGCTCAGTTAAACTACACAACTGAGAAGGAATTGTTGGCCATTGTCTGTGCTTTGAAAAAATTCAGGTATTATGTGTTAGGATATAGGATTGTGTTGTTCACAGACCACTCAGCCCTTAAGTACCTTTTGTCACAAAAGGATTCAAAGCCAAGATTAATCAGATGGATCCTCCTATTGCAAGAGTTTGATCTTGAGATTAAGGACAAAAAAGGGGTTAAAAATGTGGTTACAAACCACCTATCCAGGATCCTAGCTGCTGAGTTTGATAGGCTGCCTATCAATGACTCATTTCTTGATTAATAGCTGTTTAGTGTTAGCATGGCTGCACCTTGGTTTGCAAATATACTGAATTACTTGGCAGTAGGTAGGATTCCCCCACATTGGAATAAAATGGATAAAGAATTGTTCTTCCCTCATATCAAACATTACATGTGGGAGGATCCATACCTTTTCAAGCATTGTGCAGACCAAGTTGTGAGAAGGTGTGTCCCAGAGAATGAAATTCAAAGCATACTAACCATGTGTCATGATCAGGCTTGTGGAGGCCATTTCAGTGGGAACAAGATTGTTGCCAAGATACTTCAAAGGGGATTTTATTGGCCCATTATCTTCAAAGATGCATAGCAGCATTGCAAAGCTTGTGAAAGATGCCAGAAATTGGGAAGTATTTCTAAAGGAAATTTCATGCCTTTACAGCCCATACTTGTTGTTGAGCTATTTGACATTTGGGGGATTGACTTCATGGGTCCTTTCCCTCCTTCCTATGGATACAATTTTATTCTTGTGGCTGTGGACTATGTATCCAAATGGGTTGAAGCCATATCCACAAGAACCAATGATCACAAAGTTGTCTGCAACTTCTTGAAAGACAACATCTTCTCTAGGTTTGGTAACCCCAGAGCTATCATTAGTGATGGGGGGATCCATTTCTGCAATAAATAGTTTGACAATCTACTGAGAAAGTACTTTGTGACACACAAAGTTGCCACCCCATACCACCCACAGGCCATGGGCAGGTAGAAATTTCTAATCGAGAGATCAAACACATTTTAGAGAAAACTATGAGAGGAGATAGAAAGGATTAGTCCCTGAAGTTGATTGATGCTCTTTGGGCTTATAGAACTGCTTATAAGACCCCAATAGGGATATCTCCCTTTAGATTGGTGTATGGCAAGGCATGCCATTTACTAGTGGAGTTAGAGCATAAAGCCTATTGGGCTATTAAATCATTGAATGTTGATCTAACTTCTGCTGGTATGCACAGGAGGCTGTAGCTGTCAGAGTTTGAAGAGCTGAGATTGGAAGCCTATTCCAATGCAAGAATCTACAAAGAAAAAGCCAAAGCCTGTTATGATAAGCACTTGCTGAGAAAGGAGTTTGTTGAAGGCAATAAGGTATGACTGTTTGTTTCCAAATTAAATTTTTTCTCAGGCAAGTTGAGATCTAGATGGGAGGGACCTTACATTGTAATGCATGTATCCCCATCTAAAGCTTTTGAAATAATGGATCCAAAGGATGGTAGGATCTTGAAAGTTAATGATCAAAGGCTCAAACTTTTTGGTGAACATGTAATAGAGCCTGTGGTGACCATTCACCTTAAAGGCATGATGTAAGGCCATCCTTTGGTTAGTTTGAGCTTAAAATCCCCACGTTTGAACTGCCCTTGATACACATCATTTGAGCCTTGAAAATACAAGTTTTTCTTTGATTAAAACCAAAGAATTTGAACCCAAAACTCAGTAACCTGATGCAGCCTGACCCTCACTCTGAAATTTCATAAGGTAAAGGTGAAGGAGTTGAAGAAGGTAGAGTTGATTTAACATTTGGTTGAAGTAGAAGAAAGCACACTTAAAAGTAGTTGTATATCAGATGTATAGCTATGGCATTCCAACCCATACATAAAAAATATTGAGAAAAATATATAAAAAAATAAAAAATAATAATAGAAGAGCAAAACAAAAATGAGAAAGAGAAGTCATTTCATTGAAAAAAAAATTGAAAGAAAGATTAGAAATTGATCACTTCAAATCTGAAAATTCAAGAAGTAAATGGAATTGTGCTGAAATAAAGGTTGTGAAGTTGCAAATCACCTCCTTACCTTACTTATTTCTCAATTTTGAATCCCTCTTTACCCCTTATTCCTTATAAACCTCACCCATAAGTCACATTACAACCCAATAAAAAGACCCTACTGATCTGAAATCGATTGAGTTGTCAAGTGGAGATAAGAATTTGTGTAATCTATGATGAAAAGAGTTAGAAAATTTTAAGAATTAGAGCATTGCCTATGCTCATGCTTGTAGTCCTATTTGAGGGTTGTAACTGCTCTTGAGCTGTGTAAAATGATATACCCGTCATGTTTATTTTGAGTGGCAGCCCTGGTGAGACTTGGGTCTGAAATGAAATTTATTTGGGGGCATTATCAAAATAGAATTCTCAAATTAATTGTAAGCTTTACATTAATTTTCACACACAATGCCTTGATATGAGCTGATTGCTTGTGAAGGAATTACAACATAATTTCAGTATTAAACTGTTGATTTACTGCTGAGAATCCTCTAAAAAGTTGAAGGACCAAGGTGTGGAATGAATTTTATTTTGTTTGAATTTTTTTTTAACATATTGCACTAGTATTAACTAATTTATTAGAGAAGTTTGTGGGTACCTTCACTGAAAACCCTCAGGTGCCTTCACTCCTTCACTAGGGATCACCTAGGGGTTTAAAATACTTGATGCATATGCTAAATGTATCTGTGCTCCCTACAAAAGTGGCATTTTCTATTTTTAATCATTGCTTTTAATTTCTCCTTTTCTCAGGGACTAGCAAAGCTTAGGTTTGGCTACAGAGATTTAGCCAGCCATGCTATGCTAAGGAGAGAGAAGAAGAAGAAAAGGCGGGAAACAATTCAAAAGAATTCCTAAATCTCTAAATGTCCAAATATGAGGTGGCTGCATTTCCTCCAAGTATTGCCCCAACTTTGTTAGAACAGTTGTGCACATGTGGGGTAGTTAGGTCAGTTGTCCTCTGCACTAATGAATTTTCGAAATGGCCTCAAAAGCTGACAGGCACATGCTTAAACCCATGCCTCGAGTGGTTTGAGCCTCAGAATAACAACCCTGAGAGGTTCTCGACAGGATGAAGGCTTCAGGAATGAATCTCGAGAGGTTGGATGGCTTCAGAAATACAACTTGAGTAGTTTGATAGCAACTCGACAGGATCTCGCTAGGCTGCTCGATAGGTTATGTTTTAACTCTTTTCAGAACACTGCAACTTTGTGAGGATGGCTGGCTTCAGGCTCATTCTTGATTGGTTCAAACAACATCTCGACAGGATGGTTTATAGGTGCAGGGAAGCACTCGGTAGGTTTTTAATCCTTCAGTACTTCAGCTCGAGTGGTTGAATTGGACTGCTCGAGTTTCAAAAATCAGCACCTTAAAGTGCTTGAGAGGTTCAATGCTTCAAGCACATACCCCTTGACAGGTAGGTAGCTTCATGCTATCAAACTCGAGAGGTTGCTGCAGCAACTCGACAACATCACTATAGCTTCAGCAACTGCTTGAATGTGCATCAGATTTGCTCGACAAATTACTTTAACTGCTCGAGCTTCATTTTACACTCTTCTATCGATGGGTGAGCCTTCTCATTAGTCAACTATTGACTCAAATCTCCCTCATTTTGGTTTCTGCTACATGGATTTCAGCACTTCTCTATAGATTATTACTAACTATAAAACAACACTCAAAAAACAATTATTAAACAGCTCTAAGGTCTAGTAAGGGCTAGGTTAGGAGGTGAAAAATGGTATTTTTCAGTGATTAACAACTTCCATCTACCGAGAAAGAGGACAGAGGTTTCTTAGGCAAGATATAGTACATCAGTCGGTTCATTGCATAGCTCACTCCCATCTGCACGCCGATCTTCAAACTACTGAGAAAAGATTCGCCAGTTGAATGGAACGACGACTGCCAAGCAACATTTGATAAAATCAAGTGCTACCTTCTCAACCCGCCAATTTTGATATCACCAGTATCCGGGAGACAACTCATAATGTATCTCTCTACAACAGAAGTTCCAATAGGATGTGTCCTAGTGCAGCATGATGAAATAGGAAGAAGAGAGCAAGCCATCTATAATCTCAGCAAGAAATTCACTGACTACGAGATGCGATATTCTCATCTAGAGAAAGCATGTCTGGCTCTCGTATGGGATACACAGAGGTTCCACCACTACTTACTATCCCAACCCGTTAACCTACTAGCACGGATGGATCCACTTAAGTACTTGTTTGAAAAGCCAGCTCTCACGAGCTGAACCGCACGCTGACAACTTCTCTTATCAGAATTTGACATCACGTATGTCACTTGAAAGTCGATCAAGGGGCAAGCGCTCGTTGATCATCTTGTCGAGAATCCATTATCTGACTACGAACCTCTAAGGACCAAATTTCTAGATGAGGACATCTTGTTCATGACAGAGGATGATATAGTAGAGACGGAAGAGTCCTGGGTAATGCACTTTGATGGGGCAGTCAATGCCGAAGGTCAAGGAGTTCACGCTATTCTTATTTCGCCAAAAGGATCTCACATACCAGTCTCCATCAAGATCAACTTCTTGTGCAAAATAACATGGCCAAATATGAAGCCTTTGCAACCGATTTACAAGCAGCACTTGACCTAAATGTAACTCATCTCAGGGTATTTGGCGACTCACAACTGATCATATGCCAAACCAACGGAGATTGGAAGACGAACGGAGATTGGAAGATGAAAGATGAGAAGCTAATCTCGTATCATGAGTACCTCGAGGATCTGATAGCATGCTTCGATGATGTTACCTTCTCTTATGTCCCGCAAGTAAGAAATCGCTTTGTCGATGCATTAGTAACATTGGCATCAATGGTCGAAATCCCCTATGGCGTCGAGATGAAGCCGATCATGATTGAACAGAGGAATAAGTCGTCATTCTACCTCTAGGTTGAGGAGCCCATAAAGTTAGATGATGAGCCACCATGGTTCTCAAATATTAAGAACTTCCTCGAAACTCAAGTTTCCCTGAGGGAACGTCCAAGACGGACATGCAGACTATCCAACGTTTAGTGGGTAATTACGTCATTTGTGGTGAGTGCCTCTACAAATGGTCGTACAATAATATCCTACTCCGATTCTTAACTGAATGCGAGGCAGCCAACATCATGAAAGAAATCCATGAAGGGGTATGCAAGGCCCACGTCAATGGGCACATGCTCGCCAAGAAGATCCTACGGGAAGGGTATTTCTAGTTCACCTTGGAAGTTGACTATTGCAAGCACATTCAGAAGTGCTACAAATGCCATGAACACTCTAGTCTGATACATGCTCCTGCTATAGATCTACACAGCATGACCACTCCCTGGCCATTTGCCACATGGGGCCTCGACGTCGTCAGAAAGGTCAATCCAAAAGCCTCTAATGGGCATCAGTTCATCCTCATCGCCATTGAATATTTCACCAAATTGGTAGAGGCAGCATCATATACGAACGCCATGACCAGTCATGTCGAGAAGTTCATCAAAAACAACATTGTGTGTCGGTTCAGCATTCCCAAGGACATCATCACGGACAGTGGCACTAACGTTGTGACCAAGCACATCAGAGCCTTCTGCGAGCAATATAAAATTAAAAACATCATCGCTCATCACCATATAGGCCACAAACTAATGGGGTTGTCGAAGCTGCTAACAAGGCAGTCATCCGCATCCTTGAGAAAATGTTTGTCACGTACCAAGATTGGAGCGAGATACTACCTTTTGCACTTTGGGCCTATCGAACATCGATTCGTATCGCTACAGGGGCAACACCGTTCTCCCTTGTGTATGAAACCATGGCAGTACTGCCAGTTGAGGTGGAAGTACCTTCACTTCGCATCCTCATCGAATCTGATCTACCTGAAGCCGAGAGAGAGAGATCTCGCTTTGAGTAACTAAACCTGCTAGATGCGAGAAGGCTCCTAGCCTTGTGTCACACCCAGGCCTATCAAAGAAGGATCGTATGTGCTTATAACATGCGTGTTTGCATCCGAGAATTAAAAGTGGGTGACACAGTACTCAAGAAAATCTTTCCTTCTCTCCATGTTGATCCGAGAGGGAAATTCAAGCCCAACAAGGAAGGACCTTATGCCATCAGAGAAGTACTCCCTAGATACACAATCAGTCTCGCCACCATGGACGGAGATCACTTTCCTCAGCCCATCAACGCCGGATATGTCCAATGTTTCTATTCCTAAGTCTCCTGAGGCAAGGTAAGTATTGATTAGATGGATACGTGACTACTTAAGGACCCCATGTAAGAGGCCATCATTTCAAAGCCAAGTAGCCAAAAAGTATCCCTGAATGCGCATACCCTTTGGCTACCCAATTGGAGCTGTTGGCCTTTCTTTCATACCCCCTCCTAGAAAAAGGAAAATTGTGTGGATATATCAGAGGGAAGAAAGTGTTACCCTTAAAAAAATTCAAAAAATCAGAAAACCCAAAAAACAATTGTCTAAAAAAAGTAAAAAGAATAAAACAAAATGGGAAGGAAAAGAGATAGAAAAATCATGGGGTATGTATAGTAAAAAAAACCCCAGGAAGAAGTGTATTATGATAACTGGAACCAAATCAAGAAAACCTTTTAACCCCAGAATACCTTCAAAATTCCTGACCTATCCCTTTCAAACCCCTGGCCAAGATGCATCCCTGAAGAAAGCCCTCTTTAAGGTTCTATAAGCAGTCATATTATCCGTTGAGTCAACACAAACCAAACTAAGAGACAACAAAGAACTCTATACCAGCTAGCTATGACGGAATCAACGTCCATGTTGTGGTATTTGAAAAGAAAAAGATAAAAGAAAAAGAATATACAAGCTCAAAGAAAAATGAACGTGGTGAAACCTAGAGGGGCGCCATGGGTAAAAACAGCGAACTTGTGTGGACCAGGTGAAAACTTGAAGAGGCATCTGGGGTAAAAATGCATACCCACGGACATAGTGAAAACCCGAAAGGACACTACGGGTAAAAAAGAAGGAAACAACGGGCACGGCGAAAACCCATCTCGGTCACTGTGAGTAAAAATAAAAGAAGAGGGTTGATAAAGAAAAAAACAAGGAAAAATCATTTGGTTACTCCCTTCGTTATAGTTCCGATTGATCTGGATACCGACTAGGCCGCTCATGTTAGCTCAAATCAGGTCCTGACAAGGAATATCTTCATAAATCGCACCGTCAAACTTATGACTCAGGGTAAGGATAAACGGTTAATTCAATCCAAAGGGATGAACATTTCAACCTTAGAAAATCCTGAGCCTCACCTGGATTCTACCATGAATAGGTTCGACCATGCTAAAAAGGGGACCCGTCACCTAGACCCACAGAAAGGGCATCAAACAAAAAGAGAAAGCAATGGAACAACTCTTATAAAAGATAATAAATTTCTCTTTCCCTTTTTCACGTCGACACTATGTGCACGACCACATCTCAGAAGGGACGACGCTTATAAAAGATAATAAATTTGCCTTTCCCATTTTTCATGCCGGCACTGTGTACACCGCATCTCAAAAGGATAATCAACGTGACACCCAATTCTCCCTTGATAAGGCAACAAAAGATAATAGATTTCCCTTTTCCATTTACATATATCTATACTAAGCTCACACTACATCTCAAAAAATAATCAGTGCGATTCCTTGCTTCCTTTTTTACAAATTTGGAAAAAGCACGATTAGGAAAGAGTACAAAAAAAAAACGTTAAGAAAATATATATACAAAAAAATAAATACATTAAAAACAAAATAACAAAAATATGTGGCTTATAAAAAGCAGCACACTCCCAAAAAGCATTACAACATCAATATTCGCTTCACTCAGATAGATGTGCTAAATTGTCTTCGGGATCGACCAATTCGCTCAGAAACCTCGAACCATACCTCACATAGGGCCACCTGTGACCAATCGAATGGGGCAATCAATGCCTCATACAATTGAACACAAACTATGGATCTTTTCATCTTTATTTCACTCCAATCTTGAAGTATGGGTAGATCACCCCCCCACTCGCAGGGCTGTTTTGTTCATAATGAAACTCAAACATCACACCTCATCAAATCATATCAAGGAGCGAACATTTTTTCCAGCATATTGGGCTTTAGCAACTCACACTATCTCAGTCATGCCTAGTAATATCACTAAGTGCTTGGGGACCGATAGCCTCGAAGAATGGACGTTTTTCCCAACATACAGGGCTTCCGTGTACTCACCATGTTACCATTTGATGTTTGAGGTTCACTTTGAATACGACAGACCCGTTAGCGTGCCTTGGTCCTCTTCGGATGTCTTTTTCTTTGACATTTGATCATTAGGGATCAAATACCAAAGAGGGGCATCTGTAGACACCGAAATTTGGCCCAAAGGCCCGATCGAAATATACTTTGAGAAAGGCACACCCCCGAGCTTCTGATAGCATCTCTCTTGCCCTTAGGAACATTCCCATAGCCTTAGGAACCTTCCCAAACCCTTAGAACTCAACCTAAACTCTTAGAAGCCTATGCTCGTCCCTTGGGAGTTAACCCTACACCCCTGAAACCCTTCTCGGATCAGCTTCGAACTCATCTGAGCAATGGTGGGAAGGAGTTGAGGCAAAGCTTATAGGGACCTCTGCTAGAACCAAATCCTATACCATTGGAAAATAGAGGTTTCCAACTTTCCAACAAGCCAGAAATCGCCTCAATCCGAGCCATACACTGAAAGTTATGGTGATTCAAAAATTGGGCAGGAATGAGGATTTCTTACCTAGCGTGTATAATATACACGCTAGGCCATTTCTGAAGAAATTTTTCCTAGCGTGTATAATATACACGATAGGTAAAATAAGCCTTCTTCCTCCAGAGTGTGGGCCCCATGGCGGGCTCTAAACTTCTCAAAGGCACTATACATATGCCTAGCATTTGTAATATACACGCCAGGCTTAGCTATAGTGCTTTTGAGATTTTGCTCGAATTTCATTTTTTGGGTTTGACTTGTTGACCATCCCAATGTTTAGGGTAAGTTTCTTTAAGACTGTTGCACTCCCATTAACCCTATTTGTAATCCTTTAACCTTTTGAAACCCCACCCTATCATCTACCATTGAACCCAATTTCACACCTATCCATGACCTTAAAAAACTCCAAATCCTTAGATTTAGGATTACCTAATTGCTAATCACATTAGCTCTTAAGTACCCTCCTAAGCATCTCCTTTTCTATAAATAGAGAGCCACCCCTCCCTTTACAAAGGCTTGAAAAAATTTCCAAAGAAAGAAAGATTAGAGATTTCCTTCTCCCCTTTGGTGCACCAAACCCATACAAATTTCAGATTTCAAAATCATCCTTTACCTTAGCCTAGGTGAGAACTACCCTTTAGCCTTCTTCTTCTTCCTCTTAGCTACCAAGCCTTAGAGATTAGAACCCATCTTTCAACTTTTTAAGCTATCGGAAGCTCATCAAGTGCACCCACACGAAGGTCCACAGCTGTACTATAAGGGCCCGACAGCTCCGGCTCTCCCCTTTACTCCTCTACGTTCTTTGCTTTTCCGTTATCCAAGGATTCAAGTCATTACTCAGCCAAATTTTCAATGTTTACGGAGAGCCTGATAGGATCATAGTGCGTTTGGACAAGCGAAAGTGCTCCCTTTTATTTTTATTTTTCCTTTCATTTAGCCATAAGTAGAGAGTGCTTTCGAGTGGGTTGATCGGGTGCCTAACACCTTTCTGATCGATAACCCTACCCAAGAGCCTTTGGCATTAGATCGGTGAATCAGAGTCATATTTTTACACTTCGGTGCTTTTAATATTGATTTAGATATCTCGGGACACCAAAAGCTCCGGGTGGCGACTCTATATTTTTCCGTACGAGTGCATCGTCGCGATGGGACTCGCAAGAGATCCCACGGTTACACATTTGGGAATTATACGTTATACATATAGTCTATAATTGAGTTTTAGGCTGATATCCCAGCTCACAAACTCAGACCCGCCCCGGCTCGAAAGATCCAGAATTAAACGCATAAACCTATGCGTATAATTTGATTGTGCACCTACCTAATTGCACACAATCAGTTCTAATTGGACTAGGAACACACCTTCCGTGCACCGACCACCATTCCAAATTATACGTAAGGCACCATGTGTATAGTTCGATTATGTTATCCAATGTGCGCATAATTAGTCCCAAGTGGACTAGGACTATGCCACACTTGCTGATCCAATCAGCCGGTCATTCCTCAGTAGGTTACCGAATTTCACCGGATTATGCGCTAGAGAACTAGCACATAATTCATTATGTGCTGGTTCACTTGCGTGTAATTCGGATTATGCGCCGGATCCCTAGCGTATAATTCTGAATTATGCGCTGGTACACGTGCGTATAATTACCTGAATACTGTAAATAGGCCCCTACCCACACCTCTCCACACACCAATTCTCATGCTGGTTCCTTTTGAAAAATTCAAGGTTCACACTATGATTTCAAAAAAATGAGTTGAGTTGCACTCTAGTTTCAACAGTACGGACGCGCGCCACATTTATACTTTCATATTCATATTCAAGTTTGAGCATTTCAAATTCTAAAGTCATTCTCCTTTTCATGTAATTTGCCACACATATTTTTCTTATGTATATATTTTTTTCTAAATACTGTGAGAAATACTTAGAGTGCAGAAACGGTTTATTTTTGTTTATGAAAGTAATCGTGGAAACTTTTATTAAATACTATTGGTTTAATTTCCCACTTTCGTTAACCTAATCTGGCATATTTGGGCTTATGACTTGAATGTAATAGTTTTAAATGTGAACGGAATATATAACTTGAAAGGCTGGACTTAAAACAAAATCAAAGTAAAGGAAAAATTCTTTCAAAACCAAGTACATGTGCTAGTATCTCTATAGACAAAAGGAACTTTAAGTATCAGCTCGACTGTCGCTCCTGGATCGTTCTGTATTCAGCTTCTCTAATCCTAGCTGGGTGGCTGCTAACTAGTCTCTGTAATTTTTTGGTCATGAAATCATCGTAAGCGATGAAGGTCAATAAAGTTTTAGTTAGCATTATCATAGGTTTCTAGTACAAGTAGTATACAGATATTTCATAGGTTCATGTGCAAGTGGGGTTTCCAACAGTTGTGAACATAACCAATTATCAGGCAGTAACTTCTAACTATATGTAACACAAAAAGATGCTATATAATACAAAGGTAAACATTCACACAAATAATAGCGGTCCAATGATATACAATTCATAACAAAGTAGTAAACAATACAATTTAAGAGTTAAGCACGAAATTAATAATCTATAAATTACTTGCAACAATAACATGAAGGGAAAAGAATTACAATAATATCATTAGGCCTAAATTACAATTTCTTCATGATTCATCCAATATGATTAAGCGTAATTTTCATTGTCTTAGAGATTGGTTAATTATTATCAAATTTTGTGAAATATGAGTTATTTATTAGTATCTTTTAATTAGTTCGATGTTGATACCAAAACACCAACCATGGTCCACATTCAGAATTCAGATGCCAATGTGGAGCAGACAAAGGTCGACACTCTCTGTAGTTTAGCCAATCAAGGCAAGGATCAATGACCCTATTGGTCTAACTAGACACAATCCTCAGTTGACATTTCAATAACCCTGCATATATGAGGGGCTCATTAACATATGAGGTGCTCATACGAGAATGTTCGTGAGAACAATGACCAGCTATGTGAGGTCCAAAACATATCAGAATGGTATCATCTTTTCACTTTCATATTTTTTAAGTTTTCGTTGCATTATTTATCTTTCTATATTCAAGATTCAATATGCTATACATGCATTTCCAATTATTTCTTTCATATTCTAAATTCTTTGCCCCAATTTTTGGGGTTCTATAACATATATCCTCATTTCTGAGGTTCAGATTCATATATCCTCATTTCTGAAGTCCAGATTCATATTTCTGTATTCATATACATTTCTGTCTTTTCATGGATTGTCTTCAGAATTTCGTATTCTATATGTCACATACTGTATTCTAAACAGTTTTAAGATTTCATCTTATGTTCAAACATGTCATTATCAGACATTTCTTTTCCACCATTTCAGCTTTCTATCAAATTCATATCATCTATTGTCATGTTAGATCATGTTACTGTCATATCATATCACATCATTGTCAAACATGTTACTATCTGCCACATTACTATCATATCATATCATATTTTTTCATAACATATCATATCACTATTAAACATGTCTGTGTCTATCACATTACTATCATATCATATTCTGTCATAACATATCATATCACTATCAAACATGTCAGTGTTTATCACATTCATATCATATCATATTATTATCATTTCATATCAAGCATGTCAGTATTCTATCATATTACTATCATATTCGTGCGTGTCACTATCTATTTTTCATTGTATTTCATTTCATGTTCAAGCATATTACTATCTATGAAACAAGTATGTCACTATCTATCATGTCCAGCAAGTTACTATCTATAAAAGAAGCATGTCGTTGTCTATCATATTCTATCATGTCCAATAATCATGCCACTATCTATCGTATTCCATCATGTCCAATCGTGTCACTATCTATCAATCTTGTACATTTCACTATATCTCTATCAGTCATGCACATTTTAATCGTGTCACTATCTATCAATTTCTATCATGTCCAATCACAAATCAGGTTCGAGTTTCAAATGACTTGATCTTAAGGGAGGATCTCGTCGGCTTACACTTATATCAAGTGTTACCACAATTTAAAATCCAAAGGGGGACATTATGTCTAACATCATCGATAAAATAAAACTTGATTTTCTCAATTTTTAAGGTGTCGAGACGCCTGTTTCTAAAGGTCTTATCTATTATATTAATCGATTGCTCAACAAGGGTCCATCACATTGCTCATCTTATACTTTTGGGTATAGGTTGTGGGTCCAATGAGTTAGGGGTCCAATGGTTTATAGGTCCAATGGGTCCATTACAATATGGGTCCAATGGATTTTAGGTCCAATGAGTCCAACAGGTCCAATACAATATGAGTCCAATGAATTATAGGTCCAATGTGTCCAATGGGTCCAACGGGTCCAATACAACATGGGTCCAATGGATTATAGGTCTAAAAGGCCATATGTATTTAGTTTTCATGGGCCTTTATCAACATGTCTTGGGTCAGGCTCGTAATTAAATTTATCGAGCTATGGGTCGGGTCCTTAAACTAGGCTCGTGTCAGTCCTATCAATCTTATTTACTAGAAGTTTAAGATTTTGGGCCTCATTGGGTCGTCAAAGACTTGACCGGTTCTTTGACTTGGCTGACCAAATCACATGGGTCTTTATCACAAGTTATCTTTATGGGACCATGTGATTGGGCCTATTTTGAATAGCCACGGGTCTCGGGTCACTGTCCAAGTGCTAGGCCTTTATTCTTTATAAAAGTCAGATTTCTCAAAAGAATGGCGGACAATCTAGGGTAAATCATCCGCCATTTTTTTATTCTGATGGAATTTTTTAGTACCTTCAAAATTAAGAGTAAGAGCACTAATAAGAGCATCTTTCCCAGGTGGTGGATCCGAAAATCTGATCAGGGATAATCATGGTAGACAGATCACCGATATCTGTTTTGTTTTATCAGGGTTTTGGGCCAAATTTATTGGGCCTCAGTGTCGGGTCTGTAACTTTCAGTGCCGATATGGGAATCAAGCACTCAGCAGCTCTTTGGAAAGATCCACGAGTTGCCAAACTTTTTTATTTATATTTTATGGGTCAACAGTCAAGGGATCAAGATATAATTGAGTCCATCGGATCGAAGGTCGAGACTATTTTCTGGCTAAGTGCCATTTGCCATCTTTCTGGGCTGAAAATTTTCAATTATCCCGCCATCAATTCTGATCGAATTGAGGCTTGAAATTTTTACCAGGCATTTGGGACATATTAAAGTCTGTGTTCAATTATTTCTAGATTTTTTTGAATATTTTTTGGGCTCGAAAATCAAAGCTTGTTCAGGCTCTTTTTTCATGTGCAACAGGGGAGCTTCGCTACATCAGGTTTTGGGTGTCGTAACTTTCAAACCGTAAGGGCTCCAAGTCTGAAATTTTATCGAGTATCGGGAACTCATTAAAGCATGTACCAAAATTTTTAAGGATTTTTCTGGACTTTATTTCTCTTTATTTTGTTCGTTGTTCCCAGACTTATTTTCTATGGGCTACAAAGTCCACAGATTTGGGCCTCGGATGGGGTCCACCCAGTGGTCCATCCATTGCCACACATTATCGAGTCTCGGTTTGAAGCATTTTGAAGCTAATCCCAAGTCCATCGGGATCAAGTTTTGGGTCATCATATCTATCTAAGTAGCGCTAATCGATTACCGGTACTTTCCTAGTCGCTGGTGTAAATTTTTCTAAAGTTATTGGTTTGGGATTTAGGAGCCATCCGATCGGACCTAACGTAACAGGAAAATTTATATTCCAAAATTTATTTTATTTTTGAAAATCCTTTATACCAAAATCTCATTTAAAAATCCTCATTTGACGAATTCTAAATTTTATTTCTGGCGTCACGTATAGCCTAACACATCTAATCCTACCCATGCATCTAACACCGTCGAAACTCCCATGATCAAAGTCAATATAATTTTTAAAAATTTCTAATATTTTCTAGTCCTTTCATGAGATCAAAATCCTATGGTTGAAAACAAGCAAGTTTTAGGGATTTCTATCAAGAAAATCCTACAAAAACAAGCAATTTTAAATCGATTAATCGGTACCATCCGATTGAATATTTATTATGGTCAATAAATGAATTATATTTTTGAGATTTGACCATGTCACTATATTCCAGCCATTAAATCATATTTAAAATCCTATCCTAATTCCATACAAATTAGGCCAAAATTCTGCACTAGATCACATATAGTTATTCTAAATATTAGACGATCTATAGTCATACATTTTAAGCATGATCAAATCATTTCATGATAACTAAACATCTGAGATCACATATGAATAATCCATCAAAATGTATCAAATATCACAGCATATTTTCTATGATTAAACTATGCAAAGAATCATCATTTATCAATCCTACACTATTCCTAGCAAAAGATGTATTTTTGACCAATCTTTGACCTAGAAAACCATGAGAAAAATGATGAACCACAGATATAAAAAACTCATAAATTTAATCTATTGTGCCTATATTATTCATCTATATGAAATATTTATTCTAAAATTTATGGCATGATAAAACAAATTCACAAGTACACCAATTTTCTAAAATTTTACCTTCTTAGTCAATCTAAGCCATTAGATGGTATGAAATTTCTAGACTAACCTTACAAAAATGATCTAGTTTGACCATTTGGGTCATTTGGAACCATTGGATGGCCTTGCATGTATGTGAAGATCACATGCATGGTCATCCCACGCTCAGGTCCAACTTCATTCCAGATTTTATAACACATGTACATACAAAATCCTATACTTTCTTTACAAAAATACAAGAAATACCCTACTAAAGAGTATAATAGCTTGATTTGACCCAATTTGGATCAATCTAAGCTATTGGATGGCCATGCATGTGCTCAAATATCACATGCATGGTCACCCCATCTCAGCTCTACACATTAATCCATAATTTCTTCATACTATTGAGATAAAAATCAAATCCACTTATGGAATCTATAAGAAAAACTTCAAAATACCAAGATCTAGTGGTCTAGGCCTATTTGGCCATCACGGACCATTGGATGGCTTTAAAGTAATCCTATAGATCACAACCAAAGCTTACACTTGCTGGTCCCATGTGAGAACATGATCATTCTAGAATTTTAGCCATCCAAAGCAAGAATAGACCTTAAAAATGTAAAAAAACCTCAATACTACAAGGCTAGGAATCTAAACAAAAACTAGGCTAAGACTTTACCTTGGCTAAGCTAGCACTTCCTTGCTGGTTTTCCTCCAAATGTGTGGTTGAGCGGGATGGAATGAGGCTCAAAATTATATATGTGGATGTGGGATGGGTGGGGAGTGGAGTGGTGGTGTTTGATCTTGGGTTTAATGGTTAGATTGATGGGGAAATTTTTATAGAATTTTAGGGTCTCTAATGGAGTTTGGACAAAGGAGGAAGATGAAGATGGCTGGAATGAAGAGTTTTCTATAGAGATTTGAAATTTTCAATGAGAAGGTGGGAGATAAGGGCTGAAATCTTGTGCCAAGTGGCACTTCATTTCTTCCCAAGAATATTCCCATAATTCCCACACTCTCTCTCGTCCTTGTCCCACAAGTCCCATGAGTTTGACCCACTTTGACCCCATTTTTCCACCACACATCCTCTCTGGTCTTATCTTTTATGGTTCTTTAGGTTCCAATTCTTGTGAATGCCCATATTATATGAGTTCTTGTGGTGCATGCAAATTGTTGCATCTTACACCCTAGATTTCCCCAATGCAAATTGCGTAGTGTAAGATGGGTCAATCTCAATTCAACAAGATGAAGGTTGGAGATTCACTAGAGATTTGTAAAATTAAAATTTCTAATTCCAAAAATTAGAAAAATTAGGTACATTTGCCCTTGAGCTTTTAGTAAATTTACAAGAAATGCCACTGTAACACCTGAGATTTTGGAAATCGAGCACGCTGACCGAATTCTTGTGTATGATACCGTAGGCGATATGCACCTTAGAATTGAACAAAATTATTCAACTAAATTTAGGAATGTGTACCTCTGTACGAAAGCATACGTATTTAATTATGTAACCATTTACACAAGCTCCGTGAGAGGACCACTAGTTAGAAGCTTAGGTTGTAAGTGAAGAGTCTAGAGGAGAAGTGGGGCTAAGCGGAACCTTAGACCCTATTTCTTTTGACACTTTTAATAGGTCCTAGTACACCATCCTTGGTGTGCCGGCTGCACACAGGATCAGCCCCTAAGTATAAAAAGAGACTCACGCATAAACACATGCATGAGAATTTGTTGAAGGAGAGAAACCGTGGGAGAAGAAGAGGAAACACTCCCCTCCTCATTTTCAGTTTCGTTTTTAACCTCAGCCTGTGGATTCAATTCCAACCATCATCTTCTTCAAGAAGATCTCTCCTGTCCCGACCATCGCGACACCATTGCAATTGGAGATCGAATCATCGGACGAATACGAAGCTACACCCAATTTCCTTAAATATCAATGATGATCGTAGGCCGCATGCATGATATGAAAAGCTATGTGTCATAATGTGACTGTGTAAGCATCTATTTCAAAGAGCTAGGTCTTGAATTACAAGTGTTCGGATCGTAGGCAAAAGATTTCATAGATCAGACTCGTGAAAAGAGCGAACACCGATCCTTCCGATAATCGATCACTGAAACCATTGCTTGCGTGAGATTAGAATTACAACATTGATGGTGTAGAATAGGTTTAGTCTAGATTATGGATGATTTGAGACTTGTACAATGAGTTGTTGAGAATTTTTAAACTTTGAAAGATGAAGAACAAGTTCTAAAAAAGTTTCAGAAATTGTCAAATTCGCTCGCACGAATTGCCTTCAGAATGCACTGAAAAAGGTGCATGAAAAATTTGCTAGCGCGATGTTGCCTCAAATTACAGGAAAATTTTCCCGGGTTAAATTTGCTTGTGGGAATTTTTTTGTGCCATTGGGAACTAACAAATCATTCACGTGAATTTGGAAATCACTCGAGCGAATTTCCCTGTTTCTGTCTGCCTCAATCCTCCTTTGAAAGGATTTGTGAGGCTTTGAAGCACTCATTGCCTAAGTCATTTACACTTAGCTATGGATCTATTGTGATATAGATGTTGCTTTGTTTCCACACGACTTCGACATTAAGGTAGGGAAAATTCAATGCTTGGTTTTCATTTCTGATTTGATTTATAGATCCGAATGATAATCATAATCATGATCATGAGAAATAAAAATAGAACTTGTTAAACTCTTTCTGCATTGCATATTGAACTCATTGGATTATTGATTATTATTGATACTTCAGTTTCTGTATGTGTATATGAACTTCGAACTCTAAATTTGTATAAGTATTTGTATCTTTGAATCTTCGAACCTTTAAATCTTTGAAACCATCAGAATTTGTTGTGAAATTTGACTCTGTCATCAAGTGGGTGAGAGGAGTAGAGGCTCCAAAGAGGGGTAGAGGCCCCGGGGTTTTGACCCTGCTTCTGCCTATGGAATACTTTGTTTTCGCTTATGGAATGCTTGGGCCCCACTTTGATTGCAGATTCAATTCTAACTTTAGTCCATCTAAGTGATCACTCCGTAGCATGTCATGTTTTAGAATTATGTCTTTGAACTAATGTTCTAAATTATGAACTTGCTTTGAAAATTGATTTTGCCTTTCGCATTAAATGTATGCTTCGTATGTTAAAAATGCAAATTTGTATTAAACTCTCCCTACTGAGCTTGGACTGTAGCTCATCCCAACATTATGTCATAGATGTAGACCTCGATAGGGATCTTGAGCTCGAGGAGGACCCAAACTACGTTCCGGAGGAAGAAGCAGATCTTCTGCTTGACGAGTTCTACCCGTAGTCGGGTTTTGATTATCTTTGACTTGGTACAGTGTGAGATAATTGTACAGAAGATAGAATTTATATTTTGAATATACACTACTATTTAGGTGACGATTAGCCGTCACCGGTGGTTGATTTTTGGGTTTTGTTTTCATGTACAGTTGTATATAGAATCTGCGAATGCCATTTGATAATAGTATAGTCTTCTGTATTGCATATGCTTGATTTCGCACATATGTAGATGCACCGGGAACATCGAATGACCCGGCATTCCTTGAATTCTGCATGTGGAAAGTCGGACCATCACAATTGGTATCAAAGCTTTTGAATCAAATCGTATCGGACGATCCAACTTTCCTAGAAATTCGTGTTGAGAAAGTCAAGCTATCGTAGGTGGTATTAGAGCTATTTTAGATTAGATTCCACATACGATATTGGAGTGGGTCAACTGTGACACCAAGTGTCAGAGTTGGTATCAAAGTTATGGCATGAGATTCCGTCCGACTGTGAACTAGACTTTCATGATCAATTATGACTAAGATCTTTTTTTATCGTGACAGGTCAGCATGCCTCCAAGAAGTAGGCCCAAAACGTTTCATGATAGAGGCACCTCCAGTGGTGAAGGAGTCGCCACTGGCGCAAACACTACTCCGTTTGGCACGAATAACACCCCCTCCGGAGGGAATGATAGTGGAAGTGATAGATAATTATTGGAAACCATGGTGAACGCCATGGCTCAACAGACGGTGCTACTGGCAGAGAGGTGCTGCCATCAAGATTCCAAGAGTTTCAGAGAATGAGGCCTCTGTTAGGATATTTTCAGTGCTTGCTACAGACTTTATTGGAGACAGTGATAAGAATGGGGTGAATGAAAATGAATGAAAGGTAGAGTAAAAACTATGAAACAGCAAGCCTAAAATATATAGTCCTGCAAGATACAGGGCCTGTTGTAGCAAGTTTTGACAAGTAAGAGTTTGTCCCACAGGGAAGGTTGATCTAAAGCACCAAGGGAGCTTTCTTTAGTAGGCTCTCCAGATCTGACTACAGATCTGACAATCCTAAATGGAAGGGGATTTATGGTCACTATAATCTAAATCCTAAGGTAACTTAATGTCTAAACTACAGAAATGGTTAAGAAAGAGGGTGGAGTGTGAGAAAATAAATATAAAAGGGTGAGAAGTATGCTATTAGGTACAGATCTAATGGGTCTTATAACTCATACTCAGATCTGCTGCTATAGAAGTCCTGTCTAATGGCTACATTATCACCAAAGAGGAGTAAGGATCCAACTCACCCCTGTGCCACGATCCATTCCCTTATGGGTATAACTTGTCCACTTCAATGGTCACAGACTATCCAATAAGGGAACCACAATCCAGAGATAGGTCAGAACAAGATTATCATTGTAGGCACTACTTCGTCCAGGCTATAAGCTCAAGACTCCATAGGAACCTTAACCTCTAAAGTTTTGTGTGTGGGGCTAGGCCTACAAAGCGCATGAGCCTGGACACGGAGGACCAATAAGAGTTTGAGTACTAGCTTTTAAGCTTGGCTATTCATTGCTTTAGAAAGACAGCAGTGATCCAGTCACAAGCCTACAATCTCTACAGCTAAATCAGATCTGTAATCTGATGGTGGGTCTATACAAATATAGGGGAGTCTGTCTCTGAACAATCTCTCACAAGGCTACAAGCACAAGTGCAGAGAAGAAGAATCCGTCTTAGTTCTATGAATTGGCCTCACCCAAGGGCTATAATCTGTCCACTTGAATGGTCACAGACTATCCACAGAGGCTATCCTCCTCACAGAGGTCTAAGACAGAACAAGAACATTGCTACCGCCACCATGTTCACAAGGCCACCAGCCAAGCTCCCATGGGAATTCGGATTTAGTGGATCCTGTGGTGGGGGAAGGCCTGCAATGTGCCTAACCTGGACACACAGGTCACTTAGATATAAATAAAACCTTAAAAGTAATCCTCCATTGCTTACAAAACAACTTAGCAATGGAGGATCTCAAGGTAGTAGCCTTGTACAGCACAACTCACAACAAAAACACCATCCCATACATGCAACATATCCTATTACAAAAACTCCATTAAAATCTATACCAAATAATCATACAAAAGGCATAGCCAGCAAGTGCTGGACTATGGAGAGAAGGAAAAAGGAAAAATAAAACTCCTAAGCCCTAACCTTAGCCTACTGTAATTTCTACAGTCGGTTTCAAAAAGAAGCACAGAAGTTGAGAACCAAAGTCGATAAAAGTCCCTTAAACCTAAGCTAGGCTTAGGCTTATATAGCAGTCGGTTCTCTCTGAATTAGGGTTAGGAAAACCCTAATTTCATCAATGCAATTATGGCCCATTCTTGTCCCTTGGATGCCTCAGGGCATGTGCACAGAGATTGGAGCATTGGAGTGCGTGTCCTAATCGCTGGAGATTCCCAGATTGCCCTTACAAAAGTGGGGAGAAGTTTAGAACCCGATCCTCGCTGGGTAGAAAAGGTTTACAGGTCTTGCCACATGGTAGAATTGGTGTCGCGGGGTTGCTTTGACTTGAAGCTCTTGCTGTCGCGAGGTTGGTACTTGGATCATCGCAGGGATGGTTTGGTCGTTGCGGGATTGGTCTTTCCATTTGAATAGTGCGGGAACTACGCGCGCAGTTCGATCCCTGATGAATCCCGCAGCGATCCTCACGAAGAGAACAATGTACATAGGCTTCTGGATCGCGCGAGTAGTTCCTTGAAAGTATGTGTCCCGCGGCCACTACGCGACAGCCGCGCGCTGGAATGCCTGGAGCTCCCTCCATTTTGTGAATCGCGCACAGGTTGAAGACTCATCTCTTGGGCTGTGCGAGGCTGCACGAGTACTTCACGAGCATTTAAGACTGAGCCACGCGAGAACCTCGCAAAGTGTATTTTTACTCCCTGCTGTCATCCATCTACGCGCGAACGACGTGAAGACTACGCGACCGGTTGGGGTGCTCCCTTCGAAAGTTCACGACAACTGCGCGATGTATTCTTTCTGATTTGATTGAGCCCTGCGACATCTGCGTGAGGCATTCTCCTTAATTTATTTTTGCTTTGTTGTGCCTCTGCTGCAGCCACTTCTCTGTCTGGGTTTAACCTTCACATTTTTTAAGGGCTTCTGGGTCACCAGTAGGCTTCTTGGCATGGTTAGGGGTTTATTTACAACTACTGCTTATTACCTACAGAATAGACTCAAAACACATTTATTACATGATTAAGGGTCTAACAGAGATTAAGTTAAGGGGTGAAAAGAGGTACTTTTCAGGTCTTAACACACTCCCAAACCTAATCTTTGCTAGTCCCTTAGCAAAACTGTAATTAAATGCTACTTTCGTAGGGATCACGGGTACATTTAGCATATGTACCAAGCCTTTTAAACCCCTAGGTGATCCCTAGTGGAGGAGTGAAGTCTCCTGAGGGTTTTCAGTGAAGACACCCACAAACTTTACCATTAGAACAGTTAAGTATAGTGCAATTAATGATAACACTGATTTAAATGTACAAAGCTTCATTCCACACCCATTCTTTAACACTTAGAGGAAACTGCAGCAATGTTGCAGGCCATTTAAAACTTAGAAGTTAACATTAGTTTGCATAACCACCATTCACCTAACATTAGAAATTCATTGGGTTTAAATCTGTACCCAGCTTGCCTTAAATTCAAAATTCCGATTGGATACAACCCCAATGAGGTTAAAATTCAGACCCAATTCTCAATAGGGCTATCTCTCAACATTAACAACCTGAGGGTGTTCACATTCAAAATAGCTCAAGAGTAGTTACAGACCCCAAATGGGTCTGCAAGCATGAGCTTGGGCAGAGCTTCTAATTTCTGATATCTTCAAGAATTCTCACCATAGATTGGATAACTCCTCATCTCCACATGACAGCTCATTTAACTTTGGATCCACATGAACTTTTTGAATGGGTTGTAATGTGGCTTATGGCTGAGGGATGTAAAGAATAAAGGGATAAAAAGGGAATCCAAATTAAGAAATCAGCAAGGTAAGGAGTGATTCATGACTTCACAACCTTCATTTCAGCAAAAACTTCATCTTTCTTTTTATATTTCAGACTCAAAGTGGCCAGCTTCTCCTCTTCTTTTAAATTTTCAGATGATGTTGTTCTCTAGACTTCTCTTTCTTTTTCTCTTTTTATTTTTATTCATTCTTTTGACGAGCTGCCACACAACTGCCATTGATACACATCGGTTCACAAGTTGCTTTTTCTCCACATTCCACAGAATGTTGGACCATTCTCAGTATCTTCAACTCCTTCTCCTTTACCTTCTAAATTCTTAGAGTGAGGGTGAGGTTGACTAAGGTCATGAGGCTAAGGTGCAAGTGTTCTGGTGTTTGTGAAAGAAAAGTATGATTTTAAGGCTCAACTAGTGTATGCAAAAGGGCAGATTTTAAAAGGTTAGATTTCCAGGCTCAAACTATCCAAATGAGGGCCTTGGATCATCTCCTTAGTATCATGAGTGCTGTCAATTAGTTTTGATTTGGAGGTGCACAACTTCTAGTGAAAAAGTCTTGATTCAATCATTCCTTAGAGCAGAAATAATACCAAAAACACTCTTCAAAAGAAAATGCTGGGCCCAAATCTCACTAGGTATGGTCATCAAATTTAACCCATGGGGGTGTATTTTCATCTGTTTCTCTCCTCTTAGGTTCACTGACTACTAATTGAATTTTTTTTTTCTAATATTAGCTTTATGGTGGTGTCAAAATTTCTAACTTTTTCTGTTTCGAAAAGTTTGTAAAAATATTTAAATTTGTACAAGTTTCCTCATTGTATCAAGTTAGGTGGAAATTAACTTTATTCATCCATTTTATTTTTGTTTACCACCATTACTGCACTAAAATTAACTATTCTATTGGCAGCCCTATCCTGCCACACCCCCAAACCATGAGGAGCAGTGTCCTCACTGGTTCAAAGGTGATAAAAGGCAGTAGATTCCAATCAGGAAAAAAAAAAATAAACACAAAAAGAGAGAGAAACAGAAAATGCAAACTGAACAGTATTGAACTAAAAGAAACTTTTCATTAAAATAAAAAGAAAATATTACAAAAAGATGGGAAAAGAAAAGACAAAATGGGAGGGGAAAGTGGATCAAGGGAGACTCGATGGGGGAGGGTTTGAGGAAGATGGTGGGGGAGAGGCAGGTGGATCCAGTTTTCTCTTCTTCTTCTCTCACTTCTCCCTTTTCACTTTTTCTTGTCCTCCTTGGCGAGGATCCTCTGAACCTCATCATACTCATCCCAGAGAAATTGTAATGGGTCCGGTTCCTTAGGCAGTGGGGGATCCTCCTAGATGGGGTAAAATTTAATGGGGAAATCGAAGAGTTTGTCAGCCGCCATGGTTGTGAGGAGAGCCGGACAGCTGGGGTTAGAAGAGGAAGGGTGAGACAAAAAGGAAGTAATGGCCTATTTAAAAGATTTGGGTGGTGGAAAATGAAATGGCACATTGAAAGTTTTGTCGCATTCCAAGACTGGCAATAAATTAGGAATGTTTGGAGAAAGGGAATCGCACAACCGAGTATGGGAAAAAAAGAGTGCGCAATAAATGAGGGTCTAAAGATAGGCATGGTATTTAAGGGGATCCTGTGTATCGCGCAGTTGCACAGTGGAAATTCTGGAATCCCCTGACAATTGACATCGAATCGACCGTGCACATGAATTCATAGTTGAAATGATTATAGCCACCCTACAGACATCTCCCATGACAAAATTTGAACAAAATGAAGATGAAAAGAGAAAAGCACATAGAACAGATCAATAGAATACAAAAAAGAAAAATTATATTAACTGGAAAACATGTACAATGGTAATTACAATCTAAGTACAACCTAAGCTACTCTAAGAGGAAGCATCTGAATCAGAATCAGTAAAGAAATCCCAGCCCATCTTTTTGGCATGTGCCCTAAGGGTAGCTTTGTCCTGTTTCTTCTTTGCCTCCCTTTCCTTTTTTGCTTTGGCTAGTGTTTTCTTGGCAGTAGGAGCTTTAGGTTCCCTCACCCTTACTTTTGGTTGCTTGAGTTCATGTGGGGCTTTTCCTTTTCGCTTTGCAAGGGGGGTAGCAGGGGATTTGCCTTTGCCTTTGGCTTCCTCAGTGGGGACCACAAGGGATTTGCCTTTTACTTTGGACTCAGGCTGGCCAGGGGAATGTGCCTCCTCAGACTGGGCAGTTGGCTCTTTGCCAATTTTTATAGAGACAGCTTTGGGAGCAGACCACTTAGCAGTGACTTTCCTCTGCTTAGGATAAGTTTGCTCATATGGATGTGCAACAGAGGCCTTGGTAGGGGGAGGCTGCTCTAGAGGAGGGGCAGCTGGGGCCTTCCCTTTCTCTTGATGGATCTTTGGTTGTGCCTCCGCAGACTGGGCAGCTGTAGTTGGAGTAGCTTGAGGCTCTGGATTGGGCATTTGAATAGAGATTGGGGTGGGCTGCAGAGGAACATTTCTGGTAGCAGCCAATGTAGATTCCAATGAGGCAATCTGAATTTGGTGTTTTAGGAGGTCAGTCTCATGGATATATTTTTGGATGCTGAAGTTCTCTTGGGCATTTTTGAGCCTCTTTTCAAACATTCGCGTCCAAGCCTTCTCTGTAGTAGCATTTGCTTTCTCCAGCTCCCAATTCAATTCATGATAAGTAGCTGAAGCCTTGGCCTTCTGGTAGGTTTCCAAAATGTTTGTCCACCCCAAGGAGATGCCCATAAGTTGCTTTCTGTGGGCCTCCTTCATTTTATCAATCTGCTCCAGCAGGGGGGTCTCAATGGACTGGCGAAGTTTGGCCATGCCCCTCAAGACATCCTTCCTAAGATAAACATTATCCCTCATGTGATGGAGGATGGTGAGGTAGGGGGGGCTGTAAAAAAAATGTTTGGGTGCGATGGGCAAATAGGAAGTGGAAGGAGCAAACTGTGATTGGTCTGGGGAAGGGGGGTGATGGGTAAGTCTATTTGTCGGGGGAAGGGGATAAGTTTTGGGTCTGTTTGTGTAGATTTGTCAGTGAATGTGGGAGGGGGTAGGATAAGAGGGGAGATGGAGGGTATAGGATGAAAGGAAAATGGTGTAGGCTCAACAGGGGCAGGGTTGAAGGGGGGAAAATGGTAATGGTGAAAGGGATGAAGGGGAATGGGGGGGTTGATTGTGTAATGGGGATTATGGGTGGTGTATGGGGTTGGGAGTCAGGGATGGTGTCAGTTTGGGTATGTTTGTCAGTGTAAAGGACCAAGGGGGTTGTAGTGAGTGGTGGAGGGATGGGTGGGTTGTTTAATATTTGGAGGGTGGATTGGATGGATGTGAGTTATGTCTGCATCTGGTCCTATTTTTGGATAGTGGTGGATAATTGGGCTTGGATGTCTTAGATAAGGGATAGGATAAGTGTCAGTGTGTCAGGGCTGGGAGGTTGGGTCTATGAAGAAGAGGGTACTAGTTAGAAAGGTGAGGAAGGTGCATGGTGGAAAGTGGAAGGAGGGGAAGAGTGGGGTTCTGGGGAGTGATGGTGTGATGTAGTTGGGGAGTCCGGGAGGGGGGTGTAGTGGGTGGGCATTGTGTCAAGGAAGGTAGACAGAAAGGCTTAGAATCCTATGGTTGTGTTAAGGGTTAAGTCAATGTCTATGAGTGGGGATGTAGTAGGTAGGGCTGGGATGGTGGTTTCTACAAGGTGAGGTGTGTCAGTGTCGATGAAAGGGATTGAGGGTGGTGTCTGGGAGATGGTGGGGACTTTCTTAGTGGTTTTTCATTTTTTGTAGGAAATGAGGGGAGGGCTATCACGTTTATGTGTAGCTGATGGGGGTATTGGCGCTGTGTACTGAGGTAAGGTAGGGGATGGGGAGTCCTCCCAGGTACCAAGCACAGGTGAAGGGAGAGTGGGCATGGAAAATGGAAACAGAGGAGGGTGAGAGATAGATGCAAGAGGGGTAGTGGATGCAGGAAGAAAAGGTGGAGGGGGAATGGGTGCTACTGTAGCAATGGTGCTGGTAGGCTCTGGGGGCACCTCCTTGGTAACAGGGGTAGACCTTGATCCAACAGCCTCTTCTGGTTGCTTGGGAAGGGTCTGAGCCTCAGCTTTCTTCTTCTTCTGGGCCTCCATCAGGCTCCTGCTAATTCCCCATTGCCTCTTGGCAAACGTAGTATGGTCAAGAGTGGTAGTCCCCTCTGTCTTTTCTATATTGTACTCCCCTTTTTGCAGTAGCTTGGTGATGATTCTGGCATAGGGTAGTGTGTGAGGCTTCTTTTTCAGCCCTATCTTCTCCACTATGTCCTTTATTACCTCAAAGATGAGCCAGGCTGCATGGAAGCCATGGCCAAGAGAGAACGAATAAACAGCATCGGCAATGGGAGTTCTCCTCTCCTGCTGATGTCCTGAGCAGTATATGTTCTTTCCCAGGACTTGGTCTATGAAGAGGAGTTCAGGTGCCAATTCTCTCCTTCTGATTGAATCCCCTGTGGCCTTTAAACCTCTAGTTAAGGCCCGTGCAATTGTATCAATTGATGCACTCAAGGGGGGGCCATATCCACACCTAGGGTTGAATGCGGCTGGGATGCCCAAAACTTCAGTAATCACCTTGGGGCTCACTAACATATCAAAGTCGTCAATCAACACCAGCAAGCAAGCTTGTCCATCCTTATCCTTCTTGACCTTGATGTGTTGATAAAACAGTTGCACTAGCCTAGGGTAGGCTAGTGCTAGAATACCTCTCATCAAGGGTGTCAGGCCCGCTTTGATCATAAACTGTACAGCAGGGGCAGAGAAAGGTTCCTTCTCAAAAAATGGTAGGCCAAAGTCTGTCTCAGGCTCCAATGGAATGGAAACCATGAGCTCAGAAGGAGTAGAAAAATTAGGGGTTGGTTCCTCTGCCTCCTCAACCACTTCCTTCCCTTTTTTGGGTAACTTTGAAGTCTTGGCTTTCTTAGGGGTGGTCCCAACAGGGGCCTTATCCTTCCCCTTTTTCTTCTGTGTAATCTTTTGAGCCATTTCAAACTCTATCTTCTAATATGAGAAATGGAGACTGAGATCTAACTGCCTACCCTAAAATTTTAGGGTTTGGGTTGATTTGATGCATAGGGCACCGCGAGATCTCTGATCAGAGGGCAATGAATGGGAGTGATGCTAGGAACAACTCTGTAGATTTGTGGAGAGAATGATGAGCTATAGGATTGATGCTGGAGGAGAGAGGGGGAAGAGCGCCAGAAGCTAGGGTTTCGCAGAGGGAAGAAGGAAGAGAATACTGGAAAAGGAGCCAAGCGGAGGGTTAAAATACTTATCGTGAAGCTTAACACACTTTGGAACATCTGGTCACGAGATTTGAAATGAACCTAGCGAAGGTGTTTATTTAATCTGGATTGTGCGATAATCTCTCAGGCTGACCTTGGAGTGCGCGATAGTATGAGATGAATTTATGTAAATTGCGCGAGCGGCTCCCAAGTCTCTATTTGGATTACGCAAAAAGCTCTAAGGTTCACTTTGAATCTCGTGACAGCCTTAGAATCTCGCAACAGCAAATGAAGTATTTCTGTTGAATTGTGCGAGAGTCTCCCTGGTGCCCTGCTGAACCTCGCGATAGCCTATGAATCTCGCGATAACTAATGGATAGCTCTATGTGGATCGCGCGAGAGGTTCCTAGGTTCACATAAATCTCGCGATAGCTATTGAATGTTTCCATGTGAACTGTGCAAAATCTCTCAGACTTCCTTTTTAATCTCGCGACAGCTTTAGAATCTCGCGACAACAAATGAAGTATGCTGTCTATAGTGCGTGAGAGTCTCCCAGACTTCATTTTGGACCCCGTGACAGCAAAGTATAAAATAAAGAGCATGTGCTCTCTGCTCTGCCCTTTTGCATATGTGCTGTGGTTGGATCTAAGGCATGACTCTCACCATGTACTCTAGACACATGAAAACTCAATCATTCAAGGAAGGACAACAAAAATCAACCTCCCACATTATGCATTCAATAAAAACTATCAATTAAAGAGCAGTAAGAATCAAACCAAGCATCAAAAGTTTAAACCAGATAGGTCCAGATTCAGATGGGACCACTAACAAATCCTAGAGAATATAAACAAAAGAAAGCAAGATAAATCTACCAAAAATAAAGTATATATGATACAATAATGACACACCTGTTGATCAGTTTGAAGAAGGATCCCCTTGAAAGTGAATGGTGTCCATGGGTTCGGCAAGTTTTTCAAAACAAGGCTTAAGCCTCTGACCATTCACCTTCAAGGTTCTCTCAGACTTGGGATCCTTGACTTCCATAGCACCAGATGGGGAAACATGCATGACAATGTAAGGACCTTCCCATCTGGATTTGAACTTGCCAGGAAAGAATTTAAGTTTGGAGTTAAACAACCAAACCTTATCACCAGCTATGAAACTCTTTCTCAACAGCCCTTTGTAAAAGAAAGCTTTGGACCTTTCCTTGTAGATCCTGGCATTAGCATACGCATCCATCCTTAGTTCTTCCAATTATGACAGCTACAGCAACCTTTGATGACCAGCAGAAGTTAGGTCTAAATTTAAATGTTTGATGGCCCAGTAGGCCCTCTGTTCTAACTGCGCTGGGAGATGACAGGCCTTGCCATAGACCAGTCTGAATGGGGATATACCAATGGGAGTCTTATAGGCAGTCCTACAAGCCCACAGTGCATCATTAAGCTTGTCAACCTAATCTTTCCTATCAGTCCTCACAGTCTTCTCTAGGATGTGCTTGATCTCCCTACTTGAAATTTCAACTTGCCCACTGGTTTGTGGGTGGTAGGGAGTAGCAATCCTATGGGTGACAGAATATTTCTTGAGCAAGCTCTCAAAATTTCTGTTGCAGAAATGGCTACCCCCATCACTGATGATGGCTCTAGGGGTGCCAAATCTCGAGAAGATATTCTACTTTATAAACCCGAGGACAACCTCATTATTATTAGTTCTTGTGTCAATGGCTTCTACCCATTTGGAAACGTAATCCACTGCCACTAAGATAAAATGAAAACCATTTGAAGGAGGAAAGGGGCCCATAAAATCAATACCCCACACATCAAACAGTTCTACAACAAGGATGGGCTATAAAGGCATTGAATTTCGATTGGATAACCCTCCTTATTTCTGACATCTTTCATAGGTCTTGCAGTGTGTATTGGCATCTCTGAAAAGAGAAGGCCAATAGAACCCACACTGTAATACTTTGTCAGCTACTTTTCTCCCACTAAAGTGACCCCCACAGGAATTTTTATGGCACATGGCTAGAATACTGGGGACATCACTTTCGGGAACACATTTCCGAATGATTTGGTCTGCACAATACTTGTACATGCAAGGTTCCTCCCAAAAAAAGAATTTGACCTGTGAGAAAACAGGTCTTTGTCCATTTTTGTCCAATGGGCAAGAATCTTGCCTATAACTAGATAATTGACAATATGCGCATACCAAGGAACTAAAGATTGGATGACAAACAGTTGCTCATCCGGAAAGACATCATTTGTAGGAAGGTCATCAGCACCTTTCTCCAATATAATTCTGAACAAGTGGTCAGCCACCACACCCTTTTTGTCCTTGATTTCAATGTCAAACTCCTGTAATAGGAGTATTCATCGAATCAACCTGGGCTTTGCATCCTTCTTGGACAATAGGTACTTTAGTGCTGATTGGTCAGTGAAGATGATAGTTTTAGATCCAAGTAAGGTCTAAACTTGTCCACAGCAAAAACCATTGCCAGAAGCTCTTTCTCAGTTGTTGTGTAGTTCGGTTGAGCTTCAGCAAGTGATTTGTTGAGATATGCAATGAGCACAGGCAGCTTATCTTTTCTCTGGCCCAAGACAACACCTATTGCTAAGTCAGATGCATCACACATCAACTTAAAGGACAGGGTATAGTCAGGTGTTTGGAGTACAGGGGCAGAGGTGAGGTAAATTTTTAGAGTTTTAAAAGCCTTCAGACATTTAATAGAAGAGTCAAAGGGCACATCTTGACAGAGTAGGTGGCACAATGGTTTAGCAATTTTGCTAAAGTCTTTGATAAACCTCCTGTAGAATCCAGCATGTCCAAGGAAAGATCGAATTTGCTTGACTGTTCTTGGAGGGGGCAAATTTGCAATGAGGTCAACTTTAGCCTTGTCTACCTCAATTCCATCTTTAGAGATTACATGGCCCAACACAGTTCCTTGTGTTACCATGAAGTGGCTCTTTTCCCAACTTAAGACCAGATTAGTCTCCTCACATCTTTGTAAGACTTGATGGAGGTGTTGTAGACATTGGTCAAAGCTATCCCCATAAACCGAAAAATCATCCATAAAAATTTCCAAGAATTTGTCAATCATATCAGAAAAGATGGCATACATACACCTCTAAAAGGTGGCTGGGGCATTACATAGTCTAAAAGGCATCCTTCTGTAAGCAAAGGTGCCAAAAGGACAAGTAAAAGTAGTTTTCTCTTGATCAAGAGGGTGTACAGGGATCTGGTTGTACCCCGAGTACCCATCAAGAAAATAGTAAAGAGCCTTCCCAGCTAACTTATCCACAATTTGATCAATAAAGGGGAGAGGGAAGTGGTCTTTTCTGGTCTTGGAGTTGAGTTTTCGATAATCGATGCAAATTCTCCAGCCAGTGGTCTCCCTAGCTGGTCTCAACTCTCCAGACTCGATAGTGATCACTGTTATGCCAGATTTCTTGGGCACCAGTTAGATAGGTGCCACCCATTCAGAATCAGAAATGGGATAAATAACCCCAGCATCCAGCAATTTAATGATTTCTTTCAGGACCACTTCCAGCATATGAGGATTCAGTTTCCTCTGCATTTCTCTGGAGGGTGTTGAGCCCTCCTCTAGATGAATCCTATGCATATAGATTGATGCATCAATCCATCCTAGATCAGCAATGGTCCAGCCAATTACTTTCTTGTGCTTCCTCAAAACTGTTAGCAATTCCTCCTCTTGCTCACTGGTAAGAGAAGAGGACATAATTATAGGAAGTTTCTCATCTTTCTCGAGGAAGGCATATTTCAATGTCTCTGGAAGCTTCTTGAACTCCAGATTAAGGGCTTGTTGGATGGATGGCAAGATTGGTGATTTGTTGGTTGGAGGAAGGGGCAACAATGTAGGTTTCCAATTAGAATGCTGCACTAAGCCCACAGAAGACCTCAATGGAGACATGCCTTCTGGCATTAAAGCTAGACTTCCTTCCTCTACCATGTTCCAAACTGTAGTTAAATTTGTGACAATATTGCCCCACTCCCGCAGACTGGGCAGTTCTTCTTCAACCACTTCTAGTACATCCACTGCAAAGCATTCCTCATTTTCCAGCTGAGGATACTTTTCACTGTTGTACACATTAAGCTCAACTTTCATACGACCAAAAGTTACCTCCGTGATCCCAGACCTACATTGAATGCATGCAATAGCAGTGGCCAAGAATGGTCTGCCCAAAATAACAGGTATCGGGGATGTACTCTTATTGCAGCCCATGTCCAAAATAAGGAAGTCTGTAGGGTAGAAGAACTTGTCTACCCCCACTAGGACATCCTCAACCACTCTTGTGGGTTTCCTCTCAGACCTATCAGCCATCAATAGAACAATGGGGGTGGGCTTCAGCTCCCCCAAACCTAGTTGCTGATACACACTGTATGGCAGCAGGTTAACACTGGCTCCAAGGTCTAAAAGGGCCCATCCAATCGTGTGGCCTCCAATAATACAGGGACTAGTGGGTATCCCTGGGTCTTGCAACTTCTTAGGCATTGTCATGGTTAATACAGAATTAACTGTATTAGTTGTAAAAACCTTTTTGGATAAATGGCCTCTGGCCTTCCTTTTCTGAGTACAAAGGTCTTTCAGAAACTTTGCATAGGCTGGGACCTGTCGAATTACATCAAGTAGGGGTAAATTTATCTTGACCTGCTTAAAGGTCTCCATCATTTCCTTGATCTGTGCCTGCCCCTTATCAAAAGGGGCAGGGCCACTCAAAGCTTGAGGAAATGGCAGCTGAGGGACTGCTGGTTCCTCAGCTGCAAGCCTATGACTGAACTTTTGTTTTTTTCTTTTTTCGTGTTTTATTTCCTGCTAAGGCTCAACTACAGCCTCTTTATTTTTCCCTTGTTGAAGGGTAGCAGGCAGTTCCTAACACTGTGCTCTAACAAAATCTCCTTCACTTTCACTTGACAGTTCGTTGGGAATGACCTCTCCTTGTTCCCTTCCCACTTGGTTGTCTACCAACCTGCCAGACCTTAGGGCTATGATGGCATTAGCCCCCTCAAAATTTGAGGAGCCTTCTCCAATCGAATATTGGCCCTTACGGTTGGCTACTGGCTGGCTTGGCAACCTGCCCTCTTCTCTTTTAGCCAAGGCATTGGCTATTTGGCCTAGCTGTTCTTCTATTTTCTTAATGCTTTGACTACTGCTGCTGTGGCCTTTGAGGTAAGTCCAACATCTGTTGTGGCTGCATATAATTATATTGCCTCCACCTCAAATTTGGGTGCTCTCTCCATTGCTAACCAGCATTTTAGTGCTGGTATCCATATGGTTGTTTGTTGTAGCCACCAGATTGTTGATGTCCAAATGTTTGGGCAACAGCAGCCTGTTCCATCACATACTCCTGGTATTGCCCTGCAGATGGGCAGTCTTCCACTGTGTGTTGTGGGGATTGGCATATCAAACATGCCTCCATCACTGTGCAGCCATTCTGGGCTGCACCACAGTTTAAAGTTTATCAAATCTATCAGTAAGATTGGCCATCTGCATTCTCAGGTCATCATTTCCCCTAACTTCATACATCTTTCCTTTAGAAGTTTTAGCCAACCCTAGCTTAGGAGAAAGCTCTTGAACAGATCTAGATGAGGACATCTTCTGGAAAGCATTTTCGCTAATAACCTCTAACAAGTCCCATGCCTCATCAGCTATTTTATGCATGTACGTTCCACCACAAGAGGCTTCTACCATGTCTCTGCTTTTCTCATCAATCCCATTGTAGAAGCTCTGGACAAGCTGCCTGTCAGGGATCTTGTGGTGGGTACATTGTTTGAGCATCTCCTTAAATCTGTCCCAGGCTTGGTTAAAATCTTCAGTTGGGGATTGGGCAAAAGCAAGCATGCCTTTCCTTAACTAGCTAGTTTTGGTCTCTGAGAAAAATTTGGATAGAAATCTTCTCTGGTGGTCTTTCCAGGAAGTGATGCTGTTGTTTGTGAGAGTAGATAACCAGGTCATGGCCCTGTCCTTTAGGGAAAAAGGAAAGAGCCTTAACCTAGTGGCTTCTGGTCCCAAACCAGCAATGGAGAATGTCGTGCACGGGCCAAGAACTGGTCAATGTGCTTGTAAGGGTCTTCCTTGCTAAGCCCATGGAAAGAGGGAAGCATATGGATGATGGAATTGAATGTTGAATGGAGAATTATAATCATCCGAAGCATTCAACTCCTTCAATGTTCTGGGTTGCTCTTCACCCATAACTGCTGTCTCAATTTCAATAGGGGGCTTCACTGTGGTGTGTCTGTGTCTTCTCGGTCTTTTACCCCTTTCTATCTCAAGGTTAGCAGGCTCTAATGTAGGGCTGAGGGATCTCCTTCCTAACATGCACACACACCAACAGCAGGGAAGACGATTTGCAGGTACATTGCACTTAACAAAATTTACAACTATCCTAATCAACTGCTATGAAATCTTCAAAGGAGAAATAAACTGAGGTTTTGAAGGTTAGAGAAGTGCAAACAGAGGTAGCTAGACTCCCAGTGCAATTCTACTCTCCTTCTCTGCTACGGTCCAGATCTGTAAGAAAATTTCCAAATGTAAATCAGCAGTATCAATCATTCACACGTACAGCTACCAAAGAATAAAGAATACAAAAATCTAGAGTCTACTAATAGATCAAGTTATTCCCCGGCAATGGCACCAAAAACTTGTTAGGATATTTTAAGTGCTTGCCACTTACTTTATTGGAGACAGTGATAAGAATGGGGTAAATGAAAATGAATGAAAGGTGGAGTGAAAACTATGGAGCAGCAAGCCTAAAATATACAGTCCTGCAAGATACAGGGCCTGTTGTAGCAAGTTTTGATAAGTAAAAGTTTGTGCCCAAGGGAAGGTTCATCTAAAGCTCCAAGGGAGCTTTCTTTAGTAGGCTCTCCAGATCTGACTACAGATCTGGCAATCTTAAATGGAAGGGGATTTATGGTCACTATAATCTAAATTTTAAAGTAACTTAATGTCTAAACTATAGAAAGGGTTAGGAAAGAGGGTGGAGTGTGAGAAAATAAATATAAAAGGGTGAGAAGTATGCTATTAGGTACAGATCTGATGGGTCTTATAACTCAGACTCAGATCTGCTGCTATAGAAGTCCTGTCCAATGGCTACATTATCACCAAAGAGGAGTAAGGATATAACTCACCACTTTGCCATGATCCAATCCCTTATGGGTATAACTCGTCCACTTCAATGGTCACAGACAATCCAATAGGGGAACCACAATCCAGATATGTGTCAGAACAAGATTATCATTATAGGCACTACTTCATCCAGGCTACAAGCTCAAGACTCCATAGGAACCTCAACCTCTAAAGTTCTGTGTGTGGGGCTAGGCCTACAAAGTGCACGAGCTTGGACACGCAGGACCAGCAAGAGTTTGAATACTAGCTTTTAAGCTTGGCTATTCACTGCTTTAGAAAGACGGCAGTGATCCAGCCACAAGCCTACAATCTCTACAACCAAATCAGATCTGCAATCTGATGGTGGGTTTATACAAATATAGGGGAGTCTGTCTCTGCACAATCTCTCACAAGGCTACAAGCACAAGTGCAGAGAAGAAGAATTTGTCTTAGTTCTGTGAATTGGCCTCACCCTAGGGCTATAATCTATCCACTTGAATGGTCATAGACTATCCACAGAGACTATCCTCCTCACAGAGGTCTAAGACAGAACAAGAACATTGCTGCCGCCACCATGTTCACAGGGCCACCAGCGCAAGCTCCCATGGGAATTCAGATTTAGTGGATCCTATGGTGGGGGAAGGCCAGCAATGTGCCTAACCTGGACACACAGGTCACTTGGATCTAAATAAAACCTTAAAAGCAATCCTCCATTGCTTACAAAACAACTTAGTAATGGAGGATCTCAAGGCAGCAGCCTTGTACAACACAACTCACAACAAAAACACCATCCCATACATGCAACAGATCCTATTATAAAAACTCCATTAAAATCTATACCAAATAATCATACAAAAGGCATAGCCAGCAAGTGCTGGACTATGGAGAGAAGGAAAAAGGAAAAAGAAAACTCCTAAACACTAACCTTAGCCTACTGTAATTTCTACAATCGGTTTCAAGAAGAAACACATAAGTTGAGAACCAAAGTCGACAAAAGTCCTTTAAACCTAATCTAGGCTTAGGCTTATATAGCAGTCGGTTCTCTCTGAATTAGGGTTAGGAAAACCCTAATTTCATCAATGTAATTGCGGCCCATTCTTGTCCCTTGGATGCCTCGGGCTGTGTGCATGGAGATTGGAGCATTGGAGTGTGTGCTCTAATCGCTGGAGATTCCCATATTGCCCTTACAGAAGTGGGGAGAAGTTTAAAACCTGATCCTCGCTAGGTAGAAAAGGTTTGCAGGTCTTGCCACATGGTAGAATTGGTGTCACAGGGTTGCTTTGACTTGAAGCTGTTATAGTCGCGAGGTTGGTACTTGGGTCATCGCAGGGATGGTGTGGTTATCGCGGGAATTGTGCACGCAGTTCGATCCCTGATGAATCCTGCGGCGATCCTCGGGAAGAGAACAATGTACATAGGCTTCTGGATCACGCGAGCAGTTCCTTGAAAGTATGTGTCCCGCGGCCACTACGTGACAACCGCGCACTGGAATGCCTGGAGCTCCCTCCATTCAGTGAATCGCACGAAAGTTGAAGACTCATCTCTTGGGCTGTGCGAGACTGCGCGAGTACTTCACGAGCGTTTATTTTTACTCCTTGCTATCATCCATCTGCGCGCGAACGGTTGGGGTGCTCCCTTCAGAAGTCTGCGACAACTACACAATGTATTCTTTCTGATTTGATTGAGCCCTGTGACATATGCGCGAGGCATTCTCCTTAATTTATTTCTGCTTTGTTGTGCCTCTGCTACAGCCACTTCTCTGTTTGGGTTTAACCTTCACATTTCTGAGGGGCTTCTGGGTTACCAGTAGGCTTCTTGGCATGGTTAGGTATTTATTTGCAGCTGCTGCTTATTACCGACAGAATAGACTTAAAAACACATTTATTAAATGATTAAGGGTCTAACAGAGATTAAGTTAAGGGGTGAAAAGTGGTACTTTTCAGGTCTTAACAGCCTCCGAGCTTCTACAGTCAGGCTATCTACTAAAAGTGGAGAAATTGTTAAATCAGAGGGAGAAGATTCTTGATGTGATCCCTTACACCGAGGAAGAGAAGGTTAGATGTGTTGCTTTTCAACTGGAACGGAAGCAGACCAGTGGTGAAAATCTATTCAGAAAACAAGGATACAAGAAACACTTAATGCGCCATGGACTTGGGCACAATTCACAGAGGTGTTTAATGAGAAGTACTTCCCCGACGCACTTAAGAATCAATGGGAAGTCAAGTTTGTTACATTACAATAAGGGCAGATGTCCATGAGCGAGTATGAAGCCGAGTTAATGAGGCTTTCCTGATTCACACCGCTACATATCGCCATGGAATTGATGAAGGCCAAGAAGTTTGAATGTGGCCTGAAGCCCATCATCCAAGAGAGAATCTCTTTGTTTAGGCTGACGACCTATGCTGAGGTCATGGAATTGGCCCTCATTGCTGAGAAGGACATTCAGAAGATGGGCCAAAGAAGAGAGCCGCAAAACAAGGCTAGGATCAGCCGGGAGCATTCTTATACCTCCGAGCTGGCAAACAAGAAGGGGAGATTTCTAATGTTAGCACCTAGTCAACTGACTTAGACACTGTACTCAAGACTTCTCACATCTGCACCCACAAGGCCCTATCATCCTTCAAACCCTACTGCGGCTGGAGCATCAAGGGTTTCACAAGCTTCACACACCCCAGCAACCGCACTAATCGAATCATGCTCAAATTGCGGGAAGTGTTGTGCTACCACCTTGCAATTATTATACGATTAAAATAGCCAATAAAAAGGCTTAAACTATAGATGTAAGGAATCAAGGTGAGCAACTAGTCCTGCAAGAACCAAGGCTATTGTAGCAAGCATTAAGAGGTAAGTACGGGTATGCCCACAGGGAAATGGGGTTCAACTATAGTAAATCTCTAGATCTATGGTAGATTTGGCACTCTATCCTAATTTAAGCTAAACTAAAACAGGAAGAGGAGAGGTTTTAGGGTTTTGTCACTTTTACTACAAACTATATAAAATAAATGCAAGTGATCCAGATCTGATCAAACACAGAGATGAGGGAAAATAGAGTAAAGATGAAAATTCAAAAGATGAAGAACAACAGCTAGGGGTCTTGGTCTCTTACTGAAAATCAAAGGAATCACAAGAAGTGTAGAGGACTGATTTACAACAATCCTCTATTCTGGCTCCAAGCTACCTGAGTTTCCTCGGTAGAGGTGAGGTATAAGAATCCAATCTCCACCAATGGATCAAAGAAATTGAAGAGGTTATGATTTGTCTTTCTACTAGATATAGTCTTAAGGTTATGATCTGCCCTTCTATTGGATACAGTTCATCCTAGAGATTGCTCTAATCTATTGGTCTTAATTGGAACAGGTAAACCATTACAGATGCTACAGATGCCAGGCTACTGGCTCCCCATTTCTGGCTGGCATCCACAAGAGTATCCAATCCAGGGAAATCAAATATGAAGAAGTGAAATGTAGATTAGAATCACCTTTAAAAACTATAATTAAATTGCAAACATACAATCCTATTATGCCCAGATCTGCAATCTATGTAATAAACAATCCTTTACAAGCCAATGAAACTTTCGATTTACAGCTCAAGCCCTCACTATAACTACTAAAAAGAGTTTAACCACTCATGATTGGCTAAAGAGAGAATGGGAGAAGAAGGAAGAAAGAGGGAGAATTTGGAGGGAAAAATGGATCTCGTGCTAAGATCTGGTTCTCTCAAATTCTGGATGCTTCTTCTGTAAAAGCTCTCTTCTATTTAAACCTTCTCCCTCTGTCTCAGATCAGTTTCAGCCAATCAGAGCCCAAGAGAATAATTATGTTATTTTGAGCTATTGATGTGGCTGATTTTTCTTCTATAAGCTCTTCTCCCATTAGTCCACAATTGGGAAATATACATGAGGCAGTTAGGGTTTCCAATCGTGCATAGTTGAATGCCAAAAATATCCCTAAGGGTCGCTGACGTGCTTTAGAACTCGTGCATAAAATTTTGGCATTGGCAGTTGCTAAAGAAAGAAAACTAAGGAGTTGCCAGTTCGAGTGTCGAGAGGTTCAGGGATCCTCTCGACAAGTTCTGAATTTACATTGTGTTCACATCGATAGGTTACAGTGGCTCTCGATAGCTTTGTAGACTTCTCGAGAGGTTTGGAGTCTTCTCAACAGGATGAGTGGCACTTGTCGATAGGATTAGAGTAACTCTCGATATGTTCAGCTTGACTAGTCAACAGGATTGGAGAGTATTCTCACCCTCTATCCAGTTTTGCATTCATCCTCTCGACAGGTTATAGAAAGTCCTATCGACATCTTTATGAAGTTCCTATTTGAGCTTTCGACAGGTTGCCTGAACCTCGCGAGGATGAGCGTCGTTTAACTTTAGGTGAGTCGTCGATAGGTTGTCTTGTACTACTCGACAGGTTCAGCTGAACCTCTCGAGATGTACTTGGAACCTCTCGACTTCTCCTGCACCTTCAGGTAAGGTGTTGACAAGATCTGTCATCCTCTCGATCTCTTCACTACTTCACTCTTAGAACCTCTCGACAGCTTAGCTCCTGTGTATCACAACCTCTCAATAGCTATGGACCTTCTCGATCTCTTTACAGATTCTCCTCAGAACCTCTCGACATGTTATAATTAGCCTTCTGAACTTCTCGACAGGTGCTGGGGAGCTCTCGACAGCTTCATGGAACCTCTCGATAGCATATTTTCAGTGCTTCCATAGCTGGCACACCTCTCAAGTGGGCTGGTCTTCATTTATTCAACACTCAGCAGCCTCTTAGTAGGTTAAATCTTTATTCCTTGCAGCTGGATTTGGTCCCAGACATTTTCGGTTGGGTCCATGACCTTCTCATGAATCTCTAAGGCTCTTGTAGACTAGTTGATTGGCTGGCCTTTGGGCTGTAAGGTCACATGTTGAGCAGCAAATTGCTTCTTTTGCTCTTTTAAGTGAATATCTTCACTAAGCTTGCAATTCATTGCTTATCTACAAAATACACTTAAAACACATTATTAGTTAGCTCAAGGGTCCACCAAAGGTCAGGCTAGGAGGTGAAAAATGGTATTTTTCACTGCTTAACACACCCCCAAACCTAAGCTTTGTTAGTCCCTGAGCAAAGGAGAAAATAAAATATGCCACTTTTGTAGGGAACACAGATGCATTTAGCATATGCATCAAGCCTTTTAAACCCCTAGGTGATCCCTAGTGGAGGAGTGAAGTCTCCTAAGGGTTTACAGTGAAGTTACCCACAAACTTCTCCAATAAAATTAGTTAATATCAGTGTAGCATGTTAAAACAAAATTCAAGCAATATAAAAACTCATTCCACACCTTGTCTATTCAATTTTAGAGGATTCACAGCAGATACATGAAACTTTAAAACTAAAGTTCTGCTATAACTCCTTCAGAATTAATCAGCTCATGTCAAGGTATTTGTATGAAAATTAATGCAAAGCTTACTATTAAGACCTAAAAAGTACGACTTTTCACCCCTTAACTTAGCCTTTGATTAGACCCTTAGCCATCTAATAAAGTTTTATTAAGTGTTTTCTGTAGATAATAAACAGCAGTGCAATAAGGCCAGAAATCATGTTAAGGAGTCTGTATTGGCACCAGAAATCCCTTAGAAGAATGAGCCATGAATCCAGACCTGAAGCAAGCCTCGCACAGCTGACAGAGCTTCAAAGGATTTAAAAAACTATGCTTCGCACAGTCCTCACGAGCTTCCCAAGACTTCACAGCAAGTGCTCGTGCAGTTGAGTAACAGAAGAGCTTCAGAAGCACAACTTCGCGCAGCTCTCACAAAGTGCAGGAGTAAATGGTAGCGCAGTCTCACGCAGTTCAAGAAGACCTGAAATCAACCTCGCACAGTTCACTCAGAACCGCTGAGGAGAGAGAGCTTCAGGAGATTGTTTGCACAGCTGTCGCGCAGTAGCCGCGGGATGCAAATGTCAAGAGAACCTATCTAGCAGTTCAAAAAAGCCTCAAAGCTATCGCGAGGATCCTCACAAAGATCTATCAAGAAAAGAAGCTGTCACGCGGTTCAGGAAGAAAGCAGCCTCGCGAAGTCAGAAGTTAGCCTCGCGAAGATCTATTGTGAAATGGAATGCTCGCACAGTTCTCGTGCTATTCACAAGTACCAATCCAACCGCGTGAAGCCCAATCCAGCGAGAGCTTAACTACCTACCTCGCGACTGCTCAAAGCATTAAGAAGCTGTAACCCCGCGACATCTAAAGTTTTAATGTTAAACTCAACCACGCGAAGAACAGAGCTACCACACGACAAGTCTGGGAATCGACTGCAACCTGGCGAACCTCTGAACTCCAACTTCCATCATTCTACAGAGGACTTTCTAGGAATTTTTAAGGATTAGGGCACGCACTCCCACGCTCAAATCTCCGTGCACATGCCTCGAGGCATCCAAGGATCATTAATAGGCCATGTGGCATTGCTAAAATTAGGGTTTCCAAACTCGAATGCGCCGCCACACCCACTGCTATATAAACCTAAGCCTGGTTTAGGTTTAGGGAGGCCGGAAGAGTTCAGTTTTTACTCTATTTTTTTTTTAGCATTGTAGTCTTCTTTTTCTGTAGCTGTAAGTAGTTTTCCTTTTTCTTTTTCTTCTCTCTATGGCCCAGCACTTGCTGGCCATGCCTTTATATGTTTATTGAGATTAGATTAATGGAATTTATGATTGGGTGTTGTATTTTTATGGGATTCGTGTATTTGTGAGTTGCTCTGTGCAAGGCTGCTGCCTTGTGATCCGCCATTGCTTTGGCTGTGATTCAAAGCAATGGAGGACTGATTCTAAGGTCCCATTCAGATCTAAGTGACCTGTGTGTCTGGGCTATCATGGTCCTTTTCAGCCTTAGCCCCACCACAGGACCCACTAGATCTGAAATCCCCATGGAAGCCTGAGCTGGTTGCCTTGTGACCATGGTGGTGACAACAATATTCTTGTTTTGTTTTGGGCTCCGTGAGGAGGATAGCCTCTAGGATAGTCTGTGACCATTCAAGTGGATAGGTTATAGCCTTAGGGTGAATCCAATCCGCTGATCTAAAATGGATCGTTCTTCTCCGAACCTGAGCTTGGAGCCTGGTAGGAGATTATACAGAGGCAGACACCCCCATATTAGTATAGACCCACCATCAGATGGCAGATCTGATCTGGGTACGGAGATTGTAGGCTTGTGACTGGACCATTGTAGGCCCACTCAAGCAATGGACAGCTAGATCGAAGGTGGTACTCAATCTCTTGCTGGTTCTATGTGTCTGGGCTATCATGGTCCTTTACAGCCTTAGCCCCACACATAGAGCTTTAGAGGTTGAGGTTCCCTATGGATTCCTGAGCTTGTAGCCTGGATGAAGTAGTGTCTAAAATGATTAACTTGTTTTGACCCATCTCTGGATTGTGGTTCCCCTATGGGATAGTCTGTGACCATTTAAGTGGACAGGTTATAACCTTAAGGGATTGGATCATGGCACAGGGATGAGTTGAATTTTTTCTCCTCTTTGGTGATAATGTAGCCATTGGACAGGATTTCTATACCAGCAGATTTTGATCTGAGTCATAAATTCCAGTAGATCTGAGCCCAATTGCATACTTCTCACCCTTTTATATTTATTTTCCCTCACTCCATCCATCTTCTCAACCCTTTTCTGTAGTTAGTTCATTAGGCTACCTTAGGATACTTAGAATAAGTGACCCTAAACTCCCTTCCTTATAGGACTGCCAGATCTGGAGTCAGATATGGAGGGACTACTAGAGATGGCTCCCTTGGAGCTGTAGATCACCTTTCCCTGTGGGACAAACTATTACTTATCAAAACTTGCCACAATGGACCCTGTATCTTGCAGGTCTAGGATTTCTCAGTCGTGCTGATTCCATCCCCTATTTTACTTTGATTTTAAATTGCTTTTACCACCAACAAATAAAGTAAGCACACTGGAAATCGCAACAAGTTTTTGGCGCCGTTGCCGGGGATAGATGATCTATTAGTAGACCCTGAGTTTTCTTTTTTTGTATTTTTAGTATTCTTTATAGCTCTGAACAATTAATACTGCTGATGTAATTTTGAATCTTTCTTGCAAATCTAGACAGCAACAGAGAAGGACAGTGGACTGCATTTGGAGATTAGCTACCTCTGTTTGCAAATTCTCTAAACCTTTAAAACTCTGTCTATTTCTCTTACAATTTCCATAGCAGTATTTAGGATAGTTGTAAATTTATGTTTCCTTAAATAGCTATAAATTTGTTAGATAAATTCTTTGAGTCAACTGCAATGTGCCTGCAAGAAGTTGTCCCTGCTGGTGGTGTGTTTGTATGCTAGGTAGGAGATCTCTTAGTCTTACTTTAGAGCCTTTCAACCCTGAGCTAGAAAGGGGTAGAAGACTTAGAAGGAACAGGCACACCACAGTAGAGCCCCCAATTGAATTTGAGACAGTACTCATGGGTGAAGAACAACCCAGAACTCTCAAGGAGTTGAATGCTCCAAATGACTATAACTCCCCATTTAGCATTCAATTCCCTGATGTTCAGGGGAATTATGAAATTAAAACTTCCATCATCCAGATGCTGCCCTCTTTCCATGGGCTTAGCAAGGAGGACCCTTACAAGCATATTGACCAATTTTTGGCCTTGTGCACTACATTCAATATCACTGGTTTGGGACCTGAGGCTACTAGGCTCAGGCTCTTTCCCTTCTCTCTGAAGGATAGGGCTAGTACCTGGTTGGCCACTCTTCCCAACAATAGCATTGCATCTTGGAAAGACCTACAGACCAAGTTCCTGACAAAGTTCTTCCCTGAGACCAAAATGAGCTAGTTGAGGAAGGAAATTCTTGCTTTTGCCCAATCCCCAACTGAGGATTTTAATCAAGCCTGGGATAGGTTTAAGGAAATGCTCAAACAATGCCCCCACCACAAGATCTTAGACTGCCGGCTTGTACAAACCTTCTACAATGGGATTGATGAAAAAAATAGAGATATGGTTGATGCCTCTTGTGGTGGAACCTACATGCACAAGACTGCTGATGAGGCATGGGAATTGTTTGAAGTAATAAGTGAAAATGCTTTTCAAAAGCTATCCTTGGCAAGAACTAGTCAGGAGTCTGTGTCAAAAGTGGAGCCTGCTGCATCTTCATGAGGAAAAGTTTATGAGGTGTCTGGGAACAATGACCTGCAGCTGCAGATGGCAAACCTCTCTTTGAAGTTTGACAAATTACTGACTGTAATGCAACCCAAAAGGGCTGCTCAAGTGGTGTAGGCATGTCTGATATGCCAGTCCCCACGGCACACAGTAGAGGAATGTCCATCTGCAGGGCAATATCCTAAATTGGTATTGGAACATGCTGCTGCTGTGCAATCTTTTGGCCAGCAACAATCTGCTAGCTACAATAGACAGCCATATGGATACTGGCACCAAAATGCTGGTTACCAATGGAGAGACCACCCAAATCTGAGGTGGAGGCAAGACAATTATATGCAACCGCATCATATGTTGGCTTTACCTCAAAGGCCATAGCAGCAGTTCAACCAAGGATATTGTTGTTGTTCTAAGTGTGCATGATTTATTTGTGTTTTAAAAACATACTTGCAAATTATTGGTTGTACTGAATATTAAAAAGAATAAGAAAATATCAGCACAGAGAGAACATAATTAGCCTGCAAGATCAGGGCCAATTGTAGCAAGTTTTAAATGTAAGTGAGTAAAAGATCGCCCACAGGGAATTGATTTAAAATTTAAGATAAACCTTCAGATCTGAGCTACCAGATCTGACCTCTGATCCTATCTACAAAGCACATAAGATGGGAGGTTGAATTTGTCACATTAACTAAATGATAAAAGTAAAAATTAAACTAAGTGATCCAGATCTGAGTTGGGGAACCGTTTGATAAACTTATACAAAAAATGGAGAAGTAATATCTAACTTTGATTTGGCCCTTGAAATCTAATGATAATAACTGCAGCTCAATAGAGGTGATCCAATCTTCATCTGGCTACAAGCACAGATGTAAGAGAGATAAATCTAATTTAAGGATTAGGTTTAAGCTTGTGGCTATGGTCTGTCCACTTTAATGGCCACAAACCCTCCAACAGTCTTTAATCCAAAGCCTTAGTTTAGAACAAGAAGCATCACTACAAATGCCGTGAGAGATTAGGTTACCAACACTAATTCTCACAGGATTAATGAATCAAGGGAAATTGCATGCAAAACAATGAATCTAAAGGAGTCTAATGTACTGAGGAGATCAGAGGGAACCCTTGACATGAGTCCAATGGAGAATGCATAGTTTACAGCAACCTTTTCAAATCCACCGTTACAATTACAGAGCATAGCTTAAACAGCTCTCAGATTTGTAGTCTTGAATACAACTCTCTTTTGAATTACAGAAATGTCTCACAGCTCTCAAATGCAAGTACAAAGTAGGCTATTACAAGGATTACAGACAAGCTGTCTGGCTGGGAAATGGGGGATTAGAAATGAAACTCAAAATCTGGATGCCCAAATTGGGCAAATGGTTCATCTATTTATAGTTTTCCCCAAGTCCAGCTTAGATGTGTATCAACCAATCAGAGGTGCTCAAATCTGTATTGACCAATGGTGGTCGAGCACGAGGATCCAGATCTGTTCTGGCCAATCAGAATTCCTCGATCTGGTTCAGCCAATCAGGTGATAGAAGCATCAATTATGTTATGTAATTCAAAATTTTGTTTGAGCTTCTAGAAGTTCCCGCCAAGTAATTCCATCTTTGGGTGTTCACATGGGGTGGAATATGCCTTTGGTTCATGCTCAAAATCTTCCAAAATGTCCCTGGGCTTTTAAATGCATTGGGGCGCGTGCAGAGATTACTGAATTGCCCTTGCAGATGCTGAGAATCTTCAGGATATCATTTCGCACAGTTTGGAGAACTTTTCAATCTTGTGACTTGAAGCTCTTTTCGCATGATTGGAGACCTTTTCAAAAGAAGCGTAACCACGGAGATCTATTCGCAAAGATTGGGGACCTTTTGAAAAGAGCTGTAACCACGGAGATCTATTCGCAAAGATTGGAGACCTTTTCGCAGAGCTTGGGGACCTTTTCGCAAAGATTGGGGACCTTTACGAATAGCATTCTGTAGTGCATTCTTATTTTCGAATAGCTCCAAACCTCTTTCCAGGTTGAAACCAGGCCTTTGTCCTCTTTATTTTAGGCATTTTGACAGCCAGTGAGGTTGTCCTTTCTCCTTCTTCCTCCAGATCAAGATGGGTCATCATCTTTTTGGCACTTTTAAGCTACTTTCAAGGTTAAGCCTGCCTTTATTGTTAGCTGTAAAACAAACACTTAAAACACTTATTTAGTTCTCTCAAGGGTCTATCAAGGCCCAGATTAAGGGGTGAAAAATGGTATTTTCTAGTTCTCAACACACCCCCAAAGCTAAGCTTTGCTAGTCCCTGAGCAAAGATAAAATTTAAAAATAGAATGAAAAGCCATTTTTGTAGGGAGCACAATTGCATTTAGCATATGCAACAAGCCTTTTAAACCCCTAGGTGATCCCTAGTGGAGGAGTGAAGTCTCCTGAGGGTTTTCAGTGAAGGTACCCACAAACTTCTCCAATAAATCAGTTAAGATCAATGCAGTTCTGTTAAAGCAAACTTTCATCCAATCAGATTATTCACACTTGCATCAGTCAGGTTGTAAGAAGATTTTCAAGAAAACATCAGTTCAAAACTAAAATTCTGCTGTAATTCCTTTACCATTCACTCAGTTGGTGTCAAAAGTTTTACAAGAAAAATTAATGAAAAGCTTGCCTTCTATTTGAGAATTCAGTTTTGATGTTACCCCAAATAATTTGATTTCAAACTCAACTCTCACCGGGTTTCCGTGGTTTTCACTCACCATGCAAATATGAGGGTTGCACTATTTCCTGACTCAAGAGCAATTACATCCTCAAATAGGATTGTAAGCAGAGCATAGGCATTGCTTTTATTCTGAATTTACTACTTTTTTCACCATAGATTACACAAATCCTTATCTCCATGTGACTCAATCCATCATTGATCAAGAAGGACTTTAACTTGGGTTGTAATGTGGCTTATGGGTGAAATTTATCAAGAATAAAGGGGTGGAATGGAGTTCAAAATTGAGAAGTCGTCAAGGTAAGGAGGTGATAGACACCTTCTTAAATTCAACACAATTTCATCTTCTTCTTTGAATTTTGAGAGCCAAAGAGGCCATCTTTTTCTCTTTCATTTTCAAACTTCCAATGAAATGCCTTCTCCTTTTTTTTTTTTTTTTTTCAAAGCAACATTGAGGAATGCCACATTTCTTCACGTCTGACATTGCCTTCAATTATTTTTTTACCAAAGCTGTTACCCAACTCACCTTTTTGACTTTTCTTTCCTTTACCTTACGAATTCTCGTGAGGGTTAGGCTAAATCAGGTTGATGAGGTCTCAAAGAAATCTTGCATCGATAAAGCTCAATCGGTGTGTAACAAGGGCAGTTTCAAAAGGTTGGGCTCTTTGAAGTTCAAACTATCCAAAAGGAAGCCTTACATCATCTTTAATATCATGATTCTTTGTCAAGATATTTTAACTTGGATATGTGTAACTTCTAGTGATAACAAGCGAGTTCAAACAGGTCCTAAGCGGAAAAAATTTCCAATTTATACCTCCAAAGAATACATTTCAGGTCCAAATCTCACTGGGTATGGTTTTCTATCAAATTCCTGAGGTATATCATCACTGCTTTCTCTCTTTTTAGGTTTACTAAAACATCAATTTTCTTTTGGAAATTTTCTGACATTCACTTCATGAAAGTATTAGAATTACACTAGAAATTAATTTTAAAAAGTTTTAACTTCCTCATTTTTCAAAAAAAACAGGTGTGAGATTACTTCATTTTCAAAAATTATGCTGATCATAAGCTGCACCAAGCATTAACTTATTTTATTGGCATACCTGCCATACCCCCAAACCTAAGATGAACATTGTCCTCAATGTTCTAGACACTGAGAAACGAGGGGCTGCAGGGTAAAAGAAGAAAGAAAAACTAAGAACAGAAAAAATCTAAACTATATGCAACAGAAAATAAAAATATAAAACTGAAGATATGAGCAAGGAAATGGAAAATATGATATATAAATGCAAGAAAAATCAACAAAACAACGCTAGAACTGCTAAATAAAATCTAACAAATAGAAGGATTACTATGCAAATGAAAGGAAACTAATGCTAATAACAGAGAAACAGTAAAAACAAGGTAAGGGACTGAATACAAAGCTAAAAAAAATAGAAAAGTGTTGATACAAAAACAGAATTTGTTAATGCAAAATAGGAAAACAAAGTTAGAAACTAACTGTACTCACAGAAAAATGACGAAAATTAGTAAAACGAGGACACATTAACCTAAGAAAGAAAAAAATCAGCGATCTAAAAACAGAATTTGAAACTAAAATTCCTAAAACAGAAAATCTAATGCCAAATGATATATCCTAAACCCAAAGAAACAAACCCAAAAGCCTGAGATACTTATGAATCTAAGTGATTATAAAAATGATTAGCAGGAATACAGTGAAAAGCAAGATTCATACGACTAACCCCTTTGTTGATGATGTGTATGAATAAAAAATAAAAATAATAATGAAGCATGGGAGCACATATTAAAAACAGGGTTCACACACAGCTGAGACCCATTTATGATGAAGAAATCTCGAAGGAAAATAAAATCAGTGGGTCCATTGAATATTCAAAACAGCCTATGATCCACTACTCATTATCCTACATGATTCCTAAAAAAGAAAAAATGATCTCAGCAGGTCCAGATGGGAAAAGTGGATGCAAATGGAGAAAAACAGCCCATCCGGAAGATATCTATATATATATATATATTTGTTTTTATAATTTTTTTTTTTTTTACTTGTTTTGGATCAGCCCGGGCTCAACAAGAGCCCTTATTTACTACTGCTGAAAATAATGAGAAACAACTCAGAGATTTTCTATTTGTATTTTCGTTTTCTTTTATTTTTGTATTTGGTTTTTTGTAAAAAAAATAAAAAAAAAAATCAGCATGCCTAAAAGACAGCAGAAATTATAATAAAAAACAAACATTAAACACAACAGAACTGCTGGTTCTCAAGAATTTAAAAAGAGAAAATGAATGCAAAGGAGAAGGGGATGCAAACTCAAGCAGATCTGCTCCAGCTTTAGTCCAGATGATCCTTGTTGGACGGCTGCTCCAGATCTGCAAAAATCCAAAAACTGCAGCAGTACCTTATTCAAGTATTGACAAAAATAAAAAGAAAAACTCAGGCTACTGCCCAAATTGGAAAAAAAAGACAAAAAAGTGGCAGCAGCATTTATTCAAATAACTAGAAGGCAAAGAATAAAAACTCAGAAAAATAAAAAAAAATTATGCTGTAGTAAAATAGGTTTTCTATACAAAACTGCAGTAGACATTTAATCAAGCACTTGGAATGCAAAGTGCAGGTTTAAAGCAAAAATTAAAATGAAAATCAAATCTACAAAATTGAAAAACTTAGGTCTACCAATTTTAAAATCTATTCCCCGGCAACGGCGCCAAAAACTTGTTGTTGTTCTAAGTGTGCATGATTTATTTGTGTTTTGAAAACATACTTGCAAATGATTGGTTGTACTGAATATTAAAAAGAATAAGAAAATATCAGCACAGAGAGAACATAATTAGCCTGCAAGATCAAGGCCAATTGTAGTAAGTTTTAAATGTAAGTGAGTAAAAGATCGTCCACAGGGAATTGATTTAAAATTTAAGATAAACCTTCAGATCTGAGCTACCAGATCTGACCTCTGATCCTATCTACAAAGCACATAAGATGGGAGGTTGAATTTGTCACATTAACTAAATGATAAAAGTAAAAATTAAACTAAGTGATCCAGATCTGAGTTGGGGAAACGTTTGAGGTAAACTTATACAAAAAATGGAGAAGTAATATCTAACTTTGATTTGGCCCTTGAAATCTAATGATAATAACTGCAGCTCAACAGAGGTGATCCAATCTTCATCTGGCTACAAGCACAGATGTAAGAGAGATAAATCTAATTTAAGGATTAGGTTTAAGCTTATGGCTATGGTCTGTCCACTTTAATGGCCACAAACCCTCCAACAGACTTTAATCCAAAGCCTTAGTTTAGAACAAGAAGCATCACTACAAATGCCGTGAGAGATTAGGTTACTAACACTAATTCTCACAGGATTAATGAATCAAGGGAAATTGCATGCAAAACAATGAATCTAAAGGAGTCTAATGTACTGAGGAGATCAGAGGGAACCCTTGACATGAGTCCAATGGAGAATGCATAGTTCTGACAACCTTTTCAAATCCATAATTACAATTCTGAGCACAACAAGACTCTCGGTTTGTAGTCTTGAATAAAACTCTCTTTTGAATTACAAATATGTCTCACAGCTCTCAAATGTAAGTACAAAGTAGGCTATTACAAGGATTACATACAAGCTGTCTGGCTGGGAAATGGGGGATTAGAAATGAAACTCAAAATCTGGATGCCTAAATTGGGCAAATGGTTCGTCTATTTATAGTTTTCTCCAAGTCCAGCTCAGATGTTTATCAACCAATCAGAGGTGCTCAAATCTGTATTGACCAATGGTGCTTGAGCACGAGGATTCAGATCTGTTCTGGCCAATCAGAATTTCTCGATCTGGTTTAGCCAATCAGGTGATAGAAGCATCAATTCTGTTATGTAATTCAAAAATCTGTTTGAGCTTCTAGAAGTTCCCGCCAAGTAATTTCATCTTTGGGTGTTCACATGGGGTGGAATATGCCTTTGGTTCGTGCTCAGAATCTTCCAAAATGTCCCTGGGCTTTTAAATGAATTGGGGCGCATGCAGAGATTACTGAATTGCCCTTGCAGATGCTGAGAATCTTTAGGATATCATTTCGCACAGTTTGGAGAACTTTTCGCAAGGTACTGTGACTTTTGAAGCTCTTTTCGCACAGATTGGAGACCTTTTCGAAAAGAATCAGAACCACGGAGATCTATTCGCAAAGATTGGGGACCTTTTCGAAAAGAACTGTAACTTCTGGAGATCTATGCGCAAAGATTGGAGACCTTTTCGCAGAGCTTGGGGACCTTTTCTCAAAGATTGGGGACCTTTACGAATAACATTCTGTAGTGCATTCTTCTTTTCGAATAGCTCCAAACCTCTTTCCAGGTTGAAACCAGGCCTTTGTCCTCTTTATTTTAGGCATTTTGACAGCCAGTGAGGTTGTCCTTTCTCCTTCTTCCTCCAGATCAAGATGGGTCATCATCTTTTTGGCACTTTTAAGCTACTTTCAAGGTTAAGCCTGCCTTTGTTGTTAGCTGTAAAACAAACACTTAAAACACTTATTTAGTTCTCTCAAGGGTCTATCAAGGCCCAGATTAAGGGGTGAAAAATGGTATTTTCTAGTTCACAACAGATATGCCCCTAGGTCTAATTTCCAACACCAGCAGTAGCCCCTTCAGCAACAAAATCATTTGGTCTTACCCCCATCTCAACCCAGAAATACTTCTTTCGAGGACCAGGTCTTGAGCTCGCTGTAAAACTGGGGTCTGTGGCGCAGACTGTGAATTCTCATGGTCAGAGCATAAAGAAAATGGAAGAGCAGATAAGCAAAATTTCAAATGCCTTGGCTAGGAGAGATGAGTGGAGGTTGCCCTGCCAGCCGGTTGCTAACCCCAAGGGTCAATTTTTAATTGAAGAAGCTTCCTCAAGTTTTGAGGGAACCAATGCTGTCACTACCCTAAGGTCTGGCAGGATGATAGACAACCAGGTGGGTAACAGACCAGCAGAGGTCATTTCCACAGATTATTCGAATGAGTGTGATGGGGATGTTGTTGGAACACAGAGCCAAGAATTGGCCACCTACAGGAGAAAAATAAAGAGGCTGTAGTTGAGCCTCAGCAGGAAGAAAAACAAGAAAAAAGAAAAAAATAGAAGTTTAGTCATAGGCTGGCAGCTGAGGAACCAGCAGTACCTCAGCTGCCATTTCCTCAAGCTTTGGGTGGCCCTGTCCCTTTTGAGAAAGGGAATGCCCAGATGGAGGAAATGATGGCGACCTTCAGGCAGGTGAAAATCAATTTGCCCCTACTTGAGGCAATTAAACAAGTCCCAGCCTATGCAAAGTTCCTGAAAGACCTCTGTACCCAAAAGAGAAAAGCTCGAGGCCATGTATCCAAAAGAGTCTTTGCAACTGATACAGTGAATTCTGTATTTAACATATCAATGCCTGAGAAGTTGCAAGATCCAGGGATACCCACTATTCCCTACATAATTGGAGACCACACAATCGAGAAGGCCCTTTTAGACCTTGGAGCCAGTGTTAACCTGCTGCCATACAGTGTATATCTGCAGCTAAGTTTGGGGGAGCTAAAACCTACCCCCATTGTGATAATGATGGCTGATAGATCTGAGAGGAGGCCTATGGGAATGATTGAGGATGTCTTGGTAGGGGTAGAGAAATTCTTTTACCTTGCTGACTTCTTAGTTTTGGACATGGGCTGCAGCAAAAGTACTAATCCCATACCTGTTATCTTGGGCAGGCCATTCTTGGCCACTGCCAATGCATGCATTCAGTGCAAGTCTGGAGTCATGGAGGTAACTTTCAAACATATGAAAGTTGAGCTGAATGTGTACAACAGTGCAAAGTACCCTCAAGAGGACAATGAGGAGAGCTTTGCAGTGGATGTACTAGAAGAAATTGTGGATGAAGAATTGCCCACTATGCTGGAGTGGAGCAACACTATCAAGAATTTAGTTAAAGTTTGGGATATGGTGGAGGAAGAAAGCCTAGCTGTGATAACAGAAGACATGACCACATTGAAGTCTTCTGTGGGCTCAGTGCAACATTCCATTTGGAAACCTACATTGCTGCCTCATCTTCCAACCACCAATGCACCAATTTTGTCATCCACCCAACAAGCCCCTGATCTGGAACTCAAGAAGCTTCCAGAAACATTAAAATATGCCTTCCTTGAGAGAGGTGATAGGCTTCATGTGATTATCTCCTCCTCTCTTACCAATGAGCAGGAAGAGGAATTACTAACAGTTTTGAGGAAGCATAAAAAGACAATTGGTTGGACCATTGCCGATCTGGGAGGAATAGATGCATCAATCTGCATGCACAGGATTCATCTTGAGGAGGGATCACTACCCTCTAGGGAAATGCAGAGGAAGTTAAGTCCTCACATGCAGGAAGTGGTCCTCAAGGAGATCATTAAATTACTAGATGCAGGGGTGATTTACCCCATCTCTGATTCTAACTGGGTGGCACCTATCCAAGTGGTGCCCAAGAAATCTGGCATAACAGTTATTAAAACTGAATCTGGAGAGTTGAGACCCTCCAGGGAGACCACTGGCTGGAGAGTTTGCATTGATTATAGAAAGCTCAACTCTAAGACCAGAAAGGACCACTTCCCTCTCCCCTTCATTGACCAAATTTTGGACAAATTGGCTGGAAAAGCTTTTTACTGTTTTCTTGATGGGTACTCAGGGTACAACCAGATCCCTGTGCATCCTCAAGACCAAGAGAAAACCACCTTTACCTGTCCTTTTCACACCTTTGCTTACAGAAGGATGCCTTTTGGGATGTGTAATGCGCCAGCCACTTTTCAGAGGTGTATGTATGCCATATTCTCTGATATGATTGACAAGTTTTTAGAGTTTATGAATGATTTTTCTGTCTATGGGGACAGTTTTGGCTAGTGTCTACAACACCTCAGCCTAGTTTTGCAAAGATGTGAGGAGACCAATCTGGTCCTAAGCTGGGAAAAGAGCCACTTCATGGTAACACAAGGCATTGTGTTGGGCCATGTAGTCTCTAAAGAAGGGCTTGAGGTAGACAAGTCCAAAGTTGACCTCATTGCCAATCTGCCCCCTTCAAAAATAGTCAAACAAATCAGATCTTTCCTTGGGCATGCAGGATTCTACAGGAGGTTCATTAAGGACTTCAGCAAAATTGCTAAGCCATTGTGCCACCTGCTTTGCCAGGATGTGCCTTTCTACTTCTCGGCTGAATGTCTAAAGGCTTTTGAGACTTTAAAAGTCTACCCTACCTCTGCCCCTGTACTCCAGACACCAGACTATACCCTGCCCTTTGAATTAATGTGTGATGCATCAGATTTGGCAATAGGTGCTGTCTTGGGCCAAAGAAAGGATAGGCTGCCTGTGGTCATTGCTTATGTCAGCAAGTCACTTGCTGAAGCTCAGCTAAATTATACCACAACTGAGAAAGAGCTTCTGGCAGTGGTGTATGTTGTTGACAAGTTTAGATCCTACCAGCTAGGATCTAAAACTATAATCTTCACTGACCACTCAGCATTAAAGTACCTATTGTCTAAAAAAGATGCTAAGCCCAGGCTGATTAGATGGATACTCCTACTGCAGGAGTTTGACATCGAAATCAAGGATAAAAAGGGTGTGGAAAATGTGGTGGCTGACCACTTGTCCAGAATTGTGTTGGAGAAGTGTCTTGATGGTCCTACAAATGATGCTTTCCCGGATGAGCGATTATTTGCAATCTAATCCTTGGTCCCCTCATTTGCACACATTGTGAATTATCCTGTTATAGGAAAGATTCCTGCCCACTGGACCAAAATGGACAAAGACCTATTTTTCTCACAGGTCAAATATTTTTTTTGGGAGGAACCCTGCCTATACAAGTACTATGCAGACCAAATCATCTGAAGATGTGTTCCCGAAAGTGATGTCCCCAGTATTCTGGCCATGTGCCATGAAAATGCCTGTGGAGGCCACTTTAGTGGAAGAAAAATAGCTGACAAGGTCCTGCAGTGTGGGTTTTATTGGCCTTCTTTATTCAAAGATACATATACACACTGCAAGGCATGTGAGAGATGTAAAAAATTAGGAGGGTTGTCCAAACGAAAGTCAATGCCTTTGCAGCCCATCCTTGTTGTAGAATTATTCGATGTATGGGGCATAGACTTCATGGGCCCTTTTCCTCCTTCTAATGGTTACCATTTCATCTTAGTGGCAGTGGACTATGTTTCCAAATGGGTAGAAGCCATTGCCACAAGAACCAATGATAATCAAGTGGTCCTCAAATTTGTAAGGCAGAACATTTTCTCAAGATTTGGAACCCCTAGAGCTATTATCAGTGATGGGGGTACCCATCTCTGCAACAGGAATTTTGAGATCTTGCTCAAGAAATATTTTGTGATCCATAGGATTGCTACTCCCTACCACCCACAGACAAGTGGGCAAGTTGAAATTTCTAATAGGGAGATCAAGCACATCCTTGAGAAAATAGTAAGGACTGACAGGAGAGATTGGGCTGATAAGCTCAATGATGCACTGTGGGCTTATAGGAGTGCCCATAAGACTCCAATTGGAATGTCCCCATCCAGACTGGTCTATGGCAAGGCTTGCCATCTCCCAATAGAGTTAGAACACAAAGCCTATTGGGCCATTAAAAACTTAAATATGAACCTAACTTCTGTTGGTCATCACAGGTCCCTGTAGTTGTCGGAATTGGACGAGTTGAGGATGGATGCCTACGCCAATGCCAGGATCTACTAGGAACGGTCCAAAGCTTTCTTTGAGAAGGGCTTACTGAGAAAAAGCTTTGTACCTGGTGGCAAGGTTTGGTTATTTAACTCCAAACTAAAATTCTTTCCTGGCAAACTAAATCCCGATGGGAAGGTCCCTATATTGTCTTAAATGTGTCCCCATCTGGTGCTGTGGAAGTCAAGGATCCCAAATCTGGGCGGACCTTGAAAGTGGATGGTCAAAGGCTTAAGCCTTGTCTCGAAAAACTGACCGACCCTATGAACACTATTCATTTTCCCCCCCTTCTTCTACCTGACACACATTTGTGTCCATGTTGTACTATACTACTTTCATTTCTTCAATAGGTTTTAGGAAATTGTAGTGTCTCGATGGGGTCGGAGTCTGTTGAATTTGATAGAGTTTATGTGGGGTTGGTATGATTACTTCTTCTTCTGCGATTTACTGATTTTTGAATTGAATGTATACTGTTTGAATATTTTTGGTGAGTATGCTGCACTGCATGAATTGCTCCCTGTTGGGTACTAAGCCCTCGCGCTTTCCAAATTGAGATTTGAGAAGCTCTCGCGTAATGCACATAGAGTATTTATTACGCCGTCGCGAGCTTCAACAAATGCTCCAAAGCCTCTCGCGCACTGCATTCTGTAACATCCATCATTGCGAGATTCTGTTCCTATCTCGCGATCCCCTTGACCAGCTGCGCAAGTTACATGCATTTGTCATTTCCCACGCTGATTGCTGTAACTTTTCACTTCTCAACTCACACTCAATTAATGGCAGCAACTTGGATGTTATTACACCAATTCATCTTCCACCATCCTCATCTTTAAATACACAGGGTGTCCCTTTTCATATTCATCTCATCCTTTCTCCTCTCACCCTAGCGGTCCTTCCCTGGTCCTAACAATGGTAGATGACAAGCCTAATGCTCTGCCTAACAAGTTTTATCCGATGTGGTTGAAACCGCCCCCACCTAAAGAGCTGGACCCCCTACAACCCCTCTGGGATGAATATGAGGAGGTCCAACAACTCCTGGCTAAGGTGGAGAAGGACAAGCACCAGCCAAAGAAGAAAAAGCAAAAGATAGAACCATCCCCATCCCCTGCCCCCTCCACTCAACCCCTTCCACCACCTTCTCAGCCCCCACATCCTTGATCCCTCTCCCCTCTCTTCTTAGCAGTTTTCTTTTTGTAATTTTTCTTTTTTTTTAGTCTTAATGAAATTTTTTTTTCCTATTATTCTGTGAAGTTCTCTGTTTTTGTTTGTTTTCATTCTTACTGTTTTCTTTTCTCTGATAATAAATCTGCTGCACAACTACCATTGAACCAGTGAGGACACTGCTCCTCATAGGTTTGGGGGTGTGGCAGGCAGATCCTGCCAATGGAATAATTAACCTAAGTGCAGCAGAACCTTATGAGTAAGATGGAAATGGAACCATGTTCACTGGAGAATCAGAAAAATAATGAAATTTAAAAAATTTTCCAGACTTTAGACAGTATAAACTTTTAATATTTCACATTTCCATGATGAGATCACCAAGGACACTCACTTGTATCAGCACTTAGCGAATCATTAGAGAAAGCCAAAGGTAAGGACATACTTAAGAATTCAAAGGAAGACCATAACCAGTGAGATTTGGGCCTATACAAATTTTTTTTTTTTTTCTTTGAGGAGTGACTAAGGCAATTTCTTCTAGCTCTAAGGACTGGCTCAGTCACTGTGCTCACTAGAAGTTAGGCAACTCCAAGTTGAAACAACTGATAGCACTCATGAGACTTAGGAAAGGATCAAGGCCTTCTTTTGGACAGTTTGAGCCTAAACAGACAAACCTTAAGCAACTTCCCTTGTCCATACCCTCTTTGAGCCTTAAATCCTAAATTTCTTCAAAATACACCTGAGTACTTGCACCTGAACCTATGTATCTAATTTAACCTTACCCTCACTCTGAGAATTCAGAAGGTAAAGGAACAAGAGTTAAAGATGGACTAGCTATGGTCAACATTAGGTGAAGAAAGAAGAAGTACCTCAAATTCTGGAAGTATGGTAACTGAGAAAATGGTAGCATTTCAGAAAAGCAAAAACAAAATAAAAAGAAGAAAAATGCATAAAAAAGAAACAAAAATAATAATGAAGAGGAGTAAGAGAGGAGTCAAGAGGGAACTTTCATTGGGAAAATCAAAATCAAGAAGAGAAACTGATCACTTCAAATCTGAAAACCTCAAAGAAGATGAAAGGAGCTGAATTAAAGAAGGTGAAGTCATGAACCACCTCCTTCACCTACTGATTTCTCAATTTTGAACCCTTTTTCAACCTTCCATTCTTTTTAACCCCACTCCATAAGCCACATTACAGCCCAGTTAAAGCCCTTGTGATCCAAAGTTGAGTGAGCTGTCATGTGGAGATAAAAAGTTATCCAATCTATGGTGAGAATCTGTCAATGATGCCAGAACTTCAGAGCTATGCCTATGCTCATGCTTACAGACCCATTTGGGGGATGTAACTACTCTTGAGCTTGAGAGAAAATGAAACCCTCAACAGTTCTTTATGAGAGTATGCCCTGAAGAGTTTTGGGTCTGATATTGAATGCATTAAGTATGATCTACAACCTAATTTTTGATCCAGTGATGAGCTCAATGTTGACACACATGTGTAGTGTCTTTGGTGTAAACTGATTGGAAATGCTGTACTTTCATGAGAAGCTTATATTGTTTAAATTTCTGTGCAGCCAATGTGTTTGAATTTCTTATATTTTTAATGATTCAAGGGTGAACTAACTCTATTTCTTGGCTGCTCACTTGATAATAATGCACTTTTGTTAACTGTCTCATTCAGAAGTTTGTGGGTGTCTTCACTGAAAACCCTCAGGAGACTGCACTCCTCCACTAGGGATCACCTAGGGGTTTAAAAGGCTTGGTACATATGCTAAATGTATCCGTGCTCCTTACGAAAGTGGCATTTAAATTATGTAGTTATTTTAATGTAGCTTTGCTAAAGGACTGGCAAAGATTAGGTTTGGGGGTATGTTAAGACCTGAAAAGTACCACTTTTCACCCATTAACTTAGCCTTTGATTAGACCCTTAGTCATCTAATAAAGTTTTGTTAAGTGTTTTCTGTAGATAATAAACAACAGTGCAATAAGGTCAGAAATCATGTTAAGGAGCCTGTATTGGCACCAGAAGTCCCTCAGATGAATGAGCCAAGAATCCAGACCTGAAGCAAGCCTCACGCAGCTGACAGAACTTCAAAGGATTCAAAAATCTATGCTTCGCGTAGTCCTCGCAAGCTTCCCAAGACTTCACAACAAGTGCTCACGTAGTTGAGTAACAGAAGAGCTTCAGAAGCACAACCTCGCGCAGCTCTCGCGAAGTGCAGGAGTAAATGGTCACGCAGTCTTGTGCATTTCACTCAGAACCGCTGAGGAGAGAGAGCTTCAAGAGATTCTTCACGCAGCTGTCACGCAGTAGCCGCGGGATGCAAATGTCAAGAGAACTTGTCGCGCAGTTTAGAAAAGCCTCAAAGCTATCGCGAGGATCCTCGCGAAGATCTATCAAGAAAAGAAGTTGTCGCACGGTTCAGGAAGAAAGCAGCCTCGCAAAGTCAGAAGTTAGCCTTGCGAAGATCTATTGTGAAATGGAATGCTCGCACAGTTCTTGCGCTATATTCACAAGTACCAATCCAACCACGCGAAGCCCAATCCAGCAAGAGCTTAACTACCTACCTCGCGACTACTCAAAGCATTAAGAAGCTGCAACCCCACAACGTCTAAAGTTTTAATGTTAAACTCAACCACGCGAAGAACAGAGCTACCACGCAACAAGTCTGGGAATCGACTGCAACCTGGCGAACCTCTGAACTCCAACTTCCATCATTCTGCAGAGGACTTTCTGGGAATTTCCAAGGATTAGGGCACGCACTCCCATGCTCAAATCTCCATGCATGTGCTTCGAGGCATCCAAGGATCATTAATAGGCCACGTGGCATCGCTAAAATTAGGGTTTCCTAACCCTAATGCGCCGCCACACCCACTGCTATATAAACCTAAGCCTGGTTTAGGTTTAGGGAGGCCGGAAGAGTTCAGTTTTTGCTCTATTTTTTTTAGCATTACAGTCTTGTTTTTCTGTAGCTGTAAGTAGTTTTCCTTTTTCTTTTTCTTCTCTCCATGGCCCAGCACTTGCTAGCCATGCCTTTGTATGTTTATTGAGATTAGATTAATGGAATTTGTGATTGGGTGTTGTATTTTTATGGGATTCGTTTATTTATGAGTTGCTCTGTGCAAGTCCGCTGCCTTGTGATCCGCCATTGCTTTAGCTGCGATTCAAAGAAATGGAGGACTGATTCTAAGGTCCCATTTAGATCCAAGTGACCTGTGTGTCTGGGCTATCATGGTCCTTTACAGCCTTAGCCCCACCACAGGACCCACTAGATCTGAAATCCCCATGGAAGCCTGAGCTGGTAGCCTTGTGACCATGGTGGTGATAGCAATATTCTTATTTTGTTTTGGGCTCCATGAGGAGGATAGCCTCTGGGATAGTCTGTGACCATTCAAGTGGACAGGTTATAGCCTTAGGGTGAATCTAGTCCGCCGATCCAAAATGGATCCTTCTTCTCTGAGCCTGAGCTTGTAGCCTGGTAGGAGATTGTACAGAGGCAGACTCCCCTATATTAGTATAGACCCACCATCAGATGGCAAATCTGATCTGGGTATGGAGATTGTAGGCTTGTGAGTGGACCATTGTAGGCCAACTCAAGCAATGGATAGCTAGATCGAAGGTGGTACTCAATCTCTTACTGGTTCTATGTGTCTGGGCTATCATGGTCCTTTACAGTCTTAGCCCCACACATAGAGCTTTAGAGGTTGAGGTTCCTTATGGATTCCTGAACTTGTAGCCTGAATGAAGTAGTGCCTACAATGATTAACTTGTTTTGACCCATCTCTGGATTGTGATTCCCCTATGGGATAGTCTGTGACCATTTAAGTGGTCAGGTTATAACCTTAAGGGATTGGATCATGGCACAGGGATGAGTTGAATTCTTTCTCCTCTTTAGTGATAATGTAGCCATTAGACAGGATTTCTATACCAGCAGATCTGGATCTGAGTCATAAATTTCAGTAGATCTGAACCCAATAGCATACTTCTCACCCTTTTATATTTATTTTCCCTCACTCCATCCATCTTCTCAACCCTTTTCTGTAGTTAGTTCATTAGGCTACCTTAGGATACATAGAATAAGTGACCCTAAACTCCCTTCCTTTTAGGACTGCCAGATCTGTAGTCAGATGTGGAGGGACTACTAGAGATGGCTCCCTTGGAGCTGTAGATTACCTTTCCCTGTGGGACAAACTCTTACTTATCAAAACTTGCCACAATGGACCCTGTATCTTGTAGGTCTAGGATTTCTCAATTGTGCTGATTCCATCCCCTATTTTACTTTGATTTTAAATTGCTTTTACCACCAACAAATAAAGTAAGCACACTGGAAATCGCAACACTTACCCTCAAATTGAGAATCATGTTTTGATATTGCCCCCATCAATCTTGATTTCAAACCCAAAGCTCTGCAGGGCTGTCACTCTCAACAAAAATAGAAGGGTGTATCAATTCACACAGCTCAAGAGGAGTTACAGCCCTCAAATAGGACTGCAAGCATGAGCATAAGCATTGCTCCAATTCCTAAAATTTTCTAACTCTTTCCACCATAGATCAAAGAAATCCTTATCTCCACATGACAGCTCAGTTAAATTTAGATCAGTAAGGACTTTTTATTAGGTTGTAATGTGGCTTATGGGTGAATTTTATAAAGAATGAAAGGGTGGAATAGGATTTAAAATTGAGAAATTAGTAAGGTAAGGAGGTGACATGTACACCTTCTTCATTTCAGCATAAATCCATCTTCTTTTTGAGTTTTTAGAGCCAAAGTGGCCAGCTTTTTCTCTTCTCTTTCAAAATATCCAATGAAGTGACTTCTCTTTCTCATTCTTTTATTTTTCTTTTCTTTTTTGTATGCTTTTTCTCTTTTTATTTTTTTTTCTATTTTTCTTTTTATGGGCTAGAATGCCAGAACTATACATCACACTTGCCTTCAAATGAATTTTCTTCATTTTTCAACCACATATCAAACCAGCTTATTTAGTCTCACTTCTCCTCCTATTTCCTGATTTCACAGATTGAAGGTGAGCTGAAACAGGTTAAGAGGTTTTGGGTTTAAATTCTCTATTTTTTATCAAAGAAAACTAGAATTTTTAAGGCTCAAAAGGTGTGTATCAAGGGCAGTTCGAAGGTGGGAAGTTTTAAGCTCAATCAATCCAAGGGATGGCCTTACTTCATGTCCACCATATCATGAGTGTTGTCAAGCTATTTCAACTTGGATTTGCCTAACTTCTAGTGAGCAGAGGTAGATCCAATCAGTCCTTAGAGTAGAAGAAATTGTCAAACACTCTTCAAAGAAAAATTTTCAGGCCCAAATCTCACTGGGTATGGTCTTCCATCAGATTTCTGGGGCATATCCTCACAATTTTCTCTCTTTTCAAGTTCACTAAACACTAATTTTTGAAAATTCCTAACATTTGCTTCATGAAAATGTTAGACCTATAAAATGTTCCAGTTTTAAAAAGTTTTTAATTTCCTCTATTTTAAAAAGAATCAGGTGCAAAATTATTTTATTTCCTCAATTTTTGTTAAACCCTTACTGCACTATCATTAACTATCCAGTAGCAAACCTTGCCACACCCCCAAACCTATGAAAAGTAGTGTCCTCACTGATTTAAGATAAAGAAATGTGGAGTATGAGAAAAATATATACAGAGAAACAATGAAAGACAAATAAATAAATAAACTGTAGCTAAACAAAGAACATCAATACACAAACAAAATAAGAACCAGTAGTAAGCAAAACACACAAATGATGACAAGAAAGTAGACAATAAAACAGAAAGAAAGCAAGAAAAGCATAGTAAATAGACTAAAGAGAAATTCCATTGATAATACAAAAAGATGGACAAAAATACAAAAGCAACCTAAGCAACTATAGAAAGCCTACAAAACCAGGTAAAATTCCTAAAAAAAATAAGCTAAAACTACTTAGTGTCAGAGGTGAAGATGTCAACAAGATCGAATCCTTGTTGAGCAACATAGGCTTTTAACTCAGCTCTCCTCTCAACCTTGGTCTGCTCTTTGATAGTAGCTACCTCCTCAGACTGGGTGGTTGTCTCTTTCCCTTTTTCGGCTTGCTTAGAGGGTGAACTTGAAGGAGGGGCAGTGGGTTGTGCAGGTGCTGTGCCAGTCAATTCGGCCAATCTTCTTTCGAGGATTTCTATTTTTGTTTCAGCATAGAGAACTCTACTTTCATAGAGTTCCCTTATGGCCTTGGTGGTCTCTCTGGAGGTATTTAGCCTTTTCTCAAGTCCATTTGATCTCATCTTCTCCGAGGCAGCAATGAGCTTCTCAACGTCATATAGGAGTAAAATATGTTGCCAGCCCTAGGATATTTGCATCATCTCGAAGTTGCAATCCACCTGCATTTGACTCAGCTTTGCTTCATAGGGCATCTCAATTGATATGCGGAGGGTGGCCATACCTTGCACAACATCCCTTTTGAGGTAAGGGTTCTGTTTCATGACATGGAGGAGGGTAGAGTATAGAGGAGGTAAGGGGAAAGAAGAGGCAGGGAGTATTGACTGAGAGGGTTCAAGGTCAGGATTTGGGTCAGTTTGGGTTGGGTTTGAGGAGGTAGGGATTAGGCCCTCCACATCTATGGCAGCATCAGAGGTAGTTACAACAGGTGGGAGAGGGGGTTGGGATTGTGTGAGGAAGATTGGCAGAGGTAGGGGAATAATGGGAGGTGGGATAAGGTCAGGTTGGGGTTTTGGTTCAGGTGCAGTTTGAGTAGAGGCATCCTTATAGGTAGGAGAAGGGATGGCTAGTTCTTGGGAAGGTTGGGTTAAAAGTGTCAAGGTGGAGTGGATGGCTTGGAGGCTAGTTGGAAGGGAGGATTTACTTTGGAGTGTGGGGTGCATGACTTGGAGTGTGGCTTTAATTGATGATTGGGTTTGGGTGACCATTACTGGAGATTGAAGGGAAAGTAAAAGGTTGAGGATATGGGGTAAAAGGTCAAGTGTCACAGGGGCTGAGGGTTGGATTGGTGGAATTGGTTGGAAAGGGGAGGTGTGGGTGTGGATAAAAGGTGGGGTGGGTGAGGTGTGTAAATGGGTAGGCTGTGGAGAGTTAGGTAGGGGGATATATTCATACCCAATGTCCTCCACAATGGAGTCAATTAGGGATGAATATCCCTCAGTGGTTATTCGATCCTGCGTGTGTGGAGGTGATATGGAAAAGGGTGGGCAATGTGAAAGCCATTGATGGTGGGGAAATGATGGCTGGGCCAACTGATAAAGCTGGTGATGGGCTCAAAGGTGGGGTGGCTAATATGGATGGGTTGGCTGGAATGGTGAGTGAAGGTAAGGTAGGGATTGGGTCAATGGTAAAAGGGACAGATAGAGGTGTGGATGTGGTGATGGTGGAGAGGGATGCTGAAGTGCTGGGAGGTAGGTAAATTGGAATGGAGCATAAAGGAAGTGAGATGGATGGTAGAGAGGCTACTGGGATGGAAAAACTAGGGATATCAAGTATGGAAGGAATAAAGATGGAAGGGATAGAGGGGATGACTGCAAGTGATGAGGGAATCAAAGGAGCAGCTGCAGAGCTGGCCCCATGAGGTGCCTCCCTTTCAGAACTCTCTACAAATTTGCTTTTGCTCTTCCCAATGAGAGTCCTACTGGTAGACCAGGCCCTCTTCCCAAATGCCTTAGGGGTCACCTTTTCCATTTCCTCCCCCTCTTTGAAAACAAATTCTTTTCTCTTGAGTAGGGCAGTAATGAGCCTACTGTAGGGTAGCCCTAGTAAGGCTTGAGCCTTCCCACACTTGTCATTCACATCGACCATAGCCTCAAACACCAAATGAGCAACACTTATAAATTGGCCCTTGGAGAAAGAATAGAGTGCATCTACTGTGGGGACTCATCTTTCTTGTTGATGCCCACTGACATAAATGTTCTTTCTCAAAATAGAGTCAAAGCAGAGCATGCTGGGGTGCAAATATCTTCTCATTATTGAGTCCCCAAAACCATAATGCCTTGGGTGAGGTGCCTAGCCATTGCTTTGAAGGAGACATTCTCAAGTGCAGCCAGGCCATAGACTGAATCAAAAATAGAAGGGACCCCTAATGCTATCCCAATATCTCTGTAGTCCACCACCATCTCCACATGATCAATAAAAATTACAAGGCAGGGCTCAAGTGAATCTATCTTGGTTTGTTTCCTGAGATTCTGATACCACAACTTAACCATCCTTGGGTAAGATTTTTCATTCAGTGGGCTCAACATGGGTGTTACGCCTTCCTTCACCAAGTAATTCAAAGTATCCTGACACACCTCTACCTTAGAGAAATAGGGGGTGCCAACAAGAGTCTTTGGGATCAGACCTAATGCATCCACAAATTCATTGGGTGTGGATTTGAGCAAAGGGACTTCAGGCTCCAATTCAGGGAGGCTCAGCTTTAGAAATTTCAGGCACAAACATAGGTTGTGTCTCAGGGGCCTCCTCAATAATGTCTTCACTGATTTGGGCCTTCTTAGATTTCTTGGCCTTCTTGGTTTTGATAGTTTCCCCTGCTTCATCCATGACAAGCTTCATTTTTGCAGGTGGGGTTTCCTTAGGCTTTGTAGTTTGCCTACTGGATTTCCAAGTGGCTTTGGTGGTGTATTTGGAAGGTGCTTTAAAAAGGGTGGCCAAGGTGTCTTCTTGATCAGACATTACTCAATCAATTTCCCACAATCAAATGTAATAATTGCACAGACCTTTGTTATCAATCAGATTAACCACACAAATTTGTAAATGCAATGCCAAAAGCACAAAGTGGGGCAGAAGAGAGGCTTACCAGTAGAAACCTAGATCTTAAAATGCACAACACCAAACCAGCTCAGACCAGGTGCAAAGTGTAGCTTTTGATGAATTGAAGCAATGGGGAAAATAGCTAGGAACTTGTTGTAACAACCAGTGAGGTAGAGAGAGAAAAAGAAAAATGAAAAAATCGCCAGAGAAGACTTAAAGCGCAAAGAGAAACTATCGAATGGCAAAAATGGAGTTGTTGTTAGGTTTAAAGCAGTGAGAAATGAATTTCGACAGGATTGGGCAAAGATGTCGACAGGTTGATGCAACCTGTCGGAGAGTAAAAAGTCACTGATCCTCGCGAGAGGTTCACACAATCCTGTCTACGGGTTTGAAAAGACAGAAATAATCATTTCGAGTGGTTCACAGAACCTCTCGACAAGTTCTTTTGAATTCAATATGCAATCCTCTCAACAGGTTCTAGGCTCAAGAAAAGTTACTGTTGCTTAGGCTACTTGGGGTGAAAGTGTGCTTATGTTATTGTGTGGTGGAAATCAATTGAAAACAAAGTAATATAAAAGAATGGATTCAGCACAACCAAAGTAATCCTAGACCTGCAAGATTCAGGGTCTATTATAGCAAGTTTTGATAAGTAAGAGTTTGTCCCACAGAAAAAATGATCAAGAGCCCAAAGTGGGCACTAATAGTAGGCCTCCAGATCTGACTACTGATCTGACAATCCTAAGAGAAGAGAGTTGGGTGTCACGACTACACAAAATTTACACAAAAAGGGAAAATAAAGTGCAGGCCTATCCTAAAGAAAGGGTTGAGAGGAAGATAGTGGTAGTGTGTGTCAAAATAAAATATAAAAATTATGAGAAGTAACCAAGTTAAGCTAGAGTTAATGATACAGTAATGTAACTCAGATTTAGTCTGTCTCTATAGTGCTCCTTGCTGAGACGCTATTAAAAGCTTCAACAAGGTATAAGCTCCCAGTTTAACCCATGCCATTTGGGGTGCTCTTAGGGCTATACTCTGTTGACTATAATGGTCACAGGGTATCTGATAGAGTCTGTCAAATCCCATTAGTTAAACCAAAAATTTGCTAATCTAATCAGGAAGAGTGGACTGATCATTTCCACAGCCACTAGACCAGCTTTAGCCATGAATACTATTGCAGCACTATGTAATGCCATTGCTACAAGCTTCCCAGATCTGCCCACAGACTTGGCTGACATCCATAGGTATTCCAACCCATAAGATGCTAAGTGCTTTGCTAAGGCATACTGCTCACGAGTGCCTGCAAAAAGGACCATGCAATAGGTTGAATAAGGCCTTTAGCTCAGCTGGTCATTGCTACAAATAGCTTGCAATGACTCAGCCTCAAGCTGAAATTACTACAAGAGATCAGATCTAATATCTGATATCGATTAGGTAGAACAGATGGGAGCCAGCTACTGTACAAACCTCCTCACAAGGCTTTAGAAGCTCATGTGCAAGGGAGAAGAATCCTTCTCAAACATGTGGATGGACACAACCGTAGACGTGTGCCTCAAAGTCCACACCTCGAGAAGTGTGCCCTAGCCTTAGGAAATTACTAAAAGGTCCTTGAATAAAACTGAGAAGTTGAGAGCCCGTGATTCGTGGGGCTGGGATTTGCTTTTAGCTCATTCGCACAATTTCTTTGCCTTCGTGGAGTTGGCTTTAGCGGATGGGAAGGGCTCATTCACGCAGTAAAATTTTTAATGAATCGCATAGTTGCTTCGCATCGTAGTGCTATCACAGAGATAATCTGGAGCGTAAGGATTTCGCGCGCAGTAGAGCTTCAGAAGCTCTTTCTTGCTAAGTACTCACGCAGGTGAGCTCCTGCACTCGCGCAGTAACTTGTAAGGCTCCAGGGTGCATGAGATCTGCGGGAGAGGAATTCTGGGTGTCTCTCTCATCCAGGGCCACGCGAGAACTCCGCAAGGTGACTTTTGGTTCTTTATGCATATGAGCTTGCAGTGTTTTGCGCGTAGCTGCTTTGGGGCTCGATCTTCATGAGGGCAGATTCTGAGAGTTTTAAGCCGCGAGATCTTCACAATGGCTTTACAACTCGCCTCTTGATTGCGCATCTTATCTCTGTGAGGGCCTCTTCCATTGCATCTTTAGCTTCGCGAGGAAGCTCCTCAACTCTGCGAAGTCCATCTTTTGCTGGTCTAGTGTATTACACTTGTTGTTGTCACAGTCTCCTCCCTTCTCAGCTAATCTTCATTCATTTGCTAGATTGGTCGATGATGATCAGCAACAGTTAGTCACCATGGTGAGCACTACCAAGGTGTTCCATCAGGCTTTGGCTCAGCTATCATCTTTGCTTGTATTCTCTCTCTTTTAGGCCAAAAAGTAAGGATTTTACATTAAGCTGCATATTTTATTACCAACTGTAAAACATACTTTACACATGTTTATTAGTGGGCTTCAAGGTCCATCAAAGGCTAGGTTAAGAGGTGAAAAGTGGTACTTTTCAGTGAATAACACACCCCCAAACCTAATCTTTGCTAGTCCCTGAGCAAAGGGAAAATTAAAACAACTATTCTGAGAAATTGAAAAGCCACTTTCGTAGAGAGCACTAATACATTTAGCATATGTACCAAGCCTTTTAAACCCCTAGGTGATCCCTAGTGGAGGAGTGAAGTCTCACGAGGGTTTTCCGTAAAGATACCCACACACTTCTCAATGAAATAGTTAATAAAGGTGTAATATTATCAGGTCAGTTGTCAAGAAACGGAGCATCAGTTCACCATTGATTCAAATAAAAATTTGAGAAATTTGGATATGAAAAGCACAAACATTTAATCATCACAAACTCTACCTGAGTGCACAACATTTCCAATTAGCTCACAACAAGGGGGACAACACATGTATGTCAGCACTAGGCTCACCATTAATTCAAAAATTAGGTTATAGGCTATGCCCAATACATTCAACATCAGACCCACTGCTCACTAGGGCATACTCTCACAAGGGACCTTGAGGGTTTCATTTTCTCTCAAGCTCAAGAGCAGTTATAGCCTTCAAATGGGTCTGTAAGCATGAGCATAAGCAAAGCACTTAAGTCCTGGCATCATTGGCATATCCTCACCATAGATTAGACAACTCCTTATCTCTACATGACAGCTCATTCACTTCAGATCACAAGATCTTTTAACTGGGTTGTGATGTGGCTTATGAAGTGGGTTATAAAGAATGTACGGTTGAAAAGGGGTTCAAAATTTGAGAAATCAATAGGTGAAGGAGGTGATTCATGACTTCACCCCTTTGTAGTTTAGTACCTTTCATTTTCTTTCAAAATTTTCAGACTTGAAGTGGCCAGTTTCTCCTCTTCATTCTGATTTTTCCAATGAACTTATCTTCTTGATTCCTCTCTCACTCCTCTTCATTATTATTTTTCTTTTTTTTCTTGTATTTTTCTTTCTATTTTTATTTTTATTTTTGTTTTTGTGACTTGCCACCTCTTCCCTCAGCTGCTACACTGCTCTACTTTAGGTATCTCTTCTCCATTCACCCAATGTTAACCCTATCTTGTCCATTGCAGCTCCTTCTCCTTTACCTTCTGAATTCTCAGAGTGAGGGTAGGTTTGAATTAGGTCCATAGGTTTAGGTACAAGTACTCTAGTGTATTTTGCAAAAAATTGGGAGTTAAGGCTCAACAGGTGTGTGCTCAAGGGCAGTTGAACGATTTGGCCTATTTAAGCTCAAACTGTCCAAGAGAAGGCCTTGATCCTATCCTAGGTTTCATGAGTGCTGTCAGTTGCTTCAACTTGGAGGTGTCTAAATTCTAGTGAGGGCATTGCCTCAGCCAGTCCTTAGAGCTAGAAAAATGGCCTCAGTCACTCCTCGAAGGAAGGAAAAAAAAAATTGTAGGCCCAACTCTCATTGGTTATGGTCTTCCATTGAACTTTTTAAGTATGACCTTACCTTTTTCTCTCTTTAATGATTCACTCAGTACTGATATAGGTGAGTTTACTTGGTATTCACATCAAGGAAAAGTTAAAACTTAAAAGATTGTAATGCCTAAAAGTTTGCAAAAGTTTAAAATTTATCATTTTTCTAATGATTCTTAGGTGAACATGGTTCTGTTTCTGTCTTGCTCACTTGCATCTGCTACACTTAGGTTAACTATTTCATTGACAGAGCTTGCCACACCCCCAAACCTATGAGGAGCAGTGTCCTCACTGATATAAAGTTGAGATGTGCAGCAAGTATTAAACATAAAAATTAACAAAACAGAAACTATAAAAAAGAAAAAGAACACAAAATATTAACAGACACACAAACAAATAAACAAACAAAAATGAAACAAAGAACAAGTATACAGAAGTAATAAAAAGGCATTGCATTATATTAGAAAATGTATGTACAACACACTACTCCTAACTCAAAACATGTGCAAACATCAATCATCTGAGTCCTTTTATTCCGAAGGTGGGTCCTGAATCTCTTTACCCTTGGATTGTTTCAAACCAACAGCCTTAGACAGTGGTCTCTTGGAAGTAGGTTTCCTATGCTTGGCTATGATTTTTCTTTTTGGAGTGGAAGATGGTTTGGTTGCAGGGACCTTGAGTTTGAGTCCAGGTTTGACTGGGCTAGGCTCAGTGGTATCTGGAGCTGTTTGTTGGAGAGGTATATCAGGGTTTAGTTCTTTAAAAAGAGCCTCAACCATCGCTCAGTCAGTTTGTGCATTTGTCCTTTTTCCAAGGCAGCAATAGTCACTACAAAATCATAAGCTTGCTCCTCAGCTAGCCTTAATCTCTCTTTCAATTCTTTTATCACATCTTCTTGGCTCTGAACTCTGTTCTTTTCCTCATTGTATTAGATCATGATTTCCCTCCATCCTTATTCTATTTTCTTCTTCTCAACTTGATTAGCAAGCCGCAGGAGTTTAATTTCATCAAGGAGAGGCTGCCTCACTTTAGATTTCAAGTTAGCCATGTCTTGAACAACATCTCTTTTTATGTAGGCATTGGCTTTCATTGCTCTAATGAGGGTGGAGTAAGGGGGCATGGGGGTAGCAAAGATGGGGTAAATGGGCATATCAGTGCTAGAAGAAGGGCTAACCTGGCATGGTGGGGAACTGGATGAGGACAGGAGTGGGGTTGAGGGTAGAGGGTGAGGGTCATGGAGAATAGGCTTCGGTGGAGGTAGTTGAGGGTCAGGGTCAGTTTGAGTGGAGGCAGCTTTAAAGGTGCCAGTAGAAATCTCAGGGATAGGGTCAATGTGGGAAATACCTGATGGTGGGTTAGGGATTGGTGTAGGGACAGATGCCTGATGGGGCTGGGGGGTTAGGGTAGTTAAAGTTGTCTGGATGGATTGTAAAATGTTTGGGATGGAGGTAGAGTTTGGTAAGGTGGAGTGAAAGGAATGAAGATTGGCCTTAATTGTAGCTTGAGTTTGAGTATTGGCCAACATTTGGGACTGGAGGGATAGTAGGAGGTGCGGGATTTGGGATAGTAAATCAGGTATGGCTGTGGGTGTGGGTTTCATAGGTGAAACTGGTTGGAATGGAGATGTGGGCCTATGGGTGAAGGTAGTGACTCGTGGTGGTTTATGATGTGGAGGGTCAATGTGAGGGGGGTGTGGGGAGTCTGGGAGAGGGGTATACTCAAGGTTGATGCCCTCTAAAATAGTGGATATCATAGTGGAAAAGTCTCCCCCTAATAGTGACTCATGGGAAGTGGGAAATGAAATAGGCTGGTCTATGGGTTGGTGGGAGGTGTCAAAAGGCAGATGGTGGGTTTCAAAGGTGTAGGTTTCAGGTTCAGAAGATGTGGATATTGGATCTGGTATGGCTGTGGTGTCAGGGGTAGGAATAAGTTTGGAAAGATAAGTTGGCTGGGGTTGTGTGTTAGTCTTGTCTTCGGATAATTTTCTCTTTTTGGTGTTGGCAATTTTCACAGGTGGGCTGATATGGGCTGGAAAAATAGGTAAGGGTGTGGTAATGGATAGGGTGGCCATGGTGAATATGAGTTGTAGTGGCTCAGGTAAGGGTATTGGGCTTGTGTGGGGCTGGGATGGTTGGGATGAGGAGGGAGGTGGTGTTAAGGGGGTTGGAACTGGGGTGGGGATAGGGGGTATGGAAAGGGTGGTAAGTGTGGTGCTGGCTAGCACAAGTGATGGAGAGGGTGCAGCAGTAGCAGCAGCTGTTGCTTCAGTAATGGTGGGGGCTACTTCTCTCAATAATTCCTTCTTCTTCTTCCTCTTTTCCATCATTGTACCACTGATACCCCACTGCTTCTTTCCACTTTGTTTGGGGTTCAGTGGCATTGTCTCCTCCTCCCTTTTGAAGGGGTATTTCCCATCCATCAATAGTGCAGTAATCAACCTGCAATAGGGCATGTGGTTTCTTCTGTATTTTCACCTTCTCACATAGGTCCCTAATCCCTTCAAACACTAACTTGGCTGCATCCAAGTAGTGGTTTCTGTGAAATGAAATGAGGGCATCAGCTATGGGGATACCTCCTCTCTTGCTCGTGACTCGAGCAATAAACATTCTTCCTCAATATTGCATCCATGAGCCTCATATTAGGGTGCAGATCTCTCTTCCTGATCAAATCCCCTGAAGCCATGATCCCTCTAATAAGTTCCTTGGCTATTTCTGTAATGGTGGCAGTCAGGGGAGGTCCCAAGCCAAACTTAGGGTCATACCCAGCTGGTATCCCTAGTACGCTTGAAATGTCAGACTGGTTAAACAACATTTCAAAATTATCGATCAGTTCCAGCAGTGCTGGGTTCCCATCATCACCAGTCTTCAATCTCATATTCTAATAAAATAATTTGACTAATCTTGGGAGCACCAGTTGCATTGAGGGTCTCAACAGTGGCAGCGGAGTTGCCTTAGTCAAATATTCAATGGAGGCAGAGGTCACTGGTAGGTCCTCAAAATAGGCTTTGTCAAAAATAGTTTCAGCCTCTAGTGGGATTACTTCTACAAAGTCATTGGGGACCCTGAGGTATTCATTACTTACTTCCTCCTCAACCTCAGGGGCCACAGGAGTCGCAGCCTTGCCCTTTTTTTACTTCTTCTTTGATTTTTCAGGGCTCATAGCAGGTGGGTGCTCTCTGACCCTCTTCTTTGGAGTAGATTTCCTTTTTTCTTTTAAGATTAAGGGGGCAACACCAAGTGCGGGCACCTCAGAGGTCTCTAATGTGGAGGCCTCTGCAATCCATGTGGATTTCCTAGTGGTCACAGGGTTGCCACTAGGAGCAGGGTTCAACATAGCCGCCAATGTATCAATGAATTTTGAACTCTTGGCCATAGGTGCTCCAGATCTCAAAATCAGGGTTTACAGACCTCAAAGAATGCAGATTACTCTAAATAGGCACCAAAATAACACAATTTGCCTTCTCTCTCTCTAATTTACTAAAGCAATCAAAGCACAGAGGGAGAGTTGCAGGGCTTACCCAATGTGAGCTAGGGTTCCACTTAGAAGTGTGCACAGTGGCTCAAATCCCCCCAAGCCATGCTCAAAGAAACCAGGAACACCCAGGGAGCAAAATGGTAAGAGGAAAAGCCTTTGGGTGGAGTGCTCAAGTTGTGGAGAGGAAAACAGAGAAAGATGGGAACGCTTTTGGGCTGAGCGATTTAGGGCAGAGGAAGAAAATGAAGCAAATGAGGGTTTTTGTTGAGTTTAAAGGGCAAATCCTACGGTTCACGGAGTTGGCTTATGACTTTCACAGAGTAGGATTGTTGCGCAGATGACTTTTAAGTTCGGGAAAGGCTCTATCGCTCAGCAGGGCATTTGACACTCAGTGAATTTTGCAAAGTTGGCGACAGTTGCATAGGTGCGCAAGACATCCTTTTGCTTCAGAAATGTACTTCGCGCAGTGCTCGCGCCGAACAATACACAAGGCATTCTTTGCACAGAAATTCAGCTCGCGGAGTAGAGAGCAACTCCGCGAGGTACTTTTTCAGTCAGTGCTTAGCTATTCTAGCATGCGAGGGAGCCAAAAGATGGCTCGCACAGCAAAATCAAGCCTTCCAACTCAGCGAGAGAGCATTTCTTACACAGTCTGTACTTTTTTAACTCAGTGCAGCAAATTGGTTGGTACCACCTGTTGTTATGCACCCTTCCATTGTGCATGAGCACCAAGCTACAGATAGGTACTTCATTTTTCTCATTCAAAATTTATGGCCATTTTCAATCAACATTCAGAGTCTTAAAATAGTTTTTTTTTTTCAACTCAATCTCCATGCAAGTCATGATCAGGGTAATTCAGCCATTCATCAGCAAACACACAGCCGATTCAGATGATACAAAGGTACGTGTTTTCATTGACAAATAATTAAAACACAAACAAAGCAAAATAATCAAACCAACATAACACACAAAACACAACCAATAAAATTTTAAAGAACACAATTCAACACAGAATTTTTCATACATATGATACAATTATTACCAGTACTTGGCTCACTGGGCACAAGCTTCCTCCTGAGTAGAGGATGCATCACCAATCATATACTGACTTTTCAGATTTGTGAAGGGTTGACTAGACAATTTTCCTTCCTCCCTTTTGTTCAGAGCATTACAGATCTAACAAAGTTGGTCCTCAATCCTTTTAATGCTCTGTCCATGAGAATTGACAGTCTGAACCAGGCTCCCTATATTTTACATTGAAGCCATCATCTGCTCTTCAAATGAAGAAGATCTAGGTTATTGTGGGGGCAGAGCTAACTGGTTAGACTGTGGGGCAGGTAACAGAAAATTTTACCTTGGTGGGTAACCTTGATTAAACTAGTGCTGGGGTCGGTAAGGAGCTACCATTTGCTACTGCTGGGGTTAAGGATATGAGTCCTGTCACCACCTCAGATTTGGGTGGTTCCTCTAAGAATACCCAGCAGGCTGCTACCCAAAGGTTGCGCAACATTGGCTTGCTCCATAACAAAATCTAGAAATTGATTGGCAAATGGACAATCATGAATAGAATGAGTGGGAGACTGGCATATCAGACATGCCTCCTCCACCTGTGTAACCATCCGGGGCTGCATCACATTCATCAATTTGTCAAACTTCAAGCTCAGGTTGTCCACCTTTCTCTCCAAATCACCTTGTACCTTTACTTCATATATTCCACCTCTAGGGATGGCCTCTTTCACCATTTTAGCAAGAATCTGGCTGTCATTACATGACAGAGATTCCTACTGTATTGAATTTTCCCCTATTATGTCAAACAGCTCCCAAGCTTCCTCGGCTGTCTTGTGAAGGTAGCTACCACCACAAGAAGCATCTACCATATCCCTGCTCTTGGCATTAATTCCTTGATAAAATACTTGGACAAGCTGCCACATTGTGATTTGGTGGTGGGGGCATTGTTTTAGCATCTCCTGAAATTTTTCCCAAGCTTCATTAAAGTTCTTAGTTGAGGACTGAGTGAATGACAAAAATTTTGTCCTCATCTGGCTTGTTTTGGTCATAGAGAAAATTTTTGCCAGGAACTTGGTTTGAAGGCCACTCCATAACTATATGTTGTTGACAGGGAGCTTTGATAGCCATGTACTGGCTTTGTCCTTTAGTGAAAAAGGAAAAAGTCTCAATTTAGTAGCCTCAGGCCCCAATCCAGCAATGTTGAAGGTAGTGCCGAGTGTTAAAAACTGGTCAATATGCTTGTAGGGATCTTCTTTACTCAGCCCATAAAATGAAGGTAGCATACTGGTGGTGGAGGATTTAATTTCATAGTTCCCCACAACAGAGGGAAACTGAATGCAGAAGGGAGAGGTGTACTCCCCAGGTGCATTGTATTATTTTAATGTCCTTTGCCTCTCAGCCATGGTGTCTACTTCAGTCTGAACAAGATGGCTCAGTGTGGTGTGTCTAGGTCTAAGGATCCTTTCCACCTCCGGATTTGGAGGTTCCAAGTTAGGGTTTAAAGACCTTCTACCAAGCATACACTCACTAATAGTAATGAAAATGCTTACAGGCACACAAAAATAATTTCACACAACAAAAATAATAGCTACACAAATTTACACTAAACAAGATAACAGGGGATTCAACATCAATGGCATGAGATTTAGGAGAAAGAAAGTACAAACAGAGCAAGCTACTCTCCACTTGTAGCTCTAGCTATTCCCTGCTTCTGCTATCCATTTCTGAAAAATTCCACAAAGAATCAGTAGTACTTTTATTCTAGATTAAACACAACTATAAAGAATTTGTTCGTCTAAATTACAGTACAACTTAGGTCTACTAAAATGATCAAAATTCTCCGGTAGCGGTGCCAAAAACTTGTTGCTTAGGCTACTTGGTGTGAAAGTGTGCTTATGTTATTATGTGGTGAAAATCAAGTGAAAATAAAGTAATATAAAAGAATAGATTCAGCACAACCAAAGTAATCCTAGACTTGCAAGATTCAGGGTCTATTATAGCAAGTTTTGATAAGTAAGAGTTTGTCCCACAAAGAAAATGATCAAAAGCCCAAAGTGGGCACTAATAGTACGCCTCCAGATCTGACTACAGATCTGACAATCCTAAGAGAAGGGAGTTGGGTGTCACGACTACACTAAATTTACACAAAAAGGGAAAATAAAGTGTAGGCCTATCCTAAAGAAATTGTTGAGAAGAAGATGGTGGTAGTGTGTGTCAAAATAAAATATAAAAATTATGAGAAGTAAGCAGGTTAAGCTAGAGTTAATGATACAGTAATGTAACTAAGATTTAGTCTATCTCTACAGTGCTACTTGCTGAAACGCTACTAAAAGCCTCAACAAGGTATAAGCTCCCAATTTAACCCATGTCATTTGGGGCACTCTTAGGGCTATACTCTGTCCACTATAATGGTCACAGGGTATCCTATAGAGTCAGTCAAATCCCATTAGTTAAACCAGAAATTCCGTAGTCTAATCCAGAAGAGTAGACTAATCATTTTCACAGCTACTAGACTAGCTCTAGCCATGAATACTATTGCAGCACTATGTAATGTCAGTGCTACAAGCCCCCTAGATCTGCGTACAGACCTAGCTGACATCCATAGGTATTCCAACCCATAAGATTCTACGTGCTTTGCTAAGGCATACTGCTCACTAGTGCCTGTAAAATGGATCATGCAACAGGTTTAATAAGGCCTTTAGCTCAGCTGGTCATTGCTATAAACATCCTGTAATGACTCAGCCTCAAGTTGCAATTACTACAAGAGATCAGATTTAACATCTGATATCGATTAGGTAGAATAGAGGGGAGCTAGCTACTGTACAAACCTCCTCACAAGGCTCTATAAGCTTATGTGCAGGGGAGAAGAATCCTTCTCAAACATGTGGATGGACACAACCTTAGGGCTATACTCTGTCCACTTGAATAGTCACAGGGTATCCCATTGGTCTGTCCATCCCACAGAGGCTTGAGAAAGAACATGAAAACTGCTGCAACCACCATGGTTTGTAGGCCTCCGAGCTCCCTGGATCTCACTATAGATCCAGCATTGCTTTCTATGTGTCTATCAAACTAAGGAAAATCAGATGGTAAATAAAAGACCTACTAGAAACTAAATACGCTAGTCCTAAATACATGGATCTTATAGAAATCTAAAGAAACCATAAGATCTATAGATTTGATTAAGCATTAAAATAGTAGTTCATTGATAACAGTAAAACTTACAATGAACTGTCTCTTGGCTGCAACCTATACACAACTGCTCGTCCAAGATCTCAATGTATACAAAAATCTATTATAAAACTGAAACAAAACTAAACCTAGCTGCTTACAGGGGGATTAGCCAGCAAGTGCTGAGTTAAGAGAGAAGAAAAAATTGGAAAACAGAGGTGATCAAACACTAATTCTAGCCTACTAGAGCTCTCAGCCGGCAGAGGATGAAGGAAAGATGAAAATAATAAACTCTAAGTACAGCTTATATACTCTCTGAAAACGGCCTTGGCACATAAGAGGTTAACCCTAATTTTTTTAGCAGACGTGGCACTGTTACAACCCTTGAATGCCTCGAGACGTGTTCCTCAAAATCTGCACCTCGAGAAGTGTCCCCTAGCCTTGGGAAATTCCCAAAAGGTCCTTCAATAAAATTGAGAAGTTTAGAGCTTGTGCATCGTGGGATGGGATTTACTTTTAGCTCATTCGCGCAGTTGTTTTGCCTTCGTGGAGTTGGCTTTGGCCGATGGGAAGGGCTCATTCGTGCAGTAGAATTTTTAGTGAATCTTACAGTTACTTCGCATCGTAGTGCTATCGCAGAGATAATCTAGAGTGCCAAGATTTCTCGTGCAGTAGAGCTTCAGAAGCTCTTTCTCGCTAAGTACTCGCGCAAGTGAGCCCTTGCGCTCACATAGTAACTTGTAAGGCTCTAGGGTGCGCGAGAGAAATTATGAGTGTCTCTCTCATCAAGGGCCACGTGAGAATTCCGTGAGGTGACTTTTAGTTCTTTGTGCATATGAGCTTGTAGTGTTCTGCGTGCAGCTGCTTTGGGGCTCGATCTTTGCGAGAGCTTCACGAGGGTAGATTCTGAGAGTTTTAAGCTGTGAGATCTTCACGATGGCTTTACAACTCGCATCTTGATTCTAGGCCTTATCTCCACAAGGGCCTCTTCCACTGCATCTTTAGCTTCACGTGGAAGCTCCTCAACTCTGCGAAGTCCATCTTTTACTTCTCTAGTGCATTGCACTTGTTGCTATCACAGTCTCCTCCCTTCTTAGCTAATCTTTATTCATCTGCTAGATTGGTCAATGATAATTAGCAATAGTGAGTCACCATGGTGAGCACTACCAAGATGTTCCATCAGGCTTTGACTCAGCTGTCATCTTTGCTTGTATTCTCTCTCTCTTTTGGGCCAAAAAGCAAGGATTTTGCATTAAGCTGCACATTTTATTACCAACTGTAAAACATACTTAACACATGTTTATTAGTGGGCTTCAAGGTCCATCAAAGGCTAGGTTAAGAGGTGAAAAGTGGTACTTTTCAATGAATAATAGTTAGTTCTAGAGGTTCACAGAACCTCTCGATAGGTACCCTGAACCTGTCGAGAATTCAAACAAAAATCTTCAGAACCTATTGAAATGCTCCTAGATCCTATCGACAACCATTTTTTCATCTTTAAAACTTGTAGAAAATTAATTCACACCTCTCGATAGCTTCTAGATCATGTCAAAAGGCATACTGGGAACTCTCAGAACCTGTAGAGATGTTCATAGAACCTATCGACAGGTTATACTTCAGTTAAAACAGGCTTGTAATCAATTCCCAGTTCATTTCCTAATAGATTTGACATTCCCACTCAAGTCACTTCACCAATTTAAGTCATTATCCTACCTGAGGTACGGATATACATGGCGATAAATCATGTACAATTCCAAATAGAAATGAAACAAAAGAAACATAAATAACCAACACATGATTTATTATACATAGTATACATTGTGGAAACTCAAACATGTTATGGAGGATCATGATAGTGAATGGTCAGTACAGGCTCCACCACATTTTCAACAACCAGCTTGAGCCTTTGCCCATTCACTTTCGTGGTCCTTCCATCTTTTGGATCCTTGATTTTCACAGCTCCAGATGGGGATACATGCACAACTATGTAAGGTCCCTCCCATTTGGATCTCAACTTACCTGGGAAAAATCTCAATCTAGAGTTTAACAGCCATACCTTTTTGCCAACTGTGAACTCTTTCCTTAGCAGATGCTTGTCATAGAATGCCTTGGTTTTCTCCTTGTAGATCTTAACATTTGAATATGCCTCCAACCTCAGCTCTTCCAGCTCTGACAGCTGGAGTTTCCTATGAATGCCAACAGATTTTAAGTCAGTATTCAATGCTTTAATAGCCCAATAAGCCTTATGCTTAAGCTCTACTAGTAAATGGCATGCCTTGCCATACACCAGCTTGAAAGGAGACATGCCTATTAGAGTCTTATAGGCAGTCCTATAAGCCCATAGAGCATCAAGTAACTTCAAGAACCAGTCCTCCCTATCCACTCTCACTGTTGTTTATAAAATGTGTTTGATTTCCCTATTAGAAATCTCCACCTGCCCACTGGTTTGTGGGTGGTATGGGGTGGCAACTCTGTGTGTCACAAAGTTCTTTCTAAGTAGGTTCTCAAACTGTCTATTGCAAAAGTGGCTCCCCCCATCACTAATGATAGCTTTAGGGGTGCCAAACCTTGAGAAAATGTTGTCCTTCAAGAAATTGAGGACAACCTTATGATCATATATTCTTGTAGCTATGGCCTCAACCCATTTGGACACATAGTCCACAGCTACAAGAATATAATTGTATCCAAAGGAAGGAGGGAAAGGACCCATGAAATCTATCCCCCAAATGTCAAAGAGTTCAATTTCAAGTATTGGCTGTAAAGGCATAGATTTTCTTTGGGAGATACTTCCCATCTTTTGGCATCTTTCACAAGTTTTACAATGAAGCCATGCATCCTTGAAGAGAGTGGGCCAATAAATCCACTTTGGAGCACCTTGGCAGCAGTTTTGTTCCCACTGAAGTGGCCTCCATAAGCCTGTTCATGACACATAGTTAGCACATTGTAGAATTCCTCATCAGGGACACATCTCCTCACCACTTGGTCTGCACAATGCTTGAATAGGTATGGATCCTCCCACATATAATGTATGATCTGTGAAAAGAATAGATCCTTGTCCATTTTGTTCCAATGTGGGGGAATCTTCCCTAATGCCAAGTAATTCACAATATTTGTAAACCAAGGTGTAGAGGTGCTGATAACAAACAATTTTTCTTCTGGAAAGGAGTCATTAACAGGTAGCCCATCAAATTCCTCTGCTAGGATCCTAGACAAGTGGTCTGCAACCATATTTACCCTTTTTTTATCTTTGATCTCAAGATCAAACTCTTGTAATAGGAGGATCCATCCAATCAATCTAGGTTTTGCATCCTTTTTTGATAAAAGGAATTTTAGGGCTGAGTGGTCTATGAAAACGACTATCTTGGATCCCAGCACATAACTCCTAAACTTATCTAAAGCAAAAACAATTGCCAACAGTTCCTTCTCAGTTGTGGTGTAATTTAACTGAGCATCAATCATGATTTTGCTGGCATATGTAATCATACAACGGGCCTTATCCTTCCTTTGTCCCAAGACTGCACCAATTGCAAAGTCTGATGCATCACACATCAGCTCAAAAGGTATTGAAAAATCAGATGCTTGAAGGATGGGTGCAGAGGTTTGGCAACTTTTTAATAGCTCAAAGGCCTTAAGGCATTCATTATTGAAATCAAAGGGAACCTCTTAGCACAACAGGCGGTAAAGAGGTTTTGAGATTTTACTGAAATCTTTGATAAATCGCCTATAGAAGCCAGCATGCCCCAAGAATGATCTGACTTGTTTCATAATTTTTGATGGGGGTAAATGTGCAATAAGATCTATTTTAGCCTTATCTACCTCAATGCCTCTGTGAGATACCACATGGCCAAGGGCAATCCCTTGAGTGACCATAAAATGGCTCTTTTCCTAACTTAAAACATAGTTGGTTTCCCCACATCTCTGTAGCACAAGGTTGAGATGGTGTAGACATTGGCTAAAACTATCCCTAAAAATAGAGAAATCATCCATGAAAATTTCTAGAAACTGCTCAATCATGTCATAAAATATAACATACATGCACCTTTGGAAAGTTGCAGGTGCATTACACAATCCAAATGGCATCCTTCGATAGGCAATGGTGCCAAATGGGCATGTGAAAGTTATCTTTTCTTGGTCTTGTGGATAAACAGGGATTTTTTTATACCCCGAATATCCATCAAGAAAATAATAAAAGACTTTCCTGCTAACTTATCCAAGATTTGATCAATGAAGGGCAAAGGGAAGTGATCTTATCTGGTTTTCAGATTGAGCTTTCGATGATCTATACACACCCTCCAACCTGTGGTTTTCCAAGTTGGAACAAGCTCACCATCGTCAATTTTAATCATAGTAATTCCAGATTTCTTAGGTACCACCTGAGTAGGTGCCACCCATTCAGAATCTGAAATTGGGTAGATGACTCCAACATCTAGCAATTTGACCACTTCTTTCATCACCACTTCTTGCATGTGGGGATTCAATTTTCTCTGCATTTCTCTAGAGGGTTTGGAACCCCCTTCCAGGTAAAATTTTATGCATGCACATAGCAGAGCTGATGCCCCTAAGGTCAGCAATGGTTCAGCCAATTGCTCTCTTATGCTTCTATAAAATATACAACAACTCTTCCTTTTGCTCATCAGTGAGAAAGGAAGAAATAATCACTAGCAATTTCTGGTTTGCCCCCAAAAAAGCATACTTCAGGGTCTTAGGCAGCTGTTTCAACTCCACCTCTAGTGGACATACCAGTGAAGGCAACAAAGGTGTCTTTGATGGTGGTGGAAGAGGCATCTCAGCAGGTTTCCAAGGAGGATACCTTGTTGCTGGCCCCACATCAAAAATTAAGGCTTTCACCTCTTGAACCATGGGTGTGGGGACCTTCTCTTCCACAATCTCACTCTACACATTCTCAAAAATATCACCAAGATCATCACAAAAATTATTACAATGCAGCAGCTTGGGAAAAGTCTCTTCCACAAGCTCATCCAAAACATCAATTGAAAACAATCCTCACCATTCAAGTGAGGCTAATTTGCTGCATTGTAGACATTCAATTTAACCTTCATGTTGCCAAACGACACCTCCATTACTCCTGATCTACACTGAATACAAGTATTAGCAGTGCCCAAGAAAGGTCTACCCAAAATCATAGGAATAGAGGTGGTGCACTTGCTTGGCTCTATGTCAAGAACCAGAAAATCTGCTGGATAGAAAAATTTATCAACTCTAACTAAAACATTCTCTATCATTCCCACAGGGTTCCTTTCAAATCTGTCTACTAGTTGTAGCACCACATTTGTAGGCTTCAATTCTGCCAAGCCTAACTTCTCATAAACAGAATATGGAAGTAGGTTTTCACTAGCTCTCAGATCTAATAATGCCTTCTCAATAGTTTGATCCCTAATGATGCAGGGGATTGTGGAAACTCCAGGGTCTTAAAGCTTTGGTTCACTTTCTCTGCACAAAAGACCTTCTTGGATAAGTGTATCCTAGACTCTCTTTTGTGGGTGCACAATTCTTTCAAAAAATTTACATAGGCTGAAACTTCCTTGATGGCATCAAGTAAAGGCAAGTTGATCTTTACTTGTTTAAAAGTTTCCATCATCTCCTTAACCTTAGCATTCCCCTTGTCAAAAGGAGAAGCTGCTTTCAATGCATTAGGAAATGGCAAATGGGAAATTGTCCTCCCATTTGCAGCCTTAGAAAGTTCATCAAATTTTTCTTTATTTTTATTTTTAATTTTCTGTTGGGGCACATCATTACCCCCCTTATTTTTTATATGCTGCTCCTGCTACATATTTTCATGGGTTATTTCTTCATTTTCTACACTTGACTCATTAGGCTCAATACCAACTTGGTTATCCACCAGCCTCCCACTCCTCAAGGTGGTGATAGATTTTACTTCTTCATGGGAAGGAGTCTCACCAACCATATACTGCCCCTTTGGATTGTTCATGGGTTGACGGGGCAGTCTCCCCTCCTCTCTCCTAGTCAAAGAATTAGATAGCTGACCAAGGTAGTCCTTTATCGTCTTGATGCTTTGACTGTGGGAATTAATAGTTTGAGATAAAGGGCCCAAATTCTGCAGTGAAGCCAGAACTTGCTCTTCAAATGTGAGGGACCTAGAGGGTGCTGGGGCTGGTGCACTTTGATGCACAGGTTGAACCATTGGCTGGGCCATAGGCTGTTAGTATTGGGGCCTTGAAAAATAATTTTACTGGTATGGCTGGTCATTCCTATAAGGCATAGATTGATGTGGCTATGTTGTTAATGTTATTTCAAGATTCTTGCTGCTAACTTTATTTGAAAATAGTGATAAGAATGTGTTAGTAAAAATAAATCAAAGGTGGATTAAAAGACACAAAAAAGCAAGTCTAAAAATACACACAGACCTACAAGATACAGGGTCTATTTTAGCACGTTTTGATAAGTAAGAGTTTGTCCCACAGAGAAATTGATCTAGAACCCAAAACGGGCTATAATAGAAGGCCTTCAAATCTGGCTACAGATCTGACAATTTTAAAGAAAGGGAGTTCGGTGTCACGACTACACTAAATTAACTCTAACAAAAGAGAAATAAACTGCAGCCCTATCCTAAAAAAAGGGTTAAGAAGAAGATGGTGATGGTGTGTGCTAAAATAAAATATATAAATAATGGGAAGTAAGCAGGTTAAGCTAGAGTTAATGCAGTAATGTAATTCAGATTTAGACTGTCTCTGCAGTGGTCCTTGCTGAGTTGCTATCAATAACCTCAACAAGGTAGAAGAATCCAATTTAATCCATACCATTTGGGGTGCTCTTAGGGCTATACTCTGTCCACTAAAATGGTCACAGAGTATCAGATAGAGTCTGTCCAATCCCATTGATTAAACTAGAAATGCTAACCTAATTCAAAGGAGTGGACTGATCATTTCCCCAACCAATGGACTAGATAAGGCCATGCATATTATTGTAGACACTATATAATGCTAGTGTTATAAGCTCCGTAGATCTATTCAAAAAGGACCAGCACCAGGTTGAATAAGGATTTAGATTCAATTAGTCATTGCTACAAAAGGCCTGTAATGACTTAGCCTCAAGCTGTAATTACTATAAAGAAATCAGATCTAACATCGGATATAAGTCAAGTAAAATAGAGGGGAGCCAGTTCCTCCACAAAGCTCCTCACAAGGCCCTAAGCTCATGTGCAGAGGAAAAGAATTCTTCTCAAACATGTGGCTGGGCACCACCTTAGGGTTCTACTATGTCCACTAAAATGGTCACAGGGTATCCGATAGGTCTGTCCATACTACAGAGATCTGAGAAAGAATATGTAAACTGTTGCTGCCACCATAGAGTCACAAGGCTACGAGCTCTCCAGATCTGGCTAGAGATCCGGCTTGTTATCTATGGGTCTATTAAACTAAGGGAAATCAGATGGTAAATAATAGATCTACTAGAAACTGAATGGGCTAGTCCTAAAAACATGGATCCTATAGACATCTAAGGAAATCATAAGATCTACAGATTTAATTAGTCATTAAAATAATATTCCATTGATAAAAGCAAAACTTATAATGAACTATCTCAAGGCTGCAGCCTGTACACAACTGCTCATCCAAAAGATCCCAATGTATATAAAGCCTACTACAAAACTAAAATAAAACTAAACCTAGCTACTTACAAAAGGATTAGCCAGCCAATATTAGGCTAAGAGAGAAGAAAAATAAGAAAAGAGATGATCAAACCCTAACCCTATCCTGTTGGAGCTCTTAGCTGACAGAGGATAAAGGAAAAATGAAAATACTAAACTCTAAGTACAACTTATATCCTCTGTCCATAAGGGCTTTGCTCAAAAGAGATTAACCCTAATTTTTCTAGCAGACGTGACACTATTACAACCCTTGAATGCCTTGAGATGTGAACTTTGAAATCCACACCTCGGGAAGTGTGCCCTAACCTTGGGGAATTCTCAAAAGGTCCTTGAGTTAAAACTGAGAAGTGGAGAACTCGAGCTTCACAGGGTTGGCATTTGCATTAATTTACTCACACAGTGGCAGAGCCTTCGTGGAGGAGCATTTGGCTTAGGAGGATTGTTCACTCGCACAGTAGATTCTCAGTTGATCACGCAGTTGCTTTATGCTGTAATGCTGTCACGGCGGAGGTGATTTGGAATGCCTGAATTTCTTGTGCAGTAGAGCTTAAGAAGTTCTCTCTCGCTAGATTCTCGCGCAGGTAGGCTCCTGTGCTCACGTAGTAACAGGTTAGGCTTAAGAGTGTGTGAGAGCTACGGGAGGAAAATTTTGGGCGTCTCTTTCTTCCAGGGCTTCACGAGAACTTCGCAAGGTGACAAATTGTTCTATATGCGTATGGACTCGCTATGTTCTGCGCGCGGCTGCTTTAAGGCTCGACCTCCATGAGAGCTTCGCGAGCACAAATTCTGAGGGCTTTAAGAGGCGAGATCTTCATGACTTCTTTACTACTCTCCTCTTGACTGCGCATCCTATCTGTGCGAGGGAAGCTTCCATTGCATCCGTAGCTCCGCGAGGGAGCTCCTCAACTCTGCGAGGTGAGTCTTTTGATTCTCTGATGTATTGCACTTGCTATTGTTGCAGCTTCCTCCATTCGTATCTAACTTCTTTCATCTGCTTGACTTTTGGTCGATGATGACCAGCAAATGAGTCACCATGGTGAGCACTACCAGGGTGTTCCATTAGGCTATGGCTCAGCTATCATCTTTGCAGGTTTTCTTTCTCTTCTTTGGACCAATAAGCAGAGATTTTGTATTAAGCTACATAGTTTATTGCTAACTACAAAACACACCTAATAAATGATGATTAGTCTGCTTCAAGGTCCATCAAAGGCTAGGTTAAGAGGTGAATAGCAGTACTTTTCAGTGAATAACACACCCCCAAACCTAATCTTTTCTAGTCCGTGAGCAAAGGAAAAATTAAAACAACTACTCTAAGAATTTAAATGCCACTTTTGTAGGGAGCATAGATGCATTTAGCTTATGCATCAAGCCTTTTAAACCCCTAGGTGATCCCTAGCGGAGGGGTGAAGTCTCCTGCGGGTTTTCAGTGAAAGTACCCACAAACTTCTCAATAAAATAGTTAACAAAAGTGTAAAATTATCTAGTCAGCTGTCAAGAAACAGAGCATTAGTTCACCTTTGATTCAACAAAGATGTGAGGAATTTCAATATTCTTGCAATGTCAGACTTGTTGCACAGTATCTCAAAGTCATCAATCAATACCAGCAGTGCTGGGTTCCCATCATCACCAGTTTTTAAACTCATATTTTAATAAAATAGTCTCACTAGTCCTGGGAAAACTAGCCGCATCGGGGGCCGCAACAGGGGCAGCAGAGATGCCTTGGTCAGATACTCAATAAAGGCAGAGGTCTCTAATAGCTCCTCAAAATAGACTTTATCAAAAATAGTTTCAGCCTCCAGCTAGATTGCTTACATAAATTCAGAAGGGACCCTGAGGTATTCAGTAGTCTCTTCCTCCTCAACCTCCACGATCTCAGGGGCCACAGCTTTGCCCTTTTTCTGTTTCTTCTTTGATTTTTCAGGGCTCTTAGTAGGTGGGTGCTCTCTGGCCCTCTTCTTTGGGCTGATTTCTTCTTTTCTTTTGGGATTGGGGGCTGAACAATAGGTGGAGGCACCTCAGAGGTCTCCAACGTGGAGGCCTCTGCAATCCTTATAGATTTTCTAGTGGCTACAGCGCTGCCACTAGTAGCAGGATTCAGCATGGCGGTTAAGGTATCTGTGAATTTTGAACCAGCAGCCATTGGTGCTCAACTTATCAAAATTAGGGCTCACAAATCGTAGAAAACACAAAGCACACTTAATACACACAGAAGTACCAAAGGTTTCCCTTCTTTCTCTCTAATTTACTAAACCAATCAAAGCACAGAGCGAGAGTTGGAGCGCTTACCAATTGAGAGCTAAGGTTCCACCTAAAAACTTGCACAGTGGTGCAAATCCCCCCACACCCGATTTAAAGTGACCAAGAGTAGCTGGGGAATAAAATGGTGGAAGGAAAATGCTTTAGGTGGAATGACTTAAGTTGTAGAGAAGAAAGCAGAGAAAGGGAATTTCGATTATGGTGCAGAGAAGATAGGACAGAAAGATGAAATGAAGAAATTGAGGGTTTCACAAAGTTTATAGTACTAATCTCGTGGTTCACAGAGTTGGAAATAAGTGCTCTCGGGGTAGATTTCTTGTGCAGTTAATATGTAATCCCGCGAGAAGTTATGTCGTGCAGAGGAAACTGCCTTTCCATGCATTTCGCAGAGCTAATGCTTTGCCTTGGTGCCGAGAGCTATTTCACCTTTCAGAATTTTACCCTGCGATGTTCTCGTGAAGAACAAAACATATGAAAATTCTTTCACGTGGATTGGGCTAGCGGAGCAAAAGTAACTCCGCGAGGCTCTATTGCAGCCATTATTCAGGCATTTTAGCACGCGGGAGAGCCAAAAATGGGCTCGCACAGCTGATTGAAGCCTTTAAGGCCTGCGAGAAAGCAGTATTCTCAACCCTTAATCTTTTAACTCAGTGCTGCACATTGGTTAGTGCATCCATGCTGTTTTGCACCTGACCACAGAGTATCAGTACCAAACCTCTCACATGTACTTTATTTTAACATGATAATTAAGTACCCATTAACAACATCAATTCATCATAATTGCAGAATCTTAAAGATAGTTTTTCTGATCAAGTTAATGGCAATTATAAAGAGAGCACCTCAACCATTCATCAACAAACATACACAGCAAATTTAAATGACAAAAATGCACATGTATTCTACACAAAATTCAAAAATAGACAAAGCAACACAAACAAAGGTAACATATTAATGGTGCCAAAAATTGGTCGATATACTTGTAGGGATCTTCTTTACTAAGCCCATGAAACGAAGGCAGCATATTAATGGTGGAGGATTTAATTTCATAATTCCCCTCAATAGAGGGAAATTGAATACAAAAGGGGGAGGTGTACTCCCCAGGTGCATTGTACTCCATTAATGTTCTCTGCCTCTCAGCCACGATAGTTGGTTCAGTTTCAACAGCAGGGCTTTGCGTGGTGTGTCTAGGTCTAAGGATCTTTCAACCTCTAGATTTGGAGGTTCCAACTTAGGGTTTAAGGACCTTCTACCAAGCATACACTCACACCCACAGTAAGTAAAGAGAATGCTCACAAGCACACACAAAAAGATTTCAAATAAAAATTAACGACTACATAGATTTACACTAAACAAATAATAGGGAATTAAACATAAATGGACTGAGATTTAGGGGAAAGGAAGTGCAAATAGAGCTAGCTACACTCCAGCCGCAACTCTAGCTTTTCCCTTCTTTTGTTGTCCATTTTTGCAAAACTCTAAAAAATATCAATAGTACTTTATTCTAGATTAGGCACAACTACAAAGAATTTGGAAGTCTAAATTATAGTACAACTCAGGTCTACTAAAAAGATCAATACTTCCTGGCAGCGACACAAAAAACTTGTTGGAGTTATTTTAAGATGCTTGCTGCTAACTTTATTTGAAAATAGTGATAAGAATGTGTGAGTAAAAATAAATTAAAGATGGATTAAAAGACACAAAACAGCAAATCTAAAAATGCACACAGACCTACAAGATATAGGGCCTATTGTAGCAAGTTTTGATAAGTTAGAGTTTATCCCATAGAGAAATTGATCTAGAATCCAAAATGGGCTATAATAGTAGGCCTTCAGATCTGGCTACAGATCTGACAATCCTAACGAAAGGGAGTTGGGTGTCACGACTACACTAAATTAACCCTAACAAAAGAGAAATAAAGTGCTGCCCTATCCTAAAGAAAGAGTTAAGAAGAAGATGATGATGGTGTGTGCCAAAATAAAATATAAAAATAATGGGAAGTAAGCAGGTTAAGCTAGAGTTAATGAAGTAATGTAACTCAGATTTATACTGTCTCTGCAATGGTCCTTACTGAGATGCTATCAATAACCTCAATAAGGTAGAAGAATCCAATTTAACCCATGTCATTTGGGGTGCTCTTAGGGGTATACTCTGTCCACTCAAATGGTCATAGAGTATCCGATAGAGTCTATCAAATTCCATTGATTAAATCAGAAATGCTAACCTAATCCAAAGGAGTGGACTGATCATTTCTCCAACCAATGAACCAGATCAGGCCATGAATATTATTACAGAGACTATATAATGCCAGTGCTACAAGCTCCCCAGATCTGCCCACAGATCTGACTGACATCCATAGGTATTCCAACCCATAAAATCCAATGTGCTTTGCCAAGGCCAACGGCTCAATGTGCCCACACAAAGGACCAGCAACATATGGAATAAGGATTTAGATTCAATTGGTCATTGCTACAAAAGGCCTAGAATGACTCAACCTCATGCTGTAATTACTACAGCAAAATCAGATCTAACATCTGATATCGGTCAAGTAAAATAGAGGGGAGCCAGTTCCTGCACAAACCTCCTCACAAGGCTTTAGAAGCTTATGTGCAGAAGAGAAGAATCCTTCTCAGACATGTGGCTAGACACCACCTTAGGGTTATACTCTGTCCACTCAAATGGTCCCAAGGTATCCGATAGGTCTGTCCATACCATAGAGATCTGAGAAAGAACATGTAAATTGTTGTTGCAACCATGGAGTCCCAGGGCTACGAGCTCTCCAGATCTGGCTACAGATCCAGCTTGCTATCCATGGGTCTATTAAACCAAGGGAAATCAAAAGGTAAATAATAAATCCACTAGAAACTGAATGGGCTAATCCCAAAAATATGGATCCTATAGACATCTAAGGAAACCATAAGATCTGTAGATTTAATTAGTCATTAACATAACAATCCATTGATAAAAATAAAACTTACAATGAATTGTCTGAAGGCTATAGCCTGTACACAACTGCTCATCTAAAAGATCCCAATGTATACAAAGCCTATTACAAAACTAAAATAAAACTAAACCTAGCTGCTTACAAAAGGATTAGCCAGCCAATGTTGGGCTAAGAGAGAAGAAAAATAAGAAAAATAGATGATCAAATCCTAACCCTAGACTGCTGGAGCCCTCATCCGACAAAGGATAAATGAAAGATGAAAATAATAAACTCTAAGTATAGCTTATATACTCTGTCTATAAGGCCTTGGCTCAAAAGAGATTAACCCTAATTTTCCAACAGACATGACACTATTACAACCCTTGAATGCCTTGAGATATGCGCCTCAAAATCCATGCCTCGAGAAGTGTGCCCTAACCTTAGGAAAATTTGAAAATGTCCTTGAGTTAAAACAAAGAAGTGGAGAGCCCGAGCTTCGCTGGGCTGGCATCAACTTTAGTTTACTCGCGAAGTGGGAGAGCCTTCGTGGAGGAGCATTTGGCTTAGGAGGATTGTTCACTCGCACAGTAGATTCTCAGTTGATCGCGCAGCTTCTTTGCCCTGTAATGCTGTCGCGGAGGTGATTTGGAACGCCTGGATTTCTCGCGTAGTAGAGCTTCAGAAGTTCTCTCTTGCTGGATACTCGCGCAGGTAAGCTCCTACGCTCGCGTAGTAACTGGTTAGGCTTTAGAGCATGCGAGAACTGTGTGAGGAAAATTCTGGGCATCTCTCTCTTCCAGGGCTTTGCGAGAACGCCACGAGGTGACAAATTATTCTTTATCCATATGAACTCGCTATGTTCTCCGTGCAACTGCTTTAAGGCTCGATCTCGGCGAGAGCTTCACGAGCACAAATTCTGAGGGTTTTAAGGTGCGAGATCTTTGTGATTTCTTTATTGCTCTCCTCTTGACTGCACATCCTATCTATGTGAGGGCAGCTTCCACTTTATCTGTAGCTCCGTGAGGGAGCTCCTCAACTCTATGACGTGAGTCTTTTGATCCTCTGATTCATTGCCCTCGCTGCTATTGCAGCTTCCTCCATTCGCATCTAACTTCTTTCATCTTCTAGACTTTTGGTCAATGATGAGCAGCAAATGTGTCACCATGGTGAGCACTTCCAGGGTTTTTCATTAGGCTTTGGTTCAACTGTCATCTTTACATGTTTTCTTTCTCTTCTTCGGACCAATAAGCAGAGATTTTATATTAAGCTGTACAGTTTATTACTAACTACAAAACACACCTAACAAATGATTATTAGTCTGCTTCAATGTCCTTCAAAGGCTAGGTTAAGAGGTGAAAAGTGGTACTTTTCAGTGAATAATAGGCTGCTGTTGCTACTGGTTTTGAAAAGTTTCTTGTCTCCACCTCAAGTTGGGGTGGTTTCTCCAATGATAACTAGTAGTAGGATGTTGTCCATAAGACTGAGCAGTATTCACATGTTCCATCAGAAAGTCTAGAAGTTAGACAGCTGAGGGACATTCCTCAAGGGAGTGAGTGGGGGACTGGCATATGACACATGCCTCCTCGACTTTAGTAGCCATTGGAGACAGCATTGCTCCCATGAGCTTCTCAAACTTTTGGGTCAAGTTGGCCACTTTCCTCTATAAATCATTATGTCCACTCACCTTATACATTTTTCCTTTGGTAGTATTTTCTCTCACCACTCTAGGGGTCTCAGAATCTCTTGCCCAGGTTTCCCTTTGCATGGAGTTTTCACTAATGATATCAAACAACTCCCAAGCCTCATTAGCTGTCTTATGGAGGTATGTACCACCACAAGAGGCATAAACCATATCCCTGCTTTTGGGATCAATTCCTTGATAGAAACTTTAAACAAGTTGCCATTCAGGAATTTTATGATGAGGACATTGCTTCAAGAGTTTTTAAAATCTCTCCCAGGATTGGTGAAAGTCTTTACTTGGGGCTTGAGCAAATGAGATAATGCTCTTCCTCAGCTTACTTGTTTTGGACATGGGGAACAACTTGGCCAAAAATTGACATTGAAGGTCATTTCAGGACTGAATACTGTTGGTTTGGAGCATTAACAATCAAGTTCTGGCTTTATCCTTTAGTGAAAAAGGAAAGAGTCTCAACCTGGTTGCTTCCTCCCCCAAACCTATAATATTGAAGGTAGTATACAGTCCTAAAAATATATCAATATTCTTGTATGGGTCTTCTTTGCTCAGGCCATGGTATGAGGGTAACATCTGTATGATAGAAGACTTGATCTCATAGTTTCCTTGGACAGCAGGGAATTGAATGCAGAAGGGAGAATTGTAAACCCCTGGTGCATTGAATTCCTTTAAAGTCCTAGATTGCTCACCCATTACAGCAATTTCAGAATCAACTAAAAGTGTGTATGGTTTGCTTAGGTCTTAGAAGTCTTTTAACTTCAAAATCAAAGGGAGCAATCTCAGGATTAAGAGATCTACTCCCAAGCATACACACAGCAGGAACCAAATTCAAAGCAAAAAAAAATACAGCACAAAATTCAATCATAACAATCACAAAATACACAACTAATGTTGCAGATCTACAAAGCTACAGGTCTAGAAATGTAAACAGAGTTAGGAAATGCAAACTTAACCAAAGCTTGCTCCTCCAATTGGTACAATGCTCTTTTCAATACTACAGGTCAAGATCTGAAATAAACAATTGAACTACAAAAAACTATAGCAGTAATTCTTCAAACACTAATCAGGCAATTAAAAATCTAATTCTAAAAATGAGAAAAACTTAGATCTACCAAGTTAAAACATAGTTCCCCAGCAGCGGCGCCAAAAACATGTTGTGCTGCCACTTTGCAATTATTATACGATTAAAATAGCCAATTAAAAGGCTTAAACTACATATGTAAGGAATCAAGGTGAGCAACCAGTCCTACAAGAATCAGGGCTGTTGCAGTAAGCTTCAAGAGGTAAGTACAGGTATGTCCACAGGGAAATGGGGTTCAACTATAGTAAATCTCCAAATCTATGGTAGATCTAGCACTCTATCCTAATTTTAGCTAAACTAAATTAGGAAAGAGGATAGGTTTTCGGGTTTTGTCACTTTTACTATAAACTACAAAAGATGAATGCAAGTGATCCAGATCTGATCAAACACATAGATGAGGGAAAATAGAGTAAAGATGAGAATTCAAAAGATAAAGAACAATAGCTAGGGGTCTTGGTCTCTTACTGAAAATCAAAGGAATTACAAGCAGTGTAGAGGATTGATTTACAACAATACTCTATTCTGGCTCTAAGCTACCCGGGTTCCCCTGGCAGAGGTGAGGTATAAGAATCCAATCTCCACTAATAGATCAAAGCAATCTTGAGGTTAAGATCTATCCTTCTACTGGATATAGTCTTAAGGTTATGATTTTCCCTTCTACTGGATACAGTTCATCCTAGAGATTGCTCTAATCTATCAGTCTTGATTGGAACAGGTAAATAATTACAGATGCTGCAGATGCCAGGCTACCAGCTCCTATTTTTGGCTGGCATCCACAGGAGTTCTTAATCCAGGGAAATCAAATATGAAGAAGTGAAATGTAGATTAGAATTACCTTTAAAAACCATAATTAAATTGCAAATATACAATCCTATTGTGCTCAGATTTGCAATCTGTGCAATAAACAATCCTCTACAAGCCAATGAAACTTTTGATTTATAGCTCGAGACCTCACCCTAACTATTGAAAAGAGTTTAGCCACTCATGATTGGCTAAAGAGAGAATGGGAGAAGGAAGAAAGAGGGAGAATTTGGAGAGAAAAATGGATCTCGTGCTAAGCTCTGGTTCTCTCAAATTCTGGATGCTTCTTCTATAAAAGCTCTCTTCTATTTATACCTTCCCCTCTGTCTTAGATTCATTCCAATCAATCAGAGCCTAAGAGAATAATTTTATTATTCTGGGCTACTGATGTGGCTGATTTCTCTTCTAGAAGCTCTTCTCCCATTGGTCCACAATTGATAAATACACATGAGGCAGTTAGGATTTCCAATGGTGCATAGTTGAATGCCAAAAATACCCCCAGGGGTCATTGATGTGCTTTGGAACTCATGCATAAAATTTTAGCATTGGTAGTTGCTGAAGAAAGAAAACTAAGGAGTTGTCAGTTTGTGTGTCGAGAGGTTCAGGGATCCTCTCGACAAGTTCTGAATTTGCATTGTGCTCACGTCGATCGGTTGCAATGGCTATCGATAGCTTTGTAGACTTCTCGAGAGGTTTGGAGTCTTCTCGACAGGATGAGTGGCACTCGTCGATAGGATTAGAGTACCTCTCGATATGTTCCGCTTGACTAGTTAGCAGGATTGGAGAGTATTCTCACCCTCTGTCCAGTTCCGCATTCATCCTCTTGACAGGTTATAGAAAATCCTGTCGACATCTTTGTGAAGTTCCTATTTGAGCTTTTGACAGGTTGCCTGAACCTCGTGAGGATGAGCGTCATTTAGCTTTAGGTGAGTTGTCAACAGGTTGTCTTGGACTGCTAGACAAGTTCAGCTAAACATCTCGAGATGTACTTGGAACCTCTCGACTTCTCCTGCACCTTCAGGTAAGGTGTCGATAGGATCTTTTTGCTGCACTTCCAACCTTCGACAGGATCTGTCATCCTGTCGATCTCTTCACTACTTCACTTTTAGAACCTCTCGACAGCTTAGCTCCTGTGTATCATAACCTCTCGACAGCTATGAAACTTCTCGAACTCTTTACAGTTTCTCCTCATAACCTCTCGACATGTTATAATTAGCCTTCAGAACTTATCGACAGGTGCTGGGGAGCTCTCGACAGCTTCATGGAACCTCTCGACAGCTTATTTTCAGTGCTTCCACAGCTAGCACACCTCTAAAGTGGGCTGGTCTTCATTTGTTCAACACTCAATAGCCTCTTAGTAGGTTCAATCTTTATTCCTTGCAACTGGACTTGGTCCTAAGCATTTCTCGTTGGGTCCATGACCTTCTCATGAATCTCTAAGGCTCTTGTGGACTACTTGATTGGCTGGCCTTTGGGCTGTAAGGTCACATGTTGAGCAGCAAATTGCTTCTTTGGCTCTTTTAAGTGAATATCTGCACTAAGCTTGCAATTCATTGCTTATATATAAAATACACTTAAAACACATTATTAGTCAGCTCAAGGGTCTACCAAAGGTCAAATTAGGAGGTGAAAAATGGTATTTTTCACTGCTTAACAGGAAGCCACATCGGATGAAGAATTGCAAATGGATATCAGGAGCATGTTTTAAGTGTTGCAAGCAAGGGCTTCAGATAAAGAAGTGTCCCGAGGAGAAAAAGGGGCTGACAACAACAACAGTTCCTTAGAGGCCCTTGTTATTCACTGAAAAGTACCACTTTTCACCTCTTAACCTAGCCTTTGCTAGACCTTGAAGCTGTCTAATAATCATTTGTTATGTGTTTTTTATAGTTAGCAATAATCTATGCAGTTTAACACAAAATCCATCCATATTGGCCCAAAGAAGAGGAAGAAGACATGCAAAGATGACAGCTGAACTAAAGTCTAATGGAACACCCTGGTAGTGCTCACCATGGTGACAAAGTGTTGATCATCATTGACCAAATGCCTAGCAGATGAATGAAGTTGGCTGAGAATGGAGAAACTGTAAAAGCAGTAAGTGTAATGCAGCAGAGCCTAGAAAGATAAATCTCGTAGAGTTGAGAAGCTCCCTCATGAAGCTAAGGATGCAGTGGAAGATGCCCTCGCACAGATAGGATGCGCAGTTAAGAGGAGAGCTGTAAAGACATCGTGAAGATCTTGCGAATTAAAATCCTTAAAATTTATGGTCGTGGAACTCTCGCGGAGATCAAGCCTTAAAGCAGTCGCGCGAAGAACATAGTGAGTCCTTGTGTGAAGTAGACTAAAATTCACCTCGCGGAGTTTGTACGTAGCCCTGGAAAAGAGAGACGCCCATAATTCTCCTCACGCAGATCTCGCGTACTCTGAAGTCTTACCAATTACTAGGTGAGTGCAGGAGCATAACTGCGTGAGTACCTAGCTAGAGAAAGAGTTTCTGAAGCTCTACTGTGCGAGAAGTATAAGCACTCCAAATCATCTCTGTGACAGTAGTGCAACATAAAGGAACTGCACGATTAACTGAAGATTCACTGCACGAGTGAGCACTTCCAACCAACCAAAACCTACTCTGTGAAGGCCCTCCACTTCTTAGTTTAACTTAAGGACCTTTTGGGAATTTCCTAAGGCTAGGGCACACATCCCAAGGTGCAAATTTTGAGGCGCATGACTCAAGACATTCAAGGGATGTAACAGTGCCATGTTTGCTGGAAACATTAGGGTTAATCCCTTCATAGCCAAGGCAGTATGGACAGAGTATATAAGCTACACTTAGAGTCTAGTTTTATCATCAACACTTCTTTTCATCCTCTGCTTGCTGCGAGCTCCAGCAGGCTAGGGTTAGGGTTTGATCACCTCTTTTTCTCCTTTTTCTTCTCTCTTAGCCCAGCACTTGCTGGCTAATCCCCCTGTAAGCAACTAGGTTTAGTTTTATTTAAATTTATAATAGGTTTTTGTATACATTGGGATTGTGGATGAGCAGTTGTGTACAGGCTACAACCTGGAGACAGTTCATTGTAAGTTTTGTGTTTATCAATTGATTGCTATTTTAATGCTTAATTGGATCTAAGATCTGATGGTTTCTTTAGATGTCTATAAGATCCATGTATTTGGGACTAGCCCATTCCGTTTATGGTAGATCTATTATTTACTATCTAATTTCCTTTGGTTTGATAGCCCCATGGAAAGCAATGCTGGATTTGTAGTGAGATCTAGGAAGCTCAGAGGCCTATGGACCATGGTGGTTGTAGGAGTTTTCATGTTCTTTCTCTATGGTATGGACAGACCAATGGGATACCCTATGACCATTCGAGTGGACAAAGTATAGCTCTAAGGTTGTGTCCATTCACATGTTTGAGAAGGATTTTTCTCCCCTGCATATGAGCTTCTAAAGCCTTGTAAGGAGGTTTGTATAGGAACTGACTCCCCTCTATTTTACCTAGCCGATATCAGATGTTAGATCTGATCTCTTTGTAGTAATTACAGCTTATGGCTGAGTCATTACAGGCCATTTGTAGCAATGCCCAACTAAATCTAAATCCCTATTCAACCTGTTGTATGATCCTTTTTGTGGGAACTAGTGAGTCGTTGGCCTTAGCAAAACAATTAGGATCTTATGGGTTCGAATACCTATGGATGTCAGCCAAGTCTGTGCATAGATTTGGGGAGCTCGTAGCACTGACATTACATAGTGCTGTAATAGTATTCATGGCTTGATCTGGTCTAGTGGTTGGGGAAATGATTAGTCCACTCCTCTAGACTAGATGGACAAATTCTGGTTTAACTAATGGGATTTGACAAACTCTATAGGATAGGCTGTGACCATTTGAGTGGATAGCCTATAGCCTTAAGAGCACCCCTAATGGCATGGGTTAAACCAGATATTTCTACCTTATTGAGGCTTTTGATAGCGTCTCAACAAGGAGCACTGTAGAGACAGACTAAATCTGAGTTACATTACTGTTTAAACTTTGAACTTAACCTGCTTACTTCACATCCATTTTTATATTTTATTTTGGTACACACTACCACCATCTTCTTCTTAACCCTTTCTTTAGGATAGGGCTATATTTTATTTCTCTATTTTTAGGATTAATTTAGAGTAGTCGTGACACCCAACTCCCTTTCTTTAGGGTTGTCTGATCTGTAGCCAGATCTGGAGTCCTACTATTATAGCCCATTTTTGGGTTCTTGATCAACTTCTCTATGGGACAAACTTTTACTTACCAAAATTTGCTACAATAGGCCATGTATCTTACAGGTCTAGGAGTACTCAACCTGTGCTGATTCCATTCTTTTATTTCATTTTATTTTTAATTAGTTTACACCACACAATAAACTGAAGCACAGCTGGCAAAAACTCCCCAACAAGTTTTTGGCACCGCTGCCAGGGATGTTGATCTTTTTAATAGACCTAAGTTGTACTGTAATTTAGATTTCCAAATTCTTTGTAGCTGTACCTAAACTAGAATAAAAGTACTACTAATTCTTTGTGGAAATTTGTAGAAATGGATAACAGAAGAAGGGAAAAGCTATAGCTGCATTTGGAGTGAAGCTAGCTCCGTTTGCACTTACTTTCTCCTAGAATCTCAATCCATTTATGTTTACTTTCCTGTGTTTGTTTAATATAAATCTGTATAGTTGTTAATTTTTGTTTAAACTATTCTTTGTGTGTGCTTGTGAGCATTTTCTATACGTACTGTGGGTGTGAGTATATGCATGGTAGAAGGTCTTTAACCCTGAGCTAGAACTTCCAAATCTAGAGGTTGAAAGGATCCTTAGACCTAGAGGCACCCCACAGGCACTGCTATTGAAACTAAACTAGCTATCATGGCTGAGAGGCAGAGAACACTAAAGGAGTACAATGCACCTGGGGAGTACACTTCTCCCTTCTGCATTCAATATGATGCCTTCGTTTCATGGGTTTAGTAAAGAAGATCCCTACAAGCATATAGACCAATTTTTAGCACTTTACACTACCTTCAATATTGTTGGCTTTGGGCCAGAGGCCACCAAACTGAGGCTTTTTCCTTTCTCATTAAAGGACAAAGCCAGCACATGGCTATCAAAGCTCCCAACCAACAACATACAGTCATGGAGTGACCTTCAAACCAAATTCTTGGCCAAATTCTTTCCCATGAACAAAACTAGCCAGATGAGGAGAAATATTTTTTCATTCACTCAGTCCTCAACTGGGGATTTTTATGAAGCTTGGGAAAGATTCTAGGAGATGTTAAAACAATGCCCCCACCACCAAATCCCAATGTGGCAGCATATCCAAGTGTTTTATCAAGGAATTAATGCCAAGAGTAGGGATATGGTGGATGCTTCCTGTGGTGGTAGTTACCTCCACAAGACAGCTGAGGAAGCATGGGAGCTATTTGACATAATAGGGGAAAATTCCATGCAGCAAGAGACTCTGTCAGGAATGATAGGCAAACTCTAGCTAAGTTAGTAGAAGAGGACATCCCTAGAGGTGGAATATATGAAGTTAAGGTGCAAGGTGATCTGGAGAGAAAGGTGGACAACCTGAGCTTGAAATTTGACAAACTCATGAATGTGATGGAGCCCCGGGTGGTTGCACAGGTAGAAGAAGCATGTTTGATATGCCAGTTTCCCACACATTCTATTCATGATTGTTCATCTGCCACCTAATTTCCAGACTTTGTTATGGATCATGCCAATGCTGCTCAAACTTTTGGGGAGCAGCCTATTGGGTATTCTTGGAGAAATCACCCAAATATGAGGTGGAGACAAGATTCATATCCTCAACCACAGCAACAGCAAATGGTAGCTCCTTACAGACCCCAGTACAAGTTTAATCAAGGTTATCCACCAAGGCAAAAAGTTTTGTTACCTGCCCCATAGTCTAACCAGTTAGCCTTGCCCCCACAACAGCCCAGATCCTCTTCGTTTAAAGAGCAGATGGTAGCTTCAATGCAGAATTTGAGGAGCTTGGTGTAAACTGTCAATTCTCATGGACAGCGCATCAAGAAGATTGAGGACTAGCTGGGCCAGATTTGTAATGCTCTGAATAGGAGGGAATAAGGAAAATTGCCTAGTCAGCCTCTTACAAATTCGAAAAGTCAGTACATGATTGGTGATACATCCTCTACTCAAGAGGAAGCTAGTGCTCAGTGATCCAAACATTGGTAATAAGTGTACCATACGTATGATAATTCTATTTTGATTTATGTTCTGTAGAACTCTGTCAGTTGTGTTTTTAGTGTTATGATGATTTGCTTGTCTTGCTTTATCTGTTTTTGAATTTTGTGGTGAATTTAGTGTTGGATACATGTGCATTTTTGTCATTGGAATTTGCTGTTTATGATTGTGGATGATTGGTTGAGGTGCTCTCATCATAATTGCATTGAACTTGGTCTGAAAAACTTTCTTTAGAATCTTGCAATGTTGATGATTTGTTGATTTAAATGGGCATATGTATTTCATGATTGAAGTGAATTACCTGTTTGAGGTTTGGTGGCCATGCACAATGGTTGGGTGCACAGCTGCATGAATGCACTAACCACTGTGCTGCATTAAGCTAACTGAGTAAAGGTTTAAAAGATATGCTATCCCGCTGAGGTAGAATGCTTAAATTTACTGCGCGAGCCATCACTTGGCTTCCTCGTGCACTAAAAGCCTGAGCAATGGCTATGAAAATGCCTCACAGAGCTGCCTTTCTACTCTGCGAGATCAAGCTATAAGAGAAGCATGGCTTAATGTGATTCTGCGCGAGCACCATGCAAGATAAATTTTTGAGGCAACACATGGCCTCGCGCACTAAAGGTAAAGATTCAGCTCCACGAGTTTTCAGTGCGAGGTAGTTTGTTCGTCAATGCGACAGAACGTCTCGCAGTCTTAATTGCCAACTACACAATAATTTTACTCTGTGAGCTCCTCTTACCAACTCCGCGAACCGCAAGATTTGCTCTATAAAATCTGTGAAGCCCCTCATTTTCTTCATTTCCTCTATCTACCCTAGTTTCTCAGCACAAGAACTGACGTCCCTTTCCCCTCCTTTCTTCTCTACTTTGTAATCCACACTACCTTAGGCATTTTCCTCCCATCATTTTGTTCCCCCGCGACGCTTGGTTACTTTGAACGAGGTTTGGGGGGATTTGAGCTACTGTGCCCAATTTCAAGTGGAACCCTAGCTCTCTACTGGTATGATCTCCATTTCTATCTCTACCTTGTGCTTGATTTAGTTAAAAGAAGATAAGAAGGATAGAATTTCAAGATTTTGTGCTTACTCTGAGTGAGTGGTATTTTCTCAAGGTTGTAAACCCAAATTTTGCTAATCTGGGCACCTATGGCTACGGGTTCAAAATTTGTAGATACCCTTGCTATGATGCTAAACCCTATTTGTCAGTGGTAGCCCTGTAGCCACTAGAAAGTCTGCTAGGATTGCAAAGGCCTCCACATTGGAGACCTCTAAGTCTCCCTCACCTGTTGGTGAGCCCTCCATTCTGAAAGAAAAGAAGAAATCTTCTCCAAAGAAGAGGGCCAGAGAGCATCCACCTTTTAAGAGCCCTGATAAATCAAAGAAGAAACAAAAAAAGGGCAAAGTTATGCCCCTGAGATCCTTGAGGTTGAGGAAGAAAAGACTACTGAACACCTCAGGGTCCCTTCTGATTTTGTGGAAGCAATTCTACTAGAGGCTGAAACCATTTTCGATAAAGCCTATTTTGAGGAGCTACCTGAAACTTCTGCCTCCATTGAGTATTTGGCGAAGGCATCACTGCTACCTCTGTTGAGACCCTCAATGCAGTTGGTTTTCCCAAGATTGGTAAGATTATTTTATTAGAATATGAAGTTAAAAACTGGTAATGATGGGAACCCAGCATTGCTGGTTTTAATTGATAATTTTTAGATGCTATTCAACCAAGCAGACATTGCAAGGATACTAGGGATACCAGTCAGGTATAACCCTGAGTGGGGCCTGGGTCCTCCATTGACAGCCAAAATTACTGAGATAGCCAAGGAGTTAATTGGAGGGATCACTGCCTCCGGTGACTCAATCCGAAAGGATCTGCACCTCAACCTTAGGCTAATGGATGTTATGTTGTGGAAAAATGTATATTGCTATGGGCATGAGCAGGAGAGGAGGTACCCCATAGCTGATGTCCTCTTATCATTTCACAGAAACCACTACTTGGATGTAACCAAGTTAGTTTTTGAGGGGATTAAAGATTTATGCGAGAAGGTGAAGATAATCAAGAAACCTTATGCCCTTCCCTACTACAGATTGATTACTACATTTTTGAAGTGGGGAAAGTACCCATTTCAAAGGGAGGATGAGACTGTGCCACTAAACCCCAAACAGAGTGGGAAGAAGCAATGGGGAATCAGTGATACCATGATGATGAAGAAGAAGAAGAGGAGGGAGGAGTTACTGAGAGATGCAACACCCACCATTCAAGAAGTAGGTGCAGCTGCTACTGTTGCAACCTCTCCCTCACATGTGCCAGCGAACACCACACTCACACCCTCATCCGTTACCTTTACCTCCATGCCAGCTACACCTTCCACCCAGATATCACAGCCCATCACAAACCCACTACCCTTACCTGACCCTATACCACCAACCACCATAGCCACAACCACCCTACCTAGGTCTATCCCCCTACCTATTTTTTCAGCCCACCCTAGCCCACATGTCAAGATCCCATACCAGAAGAAAAGGAAAACTTCCAACACCCCTACTGCACCCCAACCCACCTATATAACCCAAACAATTCCAATCCCTAAAACCACTACCTTTCAAGAACCCATAACCACACCTTATGAACCTGAAGCCCACACCTTTGAAACCCCACTGCAGACATAAAAATTTGGCCCAAGGCTCAATCGAAACACATTTCGAGAAAGGTGCGCTTCCGAGCTTTTGATGGCATGCATGGAACCTTTAGGAACCACCCTAGAACCCTTAAGAACCTTCTAAATCCTTAGGAATCACCCTAGATCCCTTAGGAACCTTCCCTGAACCTTTAAAAGTCAATCCCAACCCTTAGAACCCGTTCTGAACCTAAACCTAACCTTCTAAAACCTTGGAAAAGGGTGTGGTGCTCCAGGACCAACTATGCCCTTCTACTATGATCAAATCTCACACCATTGAAAAGTAGAGAACATCAACTTTCCAAGGGTCTAAGAATCGCCCCAATCGGAGTTGTAAATCAAAAGATATGGCGGTTCGAACCTGCAGGACAAAAGAGTAAAATCAGGTGGGCCCCCCTAAGTATTTGGCGCAACTAATAGTTGCGCCAGTTATAATTTTACCTGGCACAACTAATATAATTTTTCCTGGCACAACTATTAGGTGCGCCAGGCCACTTCTCCTAGAAATTAAGCCTGGTGCAACTAATAGTTGCGCTAGTTTTAAATGTGGACCCCCCACCCTTGCGAGCCAACTTCCAGGCACTCTTCAGCACTGTTTTATTGTACATTTAATTGGCGCAACTATTAGTTGCGCCAGGCATATAAATAGTAACCATATTTTTTTACCTCAAAATTCATGATTGGGATTTGAATTATTGACCACCTCGACCTTTGGGGTGTGTTTTGATAGTTCTATTACACCCACTCACTACCTATTTGCAACCTCTTAAGTGGCTTAAGGCCTCACCCCATCATTCACCATGGGTGGACCTTCTCACATGTTTTAAGGCTCCAAAAATCCTAGGAAACCTTAGATTGGAGATTACCTAATTGATAACCCCAATTAGCACTTAAGTGGTCTCCTAACCCACCCATTTCCTATAAATAGAGCCCCCCTCCCTTTGATTTAGGGGTTAAGAATTTTTACCTAAGAGAGAAAGAGGTTAAAGTGAGAAGATCTTTCTCCCTTTGGTGCACCATTGCTCATACAAATTCCAGAATTCCAAAACCCCCTTTGAGTAATATTTTCTATCTTAGATCCCTTAGTTTAGGTACATGCTACCCATTTACCTTCCTTCTCTACCTCTTAGCTAGCAAGCCTTAGAGGTTAGAACTCCTATTTCCATCATATAAGCCTTCAAGAGCTCATCAAAAGCAAGCCACGCAAGGCTCTCCTACGGTGCTACAAGGGCCCGAGGGCTCCGATTCTCCCCTTTCTTCTCCTATCTCTTCCTTAGCTCTTCCTATCCTCCCAATTGTGCCGTTACGCCGTTGAATTTTTGGTAGGAACGGAGGGGCACAAATAGGATTTAAGGCTCATTTGGGCAGGAGGAAGCCATTTTCTTTTCTTTTACTTTATTTTTATATAGGCCATTAGTAGAGACCATGTTAAGCGGGTTGATCGGGTGCCTAACATCTTCCCGATCAATAGCCGAAGCCCCTACCCAAAAGCCTTTAGTGTGGACAGGATTCAGAGTCATATTTTAGCACTTTAGTGCTCATAAAAATGAACTAGGTTTCCTGAGACACCGAAAGCTCCAGGTGGCGACTCTATATTTTTTGTTAGAGTGTGCATCATCGCGATGGGATCATCACAAATCCCACGGTTGCACAGATGGTGACTCTGCTGGGGACAGCTTGTAGAGCTTCTCCCTGAAATTTGGCCCTTTATTTTTTATTTTACTAACCATTTTTGCTATTTTTATTTTATTTTATTTTATTTTATTTTTCTCACCCCTACTTTTCTGTCATTTACGAGCCTTAGCCGACTGGTGGGCCTACATGTGCATCATCTTTTAATTTTCCTTACTTTTCCATCATTTTAGTGCCTTAGCCGATTGGCGGGCCTACTTGAGGTCTTTCAATTTCTTTAATTTTTCGTCATTTAATGTGCTTTAGCTGATTGGCGAGCCTACTTGTGCACTCTTATCCCAACAGTGGACGCCGACACATAGTGGCGGCACGGGACATCACCCTCGGTCTTTGAACTAAAGAAAACTTCCAAAAAAAAGAAGAAAAGCTTTGAAAAAAATTAAAATTGAACCAAGTTAGGGAGCTTAATTAATTTACTTTTACGGGGTAGATTTTAAAAGGGTTGGGATTAGGTAAACACACAATCACCCGGGTCTTAGTATGGCGGCAGCCCCTAGTGGAGATGATCCAGAAAAGTCCCAGCCCACCTAGCATCTGAGAAGGCTCTCGTGTCGAAGGTATATCGGGTGGGTTCCCATTCAAAAGCTTAAAACCCTTGGGGAGCGTGCTAGTGAGTTATACCGGACTCAAGCCCTTTAGGTGTGGGGAGGAGAGAATCGATCACAAAAAAAAAATAGCTCAGTTCTTGGAAGCCTAGCTTCCACAAAAACAAAAAAAATACTCATTTCGGGTGTTGGTGCCTGCTGTCATAAGTTCTGAAGCAGCATTTTTTGATTGGCGCAAGTATTAGTTGCACCAGTGCAAAAGGCTGCAAAAAGTTGGAATTTATAATTGGCGAAACTAATAGTTGCACCAGCTTTAAATCCTCATTTTTTACCTTGTCGCAACTAATAGTTGCATCAGTGTAAAAAAGGGGTCCTGCTACCTGGGCGCATGTATTAGTTGCGCCAGGTCTGTTCTGCACAGCACCAGCCTGAATCTATGGCCTTTTTCACCTTTTGAGTCCCCCGATCAGTGCGCTTAGTGCCTTTTTTAGGCCCCACCATCTCCGACACCCAATACGTCCCTGCCGATCAAAAGAGGGTAACTTATTTTTGGCTCATTCTGGGAGATCGGGTTATTTGCCTCGATTTCTATGCCTTTAATAGATCAAAGGTTCTCCTTCAATTCTTCTAAAGTGCGTCAGAGTTGTCACCGCGGGTCTTGAATTAGGGAACGAGAGCCACTCGAAAAGGGAATTCCAAGTCCTCGAAACCTTTATTTTTTCAATAACTTTTTCCAAAAATCAAAAAATAAAAAAGCAAATCAAAACCCAAAAAAAATTGTTTGTGGTGTCGGCACAACGACATCATCTTGCCCTCCGCCATCCCGTAGGGGAAGAAGGAGGATTTTTGGGCCTTATCCAAGGCACCCTTACCCAACCAGTTCACGTAGAATGTCATGGGTTGTGAACCCGGCTTACGCCGATCCCGACTCATCCCTGCCACATTCTCCAACCCACTCCCATTCGGGAGAAGTCTTTTCCACCATCCCCCTTTCCCAATCCCCCTTTACCGTTACCGGCCCATTTGGCGCCCCCATTTTCCCAACCACTACCCCCTAAAATATCTAAAATCAACCCCCCCCATTCACCATCTTTTACCCAAACCATGCCCATTCTCCCTCCCATATCCATGCCCAATCCAACACATTTCCCATCCACATCCATACAAAACCCAAAACCATTCTCCCAATCCACATCCTTGCCCCATTTCCCATTTCCCCCCTATAGGTCCGATCTATCCACATTCACGTACACCACTTTCGCCCTATCCAACCCCCCACAAATCCCCCCATCTACTCGGGTCATGCCCATTTTTATCAGGGCCATGCCCGATTCTTTCCAAGCATCCACACCCCACCAATCCTCATCCCTAAACATCCCTAATCCTTCCCCATCACCTCAACTCTCCAATCCACCCCATATCCTCCACCTACCATGGCCATGCCCGATCTTACTAGGGCCACGCCCAATTTTCCCTCCACCTCCATCCCATCCATACTCAATCATCCCTTAAATTCACCATCCACATCCGATCCCCCTTCCATGGCCATGATGGAGGAGATGTTCCAAGCCTACTCATCATGGAAGGCTTCCCAAAATACCTCTCCTCCACATCCCATGCCCATGAACCCATCCCATACCCTAGCTAATCTCCATGCCTCACTCCCCCATGATCCCCATCAACCCTCAATAATCCACATCACCCAAACCCCCATTGCCCACTTGCCCCAAGGCCCCATGGCCCAATCTCCAACCTGCCACATGCCCCAAGGCCCATTGGCCCAAACCCCCTTTTCCCACATATCCCAGGGCTCCATGGCCCAATACCCCACCACCCAAACCTACCCAAGTTCCATGGCCTAGACTCACCAAAGGCCCATGGCCCAGACCCACCGAGGGCCCATTCTCCAAACCCATCAAGGGTCCATCGCCCAGACCCACCAAGGGGCCATGGCCCAAACCCATCAAGGGCCCATCGCCCACCAAGGGCCCACGACCCAGACCCATCAAGGGCCCATGGGCCAAACCTACCAAGGGCCCCTGGCCCAAACCTATCAAGGGCCCATGGCCCAAACCCATCAATGGCCCATGGCCCAAACCCATCAATGGCCCATGGCCCAAACTTACCATGACTAAGGCTTAATGGCACAAGCCCAAACCCCACACTCATACCTTCCACAATACCCCCAACATTTCACCCAACCTTCACAGCCGGGTCAAACCCATGCCATACCCAAAACCAAATTTTCCCACGGCCCCACCACAAGGCCATCTCCCAACCTTCCCCCATATCCAATGCCCCATCAGGCCCCGCCCCAAAACCAAACTTCCATTTATTCCATCACCCAACAAACCCTTCCTCACCCCCAATGGGCTCACCCAACCCCCACTCATGTCATTCCCATCTAACCCATGCAACAACAATAAGAGAATCCCACCCTCACTGCGATTATGCCGACTAGCAGTATGAGGAGGACGAGATTAGGAATAGTGGGGACTATGCTAGGGGATTGACCAGCCTTAACCCTCCTCCCGTAATTGCCCACCCCTTGGTGGCCCAGAGTGAAGTCCAACCAACCGTCGAGAAGGCGGCCCCCGTATTAAAAGAGTCAGAGCAGCTGAAAGAACAGTTGGAAAAAATACAAAAGTAGCTGATGAAAATGGGTGGTGCTGAAATCCATGCCACAGACTTCACAGATTTATTTTTGTTCACTGAGGTCCCCCTGCCCACGAAATTTAAAATGCCAGCCTTCGACAAATATAACGGCACCGGCAACCTGATCGCACACCTCAAGTCCTATTGTGGGGACATGTGCCAATACGGGGGGAATAAGAGACTGCTAATAAAAGTCTTCCAGAAGAGTCTGACAGGTCTGGCCCTGCGGTGGTTCACATCCTTGGAACCCTCCATGATGAAGACGTGGAAAGACCTGATCCACATATTCCAAAAGCAATATGTTTACAACATAGATATTGAGCCGCGTAAGTTAGATTTAGCCCTTCTGAGGCAGAACCCGCACGAAACCTTCAGCGATTATCTAGGGCGGTGGAGGGCACTAGCAGCTCAGGTCATAAACACAATATCTGATGATGAGCATATAAAGATGATCTCAAAGAATACTCTGCCAGTGATCTCAGACTTTTTGGTGTACCAGTAGCAGTCCAGCTTTGCTGATCTGGTGAGAAATGCTAACCGATGTGAGGATGCCATCAGGGAGGGCCGCCTAAATAAGAACATGCCAAGTGGACCTAGTGGAGTTAGGATGTTTTCAGAGTAGAGGAACGATAAGAGATCCAGGGCCAATGTCCAGAACATTTCCAATAGCAAGCCCAATAACAATACAACCCCGTTTCAATTTCAGGCAGCCCTGCTAGCACTAGTCAGAACTGAGCAGATGCAGAGAGTAGGAAATGGGCAAGGAATGAAAATGACTTTGGTGCAGAGGAGAGCCCGCTATGATCGAGTTTTTATGCCTCTGGGGCAATCTTTGAGCGTACTTTTACCCCTGTTAGTAGAAAAGGGATTAGTTGTTATCCGCCAACCACAACCTCCTCCTCATCTGATCCTAAAGAACTATGACCCAAATACCCACTTCAATTTTCATCAGGGTCCGGGTCACCCGACCGATCACTGCTTCCCATTGAAGCATGCAATCCAAGGTTTGATTGACGTCGAAAAAATCATTCCACCTGCACCTTCTCAGCATGTGAATATTCACCAAGTGCCACTACCCCCACATCCTACCGGACGAGCAGGTCCCAGACCCACCGTTGGAATGATAGAAAATGAAGAAGAGTTTGAGTTTGACTCATCTGATAACATCAGTGATCGGGAGAGTTATGTGGTGCCATTGTTAAGGAATATTGAAGAAAGGAACATCGGGGTAATTGAACCCTTGAATTTGTCTGATTATTTCTCCAACCTGACTCCACAAATTGAATCCTTGGATATCAGGGCATAATTTTCATCACCCACCGCCGTCAATTATGTGCACATAAATGCATATCAGCCATACACCACCACCCCCATCAATTACCCAATAAGCCATCAGGCCCCCAATCCTACACCCGCACTCGTAAGTTATCCATGGCCTGTGCCCACCCCATTGCCCCTAGTTCAGCCACTTGCAAACTCCACTACCCCCATCAATTACCTGATGGCCCATCAAACCCCCGATCCTCCATCGCCCATTAGCTACCAATGGCCTACACCCACCCCATTATCCCCGACACAACCATTTGTAAGCTTCACCACCCCTACCTGGCCCAACTTTTCCACCCAACCAGCTATCACAGAGGTAAATCAAGTGTTACCCACACCTCCTAAACCCATAGTACAAGTGCATCTGATACCGGCAGCTATATCGTTGCAGATCTCGAGACCGACCTATGATCCTAATCTGGTCCCGCTGAGTTATGAACAAATAGATTTCAACACTGGTAGCCACAAAGAAGGGGCAGTGGACTTTGTGACCTGATCCGAGAAGATTTTAAAGCAACAGGAAGCACCGACAGTAGCACAAGATCAACCCAAGGGGAAGAAAGATAGCGTAGTGAATTCTTTCAAGAAAATGAGTCGAGAACATATACTGGAGACTCAGCTAAGCAGAATGCCCGCCCATATCACTGTGTGGGATCTATTGATGACGTCGCCACTCTATTTTCAAGCATTAATGGGGGCATTAAAAAATGCGCATGTGTCACTCCAGGTCAGCCCAGATGAAGTCGGGCAAATAATTGGGCAAGTGATGGCTCCAAATGCCATTTCATTCTCTGATGTCGATTTACCTGAGGAAGGATGTAGCCATTCAAAATCCTTAAACATAACTGTTGAGTTTGGAAATATGGTCATTCCCCTGGTTTTAATTGATAATGGATCCGCGTTGAATATATGCCCCTTAAGAATTGCCACCAAGATCGGGGTAAACCCATGCATGTTGAGACCCACGAGAACCAGCACCCGAGGTTTTGACAATATCAGAAGAGAGATAATGGGAGAAGTTGATCTTGAGCTATTGATTAGGTCAACGACCTTCTCTGTAATGTTTTAGGTGATGGACGTCAAATCCTCATTTAATCTGCTACAGGGGCGCCCGTGGCTATATGAAGTCGAAGCCATACCCTCCACGCTACACCAAAAACTCAAGTTTACATCAGGACACAAGATTATCACCATCATTGGTGAAGGGCACAGTGAGAAAGAGAAGGCCACCAACAACGTCGAAAAGCCCAATGTACTGGATGTGCCGCACACCATCGAGGACGTCGACCTCCACAGTTTTGAGTATGAAGTGTTGATAATACTTCTGGAGCCCATCGAGGGCATCATTCCTAAAATCGGAGGTGGTATGGTAGCGGTTGTGGCCATACTCCAAAAGTGGGGCTATCGAAAAGGAAGGGGACTTGGCCCCAGATTATAAGGCAGAAAGGAGCCCGTCACAGCAAAAGGAGGGCAGAAAGTCACATTCAGGCTTAGTTATAAGCCCACAGAAGAAGTGAGAGAGGTTAAGGAGAAAGTCTGCATGACGGCAGCTGCAAAAGCCAGGGGGATCCACACAGAAGAAAAACCCCATCCCAAGCCTCACATGAAGAATTCATTCATAAGTGTTAGGGTTGTGAAGATTGACCAGAATGGGGAAACTCTATTAACCCCACATAAGCCAGCAGCACCAATCCCCGGTGTCGGGGTTGTGAAGATTGACCAGAATGGGGAAACTCTATTAACCCCACATAAGCCATTAGCGCCAATCCATCCCACCAATCCCCACAGCACCCTATTGAGCTTGGAAATAGACCTGGCCGCTCTATCCTTATTTGAAGAGCGAGGTCCCCTACCTGCACAGTCTCCCCCTATGGTAAATCACCATAAAACAGTGTTAACATTTGAGGATAAGATCTCAGACGAAATTGGGATCAATATGATGGAGGCTGACTCCAAAGAGCCATATCAATCAGCACCCTCTGTCCGAACAGGTAAAGAAGCGGCCTCTCAGGTACACAACTGGACATCTTTGCCCCAAACCCTGAAAGCGGTGAATGGCCTAACATTTGGCACCCAGTTCCCAAAAAAGAATAATCTATAAAAAGTGAGATAAGCCCTTGGCAGGCAATACCTTGTATATACACAGACTCGTGCTGCCAAGAGTCCGTCTTCGAAGAAACCCAAAATCTCAAAAACATTGGAAAAATATAACATCTCAAAAATATTAAAAAAGTACAAAGCCCAAAAATATTGTCATTTAAAATTCTAGATAAAATCCCACAAAAAGATGCCTTAATTGAAATGCCCGTCCCACTTAAAATAGACCCCTTTCCTATAGAAATACAAGAAGAGGTAGGAGTTATAAGTCTGGACAAGGATATCACCTTGGAGGAGCTCCCCAATGAGCTCCTTGACTGGTTTGCAGACTTTGAGCATGGCCCTACCTCGATTGTCGAAGAAACTAAGGACATCAATCTAGGGAATGAGGAGATTCCCAGAATAACCGAAATTGGAATGTCACTATCTCCTAAGGAAAGAAAAAGCATGATCGACTCTCTTCGGTCATACCAAGACATTTTTGCCTGGTCATACGAGGACATGCCTAGTTTGGACATCGATTTGGTCGAGCATGAGTTGTCTCTCTACCCTGATGTGAAGCTGGTTAAGCAGAAGCTGAGACATCTCCAACCTGAGTGGATGTTGAAAGTCAAAGATGAGGTCATCAAGCAGTATGATGCAAGGTTTATCACGGTATCTAAATACCCATAGTGGCTAGCCACTATTGTGTCGGTGTCGAAGAAAGATGGAAAGGCTCGCATGTGTATCGATTTCTGTAATTTGAATAGAGTGAGCCCGAAGGATGATTTTCCATTGCTGCACATTGACATCTTGGTCGATGACACTGCTAAGCACGGGATGCTTTCTTTTATGGATGGATTCTTTGGATACAATTAGATAAAGATGGCAGAGGTAGATCGAGAAAAGACTGCGTTCACCAAGCCTTGGGGCACCTTTTGCTACCAAGTCATGCCATTTGGGCTGAAGAATGCCGGTGCAATGTACCAGAGAGCTATGACTAGGCTATTTCACGACATGATGCATCGAGAAATTGAAGTGTATGTCGATGATAAGATAGCCAAGTCACCAGAGCGAGGCGACCACTTGGTAAACCTTCAGAAGCTATTTGAAAGACTGAGGAAGTATCGATTATGTCTAAACCCACAAAAGTGCGCATTTGGTGCGATGTCAAGGAAACTGTTGGGATTCATCATTAGCAGGAGAGGGATCGAGGTCGACCCAATCGATGTTAAGGTTATCATGGAAATGCTGCCATCGTCTACTGAGAAGGAAGTTAGAGGGTTCTTGGGTAGAATTCGGTTCATTGTGCTCCTAACTCCAATCTGCATGCCGATCTTCAAGCTATTAAGGAAGAACTTGCCCGTTGAATGGAACGACGACTACCAAGCAGCATTCGATAAAATCAAAAGCTATGTCCTCAACCCACCTGTGTTGGTGCCACTTGAGTCGGGGAGACCACTCTTGATGTATCTCTCCATGACGAAAGTTTCGATGGGATGTGTCTTAGGGCAGCATGACGAGACAGGAAGAAGAGAGCAAGCCATTTACTATCTGAGAAAGAAGTTTACTGATTATGAAACGTGCTATTCTCATCTGGAGAAAGCATGCCTAGCTCTTGTATGGGCTACTCAGAGGCTCCGCCATTACTTACTATCTCAAGTCGTGCTACTCCTAGACTGCATGTATCCATTGAAATACCTATTCAAGAAGTTGGCCCTCACTGGACGGATCGTGCACTGGCAGCTTTTATTATCTGAGTTTGACATCACATACATCACTCAGAAGTCGATTAAGGGGCAGGCACTCACCGATCATCTTGTCGATAATCCTTTGCCAGATTATGAACCTTTGAGAACGGAGTTCCCCGATGAAGACATTCTGTTCATGATGAAAGATGATACAGAAGAAGCAAAGGATTCTTAGGTAATGCACTTTGACGGGGCAGCTAATGCCAAGGGTCAAGGAGTCGGTGCCATTCTAATTTTGCCAAAAGGATCCCACATACCAGTCTCTATCAAGCTCAACTTTCCTTACACTAACAACATGGCTGAGTATGAGGTTTGCGCTGCTGATCTGCAGGCGGCTCTCGATCTGAATGTAACTCACCTCCGGGTGTTTGGCAATTCGCAACTGATCATATGCCAGACAAATGGTGACTGGAAGACGAAAGATTAGAAATTGATCCCCTATCATGAACACATCGAGGATTTGAAAGCTTGCTTCCTAGACGTAACATTCTCATATGTCCCTCGGATAAGGAATCGCTTTGTTAATGCACTAGAGACATTGGCATCGATGATAGAAATCTCGTATGGTGCTGAAATGAAGTTGATAATGATCGAGCAGAGGAATGAGCCGGCCTTCTGCCTCCAGATTGAGGAACCAATGAAACCTGACGATGAGCCACCTTGGTTCTCAGATATCAAGAATTTCCTCGAGACCCAAACTTTCCCTGAGGGTACATCTAAGACGGACCGATGAACTATTCAATGTCTAGCGGCAGGCTACGTCATTTATGGGGAGTGCCTTTACAAACGATCCTACAATAACATCTTGCTCAGATGCCTTACAGAAAGTGAAGCGATCAATATCATGAAGGAGATCCATGAGGGAGTATGCGGTGCCCGCGTCAGCAGTCACATGCTTGCTAAGAAAATTCTATGATAGGGATACTTTTGGACCACTATGGAATCAGATTGTTACAAACATGTTCAGAAATGCTACAAGTGTTAGAAACACTCTAGTCTGATACACGCTCATGCCATCGATCTACACTGCATGACCACTCCTTGGCCATTTGCCACGTGGGGCCTTGACGTCGTCGGAATGATTTATCCGAAAGCATCGAACAGGCTTCGGTTCATCCTTGTCGCCATTGAATATTTTACCAAGTGGGTTAAAGTGGCATCATATGCCAACATCACGGCCAACCACGTCGAGAAGTTCCTCAAGAATAATATTGTGTGCCGATTTAGAGTCCCCAAAGATATCATCACGGACAACAGTACAAACTTTGCGAATAAGCGCATCCGAGCCTTTTGCGAGCAATACAAAATCAAGCACCATCTCTCATCACCTTATCAGCCTCAAACTAATGGAGCCGTAGAAACTGTGAACAAAACGGTCGTCTGTATCCTTGAGAAGATGGTCATCACTTACCAAGATTGGAGCGAGATGTTGCCGTTTTCTTTGTGGGCCTACAGAACATCAATTCGTACCGCTACAAGGGCAATACCATTCTCCCTTGTGTATGGAACTAAGGTCCTCCTACCAATTAAGGTTGAAGTACCCTTTCTCTGAATCCTTATAGAATCAGGCTTACCCAAAGCAGAGAGAGAGATATCCCGCTTTAACCAGCTAAACTTACTTGCCTTATGTCACACTCAAATCTACCAAGGGCGAATCGCACACGCTTATAATAAACGTGTTCGCGGTCGAGATCTGAAGGTAGGAGATACTGTGTTGAAGAAGATCTTCCCATCCCTCTATGCCGACCCAAGAGGGAAGTTCAAGCCGAACTGGGAAGGACCTTACGTCGTTCAGGAAGTGATATTGGGATACGCCATCCGCCTCGCCACAATGGACGGAGATCATCTTCCTGCGGTCCTCAATGCTAGATACGTTCAACGGTTCTACTCTTAGTCTATCACGATAAGGTAAGTATTGGTGAAACAAATACGTGACTGCTTAAGAACCACCCAAAAGAGGCCATCATTCCAAACACAGTAGCCAAAAAGCATCCCTAAAAATGATGATATCCTTTGCTACCCCATTTGAGCCTAGGTCTTTCTTTCAATAACCCCCTTCCCTAAAAAAAATTGTTTGTACATATATAAAAAAGGGGAAGTAAAGTTACTATCAAAATCTAAAAAAATCGAAAAAGCAAAACCTCAAAAAGAGATTGCCTGAAATGGAGCAAAAAGAATAAAAAAAGATGTAGAAGAATCACGAGGCATGTACAGTAAAAACCCTTTTAGCCTAGCATGCCTTCAAATCCTAACCTAACCCATGGCCAAGCTACACCCTGAAGAAAGCCCTCTTTTAGGTTTACAAGCAATCATAATAGTTGTTAAGTAAACACAGGCCGAGTTGTGAGATGACACCAGAACCCCATCCAGCCGGCTATGATGGAATCGACATCTATGTCGTGGCTGTTGAAAAAGGAAATGAAAAAAATAAAAAAATAAAAAACAAAATAAAAATACAAGCTCGAAGTAAGATGGACGTGGTGAAAACCCGACAGGGCGCTACGGGTAAAAACAACGAGTTTGTGTAGACCAGGTGAAAACCCGAGCGGGCGCTTGGGGTAAGAGAGCAAAACCCATGGACTTGGTGAAAACCCGAAAGGGTGCCACAGATAAAAAAGGAGATAAATAAAAAAGAAGAAAAAAAAGAAGAGAAAGGTTTGCACTGATTGTGATTGATTAATGTTTAAGGAGGCCTCTTGGTTACTCTCCCTGATCCCCTTTTCTGGGCCGCTCATGCTAGTTCAAATCGGGTCCCGACCAAAATTATTTTTGTGAAACTGCGTTGTCAAAATGTATGACTCAAGGTAAGAAGAAAGGTTTGACTCAATCCAAAGGGATTGACGTTCTAGCCTTGGTGAAACTGCTGAAACTCACTCATGCCCAATGTAGACACCAAAATTCGGCCCAAGGCCCGATCGGTCTGTACTCTGGGAGAAATGCACCCCTGTGCTTTCGATGGCACCCCTGAACCCTTGGAAATCTATCTAAACTTTTAGGAATCACCAAAACCCATTAGAACCATTCCCCCAACCCTTAGAGATCACCCTAAACCCAAGGATCCCTTCCCTGACTCAACTTAAACCCTTCTGAGCATTTGATGGGAGGAGAGCTATAGATTTTTATACAAACCACTGATGAGGGTATGCCACATTCCATTAGAAAGAAGACTTCTCCAGATTTCTAACGAGCCAAGGATCACCCAATTTGGAGTTGTGCTTCAAAAGTTATTGTCGTTTGAAGTTTCACATAAAATGACATTTTTTTGCTCGGGCGTATGTATTACATACGCTCAGCCAATTTGGCCCCAGTTTGGTCAAGCGTATGTATTATATACGCCTGGCAATTTTGGGCCAAATTTGGCCAGGTGTATATAATACATACGCCCGGCATAGGTGGCTACCAACACAGACACCCATCTTCTCAGATTCCCTCTGGTGTTCTTGAATTTCACTGTGCATAAACTGGGCGTATGTAATATATACACCCAGCTTAGCTACAGTATCTGTCATTAAATGCTCGAATTTCCTTCATCTGGTTTGACCCTTTGACCATCCCCTTGGTTAAGGTGGGTGTCATGAGGTTGGTTGCACCCCCTTTGAGCTTATTGGCAACCCTTGAGTCACCCATGGTCTCACCCCATCATCCGCCATTGAAACCAATTTCCCAAACCTCTAGGACCCTAAAAACCTAGAAAACCTTAGATGGAGGATTACCTAATTGCTAAACCAATTAGCTCTTAAGTAACCCTCTAACCCACCTCTTCTCTATAAATAGAGAGGCCCTCCTCTTCCCAAAAGAGTTAAAAAAATCAAGGTTGAAAAGATTAGGGTGAAAGCTTGAGTTAGGAGAGAGAGAGCCCTAGTGAGAGAAAGTTTTTTTCTTATTCCTTCAATCAGAATTCCAGCATGCATAGATCATCCTTTTCAACCCTTTTCAACCATTAGATCACCCCTTTTAGTTAAAGCTTAGCCCCTAGCTTCATCCTACACTTCCTATCTACCGAATCCTAGTATTGGAACCTATTCTTCTACCGTTTAAGCCATTCAAAGCCATCAGAAGCACGCCGAAGCGAAGGTCTTCCATGGTGCAACAAGGGCCCGTGAGCTCTGGCTCACCCCTCTCTTCCTCTACCTTCTTGGTGATTCCCCCGTCCAAGGATTCAAGCCGTTATGCCGCCTAAATTTCAGTTTGGCTCAAAGCTTGATAGGACCGTATTGCCTTCGGGCAAGGGGAAGTTCCGCCCATTTTTTTTTTTTTTTGGCCATAGATAGAGACCGCTATATGCGGGTTGATCGGGTGCTTAAACCCTTCCCGATCGATAACCGAAGCCCCTACCCTAGAGCCTTTGGCAAAGACCGGTAAATCAGAGTCATATTTAGCATTTCGGTGGTTAAAATATCGATTTAAAGGTTTCTCGGGTCACCAAAAGCTCCGGGTGGCGACTCTACATTTTATTCCATCGCGAGTGCATTGCAGCGACGAGTCCGAGAGGATCCATGCTCGCACAGATGACGACTCTGCTGGGGATTTCACCCTAACGCTTCCCCTCTTGTTGGCCTTTCTTTTATTTTCTTTTACTAACCATTGCTATTTTTTTTGTTCTAATTTTCTGCTGTTTTTCTTTATTTTTTGATGTTTTTACTAACATACTCACCCCTACGATTCAGTCCTTTAAATGCCTTAGCCGATTGGTGGGCCTACTTGCACCTTTAAACTTCAGTTTTTTACGATTTTGTCATTTAAGCCGCCTTAGCCATTTGGCGGGCCTGCTTGCATCTACTTTTCACGTCATTTAAATTTCAGTCATTTACGAGCCTTAGCCATTTGGCGGAAGTACGTGCGCTCCTTATTCAGTCATCATATCTCACCATTGAACACCGGCCCGTTGAGGCGGCACTGGCTTGTCATCCCCGACCCGATTTTGGACTGAAATTCACTCCCCTTTAAAAATCTGTAATTAAAAGTGAACCAATAGTGTGGGGACATAATCAAATCTATTTTTGAGTATTTTGGGTAGCTTTTTTGGGGGTTTAGGAGCAGATATAATTTACCCAGTTCCCAGTAAGGCGGCAGCCCTAGTGGTGATGATCCTTAAAAGAACCACCCCTTCCCGTACCTGAGAAGGTGCTTGCGTCGGAGGTATATTGGTTGGGTTGCCAATTCCAATCAAGTTGTAAAACCTGCAATGGTGAGAGCATAGACAGCCCAAATTCAGCTATGTATCCCTAGTAAGCAGAAAGGAGGGACCCGATAATATACACGGTAGTCCCCGAAGCATCTCTCCCAGAAAACCAGTCCAAAAGAGCCATCTCGGGCTTGCTGTTTACTGTCAAAAGAAGCTGACAGAGCTGTCTCTGATAGGCGTATATAATATATACGCCCAGCCAAATCTGCTAAGTTTTGGTCAGGCGTATATAATACATATGCCCAGTATATACTAGGTTCAGGCAGCCCGATCTGAGGCCCAATCCACCACCCAAGTTCCCCGATTAGCGGTATTAGTGCCCACAGTAGCCTCCCACATTCTGTAACACCCAATATGCCCCCGCCCAGTCAAAAGAAGGTGGCTTCTCATTGATTTACTCTGGGGGATCGGGTCATTTGCGTGGATTCCCTCACCTTCAATAGAACGAAAGGGTTCCCTTTCGCTTCTTCCGAAGTGTGTCGGATCCCACCATGGGAGCTACTAAAGGTGCATATATCACCCAAGATGGGAACTTTTCTAGGGCACCAGATCATCCTTCATTTAAGTAGGGGAGATAATTTTCATTTCAAAAATCTAAAAAAAAAATAATAATAAATATATAGAAAAATCAAAATCTATATACGCGCACTTTCGATGCGACCGTCACTACGGTGACCTCAAACACAACCCGTAGAGGAAGAACTAGGAGAGTATTCGGCCCTTACCCAAGGCATCGATACAACACTCGTCAACAGATCATGTCGAGCGCCGATACATCCCCGCCATCATCCCCATCCCATTCCCATATAGGAGAAGACCCGATCTCCAACACCTTCACCCAAACCCGGTTCGATGTCACAGGTCCATTTGGGGCACCCGTGTTTGCATCCACCCCATCCCCTGCCCCTACATTTTCCCAACATACCCCCATCTCGTCCTCTACTGAAACACCCCATTTCCCGACTGACCCATACATCCCCATCTCCCATCCATATACCCTTACCGCACCTCCCTACTCCCAAAGACCCCATCGGGAGCCCCATCCCTCGCCTACCTTCCACATCCCGTCCACTTCTTCATCCATGCCTCCTATAGCCCATATCCCACTCACCTCATCTCGCATACCCTCCACATCACATGGTCCATCCACATCCCAACAGACCTCCCTGTTTACCCAGGTCATGCCCAACTTTTCCCAGGGTGTGACCAGCAACCCACCATCTTCCTTAGCTATACATCCACACCCTCTAAGACCAACCATTCATACCCCCATACCCAGGTCATGCCCAATTTCATCCAACCCCATCCGTCCTTGAATGGGCCATCACCCTCCAATCTCACACCTGATTCCATGCCCTCAATGGAGGACATGAGAAGGATGTATGCCCTGTGGGCTACCTCTCGGAGTCCAACATTCCAAACCCCACATCTAGGTTTTCAAAACCTCCATACCCCATTCCCCCATGACCATGCCCAACCACCCATCATTGATACCATCCAAGATCCCCGAACTCAATTCCAGGCCCAGGCCCAAGCCCAACAGACCCAAGCCCCCTCATCTCAGGACCAAAACCACACGAATCCCTGGGCCTAAGCCCAAACCCATCAGACCTAAGCCTAGGCCCAAAATCTTCAAGGCCCATGGGTCAAAGTCCAAACCCATCAGGCCCATGCCCAAAATCCTTAAGGCCCATGGGCCCAAACCCAAACCCATCAGACTTAGGCCCATGGGCCCAAACTCAAACCCATCAGACCCAAGGCCCATGGGCCCAAACCCATCAGACCCAAACCCAGGCCCAAAACCCTCAAGGCCCATGGCCCCAGGCCCAAACCCACCAGACTCAGGCCCAAGCCCATCAGATCCAGGCCCATTTCCAAACCGCCTAGGGCCCTTGGACCCAAACCTATCAAACCCAAGGCCAAGGCCCATCATCCCGCACCCAATACCAACAAGGCCCATTAGCTCAAAATCATACCAACCCCCACACCCAGGCCCAAGGCCCATCAACCCAAGCTTTCCAAAACCATCAAGCCCAAACCCAAGGCCCATCCACCGACACTCATCAAGGCTCGTTCACAAACCCCTTAACCCTTCACCAATACGCTTCATTCACCTACACCCCTTATGCCCCCATCCCACCACCAACGGAAAATTCGATCGACCCTATGCCTCAAAACCACGCCTACAGCATCCCGCCACAACAACCACACCCCCATCACCCCTAGAATATACACCCAGCTCAGCACATCATTCATCCATAAACCGCTCATCCATTCACTCCCTCCCATCCCCTACAAGCCTTGTGGCCCTACCAAGTCGCCCAACCCATCACCCCCCAGGTCCAAATAGCAGACCTCGCCCCTCACCAGTATAATGACCAACAGTATGAGGACGAGATCCGCAACAGTGGAGGAGCTGCCAGCTTCGGGCCCCCTAGGCTCGTCATTGTCACACCCAGGGCTGAGCCAAATCAAGGGGAAGTAGCTCCAGCTACAGGCTCAAAAGAATCAGAGCAGCTGAAAGAACAAATAGACAAAATACAGAAGCAGCTGATGAAGATGGGAGGGCTAGAACTGCATTCGACAGACTTTTCAGACTTTTGTCTGTTCTTGGATGTCCCCCTACCACTGAAATTCAAGATGTCGTTATTCGATAAATATAATGGCACTGGCAACCCCATCGCCCACTTAAAATCTTACTATGGGGATATGTGCCAGTACGGCGGAGATGAATGACTCCTCATCAAAGTGTTCCAAAAGAGTCTGACGGGCCCGACACTAAGATGGTTCACATCCCTAGAACCGTCCATGACCAAAACTTGGAAAGATCTGACACACTTATTCTAGGAACAATATGTCTATAACATGGACATAGAGCCAAGAAAGTCAAATTTGGCCCGTTTGAAGCAAAGACATGATGAAACTTTCAGTGCCTACTTAGGGAGGTGGAGGGCATTGGCCGCCCAGGTGACCCATTGGATTTTGGATGATGAGCAGATTGAATTAATAACCAAGGGAGCCCTCCCAATCATCGCAGAATTCTTGGTATATCAGTAGCAGTCCAGTTATGCTGACTTGGTCCGAAATGCCAACCACTGCAAAGACGCCGTTAGAGAGGGCAGGTTGGGAAAAGCATGGCCAACGGGGCCGCTGGGTTCGGAAGGCTACCGAACCAAGGGTGGAAAGAAGGCCAGGGACAGAGGTGCAGAACATCGTTTATCCCCAGGCCAATACCGCCCCGATACAGCTACAGGCCGCACACCCACCCCCGGCCCGTTTGGAACAAACGCCAAGGCCGAACAATGGCCCGAGGACCACGTTCACCCAGGAACAGATGAATGCACGATTCAAACGGGTCTTCACACCGTTAGGGCAATCATTAAGTGTCTTATTGCCAGTATTGCTATAAAAGGGTCTGGTCAATTTACTCCAGCCTCGCCCACCACCCAATCCGATACCAAGAAACTATGACCCGAACCTGCATTGTAACTTTCACCAGGGACCAGGTCACCCTACGGATCGGTGCTTCCCACTAAAGCACGCAATCCAAGATTTAATAGAGGAAGAAAAAATTGTTCCCCCGTTGCTTCCTCAAGGGCAGAACCAGAACATCCATCACGCCCCTCTGCCACCGCATTCAGGAGGCCCCAGGCCTAACATCCACTACGTAGAAGAGGAAGAGGAAGAGTTTGATCCCTCGGATTACATTAGTAATCAAGAAGAGTTTACATTTACCAGGCTAAATGAGGGTGAACCAATTATAGGGGTAATCGAGCCGTTGTATTTAGCTGATTACTTCCCCACCTCGGCATACCAAGAAGAGCCCCTAGATTTAGGGCTATATTTTCCCACCTCCGCTCCTGCCTATCAAGTCCAAACGGGCCTGGCCCCGCCGCAATCATATGCATATCTGCCCCACTCCCAATTTATCCCACAGTACGAACCGCCTCCCAATCACCCCACCCCATACACCATCCCACCATCAGCCACCCCATATGCCTTTCCGTCGCACAAAAATCACTCTACGCCATACATAAATCCACCACCCCCATACTACCCCACCTCACACACACCCTCAAATCCCACCGCCCAGCATACTACCCCGCCATCCCCAAATCACCTCGCCCAATACACAACTCCACCATCCCTAAATCACCCTGCCCCATGCACAACTCCATCATCCTTGATCAACCCCGTTCCATCCACGAACCCATCATCGCCCCACCATGCCACCCCAATTACATACCCCCTACCTCACATCGCACCCCGTCATACCCCTATCGCCCTGCTCCACCTGCACCTCCTACATTTCCTAGTCACCCTATCCTAGTCACACCCAGACCATCCCTGCGTTATTTTGCCCCCAATCTAGTGCCACCCCCATCCAAACAAATGACCCCTCACCCACTCCCCTTATCACCCGCTCCCAATCACCACTGGTCTTACCATGCCCCGATAACGCCTGCACAAACCCCCTCCGCACCTTCAAATCCAACTTCGCTGACTCCCGCCAATACCATTACACCCCCTATTAGAGTCAACCTGGTTGGGCTCGAGAATCCAACATACCCAGCCCAGTTCGCCCCAGAATCACCATGCACTCCCTTCCTCATCCCAAAACCCACCTATGACCCGCATCAAGTACCGTTAAGTTACGAGTAGACAGACATGAATGTTGGTTGCAACCAAGAAGAAACGGTCGAATTTATCACCCGGTCAGGCAAGATTTCTACTCAGCCAGAAGCATCGGGGGTCGTAAGAGGAGAAGAGAAGAAGAAAGAGCAGGCCGCAGGGAACCCCTTCGAGAAAATGGCTAGAGAGCATGTGTTGGAGACACAGCTCAAGAGCACACCTGTGCACATTACTGTCTGGGATTTATTGATCACATCCCTGTTGTCACTCCAAGTGTGCCATAATTGTGTGCATTATGACTCAAAAATTAAAGAATTAAAGAATGCTAGGTTATATGGATGTTAACTTATGAAAGGGATATCAGCACATTGGGGCTGACACTGGCCTGCAAGATCAGGGCCAATTGTAGCAAGTTTTAAAAGTAAGTATTTCAAGATCGTCCACAGAGAAGTTTGTCTAAACTGAGAGATAAACCTCCAGATCTGTGCTACCAGATCTGGCTCTATAATTATCTAAAAACAAAAATAGATAAAAGAGAGTGTTGGATTGTGTCACATTTAACTATAAGCAAATAAAGAAAAGAACTAACTACATGATCCAGATCCGAGTTGGGGAGATGTTTAAAATAAGACAAATGCAGAAATAATAGCTTCATGTACTTTAGCCTCTGAATTTTAATGGAGAGTCTGTAGTTCAACAGAGCAGATTCAATCTTCATCTGGCTACCAGCACAGATGTAAGAGAAATAAATCCGAATTAAGGAATAGGTTTAGACTTATGTGATCATCCCCACTTAAATGGTCACGGATCACCATAGTGGCCTATTCTTTAGTTCGTAACATGAACATCATCAGTAAATCTTTGCTAGAATTAGGTTACCAACGCTAATTCGCACAGGGGTGATGAATTAAGGGAAGTTGCATGCGGATGAGTGAATCTAAAGAAGTCTAATGCACTAAGGTGAACATTCAGAACCCTCGACATGACTCCAATGGAGAAGACACAAATTACAGCAACCTTTTAAAATCCAAAATTACAATTACAGAGCACGGCTTCTTAGAGAGCCCTCAGACTTACAGTCTTGAATCCGAACTTGGAAGTACAAATCACTCACAATGGCTCTCAAAGGTAAACTACAAGAAGGGATTACAGGGGGTTCAGATAAGCTATCTGACCGGAATGAGGGAAACAGAGATGAAAACTCTAAAATCTGGATACCCAAATTGGGCAAATGGTTCGTCTATTTATAGTTTTCCCTAAGCCAGCTCAAATGTGTATCAACCAATAGGAGTCGAGCACCAGGATCCAGATCTGTTCTGGCCAATCAGAACTGCTTGATCTGGTTCAGCCAATCAGGAGCCAGAAGCATCAATTCTGTTATGGGTTTGAAATTCTGTTTGAGCTTCTGGAAGTTCCCGCCAGGTAATTTAACTTTGGGCGCTCACATGGGTTGGAATATGCCTTCGGATCTTGATTGGAACCTTCCGGAATGTTCCTGGTCTTTTGATTGCATTGGGGCGCGTGCAAAGTTTCCTGAAATACCCTTCGGACGAGCTGCAAATCCCCAGAATGCCATTTCGCAGAGTTCAGGGGCCTTTTCGCAAAGTTCAATGACTTCTGAAGCTCTGTTCGCAAAGTTCAATCTTCTTTTCGAGGAGTGTTTTCTTCTTTTCGCAAAGTTCAAGGTTCTTTGCGAATAGTAGAAGTTCTTTGCGAATTGAACTCTAGGCTCTCATTCTTCTTTGCGAATAGTAGAAGTTCTTTGCGAATTGAACTCTAGGCTCCCATTCTTCTTTGCGAATAGTAGAAGTTCTTTGCGAATTGAACTCTCTCTTGCTTCAGGTCTTTGTCTGCTCTTTTAGACCCTTTTTAGCCATTCTTGAGGTTTCTTCACTCCTTCTTTAAACTTGACATGAGTATCGACTTTTGATCTTTTTGGGATGCTTTTCGGATTTGGACCTGTCTGATTGGTTAGCTGTAAAATGCACACTAAAGCACTTATTTAGTCTTCTCAAGGGTCTTTCAAGGCTCATGTTTAGGGGTAAAAAATGGTATTTTTCACTACTTAACACACCCCCAAACCTAAGCTTTGCTAGTCCCTGAGCAAAGTAACGTAAAAGCAAAATAACGACCCACCTTCGTAGGCAGCACAGCTGCACCTAGCCTATGCCACAAGCCTCTTAAACCCCTAGGTGGTCCCTAGAGGAGGAGAAGTCTCTGAGGGTTTTCGAAGGTACCTACAAACTTCTCCATGGGACGGTTGGCATTAGTGCCTTTGTCATCCCATGAGCAATCAAAGATCAAAATTAGTTACTCTTGAATCAATGTTTAAACAGAAATTTAGGTTTATTGTTTGCAAGGATTTCAACATTTATAAACCTTATGAATGTTTCACTCTTTCCAACTGTGAGCAGCCATAGAAATCATGCAAATGTGTCGCAGAGTTCATCATTTGAATAAAAATTAGGTTATAAGTCATACTTAATGTGCTCAAGTTCCAACCCAAACACTTTGGTGTACTCTCATCAAGATTTTTGTTGAAGGGTTCATTTTCACTCAAGCTCAAGAGCTTACATCTCCCAAATGGATTTGTAAGCATGAGCATAGGCATGATTCTCGTTCTTTGGCATCCTTGACATCTCCTCACCATAGATTGGGAAACTGCTTATCTCCACATGACAGTTCACTCAACTTTGGATCACAAGGACTTTAGGGTTTGTTTGTTGTATGGCTCGTGGAGTGAGGTTTGAGGATAGGAAGGTTGAGCAGTGTTTGAATTTTTGAGAAATCAGGAATTGAAGGAGGTGGTTCATGACTCCACCTTCTTGAGTTTAGCTTCTTTTGAGATTCTCGTGTTCAAAGTACTCAGTTCTTCTTCCTTTGATCTTGAATTTTCAACATAAAGTTCCCCTTTTTGCCTTTTTTTTTTTTTTTTTGCTTCTTTTTCACATTGTTTTTCTTTTACTTTCTCACCACCATACGCCCATTTTGAGGTATTTCTTCTTCATTTATTTTGATATTTGCCTTAAATGTTCCATCTTTACTTCTTTCTCCTTTAACTCCTGAATTCTCAAGGTGAGGGAAGGCTGAATTGGTTCCATTGGTTCAGGTGCAAGAAAAATGGGTGTTTTGATGAAGCATTGTTGGATTTATAGCTCAATTGGGGTACAAACAAGGGCAGATCTTTCTTGGTTGGTTCTGCATAGCTCAAGTCGTCCAAAGAAGGCCTTGATCTTTTCCTCGGTTTCATGAATGCTTGTTTGTTTTGATTTGGAGTTTCCTAATTTCTAGTGGATCTAATGCCTCAATGTCCTTTGAATCGTAAAAGGGTTGCCTCCACACTCTTCAATGTAGAGATGTAAAACATATAGGCTCAATTCTCACCGGTTATGGTTTTTCCTTGAGCTTTTAAGTATATCTTTACCTTTTCTCTTCTGTGGACTTGCTATGTGCTAATACAAGTGTATTTTCTGGTGTTAACATCATGGAAATGTGGAATATTGTAGGGTTTAGAATGTCTAAATTCTTGCAAAGAAAATTTTAAAATTTCCACATTGTCATGATTCTTAAGTAAATTGATTCATTTCGATTACTTTGGTGATTGTGATGCCCTTATGCTAATTATCCCATGGCGGACCTGTTGCCATATACCCCCAAACCTAAGATGAACATTGTCCTCAATGTTCTAGACAATGAGAGACCAGGAGCAAGTAGGGTAAAAGAAGAAAGAAAAACTAAGAACAGAAAAAATCTAAACTATATGCAGAGAAAATAAAAATGTAAGCGAAGATATGAGCAAGGAAATGGAAAACATGATATACAAATGCAAGAAAAATCAACAAAACAATGCTAGAACTGCTAAATAAAATCTAACAAATAGAAGGATTACTATGCAAATGAAAGGAACTAATGCTAATAATGAGAAACAAGAAAAGCAAGGTAAGGAATGAATACAAAGTTAAAAAAGAAAAAGAAAAGTGTTGATACAAAAACTGAATTTGTGAATGCAAAATAGGAAAACAAAGTTAGAAACTAGCTATACTCACAGAAAAATGACGAAAATCAGTAAAAAGAGGACACATTAACCTAAGAAAGAAAAAAAATCAGCGATCTAAAAATAGAATTTGAAACTAAAATTCTAAAAGAAAATCTAATGCCAAAAGTGTCTTTCAAAGGTAAAAATCTTGAGAAAGTGTAGTTCCATAAAAGCTGAAGCTTGATATGTCTATTCGAAATGGATTTGGCTCGGAAAGATCTTTTCGCAAAGGACTTCTCCCAGATTTTCTATTCTAAAAGGAAATTTTAACTATTGAGCGAACATGGTTCTTTTCGAGTAGTTCATTCTGACTCGAAATCAATTGAATAGAACTTTGGACTTTTGCAGTACTTTTTACTTTGATTTGAACTTTGAAGTGTATTTACACTATGCGAGGAGAAAATAGACGTAAACAAAGAAAATCGGAAAAACAATGTTGTACAAACATATTATACACTTTTCTACCATCGATTTTTGGAGATTCATGATGATAGGTGGGCAAGGGCTCTGGGTGTTTTCAATGCATGGTTTGAGCCTCGATTTACCTTGGGTATTATTCCATCCTTGGGATCTGAATATCCACAGCCTCGAGGGGAGGCCTTGATGATGATGTATGGCCCTTCCCATCCTGGATCTCAATTTGCCGAGAAAGAATTTAAGTTTAGAGTTGAATAACCATACCTTGGACCCGGTATGAACTCTTTTCTCATGAGGCTCCTATCATGGAATGATTTAACCTTTTCTTTGTAACTGGAGCTAGTGTAGGCATCCATCCTCGGTTCTTCGATTCGGTGAGTTGAAGCTTCTGTGGTTACCAGCAATTAGATCCATATTAAAAGTTTTGATTGCCCATAAGGCCTTATATTCTAATTCTCTGGTAGATGGCATGCCTTGCCATAACCCAGTCTGAAAGCGCACATCCCTATAGGAGTCTTGTAGCCAGTTCTGTATGCCCACAAAGCATCATCAAGCTTAAAGGACCAGTCCTTTCTGTCCCCCTTCACTGTTTTTTCCACAATGTGTTCGCTCTCTCTATTTGAAACCTCCACCATCCACTGGTTTGTGGATGATAGGAGTGGCTACCTGTGAGTGACAGAGTACTTTTTAATAGAGAGTCAAACGCTCAAAAGTGGCTTCCCCCATCACTAATGATGGCTATGGGGAATCCAAATCTGAAAAATATTTGGTCTTTGAGGAATCTTAAAACCTCTTTGTGACCATTGGGTTTGGTAGCTATGGCCTCAATCCACTTGGAGACATAATCCACAGCTACCAAGATGAAATTGTTTCCATTAGAAGGGGAAAGGGCCCATAAAATCTATGCCCCAAACATCAAACAACTCAACTACCAGGATTGGTGCGTAGGGCATTGAGTTTCTTTTGGAAATATTGCCCGATTTTTGGCGATTCGGCAAGATTTACTGATCTTTGTAAGGCATCTTTAAAGATTGTGGGCCAATAGAAACCACATCGTAGAATTTTGCATTTTATTGCTTTGAAATGGCCTCCACAGCTTTATTCATGACACATTGACAATATGCGGGAATTCATGGTCCGGACACACTTTACGATCACTTGGTTCGCATAATTCTTGAATAGATAAGGATCTTCCCAAATGAAATGTTTAACTTGTGAGAAGAAAAGATCTTTATCCATTCTATTCCAATGTTGAGGAATCATCCCAATAGCCAAGAAGTTGACTATGTTTGCAAACCAAGGATTTGTGGGTATTGATGGCAAAAAGTTGCTCATCGAGAAATGACTCATTAATGGGTAAGCTATCATCCTCGATTGAGAATTCGGATAAGTGATCACCACATTCTCCACTCCTTTTCTTATCCTTAATCAGAGATCAAACTCCTATAATAGGAGGATCCACCGATTAATCTGGCTTGGTATCCTTCTTAGAGAAGGTACTTTAGGCGAGTGGTCAAACACCACAATTTGTGAACCTAAAACATAAGGCCCGAATTTTTCCAATGCAAAATGGCCACAATCTTTCTCGGTTGTTGTGTAATTGAGCTGGGCATCTATCATGGATCTGGGCATAAGCTATGACATGGGGAAGCTTATCCTTTCTCGCCCCTAGGACAGCTCCTAGGGCATAGTCTGATGCATCACACATCACTCAAAGGGCACCGAATAGTCGGGGACTGCAAGATGGGAGCTGAAATCGACATTTCTTAAGGACCTCAAAGGCTCATGCATTCATTAGTAAACACAAAAGGAACATCTTGACACAAGAAATGATGAGTGGCTTGGAAATTTTCTGAAATCTTTGATGAACCTCCTATAAAATCCTTGCATGCCCTAAGAAACTTGATTTGCAGCTGGAGGAGGCAAATGTGCAATTAGATCAATTTTGCTTGGTCCACCTCTATGCCTTTATGGGAGACCACATGTCCTAGGACAATGCCTTGGGTGACCATAAAATGACTCTTTTCCCAAACTTAGAACCAAATTGGTTTCTTCACATCTTTGCAATACCAACTTGAGGTGGTGTAAGCATTGGGAAAAGCTATCTCCATAAATTGAAAAGTCATCCATGAAGATCTCCATGAATTGATCAATCATGTCGGAAAAGATGGCATACATGCATCTTTGAAAAGTAGCAGGGCATTGCAAAGACCAAAGGGCATCCTCCTATAGGCAAAAGTGCCAAAGGCGGTGAAGGTGGTCTTTTCTTGGTCTGTGGTACAGGATCTGGGTTGTAACGAGTACCCATCAAGGAAGCGATAGTAAGCTTTGCAAGCTTATCAAGGATTTGGTCAATGAAGGGAGGGGAAATGGTCTTTCCTTGTCATGGTATTTAATTTTAGTAGTCTATGCGGACCCTCCATCCAGCTTGTTTGTCGGTGGACATAAGTTTACTGTCATTGCTACAATGATGATGCAGATTTCTTAGGCACCACTGTGGGTGCTACCGCAGAATCTGAAATGGGGTAAATGACCCCAAAGATCTAGCGACTTGACAACTTCCTTCATTACCACTTCTTGCATGTGAGGATTCAACCTTCTTTGCATTTCTAGAAGGCTTGGAATCCTCTTCCGTGGATCTTATGCATGCACATTGGGTTTATTCCTCCTAAATCAAGAATGGTCCACCAATTGCTTTCTTGTCTTTGTTTTAGAACTACCAACAGCTCCTCTTCTTGCTCCTTTGTAAGGGAGGAAGAAATAATCACAGTAGTGTTTGATGATCTCCCAAAACACATATTTCAGATTTTGGGGAGTCTGTTTGAGTTCCAATTCGTTTGAGAAAAGAGGGCAGCAAAGGTACCTTGGTAACTTGTGGAAGAGGGAGAGGAGCAGTCTCCAAGAGAGAGAACTTGATGATGGTGAGTGCCTTGCACAAAGAGACTCCGCTGAATTTGATCTCCTTTTCCTTCTTTCTCGGTGGATCCCCAATCATTTTAAATTCGTGGTGGAGTCTTTACCTTGCGAAATGTTTGTAAAGACTCCTCCACCAGCTCATCAATGATGTCAACATGGAAACATTCCTCCAGAGAATTGAGGTTGAGTAACAACATTATACATATTCAATTTAACTTTCATATTTCCAAAAGACACCTCCATGATGCAGCACTGCATTGAATGCATGCATTAGTCAGAGCTAGAATGGTCTTCCTGAATGACAGGGGATGGCGGTGGTACTTTTGGTTGGTTCCATGCCCAACACCAAAAAGTCGAGGTAGAAAAACTTGTCTACTCCTACCAAAACATCTTCAATCAACCCCATAGGTTTCCTTCAGGATCTGTCACTATTGTAACACCACTTGAGTGGGTTTCAATTCTCCCAAACCTAGCTTCTCATAGATGTAATAGGAAGCAAAGTTGACACTAGCACCAGATCTAGCAAGGCTTTCTCAATGGTGTGCTCCCCAATGATGCAGGGATTGTGGGGATTCCAGGGTCTTGCATCTTAGGTGGTGTTGCAATTGATAGCACTTGGTTGATTTTCTCCACAAAGAAAGGCCTTCTTGGATAAATGTATCCTAGATTGCCTTTTGTGGGTGCACACCTCTTTGAGAAATTTTGCATAAGGGGACTGTTGATTGCATCAAGCGGTAGATTAATTTTAACTTGCTTGAATGTCTCCATCATTTCCTCAATTTTGTGTTTCCTTTGTCAAAAGGAGAAACCGACTTCATTGCATGGGGAAATGGGAGGTGAGGAACAAATTTCTCCTCATCTTTTTCAACAATTTTGTTATTTTTACATTTTTCATTTTTTTGAATTTTCGATGTAAATCAATGACCATATTGCTATCCAAATTTGTTGTTCTGCACTTGTTCTTCATCTTTTTCCTCTTCACTACCCTTTGTGTTGTTTATTATTCTTCCACTTCTCAAAGTAGTCATGCTTTGATTTCCTCATGGCCATTTGAGGATTCTCCAACCATGAACTGTCCCTTAGGATTGTTCACAGTTGGTGGGTAGTTTACCCTCTTCTCTCTTAGCCAATGAATTTGAGAGTTGGCGAGTTTCTTCAATTTTTTAATGCTCGACGTGAAGGTTCACGACCGAGACAGTAGTTCCAAGATTTTGAAGTGAACTCAAGACACGCTCTTCAAAGGTCGGGGGATCTAGGAAGGCGTGGGCTGGTGATGCATCGCATGGCTTGTTGTTGGTTAGTTGCTGAAAATTTGATTTATTATAAAAATTCTGCCGATATGGTGAAAGGTGTTTGAAAGGTAATTGATTTTGGGCTCTTGCTGCTTGGTAATTTCGATTCCACCGAGATTAGGATGAGATCTCCATGGGTAGTCATTCGATTGCATCATCCATAAGACCGTTTGGCATGAGCTTGTTCCATCATGAGTTCTGGAAATTGTGATGCGTATGACATTGATCAATGGAATGAGTGGGGACTGGCATATCGGAGATGCCTCCTCTACTCTTGACCCATTTGGAGCTTTAAATGAGTCCATCGCCTATCAAATTTTGTGGTCAAATTATCCACTTTCCTTTCCTTTCATTGACTTCATAAACTTTCCCTCTTGTGAATTGGGGATTATTCATCCTATGGATTCTCGGTGTCCCTTGGCGAGATTCTGCTGGGTTGAATTTTCTCCAATCACCTCAAAGAGGTCCCAAACCTCTTCAACTGTTTTTCAAGTAGGTACCTCCACAAGAGGCATCCACCATGTTCTTGCCCTTCGATGGCTTCCTTGATAGAAGCTTTGAACCAGCTTCCATTTAGGAATTTGATGGTGAGGGCATTGCCTTATAATCAGTTCTTTAAACCTTTCCCATGCTTCATGGAAAGTTTCGTTGAGTTTTGGGAGAAAGAGATGATGCTTTGTCTCGAGTTGGCTGGTTTTAGTCATTGGAAAATATTTTGACAAAATTGACATTGCAAATCATTCCATGATGTGATGTCGTTTGGTGCTAACATAGATAACCATGCTCTAGCTTTGTCCTTTAATGAAAAAGGAAGAGCCTAAGCTTGGTTGCCTCTGGACCAGATCCACTATGTTAAATGTTGTGCATAAAGCCGAAATTCATCAATGTGTTTGTAAGGGTCTTCCTTACTCAATCCATGGAATGAAGGCAACATTTGGATGGTGGAGGACTTAATTTCATAATTTCCCTCCACTGGGAAATTGAATGCAAAATGGGGAATTATAAGCACCAGGCAAAGTAGTCTCTTAACAATCTCGTTCTTCACCCATTTCAGCAGATGTTTGTGATGTATGTCGGTTTCTTAGGAGTCTTTCAACTTCGAATTTAACGGGAGAATCTCGGATTGAGGGTTCTCTCCGCCAAACATACAACTCAGAGAGAGTTTGATACAAGAACTGTCTATTTAAGAACTTTCCTTTCCTTTTACACATTTGTCTTTGCATAAAAATAACAACAAAATTAATAAATGATGATAAATAAATGAAAATAAATGAAAAACTCAAAGCACGCCCAAATTTGACAAAAAGACAAAAGAGTGGCGGATTTATTCAAATAACTAGAAGGCAAAAGAGTAAAACTCGTAAAAATAATAAAAAAAATAAAATTCTCATAAAGAAACAAAGTTTTCTATACAAAATCAGAGACATTTAATCAAGCACTTGGAATGCAAAGTGTAGGTTTAAAGCAAAAATTAAAATAAAAATCAAATCTACAAAATAGAAAAACTTAGGTCTATCTTATTTTAGAACAAACGTCCCCGACAACGGCGCCAAAAACTTGTTGTCGCTCCAAGTGTGCCATAATTGTGTGCATTATGAATCAAAAATTAAAGAATTAAAGAATGCTAGGTTATATGGATGTTAACTTATGAAAGGGATATCAAGACATTAATGTATACATCGCCTGCAAGATCAGGGCCAATTGTAGCAAGTTTTAAAAGTAAGTATTTCAAGATCGTCCACAGAGAAGTTTGTCTAAACTGAGAGATAAACCTCCAGATCTGTGCTACCAGATCTGGCTCTATAATTATGTAAAAACAAGAATAGATAAAAGAGAGTGTTGGATTGTGTCACATTTAACTATAAGCAAATAAAGAAAAGAACTAACTACATGATCCAGATCCGAGTTGGGGAGATGTTTAAAATAAGACAAATGCAGAAATAATAGCTTCATGTACTTTAGCCTCAATTTTAATGGAGAATCAGTAGTTCAACGAGCAGATTCAATCTTCATCGGCTACCACATGTATGTAAGAGAAATAAATTCTAATTAAGGAATAGGTTTAGATTTATGGATTTGTGATCATCACTTAAATGGTCACAGATCATCTGCCTAGTCGTGGCCTATTCTTTAGTTGAACATGAACATCGTAAATCTGCTAGAATTAGGTTACCAACGCTAATTCATGAGTGATGAATTAAGGGAAGTTGCATGCGGATGAGTGAATCTAAAGAAGTCTAATGCACTAAGGTGAACATTCGTAACCCTCGACATGACTCCAATGGAGAAGACACAAATTACAAGAACCTTTTAAAATCCAAAATTACAATTACAGAGCACGGCTTTAGAGAGCCCTCGGACTTACATCCTGAGCTTCTCAGAGAGCCCTCGGACTTCGATCTTGAATCCGAACTTGGAAGTACAAATCACTCACAATGGCTCTCAAAGGTAAACTACAAGAAGGGATTACAGGGGTTCGGATAAGCTATCCGGACCGGAATGAGAAACAGAGATGAAAACTCTAAAACTGGATACCCAAATTGGGCAAATGGTTCGTCTATTTATAGTTTTCCCTAAGCCACTCAAATGTGTATCAACCAATAGGAGTCGAGCACCAGATCCAGATCTGTTACGCCAATCAAACCGCTTGATCCGGTTCACCAATCGAGCGAAGCATCAATTACATTATGGGTTTGAAATTTGCTTGAGCTTCGGAAGTTCCTTGAGTAATTTAACTTTAGGCGCTCACATGGGTTGGAATATGCCTTGGATCTTGATTGGAACCTTCCGGAATGTTCTGGTCTTTTGATTGCATTGGGCGCGTGTAAAGTTTCCTAAAATACCCTTGGACGAGTTGCAAATCCCTAATGCCATTTCAGAGTTCGGGCCTTTTCGCAAAGTTCAATGACCAAGCTCTGTCAAAGTTCAATCTTCTTTTCGAGGAGTGTTTTCTTCTTTTCGCAAAGTTCAAGGTTCTTTGCGAATAGTAGAAGTTCTTTGCGAATTGAACTCTAGGCTCTCATTCTTCTTTGCGAATAGTAGAAGTTCTTTGCGAATTGAACTCTAGGCTCCCATTCTTCTTTGCGAATAGTAGATGTTCTTTGCGAATTGAACTCTCTCTTGCTTCAGGTCTTTGTCTGCTCTTTTAGACCCTTTTTAGCCATTGCTGAGGCTGTTTCTTCACTCCTTTAAACTTGACATGAGCTGTCAGCTTTTTGATCCTTTTGGGATGCTTTTCGGATTTGGACCTGTCTGATTGGTTAGCTGTAAAATGCACACTAAAGCACTTATTTAGTCTTCTCAAGGGTCTTTCAAGGCTCATGTTTAGGGGTAAAAAATGGTATTTTTCACTACTTAACAATCCCCGCTCCACTTTCAAGCCTTAATGGGAGCACTCAAAGACACGCATGTTTCTGCCCACATAACACCAGACGAGGTGGGAGAGATAATTGGGCAAGTATTGGCCCCAAATTCCATCTCCTTCACTGATGCAGATCTGCCGCTCGAAGGGAACAACCACTCTAAGCCCTTGAATATAACAGTGGAAGTAGGGAACTTGGTGGTGCCATTGGTCTTGATAGACAATGGGTCGGCATTAAATGTATGCCCTCTAAGGACAGCAATCAAAATCAATGCGAACCCCAACACCTTCCGTCCATCAATAATAAGCGCTAGGGGATTCGACAACACCTGAAGAGAGATTATAGGAGAAGTGGACCTGGACCTGATCATCAGGCCGCAAACCTTCAATGTCCCCTTCCAGATAATGGACATTAAGTCTACATTTAATCTATTATTGGGCCGACCGTGGCTGCATGAGATCGGAGCAATACCGTCAACTCTACACCAAAAACTCTGATTCATCTCAGGCGGAAGAATCGTCACCATCGTGGGTGAGAGCAGAGAAGACAGGGAGCGAAACGCTCTGCATATTGAGAATCCAAAGTGCTTGACATGCCGCATACAGCAGAGGACACTAATCTCCATCGATTTGAGTATGACTTCTCAGCCGTTACCCTCGAGTCGACTGAAAAAACCCCTGCCAAAACTGGAGGAGGAACGGAGGCAGCCGTGTTCATGCTCCCCAAACGGGGCCACCAAAAAGGGAAAGGACTGGGCTCGCACCATCAAGGCAAAAGAGACCCCGTCGGGCCACGGGGCAGCAAACCAGATTTGGCCTAGGCTACAAGCCTGATGAAGAAGAAGTCAGAGAGGCCAAAGAGAAGATAAGAGCCACGACAGTCGCCAGGGCCAGAGGAATTAACCTGGAAGAAGAAACTCCCGCCCGACCCCACATCCGTCAAACCTTTATGAGCGTCGTGGTAGTAAAGATTGATCTAAATGGGGAGACAAGGGTAACCCCACACAAGCTTGCTTCCGCCCACCCCACTAACCTGTACATCATCCCCCCGGACATTGAGGTGGACTTGGCAGCCCTCTCCCTGTTTGAGGAAGAAATCCTCGGGCCCACCCATCACTCTAGCACTAGCCACTCTGGGCCCACCCTAACCTTCAAAGATAGGGTCCTAGAGGATCCCTCCATAAACATGCTGAGGGGGGAACTGCGAGAGCCCACCGATGCCATTTTCGACCAAAGAGGTAAAGGCCAAGCCTCACAGGTAAGTAACTGGACATCCCTACCCCAACTCCTGGGAGCTGCCCAATGCTGTGAATACGGCATCGACTCTCCAAAAAAAAACAACCTGTAAGAAGTGAGGCTAGCCTCTGGGACGCTCTACCCTGTATATATAGAGATCCATCTCACCAAGGGCTAACTTCCAAAAAATTGTAAAAAACCATAAAAATAGAAAAAATACAAATTCTAAAAATATTGTCCTTTAAAATTCCCAATAAAATTGAAAATGATGTCGTGATAGTCGTCCCACGCGAAGCCGACCCCTTCCCTATAGAAATACGAGAAGAGGTAGGAGTCACGAGTTTGGACGAGGAAGGTCAAGTCAATGAGCTCCTTAAGCAATTTGTCGATTTTGAGCATGGCCCTACCCCGATCGTCGAAGAGACAGAGGACGTTAATTTAGGCACCGAAGAGGTCCCTAGAATCACCAAAATTGGAACATCGCTATCCCCTGCAGAGAGAAAGGGTATGATAGACTTCCTCCGATCATACCAAGACGTCTTCGCATGGTCGTATGAAGACATGCCTGGTTTGGATACTGATATGGTTGAACATGACTTGCCACTCTACCCTGATTGCAAGTCGGTTAAACAGAAGCTGAGACATCTCCGACCTGAATGGATGTTGAAAGTCAAGGATGAGGTCATTAAGCAGTATGACGCGGGTTTCCTCATGGTATCCAAGTACCCACAATGGCTGGCCAATATCGTCCCCGTACCAAAGAAGGATGGGAAGGTTCGAATATGCATTGATTTTCAAAACCTCAACCAGGCGAGCCCTAAGGATGACTTCCCATTACCCCACATCGATATCTTGGTCGATAACACTGTAAGCACAGGATGCTTTCTTTTATGGACGGGTTCTCGGGCTATAATCAGATTAAGATGGCAGAGGCCGACCGAGAGAAGACCATGTTCATCACTCCCTGGGGAACCTTCTGCTACAAGGTGATGCCATTCGAGCTCAAGAACATTGGGGCAACCTACCAGAGAGAAATGACGGCCCTATTCCACGACATGACCCACCGAGAGATCGACGTGTACGTCGATGATGTGATTGCCAAATCACCGGAAAGGGATGACCACTTGGTAAACCTTCATAAGTTGTTCGAGAGATTGAGAAAGTACAGGCTATGGTTGAATGCCAGAAGTGCGCATTTGGTGCTATGTTAGGAAAACAATTAGTTTTTATCGTCTGTAGGAGAGGGATCGAGGTCGATCTAACCAAGATCAAGGCCATCACTGAGATGCCACCACCGTCTATAGAGAAAGAGGTCAGAGGCTTTCTAGGCAGAATCTAGTACATCAGTCGGTTCATTGCACAGTTAAGTCCAATATGTGCACCAATCTTCAAACTACTAAGAAAGGACTCACCAGTTGAATGGAATGACGACTGCCAAGTTGCATTTGACAAGATCAAGGGTTACCTCCTAAATCCTCCAGTATTGGTACCACCTGTACCTGGTAGACCCCTGATAATGTACCTATCCACGACAGAGTTTTCCATGGGCTGTGCGTTAGGACAACACGATGAGACAGGAAGAAGAGAGCAGGCCATCTACTACCTGAGCAAGAAGTTCACTGATTACGAGATGCGCTACTCTCATCTAGAGAAAGCATGCTTAGTGCTCATGTGGGCTACTCAAAGACTTCTACACTACCTGTTATCCCAAGCCATCCTACTTCTAGCACGGATGGATTCCTTGAAGTACCTGTTCGAGAAACCTGCTCTCACTGTTGGCACCATCCTAATCTCGCCAAAAGGATCCCATGTGCCGATCTCTATCAAGCTCAACTTCCCCTGCACTAACAATATGGCTGAATATGGGTCTACAGGCAGCTCTCGATCTGAATATAACTCACCTTCGAGTTTTTGGCGATTCACAGTTAATCATATGTCAGATGAATGGTGACTGGAAGACGAAAGATGAGAAACTGATCCCCTATCATGAACAAATCGAGGATCTAATAGCTTGCTTCCAAGATGTGACTTTCTCATGCGTCCCCCGGATAAGGAATCGCTTTGCCGATACATTAGCAACTTTGGCGTCAATGATTGAAATCCCCTATGGTGTTGAGATAAAGCCGATCATGATCGAGCTGAGGAATGAGCTGGCCTTTTGCCTCCAGATTAAGGAACCTATAGAGCCTGATGATGAGCCACCTTGGTTCTCAGACATCAAGAATTTCCTTGAGATCCTAACTTTCCCAGAGGGTACATCCAAGGCACATCGACAAACCATTCAACGTTTAGTAGCAGGTTACGTCATTTGCGGGGAATGCCTCTACAAGCGATCATACAATAACATCTTAGTCAGGTGACTCAGTGAAACTGAAGCAATCAATCTTATGAAAGAAATCCATGAGGGAGTGTGTGGAGCCCACGTCAGCGGTCACATGCTAGCTAAAAAAATCCTACGGCAGGGATACTTTTGGACCACCATGGAATCGGATTGTTGCAAACATGTGTAAAAATGCTACAAGTGTCAAGAAGATTCCAGCCTGATACCCGCTCCTGCCATTGATCTGCACTGCATGACCACTCCTTGGCCATTTGCTACCTGGGGCCTTGACGTTGTCGGAATGATTAATCTAAAAGCATCGAACGAACATCGATTCATCCTCGTCGCCATTGAATACTTCACCAAGTGGGTAGAAGTGGCATCATATGCCAATATCACGGCCGTTCACATTGAGAAGTTTCTCAAGAACAATATTGTGTGCCTATTTGGAGTACCCAAAGATATCATAACAGACAACGGCACGAACTTTACGAATAAGCGCATCCGAGACTTCTGCGAGCAATACAAGATCAAGCACCATCGCTCATCCCCGTCTAGGCCTGAGACGAATGGAGCCGTAGAGGCAGCCAACAAAACTCTGATCCACATTCTTGAGAAGATGGTAGTCACTTACAGAGATTGGAGTGAGCAATTACCCTTCACACTTTGGGCCTATAGACCGTCGATCCGTACCACTACAGGGGCAACACCATTCTCCCTTGTGTATGGAACCGAGGCCGTCCTCCCGATAGAGGTTGAAGTACCCTAGCTCTAAATCCTCATGGAATTAGGATTACCCAAAGCAGAGAAAGAGAGATCACGCTTTGACCAGCTGAACTTATTGGACGAGAAGAGACTCCTAGCCTTGTGTCACACTAAAGTTTACCAGGGGCGATTCGCACGTGCTTACAATAAACGTGTTCGCGGTCGAGATCTAAAGGTAGGAGATACTGTTCTGAAGAAGATCTTCCCATCCCTCCACACCGATCTGAGAGGAAAGTTTAAGCTGAACTGGGAAGGACCATACATCATTCAAGAAGTGCTGCCGGGATACGCCATCCGCCTCGCCACCATGGACGGAGATCATCTTCCTAAGCCCATCAACGCTGGATACGTCCAACAATTCTACTCTTAGTCCATCGCGACAAGGTAAGTATTGATGAAACAGATATGTGATTGCTTAAGAATCATCCAAAAGAGGCCATCATTCGAAGCATAGTAGCCCAAAAGCATCTCTAAAAATGATGATATCCTTTGCTACCCCATTTGAGCCTGGGCCTTCCTTTCAATAAACCCATCCCCTCAAAAAAAAATATATATATATATCTACGTGTACGTATACCAAAAAAAAAAGAGAGAGAGAAAAGATGCATGTGTATAAAGTTACTATCAAATCCAAAAAAAATCGAAAAAGTAAAACCTCAAAAAGAGATTGCCTAAAATAGAGGAAAAAGAATAAAAAAAAAGAGAGACAAACAAAAACTGTGTATAGAAGAATCATGAGGCATGTATATTAAAACCCCCAAGGAGGAAAGTATGTTGAGAAAACCTAAGCCGTATCAAGGAAACACCGTTTTAGCCCCACATACCTTCAAATCCTAACCTGACCCATGGCCAAGCTACACCCTGAAGGAAGCCCTCTTTGTAGGTTCGCAAGCAGTCATAATATCTGTTAAGTCAACATGAGCCGAGTCACGAGACGACACCAGAACCCCATCTAGCCAGTTATGATGGAATCTTTGTCCATGTCGTGGCTCTCTGGTTCTAAAAAAAAAAGAAGAAAAAGAAAAAAAAAAAGGAAAAGAAAGAAAATTAATTTGAGTTCAAAGCAAAATGGACGTGGTGAAAACCCTCAAGGGCACCGCGGGTAAAAATAGTGAACTCACGCGAACCAGGTGAAAACCTGAAAAGGCACTTGGGGTAAGAAAGCGAACCCATGGACGTAGTGAAAACCCGAAAGGGCGCTACGAGTAAAAATAGGGATGACAGGCATGGCGAAAACCCATCTTGGGCGCTGTGAGCAAAAAGTCAAGAAAGAGAGATTAGGAGAGGATCTGTTCTGGTTCACCTTTTGTAGTCTGGACTCCTTGAGCCCTTCCCTTTTTTTTTGTGTTGGGCCGCTCATGTTAAAATTAGATTGGATCCTAATCAGGCATGTCGTCTCTACCGTGTCGTCCGACACATGACCAAAGGTAAGGCCAGAAGACCAATCAATCTTGGGGAAGCTGACCTATCCACATTCATAAAGAAGCACCAGAAACTCCTAAATGGGGTTCGACCATGCTCAAAAAGAGAACCCGCCGGTTGGCCTTGGAAATACCGACATCACAAAAGGAGACAATTTCAAAAAAAAAAAGATAACGGATTTTCCTTTCCCATAAAAAGCCTCACACTGTGAGGGAGAAAATTTCGAAAAAGATAATATATTTTCCTTTCCCATAAAAAGCCTCACCCGGTGTAGGAGAAAATTTTGAAAAAAGATAATAGATTTTCCTTTTTCAAAAAAAAAAAACTTACGTTGCGAGACGTATTGAAGAAAATTCGAACACCAAAAAATATGTATATGTGTATATGGCAGATTTCATTTCTTTCCTTACAATTATCACGTATGAGGTGTCACATCCCAAAAAGATAACAACATGACACACTTTCTACTTTCTGCCTTTTGTATAAGTATAAAACAAACAAAAAGGAAAACAATCCAAAAAAAGGAGATCTCTTTTAAGGGGCATCAGCCCCCCTCTGTGAATATGATCTATGGTATGTGCAGGAACAGGTCAAGGGCAGGAACCACGCTTCAAAGCACTGATCTCTGTAAGAAGAGAGTCCTCATGGGCATTTTGATCGGTCAACCACCTACCATGAAGGCTCTTCTGCCGCGTCCGCGAAGCGTCGGCTGTACTACGAGACTCAGTCAAAAGCCCAGTCAACCGAAGAACCTCGCTCTCGACCATAGCAGCTCTCACCTCCGCCATCTCGGCTCTGGCCCTCTCCTTCCCCAAAGCTTCAGTCAAAGCCAGCTTCTCTACAAAAAGAGACTCAATTCTAGTCCGAAGCACCATTTCCTTGAATGGCCAGGGCCCCGTCTCGATCGCATCTATTGAAATTGGGTTAGGGGCAAGTAAGCTCTCAGATGCTAACCAAACCTCCTAATCAGAAGAGGAGACGCCCCCCAGAACCAAGCTACACATATGCACCGATGGGAAATAGTAGGTCTCCCAGAGTGCTACTATGCGATCTAGGTCACTGAGAGAACCCCGAGAGAATATCGAGAACCTGGTGGCCTCACGAGCATGCGACGTGTTGGGTATATCCGAATTGACGAAGCACCCGAGATGGGAAATAGTAAGTACTACCAATCAACCCCAAAAGCGTGATACCCTCACAATCCTGAGAGCGGACAATCGAAAAGGTGTCGTCCAACCAGGGAAGCTGTCAGATCAGCTTTGCATCAGATAGCCACAGGCTCAGTTCTTTGATACTCCCATGGGGCAGCCTCGAACAGTGTGTCAGAAAACCCCGGGCCACATCCCCTCTTATCAAGTAGAATCTCGGTACAGGCCCCATGATAGCCAAATGCTCTCCCAGCCAAATCTGAATGAGGAGTGGACTCTCGCGAAGAATCCCAACCCGGCCCGAGGCCGAGGCATCCAGGCCCCGATACACCTCAGCCAAGACTAGGTGCACCAATGAGCGGCCTCCATCTAATTCAGTCAAAACATCGCATAACCCGAGGGAAAATGTCTCGCCCCCAGTAAAGAAGAGAATTTTTGATAGCAAATGAAGGGCAAAGGCCTTCACATTGAAAGGATCTCGGACAGGCAACTTTCGGAGACTCGAGTTCGCCAAAAAGTTCTCTCAGGAATTTCACCGAGCACCTAGTGGGCCCACGGCGAAGCCCTTCTCATACCCACCCTTTTTCAAACCAAGAACCGCGTAGACCTCCTTTGCATACCCCGGTTTGGGCACCACTTTGGCAAGCCCCCGATGCATCGTCAAGCCGGTGATAGAGGCTAGCTCCTCCAAGGTTTGGGTGAGCTCCCCGGACCCGAATCTGAAGACATGAGCCCTATGGTCCCATGACACTAAAGCCGCCTTTAGGAGGTCGGGCAACAAAGGAACAGCAAGGTGAGAGGAAAGGCGGGATAACTTGAGGTGATCCACAGCAGCAAGCTTGCCCTCAGCCAAGCTAGCATACCACCTTTGCAAAAAACTAGGCCCCGAGTCCAAACAGGGAAGTACACTAACCCCATCCCCCGTATGAGAATTTGGGCCAGGAAGCGAGTCCATAGACGTACAAAGATGTCCTATATAAAGCTCAGTCAATGTAGGGCGATGGACCCGCTTATCAAAGAAAAAAGGGAAGAGAGAGAAAAGAAAGAAAAAGGAGGGGCAAAAAGGCAAAGCCCGGGTGATTAGTGTGGCAAAGAGGGCTGGGCGCGGGTTATGAGGAACCCGTCAGGCATCAGTTATAGGAGGCGTATATAATATATACACCAAGGCAAAAATTAAAATTTTTAGCCAGGCGTATATACTATATACGCTAGGGTAACATGGCAATTTTTTAGCCAGGCGTATATATTATATACGCCCAGGCAAATTTTCAAAATTTTTGCGTGGCGTATATAATATATACGCCCACTTGAAGAATCAGGGCCGTGTGGCTTCCCCTCACATCGGGCCATGTGTTTTTATTTTTTCCTTCCCCAAGGGAGGGACGGGTGTCGTTCAACCTACTTTTTCTCCCGGGGCAGCCCACAGGCGGGCACGCTCACGCGCCCATGGGAAATCCTCGGATGACGTGGTATCCGTGGGTCATATGCGGGTAGTCACAGGCGAGCTCCCCCCCCATCATTGAAGGGGGCTCTGACCTGTTTCGTGCCAAACAAAAGAAAAAAAATCATCATAGAGGTAGAAAAATAAATAAACGGAGCATTCATATAAACCATAAAAGTTGTGAGACCATCCAAAAAAAATCAATCAAAAGAAAATTATTACATATTCCCCAATATTCCAAAATCTAAACTGTTTCACTGTTTTAAATTTTCAGAAAAAGAAAAAACTAATCCTGGGCAGCCCTCTTTGACTTCTTTCGGCATCGGGTCGCGCTTTGAAAGGTGCGAGTCTCCCCCACCCGAGTCCACGCCTGAGAGATGCGGCCAAGCAGAGAGCGCGACTCCTTTTCACGAGCACTGTGCATAAGCACACAAAGGGCCATCAGTTAGGGAAACAAGCGGAAGGTAAATGTGAGGATGCCTAGATGCGGTCAATATTCACTCACCACCTCAACCTCCCTAAGTCCGGCAATGTTACGGTAATATTCGGCTTGGTTTGCGGCCGACTCATAATCCTACAGCAAAAAAAGATAAAGAGAGAGGTATCAGTCACACGGGCCATCGGCATAATCCAAGAAAATAGAAGAGTGAGGTAACAAGTGAGAGATTACCCTAGGGATCAGCTCAGGGGGTGGGATCCGGATAGCTGCAGTGGATATGCGTGCTTTCTCAGCCACATCAGCACACATACGCGATAGAAAGGCATCATCCAAGCGCTTAAAGGTTCCCTGGACCTCAATTGGCAAACTGCCAGAAGCACCAGCACCGGAAGGGTCGGAAGGTCCTGCGTCAGTAGCCTCACCAGGAACAGCTGCCTCATCCCCCTCATCTGAATCATCACCCTGTCCAAACTACAAAAAGAACTAGTCTTTGTTCAAGTAAAAGGGCGATTAAGGTAATCATATGAAAGGCTGCTAATAGAAAGAGGAAAGAATATTACCTGAGATCGCAGACCACTAAAGGCCAAAAAGTTGGTGCCAGGCACGAATCGGGGCAGCAGTGAACGATAAGGCAGAGACTCGTACCACATCTGATATCCCCCAGGAAAGAGAAGGTTATCAATAGGGACCCCGTGGTGGAGGAAGCGAGCGAAAAGCATCTCGGTCACCCTTGGGAGCCAATACGTCAGCTGGAGGAGCTTGGGGCAAGGCAAAAAGAGGTCGATACTAATGAACCACCCTCTCTCCTAAGTAATAGGCCCTAGCCCAAGACCCGTAGAAGAAAACAATGCGTCTATCTAACAAAAGGCGAGAGGGGCCCACTGCAGCCAAGTTCCAGAAGGGGGATCCAATGTAGGGATCAAGGATGACCTGCTCAACCAAAAAGAGGAGGGATTTATACATTTGGTCAGAACCCACAGCATAAAAGAGCTATCAAATTTGCAAAGAGAGAAATTGTTATACCTGCTCTGGAATCAGCAGATCAATCTGAGAGCGCAACCCTAACTCCAAGTGCTTCATACCTACGTCCCGACGGTGGTTTGCATGCCAATTGCTCATAAGGGAGAACGTAGGAACTTCCGAGAGAAGCAGAGGGCGACCAGGTTGGAAATGCAGATACCCCCATACTTGAGAAAGCAAGTAGATAATACCTGAGAAAGCAAGCAGATAAAAGCAGATATGCAAAAAAAGGGGGAACGAGTTGAGACCAAAGGATAAATTACCTCAAGAGCGGGCCAGAAGCCCACAAAGGAGCTGGAGTCCCCAAGAACGGCTCGCACCAAGCTGGACATGAGCATCGCATAGCCAGCACCTCCCCAATCGAACCGATGTACAGTGTCCTAGTTCACCATAAGACTAAGTAGGGACAGTGAGACCCGCCCTTCGCTAGTGTTTGAAAGGAGAGTCTTGCCGAGGAGGAACAGCAGAGAAATGCGGGCCAACATCAGTGCGCGCACTGGCTCAAGGTAAATGGCCGCATCAGGTTGGCCCAAGTCCACTAACTCGTGAGGCTCGAACAAACCAGCCAGCCAAGATAACTTGACCTCCGAACCACGAACGTTCCCGGAGGTTGGGTAGGCCCCTATCAGCCGAATCACCTCCTCCCTATCAGGCGTGTGGGTAGGTATCACTGGCACTCCTCCAACACGAACCCCGTGATCATGGACTAGTCTACGGGCGTGAGGGTCATCTCAACCATGGCCATGTGAAATGTCATAGTCTCGAGGCGGAAGCGCTCTATCAAGGCCTTCAGGTAGGCCGTGTCGGCCCTCACAGCGGGGCATGAAATGAAGTCCCCAAAACTAGCTTGGGCGAGCAGGTCCTTCACCACCTGGGGGAGATAAAGTATGAGGCGCTGGAGGTCGATCTAGCCACCCCGAAACATAATGTGGGGCAAAGGCTGCAAACAAAAGGCATCAGTCAAATAGGAGCAAGGTGGTATAATGAAGGCATCAAAGGAAAAAACAACGGGCTCATCTGTTTACCTTGCCAGCGATCCCAATGTTGGAAATGTGGGTATGCTGACAATGCAGGAGGCCAGTACAAGCGGCTTCACCTTGCATTTCGTACCAAGGTTGGGAGGAGCGCTGAGAAACAATGAACTGCTCTCCGTGAGGACCATAGGCCATCTCGGGCCCCTCCTACAGACCCTGACCTTCGTCGTCGGACATCTGAAAATATGGAACACATCGGTATTAGAAAGGGCTGCTAAAAAAAAAAAAAGAGGAGAATCACAAAAAAATGCACTGATCCATCAAAAAAAAGAAAAAAAGAGAGGGATGAATGAAGAATGAATGGTGATGAATAATGAGGAAAATGAAAAAAAGAAAGGGGAGCATAGAAATAAGGAATCACATATACCTGAAAAAAAAAATGTACTATAAAAAAAGAAGAACATCAAGCTTTTCAAACCCGACAAAAAGAGAGAAGGAGAAAAGTGACAAAAATGCAAAAATATATGTGCACTAATCCATCAAAAAAAAAAAAACAAACCACAAAAAAACAAAAAAAACAACAATAAAAAAGAAGAAGCATCACATATAAAAAAAAAAAAAAGAAGCATCACATATAATAAAAAAAAAAGGGGCATCACACATAAAAAAAAAAAAAAGAGAACAACAAGCATTACATATGATAAAAAAAAAAAGAGAAAGAAACAAAAAAACAACAAAAAAGAAGCATCACACATAAAAAAAAAAAGAGAGAGGCATCACATATAAAAAAAAAGAGAGGCATCACATATAATAAAAGAAAAAAATAGGCATCACATATATAAAAAAAAAAACAAGCATTATGTGTAATAAAAAAAAAAAGAAAGAGAGAAGAAAAGAAACAACAAGACAACAAAAAAAGAAGGAACCACATATAACAAAAAAAACAACAAAAAAGAAGAGCGTAGGCGTGAAGATCACATACACCAAAAAAAAAGAGGATTATATATATACATCTTTCAAAAAAGAGAGAGAAGGAATATGAAGCATCTCCAAAAAAAAACACAAAACAAAAAACAAAAAAAAAACACAACACAACATTATCAAAATTCAAAGAAAAATCGATGATCACCTTTAATGGGAGGGGAAATAGATCTAAAATCAGCGGAGAATAAACGTCTTTTGATCCGTACACGCAACTCCCAGCAATAGAACTCAAGAAAAATCAAATGCCAAAACCCTAAGGGGCTATCCCGGACTTGAGAAAGGAGGGAAAAAGATAGAGTTTGAAAGAGGGGGCCCTTTTTGTGCTTGGGCTCGGGCAGTTTTAAAAACTGCCAATTTTGGTCAGGCGTATATAATATATACGCCCGACTATTTTTTGCTACAGATTTGCCCGGCGTATATATTATATACGCCCGATCAAAACCAGCAGTTTTAAAACTACCCGGCCATTTTTTCGGCTTTGAGGCTCGACAGACCCCCTTTTATGCTATGGACCAAGGTCCGGTCCCTCTTAGAAGCCCACGTACCATCAAGCGATGGTGCATGCATCCCCAAACGGCCCTTCGAGCTCTCTTCGATTGGCCCAAAGGGACTGTGCTACAATAAACGGATCTAGATCTGTCAACACCCGTTGAGTGCTCCATAAAATCATAAAATCAAAAAAGAGAAATAGAAAATGTTGAAAAATGACACTAGTTCTCAAAAGAGCATTGTAATGACCATTTATGCCACTCCGAGAACCGTGTTAAATCAATTCAGAATGATCGGGTTCACCCGAAAGTTCTCAAACCCCGTTTTACACAGGGACACCCCATACCTGATTCGGCAGGCAGATAATTTTACCCATCTCTGGTCACTGTTCCCTAAAACGTTCCCCAAGAGTCAGAGCCTGACCCAGCAGGCAAATGAACTCATCCATCACCGGTCACTCCTGAGAACGTACACCTAGCCCAAGATCTTCCCTAACAGAAGTTGATACCTGAGCCGGCAGGCAAATCAAGGACCTATCACCGAAACTGACATGTGCAGAAATAAAAGCAGTTTGAGCATGCTCAAAGTCTCGAACTGACATGTGCAAAAAAAGGAGAAAAGGAAAAAGAGAAGAAATAACAACCTTCGATTATGAAGTAAAAATCCTGAGTAGGTTGACCCCACCTTTCAAGCGTTAGCTCTGACCATCCACCCTCTGATCCATGATTGACCAAGAGTGCACCCGACTTCAGACCATTCGAAAAGTCTATTGTCAGTTAAAACTAACCTGTCAAAAATGAAATTACAGCCAACCAAACTATGTGTAAACATACAGACCGAAGGGCCCATTCCCTTTTATTTCCTTTTACATAGGCTTGAAACCTATATAGGCACGGTGTCCTTGTTGAATGTACGCACTTGCGTTTGGGTATCCACAGGATGGTCATTTGTCCTCGTAAATTGTACCTTAGGGTCGAGGCTCCCGTTCGCGCCTATTTGTTGCTTATCGCCCCTGATGGGTGTCTGTTTGTGCATAGTTAGTAAGATGTGATTTTATTAGAGACAGAGGCTAGAATTAACCATCTCTTTCGATGGATGTTTCGTCCTAGCCTGACCTTTTTTAGCTTTGTCTCTAGTTAAGGCACTCCGATTCGTGTGAATCAGAAGTACCTCACCACCAGAACGCACACATCCCCCAAGTGTGCCTATCCCCAGCGGAGCGCACGCACTCTTAAAGCGTATCAACTAACATTTGATCCACTTAAAAAGTGGTGCAAGAATAAAATTGCCAGAGGTCCTTGAGCTTCGCTTAGAGGCCTCGAAATAAAAGAAAATTTAGAAAAAGGAAACACAAAATTTTTTTACTTTGAAAATGGGCATGCATTCCCAAGAAGTGTTGCGACATCAATATTCATTCCACTCGGGTAAATCATGCTAAAGCAACCTCGAGGTTGATGGGTTCACCCAGAAACTCTGAGCCTTACCTAGGTAAGGGCACCCGTGCCCAATCCAATGGAGCTATCAATGCCTCATAGGATTGGACACATTGTTTAGACCTTCGCTTTATGTACCTCGCATCGATCCTGAAGCATAAATCGATCACCCCGTTTCATGGAGCTGTCTGGTTCAGATTAATACTCAACATCACAAATCTATAATTTCCCTCAGGAAGTGGACGATATCCTGGCTAGCGGGCTTACACTTTTTGTGATCATCGCAGTTATGCCCAGTAATGTCACAATGTGCTTAGGGACTGTTAGCTCTGAGGTATGGACGATATACTGAAATGAGAGGGTTTACATATACTCACCATCACCATGAATGTTTGAGAATTGAATTGAACCAAGCGGACCCATCAAATGTGCCTTGGACCTCCTCGGATGTCTCTTGTCTTTGGCATCCAATCATTAGTGATCGAATACGAAAGAGGGGCATCTGTAGACACCCAAATTCGGCCCAAGGCCCGATCGGTCTGTCCGGGAGAAATGCACCCCTGTGCTTCCGATGGCACCCCTGAACCCTTGAAAATCTATCCAGACCTTTAGGAATCACCTAAAACCCATTAGAACCATTCCCCCAACCCTTAGAGATCACGCCTAAACCCTAGGATCCCTTCCCAGACTCAACTTAAACCCTTCTGAGTATTTGATGAGATGAGAGCTACATATTTTTATACAGACTACTACTAATGATGAGCCACATACCATTGGTAAGATAACTTCTCTAGCTTTCCAACGAGCTAAGGATCACCCAATTTGGAGTTGTGGGTCAAAAGTTATGACCGTTTGAAGTTTCACATAAAATGATAACTTTTTGCTCGGGCGTATGTATTACATACGCCTTGATTAATTTTTTGATTATGTATTATGTATTATATACGCCTGGCAATTTTGGGCCAAATTTTGCCAGGCATATATAATACATATGCCCAGCATAGGTGGCCACCAACACGAGCACCCATCTTCTCAGATTCCCTCTGGTTTTCTTGAATTTCACTGTGCATAAACTGGGCATATGCAATATATACGCCCAGCTTAGCTATAGTATCTGTCATTAAATGTTTGAATTTTCTCCATCTGGTTTGACCCTTTGACCATCCCCTTGGTTAAGGTGGGTGTCTTGAGGTTGGTTTCACCCCCTTTGAGCTTATTGGCAACCCTTGAGTCACCCATGGTCTCACCCCATCATCCGCCATTGAAACCAATTTCCCAAACCTCTAGGACCCTAGAAACCTAGAAAACCTTAAATGAAGGATTACCTAATTGCTAAACCAATTAGCTCTTAAGCAGCTCTCTAACCCACCTCTTCTCTATAAATAGAGAGGCCCCCCTCTTCCCAAAAGGGTTGAAAAAATCAAGGTTGAAAAGATTAAGGTAAAAGCTTGAGTTAGGAGAGAGAGAGCCCTAGTGAGAGAAATTTTTTTTCTTATTCCTTCAACCAGAATTCCAGCATGCATAGATCATCCTTTTCAACCATTAGATCACCCCTTTTAGTTAAAGCTTAGCCCCTAGCTTCATCCTACACTTCCTATCTACCGAATCCTAGTATTGGAACCTATTCTTCTACCGTTTAAGCCATTCAAAGCCATCGGAAGCACGCCAAAGCGAAGGTCTTCCATGGTGCAACAAGGGTCCGTGAGCTCCGGCTCACCCCTCTTCCTCTACCTTCTTGGTGATTCTTCCGTCCAAGGATTCAAGCCGTTATGCCGTCAAAATTTTGGTTTGGCTCAAAGCTTGATAGGACCGTATTGCCTTTGGGCAAGGGGAAGCTCCGCCCTTTTTTTTTTTTTTGGCCATAGATAGAGACCGCTATATGTGGGTTGATCGGGTGTCTAAACCCTTCCCGATCGATAACCAAAGCCCCTACCCTAGAGCCTTTGGCAAAGACCGGTAAATCAGAGTTAGCATTTTGGTGCTCAAAATATCGATTTAAAGGTTTCCCGGGTCACCAAAAGCTCCGGGTGGCAACTCTACATTTTATTCCATCGCGAGTGCATCGCCGCAACTGGTTCGAGAGGATCCATGCTCGCACACCCAACCATAGGAAAAGGGTTCAGCTATGCTCAAAATGGAACCTGTGACCTCACCTCACTAATAAGGCATCATAAAAAATAAAAAAAAAATGAACGGCCAAAAAAAGAATAAAAAAATAAGGAAAAATCCAAATATAAAAAAAATGAGTGCGTGTGTATATATTTCTACTTTTTCCCATGTACATAGTTACAGCATCTTACTTCCATCTCAAAAATGAAGAAAAAGAACAACAAATCTGTTAAATATAAAAATCCAAAAATATTTCTACTTTTTTCCATGTACGTAGTTACAACATCTTACTTCCATCTCAAAAATAAAGAAAGAACAAAAAATCTCTGAAAATAAAAATCCAAAAAAATTCTACTCTTTCTCATGTACATAGTTACAACATCTTACTTCCATCTCAAAAATAAAGAAAAAGAATAAAAAATCTCTAAAAAATAAAAATCTAAAAATATTTCTACTTTTTCCCATGTACATAGTTACAACATCTTACTTTCATCTCAAAAATGAAGAAAAAGAACAAAAAATCTCTGAAAAATAAAAATCCAAATAAATTCTACTCTTTCTCATGTACATGGTTACAGCATCATACTTCCATGTCAAAATGAAGAAAAAGAATAAAAAATCTCTGAAAAATAAAAATCCAAAAAAATTCTACTCTTTATCATGTACATAGTTACAGCATCGTATTTCTATGTCAAAAATAAAGAAAAAGAACAAAAAAAAATTTGAAAATAAAAATCCAAAATATATATAAATCTTGAAAATGAAAAAAATATAAGTAAAAGTTTGTTTCTCTTCCTGTTAATTAGGATGCATTTGTTACTTATATAAATAAAATAGGGACTGACGTTTTCTTGAGAATGTACAGGAATATCACACGGTCCAAAGCCTCGAAGCGGGCAACTTCTAAGGAATGGACAAATCAGATGAAGCATCTCACCACTGACATCAAGACTATTCAAAAAGAGAGAAAATCATTTTGAAAAAGAAATAATAAATCTGTGTTTCCCCACAGAGCTACGCATATGCGTGTTCCGATGCGATAAAATGTTGATATTTTATCAGCAACACCACTGTGCTATAGTAACGTTCTAAGTCTAAGGTACGCCTTAGATCTTGGATCCTATTCCAAAGTAGGAGCAACGGTGTAAATCCTAATCAAGCGGTCAATATTTTGATCAGGTTGGCTCCACTGCTATATCTTCGAGCTAAGCGCTCTATTTCAGATTCATATGAACTTAAGTATCTTAAGCTCCAGATTCTCCGTTGGATAAGGTCAATCGTTGGTTGAGACCAACTTGTTGAGAATGATATTACGTATCAATCAAACTATGTGCAACCATGCATCCAGAAGGGTTCACTTTCCCTTTTTTTCTATAGGCTTAAAACCTGTATGGACAGCAGTATCCCTGTAAAGTATACGCCATGCGTCTAGGTATCCGTATGATGGTCGTTTGTCCTCGTAAATTATACCCAGGCTGGTCCGGGTCGGGGCTTCCATCGCCTTTATTGTTGCTTATTGCCCCTAATGGGTGCATAATTATGCATAGTTAAATGATGTTTATGAGCATTGTCAGCAGAGACCAGGATTGGATGTCCCTTTAGGGAGACACCCCAATGTTTGGATCGATCTGTTCAAGGTAGTCAAGGCTGAATACTCTAGGTCATGTTGATCTAAGGCATGCTTTCGAAAATAGCATGTCCTCCCTAAAAAGTGTTATGACCTCTATTCGCTCCACTCGGGTAGTCATGCTAAATAAACTTTGGGATCAATGGGTTCGCCCAAAGACCTCAAAACCTGCTTTCAATAGGGGCACCCGCGAACAGTCGGAAGGGGCCATCAAATGCGGCGTACGATTGAACTCAAATTGTGGAGCCATGCATATTTTTACTTCACGCCTATCTTTGAATGTGGGTCGATCACCCCTCTTACTTGCGAAGTTGTTGTATTCAGAATGAATCTCGAACATCAATCACCTTCAAATTATCTCAAGAAGCGGATGTTTTTCCCGACTAATGGGCTTTTATAACTCGAGAAGCGAACATTTTTTCCAGCTATTGGGCTTTCACAACTCATTCCACCTCGGTTATGCCCAGTAATATCGCTAAGCGCTTGGGAACCGGTTACCTTGAGAAACGAATGTTTAGCCTGACATCCAGGGCTTTCGTTTTCTCACCATGTTACTCATCTATTGTTTGAAGTTTGTTCTGAATGCAGCGGGCCCATCAGTAATGCCGTAGGCCTCTTCGGATGTTTCTTTCATTGGCATTCGATCATTAGTGATCGGATACCAAAGAGGGCCATCTGTAGACATCAAAATTTGGCCCAACGTCCGATCGAAACACATTTCAAGAAAGGTGCACTTCTGAGCTTTTGATGGCATGTATGGAACCATTAAGAACCACCGTAGAACCATTAATAACCCTTCCAAACCCTTAGGAATCACCCTAGATCCCTTAGGAACCTGCCTCAATCCTTTAAAGATCAATCCCAACCCTTAGAACCCGTTTTGAACCTAAACCTAACCTTCTAAAACCTTGGATAAGGGTGTGGTGCATTAGGACTAGCTATGCCCTTCTACTATAATTGAATCTCATACCATTGCAAAGTAGAGGATGTCAGCTTTCCAACAATCTAAGAATCACCGCAATCAGAGTTGTACGTCAAAAGATATGGCGGTCCGAACCCGAAGGGCAAAAGAGTAAAAAGGTGGCCCACTAGGGATTTGGCACAACTAATAGTTGCGCCAGTTATAATTTTGCCTGGCGCAACTATTAATTGTGCCAGGCCACTTCTCCAAGAAATTAAGCCTAGTGCAACTAATAGTTGCACCAGTTTTAAATGTGGACCCCACCCTCGCGAGCCAACTTCCAGGCACTGTTTAGCACTGTTTTACTATACATTTGCCTGAAAGTTGCACCAGGCATATGAACAGTAACCATGTCTTTTTATCCTGAAATTTGTGATAGGATTTGACTTGTTGACCACCTCGACCTTTTGGGGTGTGTTTTGATAGTTTTGTTGCACCCACTCACTACCTATTTGCAACCCCTTAAGTGGCTTAAGGCCTCATCCCATCATCCATCATTGGAGGACCTTCTCACATGTTTCAAGGCTCCAAAAACCCTAGGAAACCTTAGATTTGAGATTACCTAATTGCTAACCCTAATTAGCACTTAAGTGATCTTCTAACCCACCAATTTCCTATAAATAGAGCCCCCCTCCCTTTGATTTAGGGGTTGAGAATTTTTACCTAAGAGAGAAAGAGCTTAAAGTGAAAAGATCTTTCTCCCTTTGGTACACCATTGCTCATACAAATTCCAAAATTCCAAAACCCCCTTTGAGTTATATTTTCTACCTTAGATCCCTTAGTGTAGGTACATGCTACCCATTTACCTTCCTTCTCTACCTCTTAGCTAGCAAGCCAAAGAGGTTAGAACTCCTATTTCCACCATATAAGCCTTCAAGAGCTCATCAAAAGCAAGCCACGCAAGACTCTCCTACGGTGCTACAAGGGCCAGAGGGCTCCGGCACTCCCCTTTCTTCTCCTATCTCTTCCTTAGCTCTTCCTATCCTCCCATTTGTGCCATTACTCCACCAAATTTTCAGTAGGAACAGAGGGGCACAAATAGGATTTAAGGCCCATTTGGGCAAGAGGAAGCCATTTTCTTTTCTTTTACTTTATTTTTATGTTAGCCATTAGTAGAGACCGTGTTAAGTGAGTTGATCGGGTGCCTAACACCTTTCTGATCGATAATCGGAGCCCCTATCCAAGAGCCTTTGGTGTGGACCGAATTTAGAGTCATATTTTTAGCACTTTAGTGCTCATAAAAATGAACTAAGTTTCTCAGGACACCGAAAGCTCCGGGTGGCGACTCTATATTTTTTGTTAGAGAGCGCATCGTCGCGACGGGATCGTTACAAATCCTATAGTTAAACACCCACATTATTCTATTAAGACTTCCCCACCTTTTGTACCTATCCCTAGTGAGCCTGTAGACCAATCCATTCTCTTATCCCATGATAGTAAGCTATTTTCAGGAGAGAAATTTTCCACTATGATGTCTACTATCCTAGGAGACATCAACCTTGAGTATACACCTCTCCCAGACTCACCTCACCCTCCACACTTTACCCATCCACATCTGACACCACCACAGGCCTCCACCTTCACTCATAGACCCACATCTCTCTTCCAACTAGGTTCACCTATCCAACCCACAATACCGTACCTGACCTCTTACCCCAAATCCTACACCTCTTACTTTCCCTACACTCCCAAATGCTGGCCAATACCCAAACCCAAGCTACAATTGAGGCTAATCTTCCATCACTTCACTCCACCTTACCAAACCCTGCCTCCATCCCAAATATTTTACAATCCATTCAGGCAACTTTAACCACTCTCATCCAACAGCCCCAACAATCAATTGTCCTTACATCAATCCATAACCCCCCACCAGTTCCTACACCCATTGAACCTATCCCGAAAACTTCTCTCAACACCTTTAGAGATGCCTCCACTCAAACTGAACCTGACCCTCAACTACATCCACCGGAGTCTACCCTCCATGACCCTCACCCTCTACCCTCCTCCCCACTTCTGGCCCTTCTTCCATTTCTGAGCTACCCATATATCCTATCTTTTCTATCCCCATGCCCCCTTACTCCACCCTCATCAAAGCCATGAATGCCAATGCCTACATAAAAAGAGATGTAGTTTAGGGCATGGCTAACTGAAAGCTACAGTGCGACAGTCCCTCCTTGAAGAAATTTGGCTCCTGAGGCTTGCTCATAAGGTCGAGAAAAAGGAAATCAAGAAAGGATGGAGGGAGATTATGGTGCAATACAACAAGGAAAAGAACAGAGTAGAGAGTCAGGAAGATGTCATTAAGGAACTAAAAGAGAAACTGCGATTGACTGAGGAGAGAGCTTATGATTATGTAGTGACTATTGCAGCTTTAGAGAAAAGGGCAAATGCACAAACTGATCGAGAGTTGGCAGAGGATCTTTTTAAGGAACTTAACCCAGATGTACCTCTCCAACAACTAGCTCTGGATGCAACAGGTCCCAGCCCAGTCAAACCTGAACTTAAAATCAAAGAACCTACACAAAAACCTTCCCCCACTCCAACAAGAAAAAGCTCAGCCAAACCTAGGAAAGCTACTTCCAAATGACAACTGTCTAAGGCTGCCACTTTGAAGCAAGCAAAGTGGAAGGGAATTCAGGAACCACCTGCCGAATCCAAGGATTCTAACGATAAAATTTTGCACATGTATTTAGTAGGAAATAGTTTACTTCCATCGACTTTGTATATAATTTAGATGAATAATAACATTGATCTTTATTTTATTTTCTTTATATTCCAATCTGTCTTTCTCTATTTCTATGTGTTTGTTTCTATATTGTTTGTTCTGTGTTTTTCTCTCTTGTAGTTTCTATTCTGTTTATGTCTATGTCTTCAGCTTGCTGCACATCCACCTTTGAATAAGTGAGGACACTGCTCCTCATAGGTTTGGGGGTGTGTTAAGTGGTGAAAAATGCCACTTTTCACCCTTTAACCTAACCATTGATGGACCTGTGAACACACTAATAAGCCTCTATTGAGTGTATTTTGTAGATAGCAGTGAAAGCTGGTAATAATGCAAAAAACCACTTAAGAATGCCCACAAAGAAGCCAACTCTCAGCACCATGTAACCCCAGTAACAGAACAAGGGGAAGGAAGTGAAGATAGGTCCAAAACATCCTATCAAGAGGATGTCTGAAGACTTCGATAGGAGCTGAGGGTTAAAAGGAAGGAATTCGTGCAGTTGAGAAGGATTCGATAGGATCAGAAGGCAGAGAAAGGAAGAATTTGTACAGAAGTGAAGAATTCGACAGGATCCAAGAACCTATCGAGCAGTTGAAAGAAAAAGAGAATTCAACCTATCGAAAGCTGGCTTGAGGGAAAAAGGAGACCTATCAGAAGATTCCCTAAACCTATCGAATGGCCCACTGAACCTATCAAAATAGAAGTGTTGGGACAATACCTATCACAGAATGATTTGAACCTTTCGATAGGAACAAGGTTCATCCGATCGAAGTAATGGAATGTGAATCCCCAATCTATCGAATCACTCTTCCAACCTGTCGAAGGCCTCAGATTAAGTGCAGTGAAGCTGAAGCATCTAAGCCCAACCTATTGGAACCTATCGAAGAGACCAGGGAACCTATCAAAAGCGGCTACAAACTCCTTTTCCACCTATCGGAAGCTTCTCCAACTTATAAAAATCGCATGCAGGACTTCTCAGAAATTCAGTTGTGCACATGTTGTGACTTGGTGACTTGCTGCACACAAATCGAAGCACTTTAGTGACCGACACGATGTTCTAAAAGATTCCCTAGAAAGCCCTAATTGACCCACGTGCTCTAACAGAATCCTAACAAACTCTGAGGACCTTCTAGAAGGGAAGATTGGCGGGAAAAATAAGAGGGAAAGCTATATATAGAGATCCCCAATTGCCATTGGGGAGGATTGAAATTCTGAACAATTTCCTGGAGATCAGAGCTTGCAGCAAGATTCTATTTTCCTTCCTTTAACCCAACCATGGTTGGCTAATTCCATAGGAGCAGCAAGGAGTGAGTTAGATCTGTGATTGGGTAAGGTTAAGAGTGTTGCTGGGGTTAATTGCTGCACAGACTACATATCTGAGAGTGTTCCATTGTAAGAGTGACCTAGTTTGCAATGTAAATGTTATTTTCAATGTTTTAATTAGATATAAAGCTCTTTTGATTCATTTTGGTGCTTGATCGGATTTGTGTAGAGGAGTTGCTTGATCAGCTCACCCACTTAACTGGTAGATCTCTTGGATATCATCTGAATTCCTTGGATCTAATATCCCTGTAATTTCCTGCGTCTGTGACCTAGAAATTACAGCATCTGTAGTGGTTTTAATTGTTCTAATTGAGGCTCTGGCTTTGTAGGAGATCTCTATGATGGTTTATGACCATTAAAGTGGACATATCATAGCCTTAAGGTATCTAAGCTCAGGCCTCAATTGGATTCATTTGCTGCAATCCATGGATTCGATAAAGTCTATAGGATGGTCTGTGACCATTAACGTGGACAGATCATAGCCTTAAGGCCAGGTGGATCCTGTGATTTGGTGTGGAATTTATACCCTGCAGCTGTGCTTGTGGCTAGCTGAGGGACTTGTGTGCTTTTGAACCCCTGTAATATGCTTAGCTCAACCTGATTGCAATGAAAATAACCTCCAAGCTGTTTTTCTCCATTTTCTGAGTTTTTTAAACCCTCCATCTGCAAGACCTGAGGCTCCAGATTCTATCTAAGACAATATGCATTTTAATTATAGTTTAGATTAAGTGAAACTTCGATCTAATCTCTCCCCTATGTTTTAGCTAGATCAACATTAGTTAGGGTGTCAGATCTCTTATAGATCTAGAGATTTACTCAATTCCAAACCACCTCTCTGTGGACTTCCGCTTACTTACTTTTAAAACTTGCTACAAAGGACCCTGTATCTTGCAGGTCTAGGATTTCCTAACAGTGCTGAACCCATCTCTGTTTTCTCTAGATATTTACACCATAAATCAGTACAGTGGAATTCCCCAACAAGTTTTTGGCGCCGCTGCCGGGGAGGTGTTTGTGAATTTGGTAGATCTAGTTTTGTTTTATAAATCTGTAATTATGTGTTTGATTTTACTAACTGCATTTATAAGTTTTATTATTTTTCAATATTTTTTGTGTCCATTCCATCAGATCTGAGTACAGAGTGAGAGGAGAGCCGTGCGGAAGGCTGCTCTATAGTTTGCATCCCTTTTTCTCCTATTTATTTTTCAGATCTGCTGATTTTTTATTTTTTTTTAGATTAATTAGTTAGTCGTGCTGCTTCTTTCTATTGTGTGAGAATTTATTCTGCATTCAGTTTGTGAGTGTTGTATGTTTGATAGGAGAACTCTTCAACCTCAGATTATTCCACTAAATCCAAAGGTTGAAAGACTTCTCAGATCCAGACCAACTACATCCACAGCTGTTGAAATTGAATCTGTTGAAATGGGTGAGCAACAGCAGCCTCAAACTCTCAAGGAATTTAATGCACCAGGGACCTACAATTCTCCCTTTTGCATTCAGTTCCCTGCTGCTCAAGGAAACTATGAAATCAAATCTTCCTTCATTCAGATGTTGCCCTCATTTCATGGCCTGACTAAGGAGGATTCTTAGGACTGTGCGCTACCTTCAACATCACAAGTTTAGGGGAGGAGGCAACTAGGATGAGGGTCTTTCCTTTTTCATTAAAGGACAGAGCCAGGACCTGATTGTCTATGCTTCCACCTAACAGTATTCAATCTTGGAGTGATCTCCAATGTCAATTTTTGGCCAAATTCTTTCCTATGTCAAAGACTAGTCAGTTGAGGAAGGGTATCATCTCTTTTACCCACGATCCAACTGAAGACTTTCATCAATCCTGGGAGAGATTTAAGGACCTACTCAAGAAATGCCCCCACCATCAAATCCCTGAATGGCAATGGGTTCAAAGCTTTTACCAGAGAATTGATGCTAAAAGCAGAGATATGATAGATGCCTCCTATGGTGGCACCTATCTCCATAAAACTAATGAGGAGGCATGGGAGCTCTTTGACATCATCAGTGAGAACTCTATGTAAAGGGAAACCTTAGCAAGAGATCTAGAGCCTCCTAAATTGATGAAAGAGAACACCTCAAGAGAAAAGATATATGAAGTGACTATGCCAAGTGAGTTAGAAAGGAAAGTGGATAGCTTAACTCTGAAATTTGATAGGCTGATGGGAGCAATGCAGTCACCTGTGATTACTAGAGTGGAGGAGGCATGTGCCATATGCCAGCCCCCTGCTCACTCCCTGGATGAATGCCCATCAGCTGCCCAATTTCATGATTTTGTAACAGAGCATGTGGCTGCAACTCAATCTTATGGGCAGCAGCATGCTGCTGGGTATCAATGGAGAAACCACCCCAATCTAAGGTGGAGACAAGATGCATACCCCAGCTAGCAGCCCTAGCAGCCCATGCCTTACAGAAATGCTCAGCCCTATCGAGAAGGTTATGCCCCAAGACCTCAATATCAGCAACCCATGGCCTAACCTGTAGCTCCTCCTGTGCAGCAAGCTACACCTCCTCCACCTGTGAGAACACCATCTTTTGAGGAACAAGTTCTATCTTCACTACATAACTTGAATACCTTAAACCTAAACTGTGCACTCTCACAACCAGAGCATCAAAAAGATAGAGGACCAACTTGGTTAACTGTCTGATGCTCTGACTAGGAGAGAGGGAGGAAGGTTACCTAGCCAACCATAGGATAATCCACGAAGACAGTTTGTAGTGGGTGCAGTTTCCTCCACCTATGAGGAAGCGAAATCTATGACAACTTTGAGGAGTGGTAGGCTAGTGGACAATCAAGTGGGCTGTGAGCCTATGAGAAGTTTGAAGGGAGAGAATGGAATGAGTTTTCCAAGAACACAACAACAGCCACCAGTGGTGGATCTGACAGAACAACCCACTGTAAATAAAGAGGATGATATGAATCCTCAAAGAAAAGAAAAAATGAAAAAGAAAGAAGCCCCTTTGGCTAAGGCTGCAAATGAGGGAGCAATCCCCTAGTTGCCATTTCCCAAGGCATTGCAACGACCCTCCCCTTTTGACAAAGGGCAGGGTAAAATTGAGGAAATGATGGAGACTTTCAAGCAAGTTAAAAATTAATTTACCTTTACTTGATGCCATCAAACAAGTCCCAGCCTATGCCAAATTTCTGAAGGAGTTATGCACCCATAAAAAATAATCTAGGACATACTTATCCAAGAAAGTCTTTTCAGCAGAGAAGCTAAAACACATTCTGTCCATTGCAACTCCCACCAAACTTCAAGATCTTGGAGTTCCCACTATCCCCTGCATCATTGGGGATCATAAAATTGAGAAGGCCCTATTAGACCTGGGAGCTAGTGTGAACTTGCTGCCCTATGCAGTCTATGAAAAATTAGGCTTGGGAGACTTGAAGCCCACACCTGTGGTCCTACAACTGGCTAACAGGTCCGAAAGAAAACCTGTGGGAGTCATTGAGGATGTCTTGGTAGGAGTTGACAAGTTTTTTTACCCTGTTGACTTTGTGGAATTAGATATGGAGCCAAGTAAAGGTATTTCCTCCATCCCTGTGATTCTGGGCTGGCCCTTCTTGGCCACTGCCAATGCCTGTATTCAATGCAGATCTGGAATCATGGAGGTCTCCTTTGGCAACATGAAAGTAAAGTTGCATGTGTACAACACCAGCTCTCAACCCCCTTTTGATGAGACCTGTTTTTCCATTGTAGGGCTGGAGGAGGCTCTGCATGATAATCCTCAACAGCTGCTATAGGGCAATGATTGGCCTATAGAGACAAGATTGCAACCAGGGGTTGAACAAGTGCTGAGGAACGGATCCAAGAAGGATGACAAGTTTGAGGAACATGGGGAGGCCATTAACCTTTCAGATCCTCCAGATTAGCACCTGCAGTTTAGTATGTATCATATATACCGTATTTTGCTTTTGTTTTAGATGTTTTACTTTGCATTTCTAGTAAAATTCTGTTGCAATAAACATACCATGTTATCTATTGGGTCACCATTTCAAATTTGCCAGCTGATCTAAAATAATGGGAGCTCGTCCATAAAAGAATCCAACCGTAGGGCCGCACAGCAACAGAGCCTGATAAGTGCTGAAGCTAAGGGTGCCCAGAAAGGCAATTTTATCTGGGTTTTGGAACCTTCGAGAGGCCAAATCTACCTTTCGTTAGGTTACATGGTGATTTCGACAGGATATCTAATGGTTTCGATAGGCACTGGACGTTTCGACAACTAAAACCAACTTCTCGACGGGTTAAATAAGGGCAAACAAAGATTTCGATAGGTTCTGGGTACATATCGGGCACCTATCAAAAGGATGCTTTTTCTGCGGTTTAAACCTATCGATAGGATGGTCTCACTTATCGAAACCCTTTGGAATCATCCCTTTTGAAAGCTTTGATTTCCAAGCTTTCGACAGGACGCAGGAACCTATCAAAACCATTCCATTCATCTTGTCAGAATCTCATTTTCACCTTTATATACCTGTCGATAGGTCATTTGTGCTTCATTCCTTACCCTCTGAAAAACCCTAGCTCTCTTCCTCATTTTTTTTGCCTCCCTCTTTCTCTACTAAATCCTCATGAAATCTTTCGCTGTTTAGTGTGCCATCTTGTCAATACATTTAGCTTGCATAGAGGAGCATTTTGCCCCTGATTTTGGAGAAATTAGAGTGGTGCATGGCTAGCTCTGTGAAACCCTAGGTAGTTGGAGGTGAGTTGCCTTTCTACCATCAATCTATTGTTTTTCTAAGTTTTCCCATTCCAAGTTGGTGAGAAATTCCTCTCTGAGATTAAAATGGATGAGCCTGAGGAAACCCTAGCCAGCATACGCTGGATATCAACTGCATCCACCCCTAAATCCTCTAAGAAAGCACTACCTGCTACCAAACTGCCTGTAAAGAGGAAGCTCGCTGAGGAGACACCCAAAAAGGGAAAAGCTAAAGCTGTTGAAATTTAGGAACCTGTGGTAGAAACACCCTTAGAGAGAGCTACCCCTGACAGACCCATTGCTGTAGAGCCTCCGGCTATACTGACCACCCCCAATGAATTTGTACACAAGTTGAGCCTTGTCCCTACTGTCGCCATTGAAGAAAGAAGGCTTGTTGCCCCTACTGTCGCCATTGAAAGAATCAGTGTATCCCAGGCTGGTGAAGTTATGGTACCAAACCTGAAGAAGAAGGTGGCACAGGGGACTGATGATGTACTAGAGATCTTGATTGATGATTGGCAACTAACTATCGATCACAGAGATATAAGAATGGCTTTGGGGGTCCCATACCAATTTGACTCCAACCGCGCTGAGGGAGTACCTGTTGGAGCTACATTTAAGGACATGGCCAAGCAGCTAACCAATGGGATTGTGGGTTTTGGAGAATCTCTGATGAGAAGAGACCTCCATCCTAGTCTCAGATTCATGGATACTATCTTAAGGAAAAATGTTATGTTACAGGACATTTACAGGAGAGAAGGTCCCCATTAGTGGATGCTTTATTCTACTGTTCCAAGGGGCAGTTCGTGAATGCACCTAAGCTGATCTTTGAAACTATGGTGGACATAAATGACAAGGTGCTAAAAAGATAGGCTTTTGCTAAGGGAGGAGGCCTACCTTTCAGCAGACTCATCACCTGTCTGCTCAAAGCTGGAAAGTATAGGATTAAGGAGGCTGAGCCAGTGGAGAAAATGGCTCCCAAGGTTTTTGGAAAGAGGGCATGGTCTACAAGTTTAACCCTGATTCAAATGACCAAGCCGGTTGAGGCAGAGGAGGAGGTGCCCACTACCTCAGCAGCAGATCATGCTGCTGACATTCCCCCATCCACCATTCCTCCTACAGCACCCACTTTTCCATCCACCTTACCTACACCATCACCTACACCTCCACCCACCTTTCTTTTCACATCTGTCTTCGTCCCCCTTCCACCCACCACTCAGGATTTCTGACCTGGGGCCCTGGAACTCCCCACCTTCTCCGAGCCTATCCCCACCCTCCCTCCAGCCCCTTCCTGGTTCCCCCCTTCCACCACTACCTATCCATACACAGGGTTTGGACCAGTTCACTTCTACTGGTTTCACTGCCCTCATTTCTTCAATTATGGAGGATGTTGCTCATGAGTACACCCCACTGCCTGACTCCCCTCCCCTCGCTCCTCCTCATTTTACCCATGCCCCATCCTCTCCTTTCCATCCTATTCAAACACCCATCCCCTCTACTTCCACCGTGCCTGACACTTTCACCCAAATCCTCTCCCTCCTACAGTTCATTCAGGCCCAATTAGCCACTAACACTCACAACTAGGCCCTCATGAGCTCATGGCTCCAATCAATTCAATCCACCCTTACTCCCCCCACTTCAGTTTCCCTACCCCTTCCCACATCTCCTCTCCCCCCTGATCCCACACTTTTCCATTTCTCTCCCCCCTTTTCACCCATAGCCTCCCCCATCCCTACTGATATCGTATTTGTAGAGTTAGCAGCTCCATCTCTACCCAAACCTCCCTTCCCAGCAGCTGTCCTACCTTCATCCCCACCTGCACCTATTTCTGGAGTTGCTGAGATACCCACCACCCATTCCCCCTTTTCCTCTCCACCTTCTTTCCACGATGCTTCCACCCAAACTGATCCATGTGAGGATCTCGTTTTCTACCCGCCCTCCTGTCCATCCACTTCTTCCCCTTCCTTGCCCATCATCCTTCACCAGCACATGTACATTCCTCCGTACCTCACTCTACTATATGCAATGAGGGACAACCCTTATATCCACAGGGATGTCCTGAGGGGTATGGCTACCCTCCGAGCTTCCCTGGAAGTCCCTTGCGAAGAGGGGATTGCCAACATCGAATTGGAGCACCGCATCAAGCTCCGAGATATCTCTGAGGGGTGGCGTGAGATTTTGACTATTTATAAGTCTGCCAAACAGTTGGCTGCTGCTGAGAGTCTCATTTCCAAGTATGAGAAGAAGAATTCTGAGCTCCTAAAGAAAAAGTTAGCCAATGCTCAGGAGATCATCAAGGCCACCAAGGAGCTCTCAGATGCTAACCTCCTCCATGCTGCCAAGAAGATTGATATTTTAGAGAAAAAGGTTGCTTCATTGTTGTCTTAACCCTTTTAGCTTACCCCTCTTCCTACAACACCTCCTGTTGCGCCTCCCTCCCCTCCCCCATGTCCCCCCTCTACAACTATTCCTTCAGCGACCCCACCTGTGGATGTTCCCCCTCCTCCTCCTGCCCAGGTACCTCCACCTGTCCAACCTATCCCTCCCAAACCAAAAAGGACACCCTCCAAAAGAACCGCCACCGCCAAGAGATCTGCTTCTCCTACTGCCTCTATCAAAAAAGGAAAACAACCTGTTGCCCCATCCAAAGCAGCTAAGCACACCAGGTCCTGCTCTAAATCTGACCCCCATGGCACCCTACTCTCTAGGGATGAGAGAAGGAAGGTTGCTGCGGCTCTAGGATTGGACCCCATTGCCCTTTTCCCTCTCGATTTGGATTCTGATTTTTTTCTTGTTGTTGATCCTAAAGGCAGAAAGCTTGTTGCCCAGTCTGAGGAGGCACCCGCAAAATAACCACATCAATCCAAATCCAAGGGCAAGGCCCCTGTATCTAAGGGGTAGCTGGCACCAAGCTGTATGTGAATGTGGCCATTTGTTGTTTCAGTTTCTTTTTCATTTGTCTCTTGTATATATTTGACATTTTTGTTGTGTTATTCTATAGATATCTTCTTACCCTGTCTCTCTCTTGATTGCATTTTCTCAAAACAGTGAGGACACTGCTTGGTTAAGGTTTGGGGGTGTGGCATGTATGCCAATAAACTAGTTAATTTTAGTACAGCCAAGTTAAAAAGGAATAATAAAAAAGAGAATGAATTCACCTCATATTTGTTGTTAAGGAAACTTTAAAAACCATTTGCAACTGAAGTAAGCTGAAGTTTTAACATTTTTCATGAAGAAAATGTTAAGAATTTTTGAAGAAAGTTTTTTATGTGTGATAAACCAGCAACGAGAAGAGATTGTGAAGATGCCCCCCAAAAAAATTGGATGGAAGGCCATACCCAGTGAGAATTGGGCCTGAAAGATTTCTTTGAAGAGTGTCATGGCAATTCTTTCTGCTTTAAGGACTGACTGGGTCTAATCTTGATCACTAGAAGTTAGGCAAATCCGAGTTGAAAATACTTGACAGCACTCAAGACATTGAAGATGTGAAGTAAGGACATCCTTTGAAAAGTTTGAGCCTAAAATTCCCCACCTTTGAACTGCCCTTGAGACAAACCATTTTGAGCCATAAAAAAAATCCTAGTTTTCTTTGATAGAAACCAGAAAGTTTGAACCCAAAACCCCTTTGGCCCATTTCAGTCTACCCCCAATCTAAGAAATCAAGAAATGGAAGGAGAAATGAGGTAGAGGAGCAAGGTGGTAAATTTGGTCAAAAGAAAGGAAAACACAGTTTATGATGTTGTGGCATTCCAACCCACACACATAAATTTAAAAAAAAAAAAAAAAAAAAAAAGAAGCAAAGGAAAAGAATGAGGAAGAGAAGTCACTCCACTTAAAAATCTACAAGAAGACAAGAAGTTGATCACTTCAAGTCTGAAAAATTCAAAAAGATAGTTAAGAGGTTCTGAATTGAAGAAGGTGAAGTCATGAATCACCTCCTTGCCTTTACTGATTTCTCAATTTTGAACTCTGTTATCCCTTTTTGTTCCTTCACAAACCTCATCCCTAAGCCACATTACAACCCAATAAAAAGACCTTACTGATCTGAAAGTGGATTGAGTTGTCATGTGGAGATGAGAATCTGCTTAATCTATGGTGAAAAGAGTTGTAAAAGTTAGAAATTCAAGCAATGCCTATGCTCCTGCTTGCAGTCCTATTTGAGGGCTGTAACTGCTTTTGAGCTGAGAGATATGATTTACCCCTCTTCTCTGTACTAATGAGTGAACAGCCCTGGTGAGACTTGGGTCTGAAATCCAGTTGATGGGGGAAGTATCTGAGCAGGATCCTCAAAGTGATGATGAGTTCTGCATCAAATTTTAGGAGAAATGCCCTGACACAAACTGAGTGATGATGAAGAGATTTCAGCAGACTTTCATATCTCCAAATAGATGTTTTTTTTTTCTATTATCCTTTAATGAATGGGCATGAGATGAATTTATTTGATTTGTTTAAACTCTGCTTTAACAGGTTGCACTATTATTAACTAAGTTTTATTGGAGAAGTTTGTGGGCACCTTCATTGAAAACCCTCAGGAGACTTCACTCCTCCACTAGGGATCATCTAGGAGTTTAAAAGGCTTGATGCATAGGCTAAATGCATCCGTGCTCCCTACGAAAGTGGCATTTTTAATTCATTTTAATTGTCCTTCGCTCAGGGACTAGCAAAGCTTAGGTTTGGGGGTGTGTTAAGTGGTGAAAAATTCCACTTTTCACCCTTTAACCTGACCATTGATGGACCTGTGAGCATACTAATAAGCCTCTGTTGAGTGCATTTTGTAGATAGCAGTGAAAGCTCATAATAGTGCAGAAAACCACTTAAGAATGCCCACAAAGAAGCCAACTCTCAGCACCATATAACCCCAGCAACAGAACAAGGGGAAGGAAGTGAAGATAGGTCCAAAACATCCTATCGATAGGATGTCTGAAGACTTCGATAGGAGCTGAGGGTTAAAAGGAAGGAATTCATGCAGTTGAGAAGGATTCGATAGGATCAATAGGCAGAGAAAGGAATATTTTGTACAGAAGTGAAGAATTCAACAGGATCCAAGAACCTATCGAGCAGTTGAAAGAAAAAGAGAATTCAACCTATCGAAAGCTGGCTTGAGGGAAAAAGGAGACCTATCGGAAGATTCCCTGAACCTATCGAATGGCCCACTGAACCTATCGAAATAGAAGTGTTGGGATAATACCTATCGCAGAATGATTTGAACCTTTCGATAGGAACAAGGGTCATCCGATCGAATCAATGGAATGTGAATCCCCAACCTATCGAATCACTCTTCCAACCTGTCGAAGGCCCCAGATTAAGTACAGTGAAGCTGAAGCATCTAAGCCCAACCTATCGGAACCTATCGAAGAGACCAGGGAACCTATCAAAAGGGGCTACAAACTCCTTTTGAACCTATTGAAAGCTTCTCCAACCTATCAAAATCACGTGCAGGACTTCTCAGAAATTCAGCTGTGCACATGCTGTGACTTGGTGATTTGCTACACGCAAATTGAGGCACTTTGGTGACCGGCACGATGTTTTAAAAGATGCCCTAGAAAGCCCTAACCGACCCACGTGCTCTAATAGAACCCTAACAAACTCCTTTTCAACCTATTGGAAGCTTCTCCAACCTATCAAAATCACGTGCAAGACTTATCAGAAATTCAGCTGTGCACATGCTGTGACTTGGTGATTTGCTACACGTAAATTGAGGCACTTTGGTGATTGACACGACATTCTAGAAGATGCCCTAGAAAGCCCTAACCGACCCACATGCTCTAACAGAACCCTAACAACCTCTGAGGACCTTCTAGAAGGGAAGATTGGCAGGAAAAACAAGAGGGAAAGCTATATATAGAGATCCCCAATTGCCATTGGGGAGGATCGAAATTCTGAACAATTTCTTAGAGATCAGAGCTTGCAGCAAGATTCTATTTTCCTTCCTTTAGCCCAACCATGGTTGGCTAATTCCATAGGAGCAGTAAGGAGTGAGTTAGATCTGTGATTGGGTAAGGTTAAGAGTGTTGTTGGGGTTAATTGCTGCACAAACTATAGATTTGGGAACGTTCCATTATAAGAGTAACCTAGTTTGCAATGTAAATGTTGTTTTCAATGTTTTAATTAGATCTAAAGCTCTTTTGATTTCTTTTGGTGCTCGATCGAATTTGTGCAGAGGAGTTGCTTGATCAGCTCACCCACTTAACTGGTAGACCTCTTGGATATCATCTGAATTCCCTGGATCTAATATCCCTGTAATTTCCTGCATCTGTGACCTGGAAATTGTAGCATCTACAGTGGTTTTAATTGTTCTAATTGAGGTTCTGGCTTTGGAGGAGTTCTCTAGGATGGTCTGTGACCATTAAAGTGGACACATCATAGCCTTAAGGTAAATCTAAGCTCAAGCCTCAATTGGATTCATCTGCTGCAATCCATGGATTCGATAGAGTCTATAGGATGGTCTGTGACCATTAAAGTGGACTGATCATAACCTTAAGGCAAGGTGGATCCTGTGATTTGGAGTGGAATTTATACCCTGCAGTTGTGCTTGTGGCCAGCTGAGGCACTTGTGTGCTTTTGAACCCCTATAATATGCTTAGCTCAACCTGATTGCAGTGAAAACAACCTCCAAGCTGTTCTTCTCCATTTTCTGAGTTTTTTAATCCTCCATTTGCAAAACCTGAGGCTCCAGATTCGATCTAAGACAATCTGCATTTTAATTGTAGTTTAGATTAAGTGAACCTCCGATCTAATCTCTCCCCTGTCTTTTATCTAGATCAACATTAGTTAGGGTGCCAAATCTCTTACAGATCTGGAGATTTACTCAATTCCAAACCACCTCTCTGTGGACTTCCCCTTACTTTTAAAACTTGCTACAAAGGACCCTCTATCTTGCAGGTCTAGTATTTCGTAAATGTGCTAAACCCATCTCTATTTTCTTTGGATGTTTACACCATAAATCAGCACACTGGAATTCCCCAACAGGGTGTGGCAAGCTAGGTCTGCCAATGAAGTAGTTAACTTTAGTGCAGCAATGTTGGTTTAATTGGGATGAATAAAATCATTTCCCACCTAACTTGTTAGAATGAGAAAATTTGTGGAAAATTAAAAATTTTTTGTAGACATGTTGAAACAAAAAATTTCAAAATCTTTGCACCACCATGAAGCTAACATCAAAATTTTTTTTTAGTTAGTACTTAGTGAACCTAAGAGGAGAGAAAAAGGTGAAAATACACCCCATGGGTTAATTTGAGGACAATACCTAGTGAGATTTGGGCCCATCATTTTCTTTTGAAGAGTAATTTTAGTATTATTTCTGCTCTGAGGACTGATTGAGTCAAGACCTTTTCACTAGAAGTTAGGCACCTCCAAATCAAAACTGATTGACAGCACTCATGACACTAAGGAAATGATCCAAGGCCTTCTTTTAGATAGTTTGAGCCTGAAAATCCAACCTTCTAAAACTGCCCTTTTGCATACACGCACTGAGCCTTAAAAATCTTACTTTTCTTTGATAAACACTGGAGTACTTGCACCTTAACCACTTGACCTGATTCAACTGTACCCTCACTCTGAGAATTTAGAAGGTAAAGGAGGAGTTGAAGATACTGAGAGTGGTTCAACATTTGGTGGAAGGAAAAGAAAAGCAGCATATGAGCAACAATGTATCAATAGTTCTTATGTGGCAGTTCATCCTAAAAAAAAAAAAAAAAGAGAGAGAAGTCTAGAGAAGGACATCATCTGAAAATTGAAAAGAAGAGGAGAAGCTGGCCACTTTGATTTTGAAATATATCAAGTAAGATGAAGTTGTGCTGAAATGAAGGTAGTGAAGTCATTAATCACTCCTTATCTTGCTGATTTCTCAATTTTGAATCCCTTTTTACCCCTTCATTCTTTATATCCCTCACCCATAAGCCACATTACAGCCCATTCAAAAATACCTTGTAGATCCAAAGTGAAATGAGTTGTCATGTGGAAATGAGGAGTTATCTAATCTGTGGTTAAAAGTCATGAGGATGTTAGAAATCAGAAGCTTTGCCTATGCTCATGCTTGCAGGCCCATTTGGGGTCTGTAACTATTCTTGAGCTGATGAGAATGTAAACACCCTTTTGATTTTCATGATTAAGAGATAGCCCTGGTGAGAATTGGGTCTGAATTTTAACTTCTGTGGAGTTGTATCTAACCTGATTTTTGAATTTAAGGCAAGCTTTGTACTTATTATATGTACATTGTATCCCTAATGAGAACTAATTGGTGGTGATGCACATGCATGCTGACTTTTGAGTTTTAAATGACTGCATTACTGATGTAATTTCCTCTGATTTTAAAAGGATAGGTGTGGACTGAGACTTTATTCATTGAAATTTGTTTTGTCATTGACTGCACTACCTTTAACTGTTTTAATGGTGAAGTTTGTGGGTACCTTTACTGAAAACCCTCCGGAGACTTCACTCCTCCACTAGGGATCACCTAGGGGTTTAAAAGGCTTGGCACATATGCTAAATGTATCCGTGCTCCCTACAAAAGTGGCATTTAAATTCTTATAATAGTTGTTTTAAGTTTTCCTTTGCTCAGGGACTAGCAAAGATTAGGTTTGGGGGTGTTTTATTCACTGAAAAGTATCACTTTTTACCTCTTAACCTAGCCTTTGATAGACCTTGAAGCAGTCTAATAATCATTTGTTAAATGTGTTTTATAGTTAGCACTAATTTGTGCAGCTTAACATAAAATCCATCCTTATTGGCCCAAAGAAGAGGAAGAAGACATGCAAATATGACAGCTGAACCAAAGTCCAATGGAACACAGTGGTAGTGCTCACCATGGTGATCAAGTGCTGATCATCATTGACCAAATGCCTAGCAGATGAATGAAGTTGGCTGAGAATGGAGAAACTATAAAAGCAACAAATGCAATGCAGCAGAGCATAGAAAGATAAATCTCGCAGAGTTGAGAAGCTCCCTCGCGAAGCTGAGGATGCAGTGGAAGATGCCCTCACGCATATAGGACGCACAGTTAAGAGGAGAGCTATAAAGACATCACGAAGATCTTGCGGATTAAAATCCTCAAAATTTATGGTCGCGGAGCTCTCATGGAGATCAGGCCTTAAAGCAAGCGCACAAAGAACATAGCGAGTCCTTGTGTGAACTGGACTAAAATTCACCTCGCGGAGTTCATGCATGGCCCTGGAAGAGAGAGATGCCCATAATTCTCCTCGCGTAGATCTCGCGCACTCTGAAGGCTTACCAATTACTACGCGAGCACAGGAGCATAACTGCGCGAGTACCTAGGGAGAGAAACAGTTTCTGAAGCTCTACTACGTGAAAGTATAGGCACTCCAAATCATCTCCGCGACAATAGTGCAGCGCAAAGGAACTGTGAGATTAACTGAAGATTCACTACATGAGTGAGCACTTCCTACCAACCAAAAGCTACTCCGCAAAAGCCCTACAACTGTGCGAATAATTAAATGCATATGCCAGCCCCACGAAGCACGAGCCCTCCACTTCTCAGCTTAACTTAAGGACCTTTTGGTAATGTCCCAAGGCTAGGGCACACATCTCGAGGCATAGATTTCAAGGTGCACGACTCAAGACATTCAAGGGATGTAACAGTGCCACGTTTGCTAGAAACATTAGGGTTAATCCCTTCAGAGCTAAGGCAGTATGGATAGAGTATATAAGCTACACTTAGAGTCTTGTTTTATCATCAACCCTTCTTTTCATCCTTTGCCGGCTGTGAGCTCCAGCAGGCTAGGGTTAGGTTTTGATCACCTCTTTTTTCCCTCTTTCTTCTCTTTTAGCCTAGCACTTACTAGCTAATCCCCCTGTAAGCAACTAGGTTTAGTTTTATTTCAGTTTGTAATAGGTTTTTGTATACATTGGGATTGTGGATGAAGTTGTGTACAGGCTGCAACCTGGAGACAGTTCATTGTAAGTTTTGTGTTTATCAATGGATTATTGTTTTAATGCCTAATTGGATCTAAAGATCTTATGATTTCTTTAGATGTCTATAGGATCCATGTATTTGGGACTAGTCCATTCAGTTTCTAGTAGATCTATTATTTACCATCTGATTTCCCTTGGTTTGATAGCCCCATGGAAAGCAATGCTAGATCTATAGTGAGATCTAGGGAGCTCGGAGCCTGTGGACCATGGTGGTTGTAGCAGTTTTCATGTTCTTTCTCAGGCCTCTATGGTATGGACAAACCGATGGGATACCCTGTGACCATTCGAGTGGACAAAATATAGCCCTAAGGTTGTGCCCATTCACATGCTTGAGAAGGATTCTTCTCCCTTGCACATGAGCTTCTAGAGCCTTGTGAGGAGGGTTGTACAGGAACTGGCTCCCTTCTATTTTACCTAGCTGATATCAGATGTTAGATCTGATCTCTTTATAATAATTGTAGCTTGTGGCTGAGTCATTGCAGGCCATTTGTAGCAATGTCCAGCTGAATCTAAAGCCCTATTCAACCTGTTGTATGGTCCTTTTTCTGAGCACTAGTGAGATGTTGGCCTTAGCAAAGCACTTAGGATCTTATGGGTTGGAATACCTATGGATGTTAGCCAGGTTTATTCGCGGATCTGAGGAGCTCGTAGCACTGGCATTATATAGTGCTGCAATAGTATTCACGGCTTGATTTGGTCCAGTGGTTGGGGAAATGATCAGTCCACTCCTCTGGACTAGATGGGCAACTTCTGGTTTAACTAATGGGATTTGACAGACATTATAGGATAGCCTGTGACCATTTGAGTGAACAGCCTATAGCCTTAAGAGCACCCTAAATGGCATGGATTAAACTAGATATTTCTAGCTTGTTGAGGCCTTTGATAGTGTCTCAGCAAGGAGCACTGTAGAGACAGACTAAATCTGAGTTACATTACTGTTTAAACTCTGAACTTAACCTGCTTACTTCTCACCATTTTTTACATTTTATTTTGGTACTCACCACCACCATCTTCTTCTTAACCCTTTCTTTAGGATAGGGCTACATTTTATTTCTCTATTTTTAGGATTAATTTAGTGTAGTCGTGACATCCAACTCCCTTTATTTAGGGTTGTCAGATCTGTAGCCAGATCTGGAGGCCTACTATTATAGCCCATTTTTGGGTTCTTGATCAACTTCTCTGTGGGACAAACTCTTACTTATCAAAACTTGCTATAATAGGCCCTGTATCTTGCAGGTCTAGGAGTACTCTAGCTGTGCTGATTCCATTCTTTAATTTCATTTTATTTTTAATTAGTTTCCACCACACAATAAACTGAAGCACAACTGGCAAAAACTCCCCAACAACCCTCCCAACCCACAGTGCAAGGTCGAACCTATGTCGTTATAGCAAGAGATGCCCAAGCATCAAAGAAATTATCTAAGGTATAATGTCAACATCGCTTCTCAAGCTTCACTTCACTCTCGTTGATGAATACCCCTGAAATTATGCGTCACCATAATATTGCATGGATGTTCAACACCATCATACATACACTAATCTAAGTCACATGTCTGAATTTAGGTACCTTACCCAAGTACCGAAAATGTGATATATGTCAGGATTAAGCGCGATTGTTGATAGACTCAAGGTCTACTCACTCTTTTATGACCCCTCAATTCACGACCGAATTTAGTATCACTCCCAAATCATTGGACTTCATCCTAGCAGTGTCAGTCCCTACGAGAAACTCAATTAGCACCGGCACTGTTTGCCAATCAGTTATCATCACGATCGAGGATCATGAGACGATAGCTAATTTGATTCTGCTAGACATGCAAGGATTTAATGTAATCCTTGGAATGGACTAGTTATCCATGCATCATGCCAGCGTCGATTTTCTTTGAAAGGTGGTTACCTTTCGTCCTCTAAAGGGAAGGTCCTTTAGATTCTACGACGTTAAGTCAAGCGTCGCACCATTCATCTCCGCCATCCGAGCCGAACGTCTGATAAAGAGTGGATGCCAGGGAAACTTAGCATTTGTACAAAACCAACGGGATGAGAAGATCAATCTCCCTAATATATCGGTATTATGAGTTTTCGAATGTATTCCCCGAAGACTTGTCAGGATTTCCACCTGATCGAGAAATCAAGTTTGCAATCGATTTGACTTGAAGCACTAAACTAGTATCAAAGGCACCATATCAAATGGCACCAACATAATTGAAAGAACTCAAGGAGCAACTACAAGAGCTATTAGGCAAGGGGTTTCTCCATGGGAAGCACCAGTGCTATTCAACAAGAAGGATGGTTCAATGAGGGTGTGCATTGATTACCGTCAGTTAAACAAGTTGATGATTAAGAATCGCTACCCACTTCCTCACATCGATGACCTCTTTGATTAGCTTCAAGGTGCAAAATTCTTTTCGAAGATCAACTTGAGGTCAGGCTACCATCAATTGAAAATTAAAGCTAAGAACATCCCAAAAAGTACCTCCGGTATAAGATATGGCCACTATGAGTTCTTAGTGATACCATTTGGATTAACGAATGCTCCAGCATCGTTCATAGACCTAATGAACAGAGTGTTCAAACCACACAGTTAAGTAGTAAAAAATTCTATTTTTCACCTCCTAACCTGACCTTTGGTGGACCATTGAGTTGACTAATAATGTGTTTTGAGTGTATTTTATGGATTAGCAATAAATTGCAGCCTTAGTGCAGACATCCACCTAAAATAGCCAAAGAAGCAATTTGCTGCTCATACATGTGCTCTTATAGCCCAAAGGACAGCCAATCAAATAGTCCAGAGAGCTTTAGAAGATCATAAGAATGTCATGGGCCCAACTGGGGATGCTTGAGGCTAAGTGCAATTTTAAGGAATGAAGATTGAATCCATCAAGAGGTTGCTGAGTGTTAAAAAAATGAAGAACAACACACTTGAGATGTGTGCCAGCTGTGGAAGCACGAGAGTAGACCTGTCGAGAGGATATCTCTAGTTGTCGAGAGGATCTGATGCTTAAAAGCCAACATATCGAGAGGTTCCATGAAGTTTTCGAGAGGTTGGATGTTACACATGAAGCTATCGAGAGCTCCCAAGTACCTGTTGAGAGGTTGTGGTGCTCAAGAGCTGAGCTATCGAGAGGTTCTGAGGTAAGAGAGTGAAGAGATCGAGAGGATGACAGATCCTGTCGAGAGGTTAGAAGTGCAGTAAAAGATCCTGTCGACACCTTAACTGAAGGTGTAGGGGAAGTTGAGAGGTTCCAAGTACATCTCAAGAGGTTCAGCTGAACCTATCGACCAGTCCAAGACAACCTGTCGACAACTCACCTAAAGCTGTGCTCATCCTCACGAGGTTCAATCAACCTGTCGAGAGCTCAAGAGAAGTCTACAAAGCTGTCGACAGGATTTTCTATAACAAGTCGACAAGTTGATTATAACCTGTCGACAGGATGAATGAAGAATTGAACAAAAGGTGAAAAAGTATCCAATCCTATCGACTAGTCATCCAATCCTATCAACTAGTGCAATTCAACCCCTCGAGATGTTTTCAATCCTATCGAAAGCCACAACAACTTGTTGAAATAAAGGACAAGCAGACTCAGAACCTGTCGAGAGGTTCCCTAAACCTCTCGACACTCAAACTGGGAACTTCTCAACCCCTTTTTCAGTAACTGCCAACTTTAGAATTTTGGGCACACATCCCAAAGCACATCAGCAACCCCTAGGGGTATTTTTGGTACTTAACTGAGAATGAATGGAAACCCTAGCTGGCTCACATGTACTTACCAGTTGTGGACCAATGAGAGAAAGGCTTCTAGAAGAGAAATCAGCCACATCAGCATAACAAAATTATTCTCTGGAACTCTGATTGGCTGAAACGGATTTGAGGATAGAGGAGGAGAGTATAAATGCTTCAAGAAATTACATTGAAAGACATCTAGAATTTGAGAGAACCAGAGCCTAAGTCGAGATCGATTTTCACTCCAAAAGTTCCCTCTCTCTTCCTTCTTCCCCCATTCTCTCTTTAGCCAATCATGGTTGGCTAAACTCCTTTCAGTAGCTAGGGTGAGGTCTAGAGATGTTAATTGGGAGTTTCAGAGGCTTTGTAAGAGATTGAATGTTGCACAGATTATAGATCTGAGCACAATAGGATTGTAAGTTGTATTATTGTAATGTAATTATAGTTTTTAAAGGTAATTCTAATCTACATTTCACTTCTTCATATTTGATTTCCCTGGATTAGATACTCCTGTGGATGCCAATCAGAAATGGGAAGCTTGTAGCCTGGCACTCACAACATTTGCAATAGTTTACCTATTTCAATCAAGATTAATAGATTGAAACAATCTCTGGGATGATCTGTGTTCAGTAGAAGGGACAGATCATAACCTTAGGATTGCTTTAATCCATTGGTGGAGAGTGGATTCTTATACCTAGCATTTGAGCTTATAGCCAGATGGAGGATTGTTACAGATTTGTCCTCTACACTGCCTTTGATTCCTTTGATTTTCAATAAAAGACCAAAATCCCTAGCTGATGTTCTCCATCTTTTGTATTTAACCTTTTCTTTATTTTCCCTCATCTCTATTTTTGATCAGATTTGGATTACTTGCATTTAATTTTTATAGTTTGTAGTTATGTGATAAATCTTAGAACCTCTCCTCTTTCCTGTTTTGATTTAGCTTAAATTAGGATAGAGTGCTAGGTCTACCATAGATCTGGAGATTTACCATAGTTTAAATCACATTTCCCTGTGGATATATCCTTACTTACCTTTTAAAACTTATTGCAACAACCCTGGTTCTTACAGGACTGCCTGCTTACCTTAATTCCATATATCTGTAATTTGCCTTCTTAATTGACTATTTAACCATCTAATAACTGTAAGGTGAACAGGACAACAAGTTTTTGGTGCCGTTGCCGAGGATCTATGTTTTAAAAATTGGTAGATCTAAGTTTTTCTCATTTTAGTCTTAGATTTTTAATTGCCTGTTTATTGTTTGACTAATTCCTGCTGTAGTTTCTTGTAGTTTAATTTTGTGTTTCAGATTTGGATATGTGGTGTTTAAAGGAGAATTTACCATTGGAGGAGCAAGCTTTGCTTAGGTTTGCATTTCCTAACTCTATTTACATTTCTAGATCTGTAGTTTTATATATCTGCAGCATTAGTTGTGTATTTTGTGATTGTTTTGATTGAATTATGTGTTGACATTTTCTATGATTGTTCTGAGTCCTTGGTGTGTATGCTTGGGAGGAGATCTCTTAATCCTGAGATTGCTCCCTTAGATCTTGAAGTTGAAAGACTTCTCAAACCTAAGAAATGCATACACACACCTGTGATTGATTATGGCAATTCTGCAATGGGTGAGCAACCTAGGACTTTGAAGGAATTCAATGCACCATGGGTTTACAATTCTCCCTACTGCATTCAATTCTCTATTGTCCCAGGGAACTATGAGATCAAATCTTCTATCATACAGATGTTACCCTCATACCATGGCCTGAGCAAAGAAGACCCCTACAAGCACATTGATGAGTTTTTAGGACTGTGCACTACATTCAATATTATAGGTTTGGGGGAAGAAGCAACCAGGTTGAGACTCTTTCCTTTTTCACTAAAGGATAGAGCTAGAACTTGGTTGTCAATGCTCCCAACCAATAGTATTCAGTCCTAAAATGACCTTCAATGTTAATATTTGGCCAAGTTTTTCCCCATGTCTGAAACAAGTCAGTTGAGGAAGAGCATCATTTCATTTGCTCAAGCCCCAATTGAAGACTTTCACCAAGCATGGGAGAGATTCAAGGAGCTCCTAAAGCAATGTTCCCATCATAAAATTTCTGAATGACAACTGATCCAAAGTTTCTATTAAGGAATTGATCCTAAAAGTAGGGACATGGTTGATGCCTCTTGTGGGGGTACTTACCTCTATAAGACAACTGATGAGGCTTGGGAGCTGTTTAACATCATTAGTGAAAACTCCATGCAAAGGGAGACTTTGTCAAGAAACTTTGAGACCCCTGTGAGAATGGTGAAAGAAAATACCACAAGAGGGAAAATATATGAAGTGAATGGATTTAATGAGTTGGAGAGGAAAGTGGACAACTTAACTCATAAATTTGATAAGCTCATGGGAGCAATGCAACCTCCAATGGGTGTTAAAGTAGAGGAGGCATGTGTGATTTGTCAGTCCCCCACTCACTCTCTTGAGGAATGTCCTTCAGCTGCCCAATTTTCAGACCTTGTGATGGAACATGTGAATTCTGCTCAGTCTTATAGACAACATCCTACTAATGGTTATCAATGGAGAAACCACCCAAATTTAAGGTAGAGACAAAATACTTTTCAAAACCAGCAGCAGCAGCAGCCACAACAGTCAATGCCTTATAGGAATGCCCAACCATACCAACAGAACTATTTTCCAAGGCCCCAATACTAATAGCCTATGGCTGAGCCAATGTCTCCGCCTGCGCATCAAAGTGCACCAGCCCCAGCACCCTCTAGATCCCTCACATTTGAAGAGTAAGTTCTGGCTTCACTGCAGAATTTGGGCTCTTTATCTCAAACAGTTAACTCCCATTGTCAAAGCATCAAGAAGATAGAGGACCACATTGTCCAGCTATCTAATTCTTTGACTAGGAGAGAGGAGGGAAGACTGCCTAGTCAGCCCATGAATAACCCAAAAGGGCAGTACATGGTGGGTGAGACTTCTTCCCATGAAGAAGTTAAATATGTCTCCACCTTGAGGAGTGGGAGGCTGATTGATAACCAAGTTGGTACTAAGCCTGATGAGACAAGTGTAGAAAATGAAGGAACAACTCATGAGAATATGCAGCAGGAGCAGCATATAAAAAATAAGGGGGGTGATGTGCCCTAATAGAAAATTGAAAACAAAAATAAAGAAAAATCTGATGAACTTGCTAAGGCTGCAAATGGGAGGTCAGTTTCCCATTTGCCATTTCCCAATGCATTGAAAGCACCCTGTCCTTTTGATAAGGGGAATGCTAAAGTAAAGGAAATGATGAAGACTTTTAAACAAGTAAATATTAACTTTCCTTTACTTGATGCCATCAAGCAAGTTCTAGCATATGCAAAATTTTTGAAAGAGTTGTGCACCCACAAAAATAATCTAGGATACACCTATCCAAGAAGGTCTTTTGTGCTGAGAAAGTGAACAAAGTATTGTCTATTGCAACTCCAACCAAGCTTCAAGACCCTGGAGTTCCCACAATCCCCTACATCATTGGGGATCATACCATTGAAAAGGCCTTATTAGATCTGGGAGCTAGTGTAAACCTACTTCCATATTCACTTTATGAGAAGTTAGGCTAGGGAGAATTGGAGCCCACACATGTGATGCTATAGCTAGCATACAGATCTGAAAGGAGGCCTGTGGGAATGACAGAGGATGTATTAGTTGGGATTGATAAAAAAATTTATCCAGCAGATTTTTTGGTTCTTGACATGGAGCCAAGCAAGTGCACCACCTTTATTTCTGTAATTTTGGGTAGGCCTTTCTTGGCCACTGCCAATGCTTGTATTCAGTATAGATCAGGAGTAATGGAGGTGTCTTTTGATAACATGAAAGTTAAATTGAATGTTTACAATGCAGCAAATCAGCCTCACTTGAATAGTGAGGATTGTTTCTCAATTGATGTATTGGATGAGATTGTGGAAGAGACTTTGCCCAAGCTGCTGCATTGTGATGATTTTTGTGATGATTTTGGTAATGTTTTTTAGAATGTGTGGAGTGAGATTGTGGTAGAGAAGGCCCCAACATGCTTGGTTCAAGAGGTGACAGCCTTAATTTTTGATGTGGGATCAGCAACAAGGTATCCTCCTTGAAAACCTACTGTGTTGCCTCTTTCACCACCATCAAAGGCACCTTTGTTGCTTTCACTTGTATGTCCACCAGATGTGGAGCTGAAATAGCTGCCTAAGACCTTGAACTATGCTTTTTTAAGGGCAAACCAGAAGTTGTCAGTGGTCATTTCTTCCTCTCTCACTGATGAGCAAGAGGAAGAATTATTGTGTGTTTTAAAGAAGCATAAGAGAGCAATAGGCTAAACCATTGCTGACCTTGGAGGCATCAGCCCTGCTGTGTGTATGCATAAAATTCACCTGGAAGAGGGTTTCAAACCCCTTAGAGAAATGTAGAGAAAATTGAATCCCCACATGCAAGAAGTGGTAATGAAAGAAGTCATCAAATTGCTAGATGCTAGAGTCATCTACCCAATTTCATATTCTTAATGGGTGGCACTTACTCAGGTGGTACCTAAGAAATTTGAAATTACTGTGATAAAAACTGATTCTGGTGAGCTTGTTCCAACTAGGGAAACCACAGGTTGGAGGGTGTGTATAGATTATAGGAAGCTCAATGTGAAAATCAGAAAGGATCACTTCCCTTTGCCCTTCATTGACCAAATTTTGGATAAGTTAGCATGCAAGTCTCTCTATTATTTTCTTGATAGATATTCAGGGTATAACTAAATCCCCGTGTATCCACAAGATCAAGAGAAGACTACTTTTACATGCCTATTTGGTACCTTTGCTTACAGAAGGATGCCATTTGGACTGTGTAATGCCCCTGCAACTTTCAAAAGGTGCATGTATGCTATTTTTCTTACATGATTGATTAGTTTTTAGAGATATTCATGGATGATTTCTCTATCTATGGGGACATTTTTAGCCAATGTCTACACCATCTCAGTCTTGTGTTACAAAGATGTGAGGAAACCAACTTGGTGTTGAGTTGGAAAAAGAGCCATTTTATTGTCAATCAAGGCATTGTCCTTGGCCATGTGGTTTCTCACAGAGGCATTGAGATGGACAAGGCTAAGATTGATTTGATTGAAAATTTACCCCCACCAAGAATTGTGAAACAAGTCAGATGTTTCTTGGGGCATTGCTGACTTCTATAGGAGATTCATCAAGGATTTTATCAAGATCTCAAAACATCTTTGTCACCTGTTGTGCCAAGAGGTTCCCTTTGATTTCACTGATGAATGTCTTATTGCCTTTGAGCTGTTGAAAAGTTTTTTAACCTCTTCACCTATCCTTCAGGCACCTGATTTTTCTATACCATTTGAGCTGATGTGTGATGCATCAAATTTTGCCATTGGTGCAGTCTTGGGACAAAGGAAGGATAAGGCTCCTTGTGTGATTGCTTATGCAAGCAAAATTATGATTGATGCTCAGTTAAAGTACACCACAACTAAGAAGGAACTGTTGGCAACTGTCTTTACTCTATATAAGCTCAGGTCTTATGTGTTGGGATCCAAGATAGTGGTCTTCATAGACCATTCAGCCCTAAAATACCTTTTGTCAAAAAAGGATACAAAGCCTAGATTGATTTGATGGATCCTCCTATTATAGGAGTTTGATCTTGAGATCAAGGATAAGAAAGGGGTTGAAAATGTGGTTGCAGACCACTTATCTAGGATCCTAGCAGAGGAGTTTGATAGGCTACCTATCAATGATTCTTTTCCTGATGAACAACTATTTGTTATCAGCACCTCTACACCTTGGTTTGCAATTATTGTGAACTACTTAGCAGTAGGTAAGATCCCCCCACATTGGAACAAGATATACAAAGAGCTATTCTTTTCACAGATTAGACATTACATGTGGGAGGATCCATACCTATTCAAGAATTGTGCAGACCAAGGGGAGAGGAGATGTGTTCCTGATGATGAGTTCCACAATATACAAACTATGTGTCATGAACAGGCTTGTGGAGGTCATTTTAGTGGGAATAAAACTACTGCCAAGGTACTCTAAAGTAGATTTTATTGGCCCACTCTCTTCAAGGATTCATGGCAGCATTGTAAAGCTTGTGAAAGATGCCAAAAGATGGGAAGTATCTCCAAATGAAACTTCATGCCTTTACAGCCTATACTTGTGATTGAGCTTTTTGACATCTGGGGGATTGACTTCATGGGTCCTTTCCCTCCTTCCTTTGGATACAACTATATTCTTGTGGCTATGGACTATGTGTCCAAATGGGTTGAGGCCATAGCTACAAGAACCAATGATCACAAGGTTGTCCTCATCTTCTTGAAGGATAACATTTTCTCCCCCCATAGCTATCATTAGTGATGGGAGGAGCCATTTTTGCAATCGACAGTTTGAGAACTTACTTAGAAAGAACTCTGTGACACACATAGTTGCCACCCCATACCACCCACAAACCAGTGGGCAAGTGAAAATTTCTAATAGAGAGATCAAACACATTTTGGAGAAAACTGTAAAGGTGGATAGGAAGGACTGGCTCTCACTACGTGAAAATCAATAAAAAACAACGGTCCAAAACCGTTGTAAATGTCATAAACAATGATTTTCAGCCATTGTAAGGGCCGTTGTTTATAGAGCAGTGATTTTCATAAAGAACGGCCCAAACCTATTGTTAATTTACCAAATAAACCACGGTCCATGTCCGTTACAAAATAACAACATTTTTAAGCCTTTGTTTTAACGAAAAAAGGGTTGTTATTTTTTCAGAAACCACAGTCCAAATCAGTGGTATGTGTAAACAACGCCGATGAGCCGTTGTTAATTTCCTTCAAGAAACAACGGTTATAGACCGTTGTTTATGACTGTTGTAAAATAACAACAATGTTGAGCCATTGTTCCTAATGGGAAAAGGGTTGTTATTTTTATTTTGAAATCACTGCCTAAATCAGTGGTATATGCAAACAACTGTTATGGACCATTATTTTTTATTTTTTATTTTTTTTTTTTTAAATGCATAGCTTCCATTATTTTTTACCATAATTAGTCATTTTACCTGTTACAAATATTATATCAATCACATATCACTCTACAAGGAAAAAAATTCATAATCCATTCAACTAAATGAAAAAATAATAAGTCAAAAATAAAATTATTCTATAACATCGTATTAATACTTTTAACACCGTCTCATTAAAATATTCAAAGATATTATATTAATATATTCAACATCCTATTAACACATTCAGCAACGCTCTATTCGAGCATGACTCGGGTTTCCAATAAACCCAATGACATAGAATTTTAATGTCTCATTGCTTGACACCTTTGATTGAGCACCTTTTAACTCGTTGTCGAGATAACTTTTCTTTTATGATTTGCCCGCCTACTTCTGATATAGGTGTGTTTTCCGCTTGCAGACAACTGTCATACCACGAGTTTTCCTGCCATAAAAACAAACTCAATCACATCAACAAATTTCATAATAAAATGATACTCAAAGTTTACATGTGTGTTTAAGAAAAAAAAATTGTGCATAAGAGCAACTTGCATAAGAATTTTTTTATAATTACATTAGGAGCTTAAAATTGGAAAAGGAATATGTAAAAAATGACCCACAGAGAAAAATGATCCACAGAGCTCCAAAGCCTTCTACCATCTTGTAGTAACATAGTCCTGCAAAAAAAATTATGTTTCATGAGACCTACAAAGAGAACACCGATTGAGTTAGGATAACAGTTTCTTTAAAGCTCATATGTTGATATACAGTGGCAAAAGGGAAAGATTAGCAATATATATATATATATATATATACACACACATTCTAAAATGCAGACTTTTTCAAAATACATATTGAGAGAACATGATACATTGTAAAATGCAGACTTTTTCAAAGGGAAAATAGTTTCTATTTTATTTTTAGAGTAAACTTGGGTCTCATTCCAAACTAAACACCACTAGAATTCTCTCTTAAAAGAACTCTTAAGGTCGTGTTTGGAGATATTAGAAACTATGGATTGTGCCATAATTTAGATGGGATAATTCATGTCAGTGTCTCTTTTTGGAACACTTTAAAATGAGGATGGTGCATGGGGTCATCTTGATTGCCAGCCTACAGTTTTACCATGTAATAGAGATTGAGTTTGACAATCAACTAAAAATAAGCCAAAATCATCGTATTTTGGCAATTTTGAACAAATGGTCACAATTGAAGCATTCAAATCCATACAATGGATACACTATTTCTGTAGAGAGAGAACTATTCTCTTAGCTGGTGATAAGCACCACCACTTTCTTTAACAAAAATATTTAAGGATCACGACTGTCCAATTATCAAATGCACCCTGACAACGTATATGTGGCTGAATTAGTCAATCATTGTGTTTTTTTATTATTTAGTTTTCCCTTAAATTGGTGATAGATTGTACAATTTAGGTCTTTTGATATTACTGCACAGTTTAAATTGGGCACTGACCTCTATCTCACTAAACCTCTCCTTATCCCTCTCTCTATTTCTTGTTGCTTTATAAAAAAATTCCATTAATTAAAGTGGTGCTTCTCTCTATTTCCCATTGGATGTTTTATTCTTTGAATCTCTTTGTGAAAACAGGTAGGTGCAGTTGCCTGATTGTAGACAATGCACAATCTTTGGGTTGAATGGTTGATATCTAAACCAAAGATTGCAAGGATGCAATCTGGGTTTGAATCGGCTGGGCATGAGGTGAATTGAGATATTCTAGCTTGACTTGGGCATTGTCATGTTAATGAGATAAGAATAAAATATAGAGTAAAAGAGAGATTATATGAATTTATGTATAATTGGCTGCGTATATATAAGCAAAACTCACAATAGTAAAGTACCATAAAACACATAATGAATCAAGTTTATACAAAAAGGAGTAATACTTTTTTAATTGAAGAACAAGGCTGACATATAGTATTGACACCAAGCATGTCACATTAGAATTTCCCCTTTGTTTATTGTAAAATAGTTAAGACAAAATGTCTTTTCATTTTTTATTTTTTCATACCAATACAAAAGAGTGATAAAATTTTGGCAAAATTGGAAGACCTCTCATGGTTATAAATAGAGTAGATTTTAATTTGAATTAGGATAGATTTCTTAATTTGAATTGTGTGTTTGTTTTACTTGCAGTAAGGCATTCTTGCCTCTTCAAAGTTCAAAACAAGCAGAAGATTTCTTGTTAGTTAAAATATTAAGAGGTTCTTCTGTAAAATTAAAGGGCAATTTTAGGCATTTATAAGATTGCCAAAACCCATAATTTCCATTTCTAAAGATAAAGGTTGCTTTAGGCATTTCTCATGAGTGCAAAAGATTGCCCAAAAAGAAAACCCTTAAATGGGAAAATTATCTAATTTTCACACGAGTAATCTCAATCTCTCCCTCTCTCCCTCTCTCACTCTCTCTCTCTAAAAAAAAGAAGAAAAATATGAAGCATCCAACAAAATTCTTTTTTCTCAGTGACAACCCTAAAAATTGTCAGTTAGTACATGTTGGTAGGGTTCTCCATTTTGATACAAATCAACAACCTGGTAGGCCTGGTAGGGTTGTGTCTGCCATATCAAAAGCTTAAATAACTAGCTAGCAGTCAGAGAATATAGATTGAAAGTAGCCAAGTGAATAGAAATTAAACCTTCCACCAGTAACAGTGCCCTGCAAATAATCAGGAGCAACCCTTATGAGGGGGTAGGGAGAAGGCCAGCAGTAGCATGGTTTAGTGCCCTACCTGTAAGTAGCAAAAGATCCCCAGGTCCTAACCCACTGTCTACTAGGTACCAACGACCATTAGGGTCACAAACCTATTGTAGACACCCAAATTCGGTCCAAGGCCTGATCAGTCTATACTCCGAGAGAGATGTATCCCTGTGCTTCTGATGGCACTCCTGAACCCTTGGAAATCTATCCAGACCTTTAGGAATTACCTAAAACCCATTAGAACCATTCCCCCAACCCTTAGAGATCACCCCTAAACCCTAGGATCCCTTCCCAAACTCAATTTAAACCCTTCTGAGTATTTGATGGGAGGAGAGCTACAAATTTTTATATAGAGTACTTCTGAGGATGAGCCACATACCATTGGAAAGAGGACTTCTCCAGCTTTCCAACGAGCTAAAGATCACCTAATTTAGAGTTGTGATTCAAAAGTTATGGCCGTTTGAAGTTTCACATAAAATGACAACTTTAGCTTAGGCTTATGTATTACATACGCCCAGCCAATTTGGCCCCAGATTGGTCAGGCGTATATATTATATACGCCTGGCATTTTTGGGCCAAATTTGGTTGGGTATATATAATACATACGCCCAGCATAGGTAGGATCCACCACGAGCACCCATCTTCTTAGATTCCCACTGGTTTTCTTGAGTTTTACTTAAGCTGGGCGTATGTAATATATACGCCCAGCTTAGCTACAGTATCTGTCATGAAATACTCAAATTTCCTCCATCTGGTTTGACAGTTTGACCATCCCCTTAGTTAAGGTGGGTGTCTTGAGATTGGTTGCACCCCCTTTGAGCTTATTGGCAACCCTTAAGTCACCCAAGGTCTCACCCCATCATCCGCCATTAAAATAAGTTTCTGAAAACCCTAGGACCTTGAAAACCTAGAAAACCTTAGATGGGGGATTATCTAATTGCTAAACCAATTAGCTCTTAAGTAAGCCCCTAACCCATCCCTTCTCTATAAATAGAGAGGCCCCCCTCTTCCCAAAGGGTTGGTTGAAAAAAATTAAGGTTAAGAATTTTGAGCTTCAGAGAGAACCCTAGGAAGAGAAAATGCACACATTTTTCCAAAATTCCAGCATGCCTAGTTCATCCATTTCAATCCATTTCAACCATTAGATCACTCTCTTTTAGCCAAAATCTATTCCTTAGCTTCACTCTACACTTCCTATTTACCGAATCCTAGCTTTAGAGCCCATTTCCATACTGTTTAAGCTATCGGAAGCACGCCCAAACGAAGGTCTTCCACGGTGCAACAAGGGCCCGTGAGCTCCGGCTCACCCCTCTCTTCCTCTACCTTCTTGGTGTCTCCTCCGTCCAAGGATTCAAGCCGTTACACCGCCGAAATTTCGATTTGGTTCAAAGCTTGATAGGACCGTATTGCCTTCGGGCAAGGGGAAACTTCGCCCCTTTTATTTTTATTTTTGGCCATAGATAGAGACCGCTATGTGCAGGTTGATCGGGTGCCTAAACCCTTCCCAATTGATAACCGAAGCCCCTACCCTAGAGCCTTTGGCAAAGACCGGTAAATCAGAGTCATATTTAGCACTTCGGTGCTCAAAATATCAATTTGAAGGTTTCCCGGGTCACCAAAAGTTCCGAGTGGCGACTCTACATTTCATTCTTAGCGAGCGCATCGCCGCTACGAGTTCGTGAGGATCCATGGTCGCACAGATGGCGACTCTGCTGGGGAAATCACCCTAGCGCTTCCCCTCTTGTTGGCGTTTCTTTTTTTTGTTACTAACCATTGTTATTTTTTTTCTTATTTTCTGCTATTTTTTCTATATTTTTTTTGCTTTTACTAACGTACTCACCCCTATGATTCAGTCCTTTAAGTGCCTTAGCCAATTGGCGGGCCTACGTGCGCCTTTAAATTTCTGTTTTTCCGATTCTTGTCATTTAAGCCACCTTAGCCGTTAGGCGGGCCTGCTCGCATTTACTTTTACGTCATTTAAATTTTAGTCATTTACAAGCCTTAGCCGTTTGGCGGGCCTACGTGCGCTTTTCATTTCAGTCATCATATCTCACCATTGAACTCCGGCCCGTTGAGGCGGCACGGGCTTGTCATCCCCGACTCGATTTTGGACTTAATTTCACTCCCCTTTAAAAATCTGTAATTAAAAGTGAACCAACAGTGTGGGGACATCATCAAAATTATTTTTGCATTTTTTGGGTAGTTTTCAGGGGGTGTAGGTACAGATATAATTTACCCAGTGTCCAGTAAGGCGGCATCCTTAGTGGTGATGATCCTGAAAAGAACCACCCCTTCCAGTACCTGAGAAGGCGCTTGCGCCGGAGGTATATCGGTTGGGTTGTCAATTCCAATCAAGCCATAAAACCCGCATCGGTGAGAGCGTAGACAGCCCAAATTCAGCCGTGTATCCCTAGGAAACGAAAAAGAGGGACCCGATAACATACACAGCAGTCCCCGGGAGCATCCCTCCCCAGAAACCAGTTCAAAGACCCACATTTGGGCCAAACTTCATCGAAAATCTGTTTTGCGAGCGATATATATACCACAAAAAATCCCAGATTTACTCAAAGCGATAAATATATACGCTTAAAACCTCAGATTTAAGCGATATAATATATATACCACCAAATTTGGTTTTTTGGTCAGGCGTGTATAAAACATATGCCCAGTGTATACTGGGTTACAGCAACCCGATCTGAGGCCCAATCCACCACCCCAATTCCCTGATTAGCGGTATTAGTGCCCGCAGTAGCCTCCCGCATTCTATAACACCCAACATGCCCCCGCCTGGTCAAGAGAAGGCTACTTCTCATTAATCTGCTTCGGGGGATCGGGTCATTTGCGTGGATTCTCTCGCCTTCAATAGAACGAAAGGGTTCCCTTTCGCTTCTTCTGAAGTGTGTCGGATCCCGCCGTGGGGCCTACTAAAGGTCATCATTCATCTAGGTAAAGGGGAGTTAATTTCCATCCGAAAGAAAAAAAAAATCATCTTCCAAAAAAAAAAAACAAAACAAAAAAAAACAACAAAAAAAAAAAACAAAAATCAACAAAAAAAAAGAGAGAGAGAGAGAGAAAATCAATCAAAAAATATATTTTGGCGTGACCGTCACTACGGCAACTTCAAACCCGGCCCGTAGAAGGAGAACAAGGAAGTTATATAGCCCTTATCCGAGACATCGATACAACACTCGTTAGCGGATCATGTCAAGAGCCGATACATCCCCACCGTCATCCCCACCCCATTCCCATGTAGGAGAAGACCCGATCTCCGACACCTTCGCCCAAACCCGGTTCGATATCATGGGTCCCTTTGGGGCACCTATGTTCACATCCACCCCACCCCCCTCCCTCACGTTCTCCCAACATACCCCCTTTGCATCCCCTACTGAAACCCCTCATTTCCCAACCAACCCATACAACCCCATCTCCCATCCATACACCCTTATTGCACCCCCATACTCCCAAAGACCCCATAGGGAGCCCCATCCCCTGCCTTCTTCCCACGTTCCCTCCATCTCATCATCCATGCCCCCTACATCCCACATCCCATCCACCTCATCTCACATACCATTCCCACCACATGGCCCATCCACATCCCAACATACCCCCCCATTTACCCAGGTCATGCCCAACTTTTTCCAGGATATGACCAATAACCCACCATCTTCCATAGCCATACATCCATACCCCCCAAACACAAACATATCTACCCCCATACCCGAGTCATGCCCAATTTATCCCAACCCCCTCCATCCTTAAGTGAGCCATCACCCCCCAATCTCACACCTAAATCCATGCCCTCAATGAAGGACATGAGAACGATGTACGCCCTATGGGCTGCTTCTCGGAACCCTACATCTCAAGCCCCGCATCTAAATCTCCAAAACCTCCATACCCCATTCCCTCCTAACCATGCCCAACCACCCATCGTCCATACCTCCCAAAATCCCCCACCTCAATTCCAGGCCCAAACCCATACAAATCCATGGGCCCAAGCCCAAACACCTTTAGAACCATGGGCCCAAGCCCAAACCCATCAGACCCAGGCCCAGGCCCAGGCCCAAAACCCTCAAAACACATGGGCCCAAGCCAAGGCCCATCAGACCCAGGCCCAAAACCCTCAAAACCCGTGGGCCCAAGCCCATCAGACCCAGGCCCAGTTCCAAGCCCCTCAGGGCCCTTGGACCCAAACCTATCAAGCCCACGCCCAGGGCCCACGGACCCAAACCCAACCCCCTCATGGCCCATTAGCCCAAACCCAACAAGGCCCATTGGCCCCAAGTCATACTAACCCCCACACCCAAGCCCAAGGCCCATCAACCCAAGCCTTCCCAAACCATCAAGCCCAAATCCCTCAAACCCAAGGCCCATCCACCCACGCTCATCAAGGCCCATTCACTAACCCCATACCCCCCCACCAGTACCCTTCATTCACCTATACCCCTTACGCCCCCATCCTGCCTCCAACAAAAAATCCAATCCATCCCGTTCCTCAAACCCACAACATCCCGCCACATCAACCACACCCCCATCACCCCCAGAATGTGCACCCAGCTCAGCACATCATTTATCCGCAAACCACTCATCCATTTATCCGTTCTCATCCCCTACAAACCTTATGGCCCCACCAGGTCATCCAACCCCTCACCCCCCAAGTCCAAATAGCAGATCTCTCCCCTCACCAATACCATGACCAACAGTATGAGTAGGATGAGATCCGTAATAGTGGAGGAGTTGCCAGCTTCAAGTCTCCCTAGCCCACCATCATCACACCTAGGGTCGAACAAAATCAGGGGGAAGCAGTCCCCGCTACAGCCTCAAAAGAACCAAAACAGTTGAAAGAACAAATAGACAGAATACAGAAGCAGCTGATGAAGATGGGAGGAGTAGAACTGCATTCAACAGACTTTTCAGACTTATGTGTGTTCTCTGATGTCCCCCTGCCACAGAAATTCAAGATGCCATCATTTAATAAGTATAATGGCACTGACAACCCCATCGCCCACTTAAAACTTACTGTGGGGATATGTGCCAGTATGTTGGAGATGAACGACTCCTCATCAAAGTGTTCCAAAAGAGTCTAACGGGCCCAGCTCTGAGATGGTTCACATCCCTGGAACCGTCCATGATAAAAAATTAGAAAGATCTGACACGCTTATTTCAAGAACAATATGTCTATAACATGGACATAGAGCCAAGCAAGTCAGATTTTGCCCGTTTAAAGCAAAGACATGATGAAGCTTTCAGTGCTTACTTGGGAAGGTGGACACTCGGGTAACTCACGGATTCGATGATGAACAGATTGAATTGATAACCAAGGAGTCCTCCGGTCATCGCAGAATTTTTTAGTATATCCATCTAGTTTACCTGACGGTTTAAATGCCAACCGCTATGAAGATGCCATTAGAGAGGGGTTAGGGAGAAGAAGGAATGGAGCCACCGAGGTTCAAAAAGCTGCCGAACTAAGAATTGAAAGAAGACCAGGGACAAAGGTACAGAACATTGTTTACCCCCAGGCCAATACCAATGCCCCCCCGATACAGCTCCAGGTCACACAACCACCCCCAACCCGTTTCGAGCAAGCACTAAGGCCAAACAACGGACCAAGAGCCCCGTTTACCCAGGAGCAGATGAAAGCATGACTTGAACGAGTGTTCACACCACTTGGGCAATCCTTAAGTGTCTTACTGCCAGTATTGCTACAAAAAGGTCTGGTCAATCTGCTCCAGCCTCGCCCACCACCCCATCCCATCCCAAGAAACTATGACCCGAATATGCATTATAATTTCCACCAGGGACCGGGTCACCCTACGGATCGGTGATTCCCCCTGAAGCACGCGATCCGAGATTTAATAAAGGTAGGAAAAATTATTCCCCCGCTGCTTCCTCAAGGGCAGAACTAGAACATCCATCAAGCCCCTCTGCCACCGCACCCATGAGGCCCCAAGCCTAACATCCATTGGATAGAGGAGGAGGAAGAAGAGTTTGACCCCTCAGATTATATCAGTAATCAGGAGGAGTTTTCATTCCCCAGGATGTATGAAGGAGGACCATTCGTTGGGGTTATCGAGCCATTATATTTGGCTGATTATTTCTCCGTGTCGGCATACCAAGAGGAGCCCTTGGATTTTGGGCAATATTTTTCTACTCCCGCTCCCACCTATCAAATCCAAACGGGCACAGCCCCACTACAATCATACACATATCCCCACGCCCAATTTACCCCATACGATACATAACTCCGCCATCCCCATAATATCCTACCCCATACACACCCCCAAATATCTCCACCCAATACACTACTCCGCCATCCCCAAATCACCCCGCTCCATGCACAACTCCATCATCTCCAATCTACGCCATTTCATCCACAAACCCATCATCACCCCACCATGCCACCCCCTATACAAACCCTTCATATCCCTATCACCCCGCTCCACCCGCACCTCAGACGTCTCCCCATCCCTCCATCCCAGTCACACTTCCGCCATCTCTTCGTTATTTTGGCCCCAATCCAACTCCACCGCTACCTGAGCAAGCAAACCCTCACCCAATCCCCTTACAACCCGCTCCCAATCACCACTGGTCTTACCAAGCCCTGGTAATACCTGTACAAGCCCCCTCCGCACCCACAAATCCAACCTCGCCAATTCCCGCCACTACCATTCCGCCCCCTATTGGAGTCAACTGTTGGACCGAGAATCATGATCAACCCCAATCCTCCCTAGAATCACCATACACTCCTTTCCTCATCCGAAAAACACGCCTATGACCCATCAGTGCTAAGCTATGAACAGACGGACATGAATGTTGGCTGTAACCAAGAGGAGGCTATTGAATTTATTACCAGGTCAGGCCAGATTTCTACACAGTCGGAAGCATTAGGGGCCGTCAGAGGAGAAGAGAAGAAGAAAGAACAGGCCGCAAGGAATTCCTTTGAAAAAATGGCCAGAGAACACATACTGGAGACATAGCTCAAGAGAACACCCGCACATATTACTGTGTGGGATTTGTTAATCACGTCCCCGCTCTATTTCCAAGCCTTAATGGGAGCACTCAAGGACGCACATGTCTCCACCCACGTAACTCCAGATGAAGTAGGAGAAATAATAGGGCAAGTGTTGGCCCCAAATACCATCTCATTCACTGATGCAGACCTACCGATCGAGGGGAATGACCACTCTAAGCCCCTGAATATAACAGTGGAAGTAGGAAACCTGATGGTGTCGTTGGTCTTAATAGACAACGGGTCAGCGTTGAACGTGTGCCCTCTAAGGACACCAGAAGAGAAATCATAGGATAAGTAGACCTCGACCTGATCCTCGAGCCGCAAACCTTCACCACCCCCTTTCAGGTGATGGACATTAAGTCTACGTTCAATCTACTGTTGGGTCGGCCATGGATACATACGCTCGGAGCAATACCATCGACTCTACACCAAAAGCTTCGATTTATTTCAGAGGGAAAGATCGTCATTATCTTGGGTGAGAGCAGAGAAGACAGGGAAAGAAGCACTCTGCATATTGAAAATCCAAAAGTGCTAAACATACCGCACATAGCAGATGACGCCGATCTCCACCGATTCGAGTATGACTTCTCGGCCGTTACACTCGGGCCAACTGAAAAAACTCATGACAAAACTAGAGGAGGAATGGATGCAGTGGTGTTCATGCTCCACAAATGGGGCCACCAGAAAGGAAAGGGGCTGGGCCCGCGCCTTCAAGGAAGAAGAGACCCCGTCAAGGCCAAGGGGCAGCAAACCAAATTCGGCCTGGGCTACAGGCCCGTCGAAGGAGAAGTCAGAGAGGCCAAAGAGAAGATAAGAGCAGCAGCAGCCGCCAGGGCCAGAGGAATCATCTTGGAAGAAGAACCTCGCACTCGACCCCACATCCGTGAAACCTTTGTGAGCGTCGGGGTAGTGAAAATTGACCTGAATGGGGAAACGAGGGTAACCCCACATAAGCCTACTTTAATCCACCCCACCAATCCCTACATCATTCCCCCAGACTTCGAGATGGACTTAGCCGCCCTTTCCTTATTTGAGGAAGAAGTTCCCCGGTCCACCCATCACTCCAGCACCAGCTACTCTGGGCCCATCCTAACCATGGAGGATAGGGTCCCAGAGAATCCCTCTGTAAATATGTTGAGGGAGGAACTGCAAGAGCCTACTGATGCCGCTTCCAACCAAAGAAGCCTCGCAGGTGAGTAACTGGGCATCCTTGCCTCAACTCCTGGGAGCCGCCAAATACCATGAAAACGGCACCGACTCTCCAAAAAAAAAAACAACCTGTAAAAAGTGAGGTTAGCCTCTGGACCACTCTACCCTGTATATATAGAGATCCACCTCGCCAGGGGCTAACCTCCAAAAAAATGCAAAAATTCATAAAAATAGAAAAAATACCAATTCCAAAAATATTGTCCTTTAAAATTCCCAATAAAATTAAAATTGATGTCCTGATACCCATCCCACGTGAAGCCGACCCCTTTCCTGTAGAAATACAAGAAGAGGTAGGTGTCACGAGTCAGGACGAGGAAGGTCAAACCGATGAGCTCCCCAATGAGCTCCTCAAACAATTTTCCAATTTTGAGCATGGCCCTACCCCGATCGTCGAAGAGACGGAGGATGTTAATTTGGGCACCAGAGAGGCCCCTAGAATCACCAAAATCGGAACATCGTTGTCCCCTACAGAGAGGAAAGGTATGATAAACTTCGTTCGATCATACCAAGACGTCTTCGCATGATCGTATGAAGGCATGCTTGGTTTGGATACCGATCTGGTTGAGCATGAGTTGCCACTCTACCCCGATGTTAAGCCAGTTAAACAGAAGCTGAGACGCCTCCGACCAGAGTGGATGTTGAAGGTGAAGGACGAGGTCATTAAGCAGTATGATGCAGGTTTCCTCATGGTATCCAAGTACCCCCAGTGGCTGGCCAATATCGTCCCCGTATCAAAGAAGGATGGAAAGGTTCGAATGTGCATTGATTTTCGAAATCTCAACAGGGCAAGCCCTAAGGATGACTTTTCGCTACCACACATCGATATCTTCGTCGATAACACTGCAAAGCACAGAATGCTCTCATTTATGGATGGATTCTCAGGCTACAATAAGATTAAGATGGCAGAGGCCGACCGAGAAAAGACTGCCTTCATCACCCCCTGGGGTACCTTCTGTTACAAAGTAATGCCGTTCGGGCTCAAGAATGCTCGGGCAACCTACCAGAGAGCAATGACGGCTTTATTCCACGACATGATGCACCGAGAGATTGAAGTGTATGTCGATGACATGATTGCCAAATCACCATAAAGGGACGACCACTTGGTAAATCTTCAGAAGCTGTTCGAGAGGTTGAGAAAGTATAAGTTGTGGTTGAACCCCCAGAAGTGCGTGTTCGGTGCTATGTCCGGAAAACTGTTGGGCTTTATTGTCAGCAGGAGAGGGATTGAGGTCGATTCGACCAAGATCAAGGCCATCACGGAAATGCCATCACCATCTACAGAGAAGGAAGTCGGAGGCTTCTTAGGCAGAATCCAGTACATCAGTCGGTTCATTGCATAGTTAACTCTGATATGTGCACCAATCTTCAAGCTACTGAGAAAGGACTCACCAGTTGAGTGGAATGATGACTGCCAAGCTGCATTTGATAAGATTAAAGGTTACCTCCTAAATCCTTCGATATTGGTACCGCTTGTACCTGATAGGCCCTTGATAATGTACATGTCCACGATAGAGTTTTCCATGGGCTGTGTGTTAGGACAACATGATGAGACAGGAAGAAGAGAGCAGGCCATCTATTACCTAAGCAAGAAGTTCACTGACTATGAGACGCACTATTCTCATCTAGAGAAAGCATGCATGGCACTCGTTTGGGCTACTCAAAGACTTCGACACTACCTGTTATCCCAAGCCGTTCTACTTCTAGCACGGATGGATTCGTTGAAGTACCTATTCGAGAAACCTACTCTCACTGGTCGAACTGCACGATGGCAACTACTCCTATCTGAATTTGACATTACTTATGTCACCCAGAAATTGATTAAGGGGCAGGCACTCGCTGATCATCTTGCTGGGAACCCTCTGCCGGACTATGAGCCTCTAAGGACCGAATTCCCCAATGAGGACATTTTGTTCATGACTGACGAGGATACTGAGGAAACAAAGGAGTCTTGGGTAATGTACTTTGATGGAGCATCGCATGTTGAAGGCCAAGGAGTTGGCACCATTCTTATCTCGCCAAGAGGATCACATGTACTCATTTCAATCAAATTGAACTTCCCATGCACCAACAATATGGCCAAGTATGAGGCCTGTACAGCTGGTTTACAGGCGGCTCTTGATCTAAATATAACTAACCTAAGGGTCTTTGGAGATTCACAGTTAATTATATGCCAGACCAATGGAGATTGGAAGACCAAGGATGAGAAACTGCTCCCATACCATGAACATCTGGAGGATCTGATAGTCTGCTTTGAAGAGGTCACCTTCTCCTATGTACCACAAGCAAGGAATCGGTTTGCTAACACCCTGGCTACCCTGGCGTCTATGGTTGAGATTACATACAGAGTTATGATGAAGCCGATCATGATAGAATAGAGGAACGAACCGACTTTCTATCACCTAATCGAGGGACCTACAAAGGTAGATGATGAACCACCCTGGTTCTAAGACATCAAGAATTTCCTCGAGACCCGAACTATCCTAGAAGGAACATCGAAGGTAGATAGACGCACCATCTAGCGATTGGCAACGAACTACGTCATCTGCGGGGATCTCCTGTACAGATGGTCTCACGACAATATTCTGCTCCGATGCTTAACCCGGAAAGAAGCAGGTGAGATCATGAAGGAGTCTGTGGGCGCATGTTAGTGGACACATGCATGCTAAGAAAATCCTAAGGCAAGGATACTTTTGGACCACATTGGAGACCGATTGCTTCAAACACGTGTAGAAGTGCTACAAATGCCAAGAGCACTCCAGTCTAATACATGCTCCGGCCATTGATTTGCATAGCATGGCCACTCCTTGGCCGTTTGCCACCTGGGGTCTAGAAATCATCGGCAAAATCAATCCTAAGGCTTTCAATGGACATGAGTTCATCCTCGTCGCGGTAGAGTATTTTACGAAGTGGATAGAGGCAGCCTCCTACACGAGCATTAAGGCTAGTCGTCATGTTGAGAAGTTCATCAAGAACAACATCATTTGCAGATTCGGCGTACCCAAAGATACCATCACTGATAATGGCACTAATTTCACCAATAGGCACATCCGGGCCTTGTGTGAGCAATTCAAGATCAAGCATCACCGATCATCCCCATACAGGCCGCAGACGAATGGAGCTGTGGAAGCAGCCAACAAAACTCTGATCCGCATCCTAGAGAAGATGGTAGTCACTTACAGAGATTGGAGTGAGCAGTTACTCTTCGCACTTTGGGCCTATAGAACGTCTATCCGTACCGCTACAGGGGCAACGCCATTCTCCCTTGTGTACGGAACCGAGGTTGTGCTACCTATTGAGGTCGAAGTACCGTCACTCCTTATCCTTTTGGAATCCCATCTACCCGAGGCTGAGAATGAAAGAGCCCATTTTAAGCAGTTGGATTTAATTGACCAGAAGAGACTCCTAGCCTTGTGCCACACCCAGATCTATCAGAGGAGAATTGCACGTGCTTACAATAAGCGTGTCCGCAGTCGAGGTCTAAAGGTAGGAGACGTTGTACTGAAGAAAATTTTTCCGTCTCTCCACGCTGATTCGAGGGGAAAGTTTAAGCCAAATTGGGAAGGACCCTACGTCGTCCGAGAGGTTTTGCCAGGATATGTTGTTCGCCTCGCTACCATGGACGGAGACCACTTTCCTGAGCCCAACAATGCTGGATACCTCCGTAGGTTCTACCCATAGGTCTTGAGACAAGGTAAGTTTTGATAAAGGTAGATGCGTGACCGCCTAAGGACCCCATAGAAGAGGCCATCATTTCAAAGACAAGTAGCCCAAAAGAAATATTCCCTGAAAACCTTCACCCGTTTTGCTACACACGTCAGGCCAATAACCATTTCTTTCATATACTCCCCCCAAATTTCCAGAAAAAGAGGAAAGGAAGAGAGGAAAAATCCAAACAAAAAAAAAATAGAAAAAAGAGAGAAGAGGGAGAAAGCAAAACCCCAGAAAAAGAGGGGGACCAAGAATAAAAAGGAAATGACTGGGACATGTACCATAAAAAGCCTTTGAAAAGAAAGAGGAGTCACCGAATCTAGAATTCACTCAAAACTTAGATCCAAACCCCCAGAGAAAACCAACCTGTTTGAACCCCGGCCACATTACAACCCGAAAGAAAGCCCTCTTTAAGGTCCACAAGCGGTCATAGCATCTATTGCATCAGAGCAAGCTGAGTTAACAAACCACACAGAACTTTATTCAGCCGGCTATGATGGAATCGACGTCCATGTCGTGGCCTTTTGGTTCTTGAAAAAAAAAAAAAAAAAGAAGAAAAAAAGAAAAAAAGTTAATTTGAGTTCAAAGCAAGATGGACATGGTGAAAACCCGCAAGGACGCCACGGGTAAAAACAGCGAACTCACGCGGACCAAGTGAAAACCTGAAAGGGCACCTGGGGTAAGAGAGCGAACCAATGGACGTAGTGAAAATCCGAAAGGGCGCTACGGGTAAAAACAGGGATGATGGGCATAGCGAAAACCCGTCTTGGGAGCTATGAGTAAAAATGTCAAGAAGAGAGAGATTAGGAGAAGACCTGCTCTGGCCCGCCCATTTCAGTTTGAACCCCTTGAGCCCCTTTCTCCCCTTTTGATGGGCCACTCATGTTAAAAATTGGATCGGATCCCGATCAAGTATGTCATCTCTATCGTGGCGTCTGACGCATGACCAAAGGGAAAGACAGAATAATAGATTTCCCTTTTCCATAAAAAGCCCCACATTGTGGAGGAGAAAATTTCAAAAAAGATAATAGATTTCCCTTTTCCATAAAAAGCCCCACACTGTGGAGGAGAAAATTTCAAAAAAAGATAATAGATTTTCCTTTTTCATAAAAAGCCCCACATTGTGGAGGAGAAAATTTTAAAAAAGATAATAGATTTCCCTTCTCCATAAAAAGCCCCACACTGTGGAGGAGAAAATTTCAAAAAAGATAACAGATTTTCTTTTTCCATAAAAAGCCCCACACTGTGGAGGAGAAAATTTTAAAAAGATAATAGATTTCCCTATCCATAAAAAGCCCCATACTGTGAAGGAGAAGATTTAAAAAAAAAATAGATAATAGATTTTCCTTTCTCATCAAAAGCCCTACACTGTAAAAATTTTTTTTTTTCGAAAAAAGAGATAATAGATTTTCCTTTTCCATGAAAAGCCTTACACAGCGAAACGTACGAAAGAAAAAGCTGAAAAACAAAAAAATATATGTATATATAGATTTCATTCCATTTCTTACAGTATTACGTGCGGAGTGTAACGTCCCAAAAAGATAACGATATGACACACTTTCTATTTTTCTGCCTTCTTTACAAGTAAAAACCAAAAAAATATATATATATATATATAACAAAAATAGCAAAAAAAAGAAAGTAACCAAAAAAGAGATCTCTGTTATGGGGCATTCCCCCCCTCCGTGTATATGATCTATGGTATGTGCAGGAACAGGTCAAGGGCAGGGACCACGCTTCAAAGCACTGATCTCTGCAAGAAGAGAGTCCTCGCGAGCATTTCGATCAGACATCCACCTACCATGAAAACTCTTCTCTCCGTGAAGGCCACCGTGACCGCGAGACTCGATCAAAGCCCGATCAACCAAGAATCTCACTCTCGGTCAGGTAACTCTAATCTACGCAATCTCAGCTCTAACCCTTTCTTTCTCCAAAGCCTCAGTCAAAGCCAGCCTCTCTACAGAAAGAGACTCGATCCTAGTCCGAAGAATCATTTCCTTATATGGCCAAGGCCCTATCTCTATCATGTCTATCGAAACTGGGCTAGGGGCAGGCAATTCCTCAGATGCCAGCGAAACATAGTAATCAGGAGAGACAATGCCCCCCTGAACTAAGCTGCACATGTGCGCCGATTGGCGGGAAATAGAATGTGCTACCTGTCAACCCCAGAAGCGTGATACCCTCACAATCTCGAGAGCAGACAATCGTAAAGGTGCCATCCGACCAGGGAAGTTGTCAGATCAACGCCGCATCTGATAGCCACGTGCTCAGCTCCTCGGCGCTCCCATGAGGTAATCTCGAGCACCGGATCAGAAAGCCCTGAGCCACATCCCCTCTTATCAAGCACAATCTCGGCACAGGCCCCATCATAGCCAAATGCTCTCCTAGCCAGATCTGAATAAGGAGCGAGCTCCCGCTGAGAATCCCAACCCGGCCCGAGGCCGAGGCATCCAAGCCCCGATACATCTCAACCAGGACCAGGTGTACCAATGAACGACCTCCCTCCAATTCAGTCAAGACATTGCACAGCCCAAGGGAAAAGGTCTCGCCCGCAATAAAGAAGAGAACTTCCGATAGCAAATAAAGGGCAAAGGCCTTTACATTGAAGGGATCTCGAATAGGCAACTTTCGAAGACTGGAGTCGCCGAAAAGTTCTCTCAGGAATTTCACTGAACACCTGGTGGGCCCTCCGGCGAAACATTTCTCATACCCACCCTTTTTTAAACCGAGAACCGCGTGGACCGCCCTTGCATACCCTGGTTTGGGCACTACTTTGGCAAGGCCTCGATGGATCTTCAAGCCAGTAATAGAGGCCAGCTTTTCCAAGGTTGGGGTCAGCTCCCTGGACCCAAATCTAAAGACATGGGCCCTATGGTCCCACGACGCCAAAGCCGCCTGTAGCAGGTTGGGCAACAAAGGAATAGCAAGGAGAGAGGAAAGGCGGGACAACCTGAGGCAATCCATAACAACGAGCTCGCTCTCAGCCAAGCTATCATGCCATTTTTGTAAAAAACTAGGCCCCGGGCCGAAACAGAGAAGTATACTAGCCCCAGCCCCCGTATGAGAACTTGGGCCCCTTGTCAAAGGTGGGTCCATGAATGTACAAAGATGTTCTTTATGAAAATCAATCAATGTATGGCGATGGACCCCCTAAAAAAAATAGAAGGGAGGGAAAAGAAAAAGAAAGGCAAAAAAAAAAGGGCCAAGACAAGGTCAAGGAAGAGGTAAGGGGGGCCAGGTTCGGGTTATAAGGAATGCGCTAAGCCCAGATTGTAGCAGGCGTATATATTATATACGCCTGGGCAAAAATTTAAACCATTTTGCTCGGCGTATATAATATATACACCCGACTATTTTTACTGTGGATTGGCCAGGCGTATATAATATATACGCCCAGCCTTTTGTTGTTGAACATTTGGCAGGCGTATATATTATATACACCCAGCTAAGAGTGTAGGGAACTATGGCTTCCCACACATTGGTCCATTCTTGTCCCCAGAGGAGGAACGCATTTTGCTTAAGCCTACTTTTTTATCTCAGGGCAGCCCACAGGCATGCATGCTTACACACCCATGGGAAGCCCTCGGATGACGCACTATCTATAGGTTATATACGGAGAATCACCTGCAAGGTCAACCCCATCATTGGAGGGGTGCCGGCTCATTTCAAGCCAAAGAAAAGGAAACCAGCAAAGCAAAGAGATAATCAAATGGAACTTTCACATAAAACATGAAAATTATAAAACCATCCAAAAAATGTGCTATTTAAAAAAAATAAAAATAATAATAATAATTTATTACATATCCCCCAAATAAACCAAAAGTCTAAATTGTTTCTTTGTGTCAAATTTCCAGAAAATGAACTAGTCCTGGGCAGCCCCCTTCGACTTCTTCCGGCGCCGGCTCGCACTTTGGAAAGTACGAGTCTCCCCCACCCGAGTCCACGCCTGAGAAATAAGGCTAAGCAGAGAACGCGACTCCTTTTCATGAGCACGCTGCAGGAGCACACCAAAGGCCATCAGGTAGAGAAACATGCAGAAAGTAAATAAGAAAATGATTAGGTTGGGTCAGTATTCACTCACCACCTCGGTCTCCCTAAGCCCAACAATGTTACGATAATATTCGGCTTGACACACTGCCGACTCATAATCCTGGCTAGTAAGAAAAAGAGGTGTCAGTCACACAGGCCATCAGCATAATTCAAAGGGAAAGAGAGCAAAGCAACAAGGTAGAGATTACCCCAGGGATCAGCTCAGGAGGTGGGACCTGGATAGCTTCAGCAAAGATACGTGCCTCCTCGGCCATGTCCGCACACACGCGTGACAAGAAAACATTGTCCAAATGGTTGAAAGTCCCCTGGACCTCGGCGGGCGAACTACCAGAAGCACCAGCACAGAAGGGTCAGAGGGTCCAGCACCTGAGGCTGAACCAGAAGCACCAGCACCGGAAGGGTCGGAGGGTCCAGCACCTGTAGCATCATGAGGAGCAACCACCTCATCCCCCTCATCTGAGCCACCGCCCTGCTCAAACTATAGAGAGAAACATTTTGTCGTTTAAAATGGTAGGTCAATCAAAGTAATCACAAGGAGGCTGCTAAATAGAAAAAGAAAAGGGCATTACTTGAGATCGCGGTCCGCCAAAAGCTAAAAAGTTAGCACCAGGCATGAAGCGGGGCAGCAGGAAATGATAGGGCAGAGAATCGTACCACATTTGATACCCCCTAGGTAAAAGAAGGTCGCTAATAGGAATCCCATGGTGAGGGAAGTGAGCAGTGAGCTCGTCAATGGAGCCTTTCGGAGCCAACACATTAGCTGGAGGAGCTTGGGGCACGGCAAAGAGAGGACGATACTGATGAACCACTCTCTCTCCTAAATAGTAGGCCCTAGTCCAGGACCCGTAGAGGAAGATAATGCGACGGTCCAGCAAAAAGCGAGAAGGACCCACTGAAGCCAAGTTCCAGAAGGGAGATCCTATGTAGGGGTCGAGGATGATCTGCGAAAGAAGAGAAAATAGAGGAAGGATACACACATTTGATCAAAACCCATAGCACACAAGAGCTGTCAAATTTATAAAAAGGGAATTGTTATACCTTCTCTGGGATCAACAGGTCGAACAGAGAGCGCAGCCCTAACTCCAAATGCTTCATACCTATGTCCCGACGGCGGCTCACATGCCAGTTACTCATGAGGGGGAATGTAACAACTTCAGACTGAAGCAGAGGGCGACCCGATTGGAAATGGAGATACCCCCAAACCTGAGAAAGCAAGCCGATAAAAACAGGTATGCAATAAAAGAAAAATTCGATAAACTAAAACCAAAGGATAAAATACCTCAATTGCAGGCCAGAAACCCCACAATGGAGCTAGACTCCCTAAGAATGGCTCGCTTTAGGCTAGACATGAGCACCTCATAGCCAGCGCCGCCCCAATTAAACCGATGCACATTGTCCCAGTTCACCATGAAACTGAGAAGGGACAACGAGACCCGCCCTCCGCTGGTATTTGAAAGAAGAGTTTTACCCAAGAGGAACAGTAGAGAAATACGGGCCAGCATATGTGCGCGTGCGGGCTCGAGGTAAATGGCCATGTTAGCTGGCCCTGGTCCACAAACTCATGAGGCTCAAACTGATCAACCAGCCAGGATAGCTTGACCTCAAAACCTCGAATATTCCAAGAGGTCGGGTAGGCCCCTATCAGTCGAATCACCTCCTCCTTATCCGGTGTACGGGTAGGTACCACAGGCACCCCTCCAATACGGACCCCAGTAATCATAGACCAGTCCGCAGGTGTAAAGGCCATCTCTGCCATGGCCATGTGAAATGTCATGGTCTCGGGGCGAAAATGCTCTATCAGGGCCTTCAAATAGGCCGTATAGGCCCTCACGGCAGGGCACGAAATGAAATTCCTGAAACCGGCATTGGCAAGCAGGTCCTTCACCGCTGGGGGAAGGTAAAGCACGAGATGCTGGAGGTCAAACCAACCACCCCATAACATAATATGTGGTATGGGCTGCAAACAGAAGGCATCAGCCAGATAGGGGTAAGGTGGTATAATGAAGGCATCAAAGGAAAACAAAAGCAGAAAAAGGGGGGGGTCATCTCTTTACCTGACCGGCGATCCCAAAGTTGGACATGTGGGTATGCTGACAATAGAGGAGGCCGGTACGGGTAGCCTCGCCTTGCATTTCATACCAAGGCTAGGAAGAGCGCTGAGACACGATGAACTGTTCCCCATGGGGACCGTATGCCATCTCCGGCCCTTCTTGTTGATCATGCCCTTCGTTGCCGGACATCCTGAAAATATGAGATGCATCGGCATATGAAAAGGGTGCCAACAAAAAAAGAAAAAGAAAAATATGCACTAATCCAAAAAATCTCCAAAAAATATGTGTGTGTGTGTACTAATCCATCAAACAAAAAAAGAGGGGAGAAAACAAAAAGGGGGGGGGAATAAGACCAAAAAAAAAAAATGTGTAATAACCCATCAACGAAAAAATGTGTGTGTGCTAATCCGTCGAAAAAGAGGGGGAGAGAATGCATAAAATCAAAAAAATGCACTAAACAAAAAAAAATGATAAATAATATATATATGCACTTATCCAAAAAAAATATAAAAAATGCACCAATCCATCAAATAAAATGCACTAATCCATCAAAAACAAAAAAGAAGAAATAAAATGAAATGAATGAATGATAAATATAAAATAGGCCTAAAAAATCAAGCATTTCAACAAAAAAAGAAGAGAGGAAAGAGAAGGAATATAGGCATCACATATGCTTAGAGAAAAATCAAAAAGCAATTCACCACAAAGAAGAAGAGCATCAAAAAACAACATTATCAAAATTCAAAGGAAAAAGGAGGGAAGGGTTATGATTACATTCAATGGAAGAGGAAATAGGTCCAAAATCGGCGGAGGATAAACGTCTTTTCATCCACACCCGCAACCCCCGATAATAGAACTCAAGGAAAATCAAATGCCAAAACCCTAAGGGGTTGTCCCAGACTTGAGAAAGAAGGAGGGAGGAAGATGGAGTTTGAAAGAGGGGGCCCCTTTTGTGCTCGAGCTCGGACAGTTTTAAAAACTGCCAATTCTGGTCAGGCGTATGTAATATATACGCCCGGCCATTTTTCGTTGAATTTTAGTCAAGCGTATATATTTTATACGCCCGACTAGAAATGGCAGTTTTTAAACCTGCCCGACCATTTTTTGACTTTGAGGCCCAACGGACCCCCTTGCATGCTATGGACCACGACCCGGTCCACCTTAGAAGCATGCATACCGTCAAGCGATGGTGCATGCATCCCTAAACGGCCCTTCGAGCTCTCTTCGACTGGCCCTAAGGAATCGTACCACAATAAACGGATCTAGATCTGTAAGCACCCGCTAAGTGCTCCATAAAATCATAAGATCCATAACAAAAAAGGAGAAAAAGAAAAAAAAGAAGAAATAGAATTTCTGAAAAGAACACTAGTTCTCAAGGGAGCGTCGCAACTCCTGTTTGCCCCACTCCGAGGGCCGTGTTACATCAATTTGGAATGATCAGGTTCACCCAAAAATTCTCGAACCCTGTTTTACACAGGGACACCTCAGGCCTGATCCTGCAGGTGGAATACTGGTCATGTTTATCCCCGATCATTAGGAACCCACTTTCCTAAGCAGGATGCCTGGGTCTAATTTATTTAAAAACCAAGACCATGCATCCCCAGGAGTCTAGACCTGATCCGGCAGGCAAATAAAATCATCTATCACCGATCGCTCGTAGGAACATACACCTGGCCCAAAATCTTCCCCAGCAAGAGTCAAGGCCTGATCCCGCAGGCGAACTAAGGACTTATCACCGGAATGCTCACATCCTCAAGGTGTATCAACATGGCAAGTTGATCTACCCAAGGACACATGCAAAAAAAGAGAGAAAGAAAAAAGAAAGAAAAAAAGAAAAGGAAAAAGAAGAAAAAAGGAAAAAAGAAAAAATCCAGTGTAGGTTGACCCCACCTTCCAAGCATTCCCTCTGGTCATCCACTTTCGGATCTATGTTGACCAAGAGTACCCCCGACTTCAGGCCATTCGAAAAGTCTATTGTCAATTGAAACTGACCCGTCAAAAATGAAATTACAACCAACCAAACTATGTGCAAACATACAGACCGAAGGGCACTTTTCCCTTTTATTTCCTTTTACATAGGCTTAAAACCTGTATAGGCACGGTGTCCCTGTTGAATGTACGCACTTGCGTCTAGGTATCCGCAGGATGGTCGTTTGTCCTCGTAAATTGTACCTTAGGGTCGAAGTTTCCGTTTGCGCCTATTTTGCTGCTTATCGCCCCTGATGGGTGTCTGTCTGTGCATAGTTAGTAAGATGTGATTTCATTAGGGATGGAGGCTAGAATTGGACATCTCTTTCGAGGGATGATTGGTCCTAGCCCGTTCTTTTTTAGCTTTGTCTCGAGTTAAGGCACTCCGGTTCGTGTGAATCAGGAGCACCTCACCACTGGAATATGCATCTCCTCAAGGTATACCTATCCCCGGCATGGCGCATGCACTCTTAAAAGTGTATCAACTGGCATTTGATCCACTTAAAGAGTTGTGCAAAAATAAAATTGTCAGAGGTCCTTGAGCTTTGCTTAGAGGCCTCGAAACAAAAGAAAAAACACACAAAAATTCACTCTGAAAATGGGCATGCATTCCCAAAAAGTGTTGCGACATCAATATTTGCTTCACTAGGGTAAATCATGCTAAAGCAACCTCGAGGTTGATGGGTTCACCCAAATACTCCGAGCCTTACCTAGGTAAGGGCACCCGTGGCCAATCCAATGGAGCTGTCAATATCTCATAGGATTAGACACAATTTGTAGGCCTTCGCTTTGTGTACTTCGCGTCGCTTTCGAAGCATAGATCGATCACCCCGTTTCATGGAGCTGTTTGGTTCTGATTAATAGTCAACATTGCAAATATATAATTTCCCTCAGGAAGTGGACGATATCCCGGCTAGCAAGCTTACACTTTTTGTGATCATCACAGTTATGCCCAGTAATGTCGCAACGCGCTTGGGGACGGACTGTTAGCACTGAGGTACGGATGATATCTCGAAATGAGAGGGCTTACGTACACTCAGCATCACCATGGATATTTGAGAATTGAGTTGAACCAGGTGGACCCATCAAATGTGCCTTGGACCTCTTCGGATGTCTCTTGTCTTTGGTATCCGATCATTAGTGATCGAATACCAAAGAGGGGCATCTGTAGACACCCAAATTCGGTCCAAGGCCCGATCAGTCTATACTCTGAGAGAGATGTATCCCTGTGCTTCCGATGGCACCCCTGAACCCTTGGAAATCTATCCAGACCTTTAGGAATCACCTAAAACCTATTAGAAACATTCCCCCAACCCTTAGAGATCACCCCTAAACCCTAGGATCCCTTCCCAAACTCAATTTAAACCCTTCTGAGTATTTGATGGGAGGAGAGCTACAAATTTCTATATAGACTACTACTGATGATGAGCCACATACCATTGGTAAGATAACTTCTCCAGCTTTCCAACGAGCTAAGGATCACCCAATTTGGAGTTGTGGTTCAAAAGTTATGACCGTTTGAAGTTTCACATAAAATGACAACTTTTTGCTCGGGCGTATGTATTATATACGCTCAACCAATTTGGCCCCAGTTTGGTCAGGCGTATGTATTATATACGCCTGGCAATTTTGGGCCAAATTTGGCCAGGCGTATATAATACATATGCCCAGCATCGGTGGCCACCAACACGGGCACCCATCTTCTTAGATTCCCCCTGGTTTTCTTGAGTTTTACTTAAGCTAGGCGTATGTAATATATACGCCCAGCTTAGCTACAGTATCTGTCATGAAATGCTCTAATTTCCTCCATCTGGTTTAACCATTTGACCATCCCCTTGGATAAGGTGGGTGTCTTGAGGTTGGTTGCACCCCCTTTGAGGTTATTGGCAACCCTTAAGTCACCCATGGTCTCACCCCATCATCTGCCACTAAAATTAGTTTCCCAAAACCCTAGGACCTTGAAAACCTAGAAAACCATAGATGGGGGATTACCTAATTTCTAAACCAATTAGCTCTTAAGTAATTCCATAACCCATCCCTTCTCTATAAATAGAGAGGCCCCCCCTCTTCCCAAAGGGTTGGTTGAAAAAAATTAAGGTTAAGAATTTTAAGCTTAAGAGAACCCTAGGGAGAGAAAATGCACACATTTTTCCAAAATTCCAGCATGCCTAGTTCATCCATTTCAATCCATTTCCACCATTAGATCACTCTCTTTTAGCCAAAATCTATTCCCTAGCTTCACTCTACACTTCCTATTTACCGAATCCTAGCTTTAGAGCCCATTTCCATACTGTTTAAGCCATCGGAAGCACGCCGAAGCGAAGGTCTTCCATGGTGCAACAAGGGCTCGTGAGCTCCGGCTCACCCCTCTCTTCCTCTACATTCTTGGTGTCTCCTCCGTCCAAGGATTCAAGCCGTTACACCGCCGAAATTTCAGTTTGGCTCAAAGCTTGATAAGACAGTATTGCGTTCGGGCAAGGGGAAACTCCGCCCCTTTTATTTTTATTTTTGGCCATAGATAAAGACCGCTACGTGTGGGTTGATCGGGTGCCTAAACTCTTCCCGATCGATAACCGAAGCCCCTACCCTAGAGCCTTTGGCAAAGACCAGTAAATCAGAGTCATATTTAGCACTTCGGTGCTCAAAATATCGATTTGAAGGTTTCCCGGGTCACCAAAAGCTCCGGGTGGCGACTCTACATTTCATTCTTAGCGAGCACATCGCCGCTACGGGTTCGCGAGGATCCATGGTCACATACCTATGTAAGAAAAAACTGAAAAAAATGATTTGGATTGCAATAAACAAAAGATCTCATGAGAAATTAAAAGAACCATTCATAAGGGAAATGATTGGAGAGTTTTTGTACTTTGGAATGTTCTAATGAATAAAAACAATATAAGTAGTTGCAAGGTAGCATGCAAAATACCTAAAGTCATGGATTGTTTGAAGCAATTAGTGTTAACAATCCCTTTTCAATTTCACTGTTTATTGATGACTTCCCTACCCCAATAGACAGCTTGCCATTTGGCAGGGATGCATGAGAATAGGCCCCAACCAGCACTAAGGAAGATACCTCATGAACAGGTAATGGGGTATCATCCAGTAAATGATTGAAAACACTGCCAAAGAAATTTTTTAGAAAAAAACAAAAAAAATCATGTCAGATTTTGGTACAGCCATTGCAAAGGACAAAAGTTCAAACAAAAGAATCTGCCAACACAATCATTACTCGCTGTCAAGTCGAAGATGCCTCGCTATTACATAGAGAGCAACACGAGCCACCTTTCCCATGCATCTAAAAATACCACTCATACATGGGGGAGATGAATCTCCATCTTCAAAAGCCTTGCCATAAGAAAACAACGAAATCAATCAACTGTCTTAGTTAAAGTATCAACTAAGATGATCCACTACAAAAGTAATAGTCACGCATGAAATAGTATACATTAACAAGATAAAAGCTAAAAAGATCTCCACTGCTGCTGCATGGAACTTCAGCATGAAAAAACGCCGATGCCTCACTGTATAAAAATGATTTACTCTTTTGAAATCTCTTAAATGAAACATATTAAGAAGCAAAGTAAAGCAAAAAAGAAGAAAAAACATATCTGGCTTTTGCATATCATCAAAATTAAATGAGGTTTCATCATCATATCTGACTATGATGATGATCATGATAATGATTTGTAATCAACATAAGAGTGTTTTGAGAGATTAATCAAGCATTTAGTAGCCTTTCCCCTTATTGTAACTTACAAGGCCCAAGGGTGCCCCCCCTATGTATACCCTTGCACCATGATTGTTGTTAGTGACCCACCGGTCTTCAAACTCGGAGAATAGAAATACCAAACCCAAGTATAATATGAGGGTTAGCATCAAGTTGATAGCTGACAATAAAAAACCCTATTAGCCCTCATGTTGAATCATAACTAAAAATTCTCTTAAGCCCAAAAAAATGGGATGAAGGCAAGGGAGATAAAGAACCTATAATGGGTTTATGAAGACAACTAATATGATGCAACTCATCCAAATTGTATCAGTTTTATCAGGAGCCGATGCTTGCAATGGATGTGGTAAGGCCTAATGTATTTTACATGTGCTCCATATATATATGTCTATATATATATATATATATATATATATATATATAGAACTCATCATCAATGCAAATCAAAGCAAATTAAAAGAACCAAGGAAAGAAACAGGTCAAACAACAGACTCTTTCAAGAATTCAACATACTATGCTTTCTTTGGTTATATTAGAAACTGTCCTCATCTTCATTTCAAATCACCCTTCAACTCATCCGAGTTCAAATCACGTGCATTATAACCTAAAAAGTCACACATTAATTAACACACAAAATAAACAAATATGCAAAGAAGCCTATAAAAAAACGAATATGCAAAGAAGTTCATGAACCATTAAAGAAAAACAGAGAAAGACAAGGAGTACCTGGATGCTTATCGCTAACCTACCATACAGACGAACGGATCCTTGACGCTTTGGTAATCCAAGCCCGTCCCTGAAATCCCAATTCATTAATAATGAAAGATGAAAATAACACAAAAAAATTCGAATTACCATAAACATAAACATTAAAGATAAAAGACCAATCATCAACAAACACCAACAGACAAATACGTGTGTGTTGGTGAGTTGTAGTGGGGGAATTGAGGGGTGGGGGGGGGGGTGGGTTTCAAACCTAATCTTAAAAACCTCTATTTAAACAAGATTGCAAATCATCAACTCCATCAGAATTCATTTATTTCTCAAGTAAAAATTGAATGGAGAATTCAAATTGCTTTTGGACTTGTTGCAATCTAAACTTCTTAATCCATGGGTCTTCTCGTTGTTGCTCATTCCTCTATTTTTTATTCAAGACATTATACAATATAGACAATTTCTCCATGAAATCTTAGGGCTGAATCCAATTAAGATGGTGATACCATGCATCATATGGCAACAATCATGAGTGGGTCAGTCACATAATACCAGCTCAACCAAATAACAACTCGTAAAGGAAATTATAAGATAAGTATAAAAAAATACTGATGCAATAGATTATCGTTGTGTTTGGGATTACTCTTTGGGAGAGTAGAAAAGAGTAGCAACTACTCTTTATTGTTGCAAATGAATATGGGGAGAGAGAGGAGGATTGGAGGAAAAGGTCAATCGCCAGAGGCTGAAACTTTGCGTTGACAATATTTGTGAGCCTGAAAAGACCGTTGATCTTTAGGATCCTCCAGGCTAGCACCTGACTTCGATTTGTATCATATGTATTTTATCTGATTTATATTTTTGTTTTGTTCTTTCTTTCCACCAATTTCTTTGCAATAAAATGGCCATGTCAAGTTCCAGCAGTCTAGAATTCAAAGGCATAAGGTCAGCAGCGGCCAAATTGCTAACTGGTAGCACGGCAGATGAGTTGCTGGGGGCTAAAGCTAAAATGCTCTGCACACATAGGCCATGTTTTTAAGCTCATTGAACCTCTCCATAGGTCATTTGGACCTTTTCGCTAGGTCAATCGCGAATGTCGATAGGGTTGCTAAGGATTTTGATAGGTGTTATGACCTCTCGATAGGTGAGAACAACTTTGCGATAGGCTTTGGATTCTTGCCTGGAACCTATCGACAAAAGTACACATGTAATACTCCACCTATCGAAAGGTTGTTCGCACCCATCGGCATCCTAACGAAGTGAATGTTCTATCCACCCTCTATTCGACAGGACACCGACCTATCGCAAGCAGCCAACCTAGCCTATCGAACCCATGTTTATTCTGTTCGATAGGACGGTTAAACCTATCGAGAGCATTTAATTGCCTGTCCCACACTTGTTCGACTTCAATAGGAAGCCTTAACCTATCGACACTCCACACTCATCCTATCGAAATCGACTTTCCTCCCCTCACTCCTTCCATGCTTACTATGCAGTTGCACTGCGCGGACATTTTACCACGTGTACCATGTACATCTGTGCACAACACGAACCTTAAACTCCCCGCGCTAAATATAGGCTGCCAGTTAATGCACGTTTTTCGTTCCCCATGCTGATTGTTCGAATTCACCATTCATTCCTAATCATCAACGGCGGCAATATTGAATGCACCATTTCATATTCCCTCACACTTCCACCTTAAATAGATGTAAATAGCTCGACTTCGACCCATCCCTTCCTTTTGACCCTCCACCCTCCTCCTCATAGCTATGGTAGATGGCAAGCCCACGCTCACCCCTGCAGAACTCTACCTCTTCTGGCTGGAGCCACCGCCTAAGGAACCAGACCCGTTGCAGTTCCTCTGGGATGAATATGAGGATGTCCAGTGGATCCTCGCTAAGGAGGAAAAAGGCACAGTTAGGAAGGAGAAGAAGAAGCTGAAGACCGTGCCACCGGTGTCTCCGCCTTCATCCTCCTCCACCAACCATCCCCCTGCCCCCTAACCTTCTTCTTTTTCCTTTTCTTCCTCCCTACTTGGCTTACAGTTCCTCTTCCACCTGATGTAGGCCGAGGATTTCCCTGAGCCAGGGAGACGATTTCTTGAACTGTCTGCAATATTTTGTCCACCGGCCCACTTTTCACGTCCTTTCTGCTTGCACATTGTAATCATGTAATTTGCCTCTGTTAATAATAATTTTGTTTCTTACTAGCTTCTATTTTTATTTTTGCGCTATCAAATATAAAAAAATAAAAAAAAATAAACATAATGCTCCACCCCATATGATGGAAACAGTGAGGACACTGTTTAGTTAAGGTTTGGGGGTATGGCATGTATGTATGCCAATAAATTAGTTACTTTTAGTACAGCTAGGCTACAATGAAGTGTTTGGAATTAATTAGAGTAATTTCTCACTTGAATTCTTGTAAAAAGAGAATATTAAGAAAACAACTTGTTAAAAGTGAAATGAGCTGTAGTTTTAACATTTTTCATGAGGCAAATGTCAACAATTTGTGAAAAAGAATCTTTGATGTGTAGTAAACCTGAAATGAGATAAAATTGTGAAGATACACCCTTGAAAATGAGATGGAAGGCCATACCTAGTGAGATTTGGGCCTGAAAAAGTTCCCTTGAAGAGTGCCTTGGCAATTTTTCTGCTCTGTGGACTGATTGGATCCAATTTTAATTATTAGAAGTTAGGCAAATCCAAATTGAAACAGCTTGACAGCACTCATGACATTGAGGACATGAAGTAAGGCCATCTCTTGGATAGTTTGAGCCTAAAAATTTTCCCACCTTTGAACTGCCCTTGATACACACCACTTGAGCCTGAAAAGTCCCAATTTTCCTTGATGAAAATCAAAAAATTTGAACCCAAAACCTTTTGACTTATTTCGGTTCATCCCCAGTCTGAGAAATCAGGAAGAGGAAGGAGAAGTGAGATTAGAGGAAGATGTTAAATCTGGTTGAAAGAAAGGAGAACACATTCTGTGGTGTTGTGGTATTCCATATATATATATATATATATATATATAATTTTTTAAAAAAATTGAGAAAGAGAAGTCATTTCATTGAAAGATTGAAATAAGGATTAGAAACTGATCACCTCAAATCTGAAAATTCAAGAAGTAAATGGAATTGTGCTGAAATGAAGAAGGTTGAGCTGCAAATCATCTCCTTACCTTGTTGATTTCTCATTTTTGAATCTCATTTTACCCCTTTATTCTTTTACCAATTTCACCCTTAAGCCACATTACAATCAAATAAAAAGACCTTACTGATCTAAAATTGATTGAGCTGTCATGTGGAGATGAGAATTTGTCTAATCTATGGTGAAAAGAGTTAAAAAATTTCAGAAATTAGAGCAATGCCTATGCTCATGCTTACAGCCCTATTTGAGGACTGTAACTGCTCTTAAGCTGTGTGAAATTTTACACCCTTCATTGTTGTTGTGAGTTAATAGCCCTGCTAAGACTTGGGTCTGAAATCCAATTTGATGGGGGTGGTATCAACAAAGAATTCGCAAATAGAAGGTGAACTTTGCATCAATTTTCAGACACAATGCCCTGACATGAACCAATTGATGATGAAGGAATTACTACAAAAATTCATGTTTTAAGTTGGTGATTTTTCTGCTGAAAACCCTCTAGAACTAAAAAGACATGATGAGAATTTATTCTAGTTCACTTAAACTCTGTTTAGCAGGATGTACTACTATTAACTAACCTTATTGGGGAAGTTTGTGGGTACCTTCACTGAAAACCCTCAGGAGACTTCACTCCTCCACTAGGGATCACCTAGGGGTTTAAAAGGCTTGGTGCATATGCTAAATTCATCCGTGCTCCCTACGAAAGTGGCATTTTTATTTTCTTTTAATTCTCCTTTGCTCAAGGACTAGCAAAGCTTAGGTTTGGGGGTGTGTTAAGTGGTGAAAAATGTCACTTTTCACCCTATAACCTGACCATTGATAAACCTATGAGCACACTAATAAGCTCTTGTCAAGTGCATTTTATAGACAACAATAAAAGAAGGTACTAATGTAGAAAACCACTCAAGAAAGCCTAAAAAGGATCTATCTCTCAGCACAAGACAAACCTAGCAACAGCACACTGGAGGGTAGCACATCACTGGACCCTTAGAGTGCGTGGCTACAGTAGGGCAAGGCAAAGGAAATGAAAACAGGCTGAGAACGTCCTATCGATTGGTCACCTGAAGACATCGATAGGAGCTGAAAGCAAAGAAAGGAGGAATTTGTGCAGTTAAAGAGGTCTTCGATAGGATCTGAAGGCAGAAGAAGGAAGAATTTGTGTGGATTAAGGAGTACGATAGGATCTCAGAACCTATCGAGCAGCTGAAAGAAAAGAAGAAACCATCCTATCGAAAACTTGCCTGAAGAGTCAAAGGAACCTATCGAATGGTTTCTTGAACCTATCGAGATGAGAATGCTGGAACATAACCTATCGAAGGGTGATTGAGCCTTTCGATAAGACTGAAAACAAACCTATCGAAATGGCGGAATGAAGAGCAGAACCTGTCGAAGAGCTTTTCCAACTTGTCAAATACTCCAAACTAAGGACTGAGAGGGCTGAAACTCCAAGCGAAGATTCATCCTGTTGAAACCTATCGAATGGATCTGAGAACCTAGAGAAAGGACCAAAATGCTTGATTCCAACCTGTTGAAAGCTTCCTGAACCTATCGAAATCGTGTGCAGAACTTCTCATAAATTTAGTTGAGCACACGTTGTACCTCAGTGACCCGTTGCATGCAATCTAAGGCACTTGGTGACCGACACGACGATTCCAGAAGATGCTCTAGAAAGCCCTAACCGACCCATGTGCTTTAACAGAACTCTAACAAACTCTGATGACCATCTAGAAGGGATTTTTGGCGGGAAAAATAGAGGAGAAAGGAATATATAGAGATCCCCAATTGCCATTGGGGGGGAATCGAGATCTGAGCTAAAATTCTGGAGATCAGTGCCTGCAGAGCAATTCCATTTCCCTCCTTTAGCCCAACCATGGTTGGCTAAGTCCCTTGGAGTAGCAAGGAGTGAAAGTTAGATCTGTAATTAGGTGAGGTTAAGAGTGCTACTGTAGGTTCCTAGCTGCACAGACTACAAATCTGAGAGTATTTCCATTATAAAGTGACCTTGTTTATAATGATAATGCTATTTTTAATGCTTTAATTAGATTTAAATTTCCTTTGGTTCCATTTCGTGATCGATCAGATTTGTGTAGAGGAGTTGTAGATCAGCTCACCCACTTAACTGGTAGACCTCTTGGATACCATCTGATCTCCCTGGATCTGATTCTCCTGTGATTCCTTGAGTCTATGATTTGGGAATTGCATCATCTGTAGTGGTTTTAATTGTTCTAATTGAGGCTCTGACTTTGTAGGAGATCCCTAAGATGGTCTGTGACCATTAAAGTGGACATATCATAACCTTAAGATAAATCTAAGCTCAGGCTTCACTTGGATTCATCTGCTGCAATCCATGGATTTGATAAAGTCTATAGGATGGTCTATGACCATTAAAGTGGACAGATCATAGCCTTAAGACCAGGTGGATCTTGTGATTTGGAGTGGAATTTATACCCTGCAGCTGTGCTTATAGCCAACGAGGGAATTGTGTACTCTGAACCTCTGTAGCATGATTAATTGAATCTAATTTCAGTGAAAACCAACCTTCAAGCTACTCTTCACCATTTTCTATATTTTTACTCACTTCCCCTACAAGATTTAAGCTCCTAAACTCGATCCAAGATAGCTTGTGTTTAAATTGTAGCTTAGTTTAAGTGACAACCTATTCCAAACCTCTCCCTTGTCTGTTAACTAAATTAGTAATAGCTAGGGTGCCAGATCTGACACAGATCTAGAGATTTGTCATATTTCTAAACAACCTCCTTGTGGACATTCCCTTACTCACCATTCTTTTAAAGCTTGCTACAACAAATCCTGAATACTTGCAGGTCTGTATGAGTGTGTCTGCCTAGTTTTATTGTTGATTTTAGACCCTCATTTGAGGGAAGGCAACACATCCAACACTTACTCAATCTGTTATTCTCCTATCTGTCCATAGTACTGTTTGGGCTATAGCATACATTTAGGATTTGAGCTTATTGAAAGACCCATGGAAAGCAATATTGGATCTATAGTGAGATCTGGGGAGCTTGGAGGCCTGTGGACCATGGTGGTTGCAGCTATTTACATGTTCTTTCTCAGACCTCTGTGGTATGGACAGACCAATGGGATACCCTGTGACCGTTCCAGTGGATAGAGTATAGCCCTAAGGTTGTGTACAGCAACATGTTTGAGAAGGATTCTTTTCCCCTACACATGAGCTTTTAGAGCCTTTTGAGGAGGTTTGTACAGGAATTGGTTCCCCTCTGTTTTACTTAGTTGTCATCAAAGATTAGATCTGATTTCTCTGTAGTAATTACAACTTGAGGTTGGGTCATTGCAGGCCTTTGTAGCAATGACCAGCTAAATTTAGAGCCTTATTCAACCTATTACATGGTCCTTTTTGTAGGCACAGTGAGCCGTTGGCCTTGGCAAAGCACTTAGGATCTACGGGTTGGAATACATATCGATGTCAACCAGATCTGTGCGTAGATTTGGGGAGCTTGTAGCCTGGCATTACATAGTGCTGCAATAGTATTCATGGCATGATATGGTCCAGTGGTTGGGGAAATGATCAGTCCACTCCTCTGGATCAGATTAGTAATTTCTACTTTAACCAATGGATTTGACAGATTTTATCGGATACCCTGTGACCATTGCAGTGGACAGGGTATAGCCCTAAGAGAATCCCAAATGGCATGGGTTAAATTGGATATTCCTACCCTATTGAGGCTTTTGATAGCGTCTCAGCAAGGACCACTACAGAGGCAAACTAAATCTGAGTTACATCACTGTTGTAAATGTAGCTTAACCTGCTTACTTCTCACAACTTTTATATTTTATTCTGGCACACACCATCACCATCTTCTATTTAACCAGTTCTTTAGGATAGGGCTATATTTTATTCCTCTTTTATTAGGGTTAATTTAGTGTAGTCGTGACACCCAACTCCCTTTCTTTAGGATTGTCAGATCTATAGCCAGATCTGGAGGCCTACTATTATAATCCATTTTGGGTTCTAGATCAATTTCTCTGTGGGACAAACTCTTACTTATCAAAACTTGCTACAATAGGCCTTGTATCTTGCAAGTCTAGGAGTACTCTAGCTGTGCTGATTCCATTCTTTTATTTCATTTTGTTTTTAATTGGTTTCCACCACACAATAAACTGAAGCATAGCTGGCGAGACCAACAGTACACAACAAACCTCGCGAGAAGCTCTGTCACATAGAAGATCAGAGCCTCGCGAGAACAAATTTAAAAGCTTTATGTGCCTCGCGAGGTTCTTCGCAAAGTTAAATTCAAGCTCAAGCGCGCGAAGCTGTTGCTCATATCTCACACAGCTAAAGTAGCGAAGCCTCACTAGCATTAAAATGTGAGTCTCAAGCACCTCGCAGGGCTCACTATAAGGCTGCAGTATATGTCCTTGTGCTTGCAAAGCTCTCATGCGGTACAAAATATCCATCAGAACTCTGTGAGAAAGCTTCAGGTGGCTCGGGAGCTTGAAATTTAGGCCATTTAGCATCGTGAGAAGGCAACACTTAATCTTTCCTCTCAACTTGTGCCCTGGCCTGTGCATGTACATTATCATGCACCAATTTAGTGTGCATCAGCACCAACTCCTTAACATGGACTCCATTTTATCATGAGAATTCCAAAGATAATCTTTCAGATCAAATTCATGACATGTATTATGAGAGCAACTCAACCATCATTAACAGACATGAGTATCAAAATTCAGATGACAGGTAAGCATATGTACTTAAAATAAAACAACATAAAATCAAACACCCGAGCAAAGCATCACTCTAACAGCAGTAATTGAAAAATTGCTAAGTAACAGAAAACAAAACACACATTTAACACATATGGTACATATGTTACAAAGTTATGGATCACTGAGCAGTAGGAGGTTCATATAGGTGAATGGACTGAGGAGGCTCCACTAAATTCTCTATACAAATTTTTAGCCTCTGCCCATTCACTTTCATGATCTTCCCAGACATGGGATCCAAGATCTCCACAGCACCAGATGGGGAGGCATGAATGACAGTGTAAGGTCCATCCCATCTAGATTTTAACTTTCCTGGAAAAAATCTTAGTTTGGAGTTGAAAAGCTAAACCATAGTACCAGCATTGAAGTCCCTTCTCATTAGCTTCTTATCAAAGAATGCCTTTGATTTCTCCCTGTATATTCTGGCATTTGAATAGGCTTCCAGCCTTAGCTCATCAAGCTCTGCTAGTTGTAATTTCCTGTGAGAACCAGCAGAAGTTAGATCAAAATTTAGTGATTTGATGGCCCAATAGGCTCTGTGCTCTAACTCCACTGGTAGGTGGCAGGCCTTGCCATACACCAGCCTAAATGGGGACATGCCAATAGGTCCTGTAAGCCCACAAAGCATCATTCAGATTTTGTGCCCAATCCTTCCTATCAGTCCTCACAGTCTTCTCCAAGATATACTTGATCTCCCTATTGGAAATTTTACTTGCCCACTAGTTTGTGGGTGGTACGGAGTTGCAATTTTGTGTGTAACAGAATACTTTTTGAGGAGATTCTAAAAAGGCCTATTACAGAAATGACTCCCCCCATCATTAATGATAGCTCTGAGAGTGCCAAATCTAGAGAAGATATTATCCTTCAAAAAATTTAGGACAACTGTGTGGTCATTAGTCCTTGTGGCAATGGCTTCCACCCATTTAAACACATAGTCCACTGCCACAAGTATAAAGTTAAAACCCATAGATGGAGGAAAGGGACCCATAAAATCAATGCCCCAGATGTCAAAAAGTTCTACCACAAGGATGGGCTGCAATGGCATAAAATTTTTCTTGGAAATGCCTCCCATCCTTTGACATCTCTCATAGGCCTTGCAATGTATAAATACATCTCTGAACAAGAAAGGCCAGTAAAAACCATATTGCAGCACTTTTGCTGCAGTCTTATTGCCATTGAAGTGACCTCCACAGGCTTGCTCATGGCACATTGAAAGAATGTTGTGGAACTCACTTTCAGGCACACACCTCCAAAAAACCTGGTCTGCACAATACTTATATAGGTATGGATCCTCTCACAGAAAATGTTTGACCTGAGAGAAAAATAGATCTTTGTCCATCTTGGACCAGTGAAGGGGAAATCCTACCAACAGTAAGAAAATTGACAATGTGTGCAAACCAACTCATTAACAGGTGCTGCTGCCTATTCTTCTAAAATAATCCTAGAGAGGTGGTCAGCCACCACATTCTCAACTCTCTTTTTATCCTTGATCTCAAGATCAAACTCCTATAACAAGAGGATCCATCTGATTAACCTTGACTTGGCATCCTTCTTAACCAATAGGTATTTCAGGGCTGAGTGATCAGTGAAAACAATAATTTTAGACCTAAGAAAGTAGGGTCTAAACTTATCCACAGTAAACACAATAGCTAGCAGCTCCTTCTCAGTAGTGGTGTAGTTCAGCTGAGCTTCAGCTAGTGATTTGCTGGCATAATAGATCAGTCCAGGCAACTTATCTTTCCTCTGTCCTAAGACAGTACCTATGGCAAAGTCTGATGCATCACACATCAGTTCAAAGGGGAGTGAGCAATCTGGGGCTTGGATTATAGGGGCAGTGGTAAGGCATTTTTTCAAGACCTCGAAGGCCTCCAGGCACTCAGCAGATAAGTCAAATGGCACATCCTGAGAAAGCAGGTGGCACAATGGCTTTGAAATTTTGCTGAAGTCCTTAATGAACCTCCTGTAGAATCTAGCATGTCCTAAAAATGATCTGATTTGTTTGACAATCCTGGGTGGGGGCAGGTGTAAAATCAAGTCCACTTTAGCCTTGTCAACCTCTATTCCTTTGTGAGAGACCACATGGCCTAATACAATTCCTTGTGTCACCATAAAGTGACTCTTTCCCAGCTTAGGACCAAATTGGTCTCCTCACATCTTTGTAAAACTAGCTCAAGGTGACTCAAGCACTGGCTAAAGCTGTCCCCATATACTGAGAAATCATCCATAAAAATTTTCAGGAACTTGTCAATCATATCAGAAAAGATTGCATACATGCACCTCTGAAATGTGGCTGAGGCATTGCACAGTCCAAAAGGCATCCTTCTGTAAGCAAAGGTGCCAAAGGGACATGTGAAAGTAGCTTTTTTTTTTATCTTGAGGATACACAGGGCTTTGGTTATACCCCGAGTATCCATCAAGAAAATAGTTAAATGCCTTCCCAGCCAGCTTATCTAGGATTTGGTCAATGAAAGGGAGGGGGAAATGGTCTTTTCTGGTCTTGGAGTTGAGTTTTCTATAATCAATGCAAACTCTCCAGTCAGTGGTCTCTCTGGCTGGCATCAACTCCCCAGAATCAATAGTGATAATTGTTATGCCTGATTTTTTAGGTACCACCTGGATAGGTGACACCCATTCTGAATCTGAAATGGGGTAAATTGCCCCTGCATCCAACAGTTTCACTATCTCCTTGAGGACCACCTCCTGCATGTGAGGATTAAGTTTCCTTTGCATCTCCCTTGAGGGTTTTTCACCCTCATCTAGGTGAATTTTGTGCATGCAAACTGAGGCATCAATGCCTCCAAGATCAGCTATTGTCCATCCCATTGCCTTTTTATGCTTCTTGAGAATACTCAATAATGCCTCCTCCTGCTCACTAGTGAGAGAGGAGGAGATAATCACTAGAAGCTTGTTGTTCTACTCCAAGAAGGAATATTTTAATGTAGCTGGGAGCTATTTCAGCTCCAGCTCTGGGGGAATTTCAATTGAAGGCAACAAAGGTACCTTAGTAGTTTGAGGAAGGGACAGTAATGTAGGTTTCCGGCTGGAATGTTACACTAGGCCCACAGAAGACTCTATTTTTGTGTTGTCTTCTATCATAAAAACTTGGGCCTCCTTCTCAACATAACTCTAAATATTTTCCAGGTCATCAGCAGCATTATCTCAATCCAACAGATTGGATAATTCCTCTTCCACTAGGCCATCTAGTACATCTATTGCACAGCAGTCCTCAATGTCCATCTAAGGATGCCCAACAGCATGGTACACATTTAATTGGGCCTTCATATTCCCAAAGGTCACCTCCATCACCCTGACCTGCATTCTATGCAAGCATTTGCAGTGGCCAAGAATGGCCTTCCAAGGATGACAGGAATTGGGGCTTTACTTTTGCATGGGTCCATGTCCAAAACAAGGAAATCAGCAGGATAGTAGAACTTGTCCACTCCCACCAAAATATCCTCCACCACACCTACAGGTCTCCTCTCAGACCTATCAGCCAGTTGGAGCATAACTAATATAGATTTCAGCTCCCCCAAACCTAGTTCCTCATACACAGAATATGGGAGTAGGTTCACACTGACCCCTAAGTCCAAGAGGGCTTTACCAATAGTGTGGTTTCTAATTATGCAGGGGATAGTAGGTACCCCAGGGTCTGGTAGTTTCTCAGGTGTGGCAATGGACATAACTGACTCAACATACTCAACAGTAAAAACCTTTTTGGACAACTGCACCCTTGCTTTTCTCTTCTGTGTGTAGAGGTCCTTCAGAAATTTAGCATAAGCAAGGACCTATTTTATGGCATCAAACAAGGGTAAATTGATCTTGACCTACTTAAAGGTCTCCATCATCTCCTCCATCTGAGCATTCCCCTTATCAAAAGGAGATGGGCCAGCTAATACATGTGGAAATGGCAGCTGTGGGACTGCTAGTGCCACAGCTGCATGCCTAACCACATCATGGTCAATTTTTTATTTTTTTCTTTTTTCTTCACTTATTGGTTGTTGTTGGGGCTCGACCTCAGCCCCTTTATTTTACCCTTGTTGATCCACAGTAGGGGATGACTTCTTTGGTTCTTCACCACTCTCATTCCTTTTAATTTCACTTTCTATGACCTCCTCAATTGCTTTGCCCACTAAATTATCAACCACCCTACTACTCCTCAGGATAGTGACTGCATTAGCTTCCTCGTGGGTAGAGGATGCTTCTCCAATCATAAATTGTCCTTTTAGATTGGCCAAGGATTGACTAGGCAATTTGCCCTCTTCTCTCTTATTCAAAGTATTGCAAATTTGACAGCTGGTCCTCTATTTTCTTAATACTTTGCCCATGAGAGTTCACAGTTTGGACTAGGTTCCCCAAATTCTGCATGGATGCCAGCATTTGCTCTTAAAAAGAAGAGGATCTGGGCTGTTGTGGGGGCAAGGCTAGCTGGTTGGGCTGTGGGGCAGGCAACTGAAAATTTTGTCTAGGTGGGTATCCTTCGCTAAAGTGGCGCTGAGGTTTGTATGGAGCTACCAACTGCTGCTGTTGGGGCTGAGGGTAATTATCTTATCTCCACCTCAAATTTGGGTGGTTTCTCCATGAGTACCCAGCAGGTTATTATCCAAATGCTTGGGCAGCATTGGCTTGCTCCATAACAAAATTAGGGAATTGGGTGGCTGATGGACAATCTTAGAGTAAATGTGTGAGAGATTGGCATATCAGACACGCCTCCTCCACTTGTGCAACCATTCTAGGCTGCATCACATTCATCAATTTATCAAACTTTAAGCTCAGGTTGTCCACCTTCCTCTCCAACTCACTTTACACCTTAACTTCATACATTCTACCTCTAGGGGTGGACTCTTTCACCAACTTAGCTGGGGTCTGGCTGTCATAGCTAGACAGTGACTCCTACTGTATGGAATTTTCCCCTATAATATCAAACAGCTCACAAGCCTCATCAGCTATCTTATGGAGGTAACTACCACCACATGAGGCATCCACCATATCCCTACTCTTCGGATTAATTCCTTGGTAGAATACTTGCACTAGTTGCCACATTGGAATTTGGTGGTGGAGGCATTGTTTTAACATCTCGTGAAATCTCTCCCATGCTTCATAAAAATCCTCAATTGAGGACTGAGTAAATGACAAAATACTTGTCCTCATCTAGCTAGTCTTGTTCATAGGAAAGAATTTAGCTAAAAATTGCCTCTGGAGGTCACTCCATGTTTGAATGCTATTGGCTGAGAGTTTAGAGAGTCAGGTGCTAACTTTGTCTTTTAGGGAAAAAGAAAAAAGCCTCAGTTTGGTGGCTTCAGGTCCCAAGCCAGTAATATTGAAAGTAGTGCAAAGTGCCAAAAATTTGTCAATGTGCTTGTAAGGATCTTTCTTACTAAGCCCATGGAAGGATGGTAGCATATTGATGTTAGAGGACTTGATTTCATAGTTTCCTTCCACTAAAGGGAATCATATGCAAAATGGAGATGTGTAATCCCCTAGTGCATTATATTCCTTCAAGGTTCTTTGCTTGTCAGCCATGTTAGCTTACATAGTTTCAATAGTATGGCCTTGTGTGGTATGTCTTGGTCTAAGGACTCTCTCAGCCTCAGGATTTGGAGGTTCCAACTAAAGATTAAAAGACCTTCTTCCAAGCATACACACACAGATTAAGCAAGTAAGGAAAATGCTCACAGCACACAATGGTCACAGGCTATCCACAGAGGCTCCCTTACCCATAAATGATGAGATAGAACATGTAAATTGCTGCTGCTACCATGGTCCCAGGGCTACAAGCTCAAGCTTCCATGGGCCTTTCAATAATCTCAAATCCTAAATGTATGCTATAGCCTGAACAAAACTACAGGCAAATAGGAAAATAACAAAGTAAGTAAGCATTCAAACACAAATTTCATTGATCTATGTTACCAACAATGAAATTTCTCAAGGCAGTAGCCTTGTGCACAACAGCTCTTAACAAAAATCCTAATGTTTAAATGACCTATTACAAAACTAAAATGAAATTGCACCTAAGTGCTTACCAAAGATTTAGCCAACAAGTGTTGGGCTAAGAGAGAAGAAAAAATAAAAAAAGAGGTGATCAAACCCTAACCCTAACCCTAATCTGCTTGAGCTCTCAGTCGGCAGAGGTTGAAGGAAAGAGTGATTGATCATCTCTAAGTTACAAGCTCAAGCTTATATACTTAGTCTGAATGTTGTGGCTGAGAGAAGAGTAAACTTTAATTTTTCAAGCAGATGTGGCACTGTTACAACCCTTAGATGTCTTGGGATGCATGCATAAAAAATCTGTGCCTCGGGATGTGTTCCCTAGACCTGGGGAAATCCCCAAAAGGTCCTTAAGTTAAGATTAAGAAGTGGAGAGCTCGAGCTTCACTAGGCTGGCTCCTGCATATCACTTCTGTCGCGCAGCTACAGAGTGTTCGTAGGGTAGAGTATGGCTTTGAATATTGTTGTCTTGTGCAGTAGGACTTTAGATGATCATGCAGCTGCTTTAACTTTGAATGCACTCATGCAGTAGAGCTTCAGAAGTTTTCTTTCGCGAGGTAATCACGCAGATGCCTTTACATCTTGCTCAGTTCAGGGTTAAGCTTCTAGGCACGCGAGAGCTGCACGAGTGGACTTCTGGGCGTCTCTCTTTCAGAGCCACGCGAGAACTTCGCAAGGTCTTTGCTGTTGTTCGTGCCAATTGGTTTCACAAGATAGTGTGTGCAACTACATTAAGGCTTGATCCTCATGAGAACTTCATGATTTGTATTTCTAGAGGCTTAGTGCATGAGATCTCTACGAGTTTCTTCACATGTTGATTATAACTGAAGTGCGCGACTGCTACGTGAGAGGCTGCTTTGTGATAACCCCTTCATTGAGCTACGTGACTTCTTCACGAGCTCTAATATGCTGCATGTCTTAGCTGCACGAGGGAGTTTTTCCAGTGAATTGAACAGTGCAAGGCAGCACCTCAACTGTGCAAGATAAACCATTGGCTCCTCTGCTGCTATGCACATGCTTTTGTTGTAGCTTCCTCCACTCTCACTTATACTTGTTTCATCTGTTGGACTGTCTTGGGCCATTGTGACATGCAAAATAGTCACCATAGTGTGTACCACCATGGTGTTCCATCACTTTCTGGTTCAGCTATCATCTTTTACTTGAATTATCTCTCTTCTTGGCACCAAAAGCATAGACTCTGTGTTAAGCTGTACAATTTACTACTAACTACAAAACAAGCTAAAAAAGAGTTATTAGTCAACTTCAAGATCTAGCAAGGGCTAGGTTAAGAGGTGAAAAGTGGTACTTTTCAATGAATAATAATGCCCCCAGTGACTTATGTAAAAAATCGTTATATATATATACAGAAATTTTTTGTCCAGGTGTACCTCTATGCTTTTCCTTTATTTTCCATGCTTTAGTTGTCTGCTTAGGCGTCATCATTTGTTATTAGGACTTGGATGCTCCTCGAGCTGGTCCAGTAATAATTGAAGGTTGCTCATATCTGCACAGGAAAACAAAGTTCATTAGTAATTTTATTTTCCCCCTTGTTATTTGTCAAGGGGGGAGGTATCTCAAACTGGGGTCTGATAACAAAAGCAGGAATATTGTACTTTTTTTTGTCTATTATTTTTCATTACAAGGAGAAAATATAATGCAATAGGGAAAGCGAAGTATTGAAGAGAACTCTAAAATTTAAAAAAAATGCTGCAATGTAGGAGCATGATAGGATAGACAGTGTAGTATCTTTGGAAGTCTTCCTTGAGCGATGACCTTGTTCTTTTGCGTCTAACTATGAACAAGCATGGGGCCTTAATGTAACTCCTCTTCCAAAATAAAAATACCCCGATGTTGAGTTGCAATGGAACTTTTTTGGGTGAGTATGTAGAGTGATGAGTGTGTCTAAGGAGTCAGTCTCAAAGAAATTGTCTGTTGATACTTTGCCATATCGGGAAGAGAATATTTGGTTATATCAGTCATGTGTTGGATTTTACCTTTAGCAATGGTTATCATATCACATAGTCTTGGCTAGGGTGAAGTGAGCAGTAGGTAGCGGGTGATTGCACCAGTCATCATTCACAAGTTTTCAGCTTTATTCTCGGGGATATCCTCAAAAAAGTTCTGACTCACGGTTCGAGAGTAAAATTAAGAGTGAAAAAGGGGTAAGGCTCAGTGATGTGGGGATAATTTTTTACTTAACAACTTTAAAAGAGCTAGGTAATAGTCTTTTTCTCGAGCGGTATACGGTGCCATGATTGAGCTCTCCGTCATGTATTGGTACCATCAAAGTCTCATATTCTGTGGTTAGCAAGGGTTTGTCCTCCTCCCACCACGTTACGATGATATCTAGTAGTGTAGAGTGTTATTCACTGAAAAGTACTACTTTTCACCTCTTAACTTAGCCTTTGCTGGACCTTGAAGCTGACTAATAACCATTTGTTAAGTGTGTTTTGTAGTTAGCAATAAAATGTACAGCTTAATACAAATTCCTTGCTTTTTGGCTCAAAGAGAGAATACACTCAAAGATGATAGCTGAGACAAAGCCTAATGGAACACCTTGGTAGTGCTCACCATGGTGACTCATCGTTGTTGATCACCATTGACCAAAGTCTAGTAGATGAATGAAGTTAGCTAAAAAGGGAGGAGACTGCGATAGCAGCAAGTGCAATGCACCAGAGCAACAAAAGATAGACCTCGCAGAGTTGAGGAGCTTCCTCGTGAAGCTAAAGATGCAATGGAAGAGGCCCTCATGCAGATATGTCGCGCAGTCAGAAGGATAGCTGAAATGACCTCGCAAAGATCTCGCGAGTTAAAGTCCTCAGAATCTGTGGTTGAAAAGCTCTCCCGGGGAGCAACCCTCAAAGCAGCTGTGCGAAGAACACAGCGAGTCCATATGTACACTGAACAAAATGTCACCTCACAGAGTTCTCGCGTAGCCCGGGAAGAGAGAGACGCCCATAATTCTCTTCACGCAGATCTCGCACACTCTGAAGCCTTACCATTGACTACGTGAGCACATGAGCATAACTGCATAAGTACTTAGTGAGAAAGAGCTTCTGAAGCTCAACTAAGCGAGAGAGAGCTTCTGAAGATCAACTGAGCTAGAAATCCTGGCACTCCAGATCATCTCTGCTACAGCATTGTAGCATCAGTGAATTGTGTGATCAAATGAAGAGCTAACGCGCAAGCAAGAACTTCCCACCAGCCAAAGGCAACTCTATGAAGGCAAAGCAGCTGTGCGAATGAGCTAAAAGCAGATACCAGCCCCACAAAGCACGGGCTCTCCACTTCTTAGTTTTAACTGAAGGACTTTTGGGGAATTTCCTAAGGCTGGGGCACACTTTTCGAGGCATGGATTTCGAGGCACATATCTCCAAGCATCCAAGGGTTGAAATAGTGCCACGTCTCCTAGAAAAATTAGGGTTAATCTCTTTAGAGCCAAGGCCATTTTGACAGAGTATATAAGTTATACTTAGAGTTTATTATTTTTATCATTCCTTCATCCTCTGTCGACTAAGAACTCCAGCAGGCTAGGGTTAGGGTTTGATCATCTCTTTTTCTTATTTTTCTTCTCTCTTAGCCCAGTGCTTACTGGTTAACCCCCTTGTAAGCAGCTAGGTTAGTTTTATTTGAGTTTGTAATTGGTTTTTGGTATACATTGGGATTCGGATGAGCAGTTGTGTACAGGCTACAGCCTGGAGACAATTCATTATAAATTTTGTGTTCATCAATGGATTGTCGTTTTAATGCTTAATTGAATCTAAAGATCTTATGGTTTCCTTATATGTCTATAAGATCCATGTATTTGGGACTAGCCCATTCAGTTTCTAGTAGATCTATTTCTTACCATCTGATTTCCCTTGGTTTGATAATCCCATGAAAAGCAATGTTGGATATGTAGTGAGATCTAGGGACCTCGAAGGCCTTTGGACCATGGTGGTTGCAACAGTTTTCATGTTCTTTCTCAGGCCTCTGTGGGATGGACAGACCAATGGGATACCCTGTGACCATTCAAGTGGACAGAGTAAAGCCCTAAGGTTGTGTCCATTCACATGTTTGAGAAGGATTCTTCTCCCCTGCACACGAGCTTATAGAGCCTTGTGAGGAGGTTCGTACAAGAATTGGCTCCCATCTATTTTACCTAGCGGACATCAGATGTTAGATCTGATCTCTTTATAGTAATTATAGCTTGAGGCTGAGTCATTGCAGGCCATTTGTAGCAATGACCAGCTAAATCTAAAACCTTATTTAACCTGTTGTATGGTCCTTTTTGTGGGCACTAATGAGCAGTTAGCCTTAGCAAAGCACTTAGGATCTTATGGGTTGGAATACCTATGGATGTCAGCCAGGTCTGTGCACAGATCTGGGGAGCTTGTAGCACTGGCATTACATAGTGCTGTAATAGTATTCATGGCTTGATCTGGCCCAGTGGCTGGGGGAATGATCGGTCCACTCCCCTAGGTTAGATTGGCAATGTCTGCTTTAACCAATGGGATTTGACAGACTCTATCGGATACCCTGTGACCATTCAAGTGGACAGAGTATAGCCCTAAGAGCACCCCAAATGGCATGGGTTAAATCGGATATTTTTACCTTGTTGAAGCTTTTAATAGCGTCTCAACAAGGAACACTGTAGAGACAGACTAAATCTGAGTTACATTACTGCTTTAACTCTAGCTTAACCTGCTTACTTTTCATAATTTTTGTATTTTATTTTGGCTCACACTACCACCATCTTCCTCTTTACCCTTTCTTTAGGTTAGGGTTATATTTTATTTCTCTATTTTTATGATTAATTTAGTGTAGTCGTGACACCCAACTCCCTTTCTTTACGATTGTCAAATCTATAGCCAAATCTGGAGGCCTACTATTATAGCCCATTTTGAGTTCTAGATCAATTTCTCTATGGGACAAACTCTTACTTATCAAAACTTGCTACAATGGACCCTGTATCTTACAGGACTGTGTTTATTTCAAACTTACAGTGCTGACCCATCTCCAATTCCCCACTCTTGATTTATTCTCTCCACTATTCTTAATAAAATAGCAGCAAGAGTTTCGAAATAAAGAACCAACAAGTTTTTGGCACCGTTGCCGGGGACATTGATCTTTTTAGTAGACCTTAGTTGTATTATAATTAAGACTAACCAATTATTCAAACCACCTGCATCTCCCCCACCATCTTCTTCAAACCCCCCACCACCTGCTCAACACCCATCTCCATGATCCTCGTCTTCCCCCTCCGCCTGGCTTATAGTTCCTCTTCCACAGCAGGTTGAGGATATCCCTGAGCCAGGAGGAATGACCATTTTGTTTGACAGGATTTTCTACTTAGATTGTTCTTAGGTTTATAATTTTCTATTTTTTTTGTAATCTATTTCCTTTTGTATCTATAATAAAATGTCTTTTCCCGATTATCTGTCACTTTTTGTTTTTATGTGTGTTTGTTCTTTTTTATTTGTTATGTGTTCTGCTTCTCTCTTGTAGTTTTTGAGTAGTTCGTTTCTGTGTTTAATACCTGATGCACATCTCACTTTGAATCAGTGAGGACACTGCTCCTGATAGGTTTGGGGGTGTGGCAGGTTCTGCCAATGAAGTAGTTAACCCAAGTGCAGCAGAGTCAAGTGAGTAAGACAAAAACAGAACCATGTTCACCTAAGAATCTTTAGAAAAATAAGAAATTTAAAATTTTGCAGACCTTTAGGCATTACAAGCTTTTAAATTTTAATTTTTCTAAGATGTGAACACCAAGTAAACTCACTTGTATCAGTACTGAGTGAATCATTAAAGAGAGAAAAAGGTAAGGACATACTTAAAAGTTCAATGGAAGACCATAACCAGTGAGAGTTGGGCCTACAAAAAAAAATTTCCTTCCTTCGAGGAGTGACTGAGGCAATTCTTCTAGCTCTAAGGACTGGCTGAGGCAACACCCTCACTAGAAGTTAGGCACCTCCAAGTTGAAACAACTGACAACACTCATGAAACCTAGGAAAGGATCAAGGCCTTCTCTTGGACAGTTTGAGCTTAAACAGACCAAATCCTATTCAACTGCCCTTGTGCACATACCTATTGAGCCTTAATTTTTAATTTTCTTCAAAATACACCTGAGTACTTGCACCTGAACCTATGGACCTAACTCAAACCTACCCTCACTCTGAGAATTCAGAAGGTAAAGGAGAAGGAGCTGAAGATGGACAAGATAAGGTCAACATTGGGTGAATGGAGAAGAGATACCTAAAGTTGAGCAGTGTAGTAGCTGAGGAAAGAGGTGGTGGCAAGTCATAAAAAAAAATTAAAATAATAATAATAATAAATAAAAATAAAAACAGAAAGAAAAAATGCAAGAAAAGAAAGAAAAATAATAATGAAGAGTGAGAGAGGAGTCAAGATGAAAAGTTCATTGGAAAAATCAAAATGAAAAGGAGAAGCTGGCCACTTTAAGTCTGAAAATTTTGAAAGAAAATGAAAAGGTACTAAACTACAAATGGGTGAAGTCATGAATCACCTCCTTCACTTACTGATTTCTCAACTTTGAATCTCTTTTCAACCTTACATTCTTTATAACCCACTTCATAAGCCACGTTACAACCAAGTTAAAGACCTTGTGATCCAAAGTTGAATGTGTTGTCATGAAGAGACAAGGAATGGTCCAATCTATGGAGAGGATATGCCAATGACGCCAGGAGTTAGGTGCTTTTCCTATGCTCATACTTACAGACCCATTTGGGGGTTGTAACTGCTCTTAAGCTTGAGAGAAAATGAAACCCTCAAGGTCGCTTGTGAGAGTATGCCCTGGTGAGCATTGTGTCTGATGTTGAATGTATTAGGCATGGCCTATAACCTATTTTTAAATTAATGATGAGCTCAGTGCTAATATACACGTGTTATCCCCTTTGTTGTGAGATAATTGGAAATGTTGTGCACTCAGGTAGAGGTAGTGATGATTAAATGGTTGTGCTTTTCATGTCCAAATTCCTCACATTTTTATTGAATCAAAGGTGAACTGACGCTCTATTTCTTGACAGCTGACTTGATAATGTTGCACCTTTGTTAACTATTTCATTGAGAAGTTTGTGGGCATCTTCACTGAAAACCCTCAGGAGACTTCACTCCTCCACTAGGGATCACCTAAGCATTTAAAAGGCTTGGTACATATGCTAAATGTATCCGTGCTCCCTACGAAAGTGGCATTCCAATTCTTAGAGTAGTTGTTTTAATTTTTCCTTTGCTCAAGGACTAGCAAAGATTAGGTTTGGGGGTGTGTTATTCATTGAAAAGTACCACTTTTCACCTCTTCACTTAGCCTTTGCTGGACCTTGAAGCAGACTAATAACCCTTTGTTAAGTGTGTTTTGTAGTTAGCAATAAACTGTGCAGCTTAATACAAACTCCTTACTTTTTGGCCCAAAAGAGATAGAATATACTCAAAGATGAAAGCTGAGACAAAGTCTAATGGAACACCTTGGTAGTGCTCACCATGGTGACTTATCATTGTTGATCACCATTGACCAAAGTCTAGCAGATGAATGAAGTTAGCTGAGAAGGGAGGAGACTACGACAGGAGCAAGTGCAATGCACCAGAGCAGTAAAAGATAGACCTCACAAAGTTGAGGAACTTCCTCACGAAGCTAAAGATATAGTGGAAGAGGCCCTCACGCATATACACCGCACAGTCAAGAGGACAGTGGATATGACCTCGCGAAGATCTCGCAAGTTAAAGTCCCCAGAATCTGTGGTCGCAAAGCTCCCACGGAGATCAACCCTCAAATAAGTCGCGTGAAAAACACAATGAGTTCATATGTACACTGAACAAAATGTCACCTCACAGAGTTCTCGCATAGCCCTAGAAGAGAGAGATGCCCAGAATTCTCTTCGCACAGATCTCACGCACTCTGAAACCTTACCGTTGACTACACGAGTGCAGGAGTATAACTGCACGAGTACTTAGCGAAAGAGAGCTTCTGAAGCGCAACTAATCGAGAAATCTTGGTGCTCCAAATCATCCGTTATAGCATTGTAGCGCAAGCGGACTACGCGATCAAAGGAAGAGCTAACGCGCGAGCAAACACTTCCCACCAGCCAAAGGCAACTCCGCGAAGGCAAAGTAGCTACATGAATGAGCTAAAAGCAAATACCAGCCCCTTGAAGCATAGGCTCTCCACTTCTCAGTTTTAACTGAAGGACTTTTTAGGAATTTCCAAAGGCTAGGGCACACTTCTCGAGGCACAAATTTTGAGGCGCATATCTCCAGGCATCCAAGGGTTGAAACAATGTCATGTCTGCTAGAAAAATTAGGGTTAATCTCTTTAGAGCCAAAGCCATTTTGACAGAGTATATAAGTTGTACTTAGAGTTTATTATTTTCATCTTTCCTTCATCCACTGTCGGCTAAGAACTCCAGCAAGCTAGGGTTAGGGTTTGATCATCTCTTTTTCTTATTTTTCTTCTCTCTTAGACTGGCCTAAGCTAGCTGAGCTGGAAAATACCATTTTCACTTATGTCGGGCCTTGATAGACCCTTGAGAGAACTAAATAAGTGTTTTAAGTATTTGTTTTATAGCTAACAATAAAGGCAAGCTTAACCTTGAAAGTAGCTCAAAAGTGCCAAAAAGATGACAATCCATGTCAATCTAAAGGAAGAAAGAGAAGAAACAACCTCACTAGCTGTTGAAAGGTCTGAATTGAAGAGGCAAAGACCTGGTCTCAACCCAGAAAAGAAGTATGGAGCAATTCGAACAGAAAAATGCACTACAGAGTACTTTTCGCAAAGAACCTGAACTGCTCAAGAAGAACTCAAACTCTGCGAAGAGAACAAAAACTCCAGGCTTAGCTTTCGAAGAGCATCTGAACTCTTCGAAGAGATGATTTACCTTTTTGAAAAGAAGAAAACTCAATTCGAACAAAACCAGAACCTTGCGAAAAGAGCTTCAGGAGTTACAACACCTTGCGAAAAGCCCCCTAAGCTTTGCGAAAAGGTATTCTGGAGGTTCCCAGCTTTTGCAAGGGAAATTCAGTAATTTGTTTCACGCGGCCCAATGCATCTAAAAACCTAGGGACATTTCAGAAGATTCTAAGCATGAAGCGAAGGCATATCCCACCCCACGTGAGCACCCAAAGATGAAATAACTTGGCGGGAACTTCTAGAAACTCTAACAGACTTTCAAAATGCATAACAGAATCGATGCCTTTTTCACCTGATTGGCTGAACCAGATCAAGGAATTCTGATTGGCTAGAACAGATCTGGAGCCTCGTGCTCGACTACCATTGGTCAATACAAATCTGAGCACTTCTGATTGGTTGATACACATCTGAGCTGGACTTAGGGAAAACTATAAATAGACGAACCATTTGCCCAATTTGGGCATCCAGATTTTGAGTTTTATTCCTATTCCCCCATTTCCAAACCAGATAGTTTGTCTGAAATCCCTGTAATAGCTTCACTTTTACTTGCAATTGAGAGCTGTGAGATATTTCTGTAATTCAAAAGAGAGTTGTATTCAAGACTACAAATCTGAGAGCTGTTTAAGCTGTGCTCTGTAATTGTAATGGTGGATTTGAAAAGGTTGCTGTAAACCATACATTCTCAATTGGACTCATGTTAAGGGTTCCCTCTGATCTCCTTATTGCATTAGACTCCTTTAGATTTACTATTTTTCATGCAATTTCCTTGATTCATTAATCCTGTGAGAATTAGTGTTGGTAACCTAATCTCTCACGGCATTTGTAGTGATGCTTCTTGTTCTAAACTAAGGCTTTGGATTAAAGACTATTGGATGGTCTGTGGCCATTAAAGTGGACAGACCATAGCCATAAGCCTAAGTCTAATCCTGGAGTTAGATTTATTTCTCTTACATCTGCGCTTGTAGCCAGATGAAGATTGGATCATCTCTCAGTTGAGCTGCAGTCATTCTCATTAGATTTCAAGGACCAAATCAAAGTTAGATATTACTTCTCCATTTTTATAAGTTTACCTCAAACGTTCCCCCAACTCGGATCTGGATCATTTAGTTTAACTTTTACTTTTATCATTTAGTTAATGTGACAAATTCAACCTCCCATCTTATGTGCTTTCTAGATAGGATAAGAGGCCAGATCTGGTAGCTCAGATCTGGAGGTTTATCTTGCATTTTAGACAAATTCTCTGTGGACGATCTTTCACTCACTTACATTTAAAACTTGCTACAATTGGCCCTGATCTTGCAGGCTAATTCACTTCTACCTGTGCTGATATTTCTTTACTCTTTTTAATATTCTAGATTCAGTATAATTTAGCAGTTTCAAACCTGTTTTCAAAATACACATAAATCAAGCACACTAAGAAGCAACAACACTAACCCCCTTGTAAGCAACTAGGTTAGTTTTATTTCAGTTTGTAATAGGTTTTTGGTATATATTGGGATTCGAATGAGTAGTTGTGTATAAGTTGCAGCCTGGAGACAATTCATTGTAAGCTTTGTATTCATCAATGGATTGTCATTTTGATGCTTAATTTAATCTAAAGATCTTATGGTTTCTTTAGATGTCTATAGGATCCATGTATTTGGGACTAGCCCATTCAGTTTTTAATTTACCATCTGATTTCCCTTTGTTTGATAACCCCATGGAAAGCAATGTTGGATCTGTAGTGAGATCCAGGGAGCTCAGAGACCTGTGGACCATGGTGGTTACAACAGTTTTCATATTCTTTCTCAGGCCTCTGTGGGATGGACAGACCAATGGGATACCCTGTGATTATTCAAGTGGACAGAGTATAGCCCTAAGGTTGTGTCCATTAACATGTTTGAAAAGGATTCTTCTCCCCTGCACATGAGCTTCTAAAGCCTTGTGAGGAGGTTCGTACAGGAACTGGCTCCCCTCTATTTTACCTAGCCGACATCAGATGTTATATTTGATCTCTTTATAGTAATTGCAGCTTGAGGTTGAGTCATTGCAGGCCATTTATAGCAATGACTAGCTGAATCTAAAGCCTTATTCAACCTGTTGCATGGTCCTTTTTGTGGGCACTAGCAAGCAATTAGTCTTAGCAAAGCACTTAGGATCTTATGGGTTGGAATACCTATGGATGTCCGCTAGGTTTGTGCGTAGATCTGGGGAGCTTGTAGCATTGGTATTATATAGTGTTGTAATAGTATTCATGGCTTGATCTGGCTCAGTGGCTGGGGGAATGATTAGTCCACTCCCCTGGGTTAGATTGGCAATGTCTGTTTTGACCAATGGGATTTGACAGACTCTATCGAATACCCTATGACCATTCAACTGGACAGAGTATAGCCCTAAGAGCGCCCCAAATGGCATGGGTTAAACCGAATATTTTTACCTTGTTGGGGCTTTTAATAGTATCTCAGCAAGGAACACTGCAGAGACAGACTAAATTTGAGTTACATTACTGCTTTAACTCTAACTTAACCTGCTTAATTCTCATAATTTTTGTATTTTATTTTGGCACACAATACCACCATCTTCCCCTTATCCCTTTCTTTTGGATAGGGCTAAATTTTATTTCTCTGTTTTTAGGATTAATTTAGTGTAGTCGTGACACCCAACTCCATTTCTTTAGGATTGTCAGATCTATAGCCATATATGGAGGCCTACTATTATAGCCCATTTTAGGTTCTAGATCAATTTATCTATGGAATAAACTCTTACTTATCAAAACTTGCTACAATGGACCCTGTATCTTACAGGACTGTGTTTATTTCAAACTTATTGTGCTGACCCATCTCCAATTCCCCACTCTTGATTTATTCTCTCCACTATTCTTAATAAAATAGCAGCAAGAGTTTCAAAATAAAGAACCAACATAGAGGCACCAAGGAGAGCCTCGCAGTTTGCTTATACTCTCCTAGTTGGGCTATCGGGAATGTCCTCACCAGTTTCTTATGCTTCCCTGGGCTCATTGACTTGTTCACTCATCGTATTGCTCTCGCTCAAGTATGCTTCTGTTATCTCTCTATTTTGATCTCTCACTTTATCTCTCTTGAAGCATGTATATATATTTTGAAAGCAGTCTGCTAACGCAAGAATAGTGAGTTTTGATTGAACCTAACATCTTCATTTTATGTGCTTTAACATCTCCTCCAATGGCAAGGGAAGGGGTGGGAGTTAGGTATTACCTATACTTTTAAGAAGGGGTTGAGTATTCTTCTAGTCCTTTTGATCAAATCACCTAAGTAAGAAGGTGGGCAATGTGTCAGAAAGCTTTGAAGGATATTCTTAGAAATAATGGCGTATGACTAGTGAATTGGTCAAGATGACTATGAGGGTGGTAATTATAAGTTACTATGTTTGACTATGTGATATGATGATCATGGTGCTAAGGGTAGTATTTTTTGAGGTATATGACATTCCACGGGTTAGGAAGTTCCTCCCCCTCTTAGTTTACCAGCTTGTATGCATTTCCATGATACGCGGCTATTATAACATAGGGTCCTTCCCAATTCGGCTTCAGTTTTCCTTTGGGATGAGCATGCTTAGAAGGCATATTTTCTTCAAGACTAACTCTCCAATTTTGAAGGTTCGCTCGAGGAATTTCTTATCATAGGCTCTGACCGCTCTCCTTTGGTACACTTGCATGTGATCATCTTCCCTTAGATGTGTATCATCAAGTTATTTTATCTTGGTGAGTAGAGCAACCATCCTCTCGTCTATAGATAACTGATCATCAAGTTGGACAAGAAGGGATGGTACTTGTATTTCGTATGATAAAACTGCCTCCATCCCATAAGTGAGGAGATAAGGAGTCTAGCCCATGGCCGTGCGAATAGAAGTTCTGTAACCCAAGAGTGCTTCAAGTAGTCGATCGGGCCAGTAGGCTTTATTGCTTGTCTCCACTGTTTGTTTTAGAATCTGAATCAGCATTTTATTCGTGGCCTGCGCTTGCCCGTTTCCTTGGGGATAGAATGGTGACGAATGGTATAGATCGATGCTATATTTCTTGCACAACTTCATTTTCTTTGCTATGAATTTTGGTCCATTATATGTGACGAACATTCTGGGGATTCCAAACCTTGTGATAATGTTTCAAACAATAAACTTTATGAGCGTTGAAGCAGTGGTTTTGATATATGACTCGGCTTCTACCCACTTGATGTCGTATTCGATCGTAGTAAGGATGAAAACATGCTTGTGAGTGTTCTCTATTATGTCTGCGAAGGGTCCGATAATATCAAAGACCCACATTGAAAATGGCCATGGCGGGTTATGGGGTTCAATGCGACTAATGGTGCTTTAATGAGAGTGACATGCTCCTGACACTGCTTGCAGCATTGAACATATAGGTGGCAATCTCTTGTCATTGTTGGCCAATAGTAGCCTTGTCGTATGAATTGGTCTACGAGTCTCTATCTACTAGCATGGGCGCCGCAGGAACTGGCGTGTGTTTCTTGGATGATGTACTATTCTTTGACCATTGTAACACAATGCAGCAGTACTCTAGTGAAGGCTTCTTTGTATAGTATCTCGCCCAGGATGCAGAACTTGGCGCATCGATTTCTTATGGTCTTGTGTTCGATCTTCGTAGCGTAAGGAGGGATGTGTTGGTATTTCAGGAAGTTTCATATGTCGAAGTACCAAGGTTGTCCATTGTCGGTGGGTGACTTCTCGAATATAAAGGTGGCGACAGTGGCTTCTTCCTTCTTGGGACATTCTATGGTGGGCATTTCTTCTTGCTTTATGGTCTTCGAGAGGACGGGTAATTTTGGTTTTTCTCTCCATGCCACTTCATGTGCTGGCATGGTTAATTTCTTGATGAAGAAGGACTTAGTACTTTGTCCGATCAGTATCTGTATGACTGAGGCTAGGGTGGCGAGGGAGTCTGCCAGCTCATTCTCTACTCTCGGGATATGCGTATAGGAGATCCTCTCAAACTTCTTTATCAAGAACTGAGTTGTTTCTAAGTATGCCATTAGTCTTCTCTCTTTGGTCCTCCACTCTCTGATGACTTATGATATCACCAGCGTGGAGTCGTCGATTGTCTTCAATTGTTTAATGCCTAGTTGGAGTGATGCTCGTACTCCGGTAATGAAGGCTTCATATTTCGTGACATTATTGATGACTGGGAAATCAAGTTGAAAGGCTTTCGATATAACAACTCCTTCTAGACTTAGTAAGATTATTCTGATGCCTTTCCCTTTGTGGTTGAGAGCTTCGTCGAAGTATAAGGTCCATGAGGTCTTCATCGGGGAAGTCTGTATGTACTAGGTTGCTACCCAGGAGTGGAAGATTTATGAGGTAATCGGTGATTGCATCCCCTTTGATCGACTTCTGTGTGATGTAGGTGATGTCGAACTCTTGTAGTAGCATATTCCAGCGAGCGATTTTACCGAATATAGCGGGCTTCTCGAAGATATACTTCAGAGGGTCCATGCGTGCTAGTATTATTATCTTGTGTTCTCTGAAGTAGTGTCGTAGTTTCGTTGAAGCCCATACTAGTGTCAGGAAAGTCTTCTCCATTATAGTATATTTTTGTTCGTACTCGACCATCGTACTGCTGAGGTAGTAGATGGCCTTCTTCTTCTTTTTGTCTTCATCGTGCTGACCCAGAATTACCCCCATGGATTTCCCGTTGGCCGAGATGTAAAGGATAAATGGCCTCCCAGGACTGGCAACGATAATGTTGGAGGGTTGAGGAGGTACCTTTTGATGTTGTTGAAGGCTTGCTGACATTGGTCATCCCATATGTACTCGGCTCCTACTTTAAGTAGTCTATAAAAAGGGTTGCATCGGTCTAAGTGCTGAGAGATAAACTTCCTAATGCATTGCAGTCTTCCTATTAGACCTTGTAGTTCCTTAATGTTGCTGAGAGGTGGCATCTCGAGAATGGCTTTGACTTTGACTAGATCGACTTCGATTCCTTGCTTGCTAACTATGAATCACCAGTATTTTTCCAGAGGTTACTCGGAACACGCATTTCTTCAGATTCATCTTCAGTTGGTACTTTTCAGATCGTTGTAGTACGAGTCAGAGGGCTTCGGCATGTCCCACTCACGTTTGAAACTTCACCAGTATGTCATCGACGTAGACTTCTACACATTTGTGCATAATGTCGTAAAAGATAGCCATCATGGCACGCTGATACGTGGCTCCTGCATTCTTAAGCCTGAAAGGCATTACGACATAGCAGTAAGTCCCCCATGGCATAGTGAAGGAACTCTTCTTTTGGTCTGATTCTACTAATCCAATCTGGTTGTATCCGGAGAAACCATCCATGAAGGACAACTTCTCATGTCCGGCAGTGTTATCGACTAGAGTGTCAATGCATCGGAGTGGGAAGTCATCTTTTGGGCACGCCTGGTTGAGATTTTGAAAGTCAATGCACACTCGTACTCTGCCATCTTTCTTGGCAACATGCACTATATTTGAAACCCACTTGGGATAGAGGACTACTCGAATGAATTTTTTCTGGTGCAGCTTATCAACTTCCTCTTTGACTTATAGCACTGTCTGCGTGTGCATTCTCCTGAGTTTCTTCTTGATGGGTTTTGCATCGAGTTCAAAGACCAGACGATGTTCTACTAAGCTCGGGTCCAGATCAGGCATGTCCTCATTGGACCATGTAAAAGAACTGAGGTGGTCTTGAAGGACTTGGATAATCTATTGTCATTCCCTAGGGCTAAGTGTTACACTGATCAGTAGCGTCTTAGGCTTATCCTCGGTGCCAAAGTTGATTTCCTCTGTGGGCTCTGCAGCGGCTTGAGTCTACTCGTTGAAGCTTTTTATGACCTGTTGGAAGTCCTGTGTCTCCTCAGTAGCTTGCTCCTCTTCATCGTCTTTAAGCTCATAAACTGAAAAATCACTACACTAGGAAGTTATGATTGTGAGAGGTAACCCTTCATCGGTGTAGTTGATAATTGTGATATCCTTCGTGAGGTGTAGGTCAGAAAGTATCTCTTCTAGTATGATGAATGGCTTGTTTTCATGTCGGGATGCCCTACGCTTTTGTGAGGGGAGAGTAGTAGGGTTGCCTCGAACGGGCTCGAGGTGCAGCTCCTCAGTGTCGAAGGTGGCGGCGCATCTCTGTGCTAGTATATTAGTTGGTTCTTCCTTGGCTCCATCGACGTATCCGCTACTTATAGCCTTAGGAGAAGAGTCTCCTTGTTGGTCGCTGAATGGGTCTAGGATGAAGGGCTCCCTCTATTAAGATCTAAAAAGTACCACTTTTCACCCCTTAACTTAACCTTTGATTAGACCCATAGTCACCTAATAAGTCCCTGTAAAGTGTTTTATGTAGGTAATAACCAGCAGTGAAATAAGGCTAGGAATCCTGCTAAGGAGCCTGTTTTGGCACCGGAAGTCCCTCAGAAGGATGGACTCTAAATCCAGACCTAAATTGAGCCTCACGCAGTCTAGCTGAGCTTCCCAAGACTCTACAACAACTTCTCACGCAGATGATTGACTGAAGAGCTTTAGAAGCATAAACTCGCGTAGCTCTCGCGAAGCTCAAGAGTAGAACACATCGTGCAATCTCGCACAGTTCAGAGCAAACCTCTCTCAACCACGTGTAGTTCGCTCAGAATGGTTGAGAAGAGAGAGCCTCAGATGACTCCTTGCGTAGCTGTCGCACAGTCGCCGTGGGATCCAATTATCAGAAGAGAACTCCTTGCGCAGTTCTCGCGCCATTCAAGAAGAGAGCATCCTTGCGCAAAGCCACCCTCGCGAAGATCAGTTAAGACATGGAACCTCATGCAGTTCAGATCTCATTAAAGCCTCACGAGGTAACTCGCGAAGTCCAGTGAAGAGAAGTGCTCGAGAAATTCTCGCGCTATTCAAATCTGTCCTCGTGAAGATCAACCCAGCGACTGCTTGAACTCCAACCTCGCGACTGCTTGAACTCCAACCTCGCGACTGCCTGAAGAGCAAACCAAGCCAACCTCGCGATGGCTGAAGTTTCAATTTCAAATCATCCTAGCGAAGAGCAAAAGCTACCACGTGACAAGTCTGGGAAACAATGGCTACCTAGCGAAGCTCTGAACCTCAAACTTCCATCCCTTCAGCAGAGGACTTTCTCGGAATTTTCAGTGATTAGGGCACGCACTCCCATGCTCAAATCTCCGTGCATGCGCCCCAAGGCATAGAAGGATCACTATTCAGCCAGGTGGCATCATTAAAATTAGGGTTTCCTAACCCTAATGTGCTGCCACACCACTGCTATAAATACCCATACTTAGCTTAGGTTTAGGGGACAGCTTAGACCATCCTTTCTTTTCTACATCCTGGAATAGCTGGGAACACCTCTCATTTCTTAGAGACTTGATTTGAGATCGTTTTATTTTTCTTTTCATAGTTGTAAGTATTTTTTTTTTCTTTTTCCTTCTCTCCATAGTCCAGCACTTGTTGGCTATGTCTTTGTATGCATTTTAAACTAGATTAATAGAAGTTCTGTAATAGGATCTGTACTTTGTGGGATTTGCGTTTGAATGTGAGATGCAATGTGCAAGGCTACTGCCTTGTGATCCGCCATTGCTTTGGCTGTGTTTCAAAGCAATGGAGGACTGATTCTAAGGGCCATTCAGATCCAAGTGACCTGTGTGTCTGGGCTATCATGGTCCTATACAGCCTTAGCCCCACCACATGACCTACTAGATCTGAAATCCTCATGGGAGCTTGAGCTAGTAGCCTTGTGACCATGGTGGTGGCAGCGATATTCTTGTTTTTTCTTGGGCTCCGTGAGGAGGATAACCTCTGGGATAGTTTGTGACCATTCAAGTGGACAGGTTATAGCCTTAGGGTGATTCTAATTCACCGATCCAAGATGGATCCTTCTTCTTTACACCTGAGCTTGTAGAAGCCTGGTGGGGGATTGTACAGAGGCAGACTCTCCTATATTTGTATAGATCCGCCATTAGATGTTGGTTATAGAGATTGTAGGCTTGTGACTGGACCATTGTAGCCTCACTCAAGCAATGGACAGCTAGATCGAAGGTTTTACTCAATCGCTTGCTAGTTCTATGTGTCTGGGCTATCATGGTCCTATACAGCCTTAGCCCCACACATAGAGCTTTAGAGGCTGAGGTTCCCTATGGATTCTTATGCTGGTAGCCTGGATGAAATAGTGCCTGCAATGATTAACTTGTTATGTTTTGACCCATCCCTGGATTGTGGTTCCCCTATGGGATAGTCTGTGACCATTTGAGTGGACAGGTTATAACCTTAAGGGTTGAATCATGGCAAAGTGATGGGTTGGATCCTTTCTCCTCAGTGGTGATAATGTAGCCATTGGACAGGATTTCTATAACATCATATCTGAATCTGAGTTACAAAACTCCTCTGATCTAGGCTCAATAACATACTTCTCACCCTTTTATATTTATTTTCCACACTCCATCCATCCTCTCAACCCTTTCTGTAGTTTAGACATTAGGATACCTTAGAATACTTAGAATAAGTGACCTTAAACTCCCCTCCTTTTTAGGACTGCCAGATCTGCAGTCAGATCTGGAGGGACTACTAGAGATGGCTCCTTTGGAGTTGTAGATCACCTTTCCCTGTGGGACAAACTCTTACTTATCAAAACTTGCTACAATGGACCCTGTATCTTGCAGGTCTAGGATTTCTTAGTTGTGCTGATTCCATCCCCTGTTTTACTCTTTCTTTGATTTTAAATTGTTTTTATCACCAACCAACAAAGCAAGCACACACTCCGAATCCGCCAACACCCTCTCTTTTGGCGCCATTGCTGGGGAACGATGATCTATTAGTAGACCCTTAGTTTTTGTATTCTTAGTATTCTTTGCAAATGTGAAAAATTAATACTGCTGACATAATTTTTAATCTTTCTTGCAGATCTAGACAGCAGCAGCGAAGGACAATGGACTGCATTTGGAGCTTAGCTACCTCTGTTTGCAAACTCTCTGACTTTTAAAACTCTGTCTATCTTTCTTAAAAAAATTTCTTGCAGTATCTAGGATAGTTTAATTGTATTCTTTGAATAGCTGTAAACTAGTTAGATAAATTTGTTAGTGTACAATTATTCTTTTGCAATGTGCCTGCAAGAAGCTTTCCTTGCTGTTGGTGTGCTTGTATGCTAGGGAGGAGATCCCTCAGCCCTACTTTAGAGCCTCTTAACCCTGAGTTAGAAAGGGGAAGGAGACTTAGAAGAGACAGGCACACCACAGGAGAGCCCCCAAGTGAATCTGTGGCAGGCAGACCCTGCCAATGGAATAGTTAACCTAAGTGTAGCAGACTCATCTGAGTAATATGGAAATGGATATATGTTCACTTAAGAATCATGAAAATAAGAAATTTAAAATTTCTGCAAACTTTTGACATTATAAACTTTTAATATTCCACATTTCCATGATAATATCACCAAGGAAACTTACTTGTATCAGCACTCAGTGAATCATTAGAGAGAGAAAAAGGTGAGGACATACTTAAAAGTTCAAAGGAAGACCATAACCAGTGAGACTTGGGCCTATAAAAAATTTTCCATCCTTTGAGGAGTAACCAAGGCAATCTCTTCTAGTTCTAAGGACTGGCTGAGTCACTGTGCTCACTAGAAGTTAGGTAAATCCAAGTTGAAACAACTGACAATACTCATGAGACTTAGGAAAGGATCAAGGCCTTCTCTTGGACAGTTTGAGCCTAAGAGGACCAACCCTAAAGCAACTGCCCTTGTCCATACGCCCCTTTGAGCTTTAAATCCCAAATTTCTTCAAAATACACCTAAGTACTTGAACCTAAACCTATGAACCTGCTTCAGCCTACCCTCACTCTGAGAATTCATAAGGTAAAGGAGAAAAGGTTGGAAATGGACTAGCTATGGTCAACATTAAGTGAATGGAGAAGAAGCATCTCAAAAAATTGCGTTATAGTGGCGAGAACATGGTGGCATTTCTGAAAAGCAAAAACAAAAATAAAAAGAAGAAAATTCCATCAAAAGGAAACAAAAATAATAATGAAGAGGAGTAAGGGAGGAATCAAGAGGAACTTTCATTGAAGAACCAAAATCAAGAAGAGAAACTGATCACTTCAAATATGAAAATCTCAAAGAAGATGAAGGGAGCTGAATTCAAGAAGGTGAACTCATGAATCACCTCTTTCACCTACTGATTTCTCAATTTGGAACCCCTTTTCAACCTTCCATTCTTTTTAACCCTACTCCGTAAGCCACATTACAACCCAGTTAAAAGCCCTTGTGATCCAAAGTTGAGTGAGCTTTCATGTGAAGATAAAGAGTTATCCAATCTATGGTGAAGAACTCCCAATGATGTCAGCACTTAAGAACTCTGCCTATGCTCATGCTTACAGACCCATTTTAGGGATGTAACTGCTCTTGACCCTGTGAGAAAATGAACCCCTCAACAAAACCTTTATGAGAGTATGCCCTGCAAAGTTTTTGGGTCCGAACTTGAATGCAATATGTATGAGTTATAACCTAATTTTTAATCTGATGATGAGTTCAGTGCTGGCACACACTTGTGCAGTTTCCTGTGGTTGTAAACTGATTGGAAGTGTTGTGCATTCATGAAAAGTTTATGCTGTTCTGTGCAACTAATGGATTAAATTTCTTTTATGATTATTGATTCAAGAGTAAACTAAGTCTGCCCCTTGACTGCTCACTGGATGATATTGCACTTTTGTTAACTGCTTCATTGAAGAAGTTTGTGGGTGTCTTCACTGAAAACCCTCAGGAGACTTCACTCCTCCACTAGGGATCACCTAGGGGTTTAAAAGACTTGGTACATATGCTAAATGTATCCATGCTCCCTACGAAAGTGGCATTTAATTTTTGTCATAGATTTAATGTAGCTTTGCTAAGGGACTAGCAAAGATTAGGTTTGGGGGTGTGTTAAGACCTGAAAAGTACCACTTTTTACCCCTTAACTTAACCTTTGATTAGATCCATAGCCACCTAATAAGTCCTTGTAAAGTGTTTTATGTAGGTAATAACCAGCAGTGAAATAAGGCCAGGAATCCTGCTAAGGAGCCTGTTTTGGCACCAGAAGTCCCTCAGAAGGATGGACTCTGAATCCAGACCTGAAATGAGCCTCACACAATCCAGCTGAGCTTCCCAAGACTCTACAACAACTTCTCGCGCAGATGATTGACTGAAGAGCTTCAGAAGCATAAACTTGCACAGCTCTCGTGAAGCTCAAGAGTAGAACACATCACACAGTATCACGTAGTTCAGAGCAAACCTCTCTCAATCTCACGCAGTTCACTCTGGCAAGAGAGAGAGCCTCAGAACTCCTTGTCTGCGGTATGCACGTGTCATGGGATGCAATTATCAGAAGAGAACTCCTCGCGCAGTTCTCGCACCATTCAAGAAGAGAGCATCCTTTCGAAGGCAAAGCCACCCTCGCGAAGATCAGTTAAGACATGGAACCTCCCACAGTTCAGATCTCATTAAAGCCTCGCGAGGTAACTCGCGAAGTCCAGTGAAGAGAAGTGTTCGCGCTATTCAAATCTGTCCTCGTGAAGATCAACCCAGCGACTGCTTGAACTCCAACCTCGCGACTGCCTGGAGAGCAAACCAAGCCAACCTCGCGATGGCTGAAGTTTTAATTTCAAATCATCCTAGCGAAGAGTAAAAGCTACCACGCGACAAGTCTGGGAAACAATGACTACCTAGCGAAGCTCTGAACCTCAAACTTCCATCCCTTCAGCAGAGGACTTTCTAGGTTTCCAACAATTAGGGCACGCACTCCCATGCTCAAATCTCCGTGCACGTGCCCCAAGGCATCAAAGGATCACTATTCAGCCATGAGGCATCATTAAAATTAGGGTTCCCTAACCCTAATGCACCGCCACACCATTGCTATAAATACCCATACTTAGCTTAGGTTTAGGGGACAACTTAGACCATCCTTTCTTTTCTACATCCTGGAATAGCTGGGAACACATCTCATTTCTTGGAGACTTGATTTGAGATCATTTTATTTTTCTTTTCGTAGTTGTAAGTAGTTTTCTTTTTCTTTTTCCTTCTCTCCATAGTCCAGCACTTGCTGGCTATGCCTTTGTATGCATTTTGAACTAGATTAATGGAAGTTCTGTAATAGGATCTGTACTTTGTGTGATTTGCGTTTGAATGTGAGATGCTCTGTGCAAGGCTGCTGCCTTGTGATCTGCCATTGCTTTGGCTGTGTTTCAAAGCAATGGAGGACTGATTCTAAGGGCCATTCAGATCCAAGTGACCTGTGTGTCTGGGCTATCATGGTCCTATACAGCCTTAGCCCCACCACATGACCCACTACATCTGAAATCCCCATGGGAGCTTGAGCTAGTAGCCTTGTGACCATGGTGGTGGCAGCGATATTCTTATTTTGTCTTGGGCTCCGTGAGGAGGATAGCCTCTGGGATAGCTTGTGACCATTCAAGTGGACAGGTTATAGCCTTAGGGTGATTCTAATTCACCGATCCAAGATGGATCCTTCTTCTTTACACCTGAGCTTGTAGAAGCCTGGTGGGGGATTGTACAGAGGCAGACTCTCCTGTATTTGTATAGATCCACCATCAGATGTTGGTTATAGAGATTGTAGGCTTGTGACTAGACCATTGTAGCCTCACTCAAGAAATGGACAGCTAGATCGAAGGTTGTACTCAATCGTTTGCTAGTTCTATGTGTCTGGGCTATCATGGTCCTATACAGCCTTAGCCCCACACATAGATCTTTAGAGGTTGAGGTTCCCTATGGATTCTTGTGCTGGTAGCCTGGATGAAATAGTGCCTGCAATGATTAACTTGTTATGTTTTGACCCATCCCTGGATTGTGGTTCCCCTATGGGATAGTCTGTGACCATTTGAGTGGACAGGTTATAACCTTAAGGGTTGAATCATGGCAGAGTGATGGGTTGGATCCTTTCTCCTCAGTGATGATAATGTAGCCATTGGACAAGATTTCTATAACATCAGATCTGAATCTGAGTTACAAAACTCCTCTGATCTGGGCTCAATAACATACTTCTCACCCTTTTATATTTATTTTCCACACTCCATCCATCCTCTCAACCCTTTCTGTAGTTTAGACATTAGGATACCTTAGAATACTTAGAATAAGTGACCTTAAACTCCCCTGCTTTTTAGGACTGCCAGATCTGTAGTCAGATCTGGAGGGACTACTAGAGATGGCTCCTTTTGAGCTGTAGATCACCTTTCCCTGTGGGACAAACTCTTACTTATCAAAACTTACTACAATGGACCCTGTATCTTGCAAGTCTAGGATTTCTTAGTTGTGCTAATTCCATCCCCTGTTTTACTCTTTCTTTGATTTTAAATTGTTTTTATCACCAACCAATAAAGCAAGCACACACTCAGAATCCGCCAACACCCTCTCTTTTCCAAGGTTTTTTAATGTTCTTTTAGTTTTCTAATTCTTGATTTTTAAGAACTTTAGGATTTTCTATTTTTTGTATTTTTTATAACAAGTACAGTATAGGGTCGACTTCCTGGAGAGGAATTGATGGGGACACTTCTCCAAGTTGGGGAAGTGTGACGGCTGCTGGAGCCGTTCATGCGAGTCTTCAGATGACGTCGGCTTGCTCTGAGTTTGGCATTTTTTTTGTAGCCCTCATCGAGTGTGATCTTCTAGATGAGTAATGAAGGTGGGTGGTCTGGTCAATGCTCTGGCTCCCTCTATCATGTTAATCGCTTCATCTTCAAAGAGAGCTTGGAGGTTGTATTCGTGTCAACTCTCATCCTCAGAACTGGGCTGGAGATGTTCTTCTTACTGAAGCTTGTCTTCTTTGGGTGGGCTCAACTAATGATTTTTTGAACTTGTTAGCTCTCTCCCTTGGACTTCATAGTATGATAGGATGAATGTGTATGCCTGGCAGTGAGGCTGATATGGTTGGGAGATGGATGGATATCCCCAGGGACATTCCCATCCTTCAGGATTGAGGTTCGGTAGCCGTTAAGAGTTGGACTCGTCTTCCCAGTCTGATAACCTTTAGAGGCCTTGCTCGGTCAGCTCGAGTGCGGGGAGGTCTATCCAATAATCTTCATCATCACTCAGTGGTGGTTGCCATTCTTCTTCTAATGATTTCCAAAATATCTGCAGTTGAGGTGCTTCTGGGGATTGAGGGGTGTTTAACTCTAGTTCTTCTTCAATCTCGATAGCAGCCATATGGAAGTCTTCTTCGTCGGTTGACTCCCAGTCCTTTATGTGCTACCCAAGTCCTGGAGACTCTTCCTTCTGTAGCGGAGGACTCCTCTGTCTTGAGCAAGGGTTTCAAGTGGTTTATCTGTATCATCGTCGCCTAAATTCAAGTTTGTTAAGTCAGTGAAGGCTTTGGCCATCTGCTCAATCTCCGTTGCCTACGGTTTGGTGAAGGACGCTTCCTTTCTCCTTAACACATCAGCCTTCCCGGTGGTTCCATAGCCAAAATGGTCGTTGAGTGACCACTTAGGTGGGTTGATAGGATGTCGGCCTATTTGCTATTTGATTGGTAGCCTAATCCCGTATGCTTATAAATTTTCTTCGAGATGGCCGGTCCTATGCGTCCTTGTCTATTCTTGCCCAGTCCTGTATGTGAAACATATCCTAGTTGATACATTAGGTCCCAGCCTTTGGTCGCAGTTGGGTTTATGTCATACAAGCGGGCAAGGTTAGGGCCTGTTGCTCTCTTTATTAATGTTTGCTGACAGGTTGATAGGAGTGGGGGATGGCTATTTCTACTACTGATACGTCGTCAAGATTCTCCACCCTTTTGATGTGGCCAGTATTTAGCACACAGTCATGTGTCGTTAGAATGCTTGTCGCATAGTCGGTATCTATTTCTTGGAGAGGTGCTCCGACGTATATCCTAACGATAGAATCCTCATGAGGGAACTTGACACACTAGTGGTAAATAGATGCAACAAGCTTCATGGATTCTAACCACTTTCTCCCTAGTATTAAGTTATAGGTGCTTGAGGAGTCGGAGACATGGAATGTGACGTCTTTGGTGACTGGCCCGAGGCGGACATGTAACTTGATAGTTCCTTTGACGAAGCGTCGAGAACCATCATACACAATGAGGGATAAGGACGAAGTCCTTATGATATGCTTTGTATATTTGAGCATCTTGAGTGTTGTTATGGGACAGATGTTAAGCCCTGCTCTTGTGTCAACCAGCCCTCTGATTATAACCGTCAAGTATATAGGGGTCGAGCTTCCGCGCAGTGATTCTTTAGGCATATCAGCTCCAGTGAAGTTGAGTGTCGAAGGTTGAGCCATAACCGCAGTAAACTCGTGTAGCTCATCTAGGGTGGTATCTTCATTCACGTGTGTCTCGACCAATGTCTCTATTAATAGTCGGTGGTGTTCTGGTGATTTCTTGATGAGCTCAAGCATTAATATCTGTGTTGGCACATTCCCAAGGTGTAGACACCCCAATTTTGCCCTCTCGAAGTATATAATCCTATTCGGTCAATCTTTGACCTTGCCCACGATCTTCGAAAAAAGACTTACCTTCTCCGAAGACCTTAAAACCCTAAATATGGGGACCATTATTGAAACAATAGTATAAGGTTGAGACCCAAGTTGAAATAATAGCTCTATGGCTCAGACTCGACTCGACCCGAGAAAATCCCAAATTTCGTGCACATATGGATGCGCAGAATCGATTCCACATGTGGACACAGGTGTTGGGGATTTTCTATTGTGTTGATTTATTGTAAAGTAAAATAGAGATGGATTTAGCACATCTAAAATATCCTAGACCTGCAAGATACAGGGTCCATTTGTATAAAGTTTTAATAAGTAAGAGTTTGTCCCACAGGGAGTAGTGATCTAAACCTAGAAGGTGTATAGTAGACCTCTAGATCTAGCAATTCTAAGAAGAAAGAGAGCTTTTCGGGTGTCACTAGATCTAATTAATCTATAAAATAGAAATGTAAAACTAAGTCTAAAAGATGAAGGAAGATGAATGGTAAAATAAAGGATAAAATGGTGAGAAATAGGCAGCCAGGGACTGGATCTCATTGCAAATCAATTGAATCAAAGGCATTGTATAAAACTGATTTACTACAATCCTTCATCTAGCTACATGCTCAGATGCAAGGTATAAGAATTCAATCTCCACCAATGAATCAAAACAATTCAAAGGTTATGATCTGTCCCTTCTACTAGATACAGTTCATCTCAGAGATTGTTCCAATCTAATGATCTTGATTAGAACATGTAAGCCATTGAAGATGCTATGGGTGTCAGGCTACAAGCTCTCCATTTCTGGCTGGCATCCACAAGAATATCCAATCCAGAGAAATCAAATATGAAGAAGTGAAATGTAGATCAGATTCACCTTTAAAACCCACAATTCCTGTAATAACATCTTACAACCTATTGAGCTCGGATCTGCAATCTTGTGCAACATCCAATCTATTCACCAAGCTTCAAACATCTTTATTTACAATTACAAATCAAATCTGGACTGCTTATCTAGATCTAATCCAACAGGCTAGATTAGAGAGAGAATGGGAAAGAGAAAAAATAAAAATAAAAGCTAAACTAAACCTAAATGAGCTAAGGAGAACCAAGGTTATTCCATGGATTCCTTGCTGAGAAATTATAGCAGCAAGGAGTTCTATTTATACAAGTGCAGTGATCCAAGTGCTTTGGATTGTAGCCAATCAGAGGAGAGGATTTGATGCTTTAATCTCTGTTTTAACATTCCAACCAATCAGAGAGCAAAGATGGATCTGGTTAGGTTGTGCTTGTTAAGCTATTTTTTATTTGCTTGCTACTGACTTTATTGAAGACAGTGATAAGAATGGAGTGAATGAAAATGAATGAAAGGTGGGATGAAATTACGAGATTGCAAGCCTAAAATATGCACAGTCCTGTAAGATACAAGGCCTGTTGTAGCAAGTTTTGATAAGTAAGAGTTTGTCCCACAGGGAAAGTTGATCTAAAGCTCCAAGGGAGCTATCTTTAGTAGGCTCTCCAGATCTGACTACAGATCTGGCAATCCTAACGGAAGGGGATTTAGGGTCACTATAATCTAAATTCTAAGGTGTCCTAATGTCTAAATTATAGAAAGGGTTGAGAAAATAGATGGAGTGTGAGAAAATAAATATAAGAGGGTGAGAAGTATTTTATTAGGTACAGATCTGATGGCGTCTTGTAACTCAGACTCAGATCTGTTGCTATAGAAATCCTGTCCAATGGCTACATTATCACCAAAGAGGAGAAAGAATCCAACTCGTCCCTGTGCCATGATCCAATCCCTTATGGCTATAACCTGTCCACTTTAATGGTCACAGACTATCCAATAAGGGAGCCACTATCCAGAGATGGGTCAGAACAAGTTTACCATTGTAGGCACTACTTCATCCAGGCTACAATCTCAAGAATCCATAGGAACATCATCCTCTAAAGTTGTGCATGTGGGGCTAGGCCTACAAAGTGCACGAGCCTGGACACACAGGACCAGTAAGAGTTCGAGCCTGGACACACATGCTTTTAAGCATGGTTGTTCACTTCTTTAATAAGACTGTAGTGATCCAGTCACAAGCCTACAATCTCTACAGCCAAATCAGATCTGCAATCTGATGGTGGATCTATACAAATATATGGGAGTCTGTCTCTGCACAATCTCTCACAAGGCTACAAGCACAAGTGAAGAGAAGAAGAATCTGTCTTAGATCTGTGGATTGGCTTCACCCTAGGGCTATAACCTGTCCACTTAAATGGTCACAGACTATCCACAGAGGCTATCCTCCTCACAATGGTCTAAGACAGAACAAGAACATTGCTACTGCCACCATGTTCACAAGGCTACCAGCTCAAGCTCCCATGGGGATTCAGATTTAGTGGATCCTGTGGTGGGGGAAGGCCTGCAATGTGCCTAACATGGACACACAGGTCACTTGGATCTAAATAAAACCTTAAAAGCAATCCTCCATTGCTTACGATATAACTTAGCAATGGGGGATCTCAAGGCAGCAACCTTGTACAGAACAACTCACAACAAAAACATTATCCCATACATGCAATAAATCCTATTGCAAAACTACATTAAAAACTATACCATCTAATCATACAAAAGGCATAGCCAGCAAGTGCTTGACTATGGAGAGAAAGAAAAAGAAAAGAAAAACTCCTAAACCCTAACCTTAGCCTACTGTAATTCTACAGTCGGTTTCAAGAAGAAGCACAGAAGTTGAGAACTAAAAAAGTCTTCAAACCTGAGCTAGGCTTAGGCTTATATAGCAGTCGGTTCTCTATCCATTAGGGTTAGGAACACCCTAATTTCATTAATACAATTGCAGCCCATTCTTGTCCCTTGGATGCCTCGGGGCGTGTGCACGAAGATTGGAGCATTAGAGTGTGTGCCCTAATTACTGGAGATTCCCAGATTACCCATGCGAAAGTGGAGAGAAGTTTTGAACCCGATTCTAGCTAAGTAGAAAGGATTTGTAGATCTTGTCGCGTGGCACAATTGGCGTCACAAGGTTGCTTTGCCTTGAAGCTCTTGCAGTCGCGGGGTTGGTACTTTGATCATCGCGGGAATGCTTTGGGCGTCGCGGGATTCGTACTTTTGCATTTGAATGGTGCGAGAACTAGCCCGAGAATGGCGCGCGCAATTCATTCCTTGTGAATCCCGCAGTGATCCTCACAAAGAGAACAATGTACACAGGCTTCTGGATCGCGCGAGCAGTTCCTTTAAAGTGTGTGTCCCGCGACTACTGCGCGGGGGAGTGCCTAGAGCTCTCTCTCTTTAGTGAATCGCGCGACAATTGAAGACTCCTTTCTTGAGCTGCGCGAGACTACACGAGCACTTAAGACTGAGCCTCGTGAGGACCTCGCGAAGTCTGCTTTTCAATTCTTTCTGGCACCAAACCGTGCGAGAACGGCGCGAAGACTGCACGACTAGTTTGTGTGCTGTCTTTAGAAGCCCGCGATAACTGTGCGAAGGCATTATCTCTAGTTCAATTGAACCCTGCGACATCTGCGCAAGGCATTCTTCTTGGTTTGTTTCTGATTTATTGTGCCTATGCCACAGCTAACTCTTTGTCTGGGTTCTACCTTCACATTTCTGAGGGGCTTCTGGGTCAACAGTGAGCTCCTTGGCATGGTTAAGGGGTTATTTGTAGCTGCTGCTTATTACCTACAGAATAGATTTAAAACACATTTATTAAATGATTAAGGGTCTAATAGAGATTAAGTTAAGGGGTGAAAAGTGGTACTTTTCAGGTCTTAACAGTGCTCAGCTGAAGCTAATTTGCATTCCCATCAAAAATCAGTTCACACCCATGTGCAGAATTCCTTGTGCATTGAAGTTCCCAAAACTATCCTTGTTTTACCAAAAATACCCAGCTGCACCTCTTTATAATTGCTGTCAACAAAATGAACCCAAGCTGCTGCTATCCATTATTATTTCCAGCTACACACTTCAAGTGATTGCACCCAACTGCTAAGGTTTTGAAGATATTTAATCACATGGCTGTAGCTCAATGTAGATGGGGCCCGAGCTGGACTAATTGCAGGCATATAGGCCAACTGCAGTTTCATCAATGAGGTGAGGAAGATGAAGTTCGAGAGGTTTGCAGCTGCTGGAGTTTATACTCGATAGGTTGGGTAAGGTTTCAGCAACCATTCATGAGGATGGCTGAAAGTGAAGACTGCATGGAGGGTTGCATATCAAGAGGTTTAATGGGAAGTTAGATCTTCTAGTTGATGGAAGGTGGAAGGGCTGCAGCTTCAGGTGTGTTGTCAAGAGGATTAGAGATGCATCTCGATAGGTTTAGAAGAAGGTTGCAGCAAGGTTTCGTGAGGATATGGAATGGAGCTGCAATTCGAGAGGTTTGATGGAAAGTTGCAGCTTCTTCAACAAGGTATCGAGAGGTTGGGGGATTCATCTCGAGAGGTTCCAGCGGGGGTTCTCTGAAGTTGTCGACAGGTTAGTGAATGGGGCTACAAAGGTGTCGAGAGGTTTAGACAGTGCAAGCAAGGGAGTTCTTGAGAGTATTGAAGTGCAGGACTGAAGGTGTCGACAAGTTTTACATTTAAATGGTCGATAGGTTTGCATGTGGGGGAACTGCACTTCAAGAGGTTTAATGGGAGGATGGATTTGCTGCTGAAGAGAGGTTTAATGCTGCACCTGCTGACAGGTTTAATGGACAGATTGCTGCTAGTGCTCGATAGGTTTGGGATTCTATTTCGACAGGTTGCTGGGTACATTGAAGTGCACTGCTCGACAGGTTTACAAGCATTTAAAGATTGTTGATCGACAGGTTCAGGAGCAGCTGCATGCTGAAGTCGATAGGTTGGGTGCACATAGTCCTCCTCAACAGGTTGCATTGGAGGAAAGCCTTGCTGAAGTCGATAGGTTTTGTAGATGCAAAGCAAATGGTCGAGATGTTTGTAGTTGCACCTGTCGACAGGTTTAAAGACTTCTTTTGCTCGAGAGTTTGAAGATGGGGCTGCTGCTCTTCAAGTCGACAAGTTTGATGTGTGCTTGAAAGGATTGCTGGAGCTTAACTACAAGAGGTTGGGAGCTGCTTTAGATCAACAGAATGCTGGTGCATTAAGTTGACAAGATGGCTGAAAGGTGCTCTCATCCACTTGATAGGTTGACATGTTGCTGAAGCTGCTGCTTTTGGAGGGTTGCAAGGCTTGGACTGCAGCTCGGAAAGTTTGGATGAGGGGCTGCTAAAGGCGTGCAGAATGCATGGCTTGGAGGCTTAGCTTGCTGCAGCTGTGGCTTGATGATGCACTCGGCAGATTTGGATTAGAGGAGTGCTTGATAGGAGCAGCTGTCCATTTGATGAGATTAATTGCAGATCTGCATGGGTGCAACTGCTGCTTTTTGTCAAGATGATCTTAGTGCTGCACTCTTCAAGAGGTTGAAGACTCATCTGCTCGGTAGGTGCTGGAACAGCTGCTTCTTTCATTCGAAAGAATTAAATGCAGACATGCATGGGTGCAGTAGCTGCTATTTAATGCAGATCTGCATGGGTGCAGCTACTATATTTTCTACTCCATTCAAGAAGATTAAATGCAAGCTTGCTTGAGTGCAACTAATGTTGATGTGTTCTTCTTCATTGCCAGCCTCCATTGCTGCAGCTTGTTGATGTGTGCATCAGCTGAGAAATGTGCAGCTGCTGCATGTAGTGTTGAACCCTTTTGATGGCTGCTGCAACTGAAGATGGAGTTCATGTGTGTATATATTGCTGCTCAATAGTGTTCATTGCAGCACTTTTAGAATGCATTGCAGCCATGTAGCCGCTGAAAGTGACCCTCAAAATACCTCCAATGTGCCAAGAAGCCATTCCATTCATCTCTCATTCTCAGCAGTGAATTGATTCAAAAACTCTCCTTATTGGCACTTTTTGCTAGAAAACTACACTAAGGATGCAAATTCCTCCTCAGTGCAAAACAATACTAAAATACAATCATTAAATACTTTGAGGCTTAGTAAAAGTCAGGTTTAAAGGGTAAAATGTGGTAAAAATCATTGACTAACACACCCCCAAACCTAACCTTTGCTAGTCCTCGAGCAAAGTGAAATTTAAAACAACTAACCTATGAAATTAAATGTCACTTTCGTAGGGAACACGGGTCCAATTGGCACATGCACCAAGCCTTTTAAACCCCTAGGTGATCCCTAGTAGAGGAGTGGAGTCTCCTGAGGGTTTTTAGTGAAGGTACCCACAAACTTCTCCAATAAAATCAATTAATACTAATGCAACATGCTAAAACAGAGTCTAAATAAAATAAAATTCATTTCACACCTTGTTCATTCAATTTTAGAGGATTCTTAGCAGAAAAATAGCAGTTTAAAACTGAAACTCTGCTATAATTCCTTCACCATCAATCAGCTCATGTGAAGGCGTTGGGCATGAAAATTAATGCAGAGTGCACCTTTAAGTTGAGAATTCTGTTTTGATATTGCCCCAAACAAATTGAATTTCAGACCCAAGTCTTACCAGGGCTGTCACTCACAACAAAAATAGAAGGGTGCATCATTGTACACAGCTCAAGAGCAATTACAGCCCTCAAATAGGACTGCAAACATGAGCATAGGCATTGCTCTAACTTTTGAAATTTTCTAACTCTTTTCACCATAGATTAAACAGATCCTCATCTCCACATGATAGCTCAATTAATTTTAGATCAGTAAGGACTTTTTATTGGGTTGTAATGTGGCTTATGGGTGAGGTTTATAAAAAATCAAAGGGTGGAATGGGATACAAAATTGAGAAATCACTAAGGTAAGGAGGTGATTTGCAACTTCACAACCTTCATTTCAGCATAGTTCCATCTACTTCTTGAATTTCCAGATTTGAAGTGATCAATTCCTAATCTTCTTTTCAATTTTTTCAATGAAATAACTTCTCTTTCTCACTCTTTTGTTTTGCTTTTCTATTTTTCTTTTCTTTTTGTATGCTTTTTGTACTTTTTCTCTTTTTTATGGATTGGAATGCCACAAATGCCACCAACTATGCTTTTCTTCTCTTTCAACCAACTCTCAAACCAGCTCTACCTTTTTTAATTCCTTCACCTTTACCTTCTGAAATCTCAGAGTGATGGTCAAGCTGCATCAGGTCACTGAGGTTTTGGGTTCAAATTTTTTTGTTTTCATCAAAGCAAAATTGTATTTTCAAGGCTCAATTGGTGTGTATCAAGGGCAGTTCAAAGGTGAGAAATTTTAGGCTCAAACTGTCCAAGGGATGGCCTTACTTCATGTCCTAAATGTCATGAATGATGTCAAGCTATTTTAACTTGGATGTGTCTAACTTCTAATGATCAAAACTAGATCCAATCAGTCCTTAGAGCAGAAAATTTGCCAAGACACTCTTCGAAGAAAATTTTTCAGGCCCAAATCTCACTATGTATGGCCTTCCATCAAATTTTCTGGGGGATATCCTCACAATTTTCTCTCATTTCAGGTTCACTAAGCATCAATTTTTGAAAAATCTTGACATTTGCTTCATGAAAAATGTTAGAACTTCAACATATATCAATTTTAAAAAAGTTTTAAATTTCCTCTTTTTCAAAAATCAGGTGGGAAATCATTTGATTTTCAAAAAAAAAATTCAACATAGCTGCACTGGCATTAACATTTTTCATTGGCACACCTGCCATACCCCCAAACCTATGATGAACATTGTCCTCAATGTTTACATAGTGAGAAACCAGGGGCAGCAGGGTAAAAGAATAAAGGAAAATAAGCAGAAAAATCAAAGCTATATGCAGCAGAAAATAATAGCTAAAAACAGAAAAATAAAAGAACTGTTATGCAAATGAAAGGAAATTAATGCTAATAACAGAAAAAATAGCAAAACCAAAGTAAGTGTTGAATACAAAACTACAAAAATAGAAAAATGCAGATATAAAAATAGAATTGCAGATACAAAAACAGGAAAACAAAGTTAGAAACTAAATACCAAACTACCAAAAATGCAGAAAATCAGTAAAACTAGGACACATATTAACCTAAGAAAGAAAAATCAGTAATCTAAAAACAGAATTTAAACTAAAAAAATATATATATAGAAAAACCCTAAGACAAAGCATGAGTCACCTGTGTGAACGAGAAAATCAGAAAGCAGAAGCCCTACCAGGGCTACCCTACAGCAGGCTCATCATTGCTTATGAATCTATGTGAATTTTACAAAATGATCAGGATGAATAACACACAGTGAAAAGCAAGATTCATAAGACTGAGCCCTGTGTATGAATCAAAAATAATTTCAAAGTAATGAAGCATGGATGTACACAGTTAAAAACAGGATTCATACACAGCTGAGACCCATTTATGGTGAAAGATTTCGAAAGGAAATAAAATCAGAAGCTCTATCGAATTTGTAATGCTAAAATATGGTCCACTGCTTATTAGCCTTCATGAAACCTCAAAATTAAAAACCATGATCTCAGTAGTTCCAGATGGGGTTAAATGAATAAAGGCAAAGGAAAACATCCCATCTGGAGAAATATTTTTATGTTTTTATATTTTTCTATTTTTTTATGGTTTTTTGTATCAGTCGAGGCTCTCAAGAGTCCTTATTTACTACTATTGAATAATCAGAAATTTTGTATTCGTGTTTACATATTCTTTTATATTTTTATTTGGTTTTGTTGATTTACACAAAAATCAGAATGACAGCAGAAATTATAGCAAAACGTTCGTTTAAAGAATTTAAAATTTGAAAAGGAATTTGAAGGAGAAGGGGATGCAAACTCGGGCAGATCTGCTCCAGCTACAATCCATTAGCTCCTCTTTTGGCTGCTGCTCCAGATATGTAAAAATTCAAAAATTGCAGCAGTACCTTATTCAAGCAAAGTGAGTAAAACAAGAAAAAAAACTCAGGCTACTGCCCCAGTTTGACAAGAATTGTAAAAGGTGATAGCAGCATTTATTCAAACAGCTAGAAGGCAAAGAATAACAACTCAAAAAAATCAAAAATCCTGCTGTAGTAAAGCAGGTTTTCTATATAAAAACTATAGCAGACATTTAATCAAACAGTTTGAATGCAGTAAAAAATTCAAAACAAAACAGCAATAAAAAACTAAAAAATCAGATCTACAAAAATGAAAAACTAAGATCTACTAACTAGATCAAAACTCCCCGGCAATGGCGCCAAAAACTTGTGAGGGATTTTCTAGTGTGTTGATTTATTGTAAAGAAAAATAAAATCAAAGTAAAATAGACATGGATTCAGCACATCTAAAATATCCTAGACCTGTAAGATACAGGGTCCATTTGTAGCAAGTTTTAATAAGTAAGAGTTTGTCCGACAGGGAGTAGTGATCTAAATCTAGAAGGTGTATAGTAGATCTCCAGATCTAGCAATTCTAAGAAGAAAGAGAGCTTTTTGGGTGTCACTAGATCTAATTAATCTATAAAACAGAAATGTAAAACTAATTCTAAAAGATGGAAGAAGATGGATGGTAAAACAAAGGATAAAATGGCGAGAAATAGGTAGCCAGGGACTGGTTCTCACTACAAATCAATTGAATCAAAGGCATTGTATAGAACTGATTTGCTACAATCCTTCATCTGACTACAAGCTCAGATGCAAGGTATAAGAATCCAATCTCCACCAATGAATCAAAGCAATCCTAAGGTTATGATTTGTCCCTTCTACCGGATACAGTTCATCCCAGAGATTGTTCCAATCTAATGATCTCGATTAGAACAGGTAAGCCATTGCAGATGTTGTGGGTGCCAGGCTATAAACTCCCCATTTCTGGCTGGCATCCACAGGAATATCCAATCCAGGGAAATCAAATATGAAGAAGTAAAATATAGATCAGATTCACCTTTAAAATCCACAATTACTGTAATAACATCTTACAGCCTATTGAGCTCATATCTGCAATCTTGTGCAACATCCAATCTAAACACAAAGCATCAAACCTCTTTATTTGCAATTACAAACTAGATTTGGATTGCTTATCTAGATCTAATCTAACAGGCTAGATTAGAGAGAGAGTGGGGAAGAGAAAAAGGAAAAATAAAAGCTAAACTACACTAAATGAGCTAAGGAGAACCAAGGTTATTCCATGGATTCCTTGCTGAGGAATTACAGCAGCAAGGAGTTCTATTTATACAAGCGCAGTGATCCAAGTGCTTTGGATTGCAGCCAATCAGAGGAGAGGATTTGATGCTTTAATCTCTGTTTTAACATTCCAACCAGTCAGAGAGCAGAGATGGATCTAGTTTTGTTGTGCTCAGCTGAAGCTAATTTGCATTCCCGCCAAAAATCAGTTCACACCTATGTGCAGAATTCCTTATGCATTGAAGTTCTCAAAACTGCCCTTGTCTAACCAAAAATACCCAGTTGCACCTCTTTATAATTGCTGTCAACAAAATGAACCCAAGCTGCTGCTGTCCATTATTATTTCCAGCTGCACACCTCAAGTGATTGCACCCAACTGCTGAGGTTTTGAAGATATTTAATCACATGGCTGCAGCTCAATGTAGATGGGGCCCGAGCTGGATTAATTACAGGCATATAGGCCAACTGTAGTTTCATCAGTGAGGTAGGGAAGATGAAGTTTAAGAGGTTTGCAGCTACTGGAGTTTACACTCGATAGGTTGGCTAAGGTTTCAGCAACCATTCGTGAGGATAGACTGGATGGAGGGTTGCATATCGAGAGGTTTAATGGAAAGTTGGATTTGTAAGTTGATGGAAGTTGGAAGGGCTGCAGCTTTAGGTGTGTTGTCGAGAGGATTGGAGATGCATCTCGACAGGTTTAGAAGAAGGCTGCAGCAAGGTTTCTTGAGGATTGGGAATGGAGCTGCAATTCAAGAGGTTTGATGGAAAGTTGCAGCTTCTTCAGCAAGGTATTGAGAGGATGGGGGATACATCTCGAGAGGTTCCATGGGAGGTTGGCTGAAGTTGTCAAGAGGTTAGTGAATGGGGCTGCAAAGGTGTCGAGAGGTTTAGAAGGTGCAAGCAAGGGAGTTCTCGAGAGGATTAAAGTGCAGGGCTGAAGGTGCTGACAAGTTTTACATTTAAATGGTTGACAGGTTGGCATGTGGGGGAACTGCACTTCGAGAGGTTTAATGAGAGAATGGATTTGTTGCTTACAGACACTCCCATTTTGCCTTCTTGGAATATATTTTTTTGTTCATCAACCTTTGACCCTTTTGACCCTGATATGAGAACCATGCACTGAAATAATAGTACATGGCTGAACACAGGCTGAAACAATAGCTCTGTGGCTCAGATCCCGACATGGGGAGACTATATACTGAAATAATAGTATATAGTCAGAATGCAGATTGAAACAATAGTCTTGCATTTCAGTTTAGAGACCAGACCCGGACAACCCCGAATTAAGCGCCTGAAACCCTGCGCGTAATTCGATTGCACGCCACACCACAAGTGTGCAATCAGTCCCCTTTCAGACCAAACTTCCTTTCTCAAACCTATCAGAGACTCGATCACGCGCTTGAAATCAGACGGGCGATCGGATTGAGCGCCACACAACCTATGTGCAATTGGTCTACGCCCGACCTAGTCTCACTACCCTTAACCCTTAAGTTTCCTTTATTAAGCACTTATGACTAAACGCTTAATCAGATTACGCACCTTCCATCACGCGCGCAATTAGACCTAATTTTGTTAGGCCTGGGAAACCTGTTGAGCAAGTCAGCAAGTCACTCACTAAGTCGGTGACTGACTCAAAGTGTTTAAGTGCCGGTAAGCAGGCATGTAATTAGTTTAAATGCCAGAAATTGGGCGCGTAATTGAAGAAAAACCTATAAAATCTTTTCTTCTATTCGACCCAGGTGTTGGACTTTTTTGGACTTTTTTCAGAATTCGAGCGATTGAAAACTCCAAGAATAGAATGAACACAGAGAGAGACTAAGCCATGATCCCGAGATTCAAATTCCGAGCTTTGGATGATTCTCCTCTACAGCCCCAACCCTAGGTAAGTAGTTAATTTTAGTTTCCAACCATAGCTTCTAACCTCTAGATCTAGGAATTCTATTAAATTTTTTGTTTTTTTTCAATCTTAGATCGTAGCACCCTTTTCGAACCGAAATTCTATATATCTGGTTCTAGTTCTCTGTTTCTAGAACCAGTCCTTAATCTATCGATCCGATATACCGATCTTAGACTTTAATTCAGTTCTAAAATCTTGATCTACAGTCCTATCATTAATTTTTGGTTCTAATCCTTTTATTCAGAACCAGTCCTTAATCATAAGACCTGATTTCGGACCCGAACTCAGGCCTCAAAATTTAAATTATAGCTTAAATTTCCTATTTTTAATACTTTCAAAATTCCTAAATATTAATTCTAGTTTTATAATTCTAGTTTACAATCTAATTCATAATTACTATTCTGAAATCAACTCTGAAAAGCCCAAAATACTATTTTACAGCCCAAAAATCAAGTTGTCTTTAATTTCAGCCACTCGATTTGCCCAAGGGATCTTACGGAGGGTACTCGGGAACGAGGCCAATCCTCCTTAGCATAGCAGGCCCAAACCCCTTTTTTTTAGGAATTTTAGAATTAAGTAATTGCTTTAGTTCTATACTTTTAGTATAATTGATTAGTAAGTTTATTTTATTTCAGCATGTTTAATTAATTAAGTGTCTTAAATCTTAGTATGACTGATTCATCTCTTTAAATCTGAATTTAATTGATCAATTCCTTGCTTCAATTATTATTTAATGGAATTAATTTTGTTGCTTCAATTAGCTTTCTTTTAGCATAGTTAATTCATTGCTTTAATTACAGATTTTTATAAAACCAGTTTATGTGTTTTAATTAGATTTGGTAAAAATTAGTTTATTCGTTCTAATTGGATTTTAATAGCATTAATTCCTTTGCTTAAATTAGAGCCTCGGTAAAATCAGTCTTTTATTCAAATCAGAGTTCTAGCAGGACTGTTATAACTGCTTTAGTTAGAATTTCAATAGAATTGTTATACCTGGTTTAATCAAAATCTTAATACAATTAGTATGCTTGAATTTATTAGAGTTTCACCAGAACTATTACACATGCACTCCTTGTACCAATAGGAGACTGAAACTAACTGGACTTTTAGTAGTATTAGGAGACTAATATTAATTAGACTTCTAATAGAATTAGGAAATCAACAATAGCTAGACTCTTAACCGGATTGGAATAAACCTATATAATCAAATTCATAACAGAACCAGGGAAGTCTAAATTGACCAGAAGTATAACCATAAAGGGAAATAAAAAGGAAATTAAACTATCTAACCCAAGGAAAAGAATGTTGCTGATGTTCGCAGGCGGACGATTCAGTATAGAAGTAACCCATACTCGCTCTTAAGCGTGATCATTGGCGTGTTGCAGCGTTGATAAATATCTGTAGCTGGCGATCGCAATAAATTAGAATGCTCCTTTATTTTTAACATTCTAAACGCCGCATCGCTAGAGTCCACTAGGATAGAATTGGAAGCCACTGATTCAACAGGAACCAAGAGGACCCAAAAAAAACGCGCACCAACAAACTAGCTGTCGCGATGGGATACTTTTGCAAACTATTTTTTTAGATAGTTAGTTTTTATTTTATTTCCCTATTTTTTCTCCACATCATGTCATTTAGATTCTCTTTTAAATATATGAGTCTTCTCCAAAGACTCGAGATGTCTGGTATACGAAGAGTAAGTTTAGGTGACCCACTACTGTGGGGGTATCATGACAACCCCATGTACGGAGAAGAACCGTTTCATAATTTTAGCCCACGACGACCTGATATTAATATGGCTAGTGAGCAAGAGAACCCCTTCTCTACCCCATATGCCGGGAACAATCATGATGGAAGAGATGGTGGCATCGGACAAAACGTTACCACTCAACAAATCATAGAACTCAGTATCCAAAGAATATAAAGAGGAGATGACGACTCCGAAGAATTGCTTCGAGGGTTGGCCGCCGCATACAAAACCATTAGGTCATGATAATTTTCAGAAGAACAAGAGCGACAAGAGAGGCCACCGCCCACCTCGAGAACGGTGTTAGCCTGCGCCACCTCACTAAGACAACCTACCCACACATTATTCAACAATGACCCTCAGGACAAGGTTTGCTCACGAGTTGCTCCCAAAGACCACACCATTAAAATCGAAGATCTCCCTAAAATGCTCGATGAGTACATGGCTAAGAGAGAGCTTCCCGGTCATTCATTCAGATTCAATGAACTTTGCCGAGACATTGAGTTCAATTTATCGATAAGATTTAAGCCACCAAAGTTTACTAAATATAACGGCACCGAAAATCTGAATCATCACTTGGCTCTCTTTTGTAATTATTGTCGACCCATACATGATAATCAAGGACTTCTCATTCACTATTTCCAACGTTTGTTAGAAGGGGAAGCTTTTGATTGGTTTGCAGGACTCCTGCTTTATAAGATAGAAACCTTCGACCAATTAGTCGGTCAATTTATAGACCAATACAAACACTTGATCCAAGAGATAGTTAGTCTCAGTGATCTAATTGCAGCCAAGCAAGGACCTGATAAAGAATTCACTGACTTCGTCGCTAGATGGAGAAAACTCGCTGCTAGGACCGGCACGTCAATGAAAGAGAAGGACTCGGTTGATATTATTATCGACAACACTAGGGAGCCGTTAAAGAGTGCACTCATCATAAGTGACTGCCCCGACTTCACTGCACTCCACTCTAGGGCATCCCAACTAGCGCAACACATTAAAGGTGGAGATCTCTCGTTATCCATAGTCACCTCAAAAATAGGCTCTTCCAACAAATCAAAATCAAAAAATAATAAGAAAGCCTTAGGAACTGAGCATGTTAACACTGTTGCCAACCAAGGGTAAAACTCTAATAACAGAAATTTCCAACCGCAAAATTTCAGACAGAACCAAAACCAACAACGGTAAACCAACCACAATCAAGGCGTTAGTCAGCAAAGATACACAAACCAAAACCAAGGCCAGAATCAGAATCAAGGCCAACACAAAAATAGGAACCAGTACCCTAACATCTATCAGAATCAAAACACGACACAGAGTCAACCGGCCCACGCGCAAAATTATAATAATGTACCCTCACCACAAGACTTCAACCCAGCCAGAGGCCCTTACCAACCGAGGCGGGAACACTATCCCCCTTTGCTGGATAGAATTCCTAATATTTTCTGTCTTCTTAATACTCAGAATCTCCTCCGATTCTCGTAAGAAAAACCTCGGCCATGCCCTGTAAATCTAGACTATAGTAAATACTGTACCTTCCATAGATATGCAAGACACGATTTAGAAGACTTGTTGTTGCTACCCGCCTTGCAATTATTATATGATTAAAATAGTAGATTAATTACACAAACTATAGTATGGTTGAATTAAGGTGAGCAGCCAGTCTTGCAAGAATCAGGGCTGTTGCAGTAAGTTTTGATAGGTAAGTAAGGGTATGTCCACAGGGAAATGTGTTCTAAAGGATGGTAAATCTCCAGATCTATGGTAGATCTGGTACTCTATCCTAATTTAAACTAAACTAAAGCAGGAAAGAGGAGAGGTTTTATGGTTTTATCACTTTAACTACAAAGTATAAAAGATAAATGCTATTGATCCAGATCTAATCAAACACAGAGATAAGGGGAGATATAGAAGAGATGAAAATTCAAAAGGGTGAGAACAGCAGCTAGGGATATTGGTCTCTCACTAAAAATCAAAGGAATCAAAGGAAATGCAGAGAACTAATTTATAACAATCCTCTTTTCTGGCTCCAAGCTTCCTAGGTTCTCCCGAATTCACCAATGGATCAAAGCAATCCTGAGGTTAGGATCTGCCCTTCTACTGGATACAGTCCTAAGTTTATAATCTACCCTTCTACTGGATACAGTTCATCCCCAAGATTACTCCAACCTATGGATCTACCCTGGCGCTCCTAGTAGAGGTGAGGTATAAGAATCCAATCTCCACCAATGGATTAAGGCAATCCTGAGGTTAGGCTCTGCTCTTCTACTGGATACAATCCTAAGTTTATGCTCTGCCCTTCTATTGGATACATTTCATCCCCGAGATTACTCCAATCTATTGATCTTGATTAGAATAAGAAAACTATTGCAAATGTTGTAGATGCCAGGCTACCAGCTCTCCATTTCTGGCTAGAATCCGCAGGAGTATCCAATCCAAGGAAATCAAATACGAAAAAGTGAAATGTAGATCAAAATCACCTTTAAAATCCACAATTATATTATAAACTTACAATACTATTATGCCCAAATCTACAATCTGTGCAATATACAATCTCTTACAAGCCTCTGAATCTCTCAATTTACAGCTCAAGATCTCACCCTAACTACTGAAAAGAGTTTAGCCACTCATGATTGGCTAAAGAGAGAATGGGAGAAGGACGAAGAAGGAGAGAAAATTGGGAGGGAAAAATAGATCTCACACTAAGCTCTGGTTCTCTCAAACTCTAGATGGTTGTTCTATATTTTCTTTAAGCTGTTATACTCTCCTCCTCTGTCCTTAGATCCGTTTTAGCCAATCAGAGCGTAAGGGAATAATTTAGTTACGCTGATGTGGCTGATTTCTCTTCTAAAAGCTCTCTCCCATTGGTTCTCAACTAGAAAATACACGTGAAGTAGTTAGGGTTTCCATGTGTGCCCAACTATGTGCTAAAAATACCCCTGGTCGTTGAAGTGCTTTGGAACTCGTGCACAAAATTCTGGAAGTGGTCGTTGCTGAAGAAACACATTGAGAAGTTGTCAAAATGAGTGTCGAGAGGTTCAAGGAACCTCTCGACAGGTTCTGGATCTACTTTATGTTCATGTCGACAGGTTACAATGGCTTTCAACAGCTTCGCAGACTTCTCAACAGGATTGAAGTAGCTCTCGATAGGTTTGGACACATCTCGGCAGGTTAATGAAGATCCTGTCGACAGCTTGGGAGAACATCTCGAGAGGTTGATTTGAACTTGTCGATAGGATTGAAGGCTTATTTTTTCATTCTACCCAGTTCCACACTCATCCTCTCGATAGGTTATACTCAACCTATCGACGAGTTATACAATCTTCAGTGAAGGGCTCGACAGGTAGGTTCAATCCTCACAAGAATGAATGTTGCTTCAGATAAGTTGTCGACAGGTTATCTTGCATTGCCCGACAAGTTCAGTTGAACCTCGCGATAAGTATCTGGAGCCTCTCGACTTCATCTGTACCTTGAAGTATCCTCTCAACAGGATCCACATCTGTACTTCCAACCTCTCGATAGGTGCTGAAACCTCTTGAGATCTTCATCTTTTCAACTCAATACCTCTCGATAGCTTCATTCCTTGCTCTTAGAACTTCTCGACAGATGCTGAGGAGCTCTCGACAACATCATGGAACATCTCGACAGCATATTTTCAGTGCTTCCCCAGCTGGCACACATCTTGGGTGTGCTGTTCTTCCTTTGTTTAACACTCACCAACCCCTTAGTAGGTTCAATCTTTCTTCCTTGTAGCTGGACTTAGTCTCAGGCCTTTCCAATTGGGTAGCACAGTACTTCTTGGGCTCTTTTAATTAAATATCTGTATTAAGCTGTAATTTATTGCTTATCTATAAAACACACTGAAAACACCTTATTAGTCAACTCAAGGGTCCACCAAAGGTCAGGTTAGGAGGTGAAAATTGGTATTTTCACTGCTTAACACACCCCCAAACCTAAGCTTTGCTAGTCCCTGAGCAAAGGAGAAAATAAAAACAACTAACCTATAAAAGTAAATGCCACTTTCGTAGGGAACACGGGTGCATTTAGCATATGCATCAAGTCTTTTAAACCCCTAGGTGATCCCTAGTGGAGGAGTGAAGTCTTCTGAGGGTTTATAGTGAAGTCACCCACAAACTTCTCCAATGATTCAGTTAATATTAGTGCAGCAGATTGGAACAAGATTCAAGCAGTATAAAATTCATTCCACACTTGTCCATTCAGTTTTAAGAGGATTCTCATCAAAAACATGACAGTTTAAAACTAAAATCCTACTGTAATTCCTTCACAATCAATCAGCTCATGTCAAAGTATTTTGTGTGAAAATTAATGCAGAGCTTACTCTCAAATTGAGAATTTTGTTTTGGATATTACCCCCATCACACATAATTTCAGACCCAAATCTTACCAGGGCTGCCACTCTCAACGAAGAATAGAAGGGTGTATCAATTCATACAACTCAAGAGCAGTTGCAGCCCTCAAATAGGACTATAAGCATGAGCATAGGCATTGCTCTAATTCCTGAAATTTTCTAACTCTTTTCACCATAGATTAAACAAATTCTCATCTCCACATGACAGCTCAATCAATTTCAGATCAGTAAGAACTTTTTATTGGGTTGTAATGTGGCTTATGGGTGAAGTTTTCAAAGAATAAAAGGGTGGAATAGGATTCAAAATTGAGAAATCAACAAGGTAAGGAGGTGATTTGCAACTTCACAACCTTCATTTCAGCATAGTTCCATCTTCTTTCTTGAATTTTCATATTTGAAGTGATCAGTTTCTAATCTTCTTTTTCAAAATATCGAATGAAATGACTTCTCTCTTATTACTCTTTTGTTTTACTTTTTATGTTTTTCTTTTCTTTTTGTATGCTTTTTCTCTTTTTTTTTTCTTTTTTTTTCTATTTTTCTTTTCATTGGCTGGAATGCCACAACTGTACTTCTGATACACAACTGTCATCAACTGTACTTTCTTCTTCTTCCACCAAATGTTGAACCAGCTCCACCTTCTTTAACTTCTTCTCCTTTACCTTCTGAAATCTCAGAGTGAGGGTCAGGCTGAAATAGGTCACTATGGTTTGGGTTCAAGTACTTTGGTTTTTATCAAAGAAAGCTTCGATTTTTAAGGCTCAAATGGTGTGTATCAAGGGCAGTTCAAAGGATAAGGACATTTTAAGCTCAAACTGTCTAAGGGATGGTCTTACTTCATGTCCTCAATGTCATGAATGTTGTCAAGCTATTTCAACTTGGATAGGCTTAACTTCCAGTGAGCAGAGGCAGATTCAATCAGTCCTTAGAGCAGAAGAGATTGCCAAAACACTCTTTAAAGAAAAAATTTCAGGCCCAAATCTCAATGGGTATGGTCTTCCATCAAATTTCTGGGGCATATCCTCACAGTCTCCTCTCTTCTTAAGTTTACTAAGCACTCATTTTATAAAAAATACCTGATATTTGCTTCATAAAAGTGTTAGAGCTATAACATGTTCCAGTTTTAAAAAGTTTTTAATTTCCTCTATATAAAATATCAAGTGTTAAATTATTTTATTTTTTTCAATTTCTGTTAAACCCTTGCTGCACTACCATTAACTATCCATTGGCAAATCTTGCCACACCCCCAAACCTATGAGGAGTAGTGTCCTCGCTGCTTGAAAGACAAAGGGATGTGCAGCATGAGAAAAACATAGACAGAGAAGCAAGGAAACACATAAACTGCAGCTAAACAAAGAACATCAAGACAGAAGCAGATAAAAACTAGTAGTAAACAAAGCACACAAATGAGGATAGGAAAGCAACAAGAAAGCAGAAAGACAATAAGAAAATCACAGTAACATAGACTAAAAAGAAATTCTATTATAGTACAAAAAGATGGAGAAAAATACAAAGGAAACCTAAGCCTATAAAGCCAGGTAAACATCCTAAAAACAAATTAAAACTACTCAGAGTCAGAGTAAGAGTCAAAGGTGAAGATGTCAGTGAATCCTTGTTTAGTAGCATAAGCCCTTAACTCAGCACTCTTCTCAACCTTGGTCTGCTCTTTAGTAGCCACCTCCTTAGACCGGGTAGCTGTCTCCTCTTTGATTTGTAGGGCAGGCTCAACTGCTTGGGCAGACTGGCCAACAATTAATTGAGCAAGTTTCCTTTCAAGGATTTTAATCTTCTTATCAGACAGCGCAACTTGAGTGTCATATAATTCCTGGGCTGTCTTATATGCAAGCTTTGGAAGCAGCCAATTTCTCCTGTAATCCATCAGCTCTTGATTTCTCAAAGGCTGAAATGAGCTTTTCAGCTTCATAGTTGAGTAAATGCTTTACCAACCCTTGGATATCTTTGACATTTTCCAGTCGTAATCCACAATCATTTGCTCTATCTTTGCTTCATAGGGCATCTCAATTGATCTTCGGAGGGCAGCCATTTCTCGCACAATATCCCTTTTGAGGTAGGGATTCTATTGCATGACATGGAGGAGGGTGGAGTATGGAGGGGGATGGGGGAAAGAGGAGGCAGGGAGTATGAACTGAGGAGAGTGAAGTTCAGGAACTGGGTAGGTTGAGGTTGGAGTTGTGATTAGGTCTTCCACATCTATGGCAGCATTAGAGGTAGCTTCCACAGGTGGGAGATTAGGTTGGGATTGTAGGAGGATGATTGGCAGAGGTAAGGGAATGGTGGGAGGTTGGATAAGATTAAGATGGGGTTCTAGTTCAGGTTTTTGAGTAGAGTTATCGATATAAGTAGGAAGAGTGATGAATGGTTGTTGGAGAGGTTGGGTTAAAAGTGTCAAGGTGGAGTGGATGGCTTGAAGGCTAGTTGGCAAAGAGGATTGGCTGTGGAGGGTGGAATTCATGGTTTGAAGTGTGGCCTTTATTGATGATTGGGTTTAGGTGTTGGCCAACACTTAGGATTGGAAAGAAAGTAAAAGGTTTAGGATATGAGGTAAAGGATCGGATGTGACAGGGGTTATGGGTTGGATTGGTGGAATTGGTTGGAAAGAGAAAGTGTGGGTATGGTCAAAAGGTGGGGTGGATGAGTGGGTAGGTTGTGGAGAGTCAGGAAAGGGAGTGTAATCATGTCCAATATTCTCCACAATGATGAAAAACCCTCAGTGGTCAACTGGTCCTGGGTGTGTGGAGGTGAGATGGGAAAAGTGGAATCAAAGTCATAGGGAATGGATGGAGGGGAAGAAGTGGCTAGGCCAATTGATGAAGTTGGTGCAGGGCTCAAAGGTGGAGTGGTTAATATGGTTGGGCTGGTTGGAATGGTGAGTGAAGGTAAGGTAGGGATTGGGTCAATGGTAAAAGGAATGGATAGAGGTGTTGGTGTTGTGTTGGTGGAGATGAATGTTGAAGTGCTAGAAGGTATGGAGACTGGAATGGAAGGTAGGGAAACTGATATGGATGGTGTGATAGAAGGGATGGTGGTGAGGCTAGCCCTCTCAGAGCTGACAGAGGATACAACTGGGACAACTGAAGGCACAAATGGAGGAGTAGCAGATGTGAGCACAGGCTCAATGGAAATTGCTGCAGAGGTTTTAGGTGGAGGTAAGGAGGTAGTGACAGCTTTAAGGTGAGGCTCTGAGCTCACAACAGCAAATGGGGCTGCCTGTGGAGCTTCTACCTCAGTATCTTCATTGGACTTGTGTTTACTCTTGCCCATGAGGGTCCTACTGGTAAACCAGGCCCTCTTCCCAAACACTATAGGGGTTACCTTTACCACTGGCTCATCTACTTTGAACACAAACTCCTTTCTCTTTAACAAGGTCGTGATGAGCCTGCTGTAAGGGAGCCCAGGTAGGGCTTGCACTCTCCTAATTTTATCATGAACATCCACTATTGCATCAAAAATCAATTTTACAGTATTCATAAACTGGCCCTTGGAGAAGAAATATAGGGCATCCACTATTGGCACTCTCCTCTCTTATTGGTGACCACTCACATAAATATTCTTCCTCAAAATGGAGTCAAAGAAGTGCATGCTAGGGTACAAAACTCTTCTCCTGATTGAGTCCCCAGACCCCACAATGCCTTGATTGAGCTGCTTGGGCTTTGCTTTGAAAGAGACCTTCTCAAGTGTAGCCATGCCATAGACTGAATAAAAAATTGAAGGGACTCCCAATGCTATCCCAACATCTCTGTAATCCACCACCAACTCCATATGATCAATCAAAATTACAAGGCAGGGCTCAATTGAATCTGGCTTGATTGTTTCATGAGATTCTGATACCACAACTTAATCAGCCTTGGGTAAGATTTTATATTCAGTGGACTCAACATGGGTGTCAGGCCTGCCTACACCAAATAATTCAAAGTGTCTTGACACTCCTCTACCTTAGAGAAATAGGGGGTGTCAACAATAGTCTCTGGGATCAGATCTAATGCATCTACAAATTCATTGGGTGTGGATCAGAGCAAATAGACTTCAGGATCCAATTCAGGGTCAGGCTCTGCCTCAGGAATTTCAGGCACAGTGTGAGGTTGTGTCTCAGGGGCCTCCTCAACAATGTCTTCACTGGTTTGGGCCCTCTTTGATTTCTTGGATTTCTTAGATTTCACAATTTTTTTAGCTTCCTCCATGACAAGCTTCCTTTTTGCAGGTGGGGTTTCCTTAGGCTTTCTGGGTTGCCTAGTGGGTTTCCTAGTGGCTTTGGTGGCAGATTTAGAAGGCACTTTAAAAAGATTAGCCAAGGTGTCCTCTTGGCTAGCCATTACTCAATCAACAGAATATCAATCACCACTAATTCAATAGAAAATACCACAAAGACTTCTTGAATGCTCAAATGACCCAAACAAAGTATAGATTGAAATGCCAAGCTTGGAAATCACAAAGAGGAGCTAAAGAGAAGCTTACCAGTAGAAACCTAAGGTTTCACAGATCTTTAAATGCACAGCACCAAACCAGTGCAAACCAGGTGCAACGTGTAGCTTTTGATGAATTGAAGCAATGAGGAAAATAGCCAGGAAGTTACTATAACAGCCAGTGAGATAGAGAGAGAAAAAGTAAAATGGAAAAATCCTCAGAGCAAATTTCAAATGCAAAGACAAGTTGTCAAATGGTAAAAATGGAGTTGTCATTAGGTTTAAAGAAGGGAAATGATTTTCGACAGGATTGGGGTAATGTGTCGACAGGTTGATGCAACCTGTCGAAGAGTAGAAAGTCAATGATCCTCGCGAGAGGTTCATGCAATCCTGTCGAAGAGTTCAAGTAGACACCAACAATCATTCCGAGAGGTTCACAAAACCTCTCGACAAGTTCTTTGAACTCAATATACAATCATCTTGACAAGTTCTAGGTTCCTAAAAAGTTACTTTGAGAGGTTCACAGAACCACTCGATAGGTACCCTAAACTTGTCGAGAAATCAACCAAAAGTCTTCAGAACCTGTCGAAATACTCCTGAATCCTATTGATAGCCATTTTTATACCTTCAAACCTATCAAGAATTAGTTCACACTTATCGACAGCTTCTAGATCTTGTCAAAAAGCAGACTGGGAACTCTCAGAACCTGTCGACATGTTCATAGAACCTATCGACAGGTTATACTTCAGTTTAAACAGGCTTGGAATCAATTCCCAGTTCATTTCTCAACAGATCTGACACTCCAACTCAGGTCACTTCACCAATTTGACTCAATATCTTACCTAAGGTACAGACAGACATGGAAAATTTATGTACAAAGCCACACAGAATTGAAACAAAGACAAAAAATTAGAAAAAATACATAACCAAACACATAATTCATTATACATAGTGTACATTTGTTGAAACTCAATCATGTCATGGAGGTTCATAATGATGGATGGTCAGTACATGCTCCACCACATTTTCAAAAACATCACCAACATCGTCACAAAGATTATTACAATACAATAGCTTAGGCAAAGCCCCTTTCACAAGCTAATCAGAAACATCAATTAAAAAGTAATCCTCACTATCCAAGTGAGGCTGGTTGGCTGCATTGTAAACATTCAATTTAACCTTCATGTTGCCAAAAGTTACCTCCATTTCCCCTGATCTATGTTGTATACATGCATTTGCAGTGGCCAAAAATGGCCTGCCCAAGATCACGGGAATGGAGGTAGCACACTTGCTTGGTTCCATATCTAGCACCAGAAAATTAGCTGGGTAAAAGAATTTATCAACTCCAACCAACACATCCTCTATAATCCCCATTGGTTTCCTCTCAAACCTGTCAGCTAGTTGTAGCACCACATGTGTGGGCTTCAATTCCTCCAGGCCTAACTTCTCATAAACAGAATATGGAAGTAGGTTCACACTAGCTCCCAGGTCTAATAAGGCCTTCTTAATAGTATGATCCCCAATGATGCAGGGATTGTGGGAACTCCAGGGTCTTGAAGCTTTGTTGGAGTTGTAATAAACAGCACTTGGTTTACTTTCTCAGCACAAAAGACCATCTTGGATAAGTGTATCCTAGATAGTCTTTTGTGGGTGCATAATACTTTCAAAAATTTTGCATAGGCTAGAACTTGCTTGATGGCATCAAGTAAAGGCAAGTTGATCTTTACTTGTTTGAAAGTTTTCATCTTCTCCTCAACTTTAGCATTCCCCTTGTCAAAAGGAAAAGCTGCTTTTAATACATTGGAAAATGCTAAATGGGAAACTGTTCTCCCATTTGTAGCCTAAGCAAGTTCATCAAAATTTTCTTTATTTTTGTTTTCAGTGTTTTGTATGGGCACATCACCCCCTTTATTTTTTATTTGTTGCTCCTGCTATAAATTCTCATGGGTTGTATCTTCCTTTTCTGCACTTTTCTCATTAGGCTCATTACCAACTTGATTATGTACTAACCTCCCACTCCTCAAGGTGGTGACAGATTTTACTTCTTCATGAGAAGAAGTCCCACCAACCATATACTTCCCATTTGGATTATTTATGGGTTGACTGGGCAGTCTCCCTTCTTCTCTCCTAGCCAAAGAATTAGATAGCTGACCAAGGTGGTCTTTTATCTTCTTGATGCTTTGACTGTGGGAGTTAACAATTTGAGATAAAGGGCCTAAATTCTGCAGTGAAGCCAGAACTTGCTCTTCAAATGTGAGGGACCTAGAGGGTGCTGGGGCTGGTGCACTTTGATGCATAGGCTGAACCATTCGCTGGGCCATAGGTTGTTGGTATTGGGGCCTTAGAAAATGATTCTGCTGGTATGGCTGGGCATTCCTATAGGGCATGGACTGTAGTGGTTGCTGCTGCTACTGGTTTTGAAAATTGTCTTGTCTCCACCTCAAGTTGGGGTAGTTTCTCCAATGATAACCAGCAGTAGGCTATTGTCCATAGGACTGAGCAGCATTCACATGTTCCATCACAAAATCTGGAAATTGGGCAGTTGAGGGACATTCCTCAAGGGAGTGAGTGGGGGGCTGGCATATGATACATGCCTCCTCCACTTTGGCAACCATTGGAGACTACATTGCTCCCATGAGCTTATCAAAATTTTCGGTCAGGCTGTCCACTTTTCTTTCCTAATCATTATGTCCACTTACCTCATACATTTTCCCTCTGATAGTATTTTCTCTCACCAATCTAGGGGTCTCAACATCTCTTGCCCAGGTCTCCCTTTACATGGAGTTTTCAATGATGATATCAAATAACTTCCAAGCCTCATCTACTGTCTTGTGGAGGTATGTACCACCACTAGACATCAACCATATTCCTGCTTTTAGGATCAATTCCTTGATAGAAATTTTGGACAAGTTGCCATTAAGGGATCTGATGATGGGGACATTGCTTCAAAAGTTCTTTAAATCTCTCCCAGGCTTGATGAAAATCTTCAGTTGGGGCTTGAGCAACTGAGATAATGCTCTTCCTCAACTAACTTGTTTTAGACATAGGGAAAAACTTGGCCAAAAACTGACATTGAAGATCATTCTAGGACTGAATATTGCTGGGTGGGAGCATTGACAACCAAGTTCTAGCTCTATCCTTTAGTGAAAAAGGAAAGAGTCTCAACCTAGTTGCTTCCTCCCCCAAAACTACAATATCGAAGGTAGTACATAGTCTCAAAAATTCATCAATATACTTATATGGGTCTTCTTTGCTCAGGCCATGGTATGAGGATAATATTTTTATGATAGAAGACTTGATCTCATAGTTTCCTTGAACAGCAGGGAAATGGATGCAGAAGGGAGAATTGTAAACCCTTGGTGCATTGAATTCCTTTAGTGTTCACCCATTGCAAGATTATCAGCCATAGAAGTGTGTACAGGATGCTTAGGTCTGAGAAGTCTTTCGACTTCAAGATTCACAGGAGCAATCTCTGGATTAAGAGATCTTCTCCCAAGCAAAAACACCATAGAAATCAATTACAACACTGAAAATCACAGTACAAAGATCAGCAAAATAATCACACGACAGACAATTACAAACTGCAAATCTACTCAACTACAGATCTAGGAATGTAAACAGAGTTAAGAGATGCAAACTTAAGCTATGCTTGTTCTTCCAAATGATACAGAGCTCCTCTTAGCTCCACAGATCCAGATCTGAAATAGAGTAAAACTACAATAAAAACTAAAGTAGCAATTAATCAAACACTTAACAGTCAATGAAAAATCTAAATCTAAAAATGAGAAAACTTAGATCTACCACTTTTACAAACACGGATCCCCGACAGCAGTGCCAAAAATTTATTGTTGCTGCCAGCCTTGCGATTATTATATGATTAAAACAGCTGATTAATTGCACAAACTACAACAACGTTGAATTAAGGTGAGCAGCTAGTCCTGCAAGAATCAAGGTTGTTGCAGCAAGCTTTGATAGGTAAATAAGGGTATGTCCATAGGAAAATATGTTTTAAAAGATGGTAAATCTCCAGATCTATGGTAGATCTGACACTCTATCCTAATTTAAACTAAACTAAAGCAGGAAAGAGGAGAGGTTTTATGGTTTTGTCACTTTAACTACAGACTACAAAAGATAAATGCTATTGATCCAGATCTAATCAAACATAGAGATAAGGGGAGATATAGAAGAGGTGAAAATTCAAAAGGGTGAGAACAACAGCTAGGGATATTGGTCTCTCATTGAAAATCAAAGGAATCAAAGGCAATGCAGAGAACTAATTTACAACAATCCTCTTTTCTAGCTCCAAGCTTCCCACATTCCCCCGAATCCACCAATGGATCAAAGCAATCCTGAGGTTAGGATCTGCCCTTCTACTAGATACAGTCCTAAGTTTATGATTTGCCCTTCTATTAGATACAGTTCATCCCTGAGATTACTCCAACCTATTGATCTACCCAGGCTCTCCCGGGAGAGGTGAGGTATAAGAATCTAATCTCCACCAATGGATCAAGGCAATCTTGAGGTTAGGCTCTGCTCTTCTACTGGATACAGTCCTAAGTTTAGGATCTGCCCTTCTACTAGATACAGTTCATCCCTGAGATTACTCCAATCTATTGATCTTGATTGGAACAGGAAAACTATTACAGATGCTGTAGATGCCAGGCTACCAGCTCTCCATTTCTGATTGGAATCTGTAGGAGTATCCAATCCAGGGAAATCAAATACAAAAAAGTGAAATATAGATCAAAATCACCTTTAAAATTTATAATTATATTATAAACTTATAATACTAATGTGCCCAGATCTATAATCTGTCCAATATACAATCTCTTACAAGCCTTTGAATCTCTCAATTTACAGCTCAAGACCTCACCCTAACTACTGAAAAGAGTTTAGCCACTCATGATTGGCTAAAGAGAGAATGGGAGAAGGAGGAAGAAGGAGGGAAATTTTAGAGGGAAAAATAGATCTCGCACTAAGCTCTAATTCTCTCAAACTCTGGATGGTTGTTTTGTATTTTCTTTAAGCTTTTATACTCTCCTCCTCTATCCTCAGATCCGTTTCAGCCAATCAGAGTGCAAGGGAATAATTTTGTTATGCTGATGTGGTTGATTTCTCTTTTAGAGGCTCTCTCCCATCGGCTCTCAACTGGAAAATATACGTGAAGTAGTTAGGGTTTCCATGCATGCCCAACTATGTGCCAAAAATACCCCCAAGGGTCGCTGAAGTGCTTTGGAACTCGTGCACAAAATTCTGGAAGTGGTAGTTATTGAAGAAACATGTTAAGAAGTTGCTATAATGAGTGTCAAGAGGTTCAAGAAACCTCTCAATAGGTTCTAGATCTGCTTTATGTTCATGTCAAATGGTTGCATTGGCTTTCAACAGCTTCGCAGACTTCTCGACGGGATTGAAGTAACTCTCGATAGGTTTGGACACATCTCGACAGGTTAATGAAGATCCTGTTGACAGCTTGGGAGAACATCTCGAGAGGTTGATTTGAACTTGTCGATAGGATTGGAGGCTTATTTCTTCATTTTGTCCAGTTCCACACTCATGCTCTCGACATGTTATACTCAACCTGTCGACGGGTTATACAATCTTCAGTGAAGTGCTCAACAGGTTGGCTTAATCCTCGCGAGAATGAACGTTGATTCAGGTAAGTTGTCGACAGGTTATCTTGCACTACTCGACAGGTTCAGTTGAACCTCGCAATAAGTATCTGGAACCTCTCACTTCATCTGTACCTTGAAGTATCCTCTCGACAAGATCCAAGTTTGTATTTCCAACCTCTCGATAGGTGCTGGAACCTCTCGAGATCTTCATCTTTTCAACTCAGAATCTCTCGACAACTTCATTCCTTGTTCTCAGAACCTCTCGACAGGTGCTGACGAGCTGTCGACAACTTCATGGAACCTCTTGACAGCATATTTTCAGTGCTTCTCCAGCTGGCACACATTTTGGGTGTGTTATTCTTCCTTTGTTCAAGACTCAGCAACCCCTTAGTAGGTTCAATCTTTCTTCCTTGTAGTTGGACTTGATCTCAGGCCTTTCCAATTGGGTAGCACAGTGCTTCTTGGGCTTTTTTAATTGAATATTTGTATTAAGCTACAATTCATTGTTTATCTACAAAACAAACTAAAAACACCTTATTAGTTCGCTCAAGGTTCACCAAAGGTCAGGTTAGGAGGTGAAAAATTGTATTTTTTACTGCTTAACAAGACTACTGGGTCCTTAGGGACGTGATCTATGATATGAATGACCGAGATCAAATTGATTGGGAAGCGCTTACAAATCCTAACCCTAATAATAACCAATCCCAACAGAATTTAGGGATCATAAACAACCCTATGCCCAACAACAACCAGGCAACACCGACTCAGGTCACTATCGTGGATCTCCCTGGTCAACGTTCCTTCCAGCCTTCTACCTTAATCACTCACATTCAACCCTCTATCGCTTTTGCCACACCAGTAAAAACTTCTTCACCCCTACATCCCTCGACCCTGATCACTCGCATTGCCCCTCTGATCCCGCATCCATATCCAAAGTTCACTCAGATACGAGTCCATTTCTTTAGGGCCAGGAGACCATTCCTCCATCTCCACCCGTCGAAACCTTCAACCCCTCTAAATCCTGAACTAATGCCATTACCACTCCCTTTGTCTAATTCTGAATTCGAGTATGGAGATCACATTCTCCAGACTACAGCCTAAGTTTTTGCACCGGTAGAAAGTGTCACCCGTAAGACTCCAAGCCAAGACAGCGAAACAACCATCGACCATTCGCTGAATCTAAAAGAAGTGAGCCAGAAAAACACCCTGACTTGTGTGAGAAACTGGTCTTTGCTTTCATAGAAGAGGAGGATTACACACAGTATCTCCCACCTTGGAACAGTTCCGTGCAAGCACAAACTTCGACCCCCAATTTCACTTGCTTCACAAACACATCAATGTCGACTCGTGTCGGGTCTAGCCAGCAATCGACGTGCCCAATTCTCAGGTCAAGAACCAATTACCCACCTCCTCCTTTCCCTCAGAGTAAAGATTTCATGAGTGCACAACCACCAGAAGGGAATGTGAGGGAAAGAGAGATCAACTTGCCTCCCCCCGCCTCATATCATCCCTCCACCAATCCCTGCACCTCAACCTCTCCAACCACCTGCACCTAAGACTCACCGACTAGGCAAAGAAGTGACACTCTAGCTAGGACAAGAATATGAACTTCTGCGACACCTCCAAAAGATCTCAGCCAAGATATCCATACTAGAACTCATTAAGAAATTGCCTGATCATCACCGGTTGTTGATAAGGACACTCGAAGACACGCAAGTGGACGAGGACACGACCCTAGATGAGCTTCATCAAATCGCTTCGGTCATGACTCAACCTCCGGTGCTCACTTTTATAGATGCGGACATGCCTAAAGAGTCACTCCACGGAAGTGCGGCCCCCATATATCTCACTGTCATAATTAGAGGATTCTCTGTACCCCATGCCTTGGTTGATATGGGAGCAGGACTCAATATTTGCCCTCTCACAATGTTAAAGGCTCTCGAATAGACAGAGCAAGATGTCAGGCCCTCCGCACTATCACTTATAGCCTATGATGGCTCACGTCAATTTCATGAAAGGAACTATTAAACTCTAGGTTCACCTCGGACCTGTGATGAAAGACGTTACTTTCCATGTTTTTGATTCCACTAGTACATACAATCATATCTTAGGAAGGAAATAGCTAGAGTCCATGAAAGCTGTCATGTCCACATATCATCAATGCATTAAATTCCCATATGAAGACTCCATCGTCTGTTTATACATTGATGCACCCCTCCAGGAGATGGATACTGATTACGCGGCGAGCATACCAACCGCTCACGATTGTGTTAAACACAGGTCACATTCAAAAGACCCAAACCCCAGGAGAGGCAACCGTTGCAGAAATCTGTCCCCCTAACTGTCCTACTTCTCCCCCAATGCATCAACAAAACTTAGTGAGGAGAGAGGTCGGTCCAAACCTCATCAAACTTTATGACATCAACCCCACCGGGATAAAAGGGTGGGATCTCATGTACCAACTTGGATATGTCCCTCACACCAGACTCGATAAGAATAAACAAGGTAGTATAGGACCCGTCGTCCCAATAAAAATATGCAAACACATAGGGTTAGGTTATCAATCGAAAGGTCCACAAGCCGACTTATGCCCTACCTCACCGAAATGGTCTCTATATGACCACTTCATCTATGGGACCACTGAGAAAGCAAATATACCAAGGTAGAAGGAAGTGTCCTTCACCACATTCTAAGAAACAGAAATTGAACAAATGGCCAAAGCATTTAGCAATTTGACAAGCCTCAACGACGACATTGATGAACCACTTGAAGGAGTCAAACCCTTGTTTGATCTCAAAGAGTCCATAGAAAAGAGAAGAGAAGGATCTCCAGAAACCAAACTATAGTTAGAAGATTAGGAATCTATCGATGATGAAGACTTTCATATAGCTGCACTACAAGATGACGAAGAGCACTTGAACATAATGTGGGAAGAGGATGACACCCTGTAAGAGAATCTTAACTCGTATAGTGTTGGGATGCTTGCCTACCCTTAAATGAGGGTCTAAAATCATCAATAAAACTAGGCAGACATACTCATACAGACCTGTAAGTATTCAGGAACTATTGTAGCAAGCTTTAAAAGAATGGTAAGGGAATGTCCACAGGGAGGCTGGTTAGAAATATGATAAATCTCCAAATCTGTAAGAGATCTGGCACCCTAGCTATCTCTACTTTAGTTAAAAGACAGGGGAGAGGTTTGAAATGAGTTGTCACTTAACTAAACTATAATTAAAATGTAGATTATCTTAGATAAAATCTGGAGCCTCAGATCTTGCAGATGGATGGTTTAAAAACTCAGAAAATGGAGAAGAGCAGCTTGGAGGTTGTCTTCACTGCAATCAGGTTGAGCTAAGCATATTACAGGGGTTCAAAAGCACACAAGTCCCTCAGCTGGCCACAAGCACAGCTACAGGGTATAAATTCCACTCCAAATCACAGGATCCACCTGGTCTTAAGGCTATGATCTGTCCACTTTAATGGTCACAGACCATCCTAGAGACTTTTCGAATCCATGGATTGCAATGGATGAATCCAATTGAGGCCTGAGCTTAGATTTACCTTAAGGTTATGATCTGTCCACTTTAATAGTCACAGACCATCCTAGAGATCTCCTATGATGCCAGAGCCTTAATAAGAATAATTAAAACCACTACAGATGCTGCAATTTCCAGGTCACAGACACAGGAAATTACAGGGATATCAGATCTAGAGAATTCAGATGATATCCAAGAGGTCTACCAGTTAAGTGGGTGAGCTGATCAAGCAACTCCTCTACACAAATCCGATCGAGTACCAAAAGGAATCAAAAGAGCTTTAGATCTAATTAAAATATTAAAAACAACATTTACATTATAAACAAGGTCACTCTTACAATGGAATGCTCTCAGATCGTAGTGCATGCAAGAATTAACCCAAAGAACACTCTTAACCTTACCCAATTACAGATCTAACTCACTCCTTGCTGCTCCTAGTGATTTAGCCAACCATGGTTGGGCTAAAGGAGGGAAATGGAATCTCGCTGCAAGCTCTGATCTCTGGACAATTGCTCAGAATTTTGATACTCTCCAATGGCAATTGGGGATCTCTATATATAGGTTTCTCCTCTATTTTTCTCGCCAAAAATCCCTTCTAGAAGGTCGCCAAAGTTTGTTAGAGCTCTGTTTAAGCACATGGATCAGTTAGGGCTCTCTAGGGCATCTTCTAGAACATCGTGCTGATCACCAAAGTGCCTCGGTTTACATGCAACAGGTCACCAAGACTCAGTGTGTGCATAGCATAGTTTCTGAGAAGTTCAGCACACGATTTCGACAGGTTGGAGAAGCTTCCGACAGGTTAAAAGTGAGCTTGTAGTTCCTTTCGATAGGTTCCCTGGTCTCTTCGATAGGTACCGATGGGATGAGTTTTCTCTTTGTAGCTTCAAGGTCCTTAGCCCAATATCTGGAGTATTCGATAGGTTGGCTAAGTAGTTCGATAGGTCCAGGGGTCCTTTTCGACAGGTTCAGCTCTGTGTGTCGTCATCCAGATAGGTTGGCTCTCATTCCTATCGAAAGGCTTAATCATCCTTCGATAGGTTCAATTTTAGCATCTTCATTTCCATAGGTTCAAGGAGCCTTCGACAGGTTGGAATCGAGCATTTTAATCCTTTCGCTAGGTTCTCAGATCTGTTCGATAGGTTCCTTTGACACTTTAGGCAAGTTTTCGATAGGATAGTTTCTTCTTTCCTTTCTTTGCTCGATAGGTTCTGAAATCCTATCAAACTCCTCAATCCATACGAATTCATCCTTCTTCTGCCTTTGGATCCTATCGAACCCTTCTCCAACTGCACGAATTCTTTCCTTTTAATCCTCAGCTCCTATCGAAGTCTTCAGACATCTTCTCGATAGGATGTTTTAGACCTATCTTCACTTCTTTCTCCTTGTTCTGTTGCTGGGTTTGCATGGTGCTGAGAGCTGACTTCTTTGTGCGCATTCTTAAGTGGTTTGCTGCATTATTACCAGCTTTCCTTGCTATCTACAAAATGCACTCAACAGAGGGTTATTAGTGTGCTCACAGGTCCATTAAAGGTCAGGTTAAAGGGTGCAAAGTGGTATTTTTCACCACTTAACACACCCCCAAACCTAAGCTTTGCTAGTCCCTGAGCAAAGGAGAATTCAAAGAAAAATAAAATGTCACTTTTGTAGGGAGCACGGATGCATTTAGCACATGCACCAAGCCTTTTAAACCCCTAGGTGATCCCTAGTGGAGTGAAGTCTCCTGAGGGTTTTCAGTGAAGGTACCCACAAACTTCTCCAATATAACTTAGTTAATAATAGTGCAACCTGTTAAAGCAAAATTTAAGTACATCAAATAAATTCACATCATGCCCATTCATTAAAGGAAATTCAACAGAAAGACATCCATTTGGAAATATGAAAGTTTGCTGAAATCTCTCCATCATCACTCAGTTTGTGTCCAGGCATTTCTTCTGAAATTTTATACATAACTCACCATCAATTTGAGGATCCTGCTTAGATACTTCCCCCATCAACTAGATTTCAGACCCAAGTCTCACCAGGGCTGTTCACTCATTAGTACAGAGAAGAGGGGTAAATCATATCACTTAGCTCAAGAGCAGTTACAGCCCTCAAATAGGACTGCAAGCAGGAGCATAGGCATTGCTTGAATTTCTTACTTTTCCAGCTCTTTACCCTATAGGTTAAGTAAATTCTCATCTCCACATGACAGCTCAATCCACTTTCAGATCAGTAAGGTCTTTTTATTGGGTTGTAATGTGGCTTAGGGATGAGGTTTGTGGAGGAACAAAAGGGCTAACAGAGTTTAAAATTGAGAAATCAGTAAAGGTAAGGACGTGATTCATGACTTCAACTTCTTTAATTTAGAACCTCTTTACTATCTTTTTGAATCTGCATAGCCAAAATGGTCGGCTTCTTCTCTTCCTTTTGCTTTATTTATTTTTCTTTTCTCTCTCTCTCTCTTTTTTTTTTTAATTTTTTATATACGTAATACCACAAATACCACCAACTGTGTTTTTCTTTCTTTCAACCTGATTTAAGACCTTGCTCCTCTAACCTTTCTCCTGCTTCCTCTTCCTAATTTCTCAGATTAAGGGTGAACTGAAATAGGTTAAGAGGTTTTAGGTTTAGAATTTTTGGTTTTCATCAAAGAAAATCTGGGCTTTTAAGGCTCAAGTGGTGTGCATCAAGGGCAGTTCAAAGGTGCGGAATTTTAGGCTCAAACTGTCCAAAGGATGGCCTTACTTCACATCTTCAATGTCCTGAGTGCTGTCAAGTTGTTTCAACTTGGATTTGCCTAACTTCTAGTGATCCAGATTAGGTCCAGTCAGCTTTCAAAGCAGAAGAAGTTGCCAAGACACTCTTCAATGAAATTTTCAGGCCCAATTCTCACTGGGTATGGCCTTCCATCTAAATATCTGAGGAGTATCTTCACAGTCTCTTCTCGTTGCTGGTTTATCACACATCAAAAACTTTCTTCAGAAATTCTTGACATTTTCTTCATCAAAAATGTTAAAACTTCAGCTTACTTCAGTTGCCACACCCCCAAACCTAAACCAAACAGTGTCCTCACTGTTTTTAGAAAATGCAATCAAGGGAGAGACAGGGTAAAAAAAATATCTATAGAATAACACAACAAAAATGCCAAATATATATAAGAGACAAATGAAAAAGAAACTGAAGGAACAAATGGTCACATTCAGCTACAACTTGGTGCCAGCTACCCCTTAGATACAGGGGCCTTGTCCTTGGATTTGGATTTCTTAGGTTGTTTTGCGAGTGCTTCCTCAGACTGGGCAGCAGGCTTTTTACCTTTAGGATCAACAGTAGGAGCAGAATCAGAATTCAAATCAGAAGGGAAAAGGGCCATGGGGTCCAGTCCTAGAGCCGCAACGGCCTTTCTTCTTTCATCCCTAGAGAGTAGGGTGCCATGGGGGTTAGATTGAGGGGGTGGGCTTAGCTGCTTTGGATGGGGCAGCAGGTTGTTTTCCTTTTTTGATAGCGACAGCAGAAGAAGCAGATCTCTTGGCGGTGGTGGTTCTTTTGGAGGAAGTCCTCTTCTGTTTGGGAGGGATAGGTTTGTCAGGTGGAGGTACTTCGGCAGGAGGGGGAAGGGGAACCTCCACAGGTGGGGTGGGAGGGGGTTGCGAGGTAGGAGGTGCTGGAGGAGGGGGGATATCCATAGGTGGGGTCGTTGAAGAAATAGTTGTAGAGGGGGGACATGGGGGAGGGGAGGGAGGCGCAGCAGGAGGTGTTGTAGCAAGAGGGGTAGGCTCAAAGGGTTGAGACAATAATGACTCGACCTTTTTCTCCAAAGTATCAATCTTTTTGGCAGCATAGAGGAGGTTAGCATCTGAGAGCTCCTTGGTGGCCTTGATGATCTCTTGAGCATTGGCTAACTTTTTCTTGAGGAGCTCAAAATTCTTCTTCTCATAGTTGGCAATGAGACTCTCAGCCGCTACCACTTGTTTTGCTGACTCATATCAAACTAGGATTTCAGACCATCCTTAAGAGATATCACGGAGCTGGATTCGGTGTTCTAATTTGATGTTGGCAATCCTCTCCTCATAAGGGGCCTCAAGGGAAGCCTGAAGTGCAGCCATACCTCTCAAGACATCCCTGTGGATGTAAGGGTTGTCTCTCATTGCATACAAGAGGGTAAGGTAGGGGGTATGTACATGGATTGGCGAAGGACAAGAGGTAAGGACAAGGGTGGAGTGGATGACGAGGAGGGGGTGGAAAGAACCAGATCCTCCCATGGATCAGTTTGGGTGGAGGCATCCTAAAAAATAGGTGGGGAGGAAAAGGGGAAATGGGTGGTGGGTATCTCAAAGAATCAGAGAAACAAAGTGTGGGGGATGAAGGTGGGACAAAATCTTTGGGGAAGGTGGGGGTAAAGAAGGAGTAGCTAACTCTACAAAAAGGATATCAATAGGGATGGGGGAGGCCATGGGTGAAAAGGGAGGAGAGAAATGGAAAAGTGAGGGATCAGGGGAGGGAGGAGAAGTGGGAAAGGGTTGGGAGACTGAAGTGGGGGCAGTGAGGGTGGATTGAATTGATTGGAGACATGAGCTCATGAGGGCCTGGTGGTCAGTGTTAGTGGCTACTTGGGACTGAATGGACTGAAGGAGGGAGAGGATTTGGGTGAAAGTATCAGGCAGGGTGGAAGTAGAGGGGATGGGTGTTTGAATGGGATGGAAAGGAGAGGATGGGGCATGGGTAAAATGAGGAGGAGTGGTGTGGGGGGAGTTAGGCAGTGGGGTGTACTCATGAGCAACATCCTCCACAATTGAAGAAATGAGGGCAGTGAAACCAGTAGAAGTGAACTAGTCCAAACCCTGTGCATGTGTAGGAAGTGGTGGACGGGGGAAATTAGAAAGGGGCTGGAGGGAAGGTGGGGAAGACATGGTGGGGGTAGGCTCGAAGAAGGAGGGGAGTTCCAGGACCCCAGGTGTAGGTGATGGTGTAGGGAAGGTGGATGAAAAAATGGGTGCAGTAGGAGGGATGGTGGATGGGGGAATGTTAGCAGCATGATCTACTGCGGAGGTAATGGGCACCTCCTCCTCTGCCTCAACCGGCTTGGTCTTTTGAATCAAGGTTAAACTTGTAGACCATGCCCTCTTTCCAAAAACCTTGGGAGCCATTTTCTCCATTGGCTCAGCCTCCTTAATCCTAAACTTTTCAGCTTTGAGCAGACATGTGATGAGTCTGCTAAAGGGTAAGCCTCCTCCCTTAGCAAAGGCTTGTCTTTTTAGCACCTTGTAATTTATATCCACCATAGTTTCAAAGATCAGCTTAGGTGCATTCACAAACTACCCCTTGGAACAATAAAATAAGGCATCCACTAATGGGGACCTTCTCTCCTGTAAATGTCCTGTAACATAGACATTTTTCCTTAAGATGGTACCATGAATCTGAGACTAGGATGGAGGTCTCTTCTCATCAGGGATTCTCCAGAACCCACAATCCCATTGGTTAACTGCTTGGCCATATCCTTAAATGTAGCTCCAATAGGTACTCCCTCAGCGCGGTTGGAGTCAAATTGGTATGGGACCCCCAAAGCCAATCCTATGTCTTTGTGATCGATAGTCAGTTGCCAATCATCAATCAAAATCTCTAGTACATCATCAGTCCCCTGTGCCACCTTCTTCTTCAGATTTTGGTACACCACCGATACACTGATTCTTTCAATGGCGACAGTAGGGGTAACAAGCCTTCTTTCTTCAAATAGCTCAGTGTTTCCCGGCACTCACCAATGTTGGCAAAATATGCCAGATCAAATTCAGTCTCAGGGACAAGGCTCAACTTGTCTATAAATTCATTGGGGGTGGTCAGTATAGCCGGAAGTTCTACAGCAATGGGTCTGTCAGGGGTAGCTCTCTCTAAGGGTGTTTCTACCACAGGTTCCTGAATTTCAACAGCCTTGGCTTTCTTAGCTTTAAGACTCTTTTTGGGTGTCCCCTCAGCGAGCTTCCTCTTTACAAGTGGTTTGGTAGCAGGTAGCGCTTTCTTGGAGGATTTAGGTGTGGATGCAGTTGATTTTCGGCGTATGCTGGCTAGCATTTCCTCAGGCTCATCCATTGTAATCTCAGAGAGTAATTTCTCACCAACTTGGAATGGGAAAACTTAGAAAGACAATAGAGTGAGGGTAGGAAGGCAACTCACCTCCAAGTACCTAAGGTTTCACAGAGCTAGCAATGCACGGCTCCAACTTCTCCAAAATCAGGGGCAAAATGCTCCTCTACGCAAGCTGAATGTATTGACAAGATGGCACACTAAACAGTAGAAGATTTCATAAGGATTTAGTAGAGAAAGAGGGAGGCAAAAAATGAGGAAGAGAGCTAGGGTTTTTCAGAGAGTGAGGAATGAAGCACAAATGACCTATCGACAGGTATATAAAGGTGAAAATGCAATTCCGATAGGATGAATGGAATGATTTCAATAGGTTGATACGTCCTATCAAAAGCTTGAACATCAAAGCTTTCAAAAGGGATGATTTTTAAGAAATTCAATAGGTGAGGCCATCCTATCGATAGGTTTAAACGGTAGAGACAACATCTTTTCGATAGGTGCCTGATATGCACCCAGCACCTATCAAAATCTTTGTTTGCCCTTATTTAACCTATCGAGAGGTTGGTTTTACCTGTCGAAACATCCAGTGCCTATTGAAACCATCAGATATCCTATCGAAATCACCAAGAAACCTAACGAAAGGTAGATTTGGCCTATCGAAGGCTCCAAAACCCAGACCTTTCCGGGAACCCTTAGCTTCAACACTTATCAGGCTCTGTTGCTATGCGGCCCTACGATTGGATTCTTTTGTGGATAAGCTCCCAATATTTTAGAGCAGCTGGCAAATTTGAAATGTCGACCCACTAGAGAACATGGTATGTTTATTGCAAAAGAATCCTACTAAAAATGCAAAGTAAAAAAAAAAAATCTAAAACAGAAGTAAAACATGGTACATATGATACATACTCAACTGCAGGTTCTAATCTGGAGGATCTAGAAGGTTAACGGCCTCTCCATGTTCCTCAAACTTTTCATCCTTCTTGGATCCATTCCTCAGCAATTGTTCAACCCCTGGTTGCAATCTTGTCTCTATAGGCCAATCATTGCTCTACAGCAGCTGTTGAGGATTATCATGCAGAGCCTCCTCTAGCCCTGCAATGAAAAAATAGGTTTCATCAAAAGGGGGTTGAGAGCTGGTGCTATACACATGCAGCTTCACTTTCATGTTACCAAAGGAGACCTCCATGATTCCGGATCTGCACTGAATGCAGGCATTAGCAGTGGCCAAGAAGGGCCTGCTCAGAATCATAGGGATGGAGGAAATACCTTTACTTGGCTCCATATCTAATACCACAAAGTCAGCAGGGTAAAAAAACTTGTCAACTCCCACCATGACATCCTCAATGACTCCCACAGGCTTCCTTTCAGACCTGTCAGCCAATTGCTGAACCACAGGTGTGGGCTTCAAGTCTCCCAGACCTAATTTTTCATAGACTGCATAGGGCAGCAAGTTCACACTGGCTCCTAGGTCCAATAGGGCCTTCTCAATTTTATGATCCCCCATGATGCAGGGGATAGTGGGCACTCCAAGGTCTTGAAGTTTGGTGGGAGTTGTGATGGACAGAATGTGTTTTACCTTCTCTGCTGAAAAGATTTTCTTCGACATGTATGTCCTAGACTGTCTTTTATGGGTGCATAACTCCTTCAGAAATTTAGCGTAGGCTAGGACTTGTTTGATGGCATCCAGTAAAGGCAAGTTAATTTTAACTTGCTTGAAATTCTCTATCATTTCCTCAATTTTACCCTGCCCTTTGTCAAAAGGGGAGGGTCCTTGCAATGCCTTAGGAAATTGCAAGTGGGGGATTGCTCCCTCATTTGCAGCCTTAGCCAAAGGGGCTTCTTTCTTTTTTATTTTTTCTTTTCCTTGAGGATCCATATCATCCTCTTTATTGACATTGGGTGGTTCTGTCAGGTCCACTACTGGTGGCCTTTGTTGTGTTCTTGGAAGACTAATTCCATTTTCTTCCTTCAAACTCCTCACAGGCTCAGCCCACTTGATTGTCCACTAGCCTACCACTCCTCAAGGTTTTCACAGATTTGGCTTCCTCATAGGTAGAGGAAACTTCACCCACTACAAACTATCTTCGTGGATTATCCTGTGGTTGGCTAGATAACCTTCCTCCCTCTCTCCTAGTCAGAGCATCAGACAGCTGGCCAAGTTGGTCCTCTATCTTTTTGATGCTCTGGTTGTGGGAGTGCACAGTTTGGGTTAAAGTGTTCAAGTTCTGTAATGAAGATAGAACTTGTTCCTCAAAAGATGGTGTTCTCACAGCTGGAGTAGGTGCAACTTGCTGCACAAGAGGAGCTACATGTTGGGCCATCGGTTGCTGATATTGAAGCCTTGGAGCATAACATTCTTGATAGGGCTGAGCATTTTTATAGGGCATGGGCTGCTGGGGCTGCTGCTGCTGCTGGCTGGGGTATCCATCTTGTATCCACCTCAGATTGGGGTGGTTTCTCCATTGATACCTAGCAGCAGGCTGTTGCCCATAGGCTTGAGTTGCAGCCACATGCTCTGTTACAAAATCAGAAAATTGGGCACCTAATGGGCATTCATCTAGGGAGTGAGCAGGGGACTGGCATATAGCACATGCCTCCTCCACTCTAGCAGCCACAGGTGACTGCATAACTCCCATCAGCCTATCAAACTTCAGAGTTAAGCTGCCCACTTTCCTTTCCAACTCACTTAGCACACTCACTTCATATGTCTTTCCTCTTGAGGTGTTCTCTTTCATCAATTTAGGAGGGTCTAGATTTCTTGCCAAGGTTTCCCTTTGCATAGAGTTCTCACTGATGATGTCAAAGAGCTCCCATGCCTCTTCAGCAGTTTTATGGAGGTAGGTGCCACCACTGGAGGCATCTATCATATCTCTGCTCTTCGAATCAATTCCCTGATAAAAGCTTTAAACCGATTGCCATTCAGGGATTTGATGGTGGGGGCATTTCTTGAGGAGTTTTTTAAATCTCTCCTAGGATTGATGAAAGTCTTCAGTTGGATCTTGGGTAAAAGAGATGATACCCTTCCTCAACTGGCTAGTTTTTTATATAGGAAAGAATTTGGCCAAAAACTGACATTGGAGATCACTCCGGGACTGAATATTGTTAGATGGAAGTAGGGATAACCAGGTCCTGGCTCTGTCCTTTAATGAAAAAGGAAAGAGTCTCATCTTGGTGGCCTCCTCCCCCAAACCTATCACATTGAAGGTGGTGCACAGTTCTAAGAATTCGTCTATATGCTTATAGGGATCCTCCTTGGTCAGGCCATAAAATGAGGGTAACATCTGAATGATGGAAGATTTAATTTCATAGTTCCCTTGAGCAGCAAGGAACTGAATGCAGAAGGGAGAATTATAAATCCCTGGTGCATTAAATTCCTTGAGAGCTCGAGGCTGCTGTTGCTCACCCATTTCAATAGATTTAATTTCAACAGCTGTGGATGTAGTTGGTCTGGATCTGAGAAGTCTTTCAACCTCTGGATTTAGTGGAATAATCTGAGGTTGCAGAGTTCTCCTACCAAACATACAACACTCACAACTGAATGCAGAGTAAATTCTCAACACAACAAATAGAAACAATATAATTGATTAACTAATCTAAAAATCAGCAGATCTAAAAATAAATAGGGGAGAAGGGATGCAAACTATAGAGCAGCCTTCAGCACAGCTCTCCTCTCACTCTGTACTTTGATCTGGTGAAATGGACACAAAAATACTGAAAAAATAGCAAAACTCACAAATGCAGTTAGTAAAATCAAACAAAAACTATAAATCTATGATCAAAACTTAGATCTATCAATTTCTAAACTGCCTCCCCGGCAGCGGCGCCAAAAACTTGTTGGGATGTTTGCCTACCCTCAAATGAGGGTCTAAAATCATCAATAAAACTAGGCAGACATACTCATGCAGACCTGCAAGTATTCAGGATCTGTTGTAGCAAGCTTTAAAAGAATGGTAAGTAAGGGAATGTCCATAGGGAGGCTGGTTAGAAATATGATAAATCTCCAGATCTGTAAGAGATTTGGCACCCTAGCTATCTCTACTTTAGTTAAAAGACAGAGGAGAGGTTTGAAATGAGTTGCCACTTAACTAAACTACAATTAAAATGCAGATTGTCTTAGATCGAATCTTGAGCCTCAAATCTTACAGATGGATGGTTTAAAAACTCAAAAAATGGAGAAGAACAGCTTGGAGGTTGTCTTCACTACAATCAGGTTGAGCTAAGCATATTACACGGGTTCAAAAGCACACAAGTCCCTCAGTTGGCTACAAGCATAGCTGCAGGGTATAAATTCCACTCGAAATCACAGGATCCACCTGGTCTTAAGGCTATGATCTGTCCACTTTAATGGTCACAGACCATCCTTGAGACTTTTTTGAATCCATGGATTGCAATGGATGAATCCAATTGAGGCCTGAGCTTAGATTTACCTTAAGGTTATTGAGGCTCTGGCTTCAAAGGAGATCTCTAGGATGGTCTGTGACCATTAAAGTGACCTATCCTTAAGACCTCTAATCTATTGCCCACCTTTTTTCACTCGGGCAATTTAAACAAAAGACTAGTGACCTATCTACCCTTTTTCAAAAGCATAAGTAACACCCGATCCTCATTTCCCTTCCCTCTCCATTGGAGGAGATGTTAGAGCAAAAAAATGAAGATGTTAGGTTCAATCAAAACTCATCATTCTTACGCTAGCAGGATGCTTTCAAAAATATGCATTTACATAAAAAAAATCGAGTGAGAGCACTACGACGAATGAACAAGTCAATGAGCTCAGGAAAGCATAAGCAGGCCGTGAGGACATCTCTGATAATTTTACTAGAAGTGTATAAGAAAGCTGCGAGAGCACCCCTGATGTCCCCAAACTACTAGATGTCGTCGTAAGGTGGCGGGAGGAGGATAAACTCCTGCTAGCCATAGAATATGAGATTTTGATGGTGTCAAAACATGACAAAGAGCTTGATCATGGCATCCCGTACCCCCTGAGAAAAAGACTATTACCTGCCCCTTTTGGAAAGCATTAGATGCAAACTACTCCTTGCATCACTGAGCCTTACTCCCCTCTGCTACTTTTATTTTTTTTCAGATGATAAATCAGAAGCCTACTATGCATACCATACTTCTCCCTAACAACCACGGGATAGGATGACCACCACCCTAGGATAGACCCCATACACAACTGACCTAATCATAAAGATGACCTCTCCGGTTCGATGACAGTACCGATCAACTTTTTCTTCAAAACTAACTCACCAAATACCCATGACTGCTTATAGACCCAAAGGGCTCACTGCGAAACTCGGAAAAGCTCCATTGCATATTGACGTTGCAACATTTTTTTTTAGGTTAGAAGAAGAAACATATTAGAAGCACCGGCTTGTCCACAAAGAAGATAAGAAATGACGAAGTTACCCTCCGGAAAGCGCTACCGAAGATACCCGATCCTACCACGCTCCTACACTGGGGCATATTTATTTTTTTATTATTATATTATTTCTATTCTAGCTATTTGCTTTTCCTGTTGCATTATTTTCATTTCAAAGAAAAACAGAAAAGAAAAAATGAGAAAAAAGAAAAAAAAGAAGAGAGAGCACACATCTATCTTTTCCTACCAGACTCCGGTCTGAGATACTTACCCCCCTTGACAACTGGTAAGGGGGTGAACAAAACTACTGACAGCATTACTTTCACATGTGCAGAAACGTAAGCAACCTTCAACCATCATCGAGCCAGCTCAGCAAGCGTCCAAGTCCCAATGACGGTCGATGGCGCTAAAGCAACTAAAAGCAAAAGTAGATGCAAGAGGTAACTAAAAGAAAAGGAGCCAATCAGGTACATCTAAACCCAAAATCTCATTATATCTATAAATGCCAAATCTTTTCATTTCTTTTTACACCTATCACTGGGGACACCCCCCAATATATACAACAACACACATGCCATAGATACATAAACACACACACGCACACCTACTCCCTATGCTGCCGCTGAGATGATCGAGCACTGTTGTCCCCAGTATCATCAGCTCGGAGGTTCGTAGACTAGTCCTCTGAAAATATGATCTCGGCACCCAGAGTTTGTAGAATCTCTAAGCGACGACGCCCTGCCACAGATCCTCCCTCACTTGTCTGACTAATAGACCGCCTAGATCGAGAGTGAGGAGGATACCTCGCCAGAATATCACGAATAGCCGGATCCCTACGAGCATCATCCCTAGCACGGTCATGTGACGTGTGACGAGACTGTCCAACTGAGGAACCCGTAGCTCTCGACTCTGACCCATCAAGCTAACGAGTCAGCCTATGTATACCCTGCTCACTCCTCGCCAAATGATACTACAACCGCTCTAGGATCGCCTGCGTCGTCTGACGTGCTGCCTCTAACGCCTCGGTCTGAGTCCTCTGTGTGACCATCATCTCAATGACTAGGTCCTCTCAACTCTGCGTCTCCCCAAGGACTCATCTCGCCTTGAGAGTGGCGCGCACTCACGCCGCCTCCTGACACGCCTCCCTAAGCTGACAAACCTGCATAACCATACCAAGTCAAGCGAAAGCTAATATATATACATGAACAAAATAAGAAACTTTGAGGCGAAGAACCATACCAAATCCAACCTCTCCCTCAGGAGTCGCTCAACTGTCTCAGCGATCATTGGATCAGTAGGAGGCACACAAGGGACAGCCAACGTAGGCAGCTGCAACGAGAACAGACAAATACATAAAAATGCTATAATGAAAAATAAACTACAAACACAATAACTAAAACATACCTGAGTAGGGATAGGAACAGACTCCTGAGGGGGAGCCTCGGGAGTGGAATTCGGAAGAGCCTGCATAAAGAACCAATCGCGCGCCACCTTAGTAGCGCTAAATTCAGATTACACGACCTATCTAGAGCGCGCAATCCAATTGTCGCCCGCTCAAACTAACCTGACCACTTGGTTGCGCGTCGCCTTCTAGGCGCGTAGCCACATCAAGCGCATGAATACCAACAGTCACTTCCATAGTAACCACCACCCCCCTAATCAAGCACCACTCACCCTACGTTTAATTCGATTAAATGACCGAACATTGACATTTAATAACCTTTTGATGCCTTGGAATACGTGCTTTAAGCATGGTGCACAATTCATTTAAATGCCCATAGTGAAGCGCGGAATCCCCAGAACCACAAAAAAAAAAGAAAAAAAAAATCCCCGAACAGCACTTTCACAGACCTAAACTAGGAGATTCCTAACACCAATTACCAGTCCAAACTATACCCTTGTCAAGACTAATCCAAGAATACCCCAAACGTGGAAAATATACGCCCTAAAAAAAAACAAAAAAATGCCCCGACACTGTCTGCACGCCCAACCAAAGCTAAAAAAAAAAAAAAAAACTTGCCCCAAACTAAGACCAAAGCTAAACACAAATTTTGCCTCAACTAACACCGATCTAAAACTAAAAAAAAGAATGCCCCCATATCACACACAACCCCAATTAATATTAAATTAAACAACCAAAAAAAAAATGTCCCCTTTCCATTTTTTATACACTAAGACTAAAAAAATGTCCTCATCATTTATACACTCCGACTAACCCCAAACTAAATCAAAACAAAAATTACTCCTAACATGCCCCGATCCAGAATAAATCAATTAAACAAATAAATCTCACACTCCAAATAAATCAAATAAGCGCAAGATAAACTAAGCTGGAATTTACAAAAGAATTTAAAATAATAATTTTTGCATAAATAAATAAAATGATTACAAAATACACTTGAGGGCATACCCTCTGAATATATAACTTAAAATAAGAAACTTAAAATCCGCATGTTCAGGCAATCCCTGAATCTGAATTCATTTGGGAAACTAGAAATCTCAGAGAAACCCGGAGAAAGGGGGCGCCCTGAACGAACTCTAACCATAATAGCCTCTTCCACTTGCTCCGAGCCGACAGAAAAGAAAGAGTGGCTCATTGAAAGCCACCCAGGACCTGCAGAATCCACCCTTAGGAGCCCGCCTTGAAAACACTAAAAAGGAGGAGCAACTAACGCTGAATCCGCAGGGCCTACCGAGGAAAAATAGGCATCGATCATGAGAATTTTGACCCTACCTTTTCCTTGACTTTCCTTCCTACCACCTTTTTCTCCTCAATCTCTTCCCTTAGCATGGCAGTAATTCGATCGCTACCTTGCATTCCCAATCCCGTTCATTCTCAAGAGCCCACACAATAAACACAATTCTTCAGGTCCAATACCCGGGATACAAAAGAGAAGGGAAAAAAAGACATTAATTAATTAATAAAAAAAATGCCCTAAGAGAATGCCTTAAAACTTTTAATCCCAAACTTAAAATAAAAAATAAATAAATAAGATCCCAAAACTTTTGGCTCACACATTTATAAACTATACTCCCTAAATCATAGAATGACAAGTGTTACATTTTTAAACCCTTCTAATCTAATCTAATGTAAACAAAACACATACCCCCTGAAAGACCACATTCCATGACAAACATAGATGAACCAGTAATTACACAACACTTAACCCCCTAAGAGACACAGATCCTAAGCATAATGGATAAACCAATAGGATTTAGATATTTAACACCCATCTAGAACCTTTGAAAACTCACAGTTTTTCAACCTCATGTTGAATTAAACAAAAGACTAAAAATCAAGTTAAAATCAAGCCTTAAACCAACAAAAACCTTAAATTAAATAATTAAAAAAAAAATAGCAATTCTCTAGAGTGAGACCCTGACTGATTTGAAAAAAATGCCTCCAATTAATCAAATAGAACCAAATAAATTCTCTAAACTAGGCTCAATAAGACGAATTAACATCAGGATAAGCCCTAAATAAATGAATCCTAAAACTCTAGGCTAAGACCAAAACTAAGTCAAATAAATCAGATAAATCCAACTAATCCGTTAATAAATTTAAGCAAACAAACAAAGGCAATAAGAACAAAAGAAATGCCCCTTCATTTATAATTTAAAATTTTACAATTATCACCGGAGGCATACCTCCTAAATTTATAACCCAAAACGAAAACCTAAAACCTTATCCTACAACCCAAAACGAAAATTGGGTTCGAAGCTGAGACGAAGAGAGGAGCAGATTCTGCTTGGAGCGTCCAATCAGAGACTTCAGGGAGCATTGGTTGGGAAACACATCCCCCCACTTTTTACTCCTTCTCTTCCGCTATCTTCGCCTCCTCCACCATCGCTGTTTCAACGCTGCCTTCACTGCTCCCTAAAAAGGATCGATGTGAAGACAAGAGCACTCATTCCCAATACTGCCCATTCTCATATCAACACCAGCTACGAGCATCACCTCAAGATGAAGATCATGCAAAATAATGAATATAGGAAGAAACAACATCCCAATCGGACGGTTAGATCGCCCGATATCACTAAAACAAGAATTTCAAAACATGAGATATTCAGAAAAGATCAAAACTCGAGACTAAACCAGAATGAAAAACAAATGAAAGCTCTATTACTTATATAGAGTACGAACTCAATCATGCACCCCAACCCGTGCGCTTAATTAGATCACGTGCCACTCACTTGGCGCACAATCCAAAACACGTGCTCTAACCTGAGCGTGCAATTAAACCATCACCCGTGCCATTCGTGCGACGCTCCGATCACGTGCAGCCTATGAACTGTGTAAACCAATTAAATGACCCACTATAAATGCACAATACGAAAGGTCACCTATACACTGACTGTACACTGACCAGGTGACGCTTCAATCACGCGCAAGGATTACAGTGCATAATCCAATTGCACGCACACATACTCGAGCGTAAATGACCCGTCAAGTCTGAGATCGCACGCCTGAAAGTAGGCGCGCAATCATGTTGAGCACCCAAAAATAGGCGCGTAATACCTGATTTTAGACAAAATTTACATCCCTCACACCTTTCTATCCCATCTTGGTCAAGATTCTTCTATCCCATCGCGGCCAAGATTCTTTTATCACGTTACGGTCATACCCTTTTCTCCCATCGTGTAGCCTCACAGACTACCTTGACAAGAAAGAAAGACCTATTCACCCGTCCTATTGCATCGATCATCCCCTAATCCCGTCGCGGCAAGACATATACTCTTTACCATCATACCCTCATGACCCCATCATGATAATGTGCACACATGCAACATCACCTCAATACCTAGTCCCATCAGAATAAATTAACCATACCCTCATGACCCCTTGCAAAAGCCAAAAACAAATCGCCCAAAGATGAAGTCAATCACAATGCAGCCATGACCACATTTCTTTTGTAACCCAAGATCTACCAAAGAAAGACAACAATGTCCCATTGCGTAATAATATCTTACCAATGTCCCGTCGCTAACTACGTCCAGTCGACGTCCCATCACAAACCTCGCTACCTGGAAAAGAAAGCTCAAACAGCACAGGCCATGCTGTATGACCAAAAGAGGGAAAGCTCAGTCATGTCCCATCGCTAAGGCAATGAACTCTCTCTCTCTCTTTCTCCCAAATCAACCTCAAGTACCATCGCGATATCATTTATCCCAAGACAATGTATCACAACCGCCAAGTCCTGTCATAGCAGACCTGAAGAGAAGAAGTCTCTAAAGTCCCATTGCGACATCACATCTGGAGCACTGCATCACAATAATAGTCATAAAGTCTCATTGTGACACTACAACACCACCACGAACCATACAAGCTATGTGCAACCTAGGTAAGTATCACCCAAGGTAAGTATTACCCCCTTTTTTTTAATTACTCGATATTGCCTATAAATATAGTTAGCTATGATTAAATCAAATGTTTTCAAAATTCGTCTCTCTGGAATCGCCAATCACTGTAGTCCTCCCATAAGAGACAGTCATCAGTACTCGCCGAGAAGGGTAGATGTAGTATCCGACATGCTAAGTGTTATCTTGACAACCACAATAACAGTCGGGTCCACAAATCCCATACCGGTGGATCTGCTCAGCGACGTCTCGGAAGCCACATTTTTCACCGTTTTACCAACAAATTGATCTTAAGTTAAAATCCCTAAAATTTTAAAATCTCAAAACCTCTTTATTTCAAAAATAAAACAAAAAAAAAACCTTTATTTCACAAAAAAAAAAAAAATCTTACTTCAAAAGAAATTAAACAAAAAAAACTACCCAAAAAAAGATAAAAAAAAAAAACAAAGCAACAAGATAAATAGACCCAACTCACCTTCCTTTAAGTGCCAAAAATTTTGATTAAGCGCCCCATCACCTGCACGCAATAAATTACACTTGAACCCGACCTTTAACTCCTAACACTGCTTGAACTTGCAATCAAGCGCATATCCCACTGCGCAGAATTGAATCAAGCACATACTCCACTGTGCAGAATCATTGGTTCAGACACATTAGGATGAGAATACCCAACTTAGAATACCCAATTTATAGACCAACCCCTGAACTTGCAATCAAGCACATATCCCACTGCTTTAATTACAAATTTTTATAAAATCAATTTATGTGTTTTAATCGGATTTGGTCAAAATTAGTTTATTCATTCTAATTGGATTTTAATAGCATTAATTCCTTTGCTTAAATTAGAGCCTCGATAAAATCAGTCTTTTAATCAAACAGAGTTCTAACAGGACTGTTATAATTGCTTTAGTTAGAATTTGAATAGAATTGTTATACCTGATTTAATCAGAATCTTAATACAATTAGTATGCTTGAATTAATTAGAGTTTCACCATAACTATTACACATGCACTCCTTGTACCAATAGGAGACTGAAACTAACTGGACTTTTAGTAGTATTAGGAGACTAATATTAATTAGACTTCTAATAGAATTAGGAAATCAGCATTAACTAGACTCCTAACCGGATTGGAATAAACCTATATAATCAAATTCATAACAGAACCAGGGAAGTCTAAACTAACCAGAAGTACAACCATAAAGGAAAATAAAAAGGAAATTAAACTATTTAACCTAAGGAAAAGAATGATGCTGACGTTCGCAGGCGGACGATTTAGTATAGAAGTAACCCATACCTGCTCTTAAGCGTGATCATTGACGTGTTGCAGCGTCGATAAATATTTGCAGCTGGCGATCGCAATAAATTAGAATACCCCTTTATTTTTAACATTCTAAATGCCGCATCACTAGAGTCCACCAAGATAGAATTGGAAGCCACTGATTCAACGGGAACCGAGAGGAACCCAGAAAAAGTGCACACCAACACTGCTGAAGAGAGGTTTAATGCTGCACCTGTCGACAGGTTTAATGGGCAAATTGCTGCTAGTGCTCGATAGGTTTGGGATTCTATTTTGACAGGTTGCTGGGTACATTGAAGTTCACTGCTTGATAGGTTTAAAGGCATTTAAAGATTGTTGATCGATAGGTTCAGGAGTAGCTGCATGCTGAAGTCAATAGGTTGGGTGCACATAGTCCTCCTTGATAGGTTGCATGGGAGGAAAGCCTTGCTGAAGTCGATAGGTTCTGTAGATGCAAAGCAAATGGTCGACATGTTTGTAGCTGCACCTATCAACAGGTTAAAAAACTTCTTTTGCTCAAGAGGTTAAAGATGGGGCTGCTGCTCTTCAAGTCGACAGGTTTGATGTGTGTTTGAAAGGATTGCTGGAGCTTAACTACAAGAGGTTGGGAGCTGCTTCAAATCGACAGAATGTTGATGCATTAAGTTGGCAAGATGACATGCTGCTGAAGCTACTGATTTTGGAGGGTTACAAGGCTTGGATTGCAGCTTGAAAGGTTTGGATGAGGGGCTGCTGAAGGTGTGCAGATTGCATTGCTTGGAGGCATAGCTTGCTACAGCTGGGGCTTGATGGTGCACTCGACAGATTTGGATTAGAGGAGTGCTTGATAGGTGCAGCTGTCCATTTGATGAGATTAACTGCAGATCTACATGGGTGCAGCTACTGCTATTTGTCGAGATGATCTTAGTGCTGCACTCTTCAAGAGGTTGAAGACTCATATGCTCGGTAGGTGCTGGAATAGCTGCTTCTTTCATTCGATAGAATTAAATGTTAACATGCATGGGTGCACCAGCTGCTATTTAATGCAGATCTGCATGGGTGCAGCTACTATATTTTCTACACCATTCAAGAAGATTAAATGCAGGTTTGCTTGTGTGCAGCTGCTACAAATGTGTTCTTCATTGCTAGCCTCCACTGCTGCAGCTTGTTGATGTGTGCATCAGTTGAGAAATGTGCAGCTACTGCATGTGATGTTGAATCCTTTTGATGGCTGCTGCAACTGAAGATGGAGTTCATGTGTGTATATATTGCTTCTCAATAGTGTTCATTGCAGCACTTTTAGAATGCATTGCAGCCATGTAGCTACTGAAAGTGATTCTCAAAACACCTCTAATGTGCCTAGAAGCCATTCCATTCATCTCTCACTCTCAATTGTGGATTGATTTAAAAACTCTCCTTATTGGCACTTTTTGCTAGAAGACTGCACTAAGGATGCAAATTCCTCCTAACTATAAAACAATACTAAAATACAATCATTAAATACTCTAAGACTTAGCAAAAGCCAGGTTTAAAGGTAAAATGTGGTAAAAATCATTCACTCTTCCAGTGGACCACTAAGACTCGGATTTTGTGCAAAACACCATGCGCTTAATCTGATTCCACGCAGACACAGTTGCGCGTAATTAGTCCCACTTGGATTAGGGTTGCCTTTTGTGCACCGCCCAAAAACTCTGATCCCACGCTAATACACATGCACGAAATTGATTCCACGTGTTCCCATACATGCGAAATCGGTCCAAATAGGACTGGGACTCTACCCCCCAAACCGCCCACGGACCTGAATCCTGTGCATATGCCATTGCATGGAATTCAATTCCACGCATCACTGGATACACGGAATTGGCTCCCAATCGAACCCGACCTTTAACTCCTTAGATCGCCTGAACTTTCGATCAAGCACATATGCCACTGCGCAGAATTGGTTTCCCAGGCCTACTGCAACAAAGAAGCCCGGTTCAAAGGCCGTCTCGAAGTGAATTAAGTGCATATGCCACTGCATGGAATTCAATTAAGCTCAGGCTCCCATGTGCGAAATTCATCAATTTTGCACATTCCCACATGGGCGGAATTAGCCCGACACCTGTAAAAAGACCCCCTTACCTCGGCCTAAAGACACGAATTGAATAGCAATCCTCTCCCTCTCAAGTTCAGGCCTTTCCTAAGCTCGAGTTTCTTCTAGCTGCGGCACTGAAAGGAGGAAGAAGCTCCTACATTCAGGGAATATCTTTCTAGTTCTTAATTTCTAGTTCTAGATCTTAGGTTTTAATTCCTAGTTCTTAATTTTTAATTCTTAGGTCTTACTTTTTAGTTCTTAGTACTTAATCTTTCTAAGTTCTAGATCTTAGTTCTTATGTTTAGGTTCTAGTTCTTAATTTCTAGTTCTAGTTCCTGATTTCTTACCTCTAGTTCATAGCCCTCAGTTCATACCCAAATTCAGTTTTCAATCCATAATATTTTTAAAATAATCCTTAGCCAACCGATTTGTCCAAGGGAGATTAGGAGGGTACCCGGGAACGGGGCCGATCCTCCTTAGCATAATGGACCACAACCCCCTTATTTTTCTAAGTTAGAGTAGCATTAGGAAACCAAATTAATTATAATTAGAGTAGTATTAGGATACTAAATCACTTAGAATCTGAGTAATATTAGGACGCTAGAATAGTTAGAGTCAGAGTAGCAGTAGGACACTCAGCCAGTTAGAATTAGAGTACCAGTCAAACCCAGGATAGGATAGGAAAATAAAGCTAATTAAACTTAAAGCATAATCAGAAAGTTAAGCAAGACAAACTAGCAGTTGTTGGAGTCAACTGGCTGACGTTCAACAAAAGAGTTAACCCACACCCCGTAAAGCATGATCAGCGACGTCTTGCAGCGTCAATAAATATATGCAGCTGGTGATCGCATCAAACCCAAATATTTCTCCTCAAGAATTTACCTTTTTAATTTTAGCATTTAATATTTCATAGTTCATTACTCCATCATCCCTAGCAAGAGTCCTCTCGGACCAAATTGGGCCACATATTCTGAGGATCGAAAGGAACCCAAAAAAAGTGCATACCAACTCAAGGTGTCGAAGAAGGTCATATTCCTGGCTTATCTCCAGGGTTGGCTCCTTGTCGAGCCGGTGGGCTCTGTTGACACTCCGCTGAGGCGGTTGAGATGTGGATTCTGAAGCTAGAGGCAGAGAGATTACATGAGGTGGGGGAGGTAGGTTCGTGCCTCGTTCCCTTGCTATTCTTTCTGATGGTTGAACATCGACGTTCTGCTTCTCCCAGGGGAATGGTGGCAGTGGATAATTGGTCCCTGATTTGAGGACCGAGCATGTCGGTCGTTGACCTTGGAGCCCTGCCATGACTAACATTGACGAACTCCCTACAACACTTATCATGAACGGGGTAAAGTTTGAAGAAGGGATATGCAGCGGAGCTATGCCATTCCATGGCGGGAGATACTAGGTGTAGTCTTCTTCTTCTAAGAAGGGGGAGATCAGTGCCTCCTTTTCTGGTTCTTCCTTCTATTGACTCATCTTTACATCTGGCTAATGTTCCACCACAGTCTCATGCCCTCGACTTTAAGTTTTTTGGGAGAGGCTATCCACCCATGCCGAGATTTGGTCCTCGATTTGAAGGACATCATCTTCATTCTAAGGCTCAGAGTCGCATAGGGGAAGCGGTGGTGGAGTTGTCTCAAAACTTGGGGGTGTAGAGGGTTTCGAGGGTCGGAGGCTCAATCCTCGAGCTCTGAATGATTGAACTCAAATTTGAGTGGAAGTTGGGAACGGCGGAGGATTCGAAGGAGCAATCCAGATGATCAGGGATGAAGGATGTGGGTGAATGATGAGAGGCCTTGGGGAATCACCTAGATGGGTTGAAGTTTCTGAAGGACTGACACGGGTGATGAGGGTAGAAGGACGAAGAGGGAATCAGCTTGGGAGATCCATTGTAGTGATGTGAGAGACCATCCCTTGGTTGTGATTAGGCATGGGATTATTGATAATCCTTAAGTTTTGTGGGGGCTGATTATTGTTCTAGTTGGAATTTCAGAGGGATTCCTAGTCAATCTAGTTTTGATCATTCATGTCATAGATCATATCCCATAAAACCCAGTAGTCTTTTAAATTATGTCCTGTGTATCGATGAAAAGCGCAGAACTTACTGTAGTTAAGGTTGGTGGGCCAAGGCCATGGCCGTTCTGGTGGGAATTGGATAAGATCTTGATCACTAAGAAGGTGAAATATGTTGGGGATTGTGTCAGGCAATGGGGGATAGTGATTGCATTTAGGTTGGTAAGGACCTCTGGTTTACTGGTTGAAGTTCTGAGGCAGGGGTGCATTGTTATAGCTCTGAGGATTAGCTGGCCAGTTTCGAGTGGCATTCTGGTTATGGTGGGCATTTTGGTTAGAGTATTAGTTTTGGTTTTGGTACTAGTTCTGATTCTAATTGGGGTATCGCTGTTGATTCTGGCTCTGGTATTGACTTTGACTGGAATTCCTCGGTTGGTAATTTCCATTTTTGGGGCTTTGACCCTAGATGGAAACCATGTTGACCTATTCAGAGCCAGAGGCTTTCTTATTATTTTTTGACTTTGAGTCACTGGAAGATGTGACTTTCGATGTTACTATTGAAAAGGTGAGGTCTCCCCCCTTTATGTCATTGGATGCAGTTAGCACGCAAGTGAAGGGTAGCGAAGTTCGGGCAATCACTTATAAGAGCGCTTCGGAGAGGCTCTTTGACAATATCTATGATGATGTCAATTCCATCTTTTTCCTTCATCTGGCTTCTGGTGCTGGCCGCAAGCTTCCTCCAGCGTTCTATAAAATCTGCAAAGTCTTCCTCAGATTTTGCTTTGTCGTCATCAGGTCACTAAGACTAACCGCTTTTTGTATCAAGTGCTTATATTGGTCTAGAAATTGTTGAACGTGTCAATCTTGTGAAGTGGGAGTCCGGTGAACCAATCGAGGGCTTCCCCTTCAAGTGACCTCTGGTAGTAATGTATTAGGAGTCCTTGATTATCATGAATTGGTCGACAATCATTAGAGAACAATGTTAGATGGTGATGCGGGTTCCCTATGCTGTTGTACTTGCTGAACTTTGGGGGCTTGAATCCCATTCGTAGGTTAAACTCGAGATCATGACAGAACCTATCGAATTCGAATGATAAGCTAGGGTGACTTCTCTTAGCCATGTATTCGTCGAGCATCTTTGGAAGGTCCTCTACTTTTATCGTGACGTCTTTCTGGGTAGTCCGGGGGTGAATCCTGTCTCGGCGATCACCGTCCAAGATGGCGCAAGCGGCCCACCCTAGTGGTGATGTGTGGGCTGATACCGTGCTTGGCATAGGTGGCGACCTCTCCCCTTTTTCCCATTCTCGTTCTTCCTTGTCTTCCTGCTCTTTGATAGTTTCGTATGTAGCGGCCATGCCTCAGAGCAATTCTTCGGCTTCTCTGAACACTGAGCTCTACAAGTTGTCGGGCAGTGAAATTCTGCCCAATACCACTGTCTTTCTCATCGTGATTATTATTGGTGCTTGAAGGAGTGAAGGGGTTTTCTTGATCGCCGGCCATGTTAATCTCGGGGTGACATGGGGGTGAGTCATAGGATTGTTCAACATCGTATATAGGGTTATCGTGGTATCCCTATAGTGGCGGACTACAGGTGATGGTCAAGTTTATTTTGCGTATCCTCGACATTTCTAACCATTGGTAGATACTCATAAACCCTCGTGGAGCTCTTGAGGGGGTGAGCGTGTGTAGCAAAGTGATAAAGCGAATAGGAAATAAGACTAAACTAAGCAGAAAATTAAACTAGGAAAAATTACTTTAGTAGAAAAGAGTCCCATCGTGATCTCCAGCCTATTGGTACGCACTTTTTATGGGTTCTTTTCAACCCCTGGAAGAAGTGGCCCAATTCGATCTGAGTGGACACTGGCTAGGGATGAGGGAGTAATAAACTAAGAAATATTATACGCTAAAAACAAAGAGGCAAATTCTAAAGGAAAAGTACTTGAGTTGATGTGATCGCCAGCTACAGATATTTATCAACGCTGCAACACATCATTGATCATGTTTTATGGGGTGTGGGTTAACTCCTTTGTTGAACATTGGTCGGCTGACTACAACAGCTATAATTTGTCTGGCTTAACTTTCTGATTCTACTTTAAGTCTAATTAACTTTATTTCCTTACCCTATCCTGGGTTTGACTGATTATGAGTTTCCTAATAGTACTCTAACTCTAGCTGACTGAGTATCCTACTGCTACTATAACTCTAACTATTCTAGCGTCCTAATATTACTCTAATTCTAATTAATTTAGTCTCCTAATAATACTCTAATTCTAATTAATTTGGTTTCCTAATGCTACTCTAACTAGGAAAAAAAAGGAGTTATGGCCCGTTATGCTAAGGAGGATTGGCCCCGTTCTCGGGTAGCCTCCGTAAGCTCCCTTGGGAAAATCGGTTGGCTAAGTGTTATTTTAAAAATATTATGGATTGAAAACTGAATTTGGGCTTAAAAATTAAGGATTTAAGGATCGAAATTATGAGTTTAAAGGTTAAGAATTAAAACTAGAACTGAGGGCTATGAACAAGAGGTAAGAAATCAGGAACTAGAACTGGAAATTAAGAACTATAACCTAAAAATAAGAACTAAAATCTAGAACTTAGAAAGATTAAGAACTAAGAATTAAGACTTGAAAACTAGAAATTAATAACTAGGAAATAAAACCTAAGATCTAGAACTAGAAATTAAGAACTAGAAAGAGGCTACCTGAGGCTAAGCGCTTCTTCCTCCTTCCAGTGCTGCAGAGAGAAGAAACTCGAGCTTTGGAAAGGCCTGAGCTCGAGAGAGAGAGGTTTTGCAAAGAATTATGTCCCTTTGGGGCAAGGTAAGGGGTCTTGTTATAGGTGTTGGGCTAATTTTTTACATGGGGACATGTGCGAGATTGGCCGATTTTGCGCAAGTGAGGCTATGCTTAATTGAATTATGCGCAGTGGCATGTTCGCTTGATTCAAATTGAGTTAGCCTCTGAACCGGGCATCCTTGTTCTAGTATGCCTAGGAAACCAATTTCGCATAGTGGCATATGCACTTGATCGAAAGTTCAGGCGGTCTAAGGAGTTAAAGGCCGAGTTCGGGAACCAATTCTGCGTATCCAGTGATGTGTGGAATTTAATTTCGTGCAATGGCATATGCGCAGGATTCAGGTCCTTGGACGGTTTGGGGGTAGAGTCTCAGTCCAATCTGGACCAATTCCACGTGTTGGCTCCCACGTGGAATCGATTCTGCACAAGTGTATCTGTGTGGGATCGGGGTCTTTGGGTGGTGCACGAAAGGCAACCTTAGTCCAAGTGGGACTAATTCTATGCAACTGTGGCTGCGTGGAATCGAATTACATAATGTGTTGTGTGAAATCCAGGTCTTAGTGGTCCACGGGAAGAGTGAACCTGGTCCAAGTGGGACCAACTTCGCACATGTGTCCACATGTGGAATCCATTTCACGCATCTGTATGTGTGAGAAATTCGAGATTTTCCTAGGTCGAGTCAGGTTCGAGCCACAAAGCTATTGTTTCAGCTTGAGTCTCAACCATATACTATTATTTCTGTAATGGTCCCCGTATTTAGGGTGTTTTAAGGTCTTCGGAGAAGGTTAGTCCTTTTCTGGAGATCGTGGGTAAGGTCAAAGGTTGACCAAATGGGATTGTATACTCTAAGAGGGCAAAATTGGGGTGTCTACTCATAGGTAGTGATAGAAGGGTTGAAGTACGCCCAAGATCAAATGACGGATGACAATAAGAAGCCCTTGAAGTTCATGTCGTACGCCAAATTTATCTCATGGCTGATTAAGGAGTACGAAGATGACTATGAAATCTCGCCGGATGAACCGAAATGTTCTGATCACATCAAGAGTTATGGACTTAAGGATTGGAATTTAAGCCTTACAAGGCTAAAGTAGATTGTACAACATCAGTGCCACCAACGAATGGTAGAGAGTGCCCAAGAACAGCCGGAACAGCCCGCACTAGCAGTCGCACTTCATATGCCTCCACCTTAGCAGCAGCCACCCGCCTCACAAGGAACCATGAAAATTTTGGAGGATATCAGTCGCCAGATGAAGGCTATAGATAGACGATTGGATTTTCATGAGGCCATGCTTATGGACCTGATGAGGAAAGTGTACCTGACCTCCTCCACTCCACGTATCGCGATGGCGTGAGAGTACACATCGGGCACATCTACTTCTAGAGTCAGTGGTAGCACAGACTAAGCAGCCGGGCAGCCAGGTGTGCAAACGGATCAATGATGATTCGAAATTGGTAAACAGTTTAATTTTGTTATGGCCTTTAGATGCCTTGAATTTTGGATAATCGGTAATTGTTAATAGTTAAATTTTGGCTTATGGATGCTTGGAAATTGTTAAGCCATGGATGGTTGTAAACAAACAATAAGCTTTTGGTATGTGAATGGCACATTTGAATTATGATAGTATTTTATATATTGTGATTGATGATAAATGGTTAACCTGTCATGTGAATAGTGCACTTTGACCTATAGTGGTTGTGGATTGTTAATGAAACACTTTGAATTTAATGGTAAAGTTCTTTTGTTGAGATAGCACACTTTGGAGTAATAGATAGGATTGTCAGTAAATGGTTAAATTCCGGGCTTGGTGTATGCATTAGAATGATGACTAACCTTGTTGCCTAATTGTTTAAAATATGTGAACATGATGGGATACCTCGACTATTGTTAATTTTAGTGGTTGTCATGCTGCTCTAATGATTATCAGAAATTGTTAAAGAATTGTGGATATGTTCTTGTTGTTATGGATAATTACATGTAGATATGTTCCGTGGTTGTAGATATGTCTACTCATTGCCCATGAATGGGTTCCAAATCATTAAACTCTTGAGTGGCACCTCTCATGAAAAAAAAAATGAATACCTTTGGTGTAGAACTTAACAGATAGGTTTTAATGGCATGATGTAGATAAAGGCACCTCCAGTGGTGAAGGAGTCACCATGGGTGCAAACACTACTCTGTTGGGCATGAACAACACCCCTCGGGAGGAGGAAATGGTAGTGGAAGCGACAGACAATTATTGGAAACCATGGTGTCCACCATGGCTCAACAAATGGCGCTACTGGCCGAGAGACGCCAACAGTAAGAATTCCAGGTGTTTCAGAGAATGAGGCCTTCGAGCTTCTACGGTCAAGCTGATCCGCTAGAAGCGGAGAAATGGTTAAATTAGATGGAGAAGATTCTCAATGTGATCCCTTGCATCGAGGAAGAGAAGGTTAGATGGGTTGCTTTTCAATTGGAAGGAGAAGCGGACCTGTGGTGGAAATCTATTTAGAGAACAAGGATGAAAGAAACACTGAATGCCCCATGGACTTGGGCACAATTAACAGAGGTTTTTAACGAGAAGTACTTCCCCGACGCACTCAGGAATTAATGGGAAGTCAAGTTTGTAACATTGGAACAAGGGTAGATGTCCGTGAGTGAGTATGAAGTCGAGTTCATGAGGCTTTCCCAATTCGCACCGCTACATATCGGCACGGAACTGATGAAGGCCAAGAAGTTTGAATGTGGCCTGAAGCCCATCATCCAAGAGAGACTCTCTTTGTTTAGGCTAACGACCTATGCTGAGGTCATGGAATTGGCCCTCATCTATGAGAAGTACATTCAGAAGATGCACCAAAGAAGAGAGCCGTAAAATAAGGCTAGGACCAGCCAGGTGCAATCTTATACCTCCGAGCCGGCAAACAAGCAGCTGAGATTTCTAATGTCAGCACCTAGTCAACCTGCTCAAACGGTGTACTCAAAACCGCCCACATCTACACAAGGCCCTATCATCCTTCAAACCCTACTATGACTGGAGCATCAAGGGTTTCACAAGCCTCACACACCCTAGCAACCGCACTAACTGAATCATGCTCGAAATGCAGGAAGCCACATCGGACGAAAAATTGTAGATGGATATCAGGAGCATGTTTTAAGTGTGGCAAGTAAAGGCATCAGATAAAGGAGTGTCCCGAGGATAAAAAGGGGTCGACAACATCAGCAGTTGATCAAAGGCCCTCCCGACCCCCAGTGCAAGGTCAAACCTATATCGTTGCAGCAAGCATTGCCTAAGCATCAAAAGAAATTATCCAAGGTATAATGTCATCATCGCTTCTCAAGCTTCACTTCACTCTCGTTGATGAATACCCTTGAAATTGTGTGTTACCATAATATTGCATGGATGTTCAACACCATCATACATACACTAAACTAAGTCACATGTATGAATTTAGGAACCTTACCCATGTACCAAAAATGCGATATATGTCAGCATCAAGCGCAAGTGTTGATAGACCCAAGGTATACTCACTTTTGTGACCCCTCAATTCGTGACCGAATTGAGTATCACTCCTAAACTGTTGGACTTCGTCCTAGTAGTGTCAGTCCCTACGAGAAACTCAGTGACCACGAACACTATTTGTCGTTCAGTTATCATCACAGTCGAGGATCATGAGACGGTAGCTAATCTGATTCTACTAGACATGCAAGGTTTCGATGTAATCCTTAGAATGGACTGGTTATCCATGCATCATGCCAATGTCAATTGTCTTTGAAAGGTGGTTACCTTTCACCCTCCTAACATAAGGTCCTTCATATTCTACGGCCAAGGAAAAGGCCCGAACCATTGTCGGGGTCAAGTTCGAGCCTTTTTCTTGGCTTCCTGGACTTCTTCTCCTGTAGGCTTGTAGCCTAAGCAAAACTTGACTCATTGTCCGCCCTTGGCTCTGACGGGGTCTCTCCTGCCTTGTAGGTGAGGGCCTAACCCTTTTCCTTTTTGGTAGCCCCACTTCTAGAGCATTGCCACAACCGCAATCACTCCTCCTCCAGTCTTTTGGTGACCTTAAGGTTCTCAATATTGTGGGCCATTTTCTCTCTTTCTTCTCGCCCTTCACCTATGATAGTGATGACTTCATCTCTTATATAAACCTGAGTTTTTAATGCAAAGTCGAAGGTATTGCCCCAACTTTGTGCAGCCATGGGCACCCTAGCAATAGATTGAAGGTGGATTTAATATCCATGACTTTGAACGGGATGGAGAAGGTTATTGGCCCAATGATGAGCTCAAGATTGGCTTCTCCTCACTTCTCTCCTTGTATTATCAAACCCTTTCGTGCTTATTCTTGCTAGTCAAAATATAGATGGGCCGATTCCAATCTTGGTCGTGGTTCACAGCAAGCGCACATTTGATGTCGAACCATTATCTACTAATACAAGCAGTATTACCAAATTTCTAGTTTTTACCGTGATATTGAGGGATTTGGAATGGTTACCTCCATCGGTCAGGAGATCGACGTCTGAAAATGAGATGGCATTAGGAGTCAACACTTGTCTAATCATCTGTCCTATCTCTTTTGGGGAAACTTTATCAGAGACCTGTGTGTCTTTCAGTGCCCCCATTAGAGCTTGGAAGTCAGGCGGAGATGTCATCAACAAGTCCCACATGGTGATGTGAGTTGGTGTTCTTTTGAGTTGTGTTTCTAACGCATGCTCTCTGCTCAGTTTTTCCATAGGGTGTACTACTGTAGGTTCCCTTTTTTCTTTAGGTTGGGCTAGCATCGATACCTCAAGCTACTTTGAGATACTTCCTGATTGGGTAATGAACTCAACGACCTCAATGTTGCTGCTGCTAGCATTGGCATTCATTTAACTGTAGTCAAGCAGGACTCGGTGGGGATCATAGGTAGGTTCGAGGATTTGAAATGGGGTAGATGAGGGTATCGAAGATGCTTGGATTGATGGCATGACAAAACTAGGCCAAATTTGGTTGACTGGTGCTGGAGATGGGTAGACTGATCAGGGCATGGAAAAATTGGGCCCATTGTAATAGAGCGGTACTTGAGGTGAGTTGAATGGGGGTGGAGTAAATTGGGCCAACTGTATTAGATTGGTATTGGCAATGAATTGAGTGACACATAGTGATCGGCTATTGGTGTCGGGAATGGCTGATATATTTGGGGTGAGTAAAAATTAGGCTGCACATGGTTAACAGGCACGGGTGTAGGGAAATACATCCTAAAATCTAGAGGTGCTGCTTGGGGTGTCGGATTTGGAAGTAATCAGCAAAGTTCAATGGCTCGATCACTCGTATGACCTCATTCCCCTGGTTTCATTACCCTGGTGACACTAAACTCGCCTGCATGTTGATGTATTCTGAGGGATTGAACTCTTCCACCCCTTCCTCCAACATATTAATGGTGGCCCTTGGGATCATCCCTCCTTGTGGGTGGGGTGGCAATGGCACTTGAAGAATATTGGCATGCTGATTAGCTTGGGGAGGTGTTGGAGGGATACTTTTTCATGTTTCAATTAAGTCTTGTATCGCATGCTTTAAAGGAAAGCACCCATCAGTTGGATGTCCCAACTCCTGATGGAAATTGCAGTGTGTGCTAGGATCGTAGTTCTTTGGGATCAGATTCGGTGGAGGTCAAGGTTGAAGTGACCAAACCCTTCTCTATTAGCAAGGGCAAGAGGACGTTTAGGGATTATCCCAAGGGACTAAACACTCGATTATATCAAGCTCTTTTCTGCTCAGGGGTCATCTGCGCCCATGAACCATTGTTGGTTATCTGTACCTGATGTGCTTGTGTTGGAGCTTACTGTACTGCCTCATATTGAAATGGTATTATGCTGGTACTGGATTGTGAAGACATTATTGCTTAGATTTCATTTCCCGTTCTTTTCTCATTTCTCTATTCTGGGAATTTGCGAGCCCCACTGGCCACATTCTTGCTTAATCGACCCCCTCTTACCGCATCTTCACAGCAGTTGGCATTTCTTACTAGATCGATAAAGCTTGCCTGCTGTTGGTACATGAGGAAATCCGATATAACGGGTAATGCTATTTTTGAGATCATCTCGATTTGTTCTTCATCGAAGATTCGGTTCCTCACTTGGGCTGCTAAGGCCCTCTAGCTCCCAATGTATTCACTGAATGTTTCATCGAGTTTCTACTTTAGATGAGCTAGATCAAATTTGTGTGGCTCGATGTTCATGTTGTAAACATATTGCTCTTGGAATAGGTTGGTGAGGTCATTCCATGTTTTTATCATGGATGGCTCAATAGAAGTGAACCATCTAAGCGCAGGTCCCATGAGACTCTTTTAGAACACTTTTATGTGCAAGCACTCATCACCTTCATACTGGCACATGTCCCCACAATATGACTTGAGGTGTGCAATGGGGTTGTCGGTGTCGTTATATTTATCGAATGTAGGCACTTTGAATTTAGGTGGCAAAGGCACCTCGACGAACAAACACAAATTCAAAAAAATTGTGGCATGGATTTCGGTTCCCCCTAGCTTCAGCAGCTACTTTTAGATTTTATCCATTTTCTCTTTCAGCAGCTCTAATTCTCTTGATGGCAAAGTTGGGGCTGGTCCCCCACTAGGCTGCCTCCATTCGTTATGGAGAGCCTGTCGATTGGTGAGTGTGGGTGGTGGGGGATTGGGGTACGCCCCCATGTAGGCTTCACTATTTTGAGCCTCATTTTCTGCATATTGATGACTTGTATCAACAAATGGTGGTGGGACGGTGAGGCTATCCTGCTGATTCTAAGTGGGCTAGACGAGTGCTTGGTGAGACCTTTGTACATTGGGGGAGCCTTGATGGTGGGTTTGTGGGGTGACAGGATGAGTGAATGGTGGATTTTGGGCAGGCGCTTGAAGAGGCCATTGTATATTTTAGATATTTTGGAGATTTAGTTGGGGAGTGAGTGGATGGATAAATTGGGGATGGTTGATGGTATGAGATGGATTCCCATATTGAGTTGGGTGTGAAGGATGTGTATGAATGGCGCTTATGCCAGATTCAGGGATTGGATGAGGCCATTTGAGGGGAAATGGGGATTTGTTGGGTGTAGGTGTATGTGGGGATTTGAGGGAATGATGGAGGGTTTGAAAACATCACCCTTGGGTTTGGGTCTAAATGGGCTTGAGATTGGGTAATGGGCCTTTAAGGCCCACTCGGGTGGCCCCAAGGTTGATGTTGGGTGTGTTGAGTGGTATGGATTATGGGTGATTGATTGGGATTTGGAGGGAATGGGGTCTGGAGGTTTTGGAGAGTATGTTGGTAGTTTGATGATGGATTAGGAAGGCTTTGGAAAGCCTTCCATGCGGTGTACGCCCTTACCATGTCCTTCATCATGGACATAGGATCGGATAAGGGGGTGGATGTGGATAGCCCTTCCAATGAGGGGGGTGCATGGGGCAAATTGGGCATGACTTGGGTGGATGGGGGGAAAATTGGGCATGGTTTGGGAAGACCTGCATAGATGGGTGGAAATGTGGTGGATTTGGATTAGATGTGGAGGGAAAGTGAGGTGTTTGTGGAGCAGATATGGGAAAATTGGGCATCACCTGTGTAGACGTGAGGAAATGGGGCATGATTTGTGTGGATGGAGAAATATTAGGCATGATTTGGGCGGATGGGAAAGAATGGGGGAGATTTGGAGTTGATGTAGAAGGAAAGTGGGGTATATGTGGAGTGGATGGGGGAAAATTTGGCATGGCTTGGGTGGATTGGGGGAAATTAGGCATGACTCGGGTAGATGTGGAAACATGGGGTGTATTTGGATTGGTTGTGAGGGGAGAGGGGTGGATTTTTAGTTGATATGGAGGGAAAGTGAGGTGGAAATGTGGAGGGAAAATGGGGTGGATTTTGAGTGGTACTAGATGGAAAAATGGGTGCACCGAAGGGTTCGGTGATGTTGAATCGGGATTGGGTGGGGGAATCGGAGATGGGTATCTCCTCCATATGGGAATGTGATGGGGAAGGTGGTGGGGATGAATCGGGATCGGCGTAAGTTGGATCGACCGCCCAAGACATGGTTTGGCGGCGGGTAAGGTATGGATTCCTTAGGTGTGGCCCAAAGACCCTTCTTCTTCCCCTTCGGGAGGATGGAGGGTAAGGCGATGTTGTTCCGACACCATAGGCTCTTTCTGTTTGGTTTTTTTAGATTTTTTTAGATTTGTATATGAAAAAAAAAAAAACTTCCTTTCTCTTGTGGTGCTCTTTGGGGCCGTGGAACTCCCTTTTCGGGTGTGTCCACACCCCTAATGCCTCCCACAGCGGGATCCCGATGCACTTTGGAAGAATCACAGGGAACCCGTTGATCTATGTAAAGGCACAAAAATCCAGGTAACAACCCAATCCCTTAGAAGAGTCAATAAGAGAGTGACCTCTCTTGACCGGCGAGGGCATTTTGGGTGTCAATGGTGTAGAATTTATCGGGGGTATTACAACCACTAAGCGAGGGGTTCGGGAAACTGTGAAGAAAGGCCCCAAATTCGGGCTGCTCAGCCAGAATAGGTGTTGGTAAAAGGATTTGTGTGCTTTGTTTATTTTTATTATAAATGTGTGGTTAAAATACAACAGAGTTAAAGAAAGCAAAAACAGCAAAAGAGGGGTCTAGAAATGGATAGGACACAGGCATAAAACAATCCCACAGTCCCGCAAGATCCATGGCTGTTGTAACAAGTTTTTGGCATCGCTGCCAGGGATCTTTGATCTAAGTAGTAGATCTGAGCTTTTCTTTATATTTTTATTCAGATTTGTTTACTGCATTTTATCTGTTTGAATAAATTACTGCTGTATTTTTTTAGACTTGTGCAGAACTGGAACAATAGCAAAAGGGGAGCAAATAGTTGCAGCTGGAGCATAACCGGCCTTAGTTTGCATCTTCTTCTCCCTTATCTTAGTTTCATTTCTATATTCTTTAAATATCAGCAGTGGTGTGTTTTTTGCTTTTTATTTGTTGTATATTTTCTGCTATGTTGTTGTAAACACTTTTTACTTGAGTGCGTTGTATGATGGGTAGAAGGTCACTCAATCCTGACTTAGAGCCTTTGAATCTTGAAATAGAGAGACTCCTTAGACCTAGACAACCAACACATACCCCTGTTAAACCTATAGAAACATTAGTGATGGGAGAGCAACCTAGACCACTGAGGCACTACTATGCACTAGGGGCATATTCATCCTCCTTTTGCATTCAATTCTCTGCAGCTGAGGGTAATTATGAGATCAAATCTCAGACCATCCAAATGTTACCATCCTTTCATGGGTTAAGTAAAGAGGACCCTTACAAGCACATTGATGAGTTTCTTGCCTTGTGCACTGTATTTAAAATTGATGGATTGGGAGATGAAGCCACTAAAATGAGGCTTTTTCCTTTGTCATTAAAGGATAAGGCTAGAAATTGGCTTAACATGCTCCCACCCAATAGCATAACATCTTGGGATACCTTACAGTGTCAGTTTTTAGTAGAAAAAATTCCCATGACCAGAACCAGTCAGTTGAGGAAGAGCATAATTTCCTTTGCTCAGTTCCCAACTGAAGATATTTATGAGGCCTGGAAAAGATTTGAGGAGTTGTTGAGGCAGTGCCCACACCACCAAATCCCTAAGTGGCAGCTTGTCCAAAGCTTCTACCAGGGGATTGATTCTAAGAGAGATATGGTGGATGCTTCATGTGGTGGCACTTATCTCAGCAAAATTGATGAGGAAGCTTGGATTTTGTTTGATGTGATAAGTGAAAACTCTATGCAGCAAGGGTCTCTGTCAAGAAATGACATTGAGCCAGCTGTTAGAGGTGCAAAAGAAACCACTTTCAAAGGAAAATTGTATGAATTAAATTGTACAATGACCTAGAGAGGAAAGTGGACAATTTGTCTAAAAAGTTTGATAAAGTGTTGAGTGTGTTGCAGCCCCAAACTGCTGCATAGGTTGAAGAGGGATGTCTGATATGTCAGTCATCCACACACTCACTATTAGAATGCCCATCTACTGGTCAATACCCTGAGCTGATTATGGAGCATGTCAATACTGCCCAATCATATGGACAGCAGCCTGCTGGGTATCCATGGAGGAACCACCCCAATTTGAGGTAGAGACAGGATAATTATCAGCAACCCCAGCAGCAGCAAGCACTCCCATATAGACCATAGCAGCAGTACAATCCAGGCTTTGTCCCTAGACAACAATTCCCTCAGTAAGTCCCACAGCCAAATCAGGTAGCTTTGCCCCCACCACTGCCCAGAGCTCCCTCCTTTGAGGAGTAGGTCTTGTCCTCACTGCAAAACCTGAGCTCCTTGTCACAGACTATGAACTCCTACGTCAGAGCATTAAAAAAATTGAAGACCAGCTTGGTCAAATTTCCAACACTCTAACTAAGAGAGAAGAGAGCAAGCTTCCAAGCAAAACCATGACCAACCCAAAAGGTCAGTATATGATTGGTGAAGGTTCCTCAACCCATGAGGAAGCTAAAGCAATCACAACCCTGAGGAATGGTAAGGTGGTAGACAATCAAGTAGGCATCGATGTTGAGAAGAGTGTTGAAGAAGAGAACTCGGTTCCTATTGCTGAGCAGCAGGAGAACAATAATGGGGCTGCTGTTGAGCCCCAACAAAAAGAATAAAAAAAAAAAAACATGGTTGATGTAGATGCTAGCTGGCAGCTGAGGTACCAACAGTACCTCAGTTGTCATTTCCTCAAGCTTTCAAAGGGCCTTCTCCTTTTGATAAGAGGAATGCAAAAATAGAGATGATGGAGACCTTCAAGTAAGTGAAAATCAATTTGCCTTTGCTTGATGTCATTAAACAGGTCGCAGCCTATGCTAAATTTCTTAACGATTTTTGTATCCAAAAGAGAAAAGCAAGGATCCATTTGTCTAAGAAAGTCTTTGCTACTAAGAAAGTTAAATCTGTTTTGTCTATAGCTACACCAGCTAAACTTCAAGACCCAGGGGTACATACCATCCCCTGCATCATAGGTGACCACACCATAGGAAGAGCTCTTTTGGACTTGGGAGCTAGTGTAAACCTGCTGCCATACTCAGTGTATGAACAGCTGGATTTGGGGGAACTAAAACCAACATCTGTGATCCTCCAATTAGTTGACAGGTTTGAGAGAAACCTATGGGGATAGTGGAAGATGTATTGGTGGGGGTAGATAAATTTTTTTTCCCCACTGACTTTTTAGTTTTAGACGTGGAACCTTCCAAATGTTGCACTCTAATTCCTGTTATACTGGGCTGACTATTTTTGGCCACTACCAATGCTTGCATTCAATGCAGGTCTGGGGTGATGGAAGTCATTTTCGAAAATATGACGGTGGAGCTTAATATGTACAATGCTGCAAATCAACCCGTCTTGATAATGAGGATTGTTTTGCAGTAGAAGTGCTAGAACATTTGGTGGAAAAGAACTTATCCACCCTGCTGGATTGGGATAAGATGTGTGATGATTTTGAGGATGTGTGGACTGAGGTTGTTGAGCAGGAGGCCCCAACACATGTAGCTAAAAAAAAAAAACACATTGGATTCTTCAGTCGGATTATTGCAGCACTCTACATGGAGACCTACATTACTGCCCCTCCCTCAACCCTCTAAGGCACCTTTGTAGAAAGTCCACCAGATCTAGAGCTCAAGCAGCTACCAGCATCTTTGAAATATGCTTTCCTGGGCAGAATGAAAAGTTGCTAGTAATTATCTCTTCCTCTCTCACTGTGGAGCAGGAGGAATTACTTAATATCCTCGGGAAGCATAGGAAAGCAATTGGATGGACCATTGCTGATCTGGGAGGAATAGACCCATCTGTTTGCATACACAAGATCCATTTGGAAGAGGGTTCCAAACCCTCTAGGGAGATGCAGAGAAAGCTAAACCCTCACATTCAGGAAGTAGTCATGAAGGAAATTGATAAATTGCTTGATGTTGGAGTCATTTACCCCATTTATGATTTTGAATGGGTATCACCTATCCAGGTGGTCCCCAAAAAGTCTGGCATCATAGTAACAGCAAATGAGTCTAGAGAGTTAGTGTCAACCAGAGAGACCACTAGTTGGAAAGTGTGCATAGATTATAGAAAACTGAACTCCAAGACTAGAAAGGACCACTTCCCTTTACCTTTCATTGATCGAATTTTGGATAAGCTGGCAGGCAGAGCTTATTACTGCTTTCTTTATGGATATTTTGGTTATAATTAGATACCAGTGTATCCACAAGACCAGGAAATGACCACTTTCACTTGTCCATTTGGCACTTTTGCCTATAATAAAATGTCATTTAGACTGTGCAATGCTCCTGCCACCTTTCAAAGGTGCATGTATGTCATTTTTTCTGATATGATTAATAAGTTTTAGGAGATCTTCATGGATGATTTTTCAGTCTATGGGGATTGATTTCAGTCAGTGTTTGCATCACCTCAACCTTATACTTAAAGGTGTGAAAAAACCAACTTGGTTTTGAGCTGAGAGAAAAGTCATTTCATGGTCACCCTAGGCATTATGCTTGGCCATGTGGTATCCGAAAGAGGCATAGAGGTTAACAAGGCAAAAATTGACCTGATTTCTCACTTGCCCCCACAAAAAATAATCAAGTAAGTCAAATCTTTTTTAGGACATGCAGGATTTTATAGAAGGTTTATTAAAGACTTCAGCAAGATCTCCAAACCACTATGCCGCTTGCTTTGTCAAGATGTGCCATTTGTGTTTGATGCTGAATGTTTGGATGCATTTGAGGTTTTGAAGAAATGTCTGACCTCTACCCCTGTGATCCAAGCACCTGATTATTCCCTACCCTTTGAATTGATGTGTGATACATTTGATTTTGCTATTGGAGCTGTGTTAGGCCAGAGAAGAGAGAAGCTACCTTGTGTAGTTTACTATGCCAGTAAAATACTGCAAGAAGCTCAGTTGAATTATACAACCACTGAGAAAGAGCTTCTGGCTGTTGTGTTTACTTTGGACAAGTTTAGACCTTATTTATTAGGGTCTAAAATTATAATTTTTACTGACCACTATATCCTAAAATATATGTTGGAAAAGAAAGATGCAAAACCAAGATTGATTTGATGGATCTTACTCCTACAGGAGTTTGATCTTGAGATCAAGGACAAGAAAGGGGTAGAGAATATAGTCGCTGATCATTTATCCCTGATTTTGATTGAACAATGTGTTGCAACACCACTGCATGATTCCTTCCTTGATGAGTAATTGTTTGACATCATGTCTAGTGTGCCCTGGTTTGCCAATATTGTCAATTACCTTGTTGTAGGTAAGATCCCTCCTCACTGGTCCAAGATGGGCAAAGACTTGTTCTTCTCACAAGTCAAATATTTTTTCTGGGATAATCCTTACCTTTATAAATATTGTGCAAACTAGGTGATCAAAAAGTGCGTCCCTGAAAGTGAAGTCCACAATATTATAACCATGTGTCATGAAAATGCCTGTGGGGGTCACTTTAGACAGAGAAAGACAGCAGCCAAGGTGTTGTAGTGTAGTTTCTACTAACCATCCTTGTTTAAGGATGCTTTTGAACATTGTAAAACCTGCCTGAGATGTCAAAGGATGGGTGGCATATCAAAAAGAGATTCCATACCATTGCAGCCCATCCTTATTCTGGAGCTATTTGATGTTTGGGGGATAGATTTCATGGGTCCTCTCCCTCCTTCCATGGGCTTTAATTTCATCCTTGTAGCTGTTGACTATGTTTCCAAGTGGATGGAAGCTATAACCACATGGGCAAATGACTATAAAGTTGTCCTCAAGTTTGTAAAAGAAAATATATTCTCCAGATTTGGCACCCCAGAGCCATCATCAGTGATGGGGGGAGCCATTTCTATAACAGACACTTTGAGAGCTTGCTCAAAAAGTATGATGTTACACATAGGATTGCTACTCCATATCACCCACAGACCAGTGAGTAGGTGGAGATTTCTAATAGAGAAATCAAGCATATCCTAGAGAAAATAGTCAGGATAGATAGGAAGGACTGGTCCCAAAAATTGAATGATGCTTTATGGGCTTATAGAATAGCCTATAAGACTCCTATTGGAATGTCCCCATTCAGACTGGTTTATGGCAAAACATGTCATCTCTCAGTGGAGTTAGAGCACAGGGCCTATTAGGCCATTAAAATCCTAAACATGGATCTAACTTCTACTGGCTTGAACATGAAATTGCAGCAGCCTGAGCTAGAAGAACTGGGGCTGGATGCCTATTCCAATGCCCAAATTTACAAGGAAAAAGCCAAGGCCTTCTTTGACAAAAACCTTCTAAGGAAGGACTTTGCTGATGGAGCCAAGGTATGGCCTTTTAACTCAAAGCTCAAGTTCTTTCTTAGCAAATTAAGAACCAGATGGGATGGGCCATATACTGTACTTCATGCATTCCCATTTGGTGCTATAGAGATCATGGACCCCACTTCTGGAAGGGTCATGAGAGTAAATGGTTAGAGGTTCAAACTTTGTGTGGAAAATAGTGTGGAGCCCTTTGAAACTATGCACTTTCAAGAACCTCCCACTACTGAGTGATCTCCAACCTTGTACACTATGTATCATATTTGTTGGTTGTGTTTTTGAATTCTTTACATATTGTGTTTCTGTTGTTTGTTTTTATGAATCTTGATCTGTGCATTTTTATGAGCTGTTGTGGTACATGGATGTCTATGTTTAGCATAGGAAAGTAATGATTTTAATGTATGAGAGTGTGCATATGCTTAGTATGGAAGTGTGTCTATCAGCATAAGAGTAACATGTATGTTTTTAGCCTTCTCGAGAGGATCAGGAGCCCTCGGGCATCCTCTTGAGATATTTTGAATTCATATTTGGCCTTCTCGAGAGGTTCTGGCACAGCAAAGCAACCAATCGAGACACCTTATCTGAAGGAAATCCAAGCCTCGATAGGCTGTAGTGTATAAAACCATCTGCTTGAGAACACCTCGAGCTATTACACCTGAAGACCCAGCCTCTCGAAGCTCGGATTCTTAGTTTTAAAGCCTGTCGAACAGTTTACATTCACAGCTTGATAGGCTGACTTCAGTATATTTCATCTGCTCGAGATCCTCTCGAGCTAAGTGCTCAAAGGACCCAACCTCTCAAAACTTGGGGTTACAAGGTATAAACCCCTCAACAATCCACTCTCTCACTCTATTGTGTGCAAAAATCTCTCAAGCACAGACATCAGACCCAAGCCTTCTTCTTCCTTATTCACTGCACAACCTGCTCCACCATTTACCCCTTGCCTTTGCCAATTTGTTAAGCTATACAAGCCGATCAGTTTGCACCTGGAAGCATGTGGATTTGATCCACTATGCATCATCCTCAACAAAACCCTAGTTTTTGGGTAAGTTTACAAGTTCTTCTCAATCTGTTCATCTTTCTGCTTATTGTCATTGGATTGAGTTATCTTTGCTGAGGAGTATTTCGTGGATTGTGTGTTTATTGAAGTTGTGGGACACCTAGGGTTTTAGATTTGTGTGACTGAAACTAAGGTTCAATGGCTGAGAACCCAGATTTTGGAGAAACCCTATAAACATTATTTAATCCTGCCCAAACCCAACCCCCAACTCTAACCAGAAAGTCACAGAGGATAGCTTCATACTCAGCCCCTGATGTTCCTATAGAAAGTCTAAAGAGAAAAATAGTTTTGGATAAATCTGCAACCCCAAAGAAAAGAGCCAGAACTGACACCCAAGATCCCAAAAAGGTCAAATCTAAAAAGCAGAAAAAAGGAAAGGGAGCCACCTCTGAGTCTGACACTCATGAAGAAGAAGAAGAAGAAGGATCATGTGGTAGCCACTGATGCTACCACTGCAACCAGTCCTGCGGATGTCCCCACACCCACTGCAGCAACCATTTCAGCAGCTCTTACTACATCCACCCCTGGGATTACCTCTGCAGTCACCCATGCAGGCAGCTCAATACTTCCCCCACCTTCCATTACCCCATCAGTCCCATCAGTAACCTCCACCCTCCACAATAACTCCTATTCTTGCACCTATACCACCTTCTCCACCATCATTCAAAACATGTTGGGAAAATGATTGTGTGTTGTGTTTCTTTTTATTATAAATGTGTGGTTAAAATATAGTAGAGATAAAGAAAGCAAAAATAGCTAAAGAGGAGCCAGAAAATGGATAGGGCACAGGCACAAAACAATCCCACAGTCCTACAAGATCCAGAGTTGTAGCAAATTTTGATAAGTAAGAGTTTATCCCACAGGAAAAATTGATCTAAAAGAAAAACCAATAGTAGATCTCCAAATCTGCTACAAATCTGGCAGCTCTAAACCTAAGCTAGAAAGCAAGGTAAAGAGAGGGTGTTTTTAGGTTGTCACAAACTAAATTAAAAACATAAGTAAAATAAAAACAGTAATAAAAGAAAGGGGTGCTTAGAAAGGGGGGAAATAGTTTGATAAAATAAACAGAAAATAGGTGAGAAGTAAATAGCTAGGGATTTGTTTTCACTGAAAAAGTCATGACAGAGAAGAGCAAAGGTTGGATCTGCAGCTGTCCTTCATTTGGCTACAAGTACAAATGAAGAAAAAAGAATCTAGTCTTAGGGTTATATCCTGTCCACTTGAATGGTCACAAGATATTCCAATGATGTACTCCACTCATGGGGATTAAAAATCAGAACAAGATAATCACTACAACCACTATGTTTGCAAGGCTACAAATAAAGATCTAAATGCAAAGCATAAGAAAATTACAGATTTAATAAAATAGTAAACACAGCTTTTATTGCTAAACAAAAGTACTTACAATGAATCAGCCCTCAAGGCCGCTGTCTCTGTAAATGTCTGAACTTTTACAATGATCTCACACAGTCATTTTACAGCTTTGAATCAATCCTATCCATTACAAAGAACTTAGACAGCAAATGCTGAGCTAAGGGAAGAAGAAAAGGAAAAGAGGACCTAACCCTAAAAGTGACCTTAGGCAAGAATATCCTCACAGGTCTCCTTGCATCAGATACCTTTTTATGCTTTTTTACATGGCTTTTATACAATCCCTAAAAATGCCTTTTTGCATTGGCCAATCAGAGGAGGGGAATCAAGTTAGTTAGGATCCAGCTGATGTGGCTTATTTTTAGCCAAGTGTTGCCTCAGGATGTGGGAAACATCTCAACACATTGGGGCATGTGCCCTAGGTGCTGTGAAAGTCTCAAAATATCCCCTTGAAGTTCACAAGTGCAAGCAGGAACCCGAGCCTCGAGTGGTTGAGGCTTCAGAATGTGCATCTCAAGAGGTTCTCGAGTGGCTGGGAGCCTTCTAAAGCTTGCTTGAGTGGATGGTTTCTGAATGGATAAAGGTGCTCTTGTGGATGGAGCTTCAGGTTGCTTCAGGCAGTAAATCTCAAGTGGTTCTCAAGTGGTTGAAGGTCTTTAGGCTTCAACTCGACAGGATGGCTCACAACTACTTGACAGGTTTAAATGTTGCAACTTGAACTGCTCGAGAGCCGCACTGCTTCAACTATGAAGTGCTCGAGAACTGCTCGAGAATGAATTTCTAGAGGTGCAATCTGCTCGAGAACCACTCGAGCTTGAGTGTTCTGAAGGTCGATCCTCTCAAGAGCTGCTCGACATGGGATTTTTGAAGATGTGTTCCACTCGAGACAGCTCGAGTGGATACTTTTGAAGACACAAAGCTGCTCGAGATCTTCTCGAGCTGGAAGTGCTGAAGCTTTATCTGCTCAATAGCTACTCGAGGTTGCTTTGCTAAAGGTGTAATGTTCTCGATAGCCTCTCAAGCTGAGATTTCTGAGTGTCTGTTGTTGTGCATAGCCTGCTAAAGCACTCTTCACTACTTGGGTCCACTTATCTCCTTGCTGCTAGACTTCTAGGTGTCCAATGAATGCTAAATGGCTCTTGTTGTGCTGCCACCTTGCAATTATTATACGATTAAAACAGCTAATTAAATGCTCAAACTACAGATGTAAGGAATCAAGGTGAGCAACCAATCCTGCAAGAACCAGGGTTGTTACAGCAAGCTTTAAGAGGTAAGTAAGGGTATGTCCACAGGGAAATGGGTTCAACTATAGTAAATCTCCAGATCTATGGTAGATCTAGCACTCTATCCTAATTTAAGCTAAACTAAATAGGAAAGAGGAGAGGTTTTAGGGTTTTATCACTTTTACTACAAACTACAAAAGATATATGCAAGTGATCCAGATCTGATCAAACACAGAGATGAGGGAAAATAGAGTAAAGATGGAGAACAGCATCTAGGGGTCTTGGTCTCTTACTAAAAATTAAAGGAATCACAAGCAGTGTAGAGGACTGATTTGTAATAATCCTCTAATCTGGCTCCAAGCTACCCGGGTTCCCCCGGCAGAGGTGAGGTATAAAAATCTAATCTCCACCAATGGATTAAAGCAATCCTGAGGTTAAGATTTGCCCTTCTACTAGATGCAGTCTTAAGGTTATGATCTACCCTTCTACTGGATACAGTTCATCCCAAAGATTGCTCCAATCTATTGGTCTTAATTGGAATAGGTAAATCATTGCAGATGTTGTACATGCCAAGCTACCAGCTCCCCATTTCTGGATGGCATCCACAGGAGTATCCAATCCAGGGAAATCAAATATAAAGAAGTGAAATATAGATTAGAATCACCTTTAAAAACTATAATTAAATTATAAACATACAATCCTATTGTGCCCAAATCTGCAATCTGTGCAATAAAATATTGTTTACAAGCCAATGAAACTTTTGATTTATAGCTCAAGACCTCACCCTAACTACTGAAAAGAGTTTAGCCACTCATGATTGGCTAAAGAGAGAATGGGAGAAGAAGGAAGAAAGAGAGAGAATTTGGAGGGAAAAATAGATATCGTGCTAAGCTCTGGTTCTCTCAAATTCTGGATGCTTCTTCTGTAAAAGCTCTCTTCTATTTATACCTTCTCCCTCTGTCTCAGATCCATTTCAACCAATCAGAGCTCAAGAGAATAATTATGTTATTCTGAGCTACAGATGTGGCTGATTTCTCTTCTAGAAGCTCTTCTCCCATTGGTCCACAACTGGCAAATACACGTGAGGTAGTTAAGGCTTCCAATTGTGTACAGTTGAATACTAAAAATACCCTCAGGGGTCGCTGACGTGCTTTGGAACTCATGCACAAAATTCTGACATTGGCAGTTTTTGTAGAAAGAAAACTGAGAAGTTTCTAGTTTGAGTGTCGAGAGGTTCAAGGATCATCTCGACAGGTTCTGAATTTACATTATGTTCACATCGATAGGTTGCAGTGGCTGTCGATAGCTTTGTAGACTTCTCGAGAGGTTTAGAGTCTTCTCGATAGGATGAGTGGCACTCGTCGATAGGATTAGAGTAGCTCTCGATATGTTCAGCTTGACTAGTCGATAGGATTGGAGAGTATTCTCATCCTCTATCTAGTTCTACATTCATCCTCTCAACAAGCTATAGAAAATCTTATCGACATCTTTGTGAAGTTCCTGTTTGAGCTTTCGACAGGTTGCCTGAACCTCGCGAGGATGAGCGTCATTTAGCTTTAGGTGAGTTGTCAACAGGTTGTCTTGGACTGCTCAACAAGTTCAGCTGAACCTCTCGAGATGTACTTGAAACCTCTTGACTTCTCCTGCACCTTCAGGTAAGGTGTCAACAGGTTCTTTTTGATGCACTTCCAACCTTTCGACAGGATCTGTCATCCTCCGATCTCTTCACTACTTCACTTTTAGAACCTCTCGATAGCTTAGCTCCTGTGTATCACAACCTCTCGACAGCTATGGAACTTCTCGATCTCTTTATAGCTTCTCCTCAGAACCTCTCGACATGTTATAATTAGCCTTCAGAACTTCTCGACAGGTGCTGGGGAGCTCTCGATAACTTCATGGAACCTCTCAATAGCTTATTTTCAATGCTTCCATAGCTGGCACACCTCTCAAGTGGGCTAGTCTTCATTTGTTCAACACTCAGTAGCCTCTTAGTAGGTTCAATCTTTATTCCTTACAGCTGGACTTGGTCCCAGGCATTTCCAGTTGGGTCCATGACCTTCTCATGAATCTCTAAGGCTCTTGTGGACTGCTTGATTGGCTGGCCTTTGGGCTGTAAGGTCACATGTTGAGCAGCAAATTGCTTCTTTAGCTATTTTAAGTGAATATCTGCACTAAGCTTGCAATTCATTGCTTATCTACAAAATACACTTAAAACACATTATTAGTCAACTCAAGGGTCCACCAAAGGTCAGGTTAAGAGGTGAAAAATGGTATTTTTTACTGCTTAACACACCCCCAAACCTAAGCTTTGCTAGTCCCTAAGGAAAGGAGAAAATAAAAATAATTATTGAAAATAAAATATGCCACTTTTGTAGGAAACACAGATGCATTTAGCATATGCATCAAGCCTTTTAAACCCCTAGGTGATCTGTAGTGGAGGAGTGAAGTCTCCTGAGGGTTTACAGTGAAGTTACCCACAAACTTCTCTAATAAAATTAGTTAATATCAATGCAACATGTTAAAACAAAATTCAAGCAATATAAAAATTCATTCCACACCTTGTCCATTCAGTTTTAGAGGATTCTCAGCTGAAATATGACAGTTTAAAACTAAAGTTCTGCTATAACTCCTTCACAATTAATCAGCTCAGGTCAAGGTATTTTGTATGAAAATTAATGCAAAGCTTACCCTCAAATTGAGAATCATGTTTTAATAATGCTCCCATCAATTTTCATTATAGACTCAAAGCTCACCAGAGTTGTCACTCTAAACAAAAATAGAAGGGTGTATCAATTCACACAGCTCAAAAGCAGTTACTGCCCTCAAATAGGACTGCAAGCATGAGCATGCATTGCTCCAATTTTTGAAATTTTCTAACTCTTTTCACCATAGATCAAACAAATCCTTATCTCCACATGACAGCTCAATTAATTTCATATCAGTAAGGACTTTTTATTGGGTTGTAATGCGGCTTATCGGTGAAGTTTATAAAGAATAAAAGGTTGGAATAAGATTCAAAATTGAGAAATCAGTAAGGTAAGGAGGTGACATGTACACTGTTAAACTCTGAAAAGTACCTCTTTTTACCCCTTAACATGAGCTTTGATAGACCTATGAGTGGACTAATAAATGCTTGTTGAGTATGTCTATAAATAGTAGTAAAAGGCAGTCATAGTGCAGAAATCCATTTCTCAGTGTAGTTCATACCCAACAATGGCCCACTTAGGGCATGCAACAATAGCAAAGTAGCTTTGAAGGAGTGAAAATAGGCTGAAAACAACCTGTCGAGAGGTTACTGGAACCTATCAATAGGATCTGAAAGCTGAAAAAAGGAGGAAGTCGTGAGGATGGGAGAATTCAATAGGATCCAGAACCTATCGTGCAGTCAGAAATGAAAAGGGAGCATCCTATCGAATGGTTGCCTAAGCTCGAAGAGAACCTATCGAATGGTTGCCTGAGCTCGAAGAGAACCTATCGAGAAGTCTAGAACTTGTCAATAGGATCTAGAAGCAAACCTATCAAAATTTATTATGCAGAGATCAACCTATCGAAAGGATTCCCTAACCTATAGAACACAGCAAATGAAGGTTGTGGATGCTGGAGCTCTATTCTCAGGAGAAACCTATCGAAACCTATCAAAAGGATCCTGAATCCTAGCAAAAGGAACAAAGGGCCTATTTGGAACTTGTCGAAAGCTTCAAGAACCTATCGAAATTAACTGGAGGACTTCTTAGAAAAGCTGATGTGCACACGCTACAAGTTGGGGACCTGCTATACGCAATCCGAGGCACTCTAGTGACCGGCACAAAGTTTCTAAAAGTGTCCTGGGAAACCCTAACTGACCCGCGTGCTCTCCCCCAACTCTAACTAACTGAGAGAGCCTTCTAAAAAGGGAATAAAATAGGGGATAATAAAATTATTCCAACTAAGTTGTGATTGATGGGAAAAATAGATCTGAGGCTGAAAGGGAGAGCTATAAGGAGGGAAGCTGCCAGAAAAAAGGGGGATCAATTCTCGAGATCAGAGCTTGCATCGAAATTCTCTATTCTTCCTTTTTCCCCAACTATGGTTGGCTAATTTCTTTGGAGCAGCAAGGAGTGAGGTTGGATCTATAATTGGGGAGAGTTGAGTGTTATTGAGGGTCAGATAATGCACAGACTTCAAATCTGAGAGCATTTCATTGTATAGTGAGTTTATTTCAATACAATGTTGTTTTATTGTTTTAATTAGATCCATAGTTCATCTGGTTTCATTTGGTGCTCGATCGGATTTGTGTAGATGGGATTCAACTCACCCACTTAACTGGTAGACCACTTGGATACCAGTTGATCTCCCTAGGTCTGATATTCCTACAATTGCCTGTGTCTGTGGCCTGGCAGTTGCAGCATTTATAGTGATTATAATATTCTGATGGAAACCTGAGAAAGGGGTGAATCTATTGGATGATCTGTGACCATTGAAGTGGACATATCATAGCCTTAAGATCAATCCAAATCTCTAGCTTAGATCAAATCCTTTACCTTGTAGCTGTGCTTATAACCAGATGAGGGATTGATGCACTTTGAATTCTTTATGACACTGTCAGCTCAATCAAATTGCAGCAAGACGAAACTCCAAGCTGTTTCTCTCCATTTTATGTTTTCAATTTCACCAAATATTCCCCTCACTTGCAAGATCTGAACTCTGGATTTAATCTCAATTCATTTCTACATTTAATTGTGTTTCTATAGTTTAGTTTAAAGTGACAACCCCTTAAAACCTCTCCTCTCTCTTTTGCTATTTTAGTATTAGGTAGGGTGCCAAATCTGCCTTAGATTTGGAGATTTACTTAATTTTTAGCTCACAATTTCCTGTGGACATACCCTTACTTACCCTTTAAAACTTGCTACAATAGGCCCTGGATACTTGCAGGTCTGTGTGTCTGCTTGCTTTGGTGTGTGCAACCAATAGATCTTTTAATTGTGTTATTTTAAACCTCTTTTTGAACACAAGGTAAGTAGCCAAGTTTTTTACGCCACTGTTAAGGATCTATTGCTTAAAATTGGTAGATCTAATTTTGTTTTAGTATAGATTGTAGATCTGTAATAGACTGTTTAGTTTTTCACTAACTTCTTTTAAAAGTTTTTACTGTTTGGGAATAGTTTTTATTGTTTTTAACAAATTGGAAGTTGTGTCTAAGGAGGAGCATTATGCTAGAGGCTGTGCTAAAGTTTGCATCCCTCTACTCCTTTTATTTTTCTGATATGTGGATTTGTAGATTTATTAGTTAATTATGCTTGTTCCTGATTGTTGTGTTAAATTTACGTTGCATCTTGTATGCATTAAGATTGTGAGTGGTGTGTGTTTGGAAGGAGAACTCTCAATCCTCAGATTGTTCCATTAAATTCAGAGATTGAAAGAATTCTTAGGTCTAAACAAATCTCACCCACATCTGTTGCATCTGAATCTACTGAAATGGGTGAGAAACCTAGAACCTTGAAGGAATTCAATGCACCAGGGGTTTACAATTCCCCCTTCTGTATTCAATTCCCTGCTGTTCAAGGGAACTATGAGATCAAGTCTTTCATAATCCAAATGCTAGCCTCATTCCATGGCCTGACCAAAGAAGACCCATATAAACATATTGATGAATCTCTAGGACTATGCACTACATTCAATATTACAGGTTTGGGGGAGGAAGCAACCAGGATGAGACTCGTTTCTTTTTCATTAAAAGATAGAGCCAGGACTTGGTTGTCAATGGTCCCACCTAAAAGTATTCAGTCCTGGAGTGATCTTCAATGTTAATTTTTGGCCAAGTTTTTCCCCATGTCCAAGACAAGCCAGTTGAGGAAGGACATTATCTCATTTGCTCAAGACCCAACTGAGGACTTTCACCAACCATGGGAGAGATTCAAAGAACTCCTGAAGAATGTCTCCATCATCAAATCCCTGAATGACAGCTTGTTCAAAGTTTCTATCAGGGAATTGATTCTAAAAACAGAGATATGGTAGATGCCTCTTGTGGTGGCACTTACCTCCACAAAACTGCTGAGAAGGCTTGGGAATTGTTTGGCATCATCAGTGAGAACTCCATGCAGAGAGAGACATTATCCAGGGATTTGGGCATGCCTAGAATGGTGAAAGAAAATACCATAAGAGGAAAGATGTATGAGGTGAGTGGGCACAATGATTTGGAAAGGAAAGTGGACAGTTTGACCCAAAAGTTTGATAAGCTCATGGGAGAAATATAGTCACCCATGGCTGCTAAAGTGGAGGAGGCATGTGTTATATGCCAGTCCCCCACTCACTCCCTTGAGGAATGCCCCTCAGCTGTTCAATTTCTAGATTTAGTGACGGAGCATGTGGCCACCACTCAGTCCTTTGGGCAACAGCCTACTGCTGGTTACCAATGGAGAAACCACCCCAACTTGAGGTGGAGACAAGATACTTTTCCAAACCAGCAACAGCAGCCCATGACTTATAAAAATGCTCAGTCATACCACTAGAATTACTTTCAAAGGCCCCACTATCAACAACCTATGACTCAGCCTATGGCTCAGCCTGTGCAGCAAGCTACACCCCATCCAGCTGCTAGATCACTTTCTTTTGAGGAACAAGTTCTGGCCTCATTGCAAAACTTAGGATCCTTGTCTCAAACTGTACACTCTCATAGCCAAAGCATAAAAAAGATAGAAGACCATCTTGGTCAGCTATCTAATGCTTTGACCAAGAGAGAGGAAGGGAGGTTGCCCAGCCAACCCATGGATAACCTAAGGAGACAATATGTGGTAGGTGAGATTTCTTCTTCCCATGAGGAAGCCAAATCTGTCACCACATTAAGAAGTGGAAGGTTGGTGGACAATCAAGTAGGTTGTGGGTCTTTAAAAAATTCAGAAAAAGAAAAAGAGAAGGTACAACAGGAGCAACCCATGTTGAATAAGAAGGATAATGATGGTCCTCAAGAAAAAAAAAAAAAAAAAAAAAAAAAAAAAAAAAAAAAGATGATGAGTTGGCTAAGGCTACAAATGGGGGAGCAGTCTCATATTTGCCATTTCCTAAGACAATGCAAGCACCTTCTCCTTTTGATAAAGGGCATGCCAAAATAGATGAAATGATGGAAACTTTTAAGCAAGTGAAGATCAACCTGCCTCTACTTAATGTAATCAAGCAGGTTCTAGCCTATGCCAAGTTTTTAAAGGACCTTTGCATCCACAAAAGATAATCAAGGATACATCTGTCTAAGAAAGTCTTTTCAACAGAAAAAGTGAAACAAATACTGACTATTACAACTCTAACAAAACTCTAAGACCCTGGAGTCCCCACTATCCCCTGCATCATTGAAGATCATACCAATGAAAAAGCCTTGTTAGATCTGGGAGCTAGTGTAAATTTGCTTCCATATTCAGTATATGAGAAGCTGGGCTTAGGAGAGTTGAGGCCCACACATGTGGTCTTACAACTAGCTGACAGAATTGAAAGGAAGCCTGTGGGGATCATTGAAGATTTCTTGGTTGGAGTTGACAAATTCTTTTATCCTGCTGATTTCCTGGTGCTGGATATGGAGCCGAGAAAGTGTGCTACTTCTATCCCTATGATCTTTGGCAGGCCCTTTTTGGCCACATCTGAGCTTGAGCAAGTGGAAAGTGTAAATTCTGAAGCAGGGCCAGCAAAGCATCACCCATGGACTCCTGCTTTATTACCTCTTCCACCACCTTGTAAGGCACCCCTACTGCCTTCACTCATCAATCCCGCAGATGTGGAGTTAAAGCAACTCCTAAAATCTTTAAAATATGTCTTTTTAGGAGCCAATCACAAACTACCGGTGATAATCTCTTCTTCCCTCACTCTTGAGCAGGAAGAAGAATTGCTTTGTGTGCTAAAAAGGCATAAGAGAGCAATAGGGTGGACTATTGCAGATTTGGGGGGGATAAATCCAGTTGTGTATATGCACAAAATTCATCTTGAAGAGGGCTCTAAACCTTCTAGAGAGATGCAAAGGAAGCTCAACCCACACATGCAGGAAGTTGTAATGAAGGAAGTAGTCAAACTTCTTGATGTTGGGGTCATTTACCTTATCTCAGGTTCTCAATGGGTGGCCCCTACCCAGGTGGTGTCCAAGAAATCTGGGATCACAGTAGTTGAAGTAGACTCAAGTGAGCTAATTCCAACAAGACAGACCACTGGTTAGAGGGTATGCATAGACTATCGCAAGCTCAATGAGAAAACTAGCAAAGATCACTTCCCATTGCCTTTTATAGATCGGATCTTAGATAAGTTGGCAAGTAAGGCTTTTTACTATTTTCTTGATGGTTATTCAGGATATAACCAGATTCCTGTTTACCCTCAAGATCAAGAAAAAACCACATTCACTTATCCATTTGGAACCTTTGCATACAGAAGGATGCCATTTGGGCTATGTAATACACCTGCCACTTTTCAAAGATACATGTATGCTATCTTTTCTGACATGATTGATAAGTTTTTGGAGATTTTTATGGATGATTTCTCTATTTATGGGGATGATTTTAGCCAATGCCTACACCATCTCAGCCTTGTGCTACAAAGGTGTGAGGAGACCAACCTAGTTTTGAGTTGGGAAAAGAGTCATTTCATGGTGACTCAAGGTATTATCCTAGGACATATTGTTTTCCAAAGAGGAATAGAGGTTGATCAAGCTAAAATTGATTTAATAGCACATTTGCCCCTCCCAAAACTGTCAAACAAGTCAGGTCACTCTTGGGCCATGCTAGTTTCTACAGGAGGTTCATCAAAGACTAGCAAAATTTCCAAGCCTCTTTGCCACTTGCTGTGCCAAGAGGTTCCATTTATGTTCAATGATGAATGCCTAGCTGCTTTTACACTTCTGAAGACCTATTTGACTACTGCTCCTATATTGCAAGCTCTTGATTTTTCTCTGCCATTTGAGATGATATGTGATGCATCAGACTTTGCCATTAGTGCAGTGCTGGGACAAAAGAAAGACAAAGCACCACGTGTTGTGGTATATGCTAGTAAATCAATGGTTGATGATCAATTAAATTATACCACAACTGAAAAGGAGCTGCTAGCCATTGTATTTGCTTTGGAAAAGTTCAGATCATATGTGTTGGGATCCAAGATCACTGTGTTTACTGACCATTTAGCCCTGAAATACCTCTTGTCAAAGAAGGAGGCTAAAGCTAGACTAATTAGATGGATTCTTCTTCTGCAGGAATTCAACTTGGAAATCAAACACAAGAAGGGGGTTGAAAATGTGGTTGCAGACCACTTATCCAGGATTCCAGATGCTGAAATAGAGAGCTTGCCCATCAATGATTCTTTCCAAGATGAGCAGCTTTTTGCTATGGAGATAAGTATGTCCTGGTTTGCCAACATAGTTAACTATCTTGCTGTGAGAAGGGTACCCCCACATTGGAGTAAGGATGATAGGAATCTATTCTTCTCACACATTCGATATTACATGTGGGAGGATCCTTACCTTTTTAAGTATTGTGCAGACAAGGTGATTAGAAGATGTGTTCCTTAAACTAAGTTTGAAAACATTCTAACCATGTGTCATGAACAGGCTTGTGGGGGCCATTTCAGTGGCAATAAGATTGCTGCAAAGGTGTTTCAAAGTGGTTTCTATTGGCCCACTCTGTTCAAGGATGCCATACAGCATTGCAAAGCTTGTTCAAAATGCTAACAAATAGGAAGTATTACAAAAAGAAACTCCATGCCCTTGCAACCTGTGCTTGTTGTTGAACTATTTGACATATGGAGAATTGATTTTATGGGACCTTTTCCCCCCTCCTATGGATATAATTTCATCCTTGTAGCTGTGGATTATGTATCCAAATGGGTAGAGGCCATAGCTACAAGAACAAATGATCATAAGGTTGTCATTAAGTTCTTAAAGGACAACATCTTCTCTAGGTTTGGCACCCCCAAAGCTATTATTAGTGATGGAGGAAGCCACTTTTGCAACAAACCTTTTGAGAAATTATTGGAAAAATATTCTGTGACCCACAGAATTGCTACTCCCTACCACCCACAAACCAGTGGGCAAGTAGAGATTTCCAACAGGGAAATCAAACGTATCCTAGAGAAGACTGTGCGTGCTGATAGGAGAGATTGATAAAACTACCAGATGCCTTGTGGGCTTATAGGACTACCTATAAGACCCCCATAGGGATGTGCCCATTCAGGCTAGTATATGGCAACGCACATGCCTGTTGAGTTAGAATATAGAGCATATTGGGCCATTAAAGCATTAAATTCTGACTTGACTTTTGCTGGTGTGAATAGGAAACTGCAATTATCTGAGCTTGATGAGTTAAGGATGGAAGCATATTCAAATGCCTGAATCTACAAGGAAAAAACTAAAGCCTTTCATGACAGGCATTTGCTGCAAAAAGAATTCAAAATAGGTGACAAGGTATGGTTGTTCAATTCAAGATTAAAATTCTTTCTAGGAAAATTACAGTCCAGATGGGATGGGCCTTACATAGTTTTACATGTTTCCCCATCCGGGGCTGTAGAAATCATGGACCCCAAAGATGGTAGAGTCATGAAAGTCAATGGGCAGAGGCTAAAGATTTGTATTGAAAAAATTTGTGAGCCTGAGGAGACCATTGATTTTTAGGACCCTCCAATTTATACATGATTTCAGTGTGTATCATATATACTATATTTTGATTTTGTTTTAAGTGATTACTTTCTATTTTGATGTTTTGTTCATGTTTAATAAATTTGCCATGCTAGCATTAGGTCATCATATCAATCTTGCCAAGCAGTCCAGGAACCATGGGAGTATGTCAATAATGAAAACAACATAAATGGAAGCACATCAAAGGAGTTTGCTGGGTGCTGAGGCTGAACACAGCACAAAAATGCAATTTCTATGAGCATATCGGACCTTTCGATAGGTCATTTGACCATTCGATAGGTCATTTGAGGATTTCGATAGGCGTTGAGACTTGTCGATAGGTGAAAACAACTCTTTGATAGGTTCAAAAGGTCGGAAAGAAGTTTTCGATAGGTTCTGGATACTTATTAGGAACTTACCGAAAGGATGAATCATGCGCTACATGAACCTATCGATAGGAAGGATTTGACCTATCGAAGTATTTCATCTGCACGCTGTATTCTTTCTAGTGTTCGATAGGATGCCTTGACCTATCAAAATCAGTAAGCTCATCCTATTGAAATCAATTTTCACTCTTTATACACCTTTCGTTAGGTCATTTTTGCTCATTCAACACCTCCTACGAAACCCTTGCTCTCTCTTCCTCATTGGTCGCTACTCTCATTTTCTGCCAAATACCCTAAGGACCTTTCACCACTCATTTTGCCACTCCTCAAGTTCATTCAGCCCACACAAAGGAGCATTTTGCACCTATTTTTGGGAAATTGGAGTTGTGCATCACGATTTCTGCAAAACCCTAGGAGTTTTGGGTAAGTTATCTCTCTGCTTCACTTTGTTGTTTTCCTAGTTGTTTACTTTAGAATTTTAATTCAAATTGGTGAGTGAGCTTTAAGAGATCAATTTCTAAGAGCATAATGGTTGATTTTGAAGAAACACTAGCTGACCTATTCCGGCAACCAGCTTCTTCCACCCCAAAGTCCTCTAAAAAATCAAAGCCTACCACCAACCCACCTACCAAGAGGAAGCTTCCTGAGGGGAAGCCCAAGAAGGCTCCTAAAGCAAAAAAGGCCAAGTCTGTCGTAATTTAGGAGCCTGATGTAGAAATACCTATGGAGAGATCTGCTCCAACTGGGGAAACACCTTTGCCCAACCCTGACATATTACCTGCGGTGGAGCTTCCTACTGCATTAACCACCCCGAATGAGTTTGTGGATGGGTTGAGCCTTATCACTGAGACAGATTTTGATCTTGCATACTTTACTGAGATAGAGGAATGCCAGGGAACACAAATGTATCTAAAAAAGGAGGGATTGTTACCCCTACTTACACCCTTGAAGGAGACTATGTACCCAGGCTGGTTAAATTATGGTACTAGAATTTGACAAAGAAGGTGGTGCCTGGGAATGAGGCTGTGCTTGAAATTCTGATTGATGATTGGAAAATCACTGTAGTTGCAAGGACATTGGGATGGCTTTGGGAGTTCCACATCAATTTGACTCCACTAGATCTGAGGGAGCACCCAAATGGGTTACATTCAGAGAAATGGCTAAACAGTTCACTAATGGAATTGTGGGATCTGGTGGATCTATGATGAGAAGAGACCTCCAACCTAACCTCAGATTTATCGACACTATTCTGAGAAAGAATGTGTATGTCACTGGGCACCTGTAGGAGAGAAGGCCCCCAATTGTAGATGCTTTGTATTACTATTCAAAAGGGCAATTTTTTAGTGCACCATAGCTGATTTTTGAGACAATGGTAGACATTAATGATAAGGTGCTTAAAAGACAGGCATTTGCTAAAGGTGTTGGGTTGCCTTTCAGCAGGCTCATTACATATTTGCTCCAGGCTGGGAAATATGTGGTTAAGAGGAATGAACCAATCGAGAAGTTGACTCTAAAAAAGTATGGAAAAAGGGCATGGTCCACCAGCCTAACCCTGATTAAGAAGAGTAAGCCAACTGAGTTGGAGGAGGTTGAGGAGGTGCCCACTTCCACTGTAGCAGATCTTATTACTGAGATACCCTCATCCATCCTTTCACCTACCTTACCTACATCATCACCAACACCTCCACCCACTTTGCTTTTCCCCTTTGCATCAGTCCCTCTTCCAACAGACCCCCCTCCTCCTACCTCTGAGCCAGTTTTACCTTCACCCACCACTCAAATTCTCGAACCTGAAGCCCCTACACCCCAACCCCCCTCATTTCAACCATGCACCCTCCTCCCCTTTCCACCATATTTAAACACATGTCCCCTCTAATCCCACCATTCCTGATACTTTCACTCAAATTATCTCCCTATTACAGTCCATTCAAACTCAATTGACCACCAACACCAAGAACCAAGCCCTCATGAACTCCTGTCTTCAATCCATTCAATCCACCCTTACCCCATCCTCTTCAACTCCCCAACCCCCTCACACTTCCCCTCTTTCCCCTGTCCAATCACCTCTCCATTTATCTCCTTCATCTTCACCCATAGCTCCACCTCCCACAGCTGCTACCCAATCTGACAAGGCAACAGCTCCATTTTCCCCCATACCTATCTCATCCCCATCTTTTACCCCTCCATCACGTCCAATAGTAGCCACTGAAGTTGTTGTGTCACCTACCACCCAACCACCCACTCTCACTCCACCTATCTTCACATATGCCTCAACCCAAACTGATCCACTTGAGGAACTGGTTTTCTCCACCCCCTCCTCATCTTCTACTCCACCCCTTTCCTTGCCCATTATACTCAGATCCCCCATCTACATTCCCCCTTACCTCACTCTACTGTATGCAATGAGGGACAATCCCTACATCCGCAGGGATGTCCTGACAAGTATGGCTGCCCTCCGAGTTTCCCTGGAAGTCTCCTATGAGGAGAGGATTGCTCTCATGGAATTGGAGCAAAGAATCCAGCTCCGGGATACGTGGAAGGAAATCCTGACTCATTATGAGTCTGCCAAACTACTTGCTGATGCTCAGACTCGCATTGTCGAGTTTGAGAAGAAGAATGCTGAACTTCTCTAGAAAAATTAGCCAATGCTCAGGAGATACTTAAGGCCACCTAGGAATTCTCTAAGTCTAACCTGCTTTATGCAGGTTGAAAATCGATATTCTGGAGAGAAAAGTTGCTTCATTGACTTCTCAACCATTTCAACCAACCCCTCTTGCTACAGCTCCTCCTTCCAACCCTCCTGCCACTCAACCTACTCCTACCCCACCTGTAGATGTTCCCCCCCTCCAGCCCAAGATCTTTTTACAGCTAAACCTTCCCCACCAAAATCTAAGAGGACTTATACGAAGAGAAAAGTTACTGCAAAGAGATCTGCTTCCTCTGCTTCTGCTCGCAGTAAAGGGAAGGAACCTGCTACCCAGTCTGAAGAGGTAGCCCCCACCCCCACATGACACCTCCTCCACTCTACTCTCCAAGGAGGAAAGAAGGCAAGTTGCTACTGCCCTTTGTCTCAATCCTACTATCCTTTTCCCTTCTGATTCTGATTCTAACTCTGCTGCTGCTTCTGCCAAGAAAACCAATAAATCTGCTACCCAGTGTGAAGTGGTGAAAAATGCCACTTTTCACCCTTTAACCCTTTAACCTGACCTTTGATAAACCTGTGAGCACACTACTAAACCTCTGTTGAGTTTATTTTGTAGATAGTAATAAAAGATAAAAATAATGCAGAAAACCACTCAAGAATGCCCACAAAGAAGCCATCTCTCAGCACAGTACAAACACATCAATAGCACGCTAGAGGGCTGCACACCATTGGACCCTTGGAGCACGTGGCCACAGCAGAACAAGGCACAGGAAGCGAAAACAGGCCGAAAACATCCTATCGAGAGGTCATCTGAAGACTTCGATAGGAGCTGAGAGTTAAACTAGAGGAATTCATGTAGTTAGTGAGGCTTCGATAGGATCTGAAGGCAGAGAAGAGAAGGATTCATGAGGATTGTGAAATTCGATAGGATCCAAGGACCTATCGAACAGCTGAAAGAAAGATAGAGTTTATCCTATCGAAAGCTACCTGAGGAGAAAAGGGAACCTATCGGAAGGTTTCCTAAACCTATCAGAGGACCATCTGGACCTATCGAAACGGTCATCCAACCTATTGAATTGCTCCTCCATCCTGTCGAATGCTCCAAATAAAGTGCAGTGCATGTTGAAGCCTCAAGGCTCATCCTATCGGAACCTATCGAAGAGATTGGAGAACCTAGCGAATGGACTAAAAAGCTCTACTTAATCCTACCGAAAGCTTCCCCAACCTATCGAAATCGTGTGCAGAACTTCTCAAAAAATCAACTATGCTCACGCTGTGACTTGGTGACTGATGAGAACTGGAAAATACCATTTTCCACCCCTTAACCTGGGTCTTGATAGACCTTTGAGAGAACTAAATAAGTGGTTTAAGTGTGTTTTTCATAGCTAACAATAAAGGCAGACTTAACCTTGAAAGCAGCCTAAAAGTGCCAAAAAGATAAAGATCCATGTTGATCCGGTGGAAGAAGGAGAAGAGACAACCTCACTAACTGTCAAAATGCCTAAACTGAAGAGGCAAAGACCTGGTCTCAACCTAGAAAAGAAGTGTGGAGCGATTCGAACAGAAGAAAGCAGTACAGAGAACTTTTCGAAAAGAATCTGAACTTTTCGAAAAGAACCAAAAGCTCCAGGCTTAGCTTTCGAAAAGCACCTGAACTCTCCGAAAGGATTTCTGGCTGTTGGCGGATTCTGGTGTGCTTACATTATTGGTTGGTGGTGAAAGTCATTTAAAAATCAAAGAAAGAGTAAAACAGGGAATGGAATCAGCACAACTCAGAAATCCTAGACTTGCAAGATACAGGGTCCTTTGTAGCATGTTTTGATAAGTAAGAGTTTGTCCCACAGGGAAAGGCGATCTATAGCTCCAACGGGGCCATCTCTAGTAGTCCCTCCAGATCTAACTACAGATCTGGCAGTCCTAAAAGGAGGGGAGTTCAAGGTCACTTATTCTAAGTATTCTAATGTCTAAAATACAGAAAGGGTTGAGAGGATAGATGGAGTGTGGAGTATAAATGTAAAAGGGTGAGAAGTATGTTATTGAGCCAAGATCAGAGAAGTTTTGTAACTCAGATTCAGATCTGATGTTATAAAAGTCCTGTCCAATGGCTACATTATCACCACTGAGGAGAAAGGATCCAACCCATCACTCTGTCATGATTCCACCCTTAAGGATATAACCTGTCCACTCAAATGGTCAAGATTATCCCATAGGGGAGCCACTATCCAGGGATGGGTCAAAACACAACAAGTAAATCATTACTATTTCATCCAGGCTACCAGCTCAAGAATCCATAGGGAACCTCAATCTCTAAAGCTCTATATGTGGGGCTAAGGCTGTAGGACCATGATAGCCCAGACACATAGAACCAGCAAGAGATTGAGTACAACCTTCGATCTAGCTGTCCATTGCTTAAGTGAGGCTACAATGGTCCAGTCACCAGCCTACAATCTCTATAACCAGATCAGATCCAACATCTGATGGCGGATCTATACAAATATAGGGGAGTCTACCTCTGTACAATCTCTCACCAGGCTTCTACAAGCTCAGGTGTAAAGAAGAAGGATCCATCTTGGATCGGTGGATTAGAATCACCCTAAGGTTATAATCTGCCCACTTAAATGGTCACAGACTATCCCAGAGGTTATCCTCCTCACAGAGCCCAAAACAAAACAAGAATATTGCTGCTACTACCATGGTCACAAGGCTACCAGCTCAAGCTCCCATGGGGATTTCAGATCTAGTTGGTCCTGTGGTGGGGCTAAGGCTGTAGGACCATGATAGCCCAGACACACAGGTCACTTAGATCTGAATAGCCCTTAGAATTAGTCCTCCATTACTTTGAAACACAGCCAAAGCAATGGCGGATCACAAGGCAACAGCCTTGCACAGAGCACTCACACATAAATACCAATCCCATAAAGTACTGATCCTATTACAGAACTTCCATTAATCTAGTTCAAAAATGCATACAGAGACATAGCCAGCAAGTGCTGGACTATGGAGAGAAGGAAAAGAGAAAAAGAAAATTACTTACAGCTAAAAAAAAGAGAAAAGAAAAATGATCTAAGATGTGTTCCCAGATGCCTAAACCTATGCTAGGTATGGGTTTATATAGCAGTGGGGTGGCGGCACATTAGGGTTAGGAAACCCTAATTTTAACGATGCCACGTGGCCTAACAGTGATCCTTGGATGCCTCGGGGCACGTGCACGGAGGTTTGAGCATGGGAGTGCGTGCCCTAATCGCTGAAAATTCCCAGAAGGTCCTCTGCTGAAGAGATGGAAGTTTAGGTTCAGAGCTTCACTAGGTAGCTGTAGTTTCCCAGACTTGTCACGTGGTAGCTCTTTGCTCTTCACTAGGATGATTTGACATTGAAGCTTCAGCCGTCGCAAGGTTGCCTTGGTTTGCTCTTCAGGTAGTCGCACGGTAGAGAATTGCACTCTCGCTGGATTGGGCTTCGCGAGGTTGAGTAGAAAACACAGTCTCAGATGTCGCGGGGTTGAAGTTCAAGCAGTCGCGAGGTTGCTCGGTCTTCGCTGTGCTGATCTTCGCGAGAGTGAATTTAAACAGCGCGAGAACTTCGCGAGCACTTGTCTTTACTAGACTTCACGAGTTACCTCGCGAGGCTTTAATGAGTTCTGAATTGCGCGAGGTTCCATGTCTTAATTGATCTTCACAAGGATGGCTTTGCCTTCGCCAGGATGCTTTCTTCTTGAATGGCGCGAGAACTATGTAAGGGTTCTTCTTTTGATAATTACATCCCACGGTGGCTGCGCGACAGCTGCGCGAGGAATCTTCTGAAGCTCTCTCTCCTCAGCTTTTCTGAGCGAACTGCGTGAGATTGAGAGAGGTCTGCTTTGAACTGCGCGACACTGTGCGATGTGTTCTACTCTTGAGCTTCGCGAGAGTTGCGCGAGTTTGAGTTTCTAAAGCTCTTCAGTCACTCATCTGCGCGAGAGGTTGCTGTAAAGTCTTGGGAAGCTCAATTGAACTGCGCGAGGCATATTTCTCCTGAATCCTCTAAAGCTTGGGTCAGCTGCGCGAGGCTCATTTCAGGTTTGGATTCGGAGTTCATTCTTCTGAGGGATTTCTGGTGCCAAAGCAGGCTCCTTAACAGGATTCTTGGCCTTATTTCAATGCTGATTATTACCTACATAAAACACTTAACAAGAACTTATTAGGTGGCTAAGGGTCTAATCAAAGGTTAAGTTAAGGGGTGAAAAGTGGTACTTTTCAGGTCTTAACACACCCCCAAACCTAATCTTTGCTAGTCCCTTAGCAAAGCTACATTAAATCTACTCTAAAAATTAAATGTTACTTTCGTAGGGAGCACGGATACATTTAGCACATGTACCAAGCCTTTTAAACCCCTAGGTGATCCCTAGTGGAGGAGTGAAGTCTCCGAGGGTTTTCAGTGAAGACACCCACAAACTTCTCGATTGAAGCTTGACTAACAAGAGTGCAGTATCATTAAATGAGCAGTCAAGGAATCAGATTTAGTTTACTCTTGAATCAGTACACATAAAAGAATTTTAATCCATTGATTGCACAGAGATTTAGACAGCATAAACTTCTCATGAATGCACAACACTTTCAATCAGTTTACAACCATCAAAAACTGCACAAGTGTGTGCCAGCACTGAGCTCATCATTAGCTCAAAATTTGGGTTATAGGTCATAAATAATACATTCAAGTTCAGACCCACAAAATTTGCAGGGCATACACTTATAAAGGTTTTGTTGAGGGGTTCATTTTCTCACAGGCTCAAGAGCAGTTACATCCCCCAAATGGGTCTGTAAGCATGAGCATAGGCAGAGCTCTTAAGTGCTGACATCATTGGCAGTTCCTCACCATAGATTGGATAATTCCTTATCTTTACATGACAGCTCACTCAACTTTGGATCACAAGGCTGTAATGTGGCTTATGGAGTAGGGTTAAAAAGAATGGAAGGTTGAAAAGGGGTTCCAATTTGAGAAATCAGTAGGTCACAGAGGTGGTTCATGACTTCACCTTCCATAATTCAGCTTCCTTCATCTTCTTTGAGATTTTTTGATTTGAAGTGATCAGTTTCTCTTCTTGATTTTGATTTTCCAATGAAAGTTCCTCTTGGCTTCTATCTTACTCCTCTTCATTATTATTTTTGTTTCTTTTTACTGGAGTTTCCTTCTTTTTGTTTTGTTTTTGCTTTTCAGAAATGCCACCATGTTCTCAATTACCACCATACTACCAGATTTTTGAGATCCTTCTTCTCCATTCACCTCATGTTGACCATAGCTAGTCCATCTTCAACTCTTTCTCCTTTACCTTCTGAATTCTCATAGTGAGGGTAGGTTGAATCAGGGTCATAGGTTCAGGTTCAAGTACTCAAGTGTATTTTGAAGAAATTTAGGATTTAAAGCTGAAAGGGGGGTATGGACAAGGGCAGTTGCTTTAGGATTGGTCTTTTTAGGTTCAAATTGTCCAAGAGAAGGCCTTGATCCTTTCCTAGGTCTCATGAGTACTGTCGGTTGTTTCAACTTGGAGTTACCTAACTTCTAGTGAGCACAGTGACTCAGCTAGTCCTTAGAACTAAAAGAAATGCCTTAGTTACTCCTCAAAGAATAGAAAAATTTTGTAGGCCCAATTCTCACTGGTTATGGTCATCCTTTGAACTTTCAAGTATGTCCTTACCTTTTTCTCTCTCTAATGATTCACTACGTGCTGATACAAGTCAGTTTCCTTGGTGATATTATCATGGAAATGTGGAATATTAAAAGTTTATAATGTCCAAGGTTTGCAAAAAATTTAAACTTCTTAATTTCATGATTCTTAGGTGAACAGAGGTCCATTTCCATACTGCTCAGATGAGTCTGCTGCACTTATGTTAGCTATTCCATTGGCAGGGTCTGCCTAGCACACCCCCAAACCTATGAGGAGCAGTGTCCTTAGTGGTTCAAAGGTGTCTGTGCAGCAGCGTTATTACAGCATAAAAGAGAAGAACAAAAAATAAAGTAACCAAGAACAGAAAACTATACAACATATCAGAAAAGGAAAATATCATTAAGATTAAAAGAAAATTACAAAAACGGAGGAGGGAAAGAGAGAGAGATCAAGGGTGAGGGGGTTGAGAAGGTGGGGGAGGGGGTGGAGTGGAGGGGGCAGGGGATGGCTCTGTCTTTTGCTTCTTCTTCTGCGGCTGAAGCTTTTTCTCCTCCTCCTTGGCAAGGATTTGCAGAACCTCCTCGTATTCATCCCAGAGGGGTTGGAGGGGATCCGGCTCTTTAGGGGGCGGCGGGTCCAACCACATCGGGTAAAACTTGTTAGGCAGCGCGTCCGGCTTGTCATCTGCCATGATTAGGATTAGGGAAGGACCGCTAGGGTGAGAGGAGATAGGATGCGATGTGATGTGATATTTTAATGTAATGTTTTACTCGCAAGTGCACGAATCGGTTTCTATATAGTGGGTGCGGAGTACGAGATCGTTCCCACGATGACTAATTTTGAAATATCTAAAAGAGACAAGTAATTCTAGAAATCTATTAAGATCTAACAGTATTCTACCAGTTTTATGATTTAAGCGGTTGATGAGATGGTAATTAATGACTACAAACTAAAATTCAATTGATAATTCAAAAATAAAAGTGAAGATGATGATGAAGATGAAGATACTAAATCCTCCCATCTTTGGTCCGTTCTTCCTATAATATAAATCTAAGGATTAAATTATGAGATATTTCATTGGTAACAAACTTCTTTTATGGAAGATCAATGGCCAACACCCTAATAGGTTCCACGTTGCATCCCTGCAATCAGGACTTAGATGATTTTCATATATAGATCTGGGATCAAGGGCACGGCTAGGCACACATGATCTCAGGTTCAAATAAAAATCATCCCCAAGGTGGGTGAAAATTCCAACAAGAATACCACTTACAAATCTGAAATCAAGGGCATGGCTACACTTTATTGATTAGGGATTATTTAAGATAAAATTATCATTCTGAGTAACCAAGATCCAGGGCATCGCACGGCACACTCGATCCCAGAACATAATCGTAATTAGATCCACACGATGAAAGCAAAAAGACCATAACAATGATTGGGTAAAATTACCGTCACAGATCTGAGATCCCGGGCATGGCTACAGCGATCCCGGTTCGTGGCGGGGATTTCATCCATTCATGATAGCACAACAACCATAAAATAAAATCTCATATTTTAATCCTAAATTTATATTATTAAAAGTACATCCCTCGGATGGGAATCATTAGATCCCCATCCCTATAAATTTAGCCACACATATTGTAAGTAAATGACATAAATAAATAAAGACGGGAAAATAACATTAATTAAAATTACCTCAAACTTCAAAAGAAATTATGTTGATCCACAAATATGATGATCTTCAGAAACGAAATTAATGCAGGAATAAACTTTGAACAAAATTTAGGAATAAGTACTGAAAAATTAAAGGGAACAAAGCTCTCAAAAGAATAATAAAATTTCCCTATTTCTATGTCTAACTATGAAAAATAATGGCTAAAAACTAAGAACACTAAAAACTAAAACTCTTTCCTAAAACTAATTCCTACGTAATTATAATTCTAAAAAGATATATCTATCCGAAGTGTTTGAGTCGCTTTAAATAGACCCGTCGCGCGGAAGTCTCCTAAGCCACTTTTTTTAGGGTCGATTAATTAATGGAGGAGGTCGATGCATCGAGCCAAAAGTCCCAAAATCAGGTTTCAGTGTTTAGTAGTCAGACTCTGACTCTAGCTCGATTAATCGACCTGTAAGGTCGATGCATCGACCCCAGAAATCCGTGAAATTCAACACTCTTCTTGGTTCAGAGACTGCTTCGGTATTCCGGCCATAACTTTCTGTCCCGAACTCAGATTGAGACGATTCTTGCGCCGTTGGAAAGCGGACGAAAAGATCTACAACATTTATGTTTTGACAATTTCATAATTCGGCCGTCTTAAAGGTCCAACTTTAGCCGCAAGTCGCACCAAGTTCTTGATTACCCGAAGTTGCAGTGTTTTGACATTATATTCAGAATTCTTGGACTGTTTTCTATACTTGGCTTGTATTTACCTGAAACACTTCAAATCTAATCAATCTCATCAGATAGCCTTCATCGGACAGCTAAATATAGGTATTTAGGGGTAAAATATCCTCATTTTTCAGTACTCATCATACCCCCAAACCTACACTTTGCTAGTCCTCGAGCAAAGCAAACTAAAGAAAATAAATGCCACTTTCGTAGGGAACACGATTGCACTTAGCATGTGCAACAAGCCTTTAAACCCCTAGGTGATCCTAGTGGAGGAGTTGTGTCTCCTGGGGGTTTACAGTGAAGTTACCCACAAACTTCAATATATTTTTGAAATCATCGATAAAATTGAGTTTTCAAAACATGATTTTGATAACATATATACCATTCAAAAACAAAAATCATTAATCAATTCAACATGCGAATTCTCAATTTTAAATAACAATGTTATACTAATCATACTAATATCCATTCAAATTAGTCTAATGCTCAAATCGTTAGATAGCTCATCCATTCATGCCTAAACGTGAAGTGTGTGCATAACCAAACCAAAATTCATTCATCTCAGAACTAATTCAAACGGAAAACCGTTGGATCTGTTGTTTTGACTCAATCCTCACTTTAGGTATACTCTCAAAATATAAAGACACCGATGATGGATAAGTTTTCGCACATATGTGAGAGGTCAATACAAAGCAAATAAAAAGGTCTCACATGATAAATGAAACACGATGCAATCAATGAACAAAAATAAATCTCATAAGAAGATACTTGTATATCCTAAGCATGTCATATCAAGTGTCATAAGTATCACATATTTACTCTCCACAAGACAGTTACTAATGCAAGATCAGATCATGAAGGTCTTTTTAGGGTTGTAATGGGGCTCAGGAAAGGGTAAGAAAGAATTAGAAGTTGGGATTCAAAGTTTCTGAGAAATTGGAAAAGAAACAACTTTTTTTTTCTATTTCTCTTCTTTTTCTTTTCTAATCTCTCACTATTTTTCTCAATTTTTTTTCTATTTTTCTCAACTCACTTTTTCTCTTGAATTTCCTTTTCTTGAAGCACCTCAGATTTTTCATTATTTTTCACAATTTTCTTTTTCTTTTTCTCCCCCCTTTTTCTTTTTATTTTTGCCATACACTCTCAGTAAGCACCACAACTCAGTATCTCTCCACTTACTCTATTTTCTTTCACTCTCATCCCTCGTTCCTAATTTCTCAGAAATAAGAAGGGTAAAGCTGAATTTTCAGAAATGGTGAAGGGTTACAGGTTAACGTGGTTTATCAAAGAATGTATAAGGGTAAATTTTTTCAATAGGCTCAAAGGGGTACTAGAAAGATAAATTTATTTGAGGTGGGGCATTTTAAGCACAAACGAGCCAAAGATGGCCTTCAATCATGTCCTTAAAAGATAGTAACTTTTCCTATTTGTCTTGAGTAGATATACAGTACATTCTAACATAATGATATGAATTTGATTTCATGCAAAGTCACAAGTCAAAATGAAGTGTATGAGATAATGCAACATAAGTCGTATTCAAAGAAAACTCCGAGTTTATATATTCACTCATCAATGACGGGAAATTAGCTCTAAAGCTCACTGGGTTTAGTCTCCACTGAGATCCTAAGATTCAACATTCAAAACAGTTCATCGATTTCTAAGTCTTAGCTTGGTATAAGTGTAAAAATTCTAAGCATGAATATCAAAATTATCCACAACATATCACATTAAGCTTCATCATCTTAGATACAAGTAAGCAAAATATGACACTAGTATTCTCAAAATTAAATTCACATGCATCATCAACTAAAGTTTGAAAACAATCGTAAAATAATGTGCATGATGACTTCAAAAATTAAAAAAAAAAAATTTTTTTTTTTTTTTTTTTCAGATAAAACATATAAATGACGTAAAATAATTAACCATACCCCCAAACCTAAAGAAGACAATGTCCTCATTGACTGAAAGAAGTAGCGCACCCCCAAACCTGTCTGAAAAAAGTACCTCAACACAAAGATCAGGTGCAGAGAATATGTGTATCAAATTGGAACATGACAAAAAAAATATATTGAATGGAAAATGGTTACACTATTTAGGGAAAGAAAAACAACCTAAACTAGACAAAACAAAACAAAAAGGAAAGAAAAAAACTAAGAAATCCTAAATCCTAAATCCTAAATCCTAAATCCTAAATCCTAAACTAAACATGAATCCAACTCTGTTAATCATTGGCAGGCGGACCCATCCTCCTCGGGTCACTTAAATTGATATTCTTAGGCACAGGGAACAATTTCTCCCAAAGATCAAGGGGAAATTGATGAGATATCGCCGATTGTATGGATGGAGGTGGGGAGGCGAAAGTAGGAGATGAAGATGGGGGAGACGGTGACGGCATCACATCAATTATCTCGATATCAGTATTAATGCACGGTGTAGGAGATTTGGAGCGATTTACCTTTTTTCGAGATGGTTCTCCCCAGTAAGGAACGATCATCGGATCGAGGTCGATGATTTCAACATTGTTGGACACAAAAGGACCGTCCGATGAGAGCGGCGCTCCCGCTTTTTAGCAGTCTCCTCCATCTTTGATAATCGTGCTCTGGTGAGATATAATCGTCGGGCCATAAGAAAGATTGTGCAGAGTTAATGAAAAGTGAGCCTAAAGGTGAATATAAAGGGAAAATATATAGAGTTGGAGTAGGAGTGGAAAGAGGTGTCCTGCAGAAAAGAAACAATGAAAAGTGTGGCAGCACGTCTAAGGGAGTCCACGGGCGTGAGAGAAGTGGCAAATTAGAGTAAGAATAGGAGTGCCGTCGCAAAAAACTAAAAAAACAAAAAAAACGGTGGGGTCGATTAATCGAACCTTGAAGGTCAATGCATCGAACCTTTGGGGGTCGATTAATCGACAGTGGGGTCGATGCATCGACACCCAAAATTTTTTATTTTTTATTTTTAGCAACAGAGGGTCGATTAATCGATCCCTAAAGGTCGATGCATCGACCCTTTGGGGGTCGATTCATCGACCTCCTAAAAAAATTTTTTTTTTTTTTTTTTTCGCAAAAAGTGGGTCGATTAATCGAGTATAACCCTCGATTAAGCGACACCATCTTGGCAGAGAGTTAAAATTTTGTGAAAATTGACTTTTTAAAAGTGCGTTCCAACTACTCTAAAGGCAACCGGTAATTTGCAAAATTTTGACACTCCCACACAGATTAGAAAACACACTTTTTCATTGATAAAGACGATGATTACAAGGACACTTCTGATTTGACTCCTAAAACAGCCTAAACAAAGGAAAGAAAAATAACACACAATGAAAAATCCTAATCCTAGACTAATTAAACTAATCATCTCCATCCTCCTCGGCCTGGCGGGCCCTGGCGTGCATCTCATCATAACTATCAGGCCACATGCGCCTGCCCGATCTGATGGAGGAAGGAACGATCATAGTGGCTACGACGCAGGAGTGCACCATGTTGTCGCTGCTGCTCTTCTTGTAAAGAGGTAATTTGGGCTTGGAGCGAGCCAAGCGACACACCCTCCTCGGGTCCTTGATCAGGTGCATGTTGGTCATCTTGACGGACACGGCGGCGCTGGCGTGGTGGAGCCGGTTGGGCCGGTGCATCAGCAGGGCCATCAGGGACATTTCCCAAGAGACGCATACTGCGGTTCCACTGGGTTGCACCATAACGATAGAAGGCAAGGTCCCCGATATCATCATCCCGGTAGAACGGGAAACGAAGGAAATTAAGCAACTTCATAACATAATGGGGGAAGTAGACCAACGGGGCTTCACCAGTGGTGGGTTTAGTGAGTTCGTCATGGCATCGCCACATGCCATCATGAATAATCCTGGGCACGTTGATCCATGAATTTCGGTGGGCCCCATAAAGTGCTTGAACCCGATCACCGGTGCGCTCAGAAACGTGGCCACGGGGACAAAGATTGCTACTGACCACACTATCCCAAAACAAAAGCGGGCGCGGCAACGCCGATCGCCTAGTGGCGATCCCAGAAGAAAATATGCCACGGCACATCTCGTTGATAATATCCTCCTGAGACTCGTCGAGTTCCTCACCCAGAATGTGATTGTGAGGGCGCTCGCATGAAACATTAAAGACTTCCGCAATGGTGTGTGAATAAATCGGGTACGACCACCCATCAATTGTAACAGTGAAGTGGGCGGCGACTTGATTCTCGATGGAGGCGGGCACCCATGCCATATTCTGATAGAATAACCGAACAACGCGTTCGGACACTTTGATCACGGGTGGAGTGAGGAGAAAATGGGCATTGAGAGCCATCGCATGGCGAGAAGCACGCGAGATGGCGGTGCTTGAAAAGCCGCGAGATCAAAAACATATTCGAAACATAGGTCGCAGGTCGCGAAGCGACCACTTGGCTGATCACGTGGATGACCAGCAGGGCGTTGTACAAGTCTTCGCGGCGCGGCAGAGGTCGAAGCCATGATTGCACTGTCGGAATGTCGGAGGCAGTCAGAAAAAACAGGATACTAACTCAATGAAAAACGTAGTGAGACTGCTCCACTTAAATAGGTGCAAAGGCGCCTCTCAGGACGGACACACGCAAAATAATCGATTAATCGACCAAAAGGGTCGATTAATCGACTCCATTGAAAACGGGCGCGTCAGTAATCCCGACGCATGGAAACACGCAACGTCTTTAAGTGAAAAGACGCAACGTCCGGAAGTGGAAAAGTCGATTAATCGACGCACTTACTCGATTAATCGACATAAATCGAGGCAGATAAAAAACAAAAACGCATGTCCCGAAATAAAAGTCGATTAATCGATCCATAAAGAGTCGATTAATCGACACCAAATAAAAACAAAAACGGACAGATTTTCAAAAACAGCACGATTTTCAAAATAGCAGTCGATGCATCGACTCAAGGAGTCGATTAATCGACTAAAGAAAAAGTCAAAACCTTCATAAATGCAGTCTCCTTGAAAAAGGACACTGCATTAAAGCTGTCGATTAATCGACCTTGGGAAGGTCGATGCATCGACCCATTGTGGGTCGATGAATCGACAGAGGGGGTCGATGCATCAACTCCCCAAAATTTTATTTATTTATTTATTTATTTATTTATTTTTTTTAACATTGAAAAGAAATTAACCAAAAGTGCAGACTGCATTGAAAAAGAAAACAGTCATTATGACTGTCGATCAATCGACTACAAGGAGTCGATTAATCGAGGGGGAGGGTCGATTAATCGACATACACTGTCGATTAATCGAGGAAGAAAAACTTTTTTTTTTTTTTTTTTTTTTTTTTTTAAGAAAGAAAAAAAAAATGCGAAATTAATCTACAAGGTGTAAATTCATTTCGAGTCCACCAAGATCCCAAATCTTCATGAAAAATTTTCTAAGCAGGATCAGCGATTTATTTACTCGTCTCGGTATTTCTCTTTTCAAGGACTTAGTTACACCCCCATGGTGTGCCCAAGTGCCACCATTATGATCCATTTCTACCCTGTACTTGACATTCCTAAAATCGCACTCCAGATTCAAACCCATGAATCTTTTTTCGGCATTCTGTTGATTATCTATGTATTCAACAAATGGGCAACAGAATTGAAATTCCTCTTTCTTCCCTAAACCGAATTCACACTCATCGAAAAAAATTATGTTTCCCTTATCAGGTGTTGTAAGGGTGTCATTTTCTTTCTCTTTCATCTCAATTTGATTCTCAATTCCCTCCTCGACATAAGTATCGTTCCATTCCATTTCCTCTTCTCCTCGCACTTGCACTACCTCAACGTTCGTTATGCCATTCTCAAGCGTAGTGACCAATTGGTCATCCTCATATTTTTGAACAAAATCAGATGAGTCCTCTTGAAGATGTTCTTTATTCTGATCGGTATCAATGAGGGACTCCTCTATTTCAACTTTCCTTTGTAAGTACTCGATCATCTGACTAACTTGAGATTGTATCCTAGAAATTCTTTGAGTATTGGTGTGCACCAAACCTTTTAAATATTCTAAGGAGTAAGAAGAATTTTGGACTGGTTCATATGAGTTTGTGTCTTGAAAGTATTGAGTTTGCTGTGAAAACTCATAAGGAAATTTGTTGGGATAAGAATTTTGATCATTGTACGGCATCATATCACACATTAGAGGTTGATTAAAACCCCACATGTCATTAGATTGACTCTGTCAGTCATGAGTGTTCCAAACCGGATTTGGTTGGACTTGTTCAGGGTAATAATTTGAGTTATTCAAGGGACACAGGTGAAATGTGCATCGAATTTCCACAAATAGCACATGATTTTAGATTGAATCCATGCATTGACATGATTTCACCAATAACAAAAAAAAAAATTTTAATTTTTTTTTTTTTTTAAATTTTTTTTTTTTTTTTTTTTTTTTAAATTCGATTGATCGAGTCACACTCGATCAATCGAGGCTAGGTCGATGCATCGACAATGGGGGTCGATGCATCGACTCCCAATGAAATTTTTTTTTTTTTTTTTTTAATTAAGCAGAAATACTATTTTAATCCTCGAAAATTCCTAAAATTTACTGTCTACCAAAAATTCAGATTTTCTTAATTTAATCCCCGGCAACGGCGCCAAAAATTTGATGTGATATTTTAATGTAATGTTTTACTCGCAAGTGCACGAATCGGTTTGTATATAGTGGGTGCGGAGTACAAGATCGTTCCCACGATGACTAATTTTGAAATATCTAAAAGAGACAAGTAATTCTAGAAATCTATTAAGATCTAACAGTATTCTACCAGTTTTATGATTTAAGCGGTTGATGAGATGGTAATTAATGACTACAAACTAAAATTCAATTGATAATTCAAAAATAAAAGTGAAGATGATGATGAAGATGAAGATACTAAATCCTCCCATCTTTGGTCCGTTCTTCCTATAATATAAATCTAAGGATTAAATTATGAGATATTTCATTGGTAACAAACATCTTTTATGGAAGATCAATGGCCAACACCCTAATAGGTTCCACGTTGCATCCCTGCAATCAGGACTTAGATGATTTTCATATATAGATCTGGGATCAAGGGCACGGCTAGGCACACATGATCTCAGGTTCAAATAAAAATCATCCCCAAGGTGGGTGAAAATTCCAACAAGAATACCACTTACAAATCTGAAATCAAGGGCATGGCTCGACACACTTTATTCAGATTAGGGATTATTTAAGATAAAATTACCATTACAGAACCAAGATCCAGGGCATGGCTCGGCACACTCGATCCCAGAACATAATCGTAATTAGATCCACACGATGAAAGCAAAAAGACCATAACAATGATTGGGTAAAATTACCGTCACAGATCTGAGATCTCGGGCATGGCTCGGCACACGCGATCCCGGTTAGTGACGGGGATTTCATCCATTCATGATAGCACAACAACCATAAAATAAAATCTCATATTTTAATCCTAAATTTATATTATTAAAAGTACAACCCTCGGATGGGAATCATTAGATCCCCATCCCTATAAATTTAGCCACACATATTGTAAGTAAATGACATAAATAAATAAATACGGGAAAATAACATTAATTAAAATTACCTCAAACTTCAAAAGAAATTACGTTGATCCACAAATATGATGATCTTCAGAAACGAAATTAATGCAGGAATAAACTTTGAACAAAATTTAGGAATAAGTACTGAAAAATTAAAGGGAACAAAGCTCTCAAAAGAATAATAAAATTTCCCTATTTCTATGTCTAACTATGAAAAATAATGGCTAAAAACTAAGAACACTAAAAACTAAAACTCTTTCCTAAAACTAATTCCTACGTAATTCTAATTCTAAAAAGATATATCTATCCGAAGTGTTTGAGTCACTTTAAATAGACCCGTCGCGCGGAAGTCTCCTAAGCCACTTTTTTTAGGGTCGATTAATCGACCAGGGAGGGTCGATGCATCGAGCCGCCAAAAAGTCCCAAAAATCAGGTTTTCAGTGTCAGTTTCGTGTCAGACTCTGACTCTGGCTCGATTAATCGACCTGTAAGGTCGATGCATCGACCCCAGAAATCCGTGAAATTCAACACTTCTTCTTGGTTCAGACACTTCTTTGGTATTTCGGCCATAACTTTCTGTTCCAAACTCAGATTGAGACGATTCTTACGTCGTTGGAAAGCTGACGACACGATCTACAACTTTAGTGTTTTGACAATTTCGTAATTCTGCCGCCTTGAAGGTCCAAAGTTAGCCACAAGTCGCACCAAGTTCTTGATTACCCGAAGTTGCAGTGTTTTGACATTATATTCAGAATTCTTGGACTGTTTTCTATACTTGGCTTGTATTTACCTGAAACACTTTAAATCTAATCAATCTCATCAGATAGCCTTCATCGGACAGCTAAATATAGGTATTTAGGGGTGAAATATCCTCATTTTTCAGTACTCATCACGATGAAGATGAATAGGGCCTCCCTGTGTATTTAAAGGCGAGGATGGTGGAAGATGAAATGGTTGAATAACATCCAAGTCACCGCAATTAATTTAGAGTGAGTTGGGAAACGTCAAGTCCCAGTAGTCAGCGTGGGAAATGACAAATGCATTAGACTCGCGCAGCTGGGTAAGGGAATCACGAGAAATCAGAAATGCGCAATTATGGGAGTTAGAGCTGGAAGTGCGTGAGAGATTCTGCAGCATTGAAACTCGCGACAGCAAAAGAAATGGTCTATGCGAATTGCGCGAGTCTTCCCAAGTCACAATTTGGAATGCGCGAGGGCCAAATCAACAATTCACAGAAGAAGAAGACTAAATCATACCAATCCCACATAAACTCTATCAAGCTCAACAATATCAAATTTCACATAACCCCTAAAATTTTCTAAAACTTAAGGTAGAAACAAAAGTAGTATAGTACAACATGGACACAACTGCGGGTTAGGTAGATGTAGGGGTCCCATGAAAATGAATAGTGCTCATAGGATAAGCAGGTTGTTCAATGCAAGGCTTAAGCCTCTGACCATTCACTTTGAAGGTCCTCCCAGATTTGGGATCCTTGACTTCCACAGCACCAGATGGGGAAACATTCACGACAACATAGGGACCATCCCATCTGGATTTTAATTTGCCAGGAAAGAATTTTAGTTTGGAGTTGAATAACCAAACCTTACCACCCGGTTCGAGCCTTTTTCTCAGCAAGCCCTTGTCGAAGAAAGCTTTAGCCCATTCCTTGTAGATCCTGGCATTGGTGTAAGCATCCATCCTTAGCTCATCCAATTCCGATTGTTGTAATGACCTGTGTTGACCAGCAGAAGTTAGGTCCATGTTCAAATTCTTAATGGCCCAATAGGTCTTGTGTTCTAACTCTACTGGGAGATGGCAGGCCTTGCCATAGACCAGTCTGAATGGGGACATTCCAATGGGAGTCTTATAGGCAGTCCTATAGGCCTGATTGCATCATCAGTTCTCATTAATCTTTCCTGTCAATCCTAACTGTTTTCTCAAGGATGTGCTTGATCTCCCTATTGGAAATTTCAACTTGCCCACTTGTTTGTGGGTGGTAGGGAGTAGCAATCCTATGGGTCACAGAATATTTCTTGAACAAGCTCTCGAAATTCCTGTTGCAGAAATGGCTACCCCCATCACTGATAATAGCTCTAGGGGTTCCAAATCTTGAGAAAATGTTGTGCTTTACGAATTTGAGGACCACCTGGTTATCATTGGTTCTTGTGGAAATGGCCTCTACCCATTTGGAAATATAGTCCACTACCACTAAGATGAAGTGGTAACCATTAGAGGGACGAAAGGGGCCCATGAAGTCAATTCCCCATACATCAAACAGTTCTACAACAAGGATGGGCTGTAAAGGCATTGAATTTCTTTTGGACAACCCTTCTAGTTTCTGACATCTCTCACATGCCTTGCAGTGTGTGTATGCATCCTTGAATAAGGATGGCCAGTAAAAACCACACTGCAGGACCTTGTCAGCAGTTTTTCTCCCACTAAAGTGGCCTCCACAGGCATTTTCATGGCACATGGCCAGAATACTGGGGATATCACTTTCGGGAACACATCTTTGGATGATCTGGTGGCCTGATAAGCTTGTAGCAAGGTTCCTCCCAGAAAAAATACTTGACCCTTGAGAAGAATAGGTCTTTATCCATTTTGGTCCAGTGGGGAGGAATCTTTCCTATAACTAGATAATTGACAATGTGTGCAAACCAAGGGACTAAGGATTGGATGGCAAATAATTGCTCATCTGGGAAGGCATCATTTGTAGGGCCATCCAGGCGTTTCTCCAAGATAATTTTGGACAAGTGGTCAGCCACCACATTCTCCACACCCTTTTTGTCCTTGATTTCGATGTCAAACTCCTGTAGCAGGAGTATCCATCTAATCAACCTAGGCTTAGCATCTCTCTTGGGCGATGGGGTACTTCAATGCCGAATGGTTAGTGAAGATCACAGTTTTAGATCCTAGTAGGTAGGCTCTAAATTTGTCAACAGCGTAAACCACTGCTAGAAGCTCTTTCTCAGTTGTGGTATAGTTCAGCTGAGCTTCAGCAAGTGATTTGCTGATATAAGCAATGACCACAGGCAGTTTATCTTTTCTTTGGCCCAACACAGCACCTATTGCCAAGTCTGATGCATCACATCAGCTCAAAAGCGAGGTATAGTCCGGTGTTTGGAATGCTGAGGCGGAAGGTGAGGCATATTTTCAATGTTTCAAAAGCCTTGGACATTCGGCGAGAAAAGTTAAAGGGACATCTGGCGAGCGGTGGCACAATGGCTTAGCAATTTTGCTGAAGTCCTTAATGAACCTCCTGTAAAATCCTGCATGCCCCAGGAAGGATCTAATTTGCTTGACTGTTTTTGGAGGGGACAAATTGGCAATGAGGTCCACTTTGGCCTTGTCTACCTCAAGCCCTTCTTTAGAGACTACATGGCCCAGCACAATGCCTTGTGTTACCATGAAGTGGCTCTTTTCTCAGCTTAAAACCAAATTGGTTTCCTCACATCTTTGCAAAACTAGGCTGAGGTGTTGTAGACACTGGCCAAAGCTGTCCCCATAGACAGAAAAGTCATCCATAAAAATCTCCAAAAACTTGTCAATCATGTCAGAGAATATGGCATACATACACCTCTGAAAAATGGCTGGCGCATTACAGAATCCAAAAGGCATCCTTCTGTAAGCAAAGGTGCCAAAAGGATAGGTAAAGGTGGTTTTCTCTTGGTCTTGAGGATGCACAGGGATTTGGTTGTACCCTGAGTACCCATCAAGAAAACAATAAAAAGCTTTTCCAGCCAATTTGTCCAGAATTTGATCAATGAAGGGGAGAGGGAAATGGTCCTTTCTGGTTTTAGAGTTGAGCTTCCTATAATCAATGCACACTCTCCAGCCAGTGGTTACCCTGGCTGGCCTCAACTCTCCAGTTTTAGTCTTAATCACTGTTATGCCAGATTTCTTGGGCACCACCTGGATAGGTGCCACCCAATGAGAATCGGAGATGGGGTAAATCACCCCTGCATCTAGCAATTTAATGATTTCCTTAAGGACCACTTCCTGCATGTGAGGATTTAACTTCCTCTGCATTTCCCTGAAGGGTAGTGCTCCCTCCTCAAGATGAATCCTATGCATACAGATTGATGCATCAATTCCTCCCAGATCGGCAATGGTCCAGCCAATTGCCTTCTTGTGCTTCCTCAAAACTGTTAGTAATTCCTCTTCCTGCTCATTGGTAAGGGAGGAAGAGATAATCACAGGAAGCTTATCACCTTTCTCAAGGAAGGCATATTTTAATGTTTCTGGAAGCTTCTTGAGTTCCAGATTAGGGGCCTGTTGGGCGGATGGCAAAATTGGTGCATTGGAGGTTGGAGGAAGAGGTAGCAATGTAGGTTTCCAACTTGAGTGCTGCACTGAGCCCACAGAAGACTTCGATATGGTCATGTCTTTTGATCTCCCATCTGGGCTCTCTTCCTCCACCATGTCCCAAATTTTAACTAAATTCCTGACAATGTTGCCCCACTCCAGCAGAGTGAGAAATTCTTCTTCCACAATTTCCTCTAGTACATCCACTGTAAAGCTCTCCTCATTGTCCATCTGAGGGTACTTTGCACTGTTGTACACATTTAGCTCGACTTTCATATGTCCAAAAGTTACCTTCATTACTCCAGACCTGCATTGGATGCAGGCATTGGCAGTGGCCAAGAAAATCCTGCCCATTATAACTAGTATGGGGTTTGGGCTAGTGCTGCAGCCCATGTCCAAAACTAAGAAGTCGGCAGGGTAGAAAAACTTATCCACACCTACCAGGACATCTTCAACCATTCCCAAAGGTTTCCTCTCAGATCTATCAGCCATCATCAGCATAATGGGGGTAGCTTTTAGCTCCCCCAAACCTAGTTGTAGATATACACTGTATGGCAACAGGTTAAGACTGGCTCCAAGGTCTAAAAGGGCTTTTCCAATTGTATGGTCTCCAATTACGCAAGGAATAGTGGGGTATCCCTGGATCTTGCAACTTCTCAGGCATTGATATGTTAAATATAGAATTCACTATATCAGTTGCAAAGACCTTCTTGGACACTTGGCCTCTAGCCTTTCTCTTTTGGGTGCAGAGGTCTTTCAGGAACTTTTCATAGGCTGGGACTTGTTTAATTACCTCAAGCAAGGGTAAATTGATTTTCACCTGCCTGAAGGTCTCCATCATTTCCTCCATCTGGGCATTCCCTTTATCAAAAGGGATAGGACCATCCAAAGCCTGAGGAAATGGCAGCTGAGGTTCTGCTGGTTCCTCAGCTGCTAGCCCATGACTAACTTTTATTTCTTTCTTTTTTCATATTTTTCTCCCTGCTGCGGCTCAACTACAGCATCATTATTTTTCTCCTGCTGCAAGGTGGCAGGCACTTCTTGGCTTTGTGGTCCCACAACTTCTCTATCATGATCCTTTGCATCATCTGTGGAAATTGCCTCTGCTGGTCTGTTACCCACCTGGTTGTTTACCAGCCTGCCAGACCTTAAGGCAGTGATAGCATTAGTGTCCTCAAACTTTGAGGAAGCTTCCTTAATTAAAAACTGACCCTTGGGGTTAGCAATTGGCTGGCAGGGCAATCTGCCTTCATCTCTCCTAGCCAAGGCTTTTGACATTTGGCTCATCTGCTCTTCCATTTTCTGGAGGCTCTGACCATGAGAGTCCACAGTCTGAGCCAAGGAACCCAGGTTTTGCAGTGAGGTCAAGACCTGGTCCTCGAAAGAAGTATTTCTAGGTTGAGAAGGGGGTAAGACCAACTAATTTTACTACTGATGGGGCTGTTGATGGTGCTGAAAAGTAGACCTAGGGGCATTCCCTTGATTGAACTGCTGCTGTGGCCTTTGTGGTAAGGCCAACATCTGCTGGGGCTGCATGTAGTTGTCTTGCTTCCACCTCAGATTTGAGTGGTCTCTCCATTGGTAACCAGTATTTTGGTGCTGGTATCCATATGGCTAGCTATTGTAGCCCCTAGATTGTTGATGGCCATAAGATTGAGCAGCAGCAGCATGTTCGAAAATCAATTCAGGAAATTGCCCTGCAGATGGACATTCCTCCACTGTGTGTTGTGGGGACTGGCATATCAGACATGCCTCCGCCACATGAGCAGCCCTTCTGGGTTGCATTACAGTCAATAATTTATCAATCTTCATAGAGAGGTTTGCCATCAGCAGCTACAGGTCATTGTTCCCAGACACCTCATAAACTTTTCCTCTTGATCCAGCAGCAAGCCCCATCTTTGACTCAGATCCCTGACTAGTTCTTACCAGGGATGGCTTTTGAAAAGCATTCTCACTAATCACCTCAAACAATTCCCATGCCTCCTCAACAGTCTTGTGCATATAGGATCCACCACAAGAGGCATAGACCATATCTCTATTTTTCTCATCAATCCCATTGTAGAAGCTTTGTACAAGCTACCACTCAGGGATCTTGTGGTGGGGGCATTGTTTGAGCATCTATTTAAACCTATCCCAGGACTGGTTAAAATCCTCAGTTGGGGATTAAGCAAACGCAAGAATCTCTTTCCTCAACTGGCTAGTTTTGGTCTCAGGGAAGAACTTAGTTACGAATTTGGTCTGCAGATCTTTCCATGAAGCAATGCTATTGTTGGAAAGAGTGGTCAGCCAGGTACTGGCCCTATCCTTCAGAGAGAAGGGAAAGAGTCTGAGCCTAGTAGCCTAAGGTCCCAAACCAGTGATATTAAAAGTGGTGCACAAGGCCAAGAACTGGTCAATATGCTTGTAAGGGTCCTCCTTGCTAAGCCCATGGAAAGCTGGCAGCATCTGGATGATTGAAGTTTTTATCTCATAGTTCCCCTGAACATCAGGGAATTGAATGCTAAAAGGGGAGTTATAGTCATCCGGAGCATTCAACTCCTTGAGGGTTCTGGGTTCTTCTTCACCCATAATTGCTGTCACAGATTCACTTGGGGGCTCTCCTATGGTGTGCCTATCTCTCCTAAGTCTCCTTCCCCTTTCTAACTCAGGGTTAAGAGGCTCTAAAGCAGGGCTGAGGGATCTCCTCCCTAGCATACAAGCACACTAACAGCAAGGAAAGCTTCTTGCAAGCACATTACAACAAAATAATTGTACACTAACAAATTTATCTAACTAGTTTACAGCTATTGAAGGAATACATTTAAACTATCCTAGATACTCTCAGAAAATTTTTTTTAAGAAAGGTAGACAGAGCTTTAAAAGTCAGAGAGTTTGCAAACAGAGGTAGCTAAGCTCCAATTGCAGTCCAACTATCCTTCACTGTTGCTGTCTAGATCTGTAAGAAAGGTTTAAAATTATGTCAGCAGTATCAATTATTCACATGTGCAAAGAATACTAAGAATACAAAAACCAAGGGTCTACTAATAGATCACCTCTCCCCGACAACGGCGCCAAAAACTTGTCGGCAGATTCTGGTGTGCTTACATTATTGGTTGGTGGTGAAAGTCATTTACAAATTAAAGAAAGAGTAAAACAGGGAATGGAATCAGCACAACTCAGAAATCCTAGACCTACAAGATACAGGGTCCTTTGTAGCATGTTTTGATAAGTAAGAGTTTGTCCCACAGGGAAAGGTGATCTATAGCTCCAAAGGAGCCATCTCTAGTAGTCCTCGATCGATCTAACTTCTGAATCTGGCGATCTAAAAGGAGGGGAGTTCAAGGTCACTTATTCTAAGTATTCTAATGTCTAAAATACAGAAAGGGTTGAGAGGATAGATGGAGTGTGGAGTATAAATGTAAAAGGGTGAGAAGTATGTTATTGAGCCAAGATCAGAGAAGTTTTGTAACTCAGATTCAGATCTGATGTTATAGAAGTCCTGTCCAATGGCTACATTATCACCACTGAGGAGAAAGGATCCAACCCATCACTCTGCCATGATTCCACCCTTAAGGCTATAACCTGTCCACTCAAATGGTCACAGATTATCCCATAGGGGAGCCACTATCTAGGGATGGGTCAAAACACAATAAGTAAATCATTACAGGCACTATTTCATCCAGGCTACAAGCACAAGAATCCATAGGGAACCTCAATCTCTAAAGCTCTATATGTGGGGCTAAGGCTGTAGGACCATGATAGCCCAGACACATAGAACCAGCAAGAGATTGAGTACAACCTTCGATCTAGCCGTCCATTGCTGAGTGAGGCTACAATGGTCCAATCACCTGCCTATAATCTCTACAACCAGATCAAATCCAACATCTAATGGCGGATCTATACAAATATAGGGGAGTCTGCCTCTGTACAATCTCTCACCAGGCTTCTACAAGCTCAGGTGTAAAGAAGAAGGATCCATCTTGGATCGGTGGATTAGAATCACCCTAAGGTTATAATCTGTCCACTTAAATGGTCACAGACTATCCCAGAGGTTATCCTCCTCACGGAGCCCAAAACAAAACAAGAATATTGCTGCTACCACCATGGTCACAAGGCTACCAGCTCAAGCTCCCATGGGGATTTCAGATCTAATTGGTCCTGTGGTGGGGCTAAGGCTGTAGGACCATGATAGCCCAGACACACAGGTCACTTGGATCTGAATGGCCCTTAGAATCAGTCCTCCATTGCTTTGAAACACAGCCAAAGCAATGGCGGATCACAATACAGCAGCCTTGCAAAGAGCATCTCACACATAAACACCAATCCCATAAAGTACAAATCCTATTACAGAATTTCCATTAATCTAGTTCAAAAATGCATACAGAGACATAGCCAACAAGTGTTGGACTATGGAGAGAAGGAAAAGAGAAAAAGAAAATTACTTACAGCTAAAAAAAAGAGAAAAGAAAAACGATCTGAGATGTGTTCCCAGATGCCTAAACCTAAGCTAGGTATGGGTTTATATAACAGTGGGGTGGCGGTGCATTAGGATTAGGAAACCCTAATTTTAATGATGCCACATGGCCTAACAGTGATCCTTGGATGCCTCGGTGCGAGTGCATAGAGGTTTGAGCATGGGAGTGCGTGCCCTAGTCGCTAGAAATTCCCAGAAGATCCTCTGCTGAAGAGATGGAAGTTTAGGTTCAGAGCTTCGCTAGGTAGCTGTAGTTTCCCAGACTTGTCACGTGGTAGCTCTTTGCTCTTCGGTAGGATGATTTGACATTGAAGCTTCAGCCATCGCAATGTTGCCTTAGTTTGCTCTTCAGGCAGTTGCGCGATAGAGAATTGCACTCTCGCTGGATTAGGCTTCGCGAGGTTGAGTAGAAAACACAGTCTCAGATGTTGCGGGGTTGAAGTTCAAGCAGTCGCGAGGTTGCTCGCTCTTCGCTGGGCTGATCTTCGTGAGAGTGAATTTGAACAGTGCGAGAACTTCGCGAGCACTTCTCTTTACTGGACTTCGCGAGTTACCTCGCGAGGCTTTAATGAGTTCTGAACTATGCAAGGTTCCATGTCTTAATTGATCTTCGCAAGGATGGCTTTGCCTTCGCCAGGATGCTTTCTTCTTGAATGGCGCGAGAACTACGCGAGGAGTTCTTCTGATAATTGCATCCCGTGGTGACTGCGCGATAGCTTCAAGAGGAATCTTCTGAAGCTCTCTCTCCTCAGCTGTTCTGAGCGAACTACGTAAGATTGAGAGAGGTCTGCTTTGAACTATGCGACACTGCACAATGTGTTCTACTCTTGAGCTTCGCGAGAGCTGTGCGAGTTTGAGTTTCTGAAGCTCTTCAGTCACTCATCTGTGCGAGAGGTTGCTGTAAATTCTTGGGAAGCTCAATTGAACTGCGCGAGGCATATTTCTCCTGAATCCTCTAAAGCTTGGGTCAGCTGCGCGAGGCTCATTTCAGGTCTGGATTCAAAGTTCATTCTTCTGAGGGATTTCTGGTGCCAAAGCAGGCTCCTTAATAGGATTCCTGGCCTTATTTCACTGCTGATTATTACCTACATAAAACACTTAACAAGAACTTATTAGGTGGCTAAGGGTCTAATCAAAGGTTAAGTTAAGGGGTGAAAAGTGGTACTTTTCAGGTCTTAACACTAACCTATTCGAAAAGAAGAGAACTCCTAGTGAACAGTATCAGAACTGTACGAAAAGAGCTTCAGAAGTCACAGAATTTTGTGAAAAGTTCCCTAGACTATGCGAAATGATATTTTGAATCTGCAAGGGTAATTCAGTAATCTTTTGCACGTGCCCCAATGCATTTAAAAATTAGGGACATTCTGGAAGATTCTGAGCACGAACCAACAGCATATTCCACCCCATGTGAACACCCAAAGAAGAAATCACATGGCAGGAACTGCTAGAAGCACTAATAGATTTTTGAATTACATAACAGAATTGATATTTCTGTCATCTGATTGGCTGAACCAAATCAAGCAATTCTGATTGACCAAAATAGATCTGGATCCTCGCGCTCGACTACCATTGATTGATACAGATCTGACCAATTCTGATTGGTCGATACACATCTGAGCTAGACCTGGGGGAAACTATAAATAGATGAACCATTTGCCCAATTTGGGTATCAAGATTTTGAGTTTCATTTCTGTTGCTCCATTTCCAATTCAAATAGCTTGTCTGAAACTCTTGTAATAGCCTAACTTTTACTTGCAATTGAGAGTTGTGAGATACTTCTGGAATTCAAAAGAGAATTGTATTCAAGACTACAAATCAGGAAGTCATTTAATTGTAATGGTGAATTTAAAAGGTTCTTTGTGAGTACGTTCTCAATTGGATTCGTGTTGAGGGTTCCCTGTGATCTCCTTATTGCACTAGACTCCTTTAGATTTACTATTTTTCAAGCAATTTCCCTTGATTCATTATCCCTGTAAGAATTAGTGTTTGTAACCTATTCTTTCACAGCATTTGTAGTGGTGTTTCTTGTTCTGAATTAAGGGTTCAGATTAAAGACTATTGGATGGTCTGCGGCCATTGAAGTGGACAGACCATAGCCATAAGTTTAACTCTAATCCTTGAGTTAGATTACTTTCTCTTGCATCTGTGCTTGTAGCTAGATGAAGATTGGATCATCTCTCATTTGATCTACATTTATTCTCATTTTGCTTCAAGGACCAATTCAAAGTTAGATATTATTTCTCCATTCTTATTAATTTACATCAAAATCTCCCCAACTCAGATCTGGATCATTTAGTTTAATTCTTACTTTTATCATTTAGTTAATGTGACAAATTCAACCTCCCATCTTATGTGCTTTGTAGATAGGATAAGAGGCCAGATCTGGTAGCTCAGATCTGGAGGTTTATCTTACATTTTAAATCAATTCCCTGTGAACGATCTTTTACTCACTTACATTTAAAACTTGCTACAATTGGCCCTGATCTTGCAGGCTAATTAACTTCTCTCTGTGCTGATATTTCTTTATTCTTTTTAGTTCTTCAAATTCAATATAATTCATCATTTACAAATCTGTTTTCAAAACACAAATAAATCATGCACACTTGGAAGTTCAACAACAAGTTTTTGGCGTCGTTGCCGAGGAATTTATTTTAAAATTGGTAGACCTAAGTTTTTTTTATTATTATTATTTTTTTTTTTATTACATCAGTGCTAACTATTCTATTGTTTAAATCTGTGCAGTTATCCATATACATTTTGAGCGTGGAAAGGAATACTGAAGGTTTGTTGTGCATAATTTGATTCTCTGTTTCTATGTTGTATGTTTGGTAGGAGGACTCTCAACCCTGAGATTGTCCCTCTGAATTTAGAAGTTGAAAGGCTACTAAGAACCAGACAAACATCACAGAATTTTGCGGAAACAGCTACTATGGTTGAAGAACCTAGACTTTTGAGGGATTACTTTTCACCTGGTGCCTATAATTCTCCATTTTGCATTCAATTTCCTACTGTTGAAGGAAATTATGAGATCAAATCATCAACTATCCAGATGCTTCCTTCCTTCCATGGTTTAAGTAAGGAAGATCCATACAAGCATGTGGATGAGTTCCTGTCTCTTTGTACCACATTCAACATAGCTGGATTGGGTCCAGAGGCAACCAAGCTTAGGCTTTTTCCTTTTTCATTAAAGGACAAAGCTAGAGCATGATTGTCTATGTTAGCACCAAATAGTATCACTTCTTGGAATGATTTGCAGTGTCAATTTTTAGCCAAGTACTTCCCTATGTCCAAAACCAGCCAGTTGAGACAAAGTATTATTTCCTTCTCACAACATTCAACTGAAATTTTCCATGAAGCATGGGAAAGATTTAAAGAACTTTTAAGGCAATGTCCTCATCATCAAATTCCCCGATGGCAGCTTGTTCAAAGCTTCTATCAAGGAATTGATCAAAAGGGCAAGAATATGGTAGATGCTTCCTGTGGAGGCACCTACTTGCAAAAAACAGTCGAGGAGGTCTGGGATTTATTTGAAGTAATTGGTGAAAATTCAACTCAATAGGAATCTTTGTCAAGAGACATTGAGAATCCTGCTAGGTTGAACAATCAGCAAACCACCAAAGGAAAGATTTATGAGGTGAATGAGTTGGAAAGGAAGATGGACAATTTAACCACAAAGTTTGATAGATTGATGGACTCACTTAAAAATCCAATGGTTGCAAGAGTAGAGGAGGCATGTCTGATATGCCAGTCCCCTACTCATTCACATGATCAATGTCCTGCTGCACCATAATTCCCAGATCTATTGGTGGAGCAAGCTCATGCTACTCAATCATTTGGACAGATGCAGTCAAATGAATATGCATGAAGAGGGCACCCCAATTTAAGGTGGAGCCAGGGCAATTATCAATCACAACAGCAACAGCAACCAAAGAACCAATTACCTTACAAAACTGCTCAGCCTTATCAGCAAAATTTTTACACCAAGCCAAATTTTCAGCAGCCCATTCCACAACAACCTGTACAACAATCTGCTCCAGTTCAAGCCCCTTCCAGATCCCCTTCTTTTGAAGATCAAGTTCTAAATTCACTCCAGAATTTAGGGTCTTTAACTCAGACTATGAACTTTCACAGTCAGAGCATAAAGAAGATTGAAGAAACATTGGGTCAACTTTCAAATACTTTGGCCAAAAGAGACGAAGGCAGGTTACCCAGCCAACCTTTGAATAATCCCAAAGGACAGTTCATGGTTGGAGAGGCTTCTGTTTCACATGAAGAAGTAAAAACTGTCACTACTTTGAGAAGTGGAAGTATTGTAAATAACAATGTGGGTACTAAAAAGGAAAAAAAAAAATTGAGGAAACTAATAGAGATATGCAGCAGGAGCAGCATGATGTTAGCATTGGGGGTGCTGATGTATCACAGAAAAATCAAAAAAATGAAAAATAGAAAAATCAACAATATTTAAATGATGTTTCTAAATCTGTAAATGAAGGACTAGTTCCTCATTTACCATTTCCTCATGCCATGAAATCTGCATCCCCTTTTGATAAAGGGAACACAAAAATAGATGAAATGATGGAGACTTTCAAGCAAGTCAAGATAAATCTACCTTTGCTTGATGCAATCAAACAAATCCCAGCATATGCAAAATTTTTGAAAGATATTTGCACTCACAAAAGACAATCTAGGATGCAGTTATCTAAGAAGCTCTTTGCTGTGGAAAGAGTTAATCAGGTTTTGTCCATTACCACACCTCCTAAACTTTAAGATCCTGGAATCCCCACAATCCCTTGCATTATTGGGGAACATATCATTGAAAAGGCTTTATTAGATTTAGGTGCTAGTGTCAACCTGCTTCCATATTCTGTATATGAGAAACTAGGTTTGGGAGAGTTAAAACCTACTCATGTGGTGTTACAACTAGCAGACAGATCTGAAAGAAAGCCAGTTGGGATGATTGAGGATGTGTTGGTAGGAGTAGATAAGTTTTTCTACCCTGCTGATTTTCTGATATTGGACATGGAACCTACAAAAAGTAAAACTTCCATCCCTGTCATTTTGGGGAGACCATTCCTGGCTATAGCCAATACTTGCATTCAATGCAGGTCTGGTATTATGGAAGTCTCTTTTGGAAATATGAAGGTGAAGTTAAATGTTTATAATGCAGTCACATGGCCTCAATTCAGTTCTGAGGAATGTTTTCTTGTTGATTTGTTGGATGAACTGGTAGAAGAGACTCTACCATAGTTTTCGCAGTGTGAAGATTTTACCACAGACTTGAACAACGCTTGGAGAAATTCCATGGAAGAAACAGTTTGTACCTCAAAGTCTGAGGAAGCAAATGTTGTGCAAGGAACTCATAATCAATCAGCAAGTTTCTCTTCATGGAAACCTGCTATTCTTCCTCTTCCACAAACAGCTAAGGTACCTTTCTTACCTTCTTTTCTCAGCCCACCTGATGTAGAGCTGAAGCAGTTAACAGAAAATTTGAAATATGTGTTTTTAGGAGACCATAAAACATTGCCTACGATTATTTCTTCCTCCCTCACTGAAGAGTAGGAGGAAGAGCTGTTGATTGTATTGAAACAGCATAAGAGGGCAATTGGCTGGACTATTGCTGATTTGGGAGGAATCAGTCCAGCTGTTTGCATGCATAAAATTCATTTGGAAGAAGATGCAAAGTCGTCTAGGGAAATGCAAAGGAGGCTGAATCCTCATATGCAAGAAGTGGTCATGAAAGAGGTTGTTAAGCTGTTGGATGCAGGGGTCATTTACCCCATTTCAGATTCAGCTTGGGTGGCACCTACACAGGTGGTACCTAAGAAATCTGGGATCACTGTTGTAACCTCAGACTCTGGTGAGCTTATGTCAACCAGACAAACAACTGGTTAGAGGGTCTGTATTGATTACAGAAAACTAAACACAATGACTAGAAAAGACCATTTCCCTCTTCCATTCATTGATCAAATTTTAGATAAGCTAGCAGGAAAAGCTTATTACTGTTTTCTTGATGGTTATTCTGGTTACAACCAGATTCCTATGTATCCACAAAATTAGGAAAAGACCACATTCACTTGCCCTTTTGGCACTTTTACCTATAGGAGAATGCCTTTTGGTCTTTGTAATGCTCCTGCTACCTTTCAAAGATGCATGTACTCTATTTTCTCTTATATGATTGACCAATTTATGGAGATTTTTAGGGATGATTTTTCAATCTATGGAGACAGTTTTGCCCAGTGTTTACATCATCTCAAATTGGTGTTACAGAGATGTGAAGAAACCAATCTAGTTTTGAGCTGGGAGAAGAGCCATTTCATGGTCACCCAAGGCATTGTCCTTGGCCATGTTGTCTCCCACAAGGGCATTGAGGTGGACAGAGCAAAAATTGATTTAATTGCACATTTTCCACCTCCCAAAACTATTAAACAAATCAGAAGTTTTCTAGGACATGCTGGATTTTACAGAAGGTTCATTAAGGACTTCAGTAAAATATCCAAGCCTCTTTGTCATTTATTGTGCCAAGATGTCCCTTTTGTTTTCAACAATGAATGCTTGAAGGCATTTGAATTCTTAAAAAATTGTTTGATTTTAGTTCCAATACTATAGTCTCCAGACTATTCACTACCTTTTGAACTGATGTGTGATGCATCAGATTATGCTTTGGGAGCTGTTCTTGGGCAAAGAAAGGATAAGCTGCCTCATGTCATAGCTTATGCCAGTAGATCAATGATTGATGCACATCTCAATTACACAACAACTGAGAAGGAGCTGCTGGCAATTATTTTTGCTTTAGAGAAATTCAGATTATATGTTTTGGGTTCACAAATAGTGGTGTTCACTGACCACTCAGCCCTGAAATACCTTCTGTCTAAGAAGGATACCAAACCAAAATTAATCAAGTGGATCCTCCTATTATAGGAGTTTGATTTACAGATCAAAGATAAAAAGGGTGTGGAGAATGTGGTGCCTAATCACCTGTCTAGAATTTTAACTGCTGAGATTGATAGGCTGCCTATCAATGAATCTTTCCCTGATGAGCAACTTTTTGCTATCAACAGACACACCCCTTGGTTTGCAAACATAGTCAACTTTTTGGCTACTGGAAGAACTCCTCAACATTGGAATAAAATGGATAAAGATCTTTTCTTCTCAAAGGTTAAACATTTTATTTGGGAGGATCCTTATCTGTTCAAGATTTGTGCAGACCAAATAATAAGATGTGTCCCTGAAGAAGACTTTCATAGCATACTTTCTATGTGTCATGAACAGGCCTGTGGAGGTCATTTTAGTTGAAACAAAACTGCAAAGGTTTTGCAGTGTGGATTTTATTGGCCTACACTTTTCAAAGATGCTCTGCAACACTGTAAGTCTTGTCAGAACCGCTAGAAATTGGGCAGCATTTCTAAGAGAAACTCAATGCCATTACAACCTATTTTGGTAGTTGAATTGTTTGATATTTGGGGGATAGATTTCATGGGCCCCTTTCCTCCTTCAAATGGTTGTACTTTCATCTTAGTAGTTATGGATTATGTATCCAAATGGGTTGAAGCTACAGCCACTAAAACCAATGATCATAGAGTGGTTCTGAAATTTTTAAAGGATAACATCTTTTCCAGGTTTGGTTCACCCAGAGCTATTATTAGTGATGGGGGAAGCCATTTTTGTAATAAACATTTTGAAGCTTTATTGAAAAAGTACTCTATGACTCATAGAGTAGCTACTCCATACCATCCCCAAACCAGTGGACAAGTGGAGATTTCCAATAGAGAAATCAAACATATACTGGAAAAGACTGTGAAGAAGGACAGAAAGGATTGGTCCTTTAAGCTGAATGATGCATTGTGGGCATATAGGACAGCCTATAAAATCCCAATTGGCATGTCCCCATTCAGATTGGTCTATGGCAAAGCATGCCATTTACTAGTGGAGTTAGAATATAAGGCCTTTTGGGCTATTAAAACTTTGAACATGGATCTTACTACTGCTGGTAATCACAGGAAACTGCAGCTTACTGCTGGTAATCACAGGAAACTGTAGCTTGCTGAGTTTGAAGAGCTGAGGATGGATGCATACACCAATGCAAGATCTTACAAAGAGAAAGTTAAAGCCTTCTATGACAAAAATTTACTGAGAGGAGAGTTTATAGTTGGCTCTAAGGTATGGCTATTTAACTCAAAACTTAAGTTTTTTCCTGGAAAACTGAGATCCAGATGGGAAGGGCCATATACAATCATTCATGCATCTCCTTATGGGGCTGTTGAAATTTTGGACTCAAGTGATGGAAGAGTCTTGAAAGTAAATGGTCAGAGGCTCAAACCATGCATTGAAAATACCCTGGAGCCTGTGCTAAACATCTATCATCAAGATCTGCCCCATATCTGAGGATAAACAACTGTATAATATGTATTTTACCAGTGCTTGTTTTGTAGTTTTTGCATAGTTGTTTTCTCTCTGTTTTTAGTCATTTATACTTTCAATTCGAGAAGTTTAAATATGTGAAAAATTAACTCGCAAAGAAAAAAAAAAAAATTTGAAAAGTTTAATTAACTTTTCGAAAAGGAGCTGAACCTATAACTAACTGCTCGAAAAGAATGATTTGCTATTCGAATAGTTAGTTTTGAATGATTTGCTTTTCGAAAAGTTAGTTCTGAAGCTATTTGTTGTTCGAATAGTTGTTTCTGAAGCCATGTGCTTTTCGAATGGTACTAATGCCATTCTCTTTTGTAAAAAAAAGACTATTTTGAACTTTTCAAAAACTTCAAAGATATTTTGCGAAAATCATTTTGAGCATATTTAAACCCTTTCGAAGTAAGCGTTTCATTTTCGAAAGCCTTCTTAGAACGTCCTGTTTCATAGAAGACCCTTTTTCTTTCCTTCCTTCCGTGTTTTTAGAATTCAGCCACACTTTTCTTCATATTTGTTCGATGGTTTAAGCTTGAAGAGAGGGACTTTTTGCTTCTAGTTCTGGTGGTTTTCATCTAGCGATCAACAAGTTCAACCAAAACCCTAGATTTTGGTATTTTTCTGTGCATTTCCTCTGTTTGTATTTTGCAAAGTTTAATCTGGTGTCAGCATTTATTGTGGGAGTTTTAAACAAAGCCTTAGAATGGGGAAAGCTGAAAAATCACTGGCTGAAATATTCTCAAAATCTTCTGCTAAGAAAATTAGCAAACCGTCCAAAAAAGGAAAAGCCAAAGCTTCAGCTAAAAGGAAACTTTCAATGGATAAAGTTGATATGATTGAGAAAGGGAAAAAGGTTAGATATGAGGAACCCACCCCAACAGCTGCTACTAGTCCTGAGTCTAAGCTTCATCCTTTGCCTATTCATTTGGTACTGCCAAACCCATTTATTGAAGCTCAAAAGCTAATTCCAGAGTTTATTGTTGATGAGACCTTTTTCTACAACAAACCTGAATGTCAGTTATCTTTGAAATACATTAGGGATGCCTCACTGAGCAATATCCTAACCCCTCTTCCAGAGAAAATTTATCCGCGAATGGTGAGATTATGGTACCAAAACTTGGTAAAAGTGACAGAGAAGGATGCTGATGTCCCTACTCTTGTTATTTTCATTGATGATTGCGATTTAATTGTCACTTATGAAGACATTGGAAATGCTTTGGGGATACCATTTCAATATGATCCTGCTGGTCCATTGGTCGCACCAGAAACAACCTCTTTTAGAGAAATGGCTGCACATTTAACTCAAGGCATAGTTGGAACTGGACAATCCATCATGAGGAGAGACTTAGCACCTCAATTTTTGCTGATGGAATCCATTTTGAGGGGATGTTTTTATGTCACTGAACATAGCCAGGAAAGAAGGACCCCAATTTTAGAGGCTCTCTTTCATTTTTCTAAGGGGCAATTCTTCAATGCCCCTATATTGATTTTTGAAGCCATGGCTGATATTAGTACCAAGCTGAAAAAGGAGCAAAAATTAGCTAGAATACCATTTGGTAGGCTGATCACAGCCCTACTAAGAGCCAAGTTTGACATTGATGAGCAAGATCCATTTGAAGTTATATCTCCTCATGCTTTTGGGAAAAAGGCTTGGACTACAAGCCAAGAATGTTGAATAGAATGAGGGAGGAAGTGGAGCCTGCCCCTACAGCTGCCATTGAACCTGTCATACCTGAGCCTGCCCCTGCAGCTGCCCAAGAATCTGCTTTACCAGACCCTGAGGTGACCAGCTTTTTAGTTGCACCTATTTTAACTGCAGTTGACATTGAACAAGCTGTCCTTCCTGTGGTGACCAGATCTTCAGCTGCACCCATTCTTGAAGAAGTTGTCATCTTACCCACCTCAGCTAACCCAACTCCTATTCTTTCACCCATTCAAGCAGTCCCATCTCCCATAACCAACATAATCCCAATTGTAGACTCCCCCTCTACACCAACCACTCCAGCCATACTCACACCACCAATTTCTCTCAACAATGTCCAAGATTTGGCCCCTGATTTTGTTGAACAACCTCCTAGTACTCCTCTTCTCCAAAGCTTCTCAGGTTCACCTGCTAATTCAACTAATACACCTGAAGTAACTCATACCATTGAACCTGAGATATTCACTACAGAGGCCTATTCATCACTGATGGGATCTATCTTAGCGAATATTGGGCTTGAATCTGTACCTATACCTAACCCTCCTCATTTCACTCATTTGGCTACTTCCCCCTTTACAACCATTTCACCCATTGCACCTCAACCATCTACTTCAGTTTTACCAGCCCCTACTTTGCATACCACACCCACACCTGAATCAATTAGCCAAATATTTACCTTTCTCCAATCCATCCAAGCCCAACTACATATCAACACAGACAATCAGTCTATGACAAATTCCCTTCTCCAAACCTTAGCCTCCACATCCCACACAACTACCTTAGCCACTGTACCTGCTATTGATAACCATGCTACCCAAACAGACCCTGAGGTAGTATTTGTAGATCCACTCATCCTAACCACTGCTGCCCATGCTACCCAAACAGAACCTGAGGTAGTACTTTTTGAGTCCCCTTCACCTCTCCTCACTTTTTCTGATCAAGCCACTCAGACTGACCCTGAGGTCATTCTTTTGGACTCCTCTTCTCCCACTCCCACTGCTAGGATACCTTTGGTCCCCTACCACTCCATTCCCATTCCCAGATTTGCCACTCTCAAAAAGGCTATGGAAGAGATTTCTTGGCCTTCTTGGATTTCATAGTTTTCTCAGCTTTGTCCATGACCAGCTTCCTTTTTGCAGGTGGGGTTTCCTTAGGCTTTGTGGTTTGCCTACTGGACTTCCTAGTGGCATTGGTGGTGGATTTGGAAGGTGCTTTGAAAAGGGTGGCCAAGGTGTCTTCCTGATCAGACATTATATGCTCAAACAATTGCAATTCACTTCCAATAACCACACAGACCTTTGTTATCAATCAAATTAACCACACCAATTTGTAAATGAAATGCTAAAAGCACAAAGTAGAGCAGAAGAGAGGCTTGCCAGTGGAAACCTAGGGTTTCTTAGATCTTAAAATGCACAGCACCAAACCAGCTCAGACTAGGTGCAAAGTGTAGCGTTTGATGAATTTAAACAATGGAACTAATGCCAAGGTGTATGTTGTAACAGCCAGTGAGGTAGAGAGAGAAAAAGAAAAATGGAAAAATTGTCAGAGAAGTTGTCGAATGGTAAAAATGGAGTTGTTGATAGGTTTAAAGCAGTGGGAAATGACTTTCGACAGGATTGTGGCATGGTGTAAACAGGTTGATGAAACTTGTCGAAGAGTAGAAATCACTGATCCTTGCAAGAGGTTCACGCAATCCTTTCGAAGAGTTTAAGAAGACAGAAATAATAATTTCGAGAGGTTCACAAAACCTCTTGACAAGTTCTTTGAACTCAATATCCAATCCTCTCAACAGGTTTTAGGCTTTAGAAAAGTTACTTCGAGGGGTTCACAGAACCTCTCGATAGGTACCCTGAACCTATCAAGAATTCAACTAAAAGTCTTCAGGACCTGTCAAAATGCTCCTGGATCCTATCGACAACCATTTTTACACCTTCAAAACCTGTCGAGAATTAGTTCACACCTCTCAACAGCTTCTAAATTTTGTCGAAAACCAGACTAGGAACTCTCAAAACCTATCGAGATGTTCATAGAACCTATCGACAGGTTATACTTCAGTTTAAACAGGCTTGTAATCAATTCCCAGTTCATTTCCCAACAGATTTGACACTCCAACTCAGGTCACTTCACCAATTTGACTCATTATCCTACCTAAGGTACGGACATACATGGCAACAAATCATGTACAATGCTAAACAGAAATGAAATAAAAGAAGCATAAATAACCAACAAATGAGGTATTATACATAGTATATATTATGGAAACTCAGACATATTATGGAGGTTTATGATAGTGAATGGTCAGTACAGGCTCCACCACCTTTTCAACAACAAGCTTGAGCCTTTGCCCATTCACTTTCGTAGTCCTTCCATCTTTTGGATCCTTGATTTCCACAGCCCCAGATGGGGATACATGCTCAACTATGTAAGGTCCCTCCCATCTGGATCTCAACTTACCTGGGAAAAATCTCAATCTAGAGTTGAACAGCCATACCTTGTTGCCAGCTGTGAACTCTTTCCATGGTAGATGCTTATCATAGAAAGCCTTGGTTTTCTCCTTGTAGATCCTAACATTTGAATATGCCTCCAACCTCAGCTCTTCCATCTCTGACAGCTGGAGTTTTCTATGAATGCCAACAGATTTTAAGTCAGTATTCAATATTTTAACAGCCCAACAAGCCTTGTGCTCAAGCTCTACTGGTAAATGACATGCCTTGCCATATACCAGCCTAAAAGGAGACATGCCTATTGGGGTCTTATAAGCAGTCCTATAAGCCCACAGAGTATTAGGTAATTTCAAGAACCAGTCCTTCCTATCCACTCTCACTGTTGTCTGTCAAATATGTTTGATTTTCCTATTAGAAATCTCCACCTGCCCACTGGTTTGTGGGTGGTATGGGGTGGCAACTCTGTGTGTCACAAAGTTCTTTCTAAGTAGGTTCTCAAAACTGTCTATTGCAAAAGTGGCTCGCCCCATCACTAATGATACCTCCGGGGGTGCCAAACCTGGAGAAAATGTTATTCTTTAAGAAATTGTGGATAACCTTGTGATCATTTGTTCTTATAGCTATGGCCTTAACCCATTTGGATACATAGTCCACAGCTACAAGAATATAATTGTATCCAAAGGAAGGAGGGAAAGGACCCATGAAATCTATCCCCTAAATGTCAAAGAGTTCAATAACAAGTATTGGCTGTAAAGGCATAGAGTTTCTTTGGGAGATACTTCTCATCTTTTGGCATCTTTCACAAGTTTTGCAATGAAGCCATGCATCCTTGAAGAGAGTGGGCCAATAAAATATACTTTGGAGCACCTTGGCAGTAGTTTTGTTCCCACTGAAGTGGCCTCCACAAGCCTGTTCATGACACATAGTTAGCACATTGTGGAATTCCTCATCAGGGACACATCTCCTCACCATTTGGTCTGCACAGTGCTTGAATAGGTATGGATCCTCCCACATATAATGTCTAATTTGTGAAAAGAAAATATCCTTGTCCATTTTGTTCCAATGTGGGGGGATCTTCCCTACTACCAAGTAATTCACAATATTTGCAAACCAAGGTGTAGAAGTGCTGATAACAAATAGTTGTTCATCCAGAAAGGAGTCATTAACAAGTAGCCCATCAAATTCCTCTGCTAGGATCCTAGGCAAGTGGTCTGCAATCACATTTTCAACCCCTTTTTTGTCTTTGATCTCAAGATCAAACTCCTATAATAGGAGGATCCATCTGGTCAATCTAGGCTTTGCATCCTTTTTTGACAAAAGGTATTTTAGGGCTGAGTGGTTGTGAAAACCACTATCTTGGATCCCAGCACATAAGACCTGAACTTATCTAAAGCAAATATAATTGCCAACAGTTCCTTCTCAGTTGTGGTGTAATTTAACTGAGCATCAATCATGATTTTGCTGACATATGCTATCACGCAAGGGGCCTTATCCTTCTTTTGTCCCAAGACTGCATCAATTGCAAAGTTTGATGCATCACACATCAGCTCAAAAGGTATTGAAAAATCAGGTGCTTGAAGGATAGGTGCAAAGGTTAGGCAACTTTTGAACAGCTCAAAGGCCTTAAGGCATTCATCATTGAAATCAAAGGGAACTTCTTGGCACAACAGGTGGCAAAGAGGTTTTGAGATCTTGTTGAAATCTTTGATAAATCGCCTATAGAAGCCAGCATGCCCCAAGAATGATCTGACTTTTTTCACAATTTTTGGTGGGAGTAAATGTGCAATCAGATCTATTTTAGCCTTGTCTACCTCAATGCCTCTATGAGAAACCACATGGCCAAGGACAATGCCTTGAGTGACCATAAAATGACTCTTTTCCCAACTTAAAACTAAGTTGGTTTTCTCACATCTCTGTAATACAAGGTTGAGATGGTGCAGACATTGGCTAAAACTTTCCCCAAAAATAAAGAAATCATCCATAAAAATCTCTAGAAACTACTCAATCATGTCAGAAAATATAGCATATATGCACCTTTGGAAAGTTGCAGGTGCATTACACAATCCAAATGGCATCCTTCAATAGGCAAAGGTGCCAAATGGGTATGTGAAAGTTGTCTTTTCTTGGTTTTGTGGATAAATAGGGATTTTGTTATACCCTGAATACCCATCAAGAAAATAGTAAAAAGACTTTCCTGCTAACTTATCCAAGATTTGGTCAATGAAGGGCAAAGGGAAATGGTTTTTTCTGATTTTCAGATTGAGCTTTCAATAATCTATACACACCCTCCAACCTGTGGTTTCCCTAGTTGGAATAAGCTCACCAGCATTAGTTTTAATCACAGTAATTCCAGATTTCTTAGGTACCACCTGAGTAGGTGCCACCCATTCAGAATCTGAAATTGGGTAGATGACTCTAGCATCTAGCAATTTGACCACTTCTTTCATCACCACTTCTTTCATGTGGGGATTCAATTTTTTCTGCATTTCTCTAGAGGATTTGGAACCCTCTTCCAGGTGAATTTTATGTATGCACACAGCAAGGCTGATGCCCCCAAGGTCAGCAATGGTCTAGCCAATTTCTCTCTTATGATTCTATAAAATACACAGCAACTCTTCCTCTTACTCATCAGTGAGAGAGGAAGAAATAATCACTGGTAATTTCTGATTTGCCCCAAAAAAAGCATACTTCAGGGTCTTAGGCATGTTGGAGTATTTTCAAGTGCTTGCTACTGACTTTATTAAAGACAGTTATAAGAATGGGAAGAATAAAAGAGATGAGTGAAAGAGTGAGAGTCATGGAGCAGCAAGCCTAAAAATACACAATCCTGTAAGATACAGGGTCTTTTGTAGCAAGTTTTAATAAGTAAGAGTTTATCCCACAGGGAAGTTGATCTTAAGCTCCAAGGGAGCCATCTTTAGTAGGCCCTCCAGATCTGGCTACAGATCTGGCAATCCTAAATGGAAGGGGATTTAGTGTCACTAAAATCTAAATTCCAAGGTATCCTAATGTCTAAACTATAGAACGGGTTAAGAAAGAAGGTGGAGTGAGAAAATAAATATAAAAGGGTGAGAAGTATGTTATGCGATTCAGATCTGGTGGATTTCATAACTCATATTCAGATCTACTGCTATAGAAGTCCTGTCCAATGGCTACGTTGTCACCACTGAGGAGAAAGAATCTGACTCATCTCTGTGCTATGATCCAATCCCTTTAGGCTATAACCTGTCCACTTTAATGGTCACAGACTATCCAATTGGGGAACCACAATCTAGAGATGAGTTAGAACAAGTTTATCATTGTAGGCACTACTTCATCCAGGCTACAAGCTCAAGAGTCTGTAGGGAACCTCAACCTCTAAAGTGCTATGTGTGGGGCTAGGCTTGTATGGGAGCATGTTAGCCTGCAATAGAACCAAAGAAAAGAGTTTGAGCACACCTCAGATCCAGCCGCCCAACGCTTTAGAGAGACTGCAGTGATCCAACAAGCCTACAATCTCTATAACTAAACCAGATCCGCTATCCGATGCATGGGTCTATACACACACAGGGGAGTCTGCCTCTGCACAATCTCTCACAGGGCTACAAGCACAAGTGCAGAGAAAGACAATCCATCTTGAATCTGTGGATTGGCTTCACCCTAAGGCTATAACCTGTCCACTTAAATGGTCACAGACTATCCCAGAGTCTATCCTCCTCACAAGCTCAAGATAGAATAAGAAACATTGCTGCCACCACCATGTTCACAAGGCTACAAAAGCTCATTGTTCCCATGGGGATTTCAGATCTAGTGGGTCCTGTGGTGGGGCTAGGCTTGTATGGGAGCATGTTAGCCCAGACACACAGGTCACTTAGATCTAAGTGAACCATAGTATCAATCCTCCATTGCTTACAATACATCCTAGCAGTGGAGGATCTCAAGGTAGCAGCCTTACACAGAATAACTCACAAACAGGAATCCCATAAATGTAAAACACCCTACTATAAAATTCTATTAATCTATCCTAAATAACCATACATAAGCATAGCTAGCAAATGTTGGACTATGGAGAGAAGAAAAAGATAAAAAGAAACTACCTAAACCTAACCTACACTTACTAGAAATCTACAATCGATTCCAGAAGAAGAAAATTAAATTCTATCTAAGAAGAGAAGACAAAACCCCTAAACCTAAACCAGGCTTAGGTTTATATAGCAGTCAGCTTGACAGTATATTAGGGTTAAGTAACCCTAATCTTAACAATGCCACATGGCCTGATACTGTTCCTTGGATGCCTCGAGGCACGTGCATGGGAATTGGAGCATTGGAATGCATGCCCTAATTGTTGGAAGTTCCCAGAATGTCCTCTACAGAAGTGAGGGAGAGTTAGAGTTCAGAGCCTCGCCAGGTAGCACTGGCTTCCAAGATTGTCCCGTGGTAGAACGGTCTTCGGGAGATTGGATCAGCTTGAAATTCTAGCCGTCGCGGGATTGTCTTAGTTGTAGTTGAAACAGTCGCGTGATAGAGCATTGAATTCTCGCTAGATTGCTCTGGTCTTCGCGAGATTGCACTTTCCTTCTGAATGGCGCGGGAACTGCGCGAGCATTTTATTTCCCAGTGGATCTTCACGAGGATCCTCGCGAGGCCATGATGTGCATTAGTTTCTGAACTGCGTGAGTCTGAAGTTTTGTATCCTACGGCTATTGCACGATAGCTTCTCGCAGAGACACCTGGAGCTCTCTCTCCTCAGCTGATCTGAGTGAGCCGCGCGAGGTATGAGAGTTGCTTTTCTTGAGCTGTGCGAGACTGCGTAAGCATTTATATTTAAGCTTCACGAGAGCAACGCGAAGTATAATTCTGAACCCCAATTGCATGAGAACAACACGGATAATTGGAAATGAAGGCTTGGGAAGCTCGCAAGGACTACGCGAGGCTCTTCTGAAGCCTAAGAAAACTGTGCAAGGTTCAAATCTTTGTCTGGATTCAGCTTTCACCCTTCTAAGGGGGTTCTGGGAGATAAGTGGGCTCCTTAACAAGGTTCAGGCTTTATTGTAGCTGTTGTTTATTACCTACAGAAATGACTTAACACATATTTATTAGATGGCTAAGGGTCTAACAGAGGCTAAGTTAAGGGGTGAAAAGTGGTACTTTTCAGGTCTTAACACACCCCCAAACCAAATCTTTGCTAGTCCCTTAGCAAAGCAACATTAAAAATCTACAGAAATTAACTACCATTTTCATAGGGATCACGGATACATTTAGCATATGTTCCAAGCCTTTTAAACCCCTAGGTGATCCCTAGTGGAGGAGTGAAGTCTCCTGAGGGTTTTCAGTGAAGATACCCACAAACTTCTCAATAACACAGTTAATAGTAGTGCAAGATTGTCAAGTTAGTAGTCAAGAAACAAAGTATCAGTTCACTCTTGAATCAATAAAAAATATAGGAAATTTAAAATACATTGTCTGCACAGATGTTAAAGCAACATAAACTTCTCATGATAGCACAGCATTTCTAATCAGTTCACAACAGGGGAAACTACACATGTGTGTTAGCACTGAGCTCATCATTAAATTAAAAATTAGGTTGTAGGTCATGCCCAACACATTTAATATAAGACCCAAAACTCTCCAGGGCATACTCTCACAAAGAACTTTTGAGGGTTTCATTGTCTCTCAAGCTCAAGAGTAGTTACATCCCCCAAATGGGTCTGTAAGCATGAGCATAGGCATAGCATTCAAGTTCTGGCATCTTTGGCAGATCTTCACCATAGATTGGACAACTCACTATCTCCACATGACAGCTCATTCAACTTTGGATCACAAGGGCTTAAACTGGGTTGTAATGTGGCTTATGGTATTGGGTTATAAAAAGAATTTGAAGGTTGAGAAAGGGGTTCGAAATTGAGAAATCAGTAGGTGAAGGAGGTGGTTCATGACTTCACCTTCTTTAATTCAGCTCCTTTCATCTTCTTTGAAATCTTTAGATTTGAAGTGATCAGTTTCTCCTCTTGTTTGACTTGTTTCCAATGAATGTTTCCTCTTGATTCCTCTCTTACTCCTCTTCATTATTGATTTCTTTTCTTTCTTGCAGTTTTCTTCTTTTTATTGATTTTCTATTTTTGCTTTGATGAATTGCCACTTACACTGCTAGAACTTCAGATAATTCTTCTCCACTCTTCCAATGTTGACCCTAGTTGGCCCATCTTTAACTCTTTTTCCTTTACCTTCTGAATTCTCAGAGTGAGGGTAAGGTTAAATCAGATCCATAGGTTCAGGTGCAAATACTCAGGTGTGTTTTAAAGAAATTTGGACTTTGAAACTCAAAGAGTTTATAAACAAGGGTAGTTGCTTTAGGGTTTGGTCTGTTTGGGTTCAAACTGTCCAAGAGAAGGCCTTGATCCTTTCCTAAGTGTCATGAGTGTTGTCAGTTGTTTCAACTTGGAGTTACCTAACTTTTAGTGAACAAAATGACTCAGCCAGTCCTCAAAGCTAGAAGAAATTTGCCTTAATCACTCCTCAAGATAAAAACATATTTGTAGGCCCAATTTTCGCTGGTTATGGTCTTCCTTTGAACTTTTAAGTATGTCCTTACCCTTTTCTCTCTTCAATGATTCACTAAGTGTTGATACCAGTGAGTTATCTTGGTGTTCTCATCATGGAAATGTGAAATTTTAGAAATTTATAATGTCTAAAGATCTACAAAAAGTTGTAAATTCCTTAATTTTCATAATTCTTGGGTGATCACAGATCCATTTCTATGTTACTCACATGATTCTGCTGCACATTAAGTTAACTATGTTATTGTGCCTACGCCACCCCCAAACCTATGAGGAGCAGTGTCCTCACTGGTGCAGAGGTGATAAAAAGCAGGAGAATCCTCGAAGTCAGACAAAAATATTCACAAAAGAGAATAGATACACAGAAAATGCAAACCGCATAGTATAAAAGTAAAAGAAACTTTCATTGAAGGAAAAGAGAAAATATGACAAAAAGATGGAAAAAGAAAAGAGAAAATGGGGGGGGGGGTTCAAGTTGTAGCTGGGGGAAGGTTTGAGGAAGATGGAGGGGGAGATTTAGGTGGCGCCATTTTTCTTTTCTTCTTTTCTCTCTTCTCTTTCTTCTTCTTTTTCTTTTCTTCCTTGGCGATGATTCGCTAAACCTCTTCATACTCATCCCAGAGAAATTGCAATGGGTCTGGTTCCTTTGGCGGTGGGGGATCGTCCCAAACAGGGAAAATTTTAATGGGGAAACCGAAGGGACCGTCATCCGCCATTAGTGGGAGTATGGGTGGATTTCTAGAGTTAGAATAGGATGGATGAGATGAAAGGGGATGAAAGGCCACTTTAAAAGAGATGGATGAGGGAATATGAAACGGCGGATTTGAAATTGCGCCCCTTTTCACAGTTGGCAATAAATGGGTCCTGTGTGGGGAAAGAAGAAAGGACACAAATGACTCTTTGGAAAAGAGAAGTAGCATTAATTGAATGTCCAAAGATTGGCATGGAAATTAAAGAGGTAGGTGGAACATGCGGGGAACCTCGCGAGGAGCAATAAGTGAAGAGGAAAGGGCATCGCTCGTGCAGCTGAGCTTGGGATCTTCGCGAGGTACTCTGTACATGGTGCAGCAAATTGAAGAAGAAATCATTGCAATCCCTGAGGCAGGTATTTGCACAAAATTATATGAACACTATCTCCGCGATGTGGATTACTGGTGCAAACAAAAATATATATCCCCCAAAAACTTTTCTCCATGAAAGGCAAAAAAGTAAAAAAATAAAAATAACCCATAATCAGAAAGAAGTACAGAACAGAGCAATAAACATAACTAGAGTTTCTGTTAAAGTGCCAAAAAAAAATTGTTATAAGTGTAATTACAAAAAGAAAAACCTAAGATATAATCTAGAATCTAGGATCTAATCGGACTCAGAATCGGTAAGGAAATTCCAGCCCATCTTTTTAGCATGTGCCTTAGGGGTTGCCTTGTCTGCTTTCTTCTTTTCCTCCGTCTCCTGCTTCCTTTCGGCCGCAGTTTGGGGAGCTTTTGGCATTCGCACCCTCATTTTTGGTTGCTTGGGAGCCTTTGGTGCCTTGGGTGCTTGAGGGGCTTTGCCCTTACGCTGAGCAGGGGGGGTGGCAGGGGATTTTCCTTTTCTTTTACTTGGGGCTTCAGCTTCTGCAGGAGTGACCACTGGGGATTTCTCTTTTCCTTTAGCTGTGGGTTTCGCAGTGGGGACCACAGGTGACTTTCCTTTGCCAGTGGTCTTAGGTTTGGCAAGGGCGTGCGCCTCTTCATACTAGGCAGTAGGCTCTTTGCCAATTTTTAGAGGGACAGCTTTGGGAGCAGACCTCTTAGCTGTGACTTTCCTCCTCTGAGGATAAGTTTGTTCTTGTGGAGGTGCAGCAGAGACCTTGGGAGGTGGAGGCTGCTCAGTAGGTGCAGGCTGCTCAGTAGGTGCAGGCTGCTCAGTGGATGCAGCAGGAGCTTTTCCCTTTTCTGGTTGGGTTGTAGGTGATGCCTCCTCAGACTGGGCAGGTGGAGCTAGAGTAGCAGTGGGCGTAGGCTAAGGCACATGAATATTGAGGGGGGTTGGGTGGTATGGTTTATTTCTGGCAGCGGCCAAGGCAGATTCCAATGCGGCTATCTAGACTTTATATTTTAGGGCATCAGTCTCCTGGATCTCCTTTTGGATCTTTTAGATTTCTTGTGCATTGTTAAGCCGCTTTTCAAACATCCTTGCCTGGGCCTTCGCTGCTGCAGCATTGCTTTTCTCATACTCCCAGTTTCTGTGATAGTAGGTAGCTGAGGCCTTCGTCTTCTGATATTCCTCCACAATCTTTTTCCACCCCAAGGAGATGCCCAGTAGTTGCTCGTTGTGGGCCTCCTTCATCTCATCAATTTTCTCCAGCAAGGGGGTCTCAATTGACTGGCGTAGCATGGCCATGCCCCTCAGAACATCCTTCCTCAGGTAAGCATTATCTTTCATGTGCTATAGGATGGTGAGGTAAGGAGGGCTATAGAAATGATGTTTTGGTGCAATTGGGAGATAAGAGGTGGAAGGAGCAGTATGTGCTTGGTCGTGGGGAGGGGAAGGAGGGGAAATGACAGTATGGAAATCAAATGGTGAAGGAATGGTGTTAGGTTCTAGGTCAATTTGGGTGGATTTGGTAGAGAAGGTGGGAGGGGGTAGGATAAGAGGTGGGATGGAGGGTATAGGGGGGAAAGTGAAGGGTGTAGGCTCAACAGTAGTTGGGGATGATGGGGGAAGGGAAATTGGAATGGTGAAAAGGGGTAAAGGAAATGGGTGGGGAAGAGGTAATGGGTCAGGGGGGAAATCTGTTTGGGTGTGGCTGTCAGTGGACAGGACTAGGGAGGTTGATGTGGATGGGGTGGGGATGGGTGGAGTGCTTAAGGTGTGTAGAGTGGATTGGATGGAAGTGAGTTCAACCTGCATGTGGTCCTGTTTGTGGGTATTGGTTACTAACTGGGCTTGGATGTCTTGGATAAGGGGTAAGATGAGGGTTAGTGGGTCAAAGGTAGGAGGTGGGGTTTGGGAGGAAGAGAGTACGGGTTGGAAAGGGGAGGAAGGAGCATGATGGAAAGTGGAGGAGGGGGAGTGGGGGCAGAAGTAGTTGGGGAATCTGGCAGAGAAGTGTAGGAGGCAGGCAAGGTTTCAAGGAATGTAGAGATGAAAGCTTGGAAGCCGATGGAAGTGTTAAGGGTTAAGTCAAGGTCTGGGAGAGGAGGGATGGTAGATATGGCTGGGGTGGTGGTTTGTTCAAGGTGGGGAGGTTCAATGGGGATGGAAGTTATTGTGGTTGATGTCTGGGATATGGTTAGGCTTGTCTGAGTGGGTTTTCATTTTTTATAGGAGATGAGTGGGGGGCTGTCAGGCTTAGTTGGAAGTGAGGGTGGAATTATGGCAGTGTAGTGTGGTAAGGTAGGGGATGGTGAGTTCTCCCATGGACCAAGCACAGGGGAAGGTGGAGTGGGCATGGAAAGTGGAAACAGAGGAGGGTGAGAAATGGATGCAAAAGGAGTAGAGGCTGCAAGAATCAGAGGTGGAGGTGGTGTGGGTGCTGGTGCAGGGATGGGAGTGACGATCTCTGGAGGCACCTCCTTGGTAGTTGGGGCAGAGCCTGATGCAGTAGCTGCTGCTGGCTTGGGCACGGTCTGAGCTTCAGTTGTCTTCTTCTTTTGATCCCCCATCAAACTTCTGCTAATGCCCCATTGCCTCTTGGCAAAGGTAGTGGGGGTAAGGGTGGAGGTCTGCTCTGTCCTTTCTATCTTGTAGCCCCCCTTGATCAGCAGCAAGGTGATGAGTCTTGCATATGGCAGGGTGTGAGGCTTCTTGTTGGATCCTAGCTTCTCCACCACGTCTTTCATGGCCTCAAAAATCAACCAGGCAGCATGGAAGCCATGGCCCATGTGGTAGGAGTAGACAGCATCTGCAATTGGGGTTCTCCTCTCCTGCTGATGTCCTGAACAATAGATGTTCTTTCACAGGACCTAGTCAATGAACAGCATTGGAGGCTCTAGTTCCCTCCTTCTGATTGAATCCCCTGTGGCTTTCAGCCCTCTGGTTAGGGCCCTTACAATCGTGTAAATTGATGCAGTCAGAGGGTGGCCATATCCACAGCTAGTATTGAATGCTGCTGGGATGCCCAACACTTCAGTAATCGTCTTCGGGCCCACTAACATATCAAAATCGTCAACCATCGCCAAGAAGCACTCTTGTCCATCATTGTCCCTCTTGACTTTGATGTGCTGATAGAATAGCTGGACTAGCCTAGGGTAGGCTATTACTGGAATTTCTCGCATCAGTGGCATCAGGCCCGCTTTGCTAAGAAATTGTATTGCAGGGGCAGAGAGAGGTTCTTTTTCGAAAATTTGGACATCAAAAGCAGTTTCAAGCTCCAATGGAATTGACTGAAGGAACTCAGAAGGAGTAGAGAATTTTATGGTTGGTACCGCCACCTCCTTTCCTTTCTTGGGGGACTTTGAAGTCTTGGCCTTTTTGGGGGTGGTCTCTGCAGGGTTCTTGTCCTTCCCTTTTCTCTTCTATGCAGATTTTGGAGACATAGCTATCTCTGTCTTCTGGTGTAAGTAAATGGAGACTGAGATCTAGGGTTTGGTTTGATCTGACGCACAGGGCACCTCAAGATCTCGGAGGGGGGGGGGAATGGTTGAGGGTGATGCTAGGAACACTTGTATAGATTTGTGGAGTGAGCTGTAGGAGTGATGCTAGAGGAGAGAAGGGAGAGCAGCAGAAGCTAGGGTTTCACAGAGGGAAGAAGGAAGCAGATAATGAGAAAGGGAGGAAGCGTGGGGTAGAAATACTTAACGCGAAGCTCGGCGCGCTTTGGAACAGCTGGTCGCGGGGTTGAAAATAAACCTAGCGAGAATGTTAATTATAGCTGGATTGCACGACAATCTCAAACGGTGTCTTTGGAGCGTGCGACAGAGTGAGAATAATTCATGTGAATTGCGCAAGCAGTTCCTAAGGCTCTAATTGGATTGCGCGACAAGCTCTGAGGTTCAGTGTGAATCGCGTGACAAACTTAGGATCTCGCTACAGCAAATGGAGTATTTCTGTTGGATTGTGTGAGAGTCTCCTAGTTTATCCTGTGAACCTTGCGACAGACTGATAACCTCACGACAACAAATGAATATCTCGATGTGGACCGCGCGAGAGGTTGCCAGGTACACATGTATCTCGCGACAGGCATTTATGGCTCTATGGGAACTGCGCAACGTGCTCTAAGATGAACTTGACCTTCGCGACAGCAAATATATGAACCGCGCGAACCTCTCCCAGACTTCCTTTTTAATCTCGCGAATGCTTCTGAATCTCGCGATAGTCTCCCAGGCATCCATTTTGAACCCAGCGACAGTCAAGTATAAAACAGAGAGCATGTGCTCTGTGTTCTGCCTTTTTTCACAATTTGCTGAGGTTGAATCCTGGCAAGACCCTCTCCTATGATTGTCTTCAGACATGTAAGCTCAATCATACACTCAAGGACAACAAAAATGACCATCCACATTAAGCATTCAACAGAAGCTATCAATTCAAAAACAATAAGGAGCAAGCGAAGCATCAAAAATTCAAAACAGATAGGCCAAGATTCAGATGAGGCCACTAACAAATCCTAGAGAATAGAAACTTAAAGAAAGCAAGATAAATCAACCAAAAACTAAGTACATATGTTACAATAAGGACACAACTGTGGAATCAGTTTGAAGAAGGATCCCCTTGACAGTGAATGGTGTCCAAAAGGTCGGCAGGTTTTTCAAAACAAGGCTTAAGCCTCTGACCATTCACCTTCAAGAGTCTCTCAGACTTAGGATCCTTGATTTCCACAGCACCAGATGGGGAAACATGCATGACAATTTAAGGACCTTCCCATCTGGATTTCAATTTGCCTGGAAAAAATTTAAGTTTGGAGTTAAACAACTAAACCTTATCACCAGCATTGAAACTCTTTCTCAACAGCCCTTTATCAAAGAAAGCTTTGGACCTTTCCTTGTAGATCCTGGCATTGGCATAAGCATCCATCCGTAGTTCTTCCAATTTCGACAGCTGCAGCAACCTGGTATGACCAGCAGAAGTTAGATCTAAGTTTAAATGTTTGATGGCCCAATAGGCCCTATGTTCTAACTCTACTAGGAGATGACAGGCCTTTCCATAAACCATTCTGAATGAGGACATACCAATGGGAGTCTTATAGGCAGTCTTATAAGCCCACAGTGCATCATTAAGCTTGTCAGCCCAATCCTTCCTATCAGCCCTCACAGTCTTCTCCAGGATATGCTTGATTTCCCTATTTGAAATCTCAACTTGCCCACTAGTTTGAGGGAGGAAAGGGGCCCATAAAATCAATACCCCACACATCAAACAGTTCTACAACAAGGATGGGCTGTAAAGGCATTGAATTTTGTTTAGACAACCCTCCTAGTTTCTGACATCTTTCACAGGCTTTGCAGTGTATATGGGCATCTCTGAAAAGAGAAGGCCAATAGAAACCACACTGCAATACTTTGTCAGCTATTTTTCTCCCACTAAAGTGACCCCCACAGGCATTTTCATGGCACATGGCCAGAATACTGGGGACATCACTTTCGGGGACACATTTTTGAATAATTTGGTATGCACAATAATTGTACAAACAAGGTTCCTCCCAGAAAAAGAATTTGACCTGTGAGAAAAACAGGTCTTTATCCATTTTTGTCCAATGGGAAGGGATCTTGCCTATAACTAGATAGTTGACAATATGTGCAAACCAGGGAACTAAAGATTGGATGGCAAACAATTGCTTATCCGAGAAGACATCATTTGTAGGGAGGTCCTCAACACCTTTTTCCAACAAAATTCTGGACAAGTGGTCAGCCACCACATTTTCTACACCTTTCTTGTCCTTGATTTCGATGTCAAACTCCTGCAATAGGAGTATCCATCTAATCAATCTGGGCTTTGCATCCTTCTTAGACAGTAGGTACTTTAATATTGAGTGGTCAGTGAAGATGACAGTTTTAGACCCAAGTAAATAAGGTCTAAACTTGTCCATAGCAAAAACCACTGCTAGAAGCTCTTTCTCAGTGGTTGTGTAGTTCAGTTGAGCTTCAGCAAGTGATTTGCTGAGATATGCAATGACCACAGGCAGCTTATCCTTTCTCTGGCCCAAGACAGCACCTATTGCCAAGTCAGATGCATCACACATCAATTCAAAGGGCAGGGTATAGTAAGGTGTTTGGAGTACAGGGGCAGAGGTGAGGGAAATTTTTATAGTTTTAAAAGCCTTCAGACATTCAGCAAAGAAGTCAAAGGGCACATCCTGACAGAGTAAGTGACACAATAGCTTAGCAATTTTGCTGAAGTCCTTGATAAACCTCATGTAGAATCCAGCATGGCCAACGAAGGATCTGATTTGCTTGACTGTTCTTGGAGGGGGCAGATTTTTAATGAGGTCAACTTTAGCCTTGTCTACCTCAATTCCATCTTTAGAGACTACATGGCCCAACACAATTCCCTGTGTTACCATGAAGTGGCTCTTTTCCCAACTTAAGACCAAATTGGTCTCTTCACATCTTTGTAGCACTTGATGGAGGTGTTGTAGACATTGGTCAAAGCTATCCCCATAGACTGAAAAGTCATCCATGAAAATTTCCAAGAATTTGTCAATCATGTCAGAAAAAATGGCATACATACACCTCTGAAAGGTGGTTGGGGCATTACACAATCCAAGAGGCATCCTTCTGTAAGTAAAGGTGCCAAAAGGACAAGTAAATGTAGTTTTCTCTTGATCAAGGGGGTGCACAGGGATCTGATTGTACCCTGAGTACCCATCAAGAAAATAGTAAAAAGCCTTCCCAGCCAACTTGTCCAAGATTTGATCAATAAAAGGGAGAGGAAAGTGGTCTTTTCTGGTCTTAGAGTTGAGTTTTCTATAATCGATGCAAACTCTCCAGCTAGTGGTTTCCCTGGCTGGTCTCAACTCTCCAGATTCACTTGATATTACTGTTATGCCAGATTTCTTGGGTACCACTTGGATTGGTGCCACCCATTCAGAATCAGAGATGGGGTAAATTACCCCAGCATCTAGCAATTTAATGATTTCTTTCAGAACCACCTCCTGCATGTGAAGATTAAGTTTCCTCTGCATTTCCCTGGAGGGTGCTGAGCCTTCCTCTAGGTGAATCCTATGCATACAGATTGATGCATCAATCCCTCCCAGATCAGCAATGGTCCAGCCAATTGCTTTCTTGTGCTTCCTCAGAACTATTAGCAATTCCTCTTCTTGCTCACTGGTTAGAGAAGAGGAGATAATTACAGGAAGTTTCTCTTCTTTCTCGAGGAAAGCATACTTTAATGTCTCTGGCAGCTTCTTGAGCTCCAGATCAGGGGCTTGTTGTATGGATGGCAGGATTGGTGTATTGCTGGTTGGAGGAAGGGGCAGCAATTTAGGTTTCCAATTGGAGTGTTGCACTAAGCCTACAGAAGATCTCACTAAGGGTAGGTCTTCTGGCATTAAAGCAAGGCTTTCCTTCTTCCACCAAGTTCCAAACTTCAGTTAAATTAGTGGCAATGTTGCTCCACTCTAGCAGAGTGAGCAGTTCTTCTTCAACAATTTCTTCTAGTACTTTCACTGCAAAGCATTCCTCATTGTCCAACTGAGGGTACTTTGCACTGTTGTACACATTAAGCTCAACTTTCATATGTCCAAAAGTGACCTCCATGATTCCAGACCTGCACTGAATGCATGCATTGGCAGTGGCCAAAAATGGTCTGCCCAGAATAACAGGTATTGGAGATGTACTTTTGTTGTATCCCATGTCCAAGACAAGGAAGTCTGTAGGGTAGAAGAACTTGTCTACCCCCACTAGGACATCCTCAACCACTCCCATGGGTTTCCTCTCGGACCTATCAGGGGTCAATAGAACAATAGGGGTGGGCTTGAGCTCCCCCAAACTGTTGAGAACTGAAAAATACCATTTTTCACCCCTGAACTTGAGTCTTGATAGACCTTTGAGAGAACTAAATAAGTGTTTTAAGTGTTGGTGTTGCAGCTAATAATAAAGACAGGCTTAACCATAAAAGCAGCTTAAAAGTGCCAAAAAGATGACAATCCATGTCAATCCAAAGGAAGAAAGAGAAGAAACAACCTCACTAGCTGTTGAAAGGTCTGAATTGAAGAGGCAAAGACCTGGTCTCAACCCAGAAAAGAAGTATGGAGCAATTCAACAAAAATGCACTCTGAGTACTTTTCAGGAACCCGAACTGCAAAGAACACGAAACTCGTGAAAAGAACAAAAACTCCGGGCTTAGCGTCAAGAGCATCGAACTCTTGAAGAGATGATTGACCTTTTCAAAAGAAGAAAACTCAATTGAGCAGAACCAAAACATTGCGAAAAAGAGCTTGAGTTACAACACCTTGGGAAAAGCCCCCTAAGCTATGCGAAAAGGTATTCGGGAGATTCCCACCTTTTGCAAGGGCAATTCGATCTGTTTCATGCGTCCCAATGCATTTAAAAACCTAGGGACATTCCAGAGGATTCTAAGCATGAAGCGAAGGCATATTCCACCCCACGTGAGCACCCAGAGATGAAATAACTTGGCGAGAACTTCTAGAAACTCTAACAGACTTTCAAAATGCATAACAGAATTAATGCCTTTTTCACCTGATTGGCTGAACCAGATCGAGGAATTCTGATTGGCCAGAACATATCTGGATCCTCGTGCTCGACCACCATTGGTCAATACAGATCTGAGCACCTCTGATTGGTTGATACATAAATTTGGACAGGAAAACTATAAATAGACGAACCATTTGCCCAATTTGGGCATCCAGATTTCGAGTTTCATTTCTGTTGCTCCATTTCCAATTCAGATAGCTTATCTGAAATTCCTGTAATAGCCTAACTTTTATTTGTACTTGAGAGCTGTGAGATACTTTTGTAATTCAAAAGAGAAGTGTATTCAAGACTACAAATCCGAGAGCTGTTTAAGCTGTGCTCTGTAATTGTCATGGTGAATTTGAAAAGGTTCTTTGTAGATAAATGCGTTCTCAATTGGATTCGTGTTGAGGGTTCCCTGTGATCCCCTTATTGCACTAGACTCCTTTAGATTTACTATTTTTAAGCAATTTCCCTTAATTCATTATCCCTGTGAGAATTTGTGTTTGTAACCTAATCTCTCACAACATTTGTAGTGGTGTTTCTCGTTCTGAATTAAGGGTTCAGATTAAAGACTATTGGATGGTCTGTGGCCATTGAAGTGGACAGACCATAGCCATAAGTTTAACTCTAATCCTTGAGTTAGATTACTTTCTCTTGCATCTGTGCTGGTAGCCAGATGAAGATTGGATAATATCTCATTTGTTCTACAATTATTCTCATTTTGCAATCAAGTACTAAATCAAAGTTAGATATTATTTCTCCATTCTTATTAATTTACATCAAATCTCCCCAACTCGGATCTGGATCATTTAGTTTAACTTTTACTTTTATCATTTAGTTAACGTGACAAATTCAACCTCCCATCTTATGTACCTCGTAGATAGGATCAAACGTCAGATCTGGTAGCTCAGATCTGGAGGTTTATCTTAAATTTTAAATCAATTTCCTGTGGACGATCTTTTACTCACTTACATTTAAAACTTGCTACGATTGGCCCTGATCTTGCAGGCTAATTATGTTCTCTCTGTGCTGATATTTTCTTATTCTTTTTAATATTCAGTACAATGCATCATTTGCAAGTATGTTTTCAAAACACAAATAAATCAACCACACTTAGAACAATAACACAAACCTAGCTGCTAATACACACTGTACGGCAGTAGGTTAACACTGGCTCCAAGGTCCAAAAGTGCCCTCCCAATCGTGTGGTCTCCAATAATATAGGGAATAGTAGGTATCCCTAGGTCTTGCAACTTCTCAAGCATTGTCATGGTTAATACAGAATTAACTGTATCAGTTGCAAAGACCTTCATGGACAAATGGCCTCTGGCCTTCCTTTTCTGAGTACAAAGGTCTTTCAGAAACTTTACATAGGCTGGGACCTGTCGGATTGCATCGAGCAGGGGTAAATTTATCTTGACCTGCTTAAAGGTCTCCATCATTTCCTCGATCTATGCCTGACCCTTATCAAAAGGGGCAGGGCCACTCAAGGCTTGAGGAAACAGAAGCTGAGCTACTGCTAGTTCCTCAGTTGTAAGCCTATGGCTGAACTTTTGTTTTTTTCTTTTATCTATTTTTATCTCCTGCTGAGGTTCAACTACAACCTCCTTATTTTTCCCTTGTTGAAGGGTAGCAGGCAATTCTTTACTCTGTGCCATGACAAAATCCTTATCACTTTCATTTAACATATCCTTGGGGTAGACCTCTCCTTATTCATTTCCCACCTGGTTGTCTACCAGCTTGCCAGACCTTAAGGCTGTGATGGCATTGGCCCCCTCAAAATTTGAGGAGCCTTCTCCAATGGAATACTGGCCCTTAGGGTTAGCAATTGGTTGGCTAGGCAACCTGCCCTCCTCTCTTTTAGCCAGAGCATTGGCTATATGGCCAAGCTGCTCTTCTATTTTCTTAATGCTTTGACTGTGAGAGGTCACAGTCTGAGTTAAAGGTCCAAGGCTTTGCAATTGGGCCAAAACCTGGTCCTCAAAAGAAGCACTTCGGGGCTGTGGTGGTGGGACTACCAATTGATTCTGTTGCTGGGGTTGCTGTTGTTGTTGGAAATTTGACCTTGGGGCATAACCCTGATTAAACTGCTGCTGTGGCCTTTGAGGTAAGGCCAACATCTGTTGTGGCTGTATATAATTGTCTTGCCTCCACCTCAAATTTGGGTGGTCTCTCCATTGGTAACCAACATTTTGGTGTTGGTATCCATATGGTTGCTTATTGTAGCCACCAGATTGTTGATGTCCAAAAGATTGGGCAGCAGCAGCCTGTTCCATTACAAACTCAGGGTATTGCCCCGTAGATGGACACTCTTCTACTGTGTGCTATGGGGATTGGCATATCAGACATACCTCCATCACTTGTGCAGCCATTCTGGGCTGCACCACAGTCAAAAGTTTATCAAATCTTTCAGTAAGATTGGCCATCTGCACCCTCAGATCATCATTTCCCCTAACTTCATACATTCTTCCTTTAGAAGTCTCAGCAATCCCCAGCTTAGGATAAGGCTCATGAACAGTTCTAGATGAGGGCATCTTCTAGAAAGCAGTTTCACTTATGACCTCGAACAAGTCTCATGCTTCATCAGCTATTTTATGCATGTACGTTCCACCACAAGAGGCATCTACCATGTTGTTAAGTAGTGAAAAATACCATTTTTCACCCCTAAACATGAGCCTTGAAAGACCCTTGAGAGGACTAAATAAGTGCTTTAGTGTTCATATTGCAGCTAACCAAAAAGACAGGTCCAAATCCGAAAACCATCCTAAAATGATCAAAAAGCTGACAACGCATGTCAAGCTCAAAGAGGGAGTGAAGAAATAGCCTCAGCAATGGCTAAAAAGGTCCTAAAAGAGCAAGAAAAGACCTGAAGAAGAAGAATGGAAGCTAAAGTTCAATTCGCAAAGAACTTCTACTATTCGCAAAGAACCTTGAACTTTGCGAAAAGAAGAAAACACTCCTCGAATAGAAGAATGACCTTTGCGAAAAGAAGAGAAGTCCTTTGCGAAAAGATCTCCTGAAGCCAAAATGCTTTGCGAAAAGACCTCCTGAAGCCAAAATGCTTTGCGAAAAGATCTCCTGAAGCCAAAATGCTTTGCGAAAAGATCTCCTGAAGCCAAAATGCTTTGCGAAGAGAGCTTCTGGAGCCAAACTACTTTGCGAAAAGACCCTTAAACTCTGCGAAATGGCATCTTTGGGATTCTGACCACTTTAAAGGGCATTTCAAGAACTCTCTGCACGCCCCAATGTAATTAAAAGCCCGGAGACATTCGAAAGATTCCAAGCACAAACCAAAGGCATATTCCATGAAAACCCAAAGATGAAATCACTTGGTGGGAACTTCTAGAAGCTCAAAGCAGACTTTTGAATTCCCATAATGTAATTGATGCTTCTAATGCCCGATTGGTGAACCAGATCGAGCATTTTCATTGGCGTAACGATCGGATCACGGTGCTCGACTCCTATTGGTTGATACAGATCTATCCAATTCGATTGGTTGATACACATCTGAGTGGACTTAGGAAAACTATAAATAGAAACCATTTGCCCAATTTGGGTATCCGGGTTTTAGAGTTTTCATCTCTGTTTCCCTCATTCGGTCAGGATAGCTTATCTGAACCCCCTGTAATCCTTCTTGTAGTTTACCTTTGAGAGCCATTGTGAGTGATTTGTACTTCCAAGTTCGGATTCAAGATCAGAAGTCCGAGGGCTCTCTGAAGCTCAGATGTAAGTCCGAGGGCTCTCTAAGAAGCCGTGCTCTGTAATTGTAATTTTGGATTTTAAAAGGTTCTTTAATTTGTGTCTTCTCCATTGGAGTCATGTCGAGGGTTCGAATGATCACCTTAGTGCATTAGACTTCTTTAGATTCACTCATCCGCATGCAACTTCCTTAATTCATCACTCCCTGCGAATTAGCGTTGGTAACCTAATTCTAGCGACATTTAGATGATGTTCATGTTCGAACTAAAGAATAGGCCACGACTATGACAGTGCATGACCATTTAAGTGGATAGATCACGACCATAAGTCTAAACCTATTCCTTAATTCGGATTTATTTCTCTTACATACTGTCTTGGTAGCCGATGAAGATTGAATCTGCTCTGTTGAACTACTGATTCTCCATTAAAATTGAGGCTAAAGTACATGAAGCTATTATTTACGCATTTGTCTTATTTTAAACACCTCCCCAACTCGGATCTGGATCATGTAGTTAGTTCTTTTCTTTATTTGCTTATAGTTAAATGTGACACAATCCAACACTCTCTTTTATCTATTCTTTTTTTTAGATAATTATAGAGCCAGATCTGGTAGCACAGATCTGGAGGTTTATCTTAAATTTTAAATCAATTCCCTGTGGACGATCTTTTACTCACTTACATTTAAAACTTGCTACAATTGGCCCTGATCTTGCAGGCCAGTGTTAGCCCCAATGTGCTGATATCCCTTTCATAAGTTAACATCCATATAACCTAGCATTCTTTAATTCTTTAATTTTTGATTCATAATGCACACAATTATGGCACACTTGGAGCGACAACAAGTTTTTGGCGCCGTTGTCGGGGAAGTTTGTTCTAAAATAGATAGACCTATGCTTTTCTATTTTGTAGATTTGATTTTTATTTTAATTTTTGCTTTAAACCTGCACTTTGCATTCCAAGTGCTTGATTAAATGTCTCTGACGATTTTGTATAGAAAACTTTGTTTCTTGACAGAATTTTATTTTTTTTATTTTTACGAGTTTTTATTCTTTGCCTTCTAGTTATTTGAATAAATCTGCTGCCACTCTTTTGTCTTTTGTCAAATTTGGGTAGTAGCACTTTGAGTTTTCATTTATTTTCAATTATTTATCAGTCATTTATTAATTTTGTTGTTATTTTATGCATGCGTAAAGCGTAAAAGAAAGGAAAGTTCTTAAATAGGACAGTTTCTTACCAAACTCTCTCGAGTTGTATGTTTGGCGAGAACCCTCAATCTGAGATTCTCCGTTAAATTGAAGTTGAAAGACTCTAAGAAACCGACATACATCACGGACATCTGAAATGGGTGTGACAGATTGTTAAGAGACTACTTTGCCCGGTGCTTATAATTCCCCATTTTGCATTCAATTTCCACGGTGGAGGGAAATTATGAAATTAAGTCCTCCACCATCCAAATGTTGCCTTCATTCCATGGATTGAGTAAGGAAGACCTTACAAACACATTGATGAATTTACGGCTTTATGCACAACATTTAACATATGGATTGGTCCAGAGGCAACCAAGCTTAGGCTCTTTCCTTTTTCATTAAAGGACAAAGCTAGAGCATGGTTATCTATGTTAGCACCAAACAAGACATCACATCATGGAATGATTTGCAATGTCAATTTTGTCAAAATATTTCCCAATGACTAAAACCACCAATCGAGACAAAGCATCATCTCTTTCTCCCAAAACTCATGAAACTTTCCATGAAGCATGGGAAAGGTTTAAAGAAGCTGATAAGGCAATGCCCTCACCATCAAATTCCTAAATGGCACTGGTTCAAAGCTTCTATCAAGGAACCGATCGGAAGGGCAAGAACATGGTGGATGCCTCTTGTGGAGGTACCTACTTACGAAAAGCAGTTGAAGAGGTTTGGGACCTCTTTGAGGTGATTGGAGAAAATTCAACCCGGCAGAATCTACGCAAGGGACACGAGAATCCATTAGGATGAATAATCCCCAATTCACAAGAGGAAAGTTTATGAAGTCAATGAGTGGAAAGGAAAGTGGATAATTTGACCACAAAATTTGATAGTGATGGACTCATTTAAAGCTCCAAATGGGTCAAGAGTAGAGGAGGCATATGCGATATGCCAGTCCCCACTCATTCCATTGATCAATGTCCTTACGCATCACAATTTCCGAACTCATGATGGAACAAGCTCATGCACTCGATCTTATGGACAGATGCAATCGAATGACTACCCATGGAGATCTCATCCTAATCTCGGGTGGAATCAGGAAATTACCCAACAGCAGGCTTCCAAAAATCAATTACCTTTCAAACACCTTTCGGCCATATCGGCCAGAATTTTTATAATAAATCAAATTTTCGACCTAACCAACAACAAGCCATACGATGTCGCACCAGCCCTGCCCTCCTAGATCCACGACCTTTGAAGAAGCGGGTCTTGAGTTCACTTCAAAATCTTGGAACTGCTCTCGATGAACCTTCACAATGAGCATTAAAAAATTGAAGAAACTCTGGGCCAACTCTCAAATTCATTGGCTAAGAGAGAAGAGGGTAAACTACCCACCAACGTGAACAATCCTAAGGGACAGTTCATGGTTGGAGAATCCTCAAATGGCCATGAGGAAATCAAAGTCATGACTACTTTGAGAAGTGGAAGAATAATAAACAACACAAAGGTAGTGAAGAGAAAAAGATGAAGAACAAGTGCGGGAACAACAAATTTGGATAGCAATATGGTACATTGATTTACATCGAAAATTCAAAAAATGAAAAACGGAAAATAACAAAATTGTTGAAAAAGATGAGGAGGAGAAATTTGTTCCTCACCTCCCATTTCCCCATGCAATGAAGTCGGTTTCTCCTTTTGATAAAGGAAACACAAAATTGAGGAAATGATGGAAACATTCAAGCAAGTTAAAATTAATCTACCTACTTGATGCAATCAAGCAGTCCTGCTTATGCAAAATTTCTCAAAGAGGTATGCACCCACAAAGGCAATCTAGGATACATTTATCCAAGAAGGCCTTTCTTTGTGAGAAAATCAACCAAGTGCTATCAATTGCAACACCACCTAAGATGCAAGACCACGGAATCCCCACAATCCCTACATCATTGGGAGCACACCATTGAGAAAGCCTTACTAGATCTGGGTGCTAGTGTCAACCTCGCTTCCCTTTCTGCATATGAGAAGCTAGGTTTGGGAGAATTGAAACCCACTCAAGTGGTGTTGCAACTAGGTACAGATCTGAAAGGAAACCTATGGGGTTGATTGAAGATGTTTTGGTAGGAGTAGACAAGTTTTTCTACCTGCGACTTTTGGTGTTGGACATGGAACCAACCAAAAGTACCACTTGCCATCCACCGTCATTAGGAAGACCATTCACAGCTCTGACTAATGCATGCATTCAATGCAGTGTCCTGGCATCATGGAGGTGTCTTTTGGAAATATGAAAGTTAAATTGAATGTGTATAATGTCAATACTCAACCTCAATTCTCTCGAGGAATGTTTCCATGTTGACATCATTGATGAGCTGGTGGAGGAGTCTTTACAAACATTTACGCAAGGTAAAGACTCCACCACGGAATTTAAAAATGATTGGGATCCGAGAAAGAAGGAAAAGGAGATCAAATTCAACGGAGTCTGCTTTGTGCAAGGCACTCTGACCATGATCATCAAGTTCTCTCTCTTGGAGACTGCTCCTCTCCCTCTTCCACAAGTTACCAAGGTACCTTTGCTGCCCTCTTTCTCATTACAATTGGAACTCAAACAGCTCCCCAAAAATCTGAAATATGTGTTTTGGGAGATCATCAAACACTACTGTGATTATTTCTTCCTCCCTTACAAAGGAGCAAGAAGAGGACAGTAGTTCTAAAATAGCACAAGAAAGCAATTAGGTGGACCATTCTTTGATTTAGGAGGAATAAACCTGTATGCATGCATAAGATCCACGGAAGAGGATGCCAAGCCTTCTAGAGAAATGCAAAGAAGGTTGAATCCTCACATGCAAGAAGTGGTAATGAAGGAAGTTGTCAAGTCGCTAGATCTTTGGGGTCATTTACCCCATTTCGATTCTGCAGGTAGCACCCACCACGGTGGTGCCTAAGAAATCTGGCATCATCGTATGTAGCAAATTGAATCTGTAAACTTATGTCCACCAGACAAACAACTGGATGGAGGGTCTGCATAGACTACAGAAAATTAAATACCATGACAAGGAAAGACCATTTCCCCCTCCCCTTCATTGACCAAATCCTTGATAAGCTTGCAGGCAAAGCTTACTACTGCTTCCTTGATGGGTACTCTGGTTACAACCAGATCCCTGTGTACCCACAGGACCAAGAAAAGACCACCTTCACCCTTTGGCACTTTTGCCTATAGGAGGATGCCCTTTGGTCTTTGCAATGCCCCTACTACTTTTCAAAGATGCATGTATGCCATCTTTTTACATGATTGATCAATTCATGGAGATCTTCATGGATGACTTTTCAATTTATGGAGACAATTTTTCCCAATGCTTACACCACCTCAAGTTGGTGTTACAAAGATGTGAAGAAACCAATTTGGTTCTAAGTTTGGGAAAAGAGTCATTTTATGGTCACCAAGGCATTGTCCTAGGACATGTGGTCTCCCATAAAGGCATAGAGGTGGACCAAGCAAAATTGATCTAATTGCACATTTGCCTCCTCCCTGTTAAGCAAATCAAGTTTCTTAGGGCATGCGATTTTATAGGAGGTTCATCAAAGATTTCATAAAATTTCCAAGCCACTCTGTCATTTCTTGTGTCAAGATGTTCCTTTTGTGTTTACTAATGAATGCATGATGACCTTTGAGGTCCTTAAGAAATGTCGATTTCAGCTCCATCTTCGATCCCTACTATTCGGTGCCCTTTGAGCTGATGTGTGATGCATCGGACTATGCCCTAGGAGCTGTCTAGGGCAGAAAGGATAAGCTTCCCCATGTCATAGCTTATGCCGGCCAGATCCATGATAGATGCCCACTCAACTACACAACAAGCGAGAAAGAGCTGCTGGCCATTGTGTTTGCATTGGAAAAATTCAGGCCTTATGATTTAGGTTCACAAATTGTGGTGTTCTTGACCACTGCCCTAAAGTACCTTCTGCCTAAGAAGGATACCAAGCCAGACATCGGTGGATCCTCCTATTACGAGTTTGATCTGATTAAGGATAAGAAAGGAGTGGAGAATGTGGTGTGATCACTTATCCGAATTCTCAATCGAGGATGATAGCTTACCCATTAATGAATCATTTCACGATGAGCAACTTTTGCCATCAATACCCATCCTTGGTTTGCAAACATAGTCAACTTCTTGGCTATTGGATGATTCCTCAACATTGGAATCGAATGGATAAAGATCTTTTCTTCTCACAAGTTAAACATTTCATTTGGGAAGATCCTTATCTATTCAAGAATTGTGCGACCAAGTGATCGAAAGTGTGTCCCCGGACCATGAAGTCCCGGCATATTGTCAATGTGTCATGAGCAGCTGTGGAGGCCATTTCATTGGCAATAAAACAGTACCAAAAATTCTGCGGTGTGGTTTCTATTGGCCCACAATCTTTAAAGATGCCTTCCGGCCTTGTAAATCTTGCGAATCGCCAAAAGCGATATTTCCAAAGAAACTCAATGCCCTGCAGCCAATCCCGTAGTTGAGTTGTTTGATGTTTGGGGTATAGATTTTATGGGCCCTTTCCCTTCTAATGGAAACAATTTCATCTTGGTAGTCAGGATTATGTCTCCAAGTGGATTGAGGCCATAGCTACCAAATCCAATGATCACAAAGTGGTTTTAAGATTCCTCAAAGACCACATTTTTTCCAGATTTGATTCCCAGAGCCATCATTAGTGATGGGGAAGCCACTTTAGAAAGTGCTTTGACTCTATTAAAAAGTACTCACTCACAGAGTAGCCACTCCTATCATCCACAAACCAAAGGGATGTGGAGATTTCAAATAGAGAGATCAAACACATTTTGGAAAAAATCAGAAGAAGGATGTAAAGGATCGGGTCCTTGCTTAATGATGCTTTGTGGGCATACGTAATCGCTTACAAGACTCCTATAGGGATGTCCTTTCAGATCGGTTTATGGCAAGGCATGCCATCTACCAAGAGAATTAGAATATAAGGCCTTGTGGGCAATTAAAACTTTTAATATGGATCTAATCGCTATGCCTTTGGTAACCACAGTGAAGCTTCAACTCACCGAATCGGAAGAATCGAGGATGGATGCCTACACTAGCTCCAGATTATACAAAGAAAAGGTTAAATCATTCCATGATAGGAGCCTCATGAGAAAAGAGTTCATACCGGGTCCAAGGTATGGTTATTCAACTCTAAACTTAAATTCTTTCCTCGGCAATTGAGATCCGATGGGAAGGGCCATACACCGTCATCAAGGCCTCCCTCGTGAGTTGTGGATATTTCAGATCCCAAGGATGGAAGAATACTCAAGGTAAATGGTCGAGGCTCAAACCATGCATTGAAAACACCCAGAGCCCTTGTCGCCCACCTATCATCATGAATCTCCAAAAATCGATGGTAGAAAAGTGTATAATATGTTTGTACAACATTGTTTGATTTTGTTTGTTCTTCATTTTTCTTGTACGCATAGTGTAAATACACTTCAAAGTTCAAATCGCAAAGTAAAAGTACTTTTCGAAAAGTTCAAAGTTCTATTCAATTGATTCTCGAGTCGAATGAACTACTCGAAAAGAACCATGTTCTGCTCGAATAGTTAAAATTTCCTTTCGAATAGAAAACTGGGAGAAGTCCTTGAAAAGATCTTTCCGAGCCAAATCCATTTCAATAGACATATTGAAGCTCGCTTTGTAACTACACTTTCTCAAGATTTTTTACCTTCGAAGACACTTTTGCTTTTCGAAATAGAGAAAAGGATTCTTTTGGAACTTTTCGAACACTTAAGGGTGCTTTGCGATTTCACTTGTTAGTATATTAGGTCATTTTGAAAGTCACTGGATATCTGCAAACACTCTCCCAAGCAAAACCCCTTTTCAAAACCCTAGCTCACCCTCTTCTCTCACGAGCTCCACACGAATAACCACCATCTATTCTAAACTTCTGCGCTTTTTTTTTTCTTGACAGAAATCAAAAGGGTAGAACCCAGCTGCGCGATCTGTTCAAAGCAAAGAAACCCAAACAGAGGAAACCCCTAGATCGCGGGCACACCCAAGAAAGGAGCATCTGGACTAAAGCTGGAGCAGATCTGCTTGAGTTTGCATCCCCTTCTCCTTTGCACTCATTTTCTATTTTTAAATTCTTAAGAACCAGCAGTTTTGTTGTGTTTAATGTTATAATTTCTGCTGTCTTTTAGGCATACTGATTTTTTTTATTTTATTTTTTTTACAAAACCAAATACAAAATAAAAGAAAATGAAAACACAAATAGAAAATCTCTGAGTTATTTCTCATTATTTTCAGCAGTAGTAAATAAGGGCTCTTGTTGAGCCCGGGCTGATCCAAAACAAGTAAAAAAAAAAAAAAAAAAAATATAGACATATATAGATATCTTCCGGATGGGCTGTTTTTCTCCATTTGCATCCACTTTTCCCATCTGGACCTGCTGAGATCATTTTTCTTTTTTAGGAATCATGTAGGATAATGAGTAGTGGATCATAGGCTGTTTTGAATATTCAATGGACCCACCTACTTTATTTTCCTTCTAGATTTCTTCATCATAAATGGGCCTCACCTGTGTATGAACTCTGCTTTTGATATGTGCTCCCATGCGTCATTTTTTATTATTCATCCACATCATCAACAAAGGGGTCAATCTTATGAATCTTGCTTTTCACTTTGTATTCTGCTAATCATTTTATAATCACTTAGATTCATAAGTATCTGCTTTTGGGTTTGTTTCTTTGGGCTTAGGATATATCATTTGGCATTAGATTTTGCTTTTAGGAATTTTAGTTTCAAATTGCTTCTAGATCGCTGATTTTGTTTTCTTTCTTAGGTTAATGTGTCCTCGTTTTACTGATTTTCGTCATTTTTCTGTGAGTACAGTTAGTTTCTAACTTTGTTTTCCTATTTTGCATTAACAAATTCTGTTTTTGTATCAACACTTTTCTATTTTTTTCAACTTTGTATTCAGTCCCTTACCTTGTTTTTACTGTTTCTCTGTTATTAGCATTAGTTTCCTTCCATTTGCATAGTAATCCTTCTATTTGTTAGATTTTATTTAGCAGTTCTAGCGTTGTTTTGTTGATTTTTCTTGCATTTGTATATCATATTTTTTCCTTGCTCATATCTTCAGTTTTACATTTTTATTTTCTGCTGCATATAGTTTAGATTTTTTCTGTTCTTAGTTTTTCTTTCTTCTTTTACCCTGCTGCCCCTAGTCTCTCATTGTCTAGAACATTGAGGACAATGTTCATCTTAGGTTTGGGGGTGTGGCAGACAAGTCCTGCCTAGGGAATAGTTAACATAAGGGCAGCAGAATCACCTAAGTAATTAGGAAATGTATTAATTTACTTTAGAATCATGACAACTAGAAAATTTAAAATTCCTTTGCCAAATTTAGACATTCTAAACCTTGCGATATTCTACATTTCCATGATGATTACACCATAAAAACATCGTATCAAAGACGTAGTAAGTCAAAAGGAAGAGAAAAGGTAAAGATATACTTAAAAGCTCAAGGAAAAACCATAACCGGTGAGAATTGAGCCCATATATTTTCCATCTCTGTTGAAGAGTGGTAGGGAATTTTTACGATTCAAAGGATTAGGCATTAGATCCACTAGAAGTTAGGAAACTCCAAATTAAAGACACTCATGAAATTGAGGAAAAGATCAAGGCCTTCTTTGGACGACTTGAACCTAACAGAACCAACCAAGAAAAATCTGCCTTTGTTTGTACCCCATTTGAGTCAGAATCCTACAATTCTTCATCAAAATACTCAAAAGTACTTGCACCGAACCTATGGAACCAATTCAGCCTTCCCTCACTCGAGAATTCAGGAGGTAAAGGAGAAAGAATCAAGATGGACCATTTCGGGCAACATCAAGAAAATGAAGAGAAAATACCTCAAAAAGCAGGCAATATGGTGGTGAGAAAAGAAGAGACAAACAATAAAAAAAAGTTGCAAGCAAAAAAGGCAAAAAGGGACCTTATGTTGAAAATGCAAGATCAAAGAAAGAAGATCACTGTGAATGTGAGAATCTCAAAAGAAGAAGAAAGAAGCTAAACTCAAAAGGTGGAGTCATGAACCATCTCCGCACTTCCGAGTTCTCAAATTCAAACCTTTGCTCAAACCCGCCTTTCCTTGAAACTTCACTCCATAAGCCATACAAACAAACCTAGATTAAAAGCCCTTGTGATCCAAAGTTGAGTGAGCTGTCATGTGGAGATAAGAAGTGACCTAATCTATGGTGAGGAGATGTCAATGATGCCATTGCCTAAGAATCATGCCTATGCTCATGCTTACGATCCATTTGGGAGATGTAACGCTCTTGAGCTTGAGTGAAAATGAACCCCTCAACAAAAACACATGAGAGTATACCGGTGAGTGTTTGGGTTGGAACTTGAGCACCTTAAGTATGACTTATAACCTAATTTTATCCATAGGATGAGCTGGCACATTTGTATGATTTTCTATTTGTTCACTGATTGGAAATATTGAAACATTCATGAGGTTTATAAATGTTTAAATTCTGTGCAAACAATAATCAAATTTTCGTTTCATCATTGATTCAAGAGTAACTAACCCTCCTCCTTGATTGCTCAGTTCATATTATTGCACTTTGATGTTAATGTTTCATGGAGAAGTTTATGGGTACCTTCACCGAAACCCTCAGAGACTTCACTCCTCCTCTAGGGATCACCTAGGGGTTTAAAAGGCTTGTTGCATATGCTAAATGCACCGTGCTTCCTACAAAAGTGGCTCTTTACTTTGTTTTTATGTTTCTTTGCTCGGGGACTAGCAAAGCTTAGGTTTGGGGTGTGTTAAGTAGTGAAAAATACCATTTTATACCGTTAAACATGAGCGTTCAAAGACCCTTGAGAGGACAAAATAAGTGCTTGTAATTGTAATTTGGATTTTAAAGGTTCTTTGTAATTTGTGTCTTCTCCATTGGAGTCATGTCGAGGGTTGAATGATCACCTTAGTGCATTAGACTTCTTTAGATTCACTCATCATGCAACTTCCTTAATTCATCACCCACAATGCGAATTAGCGTTGGTAACCTAATTCTAGCGACATTTGATGTTCATGTTACGAACTAAAGAATAGGCTGTGACCATTTAAGCAGATCACACCATAAGTCTAAACCTATTCCTTAATTGATTTATTTCTCTTACATCTTTGGTAGCGAGATGAAGATTGAATCCTGTTGAACTACAGATTCTCCATTAAAATTCAGAGGCTAAAGTACATGAAGCTATTATTTCTGCATTTGTCTTATTTTAAACACCTCCCCAACTCGGATCTGGATCATGTAGTTAGTTCTTTTCTTTATTTGCTTATAGTTAAATGTGACACAATCCAACACTCTCTTTTATCTATTCTTTTTTTAGATAATTATAGAGCCAGATCTGGTAGCACAGATCTGGAGGTTTATCTTAAATTTTAAATCAATTCCCTGTGGACGATCTTTTACTCACTTACATTTAAAACTTGCTACAATTGGCCCTGATCTTGCAGGCCAGTGTTAGCCCCAATGTGCTGATATCCCTTTCATAAGTTAACATCCATATAACCTAGCATTCTTTAATTCTTTAATTTTTTATTCATAATGCACACAATTATGGCACACTTGGAGCGACAACACATGTCTCTGCTCTTCTCATCAATCCCATTGTAGAAACTCTGGACAAGCTGCCAGTCAGGGATCTTATGGTGGGGACATTATTTGAGCATCTCCTTAAATCTATCCTAGTATTGGTTAAAATCTTCAGTTGGGGACTGGGCAAAATAAAGTATGCCCTTCCTCAACTGGCTGGTCTTGGTCTCTGGGAAACATTTAGACAGAAATCTTGTCTGGAGGTCCTCCCAGGAGGTGATGCTGTTGTTTGGGAGAGTAGATAGCCAGGTCATAGCCCTGTCCTTTAGGGAGAAAGGAAAGAGCCTTAACCTAGTGGCTTCTGGTCTCAAACCAGCAATGGAGAATGTCGTGCACAGGGCCAAGAACTGGTCAATGTGCTTGTAAGGGTCTTCCTTGCTAAGCCCATGGAAAGAGGGAAGCATTTGGATGATGGAAGTTTTAATTTCATAATTTCCTTGAACATCAGGGAATTGGATGCGGAATGGAGAATTTTAATCATTCAGAGCATTCAATTCCTTTAATGTTCTAGGTTGTTCTTCACCCATAACTGTTATCTCAATTTCAATAGGGGGCTCAACTATGGTGTGTCTATGCCTTCTCGGTCTTCTACCCCTTTCTATCTCAGGGTTAGGAGGCTCTAATGTAGACCGAGGATCTCCTTCAACATGTACATTTCTCAAATAACTGACTAGAACAGAATGTCATATGAGAAAAGAAGCATAAAAGAAACACCTAATCCTAGGCCAATACTGAAATCTACAGCCAATCTCAGAAGAAGAACTAATTCTATCCATATTACAGAGAAGATAAGACAGTGATCCTAAAACCAGTTTACAATGTCTATAACCAACAACTGCCATTAGGGTTAGGAAACCCTCAATTTTAACGAGTCGGCACAATCTCTGTTGATCCTCCTCACAAGCTCAATAGGAATGAAACATGCCACCACCATGTTCACAAGTTCCAAATGTTCCCAAAAGTGAGGGAGAGTTAGAGTTTCAGTCTCGCCAGTGTAAAACTCACAAGATTGTCGTGTAGTAGAATGGTCTTATGCTCGAAATTGGATCATGCCTGTTCTAGCCAGTCAATGTTTCAGCATTGTAGTTGAAATAGTCTGATAGAGCATTGAATTCGCCGATTGATCGTTTGCGCTGATTGCACTTTCCTTCAGAATGCTGGAATCACATGGCATTTCATTTCCCAATGGATCTTCACGAGGATTCTCGCGAGGTCGTGATGTGCATTAGTGTCTGAACTGCGCGAGAGGTTTTTCTTAAGTTTTGTATCCTGTGGCTATTGCGCGACAGCTTCTCGTAGAGACACCTGGAGCTCTCTCTCCTCAGCTGATCTGAGTGAACCGCGCAAGGTATGAGAGCTACTTTTCTTGAGTTGCGTGAGACTACGCGAGCATTTATATTTGAGCTCATGAGAGCCGCAAAGTATAATTTCAATCTCAACCGCCGAGAGAACAAGATTTGATAATTGAAATGAAGGTTGATGTCACAGATCGTCTTAACTTAATCTAAGCCTAAGAAATGACGAGGTTCAAATCTTTGTCTGATTCACCACCTTCCGGTTATGGGGAAAAGTGGCCTTTAATGTGGTTCAGCTTATTGTAGCTACTATTTATTACCTACAGAAATGACTTAACACAAATTTATTAGATGGCTAAGGGTCTAATAGAGGCTAAGTTAAGGGGTGAAAAGTGGTACTTTTCAGGTCTTAACAAGGTAACTATTTTAACTCCACCTTTGGTGGACATACCAGTGAAGGCAACAAAGGTGCCTTTGATAGTGGTCGAAGAGGCATCTCAGCAGGTTTCCAAGGAGGATACCTTGCTGCTAGCTGTTAAGACCTGAAAAGTACCACTTTTCACCCCTTAACTTAGCCGCTGTTAGACCCTTAGCCATCTAATAAATTTGTGTTAAGACATTTCTGTAGGTAATAAACAGCAGCTACAATAAAGCCTGAACCATGTTAAGGGGCCCACTTTTCCCCCAGAACCCCCTCAGAAGGGTGAAAGCTGAATTCAGACAAAGATTTGAACCTCGCACAGTTTTCTTAGGCTTCAGAAGATTCAGAAGTTAAGCCTCGCACAGTCCTCGTGAGCTTCCCAAGCCTTCATTTCCATGTATCCGCACTATTCTCGCGAAGCCCAAATATAAATGTCATACGCCTCAAGCTCTCATACCTCACGCAATTTCACTCTATTAGCCGAGAGAGAGCTCTGTGTCTCGCAAGAAGTCGTCAAGAATAGCCGCAGGATATAAAAATTCAGAAAAACCTCTCGCGCAGTTTAGAAACTAATGCACATCACCGCCTCGCGAGGATTCTCGCAAAGATCCACTGGGAAATGAAATGCTCGCGCAGTTCTCATGCCATTCATAAGGAGAATGCAACCTCGCGAAGACCAGAGCAATCCAGCTAGAATTCAATGCTCTATCACGTGACTGTTTCAACTGCAATTAAGATAATCCCGGGACGGCTAGAATTTCAAGCTGATCCAATCTCGCGAAGACCATTCTACCACGCGATAATCTTGGAAGCCAATGCTACCTGGCGAGGCTCTGAACTCTAACTCTCCCTCACTTCTGCAGAGGACATTCTGGGAACTTCCAATAATTAGGGCATGCATTCCAACGCTCCAATTCCTGTGCACGCGCCCTGAGGCATCCAAGGAACAGTATCAGGCCATGTAGCATCGTTAAAATTAGGGTTTCAACCTCGATACATCGCCAAGTCGATCGCTATATAAACCTAAGCCCTGGTTTAGGTTTAAGGGCAGTTTTCTTCTTAGATAGAATTTAGTTTTCTTCCGGATCGGTCAGAGATTACCAAGAAGTATAGATTAGGTTTAGGTAGTTTCTTTTTATCTTTTTTCTTCCATAGTCCAAAGATTTATGCTATGCGTAGGTTATTTGGGATAGATTAATGGAATTTTACAATAGGGTGTTTTAACATTTATGGGATTTCGGCTTATGAGTTGTTCTGTGCAAGGTTGCTACCTTAAGATCCTCCACTGCTAGGATGTATTGTAAGCAATGGAGGACTGAGACTGTGGTTCACTTAGATCTAAGTGACCTATGTGTCTGGGCTAACATGCTCCCATAGAAGCCTAGCCCCACCACAGGACCCACTAGATCTGATCCTGTGGGGAGGACAGCCTCTGGGATAGTCTGTGACCATTTAAGTGGACAAGCTATAGCCTTAGGGTGAAGCCAATCCACATACTCAAGACGGATTGTCTTTCTCTGCACTTGTGCTTGTAGCCCTATGAGGGATTGTGTAGAGGCAGACTCCCCTGTATTTGTAAAGACCTGCCATCAGATGGCAGATCTGGTTTGGTTATAGAGATTGTAGGCTTGCGACTGGATCACTGCAGTCTCTCTAGTAGTGGACAGCTGGATCTAAGGCTATACTCAAACTCTTGCTGGTTCTATGTGTCTGGGCTAACATGCTCCCATACAAGCATAGCCCCACACATAGCACTTTAGAGGTTGAGGTTCCCTACGGACTCTTGAGCTTGTAGCCTGGATGAAGTAGTGCCTACAATGATAAACTTGTTCTAACCCATCTCTGGACTGTTGTTCCCCAATTGGATAGTCTGTGACCATTAAAGTGGACAGGTTATAGCCATAAAGGGATTGGATCATAGCATAGAGATGAGTCGGATTCTTTCTCCTCAGTGGTGACAACGTAGCCATTGGACAGGACTTCTATAGCAGCAGATCTAAATCTAAGTTATGAAATCCACTAGATCTGAACCACATAACATACTTCTCACCCTTTTTTATTTATTTTCTCACTCCACCCTCTCTCTTAACCCTTTTTATAGTTTTGATATTAGGATACCTTGGAATTTAGATTCTAGTGACACTAAATCCCCTTCCGTTTAGGATTGCCAAATTTGGAGGGCCTACTAATGATGGCTCCCTTGGAGCTTAAGATCAACTTCCCTGTGGGACAAACTCTTACTTATTAAAACTTGCTACAAAAGACCCTGTATCTTCCAGGATTGTGTATGGTTAGGCTTGCTGCTCCATGACTCTCACTCTTTTACTCATCTCTTTTATTCTTCCCATTCTTGTAATTGTCTTTAATAAAGTCAGTAGCAAGCACTTGAAAACATCTCAACAAGTTTTTGGTGCCGCTGCTGGGGACATTGATCTTTTAGTAAACCCTAGATTTTTTTTTTTATTCTTTATTCTTTGGTAGCTGTACTTGTCAATAATTAATACTACTAATTTACATGTGGAATTCTTTTTACAGATCCGACCGAGGTAGAAGGAGAGTAGAATTGCACCGAGTCTAGCTACCGCTGCTTACTTTTAACCTTAAAACTCAATCTATTTCTCAATTAAAGAGTCCATAGCAGTTGATTAGGATAGTTGTAATTTTTAATAAGTGCAATGTGCCTACAAATAGCCTCCCCTACTGTTGGTGTGCGTGCATGAAGGAATTGAATGCTCCGGATGATTACAACTCTCCATTCAGCATCCAATTCCCTGATGTTCAAGGAAATTATGGAATAAAAACTTCCATCATCCAAATGCTTCCCTCTTTCCATGGGCTTAGCAAGGAAGACCCTTACAAGCACATTGACCAGTTCTTGGCCCTATGCACGACATTCTCCATTGCTGGTTTGGGACCAGAAGCCACTAGGTTAAGGGTCTTTCCTTTTTCCCTAAAGGACAGGGCTATGACCTGGCTATCTACTCTCCCAAACAATAGCATCACCTCCTGGAAAGACCTCCAGACAAGATTTCTGTCTAAATTTTTCCCAGAGACCAAGACCAGCCAGTTGAGGAAGGGCATACTTTCTTTTGCCCAGTCCCCAACTGAAGATTTTAACCAATGCTGGGATAGATTTAAGGAGATGCTCAAACAATGTTCCCACCATAAGATCTCTGACTGGCAGCTTGTCCAGAGTTTCTATAATGGGATTGATGAGAAGAGCAGAGACATGGTAGATGCCTCTTGTGGTGGAACGTACATGCATAAAACAGCTGATGAGGCATGGGACTTGTTCGAGGTCATAAGTGAAAATGCTTTCCAGAAGATGTCCTCATCTAGAACTGTTCCTGAGCCTTCTCCTAAGCTGGGGATTGTTGAGGCTTCTAAAGGAAGAATGTATGAAGTTAGGGGAAATGATGATCTAAGGGTGCAGATGACCAATCTTACTGAAAGATTTGATAAACTTTTGAATGTGATGCAGCCCAGAATGGTTGTACAAGTGATGGTGGCATGTCTAATTGGCCAATCCCCACAACACACAGTAGAAGAGTGTCCATCTGCGGGGCAATACCCTGAGTTTGTAATGGAACAGGCTGCTGCTGCCCAATCTTTTAGACAGCAACAATCTGGTGGCTACAATAAGCAACCATATGGATACCAGCACCAAAATGCTGGTTACCAATGGAGAGACCACCCAAATTTGAGGTGGAGGCAAGACAATTATATGCAGCCACAATAGATGTTGGCCTTACCTCAAAGGCCACAGCAGCAGTTTAACCAGGGTTATGCCCCAAGGTCGAATTTTCAGCCACAACAGCAACCCCAGCAACAGAATTAATTGGTAGTCCCACCATCTCAGCCCCGAAGTGCTTCTTTTGAGGACCAGGTTTTGGCCCAATTGCAAAGCCTTGAACCTTTGACTCAGACTGTGACCTCTCACAATCAAAGCATTAAGAAAATAGAAGAGCAACTTTTCCAGATAGCCAATGCTCTGGCTAAAGGAGAGGAGGGTAGGTTGCCTAGCCAACCAATTGCCAACCCTAAGGGCCAGTATTCCATTGGAGAAAGCTCCTCAAATTTTGAGGGGGCCAATGCCATCATAGCCTTAAGGTCTGGCAAGCTGGTAGACAACCAGGTGGGAAATGAACAAGGAGAGGTCTACCCCAAGGATATGTCAAATGAAAGTGATAAGGATTTTGTCATGGCACAGAGTAAGGAATTGCTTGCTACCCTTCCACAAGGAAAAAATAAGGAGGTTGTAGTTGAACCTCAACAGGAGATAAAAATAGAAAAAAGAAAAAAACAAAAGTTCAATATAGGTTTGGCAAATGAGGAACCAAGAAGATTCTCAAAGCCATTTCCTCAAGATTTGAGTGCCCTGCCCCTTCTGATAAGGGTCAGGCACAGATCGAGAAAATGATGGAAACCTTTAAGCAGGTCAAGATAAATTTACCCCTGCTTGATGCAATTCGACAGGTCCCAGCCTATGCAAAGTTTCTGAAGGACCTTTGTACTCCGAAAAGGAAGGCCAGAGGCCATTTGTCCAAGAAGGTCTTTGCAACTGATACAGTTAATTTGGTATTAACCATGACAATGCCTGAGAAGTTGTAAGACCCTGGGATTCCCACTATTCCCTGTATCATTGGAGACCACACGATTGGGAGGGCACTTTTAGACCTTGGAGCCAGTGTTAACCTGCTGCCATACAGTGTGTATCTGCAGCTAGGTTTGGGGGAGCTCAAGCCCACCCCGATTGTTCTATTGATGGCTGATAGGTCCGAGAGGAAACCCATGGGAGTGGTTGAGGATGTCCTAGTGGGGGTAGACAAGTTCTTCTATCCTGCAAACTTCTTTGTCTTGGACATGGGCTGCAACAAAAGTACATCTCCAATAATGTTATTCTAGGCACATTTTGCCACGCCAATGCATGCATTCAAGGTGTCTGAATCATGGAGGTCACTTTCGGACATATAAAAGTTGAGCTTAATGTGTACAACAGTGCAAAGTACCCTCAGCTGGACAATGAGGAATGCTTTGCAGTGAAAGTACTAGAAGAAATTGTTGAAGAACTGCCCACTCTACTGGGGTGGAGCAACATTGCTACTAATTTAACTGAATTTTGGAACTTGGTGGAAGAAGGAAGCCTTGCTTTAATGCCAGAAGACCTACCCTTAGTGAGATCTTCTGTAGGCTTAGTGCAGCACTCCAATTGGAAACCTAAATTGATGCCCCTTCCTCCAACCAGCAATACACCAATCCTGCCATCCATACAACAAGCCCCTGATCTGGAGCTCAAGAAGCTGCCAGAGACATTAAAGTATGCTTCCTCGAGAAAGAAGAGAAACTTCCTGTAATTATCTCCTCTTCTCTAACCAGTGAGCAAGAGGAGGAATTGTTAACAGTTCTGAGGAAGCACAAGAAATTAATTTGGACCATTGTCGATTAGGAGGGATTGATGCATCAATCTGTATGCAGAGGATTCACCTAGAGGAAGGCTCAGCACCCTCCAGGGAAATACAGAGGAAACTTAATCCTCACATGCAGGAGGTGGTTCTGAAAGAAATCATTAAATTGTTGGATGCTGGGGTAATTTACCCCTTCTCTGATTCTGAATGGGTAGCACCAATCCAGGTGGTACCCAAGAAATCTGGCATAACAGTAATCACAAGTGAATCTGGAGAGTTGAGACCATCCAGGGAAACTACTAGCTAGAGAGTTTGCATCGATTATAGAAAACTCAACTCCAAGACCAGAAAAGACCACTTTCCTCTCCCTTTTATTGATCAAATCTTGGACAAGTTGGCTGGGAAGGCTTTTTACTGTTTTCTTGATGGGTACTCAGGGTACAATCTGATCCCTATGCATCCCCTTGATCAAGAGAAAACTACATTTACTTGTCCTTTTGGCACCTTTGCTTACCGAAGGATGCCTTTTGGATTGTGTAATGCCCCAGCCACCTTTCAGAGGTGTATGTATGCCATTTTTTCTGACATGATTGACAAATTCTTAGAAATTTTCATGGATGACTTTTCAGTCTATGGGGATAGCTTTGACCAATGTCTACAATGCCTCCATCAAGTGCTACAAAGATGTGAAGAGACTAATTTGGTCTTAAGTTGGGAAAAGAGCCACTTCATGGTAACACAGGGAATTGTGTTGGACCATGTAGTCTCTAAAGATGGAATTGAGGTAGACAAGGCCAAAGTTGACCTCATTAAAAATCTGCCCCCTCCAAGAATAGTCAAGCAAATCAGATCCTTCCTTGGCCATGCTGGATTTTACAGGAGGTTTATCAAAGACTTCAGTAAAGTTGCTAAGCCATTGTGTCACCTGCTCTGTTAGGATATGCCCTTTGACTTCTCTGCTGAATGTCTGGAGGATTTTGAAACTTTAAAAATTTGCCTCACCTCTGCCCCTGTACTCCAAACACCTTACTATACCCTGCCCTTTGAATTGATGTGTGATGCATCTGACTTGGCAATAGGTGCTATCTTGGGCCAGAGAAAAGATAAGCTGCCTGTGGTCATTGCATATCTCAGCAAATCACTTGCTGAAGCTCAACTAAACTACACAACCACTGAGAAAGAGCTTCTGGCAGTGGTTTTTACTGTGGACAAGTTTAGACCTTACTTACTTGGGTCTAAAACTGTCATCTTCACTGACCACTCAGCATTAAAGTACCTACTATCCAAAAAGGATGCAAAGCCCAAATTGATTAGATGGATACTCCTCTTGCAAGAGTTTGACATCAAAATCAAGGACAAGAACGGTGTAGAAAATGTGGTGGCTGACCACTTGTCCAGAATTATGTTGGAAAAAGGTGTTGAGGACCTTCTTACAAATGATGTCTTCCCAGATGAGCAATTGTTTGCCATCCAATCTTTAGTTCCCTGGTTTGCACATATTGTCAACTATCTAGTTGTAGGCAAGATCCCTTCCCATTGGACAAAAATGGATAAGGACCTATTTTTCTCACAAGTCAAATTCTTTTTCTGGGAGGAACCTTGCTTGTACAAGTATTGTGCAGACCAAATTATTCGAAAATGTGTCCCCGAAAGTGATGTCCCTAGTATTCTGGCCAGGTGCCATGAAAATGCCTGTGGGGGTCACTTTAGTGGGAGAAAAATAGCTGACAAAGTGTTGCAATGTGGTTTCTATTGGCCTTCTCTTTTCAGAGATGCCCATATGCACTGCAAAGCCTGTGAAAGATGTCAGAAACTAGGAGGGCTATCTAAACGAAATTTAATGCCTTTATAGCCCATCCTTGTTGTAGAACTGTTTGATGTGTGGGGTATTGATTTTATGGGCCCCTTCCCTCCTTCAAATGGTTTTCATTTCATTTTAGTGGCAGTGAACTATGTTTCCAAATGGGTAGAAGCCATTACCACAAGAACTAATGATAATCAGGTTGTCCTCAAATTCATAAAGCAGCATATCTTCTCCAGATTTGGTACCCCTAGAGCCATCATCAGCGATGGGGGAAACCATTTCTGTAACAGAAATTTTGAGAGCTTGCTTAAGAGATATTTTGTCACCCATAGGATTGCCACTCCCTACCACCCACAAACCAGTGGGCAAGTTGAGATTTCAAATAGGGAGATCAAGCATATCCTGGAGAAGACTGTGAGGACTGATAGGAAGGATTGGGCTGACAAGCTTAATGATGCATTGTGGGCTTATAGGACTGCCTATAAGACTCCCATTGGTATGTCCCCATTCAGAATGGTTTATGGCAAGGCCTGTCATCTCCCAGTTGAGTTAGAACACAGGGCCTATTGGGCCATCAAACATTTAAACTTAAATCTAACTTCTGCTGGTCATCACAAGTTGCTGCAGCTGTCGGAATTGGAAGGACAACGGATGGATGCTTATGCCAATGCCAGGATCTACAAGGAAAGGTCCAAAGCTTTCTTTGATAAAGGGCTGTTGAGAAAGAGTTTCAATGTTGGTGATAAGGTTTGGTTGTTTAACTCCAAACTTAAATTTTTTCCAGGCAAATTGAAATCCAGATGAGAGGGTCCTTACATTGTCATGCATGTTTCCCCATCTGGTGCTGTGGAAATCAAGGATCCTAAGTCTGAGAGACTCTTGAAGGTGAATGGTCAGAGGCTTAAGCCTTGTTTTGAAAAACCTGCCGACCTTTTAGACACCATTCACTATTAAGGGGATCCTTCTTCAAACTGATTCCACTGCTGTGTCCTTACTGTAACATATGTACTTAGTTTTTGGTTGATTTATCTTGCTTTCTTTAAGTTTCTATTCTCTAGGATTTGCTAGTGGCCTCATCTGAATCTTGGCCTATCTGTTTTGAATTTTTGATGCTTCGCTTGCTCCTTATGGCTTTTTAATTGATAGCTTCTGTCGATTGCTTAATGTGGATGGTCATTTTTTTGTTGTTTTCCTTGAGTGTGTGATTGAGCTTACATGTCTGAAGACAATCATAGGAGAGGGTCTTGCCAGGATTCAACCTCAGCAAATTGTGCAAAAAGGCAGAACACAGAGCACATGCTCTCTGTTTTATACTTGACTGTCGCTGGGTTCAAAATGGATGCCTGGGAGACTATCGCGAGATTCAAAAGCACTCGCGAGATTAAAAAGGAAGTCTGGAAGATGTTCGTATATTTGCTGTCACGAAGTTCAAGTTCATCTGAGAGCACGTCGCGCAGTTCCCATAGAGCCATCAATGCCTGTCGCGAGATACATGTGTACCTGGCAACCACTCGCGTGGTCCACATCGAGATACTCATTTGTTGTCACGAGGTTATCAGTCTGTCGTGAGGTTCACAGGATAAACTGGGAGACTCTCGCGCAATCTAACAGAAATACTCCTTTTGCTGTCACGAGATCCTAAGTCAGTCGCGCGATTCACACTGAACCTCAGAGCTTGTTGCGCAATCCAATTAGAGCCTTAGGACCGCTCGCGCAATTCACATGAATTATTCTCACTCTATCGCACACTCCAAAGACACTGTTTGAGATTGTCTTACAATCCAGCTGTAATTAACATTCTCACTAGGTTTATTTTCAACCCCACGACCAGCTGTTCTAAAGCGCGCCGAGCTTTGCGTTAAGTATTTCTACCCCGCGCTTCATCCCTTTCTCATTATCTGCTTCCTTCTTCCCTCTGCAAAACCCTAGCTTCTGCCCCTCCCCCTTCTCTCCTCTAGCATCACTCCTATTGCTCATTATCCACTCCACAAATCTATACAAGTGTTCCTAGCATCACCCTCAACCATTTCCCCCCCCCTCCGAGGTCGTGAGGTGCCCTGTGCGTCAGATCAAACCAAACCCTAGATCTCAGTCTCCATTTGCTTACACCAGAAGATAGAGATAGCTATGTCTCCAAAATCTACACAGAAGAGAAAAGGGAAGGACAAGAAAACTGCTGAGACCACCCCCAAAAAGGCCAAGACTTTAAAGTCCCCCAAGAAAGGAAAGGGGGTGGTTGCGGAAGCAGCGGTACCAACCACAAAATTCTCTACTCCTTCTGAGCTCCTTCAGTCAATTCCATTAGAGCCTGAAACTGCTTTTGATGTCCAATTTATCAAACAAGAACCCCTCTCTGCCCCTGTAATTTCTTAGCAAAGCAAGCCTAATGCCACTGCTGAGAGAAATTCCAGCAATAGCCTACCCTAGGCTAGTCCAGTTGTTCTATCACCACATCAAAGTCAAGAGCGACAATGATGGACAAGAGTGCTTCCTGGTGATGGTTGACGATTTTGATATGTTAGTACGTCCAAAGACGATTGCTGAAGTATTGGGCATCCCAGTAGCATTCCATACTAGCTGTGGATATGGCCACCCTCTGATTGCATCAATTGACACAATTGTAAGGGCCCTAACCAGAGGACTGAAAGCCACAGGTGATTCAATCAGAAGTAGGGAACTAGAGCCTCCAATGTTGTTCATTGACCAGGTCCTGCAAAAGAACATCTATTGTTCAGGACATCAGCAGGAGAGGAGAACCCCAATTGCAGATGTTGTCTACTCCTTCCACATGGGCCATGGCTTCCATGCTGCCTGGCTGATTTTTGAGGCCATGAAAGACGTGGTGGCGAAGCTACGATCCAACAAGAAGCCTCCCACCCTGCCCTATGCAAGACTCATCACCTTATTGCTGATCAAGGGGGGCTACAAGATCAAAAGGACAGAGCAGACCTCCACCCTTACCCCCACTACCTTTGCTAAGAGGCAGAAGTTTGATTCAAAAGAAGAGAGGTTAAGCTCGTGCTCAAGCAAGCCCGGCTTTGCTCCACTGCCTGCTACAAAGGAGGTGCCTCCAGAGATCATCACTCCCATCCCTGCAGCAGCAGCCACACCACCTCCACTGCTGATTCCTGCAGCCTCTACTCCTTTTGCATCCATCTCTCACCCTCCTCTGTTTCCACTTTCCATGCCCACTCCACCTTCCCCTGTGCTTGGTCCATGGGAGCACTCACCATCCCCTACCTTACCACACTACACTGCCACAATTCCACCCTCACTTCCAACAAAGCCTGACAGTCCCCCACTCATCTCCTATAAAAAATGAAAACCCACTCAGACCAGCCCAACCATCTCCCAGACATCACCCCCAATTCCTTCCATCCCCATTAAACCACCCCACCCTGAACAAACCACCACCCCAGCCATATCTACCATCCCTCCTCTCCCAGACCTTGACTTAACCCTTAACACTTCCATCAGCTTCCAAGCTTTCATCTCTACATTCTTTGAAACCTTGCCTGCCTCCTACACTTCTCTGCCAGACTCCCCAACTACTTCACAGCCCCACTCCCCAGAACCCCATTCTTCCCCTCCCTCCACTTTCCATCATGCTCCTCCCTCCCCTTTCCAACCTGTACTCTCTTCTTCCCAAACCCACCTCCTACCTTTGACCCACTAACCCTCATCCTACCCCTTATCCAAGACATCCAAGCCCAGTTAGCAACAAATACCCACAAACAGGACCAAATGCAGGTTAAACTCACTTCCATCAAATCCACCCTTCACACTTTAACCACTCCACCCATCCCTACCCCATCCACATCAACCCCCCTGGTCCTGTCCACTGACAGCCACACCTAAATAGATTTTTCCCCTGTCCCATTACCCTTCCCACCCTCACCATTACCTCTTCCCCACCCATTTCCTTTACCCCTTTTCACCATTCCAATCTCCTTTCCCCCATCACCCCCAACTGCGGTTACGCCTACACCCTTCACTTTCCCCCTTATACAGTCCATCCCACCTCTTATCCTACCCCCTCCCACCTTCTCTAACAAATCCACCCAAACTGACCTAGAACCTGACCCGATTCCTCCACCATTTGATTTCCATACTACCATTTCCCCTTTCCCCTCCCCAGGACCAAGCACATACTGCTCCTTCCACCTCCTATCTCCCAATTACCTCAAAACATCATTTCTACAACCCTCCTTACCTCACCATCCTACAACACATGAAAGATAATGCTTACCTGAGGAAGGATGTTCTGAGGGGCATGGACATGCTACGCCAGTCAATTGAGACCCCCTTGCTGAAGAAAATTGATGAGATGACAGAGGCCCACGACGAGCAACTACTCGGCATCTCCATGGAGTGGAAAAAGATTGTGGAGGAATATCAAAAGACGAAGGCCTCAGCTACCTACTATCACATAAACTGGGAGTACGAGAAAAGCAATGTTGCAGCAGCGAAGGTCCAGGCAAGGATGTTTGAAAAGCGTCTTAACAATGCACAACAAATCCAAAAGATCTAAAAGGAGATCCACGAGACTGATGCCCTAAAATTTAAAGTCCAGATAGCCGCATTGGAATCCGCCTTGGCCGCTGCCATAAATGAACCATACCACCCAACCCCACTCAATATTCATGTGCCTCAGCCTGTGCCAACTGCTACTCTAGCTCCACCTGCCCAGTCTGCGGAGGCACCACCTAAAACCCAACCAGAAAAGGGAAAAGCTCCTGCTGCATCTAATGAGCAGCCTCCACCTCCCAAGGCCTCTGCTGCACCTCCACAGGAACAAACTTATCCTCAGAGGAGGAAAGTCACAACAAAAAGGTCTACTCCCAAAGTTGTCCCTCTAAAAATTGGCAAAGAGCCTGCTGCCCAGTCTGAAGAGGCGCACGCCCCTGCCAACCCTTAGACCACTGGCAAAGGAAAGTCACCTGTGGTCCCCACTGTGGCACCCATAGCTAAAGAAAAAGAGAAATCCCCAGTGGTCACCCCTGCAAAAGCTGAAGCCCCAAGTAAAAGAAAAGGCAAATCCCTTGCCACCCCCCTGCTCAGCGAAAGGGCAAAGCCCCTCAAGCACCCAAGGCACCTAAGGCTCCCAAGCAACCAAAAATGAGGGTGCGAATGCCAAAAGCTCCCCAAACTACGGCCGAAAGGAAACAGGAGAGGGAGGAAAAGAAGAAAGCAGACAAGGCGGCCCTTAAGGCACATGTTAAAAAGATGGGCTGGAATTTTCTTACAGATTCTGAGTCCGAGTAGATCCTAGATTCTAGATTATTTCTTAGGTTTTTCTTTTTGTCTGTACACTTGTAACAATTTTTATTGCACTTTAACAAATATTATAGTTATGTTTCTTGCTCTGTTCTGTACTTCTTTCTGATTATGGGTTATTTTTATTATTCTTCCTTTTTTGCCTTTCATGGAGAAGAGTTTTTGGGGTATATATTTTTGTTTGACCCAATACTCCACGTCGTGGAGATGGTGTTCATATCATTTTGTGAAAATCTCTGCCTCAGGGATTGCAATGATTTCTTCTTCAATTTGCTGCGCCATGTACAGAGTACCTCGCGAAGATCCCAAGCTCAGCTGCGCGAGCGATGCCCTTTCCTCTTCACTTATCGCTCCTCACGAGGTTCCCCGTGCGTTCCACCTACCTCTTTAATTTCCATGCCAATATTTGGACATTCAATTAATGCTACTTCTCTCTTCCAAAGAGTCATTTGTGTCCTTTCTTCTTTCCCCACACAGGACCCATTTATTGCCAACTGTAAAAAGAGGCGTAATTTCAAATCCGCCGTTTCATATTCCCTCATCCATCTATTTTAAAGCGGCCTTTCATCCCCTTTCATCTCATCCATCCTGTTCTAACTCTAGAAATCCACCCATACTTCCACTAATGGCGGATGACGGTCCCTTCAGTTTTCCCATCAAATTTTTCCCCGTTTGGGACGATCCCCCTCCGCCAAAGGAACCAGACCCATTGCAATTCCTCTGGGATGAGTATGAAGAGGTTCAGCAAATCATCGCCAAGGAAGAAAAGAAAAAGAAGGAAGAAAAGAAAAGGAAGAAGGAAGAAAAGAAAAAGAAGAAGAAAGAGAAGAGAGAGAAGGAGAAAAGAAAATTGACACCACCTACATCTCCCCCTCCATCTTCCTCAAACCCTCCCCCGGCTACAACTTGAACCCCCCCCCATTTTCTCTTTTCTTTTTCCATCTTTTCGTCATATTTTCTCTTTTCTTTCAATGAAAGTTTCTTTTACTTTTATATTGTGCCGTTTGCATTTTCTGTGTATCTATTCTCTTTTGTGAATATTTTTGTCTGACTTCGCGGATTCTACTGCTTTTATCACCTCCGCACCAGTGAGGACACTGCTCCTCATAGGTTTGGGGGTGTGGCAGGTAGACCTGCCAATAACATAGTTAACTTAATGTGCAGCAGAATCATGTGAGTAACATAGAAATGGATCTGTGATCACCCAAGAATTATGAAAATTAAGGAATTTACAACTTTTTGCAGATCTTTAGACATTATAAATTTCTAAAATTTCACATTTCCATGATGAGAACACCAAGATAACTCACTGGTATCAGCACTTAGTGAATCATTGAAGAGAGAAAAAGGTAAGGACATACTTACAAGATCAAAGGAAGACCATAACCAGTGAAAATTGGGCCTACAAATATGTTTTTATCTTGAGTGATTAAGGCAAATTTCTTCTAGCTTTGAGGACTGGCTGAGTCATTTTGTTCACTAGCCAACTAGGGTCAACATTGGATGAGTGGAGAAGAATTATCTGAAGTTCTAGCAGTGTAAGTGGCAATTCAAAAAATAATAATAATAATGAAGAGGAGTAAGAGAGGAATCAAGAGGAAACATTCATTGGAAACAAGTCAAACAAGAGGAGAAACTTATCACTTCAAATCTGAAGTTTCAAAGAAGATGAAAAGAGCTGAATTAAAGAAGGTGAAGTCATGAACCACCTCCTTCACCTACTGATTTCTCAATTTCTAACCCCTTTTTCAACCTTAAGCCACATTACAACCCAGTTTAAGCCCTTGTGATCCAAAGTTGAATGAGCTGTCATGTGGAGATAATGAGTTGTCCAATCTATGGTGAAGATCTGCCAAAGATACCAAAACTTGAATGCTATGCCTATGCTCATGCTTACAGACCCATTTGGGGGATGTAACTGCTCTTGAGCTTGAGAGACAATGAAGCCCTCAAAAGTTCTTTGTGAGAGTATGCCCTGGAGAGTTTTGGGTCTGATGTTGAATGTGTTGGGCATGACCTACAACTTAATTTTTAATTTAATAATGAGCTCAGTGCTAACACACGTGTAGTTTCCCCTGTTGTGAACTGATTAGAAATGTTGTGCTATCATGAGAAGTTTATATTGCTTAAACATCTGTGCAGACAATGTATTTTAAATTTCCTATATTTTTATTGATTCTAGAGTGAACTGATACTCTGTTTCTTGACTACTAACTTGACAATCTTGCATTACTATTAACTGTGCTATTGAGAAGTTTGTTGGTATCTTCACTGAAAACCCTCAGGAGACTTCACTCCTCCACTAGGGATCACCTAGGGGTTTAAAAGGCTTGGTACATATGCTAAATGTATCTGTGCTCCCTACGAAAGTGGTAGTTAATTTCTGTAGATTTTTAGTGTTGCTTTGCTAAGGGACTAGCAAAGATTTAGTTTGGGGGTGTGTTAAGACCTGAAAAGTACCACTTTTCACCCCTTAACTTAGCCGCTGTTAGTACCCTTAGCCATCTAATAAATTTGTGTTAAGTCATGTCTCTAGGCAATAAACAGCAGCTACAATAAAGCCTGAACCCTGTTAAGGGGCCCACTTTTCCCCCAGAACCCCCTCAGAAGGGTGAAAGCTGAATCCAGACAAAGATTTGAACCTCGCATAGTTTTATTAGGCTTCAGAAGACTCAGAAGTTAAGCCTCGTGCAGTCCTCGCGAGCTTCCCAAGCCTTCATTTCCAAGTATCCGCACTGTTCTCGCGAAGCCCAAATATAAATGCTTGTGCTGTCTCACGCAACTCAAGAAAAGTAGCTCTCATACCTCGCGTGGTTCACTCAGATCAGCTAAGGAGAGAGAGCTCCAAGTGTCTCTACGAGAAGCTGTCGCGTAATAGCCGCAGGATACAAAACTTCAGAAAAACCTCTCACGCAGTTCAGAAACTAATGCACATCATTGCCTCGCGAGGATTCTCGCGAAGATCCACTGGGAAATGAAATGCTTGCGCAGTTCTCGCACCATTCATAAGGAGAATGCAACCTCGCGAAGACCAGAGAAATCCAGCGAGAATTCAATGCTCTATCACGCAACTGTTTCAACTGCAATTAAGACAATCCTGCGACAGCTAGAATTTTAAGCCGATCCAATCTCGCGAAGACCATTCTACCACGCGACAATCTTGGAAGCCAATGCTACCTGGCGAGGCTCTGAACTCTAACTCTCCCTCACTTCTGCAAAGGACATTATGGGAACTTCCAACAATTAAGGCACGCATTTCAATGCTCAAATTCCTGTGCACGTGCCCTGAGGCATCCAAGGAACAGTATCAGGCCATGTGGCATCATTAAAATTAGGGTTTCCTAACCCTGATACACCGCCAAGCTGACTGCTATATAAACCTAAGCCTGGTTTAGGTTTAAGGGGCTTGGGTTTTCTCTTCTTAGATAGAATTTAGTTTTCTTCTTCTGGGATCGACTGTAGATTACCAGTAAGTGTAGATTAGGTTTAGGTAGTTTCTTTTTATCTCTTTCTTCTCTCCATAGTCCAGCATTTATTGGCTATGCCTATGTATGGTTATTTGGGATAGATTAATGGAATTTTACAGTAGGGTGTTTTTACATTTATGGGATTTCGGTTTGTGAGTTGTTCTGTGCAAGGCTGCTACCTTGAGATCCTCCATTGCTAGGATGTATTGTAAGCAATGGAGGACTGAGACTATGGTTCACTCAGATTTAAGTGACCTATGTGTCTGGGCTAACATGCTCCCATACAAGCCTAGCCCCACCACAGGACCCACTCGATCTGGAATCCCCATGGGAACAATGTGCTTTTGTAGCCTTGTGAACATGGTGGTGGCAGCAATGTTTCTTGTTCTATCTTGAGCCTGTAGGGAGGATAGCCTCTAGGATAGTCTGTGACCATTTAAGTGGATAGGCTATAGCCTTAGGGTGAAGCCAATCCACAGACTCAAGTCAGATTGTCTTTCTCTGCACTTGTGCTTGTAGCCCTGTGAGGGATTGTGTAAAGGCAGACTCCCCTATATCTGTGAAGACCCGCCATCAGATGACAGATCTGGTTTGGTTATAGAGATTGTAGGCTTGCGACTGGATCACTGCAGTCTCTCTAGCAGTGGACAGCTGGATCTAAGGCTGTACTCAAACTCTTAATGGTTCTATGTGTCTTGGCTAACATGCTCACATACAAGCATAGCCTCACACATAGCACTTTAGAGGTTGAGGTTCCCTACAGACTCTTAAGCTTGTAGCCTGGATGAAGTAGTGCCTACAATGATAAACTTGTTCTAACCCATCTCTGGACTGTGGTTCCCCAATTGGATAGTCGGTGACCATTAAAGTGGACAGGTTATAGCCATAAAGGGATTGGATCATAGCACAGAGATGAGTCGGATTCTTTCTCCTCAGTGGTGACAACGTAGCCATTGGACAGGACTTCTATAGCAGCAGATCTAAATCTGAGTTATGAAATCCACCAGATCTGAACCACATAACATACTTCTCACCCTTTTTTATTTATTTTCTCACTTCACCCTCTCTCTTAATCCTTTCTATAGTTTAGACATTAGGATACCTTGGAATTTAGATTCTAGTGACACTAAATCCCCTTCCGTTTAGGATTGCCAGATCTGTAGCCAGATCTGGAGGGCCTACTAATGATGGCTCCCTTGGAGCTTAAGATCAACTTTCCTGTGGGAAAAACTCTTACTTATTAAAACTTGCTACAAAAGACCCTGTATCTTGCAGGATTGTGTATGTTTAGGCTTGCTGCTCCATGACTCTCACTCTTTCACTCATCTCTTTTATTCTTCCCATTCTTATAACTGTCTTTAACAAATTCAGTAGCAAGTACTTGAAAACATCTCAAGACTAGCCCCACATCAGAAATTTAGGCTTTCACCTCTTGAACCATGGGTGTGAGGGCCTTCTCTTCCACAATCTCACTCCACACATTCTCAAAAATATCACCAAGATCATCACAAAAATCATTATAATGCAGCAACTTGGGAAAAGTCTCTTCCACAAGCTCATCCAAAACATCAATTGAAAAATAATCCTCACCATTCAAGTGAGGCTGATTTGCTATATTATAGACATTCAATTTAACTGTCATATTGCCAAACAATTCCCCCATTACTCCTGATCTACACTTAATACAAGCATTGGCAATGGCTAAGAAAGGTCTGCCCAAAATCACAGGAATAGAGGTGGTGCACTTGTTTGGCTCCATGTGAAGAACCAAAAAATATGTTAGATAGAAAATTTTATCAACTCCAACTAAAACATCCTCTATTACTCCCATAAGCTTCCTTTCAGATTGGTCTGCTAGTTGTTACACCACATGTGTAGGCTTCAATTCTCCCAAGCCTAACCTCTCATAAACAGAATACGGAAGTAGGTCTACACTAGCTCCCATATCTAATAAGGCCTTTCAATAGTATGATCTCCAATGATGCAGGGGATTGTGGGAATTCCATGGTCTTAAAGCTTGGTTGGAGTTGCAATAGACAGCACTTGGTTCACTTTCTCAGCACAAAAGACCTTCTTGGATAAGTGTGTCGTAGACTGTCTTTTGTGAGTGCACAATTCTTTCAAAAAAATTTCATAGGCTGGAACTTGCTTGATGGCATCAAGTAAAGGCATGTTGATCTTTACTTATTTGAAAGTTTCCATCATCTCCTCATACTTAGCATTCCCCTTGTCAAAAGGAGAAGTTGCTTTCAATGCATTAGGAAATGGCAAATGGGGAACTGTCCTCCCATTTGCAGCCTTAGCAAGTTCATCAAAATTTTCTTTATTTTTATTTTTAATTTTATGTTGAGGCACATCATCACCCCCTTTATTTTTTATATGCTACTCCTGCTGTATATTTTCATGAGTTATTTTTTTATTTTCTTCACTTGACTCATCAAGCTCAATACCAACTTGGTTATCCACTAGCCTCCCACTCCTCAAGGTGGTGACAGATTTTACTTCTTCATGAGAAGGAGTCTCACCAACCATGTACTACCCTTTTGGATTATTCATGGACTGACTAGACAGTCTCCCCTCCTCTCTCCTAGTCAAAGAATTAGATAGCTGACCAAGGTGGTCCTCTATCTTCTTGATGCTTTGACTGTGGGAATTAACAGTTTGAGATAAAGGGCCCAAATTCTGTAGTGAAGCCAGAACTTGCTCTTCAAATGTGAGAGACCTAGAGGGTGCTGGGGCTGGTGCACTTTGATGCACAGGTTGAACCATTGGCTGGGCCATAGGCTGTAGGTATTGGGGCCTTGAAAGATAATTCTGCTGGTATGGCTGGGCATTCCTATTAGGCATAGATTGTTATGGCTGCTGTTGCTGCTGGTTTTGAAAATTATCTTGTCTCCACCTCAAGTTGGGGTGGTTTCCAATGATAACCAGCAGTAAGCTGTTGTCCATAGGACTGAGCAGCATTCACATATTCCATCACAAAGTCTGGAAATTAGGCAGCTGAGGGACATTCCTCAAGGGAGTGAGTGGGGGACTGGCATATGACACATGCCTCCTCCACTTTAGCAGCCATTGGAGACTATATTGCTCCCATGAGCTTATCAAACTTTTAAGTCGAGCTTATCAAACTTTTGAGTCAAGCTTTCCACTTTCCTCTCTAAATCATTATGTCCACTCACCTCATACATTTTTCCTCTAGTAGTATTCTCTCACCACTCTAGGGGTCTCAGAATCTCTTGCCCAGGTTTCCCTTTGCATGGAGTTTTCACTGATGATATCAAACAACTCCCAAGCCTCACTAGCTGTCTTGTGGAGTTATGTACCACCACAAGAGGCATCAATCATATCCCTGCTTTTGAGATCAATTCCTTGATAGAAACTTTGGACAAGTTGCCATTCAGGAATTTGCTGATGGGGATATTGCTTCCAGAGTTCTTTAAATATCTCCTAGGCTTGGTGAAATTCTTTAGTTGGGGCTTGAGCAAAGGAGATAATGCTCTTCCTCAGCTGACTTGTTTTGGACATAGGAAAAACTTTGCGAAAAACTGACATTTAAGGTCATTCCAAGACTGAATACTGTTAGTTGGGAGCATGGACAACCAAGTTCTAGCTCTATCCTTTAGTGAAAAAGGAAAGAGTCTCAACCTAATTGCTTCTTCCCCCAAACCTACAATATTGAAGGTAGTGCACAATCCTAAAAATTTATCAATATGCTTCTATGGGTCTTCTTTACTCAGGCCATGGTATGAAGGTAACATCTGTATGATAGAAGACTTGATCTCATAATTCCCTTAGACATCAGGGAATTAAATGTAGAAGGGAGAATTGTAAACCCCTGGTGCATTGAATTCCTTTAAAGTCCTAGGTTGCTCACCCATTGCAGTAATTTCAGAATCAACTAAAGGTGTGTGTATGGTTTGCTTAGGTCTGAGAAGTCTTTCAACTTCAAGATCTAAGGGAGCAATCTCAGGATTAAGAGATCTCCCCCCAAGCATACACACAACAGGAACCAAATTCAAAGCAAAAAATTACAGCACAAAATTCAATCAAGACAATCACAAAATACACAACTAATGTTGCAGATCTACAAAGCTACAGATCTAGAAATGTAAATAGAGTTAGGAAATGCAAACTTAAGCAAAGTTTGCTCCTCCAATTGGTACAATGCTCTTTTCAACACCACAGATCTAGATCTGAAACAAACCATTGAACTACAAAACACTACAGCAGCAATTAGTCAAACAATAAATAGCCAATTAAAAATCTAATTCTAAAAATGAGAAAAACTTAGATCTACCAATTTAAAAATACTGTTCCCCGGCAGCGGCGCTAAAAATTTGTTGTGCTGCCACCTTGCAATTATTATACGATTAAAATAGCCAATTAAAAGGCTCAAACTATAGATGTAAGGAATCAATGTGAGCAACCAGTCCTGCAAGAACCAGGGCTATTGCAGCAAGCTTTATGAGGTAAGTAAGGGTATGTCCACAGGGAAATGGGGTTCAACTATAGTAAATCTCCAGATCTATGATAGATCTGGCACTCTATCCTAATTTAAGCTAAATTAAAACAGGAAAGAGGAGAGGTTTTAGGGTTTTGTCACTTTTACTACAAACTATAAAAGATAAATGTAAATGATCTAGATATGATCAAACACGGAGATGAGGGAAAATAGAGTAAAGATGAAAATTCAAAAGATGGAGAACAGCGGCTAGGGATCTTGGTCCCTTACTGAAAATCAAAGGAATCACAAGCAGTGTAGAGGACTGATTTGCAACAATCCTCTATTCTGGCTCCAAGCTACCTGAGTTCCCCCGGTAGAGGTGAGGTATAAGAATTCAATCTCCACCAATGGATCAAAGCAATCTTGAGGTTAAGATCTGCCCTTCTACTAGATACAGTCTTAAGGTTATGATATGCCCTTCTACTGGATACAGTTTATCCCAGAGATTGCTCCAATCTATTGGTCTTGATTGGAACAGGTAAACCATTACAGATACTGCAGATGCCCGGCTACCAGCTCCCCATTTCTGGCTGGCATTCACAGGAGTATCCAATCCAGGGAAATCAAATATGAAGAAGTGAAATGTAGATTAGAATTACCTTTAAAAACAATAATTAAATTATAAACATATAATCATATTGCCCAGATCTGTAATCTGTGTAATAAACAATCCTTTACAAGCCAATAAAACTTTTGATTTACAACTTAAGACCTCACCCTAACTACTGAAAAGAGTTTAGCTACTCATGATTGGCTAAAGAGAGAATGGGAGAAGAGGAAGAAAGAGGGAGAATTTGGAGGGAAAAATAGATCTCGTGCTAAGCTCTGGTTCTCTCAAATTTTGGAAGCTTCTTCTGTAAAAGCTCTCTTCTATTTATACCTTCTCCCTCTGTCTCAGATCCGTTTCAGCCAATCAGAGCCCAAGAGAATAATTTTGTTATTTTGGGCTGCTGATGTGGTTGATTTCTGTTCTAGACGCTCTTCTCCCATTGATCCACAATTGGAAAACACGTGAGGCAGTTAGGATTACCAATCGTGCATAGTTGAATGCTAAAAATACCCTCAGGGGTTGCTAATGTGCTTTGAAACTAGTGCACAAAATTCTAGCATTGACAATTACTGAAGAAAGAAAACTGAGAAGTTGCCAGTTTGAGTGCTGAGAGGTTTGGGGATCCTCTCGACAGGTTCTGAATTTGCATTGTGTTCACATCGACAGGTTACAGTGGCTATCGACAGCTTTGTAGACTTCTCGAGAGGTTTGGAGTCTTCTCGATAGGATGAGTGGCACTCGTCGATAGGATTAGAGTAGCTCTCAAAATATGTTCAGCTTGACTAGTCAATAGGATTGGAGAGTATTCTCACCCTCTGTCCAGTTCTGCATTCATCCTCTCGACAGGTTATAGAAAATCCTGTCAACATCTTTGTGAAGTTCCTGTTTAAGATTTTGACAGGTTGCGTGAACCTCGCGAGGATGAGCGTCATTTAGCTTCAAGTGAGTTATTGACAGGTTGTCTTGGACTGCTCGACAGGTTCAGCTGAACCTCTCAAAACATACTGCAAACCTCTCGACTTCTCCTGCACCTTCAGGTAAGGTGTCGACAGATCTTTTTACTGCAGTTCCAACCTTTCGACAGGATCTGCCATCCTCTCGATCTCTTCACTACTTCACTTTTAGAACCTCTCGACAGCTTTACTCCTGTGTACCACAACCTCTCGACAATTATGGAACTTCTCAATCTCTTTACAATTTCTCCTCAGAACCTCTCGATATGTTATAATTAGCCTTCAAAACTTCTCGACAGGTGTTGGGGAGCTCTCGATAGCTTCATGGAACCTCTTGAAAGCTTATTTTCAGTGCTTTCATAGCTGGCACACCTCTCAAGTGGGTTGGTCTTCATTTGTTCAACACTCAGCAGCCTCTTAGTAGGTTCAATATTTATTCCTTGCAGCTAGACTTGGTCCCAAGCATTTCCAATTGGGTCCATGACCTTCTCATGAATCTCTAAGGCTCTTATGGACTGCTTGATTGGCTGGCATTTGGGCTGTAAGGTCACATGTTGAGCAGTAAATTTCTTCTTTGGCTCTTTTAAGTGAATATCTGCACTAAGCTTGCAATTTGTTGCTTATCTACAAAATACACTTAAAACACATTATTAGTCAGCTCAAGGGTCCACCAAAGGTCAGGTTAGGAGGTAAAAAATGATATTTTTCATTGCTTAATAGCTCCTATGGTGTGGTCCACCATGGTGCATTCTCTGTCTTTCCATCAAGGTAAGGCTTGACTCCAAATTCTCTCTTGTTGGCATTCATTAGATGGACTGTTGCACTAAGCTCAGTTTATTTCTAACTATAAAAGCACACTCAAATGGCAATTATTAGTCAGCTCTAAGGTCTATTAAAGACCTTAGAGAGTGAAAAGTGGCATAAATTAGTGATTAACAATAAGCTAGAGTATATATTATATATGCAAGGCTAAAAATTCAGAATTTTGGCTTTGCGTATATATTATATACGCAAGGCAAAAAATTGCGGATTTTTTAGCTTGGCATAAATTTTATATACGCAAGGCTATTTTCTTGGGATTTGGACCTAGTGTATATTTTATATACGCAAGGCTAAAAATTATATATGTATATATTTTTTTAACAGCAACAGACCCAAGTTGGCCTATTTTTTTGGGGTTTTCTGGAAGCAATGCTTCCTGGGATTGTTTTTCTCTATTTTAACGGGTCCCTCCTTTCTGTGCCTAGGGATACAAGGCCAGTGTGATTCCACTAGTGCACTCCCCAAGGGTCACTCACCCGATATACCTCCGGCGTAAGCGCCTTCTCAGATACTAGATAGGGTGGTTCCTTTCGAGATCATCACCACTAGGGTTGTCGCTCGATCGGGAACCAGGATGAATGTGTCATAACTTATTTTTCCACCCTTTTGTAAAGTCTACCTACGCAAAGCAAATTGAATTAAGTCCCTTATTGGTTCAATTTTAGGGAGTTTTCTTTAAGTCCAAAAAAGGGTGGTGAGAATCTCGTGCCGCCTCTACAGGTCGGCATCCACTGATAAAATATGAAGCTTGACTAGCAAGTAACACGCCAAATGACTATGGTGAGTAAATACGAAATTGTAAATGCTTAAATAGGCTTGCCAAATGGCTAAGGCGGTAAATGACATAATCGTAGGAGAAAGTATTAAAAATGCCGAATCGTAGGGGTAAGTAAAAAATGACAGAATCGTAGGGGTAAGTGAGCAAAAATAAAGAAAATTAATGAAAGGAAAAACACATGCAAGAGGGCCCAACTTCAAGTAGATGCTCTAAAACAACATCCGCAGCGGAGTCACCATCTGTGCAACCATGAGCTCATGCAAGTCCATCGCGACGATGCGCTCTCTTTGAAGAAGATGGAGTCGCCACCCAGAGCTTTTGGTGTTCTTGGATACAAAAATCAATATTATGAGCACCGAAGTGAAAAATATGACTCTGATTTACCAATCAACGCCAAAGGTTCTTGGTTAAGGGCTTCGGTTATCAATCGGGAAGGTGTTAGGCACCCGATCGACCCGCTCAGAAGTAGTCTCTACTATGGCCAAGTCCATGTTTACATGTATATAATATATATATATATATATATATATATAAGAAAGAAAAATGAGCGGCACTTCCCCTTGCCCGAAGGCACTTCGATCCTATTGAGCCCTTCGCGCTCGTCGAAATTTTGGCCACGTAAAGCAAAGAAGAAAAGCAAAGAAGGTAGAGGAATAGAGGGGAGAGCCAAAGCTCTCAGGCCCTTGTAGCACCGTTGTGGATCTTTGTGCGAGAGCGACACCGGTGAGCTTCCGATAGCAAACAGGTTTGAGGAATGAGTCTTGGCTTCTAAGGCTTGAGAGCTAGAAGGTAGGAGATGTAGGATAAGGTCTAGTTCTTACAAAAGCTAGGGTATTGATGATGGAAAACAAGGTGTTAAGGATGAACTTAGGTTCTAGAATTTTGGAGGATAAATGTTAGAAATGGGAGGAGCAAATCTCTTAAAGCTTTCTCTCTTTTAGAAATTTTTTCAAGGTCCTAATCAAAGGGGGTGGCTCTCTATTTATAGAGTTTTAGTGCATTAGAGGGATGCTTAAGAGCTAAGTGGGTTAGCAATTAGGTAATCTCTAATCTAAGGTTTTTGGGTTTTTAAGGGCTCAGATAGGTGGGAATTGGGCTTTAATGGCAGATGATAGGGTGGTCTTTTAAATGGAAAAAGGGTTATAAAGAGGGCTAGTGAGGGCACTAGGGTCCTAAAGAAACCCACCCCAAACTTTGGGGTGGTCAAAAGTTAAACCCCATGGATGATTTTGGACATTTTCTGAAAAAACACTATTCTTAGGCCTTGCTTATATAAAGTATAAGCTAGGCTTAGGAACAGTGTTTCCTGAGAAGATAGGGAAGTTCAGAGGCCGTTCTTAAGCAGTTCTGAAGCCAAAAAAATTCCAATTTTTCCTTGTGTATATAATATATGCAAGGCCAATTTCTGTCAAAAATTGGCCTTGCGTATATAATATATACGCAAGTGTAAATTCCTGCATCTTTCCGCTTTTTTCAAACACCATAACTTTTGATATACAACTCTGATTCGGACGATTATTAGCTCGTTGGAAAGCTGGGAACCTCTACTTTCTAATGGTATAGGTCTTAGTCATAATAGTGGCCTGTGCAAACTTTGGCATCCCTCTCTCCATCCACTATTTAAGAGGGTTTTCTAAGGGTCTGAGAAGGGTTTCAAGGGTTCGGGTTGATTCCTAAGGGTTTTGGGATGATTCCTAAGGGTTTGGGAAATACTTTCGAAAGCTCCTGGGTACACCTCTCTTGAAGTATGGGTCAATCGAGCCTTGGGCCAATTTTGAATGTCTACAATTACCATCAAGCCGACGATGTTCGACCGAATCTGTGAGTTACAGATGATTGATGAAGAGCTAATGGCAATTAAATAAGGTGTAATAGGTGGAGTTAGACCAGATTTCTCCATCAGGAAGGACGGATCACTAGTATTCAGAGGTCAACTGTGCATACCAACAAATGTAGAGCTTCGACGCACAATCTTAAAAGAAGCTCACAAATCAAAGTATGCCATTCATCCTGGTTGTACGAAGATGTACCAGGACCTGAAAAAGAGCTTCAAGCGTAGAGGCTTGAAGAAGGACGTAGGAGAATATGCATCCAAATGCTTGGTATGTCAGCAAGTGAAAGTCAACCATCAGAAACCCTTCAGGCCTGTTACAACCACTCCCAATCCCTGAGTGAAAATGGGAAGTCATATCGATGGACTTCATTCTGGGACTACCGAAGACAGTTAAAGGATACAATGTCATTTGGGTAATCATAGATCGAATAACCAAAGTTGCTCATTTCCTACCATATAGTACGAGGCATACGACCGATAATCCTACAAAGCTATACCTCAAGGAGATAGTCAGACTAAATGGGATACCTGCCAGCATTGTTTCATATGGATACCCTCTATACACCTTGCACTTTTGGCAGTGTTTTCAAGAAGGAATGGGCTCCAAGCTATCTTTCAATTCGACATTTCACCCACAGACCGATGGGCAAATCGGAAGGGTGAACCAGATAATTAAAGACATGCTTCAGGCCTGTATGCTTGATTTCCAAGGGTCATGGGACAAGCACCTACCCCTCATTGAATTTGCATACAACAACAACTACCAGGCAAGAATTGGGATGACCCCATTCGAGGAACTATACAATCGGACATGTAAATCTCAGCTCAACTAGGAAGAGGTCAGAGAAAAGCTCTTATTGGGCCCTAAGATTGTGCAAAACACGACCAAAGCCATTCGGTTAATTGGTGAATGGTTAAGAGCCATGCAAAGTAGACGAAAGAGCTACGCCAACCTCAAAAGAACAAAGGTCGAATTTCAGATTGGGGCCCACATTTTCATCAAGATCTCGCTGACTAAAGGAGTGATGCGTTTTGAAAGACATGGGAAACTGAATCCATGCTACATTGGACCCTTCGAGATTTTGGGCCGGGTTGGCGGAGTGGCGTATCGGATCGCCTTGGCACCAACTATCGAGCATCCACGATGTATTCCACGTATCGATGTTGCGGAAGTCTTTGAAGGAACCGACTCATGTCTTGGAGTACCAACCCATTGAGATTCAAAAAGATCTCACCATAGCGGAAGACGCGATACAAATTCTGGATCGTAAGGAGCATACCATACGAACCAAGCGGATTCCATTGGTGCTGGTACAGTGGCGAAATCACTCAACTGCTGAGGCCACCTAGGAACGCGAAGCAGATATACGTAAGGCATACCCACACCTATTCGAGGAATATTGATTGAATTTGTTGTAACAACGAGTAAACGGCATGTAATTATGGGAGATTAAAGTGTAACGAGTTTACTGTTGTATTGAAATACATTTTAATGAATCACCGTTACTTTACATTGAGCTATCATGAATCTGTTTATGTAATTATATGTTGAAATTTAAACTTTCTATGAGGAAATATTGAATCTGAGTTTGACAAATCCAAGGTGATGAAAAGCTTAGCATGATGTGATGGTCGGTAGATAATTGTGTAGACGTAAATGTGATAGTAAGAACTTAAATGCAGGTATAATTGAAGGAAAGTGGACTTAAAAGTCCCAAAATAGTCAATGGACTGTTACAGTGATAACAAACACCTGAGTGATTTCCTCAAGCAAATTTAGAAAATTGCTCGAGCAAATCCTCTAGAGCATCCCAACACAGCTTTAAAGAAATTCGCTCACGCGAATTTTATAGGCAAAATATTTTTGGTGAAATTCGCTTGCACAAATTTTCAGGCGGGTCTGTGTAAACCAGAATTTGCTCGAGCGAACATTGGTTTTCGCTCGCACGATTTCGCAGTATATAAGGGCTTCGACTTTTCTTTCTCTCATTCCGCACGACATTTTGAACCTAAAAGAGAGGGACCTTTCGAATTCTCCTTCCCGTGAAGAAAGCCTGCCAACCTCCTTCCATAAGCACACGAGTTTTCTCCAATCTTCATCTAAGGGGACTCCGCCATTCCCTCGCAGACTCTCCCTACGGCCCATCTTCTTTAAGGTAAACCCAACTTTTACATAGAACTTTAAATTCCTTTTTGCATGGCATCTAAAAAGAAATTAGCATAAAAAACACCAACTTCAAAAAGGCCCGCTTCAACGGCCGCTTCTTCCAAGCGACCTAAGAATGATCCCCCACCGCCATTGAGGAATCAGCCCAACGAATGGTGGGATTAGAAGTGTTTCGAAATTGAATGGTCTTTCAACAAAGACCTCTTCGAGGGCCAAGGTACGACCACTTGGTCGTATGAGCACATTATCACGGCCGGGCTACAACCTTTGTTATCCCCTTTCCACGAGCACTATTATCCGTGACTCATGAAGCTCTCCTACCAAAATTTTCGTCTAGCAGAGAATACCAATAATCTCTGCACGACAATAGATGGTAAACCATTTGAGTTTGATGTCTGGCACATTGCCACCATAATGAAATGCCCTCTCCATTTTGTTAGAGATAAAGGTTATTAGAATCACGTTCAAAATAAGCACCATTCCATGAAGTGATGGCACATATGACCGACGGACAGCATGGTTTGGGTCGATCGGTTAGGAGGGCACAACTACCTCTTAAAATGTGGATGTCAGGCATGGTTATGAGGTGCAACCTTTACCCTCTTTGTCATGAACAAGAGAGGATAGGAGTATTTCAGTAAGCCTTATATGCGGCTTTTGAAGAAAGGTGGTTTAGTTCCCCTGGGATGGTTTTTGAGGGGATAAAATACGCTCGTGAATAGATGTTAGAAGATACAAAGAAACCTCTTAAATGTTTGTTGTACTCTAGTCTTATCTCTCGGATGATAGAATAGTATGAGGATGATCAAGACGACTACAAGATGTCACCAAATGAACCCCGACAGTCAAGAATGTTAAGGGATATAGTTTGAAAGATTGGAACTTGAACTACCAAGATCTAAGGAAGAGTGTCCTCAACAGGCAACGTCACCAGCTTGCTAACCAAGCTTAAGATGAGCCAGCCCATCCAGATCAACCCCAGATTCCCCAATAGCAGTAGCCCCACCACCAACCACCACACACGGAGACGTTATCACTTTGGCGGAGCTTTGTCGGCAAATGGACGCGATGAACTGCCAATTAGATTTCTATGATGCCTTATTGATGGACTTGACGCATCAGGCATTCCCGACTTCTACCACTCTGCGCATCACGATCAGGCGACAGTATACTTCGAGCGGATCCATGTAGCTGGGGACATGGAGCAGGACACTGATCACCCCGACGACGAGACAGATCAGTGAGTGAGTTCTTATTCGGTGAGTTATTTATTTTGTTTTTGGCAATTCCAAGAATTTTGCTATTTTGTGGAAGGTTGTAATTAATTGTGGTGGTCGCAAAGTTAGATACTATTGCATCATGGTTGATGCTTGATTTGATGATGGTATGCCCTAAGCAAGGATTAAATGGTGTAATTAATGGTTTATGTGGGAATTTTAACTATAGTTCACTGTGCTTGGTTAGTAGTTTTCATCTGATTGTAGAAATGACAAGGTTGAATTTTGGACTTTATGGAAAATGAATGGTTTAAGTAGATACTGATGAATGATAAATTTTGTGTAAACTATAAATTTTGTTATGTTAATGGTTGATGATTAACGGATTGATGAGTTGTGACGATAAATGTACCTTCATAGTCAATGACCCACACTTAGTTTTGTGATAATCGTAGATTGAAGAGAAATGATAAAATTCCTTGTAATGTATGATAAATTTCCTTAGTGATGAATGACAACTCGCTTTTGTGTGATGTTGTCAGGTAAATTGATTAGTTGTCAATATATGATAAATTGTGGATGTATCTACTCGTTGAAATGAACATTGTTTGATGAGAAAGAACACTTTGGTGTAAACTCAATAGATACATTTCAACGGCATGATGTAGATCTTTAGTTAGAATGAGTTCTTAGCACTAACGGTGACTATGCTACTGTTACTTGGTGTGGAAAAAGGGTACATCTTCCGACCCAAATGTATGCGGTGAATTTTCGAGGATGAAAATTCTTTTAAGGGGGGGGAGATGTAATATTCTGAAATTTTCGAACTCGAACACACCGACTAAGTGTGTGTGCTCGGCACCGTAGACGATCTACACCTTGAAATTAAAATTAATTATGTAATTAATTTTGAACGCGTGAACAATGTACTAAGTACGTGTATTAATTCATGTGAATTGTTATGCAAGCTCTGTGAGAGCACCTATGGTCAACAACTTGGTCCCTAAACACATGGTCTAGGTGTCAAAACCTGTTAAGTACATGGAACCTCTTTTGGTTCCTATTTTGAAAACCAATACACCGAACCAACGTGTGCAAGCTTCACACACAGTCGAACCCTTAAGCTATAAAAGGGAATTCACACGCATTAAACCAAAACCTGCGTGAATTTTGTTTGAAGAGAAATAGACCGAGTGAAAGAACTTTGTCTCCTCTTCGTCCCCTTTTTGTCTCCTTTTCATGAAATCAAACCGTTGATCTCCACCTGAAATGGAATCTTTGTTTCGCATCACAAAGGAACTTCAATCTTGATACCGTTAAGATCGAAGAAAGTGGAGATTGAACCATCAAACGAACACGAAGCTCCGTGATAAAATCCCATCGGTACGATCAATGTAGATTGTTGCGTGTGTGATTTGAGATGATGGTAATCGTTGCATGTTGCAACCGAATATGTTTTTGACATTAATCATCGAGGAACTCTATATGCACGACATCATTGTCGTACGATCTCAATCATCGTAAGATGTGCATGTTTGGCACCATGATCGCTTGAATCGATCGTCATGAGTTTCGCATGCGCGATTAAATGAGGTAAACATCGTAGCATTGCCATGTGAAATTGGTTCTTTCTAAATTAGAAGAGGAGTGAGTAAGTTTTAATGGGGTTTTGAGAAGGTCGAATTGGAGAAGACGAGTTCTGAAAAAGTTCATAATCGCATAAATTTTCTCAAGCGAATTGTAATTCACCCAATCGAATCGCCTTCAAAAACAAAGAAGTTTGGCCTTGGAAAAATCGCTCGAGCGATTTTTCCCCAATTTTCAAGCCAAAATCTTCGGGCACAATTCACTCACGCGAATTAGTAGGTGCCACATGGAATTGAAAAATTCACCTGAGTAAGTTTGGAAATCGCTCAAGTTAGTTCCCCTGTTTCATAATACTTTAGAAATTCTCTGAAAAAGATTAAAAAGCTTGAACCTTTTGATTCCTCCGCCATTTAACACGTGGTCTACAAACCTTTTGTGACTTAGATTAAGAATGGGAGGTAATCAAAAGGATCTTTGCATCGATGATCATCAAAAGGTAGGGATACCCTATACTCGACTTTGTTTGATTTGATCCATAGATCTTAATGATAGATGTGCATCGATGATCATCAAAATTGTTTTAGCATTTGTTCAACATTATGGCATTGAGTATTTGATGTTATTTTTTTCTTTGAACTACATTGAACCTTCCAAATCTTAGAACTCTTGAACTATGAACTTTGTTTATGAATGTGATCTTTGAACCTTGAATTCGAGTAAGAATGTGAACTTTGAATACATACTTTGAATATGAATATGAATTCCGTATTTTGAAATATGAGCTTTGAATACGAATGGGAATCTTGAAGTTTTGTATGTGGTCTATGATGCCAAGTGGGCAAGAGGAGTAGAGGCTCCAGAGAGAGGTAGAGTCCCCAAGGTTTTGACCTTATTTCCTTGAATGGAATGCTTTGTTCCTGTGTAGATGGGATGCTTAGCCCCAATGGAACTTTGATCATGATACGAATTTGAGATTAAATTCTGATTTTGAACCTTGAATGTGATTTTGATTTCGTGAATACTTCATGTTTTGAATTTTGTGATGACAAACTCAGTATATTGATTTCCTGTGATACATGAAATACTTTTGTTAAATCATTGAAATCTATGTATTATGATGAAAATAAATTTCGTATCGGGCATCTCTTCTAAGCTTGGACTGTAGCTCACCCCAACTTTATGTCACGGGTGTAGAGTTCGATCAGGATCCAGAAGATCTCCATTACATCCCATAAGTAGAAGAGGATCTCCCGCCTGAGGAGTTCTTCCCATAGTTGAGAGCTCATTGAGTTGGTTTTTGGTATGCTTTGGATTATTGATGCGATACGATGATTAGCCCTTGTACATGGATATAGACGTACATTTTGTAGCCACTTTTTAAGTGACAATTGGCCGTCACCGGTGGCTTCTTTTGATTCAGCTTACGTTTGTATACATATATGTACAAATAGAAATCTATAGATGGCCATATGTTTTATGTTCGGATACTACAAGTATGGGATGCCTGTAGATTCCGCATACAGGTATTCATTATGGGTAAGCTTTCGCATATGTACATACGTTAGATGATTTGAATTCGGACATCAGACGATCCGATTTTCCTAGAAATCCATGTAGGAATATTGGGCTATCACAAGTGGTATCAGAGCATATAGTGTGGACTCCATTCAGATCTGGCGGTCCGATTTTCCCTGAGATCCATGTTGGGAAAGTTGAGTCATCACAGTTGGTATCAAAGCGAAGGCTTTAGAGCTTGTGCGGGTCAACTGTGACCCCATGTGTCACAGTTGGTATCAGAGACAATCTGAACAAGAATTCAGTGTGACCTCAGAACTTCGAATCTAACAGTTTGATTTTTCCTTGAAATCTATGTAGGAAAAATTGGGTTATCACAGTTGGTATCAGAGACAATATGAACTAGAAAATTTAGTGTGACCTCAGAACTCCGAATCTGGTGATTCGTTTTTCCTCAAAAATCTGCTGGATAAAAGAATTTGTCAACCCCAACTAACACATCTTCAATCATTCCCACTGGCCTCCTTTCAGATCTGTCAGCCAGCTATAATACCACATGTCTGGGTTTCAATTCTCTCAAACCTAACTTCTCATATATTGAATATGGAAGTAGATTCACACTGGCCCCCAAATCTAACAAGACTTTTTCAATGGTGTGATCCCCAATGATGCAAGGGATTGTGGGAACTCCAGGGTCTTGGAGTTTTGTTGGGGTTGTAATAGATAAAACTTGGTTCATTTTCTCAGCAGAAAAGATCTGTTTGGATAGGTGTATCCTAGATTGTCTTTTGTGTGTGCATAAATATTTCGAAAACTTGGCATAGGCTGGCACTTGCTTGATTGCATCAAGTAAAGGCAAATTCATCTTCACTTGTTTAAATGTTTCCATCATTTCCTCAATTTTAGCATTCCCCTTATCAAAAGGAGAAGGTGCTTGAAGTGCATTGGAAAATGGAAAATGAGGGACTGATCTCTCATTTACTGCCTTAGCAATCTCATCAGTTTTTTTCTTATTTTTGTTTTCATTTTTCTATTGGGGTTCATCAACAGTCTCCTTATTTCTCATATGCTGCTCCTACTGCATATCATGATGGGTTGTTCTTTCTTTTACTGCACTCCTCTCAGGCTCAACACTAACCTTGTTGTCAACCAGCCTCCCACTTCACAAAGTGGTGAAAAATTTAACTTCTTCATGTGATGAAAAAGCTTCACCCACTATATACTGCCCTTTGAGATTGTTCATAGGCTGACTAGGCAGTCTTTCCTCTTCTCTCCTAGTCAAAGTATTGGATAGCTGACTAAGGTGGTCCTCTATCTTCTCAATACTTTGGCTATGGGAGTTAGTTATTTGAGACAAAGAGCCCAGGTTCTGCAATGAAGCCAGAACCTGCTCTTTAAATGAGAGTGTTCTAGAGGGTGTTGGGGCTGGTGCATTTTTATACATAGGTTATGCCATTGGCTGGGCCATAGGCTATTGATATTAGGGCCTTGGAAGAAATTCTACTGGTAAGGCTGAGCAGTTCTATATGGCATTGGCAGCTGCAGCTATTGGTTTTAAAAATTATCTTGCCTCCACCTCAAGTTGGGGTGGTTTCTCCAAGGATAACCAGCAGTTGGCTACTGTCCAAAGGACTAAGCAGCATTAACATGCTCCATAACCATATCTAAAAATTGTCCAGCAAAGGGACATTCTTCAAGGGAGTGAGTGGGAGACCGGCATATCAGACATGCCTCTTTCACTTTGGCAGCCATTGGAGACTGCATTGCTCCCATTAGCTTATCAAACTTCTGAGTCAAACTATGTACCTTTCTCTCCAAATCATTGTAACCACTGACCTCATACATTTTTCCTCTTGTTGTGTTCTCTTTCATCAATTTAGCTGGAGACTCAATGTCCCTAGACAAGGTTTCCTATTGTATTGAATTCTCTCCAATAACCTCAAACAATTCTCAGGCTTCATCAATAGTTTTATGAAGGTATGTACCTCCACAAGAGGCATCCACCCTATTTCTATTTTTTGAATCAATTCCTTGATAGAAACTCTGTACAAGTTGCCATTGAGGAATTTGATGATAGGGACAATGCCTTAACAACTCTTTGAATCTTTCTCATGCCTCATGGAAGCTTTTAGTTGAGAATTGAAAAAATGATATGATGCTTTTTCTCAACTGACTTGTTCCAGACATGGGAAAGAACTTAGCTAGGAATTGACATTGCAGGTCATTCCAAGAGTTAATACTGTTGGTTCGGAGCATAGACAACTAGGCCCTGGCTTTGTCCTTTAATAAAAAATGAAAGAGCCTAAGCTTGGTGGCTTCTGGCCCCAAACCAGTAATATTAAAAGTAGTACACAAAGCAAGAAATTCATCAATATGTTTGTATGGGTCCTCTTTACTCAACCCATGGAAAGAAGGTAACATCTGAATTGTTGAAGACTTGATCTCATAATTTTCCTCCACATCAAGAAATTGTATACAAAAGGAAGAATTATATACACCAGGTGTAAAATATTCTCTCAACAATCTAGGCTGCTCACGCATTTTAGCAGTCTCAGATTCAGCAGGTGTATGTGTAACTTGTCTAGACCTAAGAATCCTTTCAACTTTAAGATTTAATGGGAAAATCTCAGGGTTGAGAGTTATTCTTCCAAACATACTACACACAAACACAATGTACAACACAAAATTACAGTACAGATTTCAACAAACAAACACAAACGCAAAAAAAACTATTATTGTCGATCTAAAAATTCACAGATCTAGAAATGTAAAAAGAGTAAGAAAATGCAAACTCAAGCACAGTTTTCTCCTCCTTTTAGCAAAATTGTTCCTCTCAGCCACAGCTCTAAATCTGTAAAAATTTAGAAAACTATAAAAAATTACAAAAGTAATTAGTCAAACACTAAACAGACAATTACAAATCTAAAATCTAAAATGAGAAAAACTTAGATCTACCAATTCTAAAAACACAGATCCCCGACAGCGGTGCCAAAAACTTATTGAATAGCCTCCCTTGTAATTATTAAGATGTTAAAAACAATAAACTAAAATAAAAATCATAGCAAAAGATACCAAGGTAAGGCATAGGCCTGCAAGAATTAAGGACTGTTGCAACAAGTTTTTGAAAGGTAGGTAGGGGTATGTCCACAAGGAAATGTGTTGAAGAATGTAGTAAATCTCTAGATCCATAACAGATCTGGCACTCTAACCTATTCTAATTTAAAACAAAGCAAGAAAGGAAAGAGGAGAGGTTTTTAGGGTTCACTTTACTAAAACTATAGAACATTAAATCTAAATGCTAATGATCCAGATATGAGTGGAAAACAGATTTGAAGAAATAGAGAAAAGGTTTTAGGGAATTAAAATCAAATGTGAGAATAGCAGTTTGGGATTTGATCTCACTGAAAATTGATTGGTTAAATAGCAATGCAGGGGATTGATTTGCAGCTATCCTTCATCTGGCTACAAGCACAGAGCAAGGTAAAAAAGAATCTAATCTAAACTAGAGGATTAAATTGATCTAAAGGTTATGGTCTGTCCACTTCAATGGTCACAGATCATCCTAGGGATTTCCTTTAATCCAAAGGCTTCAATTAGAACAGGATAACCACTACAGATGTTGTGGATGCAATGCTACAAGCTCAGGTATCCACAGGAATATTAAACCTAAGAAAATCAGATGGCAATCAAAAGATTTAAAGGTTAAATGAATGGGCATTCCTAAATACATAAATCCGATTGAGAATCTAATGGAACCAAAAGATCTATAGATTCAAATGAACTTTAAAACCAACAATTTATTGATTCAAAACAAGTTACAACATATTATTCTCATATCTGTAGTCTGTGCATCATTCAATCCTTATACAAAGCTCTCAAACCTCTAAATTTTACAGATCTACCTCACCCTAGCTGCTACAAGTATTTAGCCAACCATGGTTGGGCTAAAGAGAATGGGAAAGAGGGCAAAAGGATGGAATTTTGGAGGGGAAAGGAGTTCGAAATTGATCTCTAAACTTCTCTCAATTTCTGGATGGTTCTTCTGTTAGACTTCTCCTCTATTTATACTCTTCCCTCTGTCTCAGATTTGTTTCAGCCAATCAGAACTTAAGGGAATAATTATGTTATTTTGAGCTGCTGATGTAGCTGACTTCACTTCTAAAATCCCCCACAAATTGGTTGGAATTGGACAAGTACATGTGGGGGAGTTAGAGAGTTTCTCATTTGTGTCCCTGAACTTCTAAAAATACCCTCAAAGGTTGTTAGCATGCCTCAGGACATATGCAACAGAGTACTGAAGTGATGTGCTTTCTCAGCTACAACTGAGAAGTTCCAAAATCGTGCCTTGAGAGGTTCAGAGAACCTCTCGATAGGTTCTGAGTATGTTTCTTTGCTCCATTCGACAGGTTGAAACTAGTCTTCGATAGGTTCAAATGAACTGCTCGACAGTTCCTTTAGCTCCAGTAATCCTCTCGACAGGTTCATGCAACCTCGCGAGATTTAGTGTAGCTTCAGGTATCCTCTCGCTAGGTTGGCTCTGTCTATTCGATAGGTTCAGGGAACCTCTCGACAGGTATAGTTTTGGCCTTTTACACTTCGCGAGGATGGCTGCTTCAGGTGACCTCTCGACAGGTTCATTTGCACTAGTTGGCAAGATCTTCTTCCTTAATTTAACCATTCGACAGGTTCTGTAAACCTCTCGACAGCTTCATTTCTCATTGGCAAAACCTCTCGATAGGTTAAAATAACCTCTCGACAGCTTCATTTCAGCACCTAGACCTCTCGACATCTTATTTTCTTTACTTTCCACAGCTTGTACACCACTTGAGGGGTTGGCTTTCATCTGTCCAACACTCAGTAGCCGTTGAGGGGTTCATTCTTCATCAAATGCAGCTGCTTTGCTCCCATGTGTACACAGTTGGACATATGTCATTGCCATAGAATTCTTAGGCTCTGTGAATCTGCTTGACGGCTAGCCTTTTGGGCTGCATGAGCACATGTTAAAGCTATTCTATATTGATGCAACTCTCCAGCAGGTCTCTTATTGGCATTTTAAGATGGACGTCTACACTATGACTGTAATTTATTGCTAACTACAAAACATACTCAAGACACATTATTAGTCAACTCAAAGGTCCATCAAAGGTCAGGTTAGGAGGTGAAAAATAGTATTTTTACTGATTAACGCACCCCCAAACCTAAGCTTTGCCAGTCCCTGAGTAAAGAAAAAATTAAAAACAAATATTGAAAATAGAAAATGCCACTTTTGTAGGGAACACAGATGCATTTAGCATATGCATCAAGCCTTTTAAACCCCTAGGTGATCCCTAGTGGAGGAGTGAAGTCTCCTGAGGGTTTCGAGTGAAGTTACCCACAAACTTCAATATGAACATAATTAAATCAAGTGCAACTAGTTACAAGTTAGATTCTAACAAATTCAACTTCATTCCATACCTTGCTCATTCAAATTCAGAAGTTTCAAAGTAGTAAAAATAAACAATTTAATACCTAAATTCTTTTTCAAACTTTTCAAACTTGTCATAAAGAGAACAATATGTGCAAAATAGTATATAATTTACCATTAATTGGAGAAGCAGTTTTAAATAATGCCTAAATAAATCCAATTTCAGACCCAATGTTCTCACAGGCATACTCTCACAAATGATTTCAAAGGTGTTCAATTTCAATCAAGCTCAAGAGCAGTTACAGCCCTCAAATAGGACTACAAGCATGAGCATAGGCAGTTCCTCTAATTTCTAAAATCTTCTAACTCTTTTCACCATAGACCACACAGCTCCTCATCTCCACATGATAGCTCAATCAACTTCAGATCAGTAAGGTCTTTTTATTGGGTTGTAATGTGGCTTCTGAGTGAGGTTTATAAAGAATTAAAGTAAAGAGGGATTCAAAGTTGAGAAATCAGTAAGGTAAGGAGGTGGTATACACACCTTCTTCATCTCAGCACATCTTCATCTTCTTTGATAATTTTCAGACTGAAAGTGATCAGCTTCTTATCTTATTTTTCAAAATTTTCTAATGAAGTGACTTCTCTTTCTCTTTTTGTATTGTTTTTTCTATTTTTCTTCTTTTTGTATTTTTCTCAAAAAAAAAAAAATTTAATTTATATATGTGCTACAATGCCATAACTCCACAACTGAACACACAGCTTTCACAATGTCCTTTCTTCTCCTGCCACCAAACTTTAACCCAACTCAACCTTCTTCAACTTCTTCTCCTTTACCTTTTGAAATCTCAGAGTGAGGGTCAGGCTGCATCAGGTCACTAAGGTTTGGGTTTACATGCTTTGGTTTTTGTCAAAGAAAACTTAGAATTTTAAGGCTCAAATTGTGTGTATCAAGGGCAGTTGAAAGGTGTGCGCTCTTAAGCTCAAATTATCTAAATGATGGCCTTACATCATGTCTTTAATGTCATGAGTATTGTCAAGTTGTTTCAATTTGGAGTACATAACTTCTAGTGAAAAAGAATAAGTTCAAATAGTCCTTAGAGCAGAAAGATTTGCCAAAACACTCTTCAAAAGAAATTTTCAAACCCAAGTCTCACTGGATATGGTCTTCCCTAGGACTCTTAAGACATGTTCTTACTTTTTCTCTCCTTAATGCTTCACTACATACTGATTATGATAAAAATTTCTTGATGATATCTTTCATGGAAATGTTGAATTTTCAAAAGATCTTAGCATTAAACAGTCTATCCTACATATTAAATCTTCCTTTTTCAAAATCACTCAGTTGAAATTCTGCTGAATTTATTTTGACCGTACTAACACCATTGCACTTGGCTTAACTACCTTATAATTTTTCAAAATTACCCTGCTATACCCTCAAACCTATGAGGAACAGTGTCCTCACTCTTTCAGAAATATAACAACTAAAAACAATAGGGTAAAATCAAAATAAAACTACACAAAGATAAAAATGAATAACAAAGATGAACTATATACAATGGCACATAAAAGGAACATTTCATTAAAATAAACTATATACCAAATAATTACAAAGATGACAAAACAGAAAAAGCAAATTGTATACAACCAAACTACCTAGGACAACAGTATCTGAACTACATAGTCTAAACACACCCACTATACACCAAATCAGACTCAATATCTGAACTTAAAACAAAAGGAGGGGTCCAGGCATATTTTTCTTCATAAGGATTCTTGTCCTTCTTTAATGGCTCTGCACTGGGAGCATCAGGTGTGGATTTTATTGCATCTTGCTTCTTCTTCTTCTTTGGCTTTGGGTCAGGCTCCTTGATGGAAATACCAGTTGACTCAGCAAATTTCAGAGTTTGATAGAGAGATAAGGTCTCTACAAGTCTGGAAAGCATGATGGATTTGTCTTTGTAGACCTTGTACAAGTTGAGGGAGTTGAGGACCATCTGCCATAGCTTCCATTCCTCTTTCCTATGGGCTTCTAAAACAAGTTCAATTTCTAATTCATGGGCTTGTTATGTCAAGGCCAGGACTGCTTCCACTAAAATTTTTACATCCTCTCCAACATAGGGGTTGGTCTCTATGGCTTTGGTGAGGGATGGCTGTTGTAGCTCCAAGTGTGCCATAAATGTGTGCATTATGAATCAAAAATTAAAGAATTAAAGAATGCTAGGTTATATGGATGTTAACTTATGAAAGGGATATCAGCACATTGGGGCTAACACTGGCCTGCAAGATCAGGGCCAATTGTAGCAAGTTTTAAAAGTAAGTATTTCAAGATCGTCCACAGAGAAGTTTGTCTAAACTGAGAGATAAACCTCCAGATCTGTGCTACCAGATCTGGCTCTATAATTATCTAAAAAAAAGAATAGATAAAAGAGAGTGTTGGATTGTGTCACATTTAACTATAAGCAAATAAAGAAAAGAACTAACTACATGATCCAGATCCGAGTTGGGGAGATGTTTAAAATAAGACAAATGCAGAAATAATAGCTTCATGTACTTTAGCCTCTGAATTTTAATGGAGAATCTATAGTTCAACAGAAAGCAGATTCAATCTTCATCCGCTACCGATGGATGTAAGAGAAATAAATCCGAATTAAGGAATAGGTTTAGACTTATGGTCATGTGTGATCATCACTTAAATGGTCACAGATCATCGCTAGTCTGGCCTATTCTTTAGTTCGTAACATGAACATCATAAATCAATGTCTAGAATTAGGTTACCAACGCTAATTCGCAGAGGGTGATGAATTAAGGAAGTTGCATGCGGATGAGTGAATCTAAAGAAGTCTAATGCACTAAGGTGAACATTCGTAACCCTCGACATGACTCCAATGGAGAAGACACAAATTCGCAACCTTTTAAAATCCAAAATTACAATTACTGAGCACGGCTTCTTAGAGAGCCCTCGGACTTGATCAGAGCTTCTCAGAGCCCTCGGACTTTATCTTGAATCCGAACTTGGAAGTACAAATCACTCACAATGGCTCTCAAAGGTAAACTACAAGAAGGATTACTGGGGGTTCGGATAGCTATCTGGGAATGAGGGCAACAGCGATGAAAACCCTAAAATCTGGCTACCCAAATTGTGCAAATGGTTCGCCTATTTATAGTTTTCCCTAAGCCAGCTCAAATGTGTATCAACCAATAGGAGTCGAGCACCGTGATCCGGATCATTCGCCAATCGTAATCGCTTGATCTCGTTCACCAATCAGAGCCGAAGCATCAATTTCATATGGGTTTGAAATTACATTGAGCTTCGGAAGTTCCCGCCTGTAATTTAACTTTGGCGCTCACATGGGTTGGAATATGCCTTGGATCTTGATTGGAACCTTCCCTAATGTTCTGGTCTTTTGATTGCATTGGGGCGCGTGCAAAGTTTCTGAAATACCTTCGGATGAGCCGCAAATCCCGTAATGCCATTTCGCAGAGTTCGTGGGCCTTTTCGCAAAGTTCAATGACTTCAAGCTCGTCGCAAAGTTCAATCTTCTTTTCGAGGAGGGTTTTCTTCTTTTCGCAAAGTTCAAGGTTCTTTGCGAATAGTAGATGTTCTTTGCGAATTGAACTCTAGGCTCCCATTCTTCTTTGCGAATAGTAGAAGTTCTTTGCGAGTTGAACTCTCTCTTGCTTCAGGTCTTTGTTCCGCTCTTTTAGACCCTCTTTAGCCATTCTTTGAGGTTGTTTCTTCACTCCTTCTTTAAACTTGACATGAGCTGTCGACTTTTGATCTTTTGGGATGCTTTTGGATTTGGACACATCGATTGGTTAGGTAAAATGCACACTAAAGCACTTATTTAGTCTTCTCAAGGGTCTTTCAAGGCTTATGTTTAGGGGTAAAAAATGGTATTTTTCACTACTTAACACACCGCCAAACCTAAGCTTTGCTAGTCCCTGAGCAAAGAAACGTAAAAGCAAAATAAAGAGCCACTTTTGTAGGAAGCAGTGCATTTAGCATATGCAACAAGCCTTTTAAACCCCTAGGTGATCCCTAGAGGAGGAGTGAAGTCTCCGAGGGTTTTCATTGAAGGTACCCACAAACTTCTCCATGGGACATTGGCATTAGTGCTTGTCATCCCATGAGCAATCAAAGATCAAAATTAGTTACTCTTGAATCAATGTTTAAGCGAAATTTAGGTTTATTGTTTGCAAGGGATTTCAACATTTATAAACCTTATGAATGTTTCACTCTTTCCAATCTGTGAGCAGCCATAGAAATCATGCAAATGTGTCGCCAGAGTTCATCATTTGAATAAAAATTAGGTTATAAGTCATACTTAATGTGCTCAAGTTCCAACCCAAACACTTACGGTGTACTCTCATCAAGATTTTTGTTGAAGGGTTCATTTTCACTCAAGCTCAAGAGCTTACATCTCCCAAATGGATTTGTAAGCATGAGCATAGGCATGATTCTCAGTCTTTGGCATCCTTGACATCTCCTCACCATAGATTAGAAAGCTTATCTCCACATGACAGTTCACTCAACTTTGGATCACAAGGACTTTTATTTGGGTTTGTTGTATGGCTCGTGGAGTGAGGTTTCAGGGATAGGAAGGTTGAACAGGTGTTTGAATTTTTGAGAAATCAGGAATTGAAGGAGGTGGTTCATGACTCCACCTTCTTGAGTTTAGCTTCTTTTGAGATTCTCGTGTTCAAAGTACTCAGTTCTTCTTCCTTTGATCTTGAATTTTCAACATAAAGTTCCCCTTTTTGCCTTTTTTTTTTTTTTTGCTTGCTTCTTTTCACATTGTTTTCTTTTACTTTCTCACCACCATACATTTTGAGGTATTTCTTCTTCATTTATTTTGATATTTGCCCGAAATGTTCCATCTTTACTTCTTTCTCCTTTAACTCCCTGAATTCTCAAGGTGAGGGAAGGTGAATTAGTTCCATTGGTTTCAAGAAAATGGGTGTTTTGATGAAGCATTGTAGGATTTATAGCTCAATTGGGGTACAAACAAGGGCAGATCTTTCTTGGTTGGTTCATTAGCTCAAAATTTGTCCAAAGAAGGCCTTGATCTTTTCCTCGGTTTCATGAATCTTGCTTGTTTTGATTTGGAGTTTCCTAATTTCTAGTGGATCTAATGCCTCACCAGATCCTTTGAATCGAGAAAAGGGTTGCCTCAGTCACTCTTCAACAGAGATGTAAAACATATAGGCTCAATTCTCACTTTGGTTATGGTTTTTCCTTGAGCTTTTAAGTATATCTTTACCTTTTTCTCTTCCGTGGACTTGCTATGTGCTAATACAAGTGTAATTTCCTGGTGTTAACATCATGGAAGTGTGGAATATTGTAGGGTTTAGAATGTCTAAATTCTTGCAAAGAAAATTTTAAAATTTCCACATTGTCATGATTCTTAAGTAAATTGATTCATTTCCTGATTACTTTGGTGATTGTGATGCCCTTATGCTAATTATCCCATGGGCAGGACTGCATTTGCCATACCCCAAACCTAAGATGAACATTGTCCTCAATGTTCTAGACAATGAGAGACTGGAGCGTAGGTAAAAGAAGAAAGAAAAACTAAGAACGTAAAAAATCTAAACTATATGCAAAGAAAATAAAAATGTAAAAGTGAAGATATGAGCAAGGAAATGGAAAACAGGATATACAAATGCAAGAAAAATCAACAAAACAATGCTAGAACTGCTAAATAAAATCTAACAAATAGAAGGATTACTATGCAAATGAAAGGAAACTAATGCTAATAACAGAGAAATAGTAAAAGCAAGGTAAGGGACTGAATACAAAGTTAAAAAAGAAAAAGAAAAGTGTTGATACAAAAACTGAATTTGTGAATGCAAAATAGGAAAACAAAGTTATAAACTAACTATACTCACAGAAAAATGACGAAAATCAGTAAAACGAGGACACATTAACCTAAGAAAGAAAAAAAATCAGCGATCTAAAAATAGAATTTGAAACTAAAATTCCTAAAACAGAAAATCTAATGCCAAAAGTGTCTTTCGAAAGGTAAAAAATCTTGAGAAAGTGTAGTTCGCAAAGAACTGAGCTTCAGTATGTCTATTCGAAATGGATTTGGCTCCAGAAAGATCTTTTCGCAAAGGACTTCTCCCCAGATTTTCTATTCGAAAAGGAAATTTTAACTATTCGAACAGAACATGGTTCTTTTCGAGTAGTTCATTACAGCTCCAGAATCAATTCGAATAGAACTTTGAACTTTTCGAACAGTACTTTTTACTTTGCGATTTGAACTTTGAAGTGTATTTACACTATGCGTACAAGAAAAATAGACAGAAACAGCAAAAATCAGAAAAACAATGTTGTACAAACATATTATACACTTTTCTACCATCAGATTTTTGGAGATTCATGATGATAGGTGGGCAGCAAGGGCTCCTGGGTGTTTTTAATGCATGGTTTGAGCCGCTGACCATTTACCTTGAGTATTCTTCCATCCTTGGGATCTGAAATATCCACAGCTCCTGAGGGGGAGGCCTTGATGACAGTGTATGGCCCTTCCCATCTGGATCTCAATTTGCCAGGAAAGAATTTAAGTTTAGAGTTGAATAACCATACCTTGGACCCCGGTATGAACTCTTTTCTCATGAGGATCCTATCATGGAATGATTTAACCTTTTCTTTGTACAATCTGGAGCTAGTGTAGGCATCCATCCTCAGTTCTTCCAGTTCAGTGAGTTGAAGCTTCCTGTGGTTACCAGCAACAGTTAGATCTATATTAAAAGTTTTGATTGCCCACAAGGCATCATTAAGCTTAAAGGACCAGTCCTTTCTGTCCTTCTTCACAGTTTTTTCCAAAATGTGTTTGATCTCTCTATTTGAAATCTCCACCTGTCCACTGGTTTGTGGATGATAGGGAGTGGCTACTCTGTGAGTGACAGAGTACTTTTTTAATAGAGAGACAAATCACTGTTAAAGTGGCTTCCCCATCACTAATGATGGCTCTGGGAATCCAAATGGAAAAATGTGGTCTTTGAGGAATCTTAAAACCACTTTGTGATCATTGATTTGGTAGCTATGGCCTCAATCCACTTGGAGACATAATCCAGCTACCAAGATGAAATTGTTTCCATTAGAAGGGGAAAGGGCCCATAAAATCTATGCCCCAAACATCAAACAACTCAACTACCAGGATTGGTCAGAGGGCATTGAGTTTCTTTTGAAATCTTGACTTGATTTTGGCGATTCGGCAAGATTTACAGTCTTTGTAAGGCATCTTTAAAGATTGTGGGCCAATAGAAACCACACTGCAGAATTTTTGTTTGTTTTATTACACCGAAATGGCCTCCACAGCTGTTCATGACACATTGACAATATGCCGTGAATTCATGGTGGGACACACTTTCTCGATCACTTGTGCACAATTCTTGAATAGATAAGGATCTTCCCAAATGAAATGTTTAACTTGTGAGCAGAAAAGATCTTTATCCATTCTATTCCAATGCTGAGGACTCTGTCCAAGAGCCAAGAACCCGCCTATGTTTGCAAACCACGGACTGTGGGTATTGCTGGCAACAAGTTGCTCATCAGATTCATTAATGGGTAAGCTATCATCCTCAAGATTGAGAATTCTGGATAAGTGATCCCACCACATTCTCCACTCCTTTCTTATCCTTAATCGTAGATCAAACTCCCCGTAATAGGAGGATCCACCGATTAATCTGGCTTGGTATCCTTCTTAGATGTAAGGTACTTTAGGCGAGTGGTCAAGAACACCACAATTTGTGAACCTGAAACATAAGGCCTGAATTTTTCCAATGCAAACACAATGGGCAGCAGCTCTTTCTCAGTTGTTGTGTAATTGAGCTGGGCATCTATCATGGAGCTGCTGGCATAAGCTGTGACATGGGGAAGCTTATCCTTTCTGCCCTAGGACAGCTCCTAGGGCATAGTCTGATGCATCACACATCACTCAAAGGGCTTCGAATAGTCGGGGACTGCAAGATGGGAGCTGAAATCGACATTTCTTAAGGACCTCAAAGGTCGCATGCATTCATTAGTAAAAGCAAAGGAACATCTTGACACAAGAATGACGAGTGGCTTGGAAATTTTATCAAGTCTTTGATGAACCTCCTATAAAATCCTGCATGCCCTAAGAAACTTGATTTGCTTACTATGAGGCAAATGTGCAATTAGATCAATTTTGCTTGGTCCACCTCTATGCCTTTATGGGAGACCACATGTCCTAGGACAATTCCTTGGTGACTATAAAATGACTCTTTTCCCACTTAGAACCAAATTGGTTTCTTCACATCTTTGCAACACCAACTTGAGGTGGTGTAAGCATTGGGAAAACGTCTCCATAAATTGAAAAGTCATCCATGAAGATCTCCATGAATTGATCAATCATGTAAAAGATGGCATACATGCATCTTTGAAAAGTAGTGGGGCATTGCAAAGACCAAAGGGCATCCTCCTATAGGCAAAAGTGCCAAAGGGGCAGGTGAAGGTGGCCGTTGCTTGGTCCTGTGGGTGCAGAGGGAGCTGTTTGTAACCAGAGTACCCATCAAGGCAGCAGAAGTATGCTTTGCCTGCAAGCTTATCAAGGATTTGGTCAATGTAGGGGAGGGGGTAATGGTCTTTCCTTGTCATGGTATTTAATTTTCTGTAGTCTATGGTGACCCTCCATCCAGTTGTTTGTCCGTGGACATAAGTTTACCAGATTCATTGTTATAATGATGCCAGATTTCTTAGGCACCACTGTGTGGTGCTACCCAAGCGAGAATCAAATGGGGTAAATGACCCCAAAGATCTAGCGACTTGACAACTTCCTTCATTACCACTTCTTGCATGTGAGGATTCAACCTTCTTTGCATTTCTCTAGAAGGCTTGGAATCCTCTTCCGTGTGGATCTTATGCATGCATACATGGGTTTATTCTTCCTAAATCAGCAATGGTCCAATGAATTTCTTTCTTGTCTTTGTTTAGAACTACTGCAGCTCCTCTTCTTGCTCCTTTGTAAGGGAGGAAGAAATAATCACAGTAGTGTTTGATGATCTCCCAAAACACATATTTCAGATTTTTGGGAGCCTGTTTGAGTTCCAATTCGTGTGGGCGAGAAAAGAGGGCAGCAAAGGTACCTTGGTAAATTGTGGAAGAGGGAGAGGCAGGTCTCCAAGAGAGAGAACTTGATGATTGGTGAGTGCCTTGCACAAAGCAGACTCGTTGAATTTGATCTCCTTTTCCTTCTTTCTCGGTGGATCCCCAATCATTTTAAATTCGTGGTGGAGTCTTTACCTTGCGAAATGTTTGTAAAGACTCCTCCACTCATCAATGATGTCAACATGGAAACATTCCTCAGAGAATTGAGGTTGAGTAAGATTATACATATTCAATTTAACTTTCATATTTCCAAAAGACACCTCCATGATGCAGGACCGCATTGAATGCATGCATTAGTTGTAGCAGAATGGTCTTCCCGAATAGGATGGCAGTGGTACTTTTGGTTGGTTCCATGTCCAACACCAAAAAGTCGAGGTAGAAAAACTTGTCTACTCCTACCAAAACATCTTCAATCAACCCCATAGGTTTCCTTTCGGATCTGTCACAGTAACACCACTTGAGTGGGTTTCAATTCTCCCAAACCTAGCTTCTCATAGGCAGAATAGGAAGCGAGTTGACACTAGCACCCGGATCTAGCAAGGCTTTCTCAATGGTGTGCTCCCCAATGATGCAGGGATTGTGGGGATTCCTGTGGTCTTGCATCTTAGGTGGTGTTGCAATTGATAGCACTTGGTTGATTTTCTCCACAAAGAAAGGCCTTCTTGGATAAATGTATCCTAGATTGCCTTTTGTGGGTGCACCTCTTTGAGAAATTTTGCATAAGAGGACCTGCTTGATTGCATCAAGCAGGTAGATTAATTTTAACTTGCTTGAATGTCTCCATCATTTCCTCAATTTTTTGTTTCCTTTGTCAAAAGGAGAAACTTCATTGCATGGGGAAATGGGAGGTGAGGAACAAATTTCTCCTCCTCATCTTTTTCAACAATTTTGTTATTTTTCCGTTTTCATTTTTTGAATTTTACATGTAAATCAACCATATTGCTATCCATTGTTGTTCCCACTTGTTCTTCATCTTTTCCTCTTCACTACCCATCGTGTTGTTTATTATTCTTCCACTTCTCAAAGTAGTCACACTTTGATTTCCTCATGGCCATTTGAGGATTCACCAACCATGAACTGTCCCTTAGGATTGTTCACAGTTGGTAGTAGTTACCCTCTTCTCTCTTAGCCAATGAATTTGAGAGTTGGCCTGAGTTTCTTCAATTTTTTAATGCTCACATGAAGGTTCACACGAGACAGTTCAAGATTTTGAAGTGAACTCAAGACCGCTCTTCAAAGGTCGTGGATCTAGGAGGGCAGGGCTGGTGCATCGCATGGCTTGTTGTTGGTTAGGCTCTTGAAAATTTGATTTATTATAAAAATTTCACGATATGGTGAAAGCGGGTTTGAAAGGTAATTGATTTTTGAGCTCTTTGCTTTGTTGGGGTAATTTCCACGATTCCACAAGATTAGGATGAGATCTCCATGGGTAGTCATTCGATTGCATCTGTCCATAAGATCAGCCGCATGAGCTTGTTCCATCATGAGTTCTAAATTGTGATGCGAAGGACATTGATCAATGGAATGAGTGGGGGATCGCATATCGGACATGCCTCCTCTACTCTTGACCCATTTGGAGCTTTAAATGAGTCCATCAATCTATCAAATTTTGTGGTCAAATTTTCCACTTTCCTTTCCAGCTCATTGACTTCATTAACTTTCCCTCTTGTGTGTTGGGGATTATTCATCCTAGGTGGATACTCAGTGTCCCTTGGCGAGATTCTGCTGGGTTGAATTTTCTCCAATCACCTCAAAGAGGTCCCAAACCTCTTCAACTGTTTTTGCAAGTAGGTACCTCCACAAGAGGCATCCACCATGTTCTTGCCCTTGATCAGGTTCCTTGATAGAAGCTTTGAACCAGCCATTTAGGAATTTGATGGTGAGGGCATTGCCTTAGCTTCTTTAAACCTTTCCCATGCTTCATGGAAAGTTTCATTGAGTTTTGGGAGAAAGAGATGATGCTTTGTCTCAGCTTATTGGTTTTAGTCATTGAGAAATATTTTGACAAAATTGACATTGCAAATCATTCCATGATGTGATCGTTTGGTGCTAACATAGATAACCATGCTCTAGCTTTGTCCTTTAATGAAAAGGAAAGAGCCTAAGCTTGGTTGCTCTCGACCTCCCAAATATGTTAAATGTTGTGCATAAAGCCGAAATTCATCAATGTGTTTGTAAGGGTCTTCCTTACTCAATCCATGGAATGAAGGCAACATTTGGATGGTGGAGGACTTAATTTCATAATTTCCCTCCATGGGAAATTGAATGCAAAATGGGGAATTATAAGCACCAGGCAAAGTAGTCTCTTAACAATCTCTGTTTTCACCCATTTCAAATATGTCCGTGATGTATGTCGGTTTCTTAGGAGTCTTTCAACCACAATTTAACGAGAATCTCAGATTGAGGGTTCTCCGCCAAACATACAACTCGTAGAGAGTTTGGTCTGACAAACTGTCTATTTAAGAACTTTCCTTTCCTTTTACACACGTATGCATAAAAATAACAACAAAATTAATAAATGATGATAAATAAATGAAAATAAATGAAAAACTCAAAGCACGCCCAAATTTGACAAAAGACAAAAGAGTGGCAGCAGATTTATTCAAATAACTAGAAGGCAAAGAATAAAACTCGTAAAAATAAAAAAATAAAAATTCTGTCATAAAGAAACGTTTTCTATACAAAAGCTGTCAGAGACATTTAATCAAGCACTTGGAATGCAAAGTGCGGGTTTAAAGCAAAAATTAAAATAAAATCAAATCTACAAAATAGAAAAACTTAGGTCTATCTTATTTTAGAACAAACTTCCCACAGCGGCGCCAAAAAACATTGTTGCTCCAAGTGTGCCATAAATGTGTGCATTATGAATCAAAATTAAAGAATTAAAGAATGCTAGGTTATATGGATGTTAACTTATGAAAGGGATATCAAGACATTGCTAACATCGGCCCGCAAGATCAGCCAATTGTAGCAAGTTTTAAAAGTAAGTATTTCAAGATCGTCCACAGAAGTTTGTCTAAATCGAGAGATAAACCTCCAGATCTGCTATACCAGATCCGGCTCTATAATTATCTAAAAACAAGAATAGATAAAGAGAGTGTTGGATTGTGTCACATTTAACTATAAGCAAATAAAGAAAAGAACTAACTACATGATCCAGATCCGAGTTGGGGAGATGTTTAAAATAAGACAAATGCGTAAATAATAGCTTCATGTACTTTAGCCTCGAATTTTAATGGAGAATCAGAGTTCAACAGAGCAGATTCAATCTTCATCCGGCTACCGACCTGGATGTAAGAGAAATAAATCCGAATTAAGGAATAGGTTTAGACTTATGGTCGTGATCATCACTTAAATGGTCACGGATCTGCCATTAGTGGCCTATTCTTTAGTTCGTAACATGAACATCATCAGTAAATCTTGCTAGAATTAGGTTACCAACGCTAATTACTTCGTGATGAATTAAGGGAAGTTGCATGCGGATGAGTGAATCTAAAGAAGTCTAATGCACTAAGGTGAACATTCGGAACCCTCGACATGACTCCAATGGAGAAGACACAAATTCGCAACCTTTTAAAATCCAAAATTACAATTACGAGCACGGCTTCTTAGAGAGCCCTCGGACTTACTCAGCTTCTCAGAGAGCCCTCGACTTCTGATCTTGAATCCGAACTTGGAAGTACAAATCACTCACAATGGCTCTCAAAGGTAAACTACAAGAAGGGATTACAGGGGGTTCAGATAAGCTATCTGACCGGAATGAGGGAAACAGAGATGAAAACTCTAAAATCTGGATACCCAAATTGGGCAAATGGTTCGTCTATTTATAGTTTTCCCTAAGCCAGCTCAAATGTGTATCAACCAATAGGAGTCGAGCACCAGGATCCAGATCTGTTCTGGCCAATCAATCGCTTGATCCGTTCACCAATCGAGCCGAAGTATCAATTCTCTGGAGGGTTTGAAATTCTGTTTGAGCTTCTGGAAGTTCCCGCCAGGTAATTTAACTTTGGGCGCTCACATGGGTTGGAATATGCCTTCGGATCTTGATTGGAACCTTCCGGAATGTTCCTGGTCTTTTGATTGCATTGGGGCGCGTGCAAAGTTTCCTGAAATACCCTTCGGACGAGCTGCAAATCCCCAGAATGCCATTTCGCAGAGTTCAGGGGCCTTTTCGCAAAGTTCAATGACTTCTGAAGCTCTGTTCGCAAAGTTCAATCTTCTTTTCGAGGAGTGTTTTCTTCTTTTCGCAAAGTTCAAGGTTCTTTGCGAATATAGAAGTTCTTTGCGAATTGAACTCTAGGCTCCCATTCTTCTTTGCGAATAGTAGAAGTTCTTTGCGAATTGAACTCTCTCTTGCTTCAGGTCTTTGTCTGCTCTTTTAGACCCTCTTTAGCCATTGCTGAGGCTGTTTCTTCACTCCTTCTTTAAACTTGACATGAGCTGTCAGCTTTTTGATCTTTTTGGGATGCTTTTCGGATTTGGACCTGTCTGATTGGTTAGCTGTAAAATGCACACTAAAGCACTTATTTAGTCTTCTCAAGGGTCTTTCAAGGCTCATGTTTAGGGGTAAAAAATGGTATTTTTCACTACTTAACAATGGCAAAGGTGAAATGGTGTTGGATCCATATGGGACAATGGCCCAATGGTGAGGGTCATCCATGGAGGAAGGGGTGATGGGCAGCTTAGGTTGTGGAAGTGATGGTAAGATGAAGGAAAGTGGCAGCTCCTCCTCCTCAGCAACTGACTCAGGTGGGGCGGAAGGGTAGGTGAAGGGTAAAAATGGGAGGTCTTGTTCAGTTGGGTCAATATGGGTAAAAGGCAAGGATGATTCTTCCTCCTCAAAATTAGTTTGAGTAGCAGCATTGGAGGTGACTACTATAAGAGCCAGCTAAGGAGATGAAGGTGTGGTAGTAGCTATGGAAGTGACCACCATAGGGGAAGATGGAGGAGAAAAATGTGGTGGTGATGGACTGAGTATAAGGGTAGGAGTAGTAAGAGGTTGGGTGGCTGAGGTAGATGGAATTAAGGTGGATTGAATGGTATGCAGATAGGTGGTTATGAGAGATTGGTTTTATGTGTTGGTCTGAAGCTGGGCTAGGATGGATGTGAGAAGGGAAAAGATTTGGGCAAAGGAGTCAGGTAGAGAATGGGTAATGGAATGAGTGGAGGGAGCAGCATATAGAATAGACTGGAAAGGTGATGTGGAAGCATGATGGAAAGGTATAGGCTGTGGAGATTCTAGTAAAGGGGAGTATTCATGCCCAATATCTTCCACAATGGAATCTATTAGGGATGAATACCCCTCAGTGGTGAAATGTTCCAACTCCTGAGTATGGGTAGGAGAACTGAAAGTAACAGGGTCAGTAGCAAAAGGTAGGGATGGTGAAGTGGGTGAAATGGAAGTTATTGGATCAAATGGAAGTGGTGCTGCTGGTTCAGGGCTTAAAGGTTCTAAGGTTGGGGATGTGGCTTGCTTGGTTTTTCTCTGGTAGGTGGTTTTGATGGGTGGTGAAGGCAAGGCTAGTATTGGGTCAGTGGTAGGAGGAGTTGACACAGGGGTACTTGTGGTGATGGTAGAGGGAATGGATGTGTTTCTGGAAGGGATTGGAACAGAAATGGAAGGTATGGTGGTGGATGGGAGGATACTGGCAGAACCGACAATAGTAGAGGTCACAAGAGTAGGGGTGACGACAACAGAGGTAACAACAAAGGTCATAGGTAAAGATACTGAGCTAGCTGCTTGAGCTGTAGAGATCAAAGGTGCAGCTGCTGAGCTGGTCACCTGAGGTGCTTCCTTTTCAGAACTCTCAACTGGCTTCTTCTTGCTTTTCCCAATCAAAGTCATACTAGTGGACCAAGCTCTCCTCCCAAACTCTTTTGGACTCAAACCCTCAGTAGGTTCATCTTTCTTCACTACATACTTCTCTTACCTTAGTAGAGCAGTAATGAGTCTGTTGCAAGGCAATCCTGGCAACACTTGTCCCTTTTTTATCTTGTCATGCACATCTACCATGGCTTCAAATATCAGCTGAGGGGCATTAAAGAATTAGCCCTTGGAGAAGAAATAAGATCTTCTCTACTACTGATATCCACTAACATAGACATTCTTTCTCAAGATTGTATCAGTAAAAAATAAGTTGGGGTCTAAGTCTCTCCCCATCAAAGGCTCCCTAGATCCAACTATGCCCTGAGTCAAGTGTCTAGCCATGTTCCTAAAGGGCACACTATCAGGGGCTCCCAAACTGCTGGCTAGATCATATAAAGATGGAACTCCCAACACCAACCCAATGTCCTGGTAATCCACTACTAGCTCCCAGTCATCAACCAATACCTCAAGGGCAGGATCAGTTAACCCTGGCATCTTCTTTTCTCTGATGTTCTGATACCATAATTTGACCAATCTTGGGTATACCTTCTCTTATAATGGAGTCAAAAGAGGTGTCAAGGATGCCTTTTCCAAGTAGGCCAAGCTCTCCTTACACTTCTCTACCTTAGTAAAATAAGGTAGGTCAAAGACTATCTCAAGAATCAGACTTAAAGAGTCCACAAACTCATTAGGAGTTGTCAAGGTCACAGGTAACTCAATCTTGAGCTCAGGGTTAGGTCTAGGCATTTCCTCAGTAACCTCCTCAACAATTTTTGCTTTCTTGGCTTTTTGGGCCTTCTTGGGCTTGTCCACAACCAGTTTCCTCTTAGTAGGTGGGTCGGCCTTAGGCTGTGTGACTAACCTACTGGACTTCCTAGTGGATTTTGGGGTGGATTCGGAAGGGGATTGGAGCAAATCGGTCAGTGAACCCTCAAATTCGGCCATTAGGACTCAAACACCACAACAATCTGCCTTTCCTCAATCAATTTACCACACACACTATAAATCCTCCAAAAACATAGAACTACAATACTGAGAATTCACAAGAATGAAGTTGAAGAACTTACTCAAAAATCTAGGGCTTCTTGGAAATAGTAGCACACAAAACCAAATCAGCAAAAACCAAGTGCAAAATGTCGGCCTTGCAAAGCTAATGCAACTGGAACAACGGCAAAGAAATTGGAACTGGAACCAGGAAGTTACATTTTCCATGAAAGTTTCTTTCTTTCTCTTTTTATTTAAAAAGAACAAGTGTCTTTTTTAGGTAAATAAATAGAAAACAAGGGTTTTAATTACAATTTCACTAACCAAATTTCACCATTTTTATCTATTCTTATAACACATGAGCTTGCTTTGGATTCTTCTCGATGCAACAATGGAGCTTGCTTTGTCTCTAGAGAAGTTGACAAATGAGAAGCTTCTCAAGCTACACAATGTAAAAGATCTCAATCACAACTTTCTTTAATTATTTTTCCATATGCCCTGCCTGCTTTGTTATTATTATTATAATTATAATTATAATTATTATTTGTCAATATATATGGAGCAGTTTTGATTACTAAGATGCGATCCTTTTCTGAATAGATTGTAGACATATGCAAAGACGTGCAGATGGCAGACTTTGTCAAGAGTGAATTCTTGACTGAACAGGTGAAATATTATAAATTTATTTTATTTTATTTTTTCATTCTTTGTGAAATGGTAGCTTTCCTTTTTTGAAAGCCCTGATCTTATCTCTATTCCTGGTATGCTTTTACTGTGAAACAAATTGTTGATCTACTACACTTCCTGAATCAATTTATGGTACTTGTAAAGATTAAAGGAAGATTGAGGTTTCATGTTAATTTAAGAAGGAAGAAATAAGAGATAGTAGAAAATCAGAGAGAGGGAGGGAGGGAGATGCACAGTCCACAATCTTCTTCCTCTTTATTTAGTAATAAGTTGCTATTATTCTTACACAAGTTCCATTAATGAAAAAGCAAAAATGCCTACACTACCTGTCAATAGCTAATATACCTGAACAATGTATGTGCCTCAGCCTAACATTAGTTGCTGTAAATACAAACTTAAATCTCTGTAAACTCTAACCTGGTATTAGCTTTTCTTTGGTCATTCAGTGAAAACATTTACATCAATCTTCATTATTTTGTCGTTTCTTCTCCACCTGCTATTGTGTTAAATTTACTATCTTATTTAAAATTAAATGCAGTCTACTGTAACCCGAAATCATATTTTATGTTTCTATTTACTGAAAAACATAATCTTCATTGTTCTGCATTTTCTTATCCATCACTTACAGCTCTCATCTATGATCCAAAACTTAGGAAGTTGCTGCTGAGGATCCTGCTATTGGCTTTGGAGGCCACTGGGAATCTTGTGGAAGAACCAATTTTTTTCTGCAATTTGTCCGTTTTTTGCAAAAGGAACTGTTTCATTGTCTTGCATGTTTTCCCTTTGATTTTTACAGAATTTTGAATTTTCTAATACCTTTTCAGCAATTTTTTGGTTATCGAGTTATTGTTGCATGACTTGATCTAGTGACTTGTATGAAAATTGGGGGCACTTTAATGTTTCATTTTTTCTATTTTTTTTTTTTTCATATGTTTTATGGAAATATTCTGTGCATTATACTACTGTATATGAATTTTCTTAAAGTGCCCACATTTTTCATTGAAAAAAAGAAGCATTTTTAAAATATTGCAAGTTTGGGCACGACTTGATGAGTCCTAATCTAGTGACCATTTCAGTATTTAAAAATAGGGGTCAGTGACCCTATACCAACTCCTCATTTATAAAAAAAATTCCTAATTGTGAATGACACAGATTGCCTTAATTTTCCCTCCTATCTTCTTGTCTATCATATTTCGTTTAATTGGGATTTTGATCTGTTTGCAGAACCTGATGTCCATAAAGAAGTAAAGCAGAAGCTGGAGCTCGGAGCTATGAAGTTCGAGGTGATGTTTGATGCACATTCAAAAATTTCAGCCTTTTCTTGCTGCATAAAAATATTCCTTCCAGTTTTTGACAATTAAAAATTTGTAAAATACATTGTACCATCATAATTTGTCTAATAGAGTGCCAGAACTTAAGGATATTTTTGAAGTTAAACTCAACTTTTGTCACTTGTAGATGTAGTAAAATGGATCTCCAACTTGAAACCATGATCATGTGCAAATTATTATGCTTGAGACTTCTACAAAAGCAGAGATAAATATGAAAATAGATCATCGATTGAGGTGGTAAGGTTGGAAAGAATAATCCAGCCCTCAAACCCTACGGTTTTCATGGAGAGCTCAAGTGCACACTCACCAATAAGTGGAAATTGGTAGATATAAAAATGGGTAGATGAGCGATGAGCATTACAGGAAATCCTAGAAAGCTTTTCTCATAGGGCCGAGTTTGGAAATCTAATGCACAGTCATTTTCTATTCCCAAAACCACTATGTATAATTTTCCAAGGATTCCCTTTTCCTGAAGAGTCCCTGGAAGAAATATTTGTCTCTGGTCCATACAATGATTCAAAAATGAATGTATATTCTATTTTTTGAAGCCTAACATATATGTCACTTCTTTTATTGGACACAGACATTATGTGACAAGGACCGATCACCGAAGAAGGTATTTTTCCATCTTTTGAAGAGCACCCTATAAAGTATTTTAAGTTATTAGTTAGAAATAGAAAAGAAGTTGAAATAAGGAACTAGAATACCTCATTTCCCATATCTTATTGCAGGTTCCAGGAGTGGGGAGTCTTGAAAGGAGAATCCTAGAAGTTAATAAAAAGAGGGTCAAGGTCGTGAAACCGGGTTCAAAGACTTCTTTCCAGGCTACTGAAATTTGTGGAACTTATGCTCCTCCCTTTCATTTAAATGCTCTCTATCCCTTGAAATTATAATAAAAATAATTTTCTTGATAAAAAATTTCATATCAGCATGCATGTGTGCGCGCCATGGTTTTAAATACTAGAATATTGGCCGGTACATACAGGTATCGGATAGACGTGGACAGTTAATATCACGCGCTATTGGCCTTTTTAGGGGTTTATACCTTTTATACTGCCAGTATCTCTGCTATTGTACCAGTACCAGACATGAATGGTACCTGTATTGAATCCAAGCTTTTTAACCTTGGTGCTTGTGTGCCTGTGCCTATGATTGACCGTCGCGCTCAATTGCGACGTGGCACACATCTATGTTCCAGTCATGCAGTCTACTTGGCTGTTCATCATGGCATATGTCTAGGGATTGGAATGATGCTCCTGCTATTGTTTGTGGGGATTTAAATTGTATCGCAAAAGTAAGACTGATTCTATGGCTCTTCTATCCTTATGTGAAGTATGTGTTTAAAATTTGTTATGTGCTTGGAGTATTATCAATTTAATTACTTAATATCATCAATATCTCAATTTAATTGCTTAATATCATAAATATTTAATTATGTTCTCCTTTTGATTTCAGGCGAAGCTTTTTGATTTGAAGCTCACCTCAAACGGATCACTAGGGGACAGGGATACTTGGCAGGAGAGGCGAAGCACATTTATTTTTAATTATGAAAATAGGTCATGAGGTCCTTAGATTGTTAACTCTCTTTTTTTTCTTTTTTTATTTGTTTAAATAAAAGGATTGAGCATGTAAAATTTAAAATATTTGGTTGATTTGAAAGGTTGAATCATAGGTTGAGATGCAATCTTTTGGTTGAATAAAAGAATTGGGCATCTATTTTATTTATTAATGGCATTGAGTGGTTTGCATTTGTGTTGAATGGGTGTGTTTAAATATGAGATTAATAGCCTTTTTTCTTTATATAATATTTTTTAAAGAATTAAAAAATTACATTAAAAATAAAAGTATTATAAAAAGCATAAAAAAAATATTATTTAAAAAAAAAAAGCATAAATAATTATCGACGTAATTTTTTTTAAAAAAATATATATATATATATTTTAAAATTTGCATAAAAAAATCATTGCCCTAAACAGTTGTAAAAAAAGCAGTGGTTTTTTCTATGACTGTTAAGAGCAGTTGTTGTTGAAGTTCATAAACCACTGTCTTATATAGTGGTTAAAAAAAACCACTCCTTTTTTTACAACTGTTTAGGGCAGTGATTCTTTGAAAAAAAACCACTGTCAAAGATAGTGGTTTTTTTGGCTTTTTCACGTAGTGATCGAGTCGCTCTAACTGAGTAAGTAAAGCAATTCTCCTCTCGTTTAAGGAGAACTCAGGCTATTCCTTTGTTCCTACTTTCCTTGCTGAAGAAAAATAGTAAAATAGATGGGTATTTATAGGTATGCATCGATCCATGTGCCTTGAGTTGCAGCCAATCATAGAGCAGAGGACTCAATTCTGTTATGCACAGCTGAGGTGTCTTCATTTCGGCCAAGGAAAATTACATGTAGACTGTTGTCCCATGTGCAGAGTTTTGTGCCTAGGTGATATGTCTTTGCAGCTCTAAAAAATGCCCCTGTCGGCCACTGATATTTGCTAATGGAACCTGAGATAAATCTTTGTGATGTGTGGGACATTGAGATGTGTGCCCTAGAAGCATTAGAATCCCCAAAATGTCCCTAATGTGTGAAATAGATGGTTGGAACCCGTGCCTCGATAGATTGGAGCTTCAGAACTTTACTCTCGACAGGTTCAGGCAACTGTTCGATAGGTTGGAGCTTCAGAACATCAATCTTGATAGGTTCAGGCAACTGTTTGATTGGTTCTTTTAACCATTCAACATGATGCTCGACAGATTTAAACAACCATTCGACAGGATGCTCGATAGGTTCATTTTCTGCATTAGAACCTCTCGATAGGTTCTCGACAGGTTCAAACAATCATTCCATAAGTTGTAACAGGTTCAAACAACCATTCGATAGGTTGCGACAGGTTCAATTTTAGCCTTTTTTCAGCACTGTAGCTTGATTTCAGCACATACCAGCTAGTGGGGTTCAACCGACCACTCAAGAGGTTGGATCTTATCATTTTAAACCACTCAAGGGGTTGGTTTTCAACATGAACCACTCGTGGGGTTCACTAAATCATGCATTTAAACCACTCAAGTGGTTGCACCAACCCTCTTAACTGCTCGAATTCTTCAAGTTTGCAGCTGTGCTGCTCATGGGCTTCCATCATCAGCTCAAGTAGATGAACTTCAACACTTAAAGTACTCGAGTGCATTAATGTTGTAGCCATAATATGCCACTTGAATTGCTCTGCAGTTGTTCGCATAAAATGCCTTGAGGTGCTGATTTGCTGCTGTCTTCCATCCAAGGTGCTGCCTTGCAACAAACACAAAATGTTGTATCACTGCACAACACCTCATTAACCTTTGGGATACACCACACTCTCTCTCTTAGCAGGTCTTCAAGGCCCTCAGAGCATGCTAAAAAATCCCAATAGTGTGAACCACCATGGTGCCCTTTCAATAAATCCATCAGCTCCACTGCTAAACACAAAATTCCTTCTTCTTGGCTTCAAAAGCATGGATTGCAGCATTAAGCTCTTATTTTGATGTTATCTACAAAAACACACTTAAAATATATTATTAACATGCTCAAAGGTCCATTATAGGTCAGGTTAAGGGATAGAAAGTGGTATATTTTAGTGCTCAACAATCAGTGTCTTGTTCGTAGCTTCTGCTTGTCCATTGCCTTGAGGGTAGAATGGCGACGAGTGGCACAAATCACTGTCGTCTTTCTTACATAACTTCTTCATCTTTTTTGTAATGAACTGTGGTCCGTTGTTAGTGATGAACATTTTGGGTACTCCAAACTGGGTAATGATATTTCAAACTATAAACCTCGCGAGCATCGAAGTGGTGATTCTGACATAAGACTCGACTTTTACCCATTTGGTGTAGTATTCGGTCGCTGTAAGTTTGAATGCATGCTTGTGAATATTCCTAATGGTGTCTGTAAATGGTCCAATGATGTTGAAGGCCCACATCGAAAATGGCCACAGCAAGGTCATAGTGCTTAGCGCAAATGATGGAGCTTTGATAAGTGCAACATGCTCTTGACATTGTTTGCAAGATTGAACGTAGAGATGACAGTCTCTAATCATCGTCGGCCAGAAGTAGCCTTGTTGTGTAACTTGATCAGCGAGTCTTTGTCTACTGAAGTGGGCACTGCAGGCACTGGCGTGTGCTTCTCGGATGAAGTATTGTCCTTTAGCAATCGTGACGCATCGCAGCAGTACTCCTTTGGTGAAGGCTTCTTTGTATAATGTTTCGCCAAGTATACAAAATCGGGCGCACCAATTTTTTATAGTCTTTCATTTGATCTTCATGGCATATGGGGGAATGTGTTGATGTTTCAAGAAATTTCAGATGTCAAAATACCATGGTTGTCCATCGTCGGTTGGTGATTTCTCGAATCTGAACGTAGTGACTTCGGTTTCTGTTTTAGCGTGATTTTCTAGAGTGATTATCTCTTTTGATTCTGTGCTGACAAGGAGAATTGGTAGTTCCCTTGTAACTGTCCATGCTACTTTGTGGGTGGGTACTATTAATCTTTCAATGAAGAAGGTCTTGGTATTATGGCTAATAGGTATCTGGATGACAGAGGCTAGTGTGGCTAAGGAATCTGCTAACTCATTTTCTAATCTAGGGATGTGTGTAAAAGAGATCTTTTCAAATTTCTTCACCAAATAATGGGTAGTCTCTAGGTATGTCATCAATCTCCTTCCTTAGTTTTCCATTCTCCTACAACTTGCGAGATTACTAGTTTGGAATCCTTGATGGTCTTCAACTGTTTAACCCCTAATTGTAGCGTTGTTCGCAATCTAGCTATAAAAGCTTCGTATTCTGCAGCATTATTGGTAACAAGGAAGTCTAGTTGGAAAGCTTTGGGTATCACCACTCCTTCCGGGCATAGAAGGACTATCCCGATGCCCTTCCCTTTGTGATTTAGAGCACCGTCGAAATAGAGAGTCCATGAGGTTTTATCGGGCTCTTCATCATGAATTGTGAGTAAGTCTTCATCAGGGAAGTCCGCGTGTTTGGGTTCATTGTTCGGGAGTGGAAGATCTGCGAGGTAATCTGCAATGGCTTGCCCCTTGATCGACTTCTGGGTAACGTAAGTGATATCGAACTCTTGTAATAGCATATGCCAGCGGGAGATCTTCCCTGATCTGGCGGGCTTTTCGAATATGTACTTCAGAGGATCCATTCAGGCTAACACTAGTATCTTATGTGCTCCGAAGTAATGTCATAATTTAGTTGAAGCCCATACTAATGTGAGGCATGTCTTCTCCATAGGGGTGTACTTTCGTTCATATTCGACCATTGTTCTACTAAGGTAGTAAATTGCCTTCTCTCTCTTGCTATCTTCTTCATATTGTCTTAAGATTACTCCCATCGCTTTATCATTTGCTGAAAGGTATAGGATTAGGGGTCTTCCAGGAACTGATGGCGATAACATTAGCGAGTTAAGGAGGTATTTTTTAATGCTATCGAAAGCTTGCTGACATTAGGCATCCCATCTGTACTCGGTCCCTCCTTTAAGTAGTTTATAGAAAGGATCGCATCGGTCTGAATGTTGAGAGATAAATCTCCTGATGAATTGCAATCTTCCTATCAAACCTCGTAACTCTTTGATATTGCTGAGAGGTGGCATCTCTAAAATGGCTCTCACTTTCACAGGGTCGACTTCGATCCCTCGATTGCTAACTATAAAACCAAGTAATTTTTTGAAGGTGACTTCGAAAACACATTTCTTAGGATTTATTTTTAGTTGATATTTCTTAGCTCTCTGTAGCACTAGTCGGAGGGCCTCAGTGTGTCCTACTCACATTTGAGACTTCACTAATATGTCATCGACATAAACTTCTACACACTTATGCATCATGTCGTGAAAAATTGCCATCATGGCGTGTTGATATATGGCTCTTGCATTCTTGAGCCCAAAAGGCATGACGACATAGTGGTAAGTTCCCCATGATGTGGTGAAGGAAGTCTTCTCTTGGTCAGACTCTGATAACTTGATATGATTATATCCAGAGAAACTGTCCATGAAGGATAGCATCTCATGTCCAGCGGTGTTGTCAGCAAAAGTGTCAATATGTTGGAGTGGGAAGTCATCTTTTGGGCATGCCTGATTGAGGTTTCAAAAGTCAATGCAAACCCGTACCCTATTGTCTTTCTTGGTGACAGGTACTATGTTGGTGACCCACTTCGGGTAGAGGACAACTCGGATGAATTTAGTTTTGTGTAACTTGTCAACTTCCTCTTTGACTTGAAGGGCTATTTGGGGGTGCATCCTGCAGAGTTTCTACTTAACGGGTTTCGCATCAGGTTCTAAGACAAGACGATGTTCTACTAGACTTGGGTTTAAACCGGGCATGTCCTAGTAGGACCATGCGAAAGATTGGAGATGTTCTTGTAGGACTTGTACAATCTGCTGACGTTCTCTAGGATTGAGCGTCGCACTAATCAACAGTTTCTTGGGCTTCTCGTCAGTGCCAAAATCAATTTCCTCCATGGGTTCGACGGCAGGCTGGGTCTGTTCATCAAAACATTTAATAACCCGCCGAAAGTCCTGAGTCTCATCAGGGCCTGGTGTTCCTCCTTCATCCTCGATGAGCTCATATACTACGAAATTACAAGGCTAGGGATATAATTTTATGCAAGGCAACTCTTCATCAACATAATTTATGACCGAAAGATCTTTGGTAAAGTGAAGGTCAAGGCTATTGATTCTTCTCTCAAAGTTGTGGAGTATCTCTTCCTATATGATGACTGGCTTATTACTTAGCCTAAAGGCTTTGCGTCGTTACGCGTGAGACTGGTCAGGAGTTTGAGGAGGGAAGTCCCCTCATTGACTGCAGACTTGAGTCGAGATAAAGAGTTCTCTTTCTTTTTCAAGGTTTTATGATTTTTTTAGGTTTTGTATTTCTAGATTTTTAGGGTTTTCTATGTTTTCTATTTTTTTTATTTTCGATAATAAATATGGTTTAGGGCCAGTGGCCTCAAAAGGCATCGGGAGAGCCGCTTCCTCTAGTTGAGGGAGCGAGACGGTTGTTGGAGCCGTTCGGGCGATCCTTCGAGGAATGCGGACTTGTTGCAAATTTGGCAAATTTTATTTTTTTGTTGGAGTCCTCAACCAATGGGATCTTTTGAATAAGTAATGCTGATGACAGGGGTATCATAGTTCGAGTTTCCTCTACTAGGTTGATTGTCTCTTCCCCAAAGAAGCTCGAGAGATCATAATCGATTGAACTATCATCGTCGAAGTTATAAGATGATTGTCCTTCCTGCGAGGGAGAATCTCCTAAAGGGTCCCTAGAGGGAGGGAGCTCTTTCTCTTGATCTTCATAATATGTCGGGATGAGGGCACATGCTCGGCAACGGGGATGGTAATGGAAAGAAATGTAGGGAGATTCACAAGGACATTCCCATCCTTCTAAGTTAGAGTTGATGATATTATCCAATTCGCTCTCTTGATCTGATAAGGTGTGAAGTTCTAGGTTGGCTTGCTCTACCAATTCGAGTGCAGGGAGGTTTATCCAGTATTCCTCGTCATCACTTGGCGGAGGTCGCCACTCTTCCTCGAGCGATTGCCAAATATTTGGTGTTGTGGTGCATCTGGAGATGAAGGAGCATCTAATTCAAACTCCTCTTCGGACTCATGAATGCCTCCTGAGTCGAACAACTGACCATCAGGTTCTCTCTCTTTTGGTGCCAATAGCGAGGTTGGTGGATTACTGGTCGTGCCTATGGTTGTAGGGTCAGATCCATCCACTTTAGTCGTTATGAGATGTGTGATCTTGCTAGCGAATTGCTCTAGTATGTGAGTACATGCTTCACACCAGTGTTGATATGGGTGAAAGATACATGGCGAGTCCCACGAGGATTCCCATCCTCCAAGGCCGAGGCAAAGGCGGATGCTATACGAATTAATATTTTCTTGCAAGGTGTCATCCCCTTCCCATGGTGAATGTGAGTGTTCTTCATTATCTCGTAAGGCTGCTATGTGAAAATCTTCGTCATCTGTAGATTCCCAATTCTATAATTGTGGTTCAATTTTTGGAGGGTCCTTCTTTCTTCCTTCTATGGGATTTTCAGTGTCAAACAAAGATTTTACTCCTTCGAGGGATTTATCAATGTCATCGTTCAAGTTCATCAAATTGTTGAATGCTTTGGATATTAGTTCAATTTCAGTCTCCTAGGGTTTGGTGAAGGATACTTCCTTCTGCTTCAGTACATCTGCTTTCTCAGTAGTTCCATAGATGAAGTGGTCATAAAGAGACCATTTTGGTGAGGTATGGAATAAATCGGCTGGTTGGTCGTTCGATTGGTAACCTAATCCTATGTGCTTGCATATTTTAGTCCAGAATATAGGTGTCACATGACCTTACTCATTCTTACTGAGTCTGGTGTGGGGGACGTATCTGAGTTGGTACATAAGATCCCACCCTTTCATCGCGGTTGGGTTGATGTCGTATAATTTAGCGAGGTCTGGGCCAACCTCCCTCCTCATTAGCTCTTGTTGTTGCTCTAGGTGAAAACCAGGAAGGGCAGGTGAGCAGACTTCTGTGACAGCTGCTTCATCAAGAATTCGCGTCTTATGGATGTGGCCTGTGTTTAGTATGGATTCATGGGCTATCAAAATGTTTGCTGCGTAATCGGTATCCATCTCCTGAAGAGGTGCATCAGCATATATACGAACGATGGAGTCCTCATATGAAAATTTAATGCATTGATGGTATATGGATGCGACAGCCTTCATTGATTCTAACAATTTTCTACCTAAAATGAGATTATATGTACTAGCGGAGTCAAAAATATGGAACATAACATCTTTTGTCATGGGTCCAAGGCGGACCTGAAGTTTAAAGTTCCTTTTATGAAACGACGTGAGCCGTCGTAGGCTATGAGCAACAAGGCCGAGGGCCTGACGTCTTGTTCTGTGTATTGAAGTGTTTTCAGTGTGGTGAAGGAAAAATATTGAGTCCCGCGCCCATATCGTGTACAGAAAACCCTCTGATTATGACTCTAAGATATATGGGGGCAGCGCTCCTGCGAAGTGACTCCTTAAGCATGTCTACGTACGTGAATGTGAGGGCGAGAGGTTGTGCCATGACAGAGGTAATTTGATGAAGCTCATCCAGGGTCATCCCTTCGTCCACTTGAGTGTCCTCGAGTGTCCTTATTAACAGTCAGTGATGATCAGGTGACTTCTTAAAGAGTTCTAGTATAGATATCTGGGCTAGAATCTTTTGGAGAAGTCATAATAGATCATATTCTTGCCCTGGCTCGAGTGTTATTTCTTTGCCCGACCGACCCTAGGTGCCGGTGGCTGAGGTGGTTGTGGTACAGGAATTGGTGGTGGGATGACGTGCGGTGGGGGTGGCAAGTCGACTTCCCTTTCTCTCGTGTTCCCCTTTGGTAGTTGTGCATGCATGAAATCTTTATTCCACGGGAAAGGGGGAGGTGGATAGTTGGTTCCTGCTGGTCGAACCTAGCATGACTCGATGTCGATGCATTTGTGAAGCGAGTGAAGTTAGGGATTGGAGTGTGTGTCCGTATGGCACTACTCCAAGGTGGGAGGTATTGCGTGTGATCCTCTTCCTCTAAGAAAGTTGAGACCAACGTCTCACATGGATTTAGGTATTCTTTTCATTCACTTTGCTCTTCATCTGATGGATACTTAGTTCTGGCTTCACTCTCTTTGTTGGGAGTCATGTGGGTGACACTGTCTACCCGTGCGATAGTCGGAACGGCGGTTTGAAGAGCATAGTCTCCATACTAAGATCAAGAGTCGGGTGAAGGGAGTGGTAACACTAGTGATTCAGGATTTGGCGGGGTCGATGGCTCTAGTGGGGAATGATGGAGGAATGGCCTCCTGGTCCTGAAGGAATGGACTTGTATTTGAGTAAACATTGGATCTTGAGGCGGGCTCGGTGGCGCCATCCATGTGATCAAAGCAGGGGGACATAAGGAGGGAGGAGTTCTCATAAAGGTAGTAATAGTGTCGGAGGGTAGGATACGAGTGATTAATGCCGAAGGCCGAAAATGGGATTGACTGGGGAGATCTACAACAGTGTCCTAAATTCTGTTGGGGTTGATTGTTATTAGGGTTAGGATTCCTAAGCGCTTCCCAATCAATTTGATTATGATCGTTCATGTCATAAATCACGTCCCTGAGAACCCAACAGTCCTCTAGGTTGTGTCCCGCGTACTAATGGAAAGAACAATATTTACCATAGTCTAGATTTACAGGCCATGGCTTAGGCTTTTCTTATGGGAATTGTAAGAGATTCTGGGCGCTAAGGAGGTGGAAGATATTGGAAATAGTATCGGGTAAAGGGGGACAGTGTTCCCGCTTTGACTGGTAGGGTCCCCTAGCTGGGTTAAAGTTCTGAGGTAGAGGTACATTGTTATAATTCGGCGCATGGGCCGGTCAATTATGTGCTGCGTTTTGGGCTTGATAAGCGTTAGGGTATTGGTTTCTATTTTGATATTGGCCTTGGTTCTAGTTTTGGCCTTGGTTCTGGTTTGCGTACCTTTGTTGATTAGCGCCCTGATTTTGACTAGCATATCGTTGTTGGGTTTGGTTATGCCTGAAGTTGCATAGTGGGAAGTTCCCGTTATTCGAATTTTACCTTTAATTGACAACTGTATTAACTTAGTCAGTTCCTGAGGCTTTCTTATGATTTTTCGGTTTCGACTCGTTGGAAGAGCCCACCTTTGACGTGACTATGGATAATGTAAGGTCTTCGCCCTTGATGTGTCGCATTAGTCGGGATGCCCGAGAGTGAAGTGCAGTGAAGTCGGGGCAATTGTTGATGACTATGGTGCTCCTTAGTGGTTCCTTAGTATTGTCAATGATGATGTCACTTGAATCTTTCTCTTTCATTAAAGTACCAGTTCTAGCAGCAAGCTTTCGCCATCTAGCAATGAAGTTGGTGAATTCTTCATCTGGTCCTTGCTTGGCCGCCATCAAGTCACTGAGGCTTACCGTCTCTTGAATCAAGTGTTTGTATTAGTCTAGGAATCGACTGACTAGATCATCAAAAGTCTCTATCTTATAAAGTGGTAGCTCCGCGAACCAGTCTAGAGCTTCTCCTTCTAATGAACGTTGAAAGTAGTGAATGAGAAGTCCTTGATTTTCGCATATAGGTTAGTAATCATTACAAAAGAGGGCCAAGTGATGGTTTGGATTTCCGGTGCCATTGTACTTGGTAAAAATTGGCGGTTTAAATCCTTTGGGTAGGTCAAATTTAATGTCTCGACGGAATTTATCGAATCCGAACGAGCGACCTAGGCATTCCCTCTTAGCCATGTATTCAACGAGCATTTTTGGGAGGTCTTCGATCTTTATGATGTTGTCTTTGGGAGTGACGCATGAGATACCCTTTTCTGGCAAACTGTCATTAAAGAACATGTGAGTATGTTACCTCAATGGCGTAGCACAGGCTGACACCGTGCTTGGGGTAAAGGTGGTCTCTCTTGTCGTTCCTGCTCTCCTGAGAATTGTCGTGACTTAATAGTGTCATACACCATGGCTAATCCTTTGAGTAACTCCTCAGAGTCCTCATCTCCTCTTTGTATCCTTTGAACGCTAAGCTCTACAATTTGTTGAGTAGTAAGATTTTGCGCGATGCTACTCTCTCTTCCGTTACGACTACTACCGGCGGGTGGAGTAGAGAAGAGTTTCTCTTGTTCTCCAGCCATATTAACCTCTGGCTATGATGAGCTAAAATCATAAAGCGGCTCTTCATATGAGGGGCTGTCATGATAGGCCCACAATGGTGGGTCTCCTAAACTTACTCTTCGTATATCGGACATCTCGAGTCTTTGACAAAGACTCATATAAAAAGAATTTAAACGACACGACGGGAAAGAAAATAGGGAAGTACAATAAAGTTAAGTATCTAAAGAAAATGAAGGGGTTTACAAAAGTGTCCCATCGCGATCGCCAGTCTGTTGGTGCGCGCTTTTTCTAGGTTCCTCTCGGTTCTCGTTGAATAAGTGGCTTCCAATTTTGTCATGTTAGACTTTAGCGATGCGGTGTATGTGATACGGTGGGGATAAATATTAATAAGAGGAATTTCCTAGGATGATTCCTAGTTGATTTGCGATCACCAGGTGTAGATATTTATTGACGCTGCAACACATCAATGATCACGCGTTTAAGCGGGTGTGGGCTACTTCTATACTGAATCGTCCGCCTGCGAACGTCAGCAGCAGTATTCTCTTTTAATTAGATAGTTTCATCTTTCTTTTTAGTTTCCCTTATTGCGGTTATGGTCGATTTAGATTCTCCTCTCTTTTGTTGTTGATTATGATTAGGTGAGCTTATTATGATGGGTGATTTTAGTGTCCTGATGCTATCAGGAGTCCAATCATTTTCAGTTTCTCGGTATCATTAGGAGTCCAATTAATATCAAAGTCCTAGTACTACTAAGAGTCCAATCAGTTCCAGTCTCATACTGGTACTAGGAGTGCATGTGTATCAATTCCAATAATATTTCAATTAAATAAAAGAGTCCAATTATCACGTATTTTTAGATAAAGTAGGTACGCTAATTTTGTTGCAAATCTAGGTAAGCAGATATATTAATTATATGGAAATCACAACAAAAGCACTTAAGGTAATCTTACTAGCATTCTAATTTGAAGAAAACAAAGACTAATTTTTACTGCGACTCTGATTAAAGCAATAAATCAATTTACTAAAATAGAAATATATGATCGAGGCAACAAAATTAACTCTTTTCTTTTAGAATCATAATCTATGGATCGTTTATGGTAAAAATCTAACTAATAATAAATGAATTAACTTTCCTAAATTCTGGTTGAGATAATAAATTGATTGAACTAGAAGACTGAATTGAATTAAAGCAAATAATGATATGAAGGCCTATTTGATGCAATTAGCCAATTATATTGAAATAAAAAAAACTACCTATAATTGACTAGTTAACCTTAAACAATCTAAAAAAAAAAGGGGGGTTAGGCCCGCTATGCTAAGGAGGATTGGCCTCGTTCCCGAGTACCCTCCGTAAGATCTCTCGTGGGTAAATCGGATGACTGAGATAAAAGATTGATTGGTAGTTAAATAATAAAAGGGGGATTTTTATAATTGAATTCAAAATTATAATAAAAAATTAGATTGAGAAACTAAAGTTATGAACTGAAATTTATATTTTTTTGGATTTTTGACGGTATGAAAATATAGAATTAAATTATAAATTAAAAATTTAGGACTGAATTCGGGTCTGAAATTAGGAAAAATCAGGTCATATGATTAAGGATTGATTCTGAAGTCTGAGAGTCAAAACCAAAAATTAATAATAGGACTATAAATTAAGATTTTAGAGTAGAATCAGAGCATAAGGTCGATATATCGGACCGCTAGATTAAGGACCGGTTCTACAAACAAAGAACTAGAATCGAATATAGAGAATTTCGGTCCGAAGAGGGTGCTACGGTCTAAAAATTAGAAATAGGATTGATTAATTAAACTAAGGGGAAATCCTAAGTCTAAAATAAAATTAAATTCTTACCTGGGGTTGGGGCTGCAGGGAGAAATCTCGAAGTTTGAATCTCAAAATCATGGCTAATTGGCTCTAGGGGTTCGCTCTCGGAACTCTCTGGTATTGGAATTTACTGTCTCTCCTCTCTAAATTTCGCAGCCTCTCTCTCTCTTCGAGAAGAAGAGTTTTTATAGATTTTCCTTCAATTACGTGTCTGTTTTCGGGCATTCAATTGAATTACACACTAATTTTCTAACGCTTAATAGCTTTGAGTCGGTCACCAACTCAGTGAGCGACCGACTGAATTACTCAGCGGGTTTCCTAGTCTTGACAAAATTAGGGCTAATTGCACGCGTGATGGGACGTGCGTAATCCAATTAAAACTGTTACCTAAAGTGCTTAATCGAGGAAACGTAGGGGTCAAGGGTAGAAGACTAGGTCGAGCGTAGGCCAATTGTGCACTGATAGTGTAGCGCTCAATCCGATCGTGCGTCCGGTTCCAGGCACGTAATCGAGTCTCCAAACAGTTTGTGAATGGAAGTTTGGTCTGAAAAGGGACTGATCCCGCGCTTATGGTTCTGCGCGTGATTGAATTACGCGTGGGTTTTTAGGCGCTTAATTTAGGGTTGTCCGAGTATGGTCTCAAGAATGGAATGCAGGACTATTGTTTCAGTCTGGATCCTGACTATATTCTATTGCTTACTGTATAGTCTCCCTACGTTGGGATCTAAGCCACAAAGCTATAGTTTCAGCCTGCGTTCCGCCATATACTACTGCATGGTCCCATGTCAAAGGTATAAGGGTTGACCAAACGAATTCATGTACTCTGAGAGGGCAAAATGAGGGGGTCTACACTTAGCTCCATCAGCAAAGTCCTTTCTCAGAAGGTTCTTATCAAAGAAGGTCTTGGCTTTCTCCTTGTAAAATTTGGCATTGGAATAGGCATCCAACCTCAATTCTTCTAGCTCAGACAGTTGCAATTTCCTGTTCAAACGAGCAAAAGTTAGATCCATTTTGAAAATTTTAATGGCCTAATAGGCCCTGTGCTCTAACTCCACTGGGAGATGAAAAGCTTTGCCATAAACCAGTCTGAATGGGGACATCTCTTTAAGGGTCTTACAGGCTGTCCTATAAGCCCACAATGCATTAGTCAACTTCAGGGACCAATCCTTCCTATCTGTCCTAACTATTTTCTCCAGGATATGCTTGATTTCTCTATTAGAAATCTCCACCTGCCCACTGGTCTATGGGTGGTATGGAGTGGAAATCCTATGTACAACAACGTACCTTTTGAGCAAGCTTTCAAAGTGTCAGTTACAAAAATGGCCTCCCTCATCACTGTTGATGGCTCTAGGGGTGCCAAATTTGGAGAATATATTTTCCTTTATAAACTTTAGGACAACTCTATGATCATTTGTCCTTATGGCTGTAGCTTTCACCCATTTGGAAACATAGTCAACAGCCACCAGGATGAAATTAAAGCCCATTAAAGGAGGGAATAGACCCATGATATCTATCCTCCAAACATCAAATAGCTCCACAACAAGGGTGGATTACAATGGCATTGAATCCCTTTTTGATATGCCCCCAACCTTTGGCATCTCATGCAGGCCTTGCAGTATTCAAAAGCATCCTTGAATAAGGATGTCCAGTAGAAACCACACTGCAGTACCTTAGCGACTATCTTTTTCCCTCCAAAGTGACCCCACATGCATTTTAATGACACGTGATCAGAATACTGTGAATTTCACTTTCAGGGTAATCACCTGGTCTGCACAGTATTTATAGATGTGAGGATCCTCCTAGAAAAAATACTTGACTTGTGAAAAGAATAAGTCTTTGTCCATATTAGACCAATGAGAAGGGATCTTACCTACAATAAGGTAATTGACAATATTTGCAAACCAGGGCATACTTGACTTGATGGCAAATAATTGCTCATCAGGGAATGATTCCTTAAGTGGTGTTGCAGCACTGTCATCAATCACAATCTGGTATAAGTGATCAGCTACCACATTCTCCACCCCTTTCTTGTCCTTGATTTTTAGATCAAACTCCTGCAGGAGTAAGATCCATCGAATCAGCCTAGGTTTTACATCTTTCTTTTCCAACAAGTATTTCAGGGCAGAGTGGTCAATAAAAATTATGATTTTAGACCCTAGTAAATAAGGTCTAAATTTGTCCAAAGCAAATACTACAACCAGAATCTCTTTCTCAGTGGTTGTATAATTAAGTTGACCTTCTTGTAGTGTTTTGCTAGCATAGTAAACTACACAGGGCAACTTCTCTCTTCTCTGCCCTAAAACAGCTCCAACTCCAAAATCAGATGCATTACAAATCAGTTCAAAGGGTAAAGTATAATCTGGGGCCTAGATCACTGGGGCAGAGGTCAAACATTCTATTAATATCTCAAATACTTTCACACATTCAGCATCAAACACAAATGGCACATCTTGACAAAGCAAGTGGTACAATGGCTTGGAAATCTTGGTGAAATTTTTAATAAACCTTCTATAAAAACCAACATGTCCTAAAAATGATGTGATTTGTTTGATGGATTTTAGTGGGGGCAGATGTGAAATCAGGTCAATTTTTGTCTTATCAATGTCTATGCCCTTTTGGGATACCACATGGCCAAGCACAATTCCTTGGGTGACCATAAAGTAGCTCTTCTCCCAGCTCAAAACCAAGTTAGTTTCGTCACACCTTTGAACCACAAGACAGAGGTGATGCAAACATTGACTGAAATAATCCCCATAGACTAAAAAGTCATCCATGAAGATTTCCAAAAACTTATCAATCACATCAGAAAAAATGGCTTATAGTCAGCTTTGAAAAGTGGCAGGAGTATTGCACAATTCAAATGGCATCCTTATATAGGCAAAGGTGCCAAATGGACAGGTGAAAATGGTCTTTTCCTGGTCTTGAGGATACATTGGTATCTGGTTGTAACCAGAATATCCATCAAGAAAGTAGTAATAGGCTCTGCCTGCCAATTTGTCCAAAATCTGATCAATAAAAGGCAAAGGGAAGTGGCCCTTTCTGATCTTAGAGTTTAATTTTTTGTAATCTATGCACACTCTCCAACTAGTGGTCTCTCTGGTTGGCATCAACTCTCCAGACTCATTTGGTATTACTGTGATGCCAGATTTCTTAGGGACCACCTGGATAGGTGACACTCACTCAGAATCAGAAATAGGGTAAATGACCCTAGCATCATGCAATTTGATAATTTCTTTCATGACTACTTCCTACTTGTGAGGGTTCAACTTTCTCAGCATTTTTCTAAAGGGTTTGGGACCCTCTTCAAAATAAATTTTGTGCATTCAAACAGATGGATCAATTCCTCCCAAATCAGCAATTGTCCATCCAATGGCTTTCTTATGCTTCATGAGGACACAAAGCAATTCCTCCTGCTTCTCAGTGAGAGAGGAGGAAATAATTACTGACAATTTTTCATCCTGCCCTAGAAATGCATATTTTAAAGATTCTGGCAGCTAATTCAGCTCCAAATCTGGTAGACTTTCCACAGAAGGCAACAAAGGTGCCTTGGAGGGTTGAGGGAGGGGCAACAAAGTAGGTCTCCATGTAGAGTGTCACACTAGGCCCACTCAAGAATCTAATGTGTTCATTTATTCAGCAACTAGAGTGGGGGCCTCCTTCTCAACAACCTTAGTCCACACTTCTTCAAAATTACCTAACACCTTATCCCAATCCTGCATTCTGGGTAAGGTCTCTTCCACCAATTCATCTATGACATCTATTGTAAAGCTGTTCTTATTGTCAAGTTGAGGCTGATTGGCAGTATTGTACACATTAAGCCTGACTTTCATGTTGTCAAAAGTGACTTCCATCACTCCAGACCTGCATTGAATGCAAGCATTGGCAGTGGCCAGAAATGGCCTACCCAAAATAACAAGAATTGAAGTGCTGCACTTAGTATGCTCCATGTCTAACACAAAAAAATCAGCCGGGTAGAAAAATTTATCTACATCCACCAGCACATCTTCCATAATGCCCATAGGTTTTCTCTCAGACCTGTCAGCCAATTGGAGGACCATAGGTGTGGGCTTTAGCTCTCTCAAACCTAGTTGTTCATACACTGAGTATGGCAGCAGGTTGACACTAGCTCCTAAATCCAAGAGAGCTCTTCCTATGGTGTGGTCACCTATGGTGCAAGGGATAGTAGGTACCCCTGGGTCTTGAAGTTTAGTTGGTGTAGCTATTGATAAAACATATTTTACTTTTTCAGCTGCAAACACTTTTTTAGACAAGTGGATCCTAGCTTTTCTCTTTTTAGTGCACTAGTCCTTAAGGAACTTGGCATAGGCTGGGACCTGCCTGATGGCATCAAGCAAAGGCAAATTGATTTTCACCTGCTTGAATGTATCCATCATATCCTCCATTTTGGCATTCCCCTTATCAAAAGGAGAGGGTCCATTGAAAGCTTGAGGAAATGGCAGATGAGGTACTGTTGGTACCTCAGCTGCTTGCTTAGCATCCACATCACTATATTTTATCTTTTTAATTTTCTTAAACTGTTGGGGCTCAACAACAGCACCATTATTTTCCTCCTTTTGCTCAACAACATGGACTGAGTTTTCTCTCTCTGCACTCTTCTTTGCCTCACAACCTACTTGGTTATCCCCCACTTTACCACTCCTCAAGGTGGTGATGGCCTTAGCTTCCTCATGAGTTGAGGAACCTTCACGAATCATAAACTGTCCCTTGGAGTTGGTCATTGTCTGGCTTCGCAGTCAATCCTCTTCTCTCTTAGTCAGAGTGTTTGAAATTTGACCAGCTGGTCTTCAATTTTTTTAATACTCTGACTGTGGGAGTTCACAGTCTGTGACAAGGAGCTGAGATTTTGTAGTGAGGAAAAAACCTGCTCCTTAAAAGAAGGGGCTCTGGTCCGTGGTGGTGGTGGCAAAGTCAACTGATTTGGCTATGACACAGGCTGAGGAAATTACTGTCTTTGGATACAACCTTGATTGTACTGCTGAGCTGGTCTATAAGGCATTGCCTGTTGCTGCTGGGGTTACTGAAAGTTATCTTGTCTCTACTTCAAATTAGGGTGGTTCCTATAAGGGCACCCAACAAGCTACTGTCCATATGATTGGACATCATTAGCATGCTCCATAACCAATTTAGGATATTGACTAGCTGATGAACACTCTAACAGTAAGTGTGTGGGTGATTGGCATATCATGCATGCCTCTTTAACCTATGCCGCCGTTTGGGGCTGCAACACACTCAACCCTTTATCAAACTTTTTAGACAAATTGTCCACTTTCCTCTCTAGGTCATTGTACATAGTTAATTCATACAATTTTCCCTTTGGAAATGGTTTCTTTTACACCTCTCGCAGCTGGCTCAATGTCATTTCTTGATAGAGACTCCTACTGTATAGAGTTTTCACATGTCACAGCAAACAAATCCCAGACTTCCTCATCAGTTTTGCTGAGGTAAGTGCCACCACATGAAGCATCAACCATATCTCTACTCTTAGAGTCAATCCCCTGGTAGAAGCTTTGCACAAGCTGCCACTTGGAGATTTGGTGGTGTGGGCACTGCCTCAGCAATTCCTTAAATCTTTCCCAGGCCTCATGAAAATCTTCAGTTGGGAACTGAGCAAAAGAAATGATGCACTTTCTCAACTGACTAGTTTGGCTCATGGAGAAAAACTTAGCCAAGAACTGACACTGTAGGGCATTCCAAGATGTTATGCTATTAGGTGGGAGCATGTTAAGCCAATTTCTAGCCTTATCCTTTAAAGAAAAAGGAAAAAGCTATATTTTAGTGGCTTCATCTCCAAGCCAATAATTTTAAATGTCGTGCACAAGGTAAGAAACACGTCAATGTGCTTGTCAGGGTCCTCTTTAATTAACCCATGAAAGGATGCTAACATTTGGATGGTCTGAGGTTTAATTTCATAATTACCCTCAGCTATGGGGAGTTGAATGCAAAAGGGGGATGAATATGCCCCTGGTGCATAATGATCCCTCAGAGGTCTAGGTTGCTCTCCCATCACTAATGTTTCTATAGGTTCAATAGGGGGTATGTGCTGGTTGCCTAGGTCTAAGGACTCTCTCTATTTCAGGATTTAAAGGTTTTAACTCGGGATTGAATAACCTTCTACCCAGCATACAATACACTCAAGTAAAAAGAACTTACAACAGCACACAACAGAAAACATACAACAAATAAACAGAGAAACAAAACACTACTACTGATATTTAAAGAATGTAGAAATGAAACTTAGACAAGGGAGAACAAGATGCAAACTAGGGCAGATTATGCTCCAGCTGCACTATTTACTCCCCATTTGCTACTGCTCTAGATCTGCAAAAGTCCCAAAAATACAGCAGTAATTTATTCAAACAGATAAAATGTAGTAAACAAATCTGAATAAAAACATAAAGAAAAACTTAGATCTACTACTTTGATCAAAGATCCCCGGCAGCGGCGCCAAAAACTTTTTGTTGGCTTTGATTGTACTGTAGTTCTTTTTATTGTAAATGTGTGGTCAAAATATAGTGGAAATAAAGAAAGGGAAAAACATATGAAAAGGGGGCCTGAAATGGATTGACACAACAACAAAACAACCACAGTCTTGCAAGATCGAGGCTGTTGTAGCAAGTTTTAATAATGGTTGTCCCACAAGATTAATGATCTAAACACAATAGTAGAATAGTAGATCTCCAGATCTGCTACAGATCTGGCAGCTTTAACCTAACCGGGAAAGCAAGGTAAAGAGTGGGATTTTTGAGTTGTCACAACTAAACTAAAAATAGAAAATAAAAGTAACTATAAAAACAACAATGAAAGAAGGGGGGTTTAGAGAAGGCTGGAAATGGTGTGATAAAATAAATAAAATATTATGAGAAGTAAATAGCTAAGGACTGATTTTCACTGAAAAAGGCATGGCAAGGTAGAGCAAGAGTTGGATCTGTAGTTGTCCTTCATTTGGCTACAAGATCAAATGCAAGGTAAAATAATCCAACTGAACCCTGAGATATGGACTAGTCCTAGGGCTATATCCTGTCCACTTGAATGGTCACAAGATATCCCATGGATATACTCTAGTCATGGGGGTTAAAAGGTCAGAATAGGAAATCACTGCAGCCACAATGTTGGCAAGGCTACAAGCTCATGCCTTAATAGGCGCAGAAAATCTAATAAGATCTAAATGTAAAACACTAGAAATTATAGATTTAATGAAATAGTGAAAACATCTTTTCATTGCTTAAGATGTACTTACAATGGATTAGCCCTCAAGGCTGCAGTCTCTGCAAACCTCCAAACCCTTTACAATGCTCTCACACAGTCCTTTTTACAGCTTATCTCAGCACTATCTATTACAAAGACCTAGCCCAACATGCTGAGCTAAGGAGGGAGAAATATAACAAAAAGATGACCTAACCCTAAAAATGACCTAAGGCAAGAATATCCCATAAGGCTCCCTTGCTCTCGATATTCTTTTTTTTTCTGCATCTTTACATGACTTTTATACAATCCCTAAAGTGCCTTTTTACATTAGCCAATCAGAGAAGAGAAGAATCAAGTTAGTTAGGATCCGACTGATGTGTCTTATTTTCAGCCAAGTGTTGCCCCTGACAGTTAGGGAAAGCACAAGACATTGGGAAATGTGCCCTAGGTGTTGTCGAAGTTCCATAAATGCCCTTGAAGTCCATAAATACAAGCTGGAACCCGAGCCTCGAGTGGTTAAGGCTTCAGAATATAAAACTTGAGTGGATCACAAGTGGATAATAGTGCTTCTGAATGGTTCTCTATAGGTTTTCGATAGGTACTCTGAAGGTCCTCTGAACTGCTTGACTGTGATGTCTGAAGTGCTCAATAGGTTCTGCAAGCACTCGACATGATGGATTCAGCTGCTCGACAGGTATATATTACTGAACTCTATAGGTCGACAGGTTCAGTGCAGCAACTATAAAGTGCTCGAGAACCACTCGAGCTAAGATTTTTGAAGCTATGTTCCACTCGAGAGCTGCTCAAGAGGATGTTTGTGAAGTCATTGAGCTGCTCTAGAACCACTCGAGCTGAGTGTTCTGAAGGCTGATCTGCTCGAGATGCTTCCTTAACTGTTTGACAACTGCTCAGCCTTGGAGTTTTGAAGATGCAGTCTACTTAAGCTGCTGGAGAGGCTACTTGTGAAGGTGCATAACTGCTCGAGACTCACTCAAGCTTGAATTGCTAAAGGTTTAACTGCTCGAGAAGCTCTTTACTGCAGGCCTAATGTACTCAAGTGCTTCTCGAGTTGAATGTTCTGATTGTCTGCTATTATGCACAGCCTGCTGTAGCACTCTTCAATGCTTGGGTTCTACTTTTCTCTCTCTCCAGGACTTCTAGGGGTCCAAGGCATGCTAAATGGCCCACATGGTAGGAACCACCATGGTGCATTCACTGTAATTCCCATTAGCTCCACAGTTTGTCTCTAAATTTTTCTTCTTAGCGCTCATTAAATGGATTGCTGCATTAAGCTACAGTTTATTGTTGTCTACAAAAACACACTTAAAAATTCATTATTAACCAACTTAAAGGTCTATTAAAGTCTAGGTTAGGAGGTGGAAAGTGGCATAAATCAGTGATTAACAGTTCCCCTCAGTTATGAACAGACAGATATCAATGCAGGTGACAGCGGAGAAGGGGTAGTTGATTTTATTACCTGATCAGGAAGAATCTCTAAACAACCTGAAGTATCTATACCAGCCCGGCCAGAAGAGATGAAGGAACCTGCCGCAGTGCACCCCTTCAAAAAATTGAGCAGAGAGCCCATACTAGAAATGCAGTTGGAGAGAATGCAAGCCCTTATCACTGTTTGAGACCTTTTAATGACACCCATGCTTCACTTCCAAGCTCTTATGGGAGCTCTAAAACAAGCACATGTGTCCATCCAAGTAACCCTTTGTTGAGAACTGGAAAATACCATTTTCCACCCCTTAACCTGGGTCTTGATAGACCTTTGAGAGAACTAAATAAGTGATTTAAGTGTTTGTTTTACAGCTAACAATAAAGGCATGTTTAACCCTGAAAGCAGCTTAAAAGTGCCAAAAAGATGATGATCCATTTTGATCTAGAGGAAGAAAGAGAAGGGACAGCCCCACTGGCTGTCCAAATGCCTAAACTAAAGAGGGTAAAGGCCTGGTTTCAACCTAGAAAGAGGTTTAGAGCTACTCAAAAAGAAGAAAGCATTACAGAATGCTTTTCGATAAGAACCTGAACTATTAGAAAAGAACTTGAACTCTGCAAAAATAACTAAAAGCTCCAGGTTTGGTTCCCGAAGAGCACCTGATCTATTCGAAAAGAACCAAACTTGCTGAAGATCTATTCGAAAAGAAGAAAACGCCTTGCGAACTGCACCAGATCCATGCGAATAGAGCTCCAGAAGTCATTTTTTCCCTTCGAAAAGTTCTCCAAACTATGCTAATAGAGCTTCAGAAGTTACAGTACCTCTCGAAAAGGTCCCCAAACTATGCAAAATGGTATTCTGAAGATTTCTAGCATCTGCAAGGGCAATTTAGTAATCTCTGCACGTGCCCCAATGCATTTAAAAACTGAGGGGAATTCTAGAAGATTCGAAGCACAAATCAGAGGCATATTCCAACCCATGTGAACACCCAAAGATGAAATTACTTGGCGGGAACTTCTAGAAGCTCAAACATATATTTTTTACATAACAGAATTGATGCCTTTATCTCTTGATTGGCTGAACTAGATCAAGCAGTTCTGGTTGGCTAGAATAGATCTAGATCCTTGTGCTCGACTCCTATTGGCTGAAACGGATCTAACCAATTATGATTGGTTAATGCACATCTAAAATGGACTTGGGGAAAACTATAAATAGATGAACTATTTGCCCAATTTGGGTATCAAGAGTTTGAGTTTCATTTCTGCTGCCCCATATCCAATTCAGATCGCTTGTTTGAAACCTCTGTAATAGCCTAGCTTTTGTTTGTAACTGAGAACTGTGAGACACTTATGTAATTTAGGTGAGAATTGTATTCAAGACTACAAATTCGAGAGCTGTTTAAGCTGTGCTCTGTAATTGTAATGGTGTATTTGAAAAGGTTGCTTTCAATAGTACGTTCTCAATCGGATTCATGTTGAGGGTTCCTTGTGATCTCCTTACTCATTAGACTCCTTTAGATTTACTATTTTTAAAGCAATTTCCCTTAATTCATTATCCCTGTGAGAATCTGCGTTTGTAACCTAATTTCTTACAGCATTTGTAGTGGTGCTCATGTTCTGAATCAAGAATTCAGATTGAAGACTATTGGATGATCTGTGTCCGTGACAGTGGACAAATCATAGCCGTAAGTTCAAATTTGATCCTAATCTTTGAGTTGGATTATTTTCTCTTACATCTGAGCTGGTAGCTTAAGTCAACTATTATTTCTCCATTCTTATTAATTTTACATCCAATTCCCTCAACTCGGATTTGGATCACTTAGTTTAAATTCTACTTTTAGATAATTTAGTTAATGTGACAAATTCAACCTCTCATCTTATTCGCTTTGTAGATAGGATTAGAGGCAAGATCTGGTAGCTAAGATCTGGAGGTTTACCATTTATTTTAAATCAATTCCCTATGGACGATCTTTTACTCACATTTAAAACTTTCTACAATTGGCCTTAATCTTGCAGGTTAATTAATTTCTCTCTGTGCTGATATTTCTTATTCTTTTTAATTTTCCAGATTCAGTATAATTTATCATTTGCAAATCTGTTTTCGAAATATAAATAAATCATGCACACTTAGAATCAACAACAAGTTTTTGGCGCCGTTGCCGGGAAATTTATCATAAAATTGGTAGACCTAAGTTTTTTATTTTATTTTATTATTACATTAGTGCTAACTGTTCTATTGTTTAAATCTGTGCAGTTATTCCTACACATTTGAGCCTGGAATCTACTTTGAAAAGAATACTGAAGGTTTGCTTTGCATAATTTTACTCTCTATTTATGTGTTGTATGTTTGGTAGGACTCTCAATCTTGAGATTGTCCCTCTGAATTTAGAAGTTGAAAGGCTACTAAGAACCAGACAAACAACATAGAATTTTGCTGAAACTGCTACTATGGGTGAGCAACCTAGATTTTTGAGGGATTACTTTGCACCTGGTGCATATAATTCCCCATTTTGCATTCAATTTTCTACTATTGAAGGAAATTATGAAATCAAACCATCAACTATCCAGATGCTTCCTTCCTTCCATGGTTTGAGTAAGGAAGATCCATACAAGCATGTGGATGAATTCTTGTCTCTTTGTACAACATTCAAGATAACTGGACTGGGTCCAGAGGCAACCAAGCTCATGCTCTTTCCTTTTTCATTAAAGGACAAAGCTAGAGCATGGCTGTCCATGTTTCCACCAAATAGTATTACTTCTTGGAATGATTTGCAATGTCAATTTTTAGCCAAATACTTCCCTATGTCTAAGACCAGCCAGTTGAGACAAAATATTGTTTCCTTCTCACAACACTCAACTGAAACTTTTCATGAAGCATGGGAAAGGTTTAAAGAACTTTTAAGGCAATGTCCTCATCATCAAATTCCCCGATGGCAGCTTGTTCAAAGCTTCTATCAGGGAATTGATCAAAAGGGCAAGAATATGATAGATGCTTCATGTGGAAGCACCTATTTGCAAAAAATAGTTGAGGAAGTCTGGGACCTATTTGAAGTTATTGGTGAAAATTCAACTCAACAGGAATCTTTATCAAGAGACATTGAGAATCCTGCTTGGTTGAACAATCAGCAGACCACCAAGGGAAAGATTTATGAGGTAAATGAGTTGGAAAGGAAGATGGATAATTTAACCACCAAGTTTGATAAATTGATGGACTCACTTAAAAATCCAATGGTTGCAAGAGTGGAGGAGGCATGTCTGATATGCCAGTCCCCTACTCATTCCCATGATCAATGTCCAGCTGCACCACAGTTCCCAGATCTAGTGGTGGAGCAAGCTCATGCTGCCCAATCGTTTGGACAGATGCAATCTAATGAATATGCATGGAGAGGACACCCCAATTTAAGGTGGAGCCAGGGTAATTATCAATCCCAATAGCAGCAGCAACCAAAGAACCAAATACCTTTCAAAACTGCTCAGCCTTACCAGCAGAATTTTTATACCAAGCCAAAATGTCAGCAGCCCATTCCACAACAGATGGCACAACCTGTGCAACAATCTGCTCCATTTCAAACCCCTTCTAGATCCTCTTCTTTTGAAGACCAAGTTCTAACTTCACTCAAGAATTTAGGGTCTTTAACTCAGATTGTAAACTTTCACAGTCACAGTATAAGGAAGATTGAAGAAACATTGGGTCAACTTTCAAATACTTTGGCCAAAAGAGAGGAAGGCAGGTTACCCAGCCAACCCTTGAACAATCCTCAAGGACAGTTCATGGTTGGAGAGGCTTCTATTTCACATGAAGAAGTAAAAGCTATCACTACCTTGAGAAGTGGAAGAATTGTAAATAACAACGTAGGTACTGAAAAGGAAGAAGAAAAAATTGAGGAAAATGTTAGGAACACGCAGCAGGAGCAACATGATGATAGCATTGGGGGTACTGATGTTCCTCAAAAAAATCAAAAAAATGAAAAACAGAAAAGTCAAAAATATTTTGGTGATGATTCTAAAGCTGTAAATGAAGGACTAGTTCCTCATTTACCATTTCCCCATGCCATGAAATCTACATCTCCATTTGATAAAGGGAATACAAAAATAGATGAAATAATGGAGACTTTCAAGCAAGTCAAGATAAATCTACCTTTGCTTGATGCAATCAAGCAAGTCCCAGCATATGCAAAATTTTTGAAAGATATTTGCACACACAAAAGACAATCTAGGATCCAGTTATCCAAGAAGGTCTTTGTTGTGGAAAGAGTTAATCAGGTTTTGTCCATTACCACACCTCCTAAACTTTATGATCCTGGAATCCCCACAATCCCTTGCATTATTGGGGAACAAACCATTGAAAAGGCTTTATTAGATTTGGGTGCTAGTGTCAACTTGCTTCCATATTCGGTATATGAGAAACTTGGTTTGGGAGAGTTAAAACCCACTCATGTGATGTTACAACTAGCAAACAGATCTGAAAGAAAGCCAGTTGGGATGATTGAGGATGTATTGGTAGGGGTAGATAAGTTTTTCTACCTTGCTGATTTTTTGGTATTGGACATGGAACCTACAAAAAGCAGAACTTCCATCCCTGTCATTTTGGGGAGACCATTCCTGGCTACAGCCAATGCTTGCATTTAATGCAGGTCTAGTATTATGGAAGTGTCTTTTGGAAATATGAAGGTAAAGTTAAATGTTTACAATGCAGTTACACAGCCTCAATTCAGTTTTGTGGAATGTTTTTTTGTTGATTTGTTGGATGAACTAGTAGAAGAAACTTTACCACAATTTTTGCAGTGTAAAAATTTAACCACAGATTTTAAAGATGCTTGGAGAAATGCTATGGAAGAAATAGTTTGTGCCTCAAAGTCTGAGGAGGTTAATGCTGTGCAAGGAACTCATGATCAATCAGCAAGGTCTTCTTCATGGAAACCTGCTATTCTTTCCCTTCCACAAACAACCAAGGTACCTTTGTTACCTTCTTTTCTCAGCCCACCTGATGTAGAGCTGAAACAGTTGCCAGAAAATTTGAAATATGTGTTTTTAGGAGACCATAAAACATTGCCTGTGATTATTTCTTCCTCCCTCACTAAGGAGCGGGAGAAAGAGTTGTTGAGTGTATTGAAATAGCATAAGAGGACAATTGGCTGGACTATTACTGATTTGGGAGGAATTAGTCCAGCTGTTTGCATGCATAAAATTCACTTGAAAGAAGATGCAAAACCTTCTAGAGAAATGCAAAGGAGGATGAATCCTCATATGCAAGAAGTGGTCATGAAAGAGGTTGTTAAGTTGTTCGATGCAGGGGTCATTTACCCCATCTCAGATTCAGCTTGGGTGGCACCTACACAGGTGGTACCTAAAAAATCTGGGATCACTGTTGTAACCTCAGATTCTGGTGAGCTCATTTCAACCAGACAAACAGCTGGTTGGAGGGTCTGTATTGATTACAGAAAGCTAAACACAATGACCAGAAAGAACCATTTCCCTCTTCCATTCATTGATCAGATTTTAGATAAGTTAGCAGGAAAAGCTTATTAATGTTTTCTTGATGGTTACTCTAGTTACAACCAGATTCTTGTGTATCCACAAGATCAGGAAAAGACCACATTCACTTGCCCCTTCGGCACTTTTGCCTATAGGAGGATGCCTTTTGGTCTTTGTAATGCTCCTGCTACCTTTCAAAGATGTATGTACTCCATTTTCTCTGATATGATTAACCAATTTATGGAGATTTTTATGGATGACTTTTCAATATATGGAGACAATTTTGTCCAGTGTTTACATCATCTTAGCTTGGTGTTACAGAGATGTGAGGAAACTAATTTAGTTTGGAGCTGGGAGAAGAGCCATTTCATGGTCACCCAAGGCATTGTCCTTGGCCATGTTGTCTCCCACAAGGGCATTGAGGTGGACAAAGCAAAAATTGATTTAATTACACATTTGCCTCCTCCCAAAACTGTTAAGCAAATCAGAAGTTTTCTGAGGCATGCCGGATTTTACAGGAGGTTCATTAAGGACTTCAGTAAAATATCCAAGCCTCTTTGTCATTTATTGTGCCAAGATGTCCCTTTTGTTTTCAATGATGAATGCCTTAAGGCATTTGAATTCTTAAAAAATTATTTGATTTCAGCTCCAATACTACAATCTCCAGATTATTCACTGCCTTTTGAGCTGATGTGTGATGCATCAGATTATGCTTTGAGAGCGTTCTTGGGCAGTGAAAGGATAAGCTGCCTCATGTCATAGCTTATGCCAGTAGATCAATGATTGATGCACAACTCAATTACACAACAACTGAGAAAGAGCTGCTGACAGTTATTTTTACTTTGGAGAAATTCAGGTCATATGTTTTGGGTTCACAAATTGTGGTGTTCACTGACCACTCAGCCCTGAAATACCTTCTGTCTAAGAAGGATACCAAACAAAGATTAATCAGGTGGATCCTCCTATTACAGGAGTTTGATTTACAGATTAAAGACAAAATGGGTGTGGAAAATGTGGTGGCTGATCACCTTTCTAGATTTATAACTGCTGAGATTGATAAGTTGCCTATCAATGAATCTTTCCCTGATGAGCAACTTTTTACTATCAATGTACACACCCCTTGGTTTGCAAATATAGTCAACTTTTTGGCTACTGGAAGGACCCCTCAACACTGGAATAAAATGGATAAAGATCTTTTCTTCTCAAAGGTTAAACATTTTATTTGGGAGGATCCTTATCTGTTCAAGATTTGTGCAAACCAAATAATTAGAAGATGTGTCCATGAAGAAGACTTTCATAGCATACTTTTCATGTGTCATGAACAGGCCTGTGGAGGTCATTTTAGTGGAAACAAAACTGCTGTCAAGGTTTTGCAGTGTGGATTTTATTGGCCCACACTCTTCAAAGATGCACTGCAGCACTGTAAGTCTTGTCAGAATTGCCAGAGATTGGGCAGCATTTCCAAGAGAAATTCAATGCCTTTACAACCCATTTTGGTAGTTGAATTGTTTGATATTTGGGGGATAGATTTCATGGGACCTTTTCCTCCTTCAAATGGTTTTAATTTCATCGTAGTAGCTGTGGATTATGAATCCAAATGGGTTGATGCCACAGCCACTAAAACCAATGACCACAAAGTTGTCCTGAAATTTTTAAAAGACAACATTTTTTCTAGGTTTGGTTCCCCCAAAGCCATTATCAGTGATGGAGGAAGCCATTTTTATAATAAGCATTTTGAAGCTCTATTGAAAAAGTACTCTGTGTCTCACAGAATAGCTACTCCATATCATCCATAGACCAGTGGACAAGTGGAGATTTCCAACAGAGAAATCAAACATATACTGGAAAAAACTGTGAGGAAGGACAGAAAAGATTGGTCCCTTAAGCTAAATGATGCATTGTGGGCATATAGGACAGCCTATAAAACCCCAATTGGCATGTCCCCATTCAGATTGGTCTATGGTAAAGCATGCCATTTACCAGTGGAGTTAGAATGTAAGGCCTTTTGGGCTATTAAAACTTTGAACATGGATCTTACTACTGCTGGTAATCACAGGAAATCGCATTTTAGCGAGTTGGAGGGCCGAGAATTGACGCATACACCAATGCAAGATCTTACAAAGAAAAAGTTAAGGCTTTCTATGACAAAAATCTACTGAGAAAAGAGTTCATAGCTGGCTCTAAGGTATGGCTATTCAACTCAAAACTTAAGTTTTTTCATGGAAAGCTGAGATCCAAATGGGAAGGGCTATATACTGTCATTCAAGCATCTCCTTCTGGGGCTTTTGAAATTATGGACCCAAGTGATGGGAGAACCTTGAAAGTAAATGGTCAGAGGCTCAAACCATGCATTGAAAATACCCTGGAGCCTGTGCTGACCATCTATCATCAAGAGCCTCCACAAATCTGACGTCACATAACTGTATCATATGTATTGTAACTATCTCTGTTCTGCGATTTTTTGAATTGTTTTGTAATTGTTTTTTCTCTGTTTTAATCAGGTTTTAGTTAAATTTTCTTGGAGGAATCATAAGTTCTGATAGTTTTGAGGTTAAATGTGAGTTCTATACTTCAAAACTTTTGTTCATAATTTTCGAAAAGTTCTACAATCATTTCGTAAAGAAAAGTTCATTTCGATAAGTACAATCTTCTGTTCGAAAAGAATGAATATGCTTTTCGAATAGTTGTTTCTGGAGCTGTTTGTTTTTTTGAATAGTTTGTTCTGAAGCCTTTTGCTTTTCAAAAAGTTGTCTCTTAAGTCATTTGCTTTTCAAATGGTAGTGATGCCATTCTCCTTGTTGAAAAGGACTGTTTTGAACTTTTAAAAAATTTCAAAGATGCTTTGCGAAAATCGATTTAAGCATAATTAAACCCTTTCGAAGCAAGGGTTTCATATTCGAAAGCATTCCCAGAGTGTCCGGTTTCACAGAAAACCCATTCTTCTTCCATCCCTACGTGCTTTTGGAGCTCAGATTAAATTTCCTTCATTTATGTTCCTCTAAGTAAGCTTGAAGAGAAGAACCCATTGCTTCTAATCTTGGTGGATCTAATCAAGCGATCAAAGGTTTCAAGCAAAACCCTAGATTTCGGTATTTTTTCTTTGCCTATCCTCTGGTTGTGTTTTACAAAGTTGATTTCTGTGTCAGCATACATCATGTGAGATTCAACAAAGTTTTAGAATGGGGAGAACTGAAAAATCGCTGGCTAAAATGTTCCCTAGATCTTCTGCTAAGAAAATTAGCAAACCCTCCACAAAAGAAAAAGCTAAAACCTCAGCCAAGAGGAAATTGTCGATGGATAAAGCTGATAAGATTGAGAAAGGGAAGAAGGTTAGACATGAGGAACCCATCCCAGCAGCTGACCCGAGTCCTGAGCCTGAGCTTCCTCCTCTTCCTATGCATTTGGTACAACCAAACCCTTTCATTTAAGCCCAAAAGCTGATCCTAGAGCTTATTGTTGATGAAACTTTTTTCTTAAACAAATCTGAATGCAAGCTATCTTTGAATTACATCAGGGATGCTTCACTGCGCAATATCCTAACCCCTCTTCCAAAGAAAATCTATCTAAGAATGGTGAGATTATGGTACCAAAACATGGTGAAAGTGACTGAGAAGGATGTTGATGTCCCAACTCTTGTAATTTTCATTGATGACTGTGATTTAACAGTCACTTATGAAGACATTGGAAATGCCTTGGGAATACCATTTCAGCATGATCCGGCTGGTCCTTTGGCTGCACCAAAGACAACTTCTTTTAGAGAAATGGCTGCACATCTAACCCAAGACGTAGTTGGAACTGGACAATCCATCATGAGGAGAGACTTAGCACCTCAATTTTTGCTGATGGATTCCATTTTGAGAGGTTGTTTTTATGTCACTGGGCACAGTCAGGAAAGAAGGACACCCATTTTGGAGGCCCTCTTTCATTTTTCAAAAGGGCAATTCTTCAATGCCCCTATGGTGATTTTTAAAGCCATGGCTGACATTAGTGCCAAGCTGAAGAAGGAACAGAAAATAGCTGGACTACCATTTGGAAGGCTGATCACAGCCCTACTTAGGGCCAAATTTGACATTGATGAATAAGAGCCTTTTGAAATTGTATCCCCTCATACTTTTGGGAAGAGGGCTTGGACTACAAGCCAAACCATGTTGAATAGAATCAGGGAGGAAGCTGAGCCTGCTCAAGAACCTGATATACCTGCACCTGAGGTGACCAGCTCTTTAGCTGCACCCATTGCTCCTGCAAGTGCCAGTGAACCTGCTATACCGGAACCCGAGGTGACCAGTCTTTAGTTGCACCTATTGCACCTGCAGCTGACATTGAACATACTACCATTGAGGAGGTACCCTGCTCTTTAGCTATACCCATTGATGAGGAAATCATCATCTCACCAACTTCTCCTATCACAGCTCCTATCCCTTCACCTTTCCCAGCAGTGCCATCACTCATCACCACCATAATCCCAATTGCAGACTCTCCCTCTACACCAACCACTCCAGCCATACTTACACCACCAATTTCACCTAACAATGTCCAAGATATTGCCACAGATTTTGTTGAACACTCTCCTAGCACTCCCCTCCTCCATAGCTTCTCACGTTCACCTGCTCATTCAACTCATACACCTGAAATCACCCATACCCCTGAACCTGAGATATTCACAACAGAGGCCTATTCATCTTTGATGGGATCTATCTTGGAGAATATTAGGCTTGAATCTGTTCCCATACCTAACCCTCCCCATTTCACCCATTTGGCTACTTCCCCCTTTACAGCCATTTCACCCATTGCCCCTCAACCATCTACATCAATTTTACCAGCCCCTACTTTGCATACCACACCCACACCTAACACAATTAGCCAAATTTTCACCTTTCTCTAATCCATCCAAACCCAACTTCAGATCAACACAGACAACCAGTCTGTGACAAATTCCTTTCTCCAAACCTTAGCTTCCACATCCCAACTAAATACCTCAGTCCCACTACCTCCCACTTTTGACCAGGCTACCCAAACAGACCCTGAGGTAGTGTTTTTAGATCCACCCATCCTCAATATTTTTGACCATGCCACCCAAACAGAACCTGAGGTAGTACTTTTGGATTCCCCACCACCCATCCTCACTATTTCTGATCAAGCTACTCAAACTAACCCTGAGGAAGTATTTTTAGATTCCTCTTCTCCCACCCCCACTGCTGGGATACATATGGTCCCCTACAACTCCATTCCCATTCCACGCTTTGCCACTCTCAAAAGGGCTATGGAAGAGAACCCTTACATCTTTCGCGATGTCGTCAAGGGGTTAGCAGATCTTCAAGCTTACAATAGGACCCCTTATGAAGACCAGTTAATTCGAAGTTGAGAGAAATAAGATGCGAGACCTGTTGAGCCAAACATTTCAGATGGTTAGGAGTGAGCAGCACAAAGTTACCATGTTACAAGAGAGTCTAGCATAAGAAAAACTAAGGACTGATAGACTTGCAAAATATATTGGCCTCACCAAAAAGATCAAATCTGAGGAGTACACTGAACTTCAAGCCACAATCCAAGAGAAAGCTAAATTGAGTTCAAACTCCAATACTGAATCAAGTACTGACTCCAACAGTGATTCCAGTTCTGACCCCATTGAACCAACTTATGATACAGATTTCGACCCTAGTTATTAGACTACCTTGTAAAATTTTTGTTTTATTATTTCTGTAGTGTGTAATTAATGTTTACTGTCGACTTTTGTTAATTTGCAATTACTGTGCATTTCTTTCTTCTCTATCAATATGCTTTTTATTTTTTGTTCTTTTCTTTTTACTTATTCACTTCTGGACCAGTGAGGACACTGATCCTCATAGGTTTAGGGGTGTGGCAGAACTGCCAATAGTTTAGTTAACATCAGTGCAACTTATGATCAGCAGAATTTTTGAAAATAAAGTAATTTCACACCTGTTGTTTTGAAAAATGAGGAACTTAAAACTTTTTAAAATTGATTTCTAGTGTAATTCTAATACTTTCATGAAGTGAATGTCAAAAAATTTCCAAAAGAAAATTGATGTTTTAGTAAACCTTAAAAGAGAGAAAACAGTGATGATATACCTCAAGAATTTGACAGAAAACTACACCCAGTGAGATTTGGGCCTGAAATGTATTCTTTGGAGGTATGAATTGGCAGCATTTTTTTCTGCTCTAAGGACTGTTTGAACTTGCTTACTTTCACTAGAAGTTACACATATCCAAATTAAAATAATTTGACAATAATCATGATATTATAGACATGATGTAAGGCCTCCTTTTTGATAGTTTGAACTTCAAAAAGCCCCACCTTTTGAAACTGCCCTTGATACACACCATTTGAGCTTTATAAATCCAAGATTTCTTTGAAACCTCATCAACCAACCTCATCAACCTCATTTAGCCTAACCGTCACTCTGAGAATTCAGAAGGTAAAGGAAAGGAAGCTGAAGAAAGGAGAGTTGGGTATCAGTTTGGTAAAATGAAAAATAATTGAAGGCAATGATGTATCAGCAGAAGAAATGTGACATTTCAGTTAATATTGCTTTGAAAAAGAAAAGAAAAGAAAAAAAAGGAAGAAAAGTCATTTCATTTGAAGTTTGAAAAAGAAAGAGAAAAAGATGGCCACTTTGGCTCTGAAAATTCAAAGGAGAAAATGAAATTGTGATGAATTAAAAAAAGGTGTGTCTGTCACTTCCTTACCTTGATTGACTTCTAGATTGTGAAATCCATTCCAACCCTTTTATTCTTGATAAATTTCACCCATAAGCCACATCACACCTCAAGTTAAAGTCCTTACTGATCAATGATAGATTGAGCTGTCACATGGAGATAAGGATTTGCGTAATCTATGGTGAAAAGAGCAGTGAATTCAAAACTAAAAAGTAATGCCTATGCTCCTGCTTATAGTCCTATTTGAGGGCTGTAACTGCTCTTGAGCTGTGTGAAATAGTACAACCTTCTTACTTGCATGTTGAGTGAAAATCCTGGTAAGAGTTGGGTTTGAAATCAACTTATTGGGGTAACATCAAAACTGAACTCTCAAATAGAAGGCAAGCTTTTCATTAATTTGTCTTATAAAAACTTTTTGACACAAACTAAGTGAATGGTAAAAGGAATTACAACAGAAATTTAGTTTTGAACTGATAGTTTCTTGAGATTCCTCTTACAGCCTGACTGATGCAGGTGTGAATAATCTGATTGGATGAAAGTCTGCTTTAACAGAACTGCATTAATATTAACTGATTTATTGGAGAAGTTTGTGGGTACCTTCACTGAAAACCCCCATTCATCCTATACTCATCAACTGCACCGTTAATGCAGTTACGGGAAGAAGTTGAAGAGAGTTGGATGATGACACATCTCAGCCCCCCATTCATCCTATACTACTCCCTTATGAAGATTTTATGAAGAGATTGTAGTGCAAGCGAAGGGAGAAGATAAGCAATGGATAGGGGTGGTGAGGAGATCAAGGATGGGATGGGAAATGACACTGGAAATTATAACCCATCCTTGTTATAAAGAAACACACATTTGGGGTGGGTTGTGATGGTGTAAAGTTTAGTTAGTGGGGGGAGATGGGTTTGTGGTATAAGTTTTTTAATTTGGGTTAGGTTTAGTGTCAAGGGTGGTTTCAGTGGACGATTTAGCATCTCGAGTAGGTCGCTGGCACTTCAGATCTTCTACTTTCTATTGCATAGCTAGTAGCTTAGCTCTATGTTTTTCGAGAATTTGGTCGAGTCTTTTACTGAAATTACTCTGGTTATGTTCTTCCATCATGGGGTTCTAGGGTTAAAGATAGAGGAAGAAGAAAGGTTATGGGATGGTTTTAGTTAATGTATGGGTATGGATTTATAGGGAAAGGTATTGAACCGTCACTCCGAGTAAATGTCTATGTGTAGGTTCCTAGGCTAGGGTGGTTGGGAAGTGGTGAAATTGAATGCATTTCATGTCTGTTTCCTATACAATTTTAAATGGGTTTCACTTCCAATGCTCCTAATAAGATTGATCATTAGGTTCTCCTGTTCCCCAGAATTGTCATTTGCAATTTTGGATAACGATCACAAGAATCTATGACTGAAAAATCGTACTCGCTATGATTGGACTCTAAACTCACGAGAATTCGCAAATCCGTACGCTTTAAGTGATTAAAACAAATGAAAGAGTCTTTATGATTAGTAATATCTTACAAATCGTAGAGGAGTCATTTCAAAGCTACTTATGTACATATATTACACGTGTTTGCTACGTGTGAGTCAGTAGCTCGACAGGTTCAGGAGGTATTCAATGATGATGAAGGGGAGTTGATGTCCCTCCCATAAAAGTATTTCCTCCTAGGGTGCCAACTGGCCATGAGAAAGAATAGTTACTCTCTCTCGAATTAACTAGAATGGTTAATTGCTCAACCTGACTTTCTAATCGTGTAGTAGATTCCAGGAGATTATTGAGTAGTTACATTTGAATATGCCCATGTTGCAGTCAGCTTTCAGCTAATTGTGACAAGGCTTCCTCAAAGTCAGTGTGATCTTCGGTCTGTGTGGGGCATAATACAGGAGAGTGCTAAGGAATTTCCTAAATTAAGCCGCAGTTAGGTTCACAGGCTTTTCCTTGTTGAGATGTCGGGTGCGATTTTATACCCACCAGAGATTGAATTATTGTCTTCCATAGTTTTAATTTTGGAAGGTAATTCATCATTGACTTTAATTTGTATAATCCTCTTTGCCTAAGAGGTATACTCCTTGAAGTCTCAGATTCAATCTCACTCGGTGCTTGGCATTGCACTGGTTCCTCACTAAAGTTATCAAAGAGTTCCCAAGTAACCTCAGCAGATAAGGAGCGAAACATCCCCCCACAGGCAACATCAATTATGTGCCAATTTTTTTCATTCAAACCTTTATAGAAAGTGAGAACTATTTGCCAACGAGGAACTTCATGATGAGGACACCCATATAAGAGATCGTTGTGGCGCATCCATCCCTCTTGAAGAGATTCATCCGGAGATTGTTTGACTGTTCCAATCAGATACCGGATTTGATTCGTTCTGTGTATTGGGAAGTATTTCATGAGAAATCCTCATTCCAAGTCCTCCCAATTGGTAAACAAATTATGAGGCAAAGAATGTATCCACTGCTTTACTTCGTCTCTAAGAGAAAATGAAAAAAACCTTAGACGAAGAGATGCTTTTAGTAAATTTTGGATTCGGATAAGGTTGCACACTTCTATAAACTTTCTTAAATGTGAATAAGGATTTTCATCACTAACCCATGAAATATTTGAAGTGTTTGAAATATTTTGGGCATAATTTTAAAAGTCTCATTACCGGTCATAGGAGTTAATTGTATACATGGGGGAGGCGTAAGAGGTGTTAAAGCATAATGTTCCCCCATCACTTTAGTCAAGGTCTGACTATAGTGTGCCATACTGGTATAGACACTTATTGTATTAGGATTTGGTTTTAATATTATTTACTTTTTATTTGAGCAAGTAGGGAGAGAGACAAATTTGAGCATCTAAATTTCTAGGGCCTGCAGAAGTGTTAAAAGTCCGATTCGTTACTCTGAATAAACCTATAAAAGATTAAGAAGTGATCAAAGAAAAATAAAATATAAAGAAATATAAAAGAAAAAGATAAATATTAGTTTCTAAAAGAATAAAAATATTAGATAAAAATAAAAATAAAGATAAATTCCGCTTCCCCGGTAGCGGCGCCAAAAACTTGATCGTGCTTATTATGTGTAATATATTATATTAAATTCAAGTCTTAACCTATTGCAAGAGCACAAAGGAAATCATAGTACTAGCATAGGATCGTTCCCATGAGAATGTTCATTTTTCTAATTACTTCTTATTTATATCTTCTATTTAAATCCTTATCTTAAAAACTTCTATTTATCTTTAAAATCTAATCTACTGAAGAAATATGAATAAAAGAATGGTTTCTTAATGTAAAGTGCATAAAATAAATCTAAATCCACCTTCTTCTGATTAAGTCATCAATCCCAATCTTCAACTATCGGATATTTATAAAAATAAATAGTACTGCTACACCATATCTCTAGTTTCTTAGCATTGGTCATCAATTAAGTCTAAGATCCTATCAATACAGATTTAATCTAATCAACAACTTCCTAAAATCTGGGCGTCAATCAAACCTTAGAAACCTGAAGATGGAAAAGTAAAAACTTTTACACTAATCTGCAAATTCTAACCTGAGTCGTCAATTCAAATTAAAACTTGAAGATGTTTATAAAGCTATAAATAAAGCAAATAAAATTTAAACTAGAAAGCAAATAAATATATCTTTCACCCCTCATTCGCAGTCATCAATTGCTCCTGAGAAACTACACATATTTACTCTAATCTTCAACACCCAATTGCAGTCGTCAATTGCTCTTAAGAAACCTCTGATATCTAATATATTCTAACTATTGTACACTACTTTTATCAGAAGAAAATCCAACCTCAGGCGTCAATTGATGCTGAATTTCTTCGATGATTATTCCTATCACAAGCCCTCTTATTTATAGATCATAAGGGGTTGATTTACAGAGTTCTAATTATAATAAAAGAAACTACTAAAAACAAAAGAGTCCTAATATAACTCTAATTCCTAATTTTATCTTTCCTTGCTTTCAATGGTGGATGCGCTTCTGGATTGTTCTCCTTTATTTCAGCAACCAAGATTTCCTAAAGCTTATCTTCATCAATCTTCTCAGATTCGTGATTCACCAAACTTCTAATTTCATATATCTTCTATTTCTATTCTTGGCGGTGATAATGTTCACTCATGTGATCAGCAGTAACAAGTAGGAAAGCTTCTTTTCTTGATAATCTCAAATCACGATTTTCTATCTTTTTCTTCTCTTTCTTAGAAAATCGTCAATCACGATTTTCTTTTTTTTTTATAGTTTCCTCATAGTTGACGATTCTTTTGATTAAAATTTTTCGCTTTTCTCCTTTTTGTCTCTTTTACAGAATTATAAATCACTATTTTTTGGGTTTTAGGAGGCGGGAAATCATCTTTTTTGCTCAATCGTCTTTCTTATTGCTATTTGAGCTTATTTTGATGAATATTAACACTTTAGCTCTCTTTGACTATTTATCTTTAATATTTTCACATCACTAAGTTATTAGTAGAAAACTAAAGCCTAGCATCACTAGGTTAAGGGTGATAAAATGGTAAACTATGTGATTGATCAACTGCCCCCTCCTCTTCTCAAATGAGTTCACATACCCCCTCATGAGCAGCTGACATAAGAGTCATCGCAGGGACCTAGGGATGAAGCATTTGGAATTGGGTCTGAGGTCCCAGTTTGACCTGATGATCTCAAAGTAGGTATTTCTTTCCCCTTCTCTCTCTCTTTTCCTTGGGTTTTTAGATGGTGTTACTTTGACTAATATGGGCCTTCTTTTCTGAGTAAGTGACCTTTGATCCCTATGCTAGCTCCCCTTTCTGGGATCGTGCTACCGTTGGCCAGTCCCGCCTGTTTATTGACCATCACATCATCTTCTTTTTGGACTCCTGGGTCAGAGCGTACTACTTAGGGGAGAGGGTGGTGCATCAGTACCGGGATTACTTCGTAGTGCTGCAGGGTCCTCTCAGGGATGTTATGTCATCAAGGGTACGATCGAGGAGTTGGCAGATGGGCTTCTTTTCCATGGGCTCCCTGTTGATGGTTTCTTTGAACATGGGGGGTATCAGATGTGGTACGAGTCTCTCCCGTTCTGGTCCCTCTTCCCACGCCCAGTACCCAATGCCAACTTTTTCGCATTCGGAGGCCCGCGATCTCATGTATTCTTCCTCTTTTCTTTCTCCCGTATATGCATTCATTTGTCTTGATTTTTCCATACGAACTTGATTTCTGCCCCTTACTTTAGTTTGGGGGAGAGGAGGATTCTGACGAGGAAGTGGTAGAGGCGGGTCCTGCAGAGGTGTCAGGTGTTGATCCTTAGAACCCTTCTAGTGTAGGGGGCTCATGGGCCTCTACTATGGGGACCCAAGGGACCTTTAGGAATTTCGACGATGCGCTCCTCTCGGGCCTCTGTGCTAATGTGGCAGAGCGAGCTTGTATATTGGCTAAGGCAGTTAGGGTCCCTCCTCCTGAGTTAGTTCTGGGGGTGAGTTTTCTTTCCTGCCTATTATTTTGAGGGTATGCCTATCTTTATATCATTTCCCACGCAGCTGACCTCTCTTTCTCTCCCCTTGCAAGATTATGAGTCAGCTGTCAACTAGGCGGAATACTATCATAACATTGCTGGCGTTCGGGACGTGGAAGTGGTGAGTATGCCGCTGATTGATTCTGCTTGTTGCTTTGCTGCTCTTATTTTCAATCGACCTTAACTGACCTTTTGGTGTGATGCTTACAATGTGCTCGTGAAAAGGAGTTGTGCTCATTGCTCAGTAGACTATCCCAGGCGTGGTCCCGGATGGGGGATGTGCGGACCTATCATAGTGCGTCGCACCGGTGAAAGAGGACCAAGGGCACCAATTAGGAGCAACTTGCTTTTCTTTTCCTACTTTTGATAAACATTTGGAGACTTTTGAACATTCTTCTTTATTTTGGGGAATTAAATGTAATGGATGATTGAACACATTTTGGATGATTTGAAATTAATGTTATCGCTTTCCCCTTCTATTTGTTCTGCCTCTTTCTTCTGGATGTGACATGCTTGGTTATCTGTAGAATGGGCCCCAAAATTGGGGAATTGGCCCTTTGGTTGTGTATTTTTTTTAAATAGCCAAACACTAAATGTTTTTGTGGGTGGTACCTGAAAGAATAACCACGTAGATAGGTTAGATGGCTAATTTTGGTATCCCAGCATGTAACCTAGGATGCTTTGTACGAGAAAAAAGAAAGTGTATGTGGGTTGGCAAAAAGACTGGTAAAAATAAATTCCCAAATTCCCTCTCTCTTTTTATTAGGGGGATCTGGCCTAGTGTGTGTAATATACACGCTAGATAAAATTTCTTCAGAAATGGCCTAGCATTTTTATTATACACACTAGCATTTTCTGGGGGTAGTTTGGCTTAGCGTGTATAATATACATGCTAGGCAAAATCTGGGAGATTTTGAGCTAGCGTGTGTTTTCTAGGTAGTGTGGGGTCTTTATGACCCGAGAATGCCCCCTTTTCATTATTTTTAGTTGGGTTTTGGATTTTTGCTGCCATTTTTTTTTCTTTCCCGAGGGTGGGTTCATCGTCTTACAACGAATTGTGATTTCTCAAAACATCTTTGTATGATCATGGACCCGCATTCCGACCTTGCCTCTTTTGGGGGCTCCAGGACATTCACACTTTCCCCTTTGGACATGGGGCCCAGTTTTTGATGAAATGGTTCGACAGTCTGAACAAAAGCGAGCTTGCATGTTTGGATCAACTCGGGCTGTCCCATCTCTCATCTTTCTTGGAAGGCCCTTTGCTTTGGGATTTTCTTTATGTGGCGGCTGCTCATTGGGACGTGGATACCCATGTTTTCTGCTTTAGGAATCGTGAGCTAACTCCCACCCTTGAAGAACTCTCCAACCTATCAGGCTTGAAGCTACATAGGGGTCTTGCTAGGATAGTGCCAAAACCAGGTTATGCTAAATCCGTCAATATGACCTTGGGTTTGAAGAAAGCTGATTATGAGAAAAGATTTGTTAGTGGGCCCACCAGGTGTTCGATGAAATTCTTGAGAGATCTTTTTGGTGAAGAAAGCTTGCAAAAACTGCCAGTTAGAAACATCCATAATGTAAAGCTTTCTCTCTCTGCCTTCCCTCAAAGGTCCTTTTCTACACTTGGGGGAAAGCATCTCTCTTGCACTTTGTGATATCTTGGCGGAAATGGAGGCGGGTCGCTCTGTGATCCATATGGTACTGGCGGAGGATTACTGTTATCTCGACGCTTTTGCTTTGGGCAAGGTTGAGTACCTCCGGGGATGCCTCGTTCTGCTTCAGGTTTGGCTTGGGGAGCATCTTGCCATTTTGGGGCCTGCGCCCCACTTTTATGTGGTCCTAGGAGAGGCGGCCGGCTATTTTTTGGGCCAATGCCATAAATTGCCCCAAGGGAATATGTGCAAGCTGAAACTTTGGTTGGCTGAGGCGGAGTCGATGTGAAGGCTTCCATGGTTTGATAGGACCTTCCCAGTAGTTCGATCTAGAGATCATGAGGGCATCACCCTTCTTGGGTTGGCTGGTACCACCCACTATTTTCCTTCTCTAGTACTGCGCAAGTTTGGTTATACTCAGCAGGTGCCCTGCTCGGAGAGACCTCCCCTGTGCAGACTAATCTTTTCTCTGGGGTCCTCTAGGGACTTGGATAGGATAGTCACTCTTTGGGAGACACGTCAGTCAACGCATATGTGTGGTTTGGAGCATGGGGATTTTCTTTTGACTTCTCCGAGGTATGAGGCCTGGCTGCTATATGAGATGCCCTCTGTTTGTTGCGTAGATTAGGTGGAGAGCAGTGAACGGAGGGGCCTTAGCCACTGAAGGAGTCGATGCTTCTGGCTCAGATTGAGTTGCTAGTAGATGAGAAATGGGTCCTGCACGAATGTTTAGAGAAACACAAGGTCATAGTAGATGTTGCAGAAGCAACAGCTGGTTTTATAGAGTGTGAGGTCCTTCATCTAGAAGGAGCCCTGAGTGATGCTCTTGATGCTACTGAGGCTTCCCGGAAGCCGTATAAGAGCCTGCATGGTCGCTAGATGACAGTTCGGGATGCTCGGGAGAATGCCTTTCTTGACAAGATTCACGCTTTGAAGCACGAGTTGCGTCATTAACCTAGACCTGCACATACCTTTTGCATAGATCAAATCACCACAGGAAGGGGCATAAGAAACCCTGTTAGATTTTTTTTGGGTATATATATTTTCTTCACATATTTTATTGCTTTTCACTTTTGTAAAAAATGGGTGCGCAAGGCATCACACAGATTATTTTTTGAGATGTGGTGCAAGCGTAGTATAGACATGTAAATCTATTATCTTACATAAATTCTATCTTTCTCTATTTTTGTAAAAGGGGGAAACTAGGTATTATGTCGATCATCCTTTTGGGATGTGGTGCACATAGTGCCACCCTGAAAATGGAATATTTATTATCTTTTGCAAATGTGGTCTTTACAATCATCAAACCAATCATCCCGAGGTTGGGGTGCGCATAGTGCTGGCCTGAAAATGGGAAAGGAAATTTATTATCTTTTGCAAGCGTGGTCCTTCCGGTCATCAAACCAATCATCCCGGGGTAGGGTGTGCAAAGTGCCTACCAAAAAATGGGAAAGGAAAATTTATTATCTTTTACAAATGTGGTTCTTCTGGTCATGAAACCAATCATCCCAAGGTGGGGGTGTGCACAGTGTCGACCTGAAAATGGGTAAGGGAAATTTAATATCTTTTGCAAATTTGCTCCTCTCCTTTTCTTTGTTTGATGCCTCAACAACAAGACAAAGTCATGGGTCCCATTTTGAGCATAGCCAAACCCATTCATGCGGTCATACCTAAATATGGTTAAACAACTTTCACCAAGATCGGAACATCCATCCCCTTGAATTAAGTCGACCCTTTTTATCCTTACCTCGGGTCATACTTTTGACAATGCAGTTGTGAAGATATACCTGATCAAGACCTGATTTGAGCAAACATGAGCAGCCCAGATGAAAACCAAAGCTTGGGACTAGAGCCAATGGAGAAATTGATTTCTTCTATTTCTTTTGAACATTTACTTCTCACATTTCCCAAGACGGGTTCTCGTCGTGCCCGTTATTGCCCTCTTTTTTACCCATGGCGCCCTTTCAGGTTTTCACTACGTCCATGGGTATTGTAAACTTTGGCACTCCTCTTTCCAACCACTAATCGGGAGGGTTTAAAACTAGTTTAGAAGGGGTTTTACAGTTTAGGGTTGATTCCTAAGGGTCGGGGATAGGCTTCTAAGGGTTTGGGTTAAGTTCTAAGGGCTCTTGAAGTGCTCTCGGAAGCTTGGAGGGTACGCCTTTCTCGAAGCGTAAGTTAATCGGGCTTGGGCCAAATTTGGGTGTCTACAAATGCCCCTCTTTGGTATTCAATGACTAATGATTGCATGCCAAAGAAAGAGACGTCCGAAGTGGCTCAAGGCACGCTAATGGGTCCGCCGTTTTCAAATCGAACCTCAAACATCAGATGGTAACATGGTGTGTATACGGAAGTTCGGTATGTCGGGAAAATATGTCCTTTCCTCAAGGCTATCGGTCCCCAAGTGCTTAGTGACATTACTGGGCTTGACCGAGATGGTGCGAGTTGTAGAAGCCCGATGTGTTGGGAAAAATGTCCGCTCCTTGATATGATTCGTAAGGTGTGATGTTTGAGTTCCATTTTGAACAAGACAGCCCCGTAAGCTGGAGGGTGACTGTCCTATACTTCAAGATGGGCATAAGGCAAATGACGCGAAGATCCACTGTTTGTCCCCAATCTTATGAGGCATTGGTTACCTCATTTGATCAGCCACGGAAGCCTCTACATGAAGTAGGGTTTGAGGTCTTTAAGCGAACCAGTCGATCTCAAGGTTAATTTAGCACAACTACTCGAGCGGAGCGAATATTGATGCCGCAACACCTTTTGGGAGTGTGTGCCATTTTTCAAGCCACATACTTTTGTTATTTCATCTTTTTATGTATATATATTTCTTTTGCATTTTAGATGTTTGTTCGAGATTTTTGAGCATGCTCATCGACCCAAAATATTTTATTTTAGCACTGTTTCCCGAGCGGATCAAATGAAGGTTGATGCGCTTTTTGGGAAAATATGCAGCATTTGATCTAATCAATCAAATCTATCTGTCGGGCCAGACCCGAATCAAACAAAGCCAGGATGGGACCAAAATAAGCCTAACGTGTGTATTAGACACGCTAGGCCAACCCGGGGGAGAATTAAGGTTAGCGTGTGTAAGACACATGCTAGGCCAAAACTGGGGAATTTATGCCTAGCATGTCTATTAGACATGCTAGGTCAATTTATGTTTTAAAAGCGATTGGGCAAGATTGGAGACACGAAAAGGCTCATAATTTAAACCTCCCTTCTTTCCCTCCCTCCAAACTGAAATGGCAGCCCTACCTTGTGTCCCAAAGATCTGATCTAAACCTCGACATCGCGTCGGCGTCGTTATCACCGATCGAACACATATTCCACGCCGGATCTAGGGTTCCAATCTTCACCAAGGTAATCATATAAAAAACCCTTTTATTTTGAATCTCTTTTGATTTTATGCCAATGTGGTTAGGGTTCTTGCATCTAGATGATAAAAGGGGTATTTATTTCTTGCAAATGTGATCCTTTGTGTTCCCTATGGTGCTTTTGTGTGCATTTTTGTAGGGATTTTGGTGAAAACATGGGTGATTTATGCCCCCTTTTTTGGGTTTTCTTTTTTTCTTTTTTCTTTTTATTTTATCAATGCATTAGGGCCTTTGTATCTAGGGAAAAAATGGATTTTTTCATGAAAACAAATGCCTTTGATTGATTTACTGATGTTTGGGACGGATTTCGGCAACAATTTGGTCGATTTGCACCCATTCCCCCTCATTGTTTTTGATAAATGGTAGCCCTTCTTGAAAAAGTGTATGTGACCAGAAATCGCTGATTTTTCTTGGGAAGGAGAAATTTTAATTATTTTTGTTGTTTTGTTGTTTTGTGTTTTTTTTAAATGATGGGACATATCTCCCCTCCTCTTTTTTTGTTTTTCTTGGACATTTTGTCATGCATGAGGCATACTTACCTTAGTTCGATTTCATGTTTCCTAGACAAGCATTCAATTTCCTCCTGCTCATCATCCCTTACAATTTGGGGGTGTATCTCTTCTCAGGATGGCACATGACCAGTCAAGTGATGAGGACCAGGCTCATGGGGGTAGCCCTGATGTGATCTTTGATATACGGGGTGAGCGCCTTATCTAGGTGCAGTGTTCCTCTCATGTCTAGTATAAGATCTAGGGCGAGGCGGCCTACAGTGGGTTGCTCCATCAGCAATACACTCACATTTCAAATTTCGGGATTGCTAGCTAGGTAAAGAGAAGAGTTCTTTGGTTACTTCCCTTCGTTGTTCTTTTTTCCACGGTCCTTTGTTCTGACATCCTCCACTCTTTTGATGTAGCCCCTGCCCCAGATCATGTTCCGTCGGGGGTGGTTTCACCTTCAGCAATTTTATGCCTACCTCCCTTACGTCGTGAGGTTTCTCCTAGCCCATGCTGGTTTTGGAGACTTCCAATCCTTCCCTGCCATGTCGGGTGGCTCGTCCTACACCCTGCCATGTCGGGTGACTCGGCCTACGTGATGGCCTTGGTGGAGAGGTTTCGTCCGAAGACGATGATGTTTCATATGTCCATAACTGAGATGACCATCACTCCTATGGAGTGGTCTATGATTACGATGATTGTGATAGGAGGGGTGCCAGTGGTCAGTCCTCGCATCCCTGATTATGAGGAGGTGACTCGACTGATTAGGGCCTACCCTTCATCCAACAACATGACAAGCTCTGAGGTCAAGTTGTCCTAGTTGGAGAGTCTGTTTGAGGCCGACGAGCTGTTTGATCCGCACCAGCCCGATATGGATGTCATCGTCGAGCCTGAGCGCGCCCTGATGCTGGCTCGCATCTCCCTTCTATATGTCCTGGGGAAGACCATTCTTGCCAATGCCAGTGGGGGTTGTGTCGCATTGTCCCTCCTTTGTCTGATTGAGAATTGGGCGGACGGGCATCACTTTGTTTGGGGCGGTGTTGGGTATGCGGTGCTGATAGACAACCTAGCTAGAGCCTCGGTTGGGGAGGTTGCCTCCGTCCTCGATTTTTGGCCTGTGGTTGAGGTAACCCATTTGGATTTGCCCCTTTGGTTTGCCATTTCTAACTTTCATTCATTTTTTCTATATGTTCCTTGCTTGTCCTTCTTTTTAGATTTAGGGGTACCTGCACTTCCAACCTGGCGCCCCCTGCTCTTTTCTGATGAGTACACCTACCCCCTCATGAGCTACTGGCATAGTGATCTTCGTCAGGTGTCGGGGATGAAGCACTTGGAACTAGGCCTGAGGTCTCAATTTGACTTGATGATCCCTGAGCCGATTTGAATCTCTCTTTTATTTATCGGTTAGACTTTAGAGTTTATGATTGCATTTGACTGAACGACGAGCTTTCTCTTTTGTACGAATTGTATTTGACCCGTACGTCGGCTCCCCTTTTCTAGATCGCGCTACTATAGGGCGGTCACAGCTATTCATAGACCACCATGTTGTCTTTTTCTACAGTTCTTGGGTCAGAGTCTACTATTTGGGGGAGAGAGTCGTGCACCAGTATCGAGATTTCTTTGTTGTGCCATTGGGTCCTCTCGAGGATGTTATGGAACCAGAGGGTACAGTCGAGGAGCTCTCTAGGAGACTCATCCATCATGGGATTTCTGTCGACGACCTTTTTCAGTATGCAGGGTACCTATAGTGGTGCGAGTCTCTTCCTCATCGGACCCTCCTTTCCACGCTTAATTCCAGGTGTCAACTTTTTAGCATTCCGAGGGCCACAGAGCCAAGTACTTTCTCTTACCCTTCCTTTGCTTATCGGTTCCTCTTCTTGATTCTCTAGGGTAGTGCTTTATAGATCGATTTTCTTCCTCTCTTTTTTTTTTTTAGTTTGAGGAGGCAGCGGGACCCGGCGAGGGTGCAAAGGCAGGACCTTTGGAGGGGCAGCTATAGGACTCCCGGGTATGTCCGGTACAGGGCCTTCAGGGATGTCTGCTGTAGGGACCTGATCAGTCATATAATTTACCATTTTATCACCCTTAACTTAGTGATGCTAGGCTTTAGTTTGCTACTAATAAGTTATTGATGTGTAAATATTAAAAATAATTATTAAAAGAGAGCCTAATTATTACTATTCATCAAAGCGAACTCAAATAGTAGTAAGAATGACAATTGAGCGTGTAAAGATGATTCGCCAATACAAGAAAGATGAGAAATCGTATTTAACGATTTTGTGCTACTGCTAAAGTAAAGAAGAAGAAAGAAAGAAATAAGAAATCCTAAGTTTACAATTCTTTAAAAAGACAATTCCTCAAAAGCGACGAAAGAGTAAAGACGATACAGAAGAGAAAGGAATTGAATCGTGAATAGAAAATCGTCCAATATGAAAGCCATGAAAGAAGAGAAAATCATGATTTATGATTTTCCAAACAAGCTATAATAGAAGAAATTGTTATCTACAATTTTCAAAAGAAGAAGCTTTCTTATTTACTATTATTGCTGCTGATCACGTAAGAGCTATCACCGCCATGAACAGAATTAGAAGACTCCTAGAATTAGAAGTTCAGCTAACCATGGATCTGAGAAGATTGATGAAGATATACTCTGAAGGACTCTACTGCTGAAGATTAAAGAACCTTTCAGAAGCGCATCAACTAAAGAAAGCAAGGAAAAGATGAAATTAGAAATAGAGTTATATTGGGATAGTTTTTACTTCTTTTATTAGATTTAGAACTTGTAAAGCGACTCCTTATGATCTATAAATACGAGAGAGCCCGGTGTAGGAATAATCATCGAAGAATTTCAACATCAATTGACGCATGAGGTTAGATTTTCTTTCGATCAGTAGTGTAAAATAGTTAGAGTAGATTAGATATCCATGGTTTCTCAAGAGCAATTGACGACTGCAATTGAGTGTTAAAGATTAGAGTAGATATCTGTAGTTTCTCAGGAGCAATTGACGACTGTGGCTGAGGGGTGAAGGATATATTTTACTTTGCTTTTTAGTTTAGATTTAATTTTATGAAATTTACAGCTTTGTAAATATCTCCAAGTTTTAATTTAAATTGACGACTCAGGTTAGAATTTACAGATTAGTGTAACGGTTTTTACTTTTTCATCTTCAGTTTTCTAAGGTTTGATTGACACCCAATTTTAGGAAGTTGTTAATTAGATTAATCTGTATTGATAGGATCTTAGACTTGATTGACGACTCTAAGAAACTAGAGATATGGTGTAACAGTATTGTTTAAATTCATAAATATCTGATAGCTAAAGATTGGGATTGACGACGTCAATTATAAGGAGGCTTTAGATTTATTTTATGCACTTTAGATTAAAACAAAGTCTTTGATTCATATTTCTCCAATAGATTAGATCGTAAAGATGAATAGAAGTTTTTAAAATAAGGATTTAAATAGAAGATATAAATAAGAAATAAATAGATAGACAAACTTCCTCGTGGGAACAATCATATGCTAGTACTATGATTTCCATTGTGCGCTTGCAATAGGTTAAGACTTGAATTTAACAAAATTTTAATACATAAAATAAGCCGACCAAGTTTTTGGCGCCGCAGTCGGAGAAGCAGAATTTATCTATATTTCTATTTTTATCTAATATTTTTATTCTTTTAGAAATTAATATTTATCTTTCTCTTTTTTATATTTCTTTATATTTTCCTTTGATTACTTCTTAAGCTTTTACAGGTATACTCGGAGTAACGGATCAGAACTTCAACACTTTTGCTAGCCAGAGAGACTAGAGGCTCAGATTTATTTCTCTCCCTACTTTCAAAAAAAAAATAATAATAATAATAATACATATATAATAAATATTTTTTTAGACATGCATGGCCATAATTACCCATCTTGGCCAAGCTACCAGTCAACTTATGTTCCACAAGAGTACTCAACTACCCCTGAGCAAATCTTTGCTTCTCAATGGGGAAGCTTCGAGAACTCCTATGACCCTCTGTGGGGATACCATTACAATTTTCGACGAATGACCTAGCAAGACTACTCTTACGAATATCAGCAATACCCCTATAATTCTCAACCAATATATGCCACAAGCCAATTTTTTTATCAGCAACCTGTTACAGACGATGATGCCACTATTGTCCAGATTCTCCAAGATCTACAGCAACATGCACATCAACATTCTAAGGAATTATCTCAACTATCCCAAATTTCTCAAGATTTATACTTCTGTTCTCAGACCATTGCAAACTTAGGAACCAAAATCGAACAGATTGCTACACAATGGGAGGAAACAGAGAATAATGAAGGATTGTCACTACCAGCAATCAACTTAGGAGGAAAGTTGAGTGAAGAGATTATACCCAGTCCTACACCCCATATCCAAGCTGTTCAAACTTTGCGAAGTGGTAAGGTTGTGGGTAATAAGGTAGATATGCATACACAAGTAGGCAACCCTGAGCCTTAGGAAAAGTAAAATGAAGTCATAAAGGAAGTCCCACTGCAAAAAAAAACAAAAAAATTTGAAAACAAAAAGGTAAGAATGATGGTACACCCACATCTGTAACTGAAGTACCCTATGTACCAAAGTGACCTTTCCCTATCGCTTTTGGTACACCATCGCCTTTTGATAAAAATCCAAAAAAACTAGAGGAACTAATAGAAATCTTCAAGGAAGTGAAGATTAATTTACCTCTATTAGAAGCGATTAAACAAGTCCCTGCCTAAGCACGATTTTTGAAGGAGATGTGTACGGAGAAACAAAAATGGTGAAACAATGTCTCGCGAAAAGTTTTCTTAACCGACCAAGTGAGCTCAGTCTTACAATCTAGGACCCCTCCCAAGCTTAAAGATCCTGGAGTTCTTATGATCCCCTATATCATAGGAAACACGCTATAAAGAAAGCACTCCTAGACCTGGGAGCGAGCGTAAACTTGCTACCATACTCTGTTTATGAAAAACTAGGACTTCGAGAAATGAGGCCTACTTTGGTGACTGTTCAGTTAGCCGATAGATCAGAAAGAAAGCTAGTAGGAGTAATTGAAGATGTCATGGTTGGAGTCGATAAATTTTTTTTTCTTGTCGACTTCCTGGTGTTAGACATGGAACCAAGTTCGAAATTCCCAACACAAATTCTCATTATATTCGATAGACCATTCTTGGCTATGGCCAATGCTTGCATAAATTATAAAATCGGGGTAATAGAAGTCTCTTTTGGAGATATGCAAATCCAGTTGAATATTTTCTCAGCAGCTAACCAAATGGCTTCAATTGATGACAAGGAATGCTTCAGCATTGATGAAATTGAAGAATTGGTAGAAGAAGCATTACCCCTCGTCCTATCTAAAGATGTGCTCCAAACCGCATTATGGTATACGGATTCAGAAAACTTAAACTTTCAAATAAATGAGGTAATGTGTGTGTTGGACACTGCCAAAACATGGAAACCATGGATAGATACTCTACCCATGACTTTCAGTGAGTCGTTACAACCATCTATTGAAAAAGCACCATCTTTGGACTTAAAACCACTTCCCAACAACCTCAAGTACGCATTTCTTAGGCCCCATGAAACTCTCCCAGTAATCATCTCATCTGCTCTTAGCAAGGAACATGAGACTAAGTTGTTGGCCATACTTATAGAGCATAAACATGCAATAGGGTGGACTGTCACCGACCTTAAAGGGCTTGATCCGTCAAATTGTATGCACCAAATTCATTTGGAGGACAATGCCAAAACCTCACAAGAAAGTCAGTGATGTTTGAATCCAAACATGAGGTAAGTAGTACAAAAGGAAATTGTAAGGTTGTTAGATGCAGGTATTATCTGTCCGATTTCTTATAGCCAATGGGTGAGCCCCATTCAGGTAGTTCCAAAGAAATCTAGGATTACTGTGAAAGAAAATGCATTCGGTGAACTAGTACCATTACGCAAAACCACGGGGTGGCGTGTATGTATTGACTACGGGAAGCTTAACTCCATGACACGCAAGGACCACTTTCCATTACCCTTCATTGACCAGAGTTTTGAAAAACTTACGGGTCAAGAATATTTTTGCTTTCTAGACGGATATTCAGGATACAATCAAGTATCGGTGTATCTGGAGGACCAGGAAAAGACCACCTTCACGTGTCCTTTTAGAACGTTTGCTTACCGACGCATGCCCTTCGGGCCATGCAATGCACCAGCAATATTCCAAAGATGCATGATGGCCATCTTTTCTAACATGATGAAAGGTTTCTGGAAGTATTTATGGATGATTTTTTGGTATTTGGTCACATATTTGATTCCTGTCTTGATCACCTGGCCCTTATTTTAGAAAGATGCAAAGAGACCAATAGGGTGCTAAGTTGGGAAAAGAGCCATTTTATGGTCCAAGAAAGCATTGTCTTAGGTCACATCGTCTCCAAAAGAGGACTAGAAGTTGACAGGGCTAAAATTAATGTGATAGCTAATCTACCTCCACCTACCTCGGTGTGACAGATTCGATCTTTCCTTGGCCATGGTGGTTTCTACCGCCGCTTTATTAAAGATTTTTCAAAAATCTCGAGACCTTTGTGTAACCTATTAGCAAATGGCGTACCTTTCAACATTGATGATGTCTGTCTTGACGCATTCAATAAACTCAAAGCCTGTTAGTGACTAATTTATGACCACTTTCTACCCCTTAAACTTCACTTTTGCTAGGACTTAGAGTGATTAAATAACTACTTTTAAATAGGTTTTACAGCTAAGCAATAAATTGCACCCATAGTGCAAAAATCCATCTAAAAGTGATAAGAAGAGAGGATTGGGAGTCAAGCTTCATACCTGTTGGAGAGTTGCAGCATAGAGAAATTACAACAGACCATGTTTCGATTGTGTGCACATTGGAATAAAAGCATGCAACAACAATATATGCTTGAGCATCTCAAAATCTCAAATAGCAGCTGCACACTATAGACAGAAAGCAACCTAACATTCAGTTGTTGCACAGTAGATAACTGCACAATAGAACATAAGAGCTTCAGCTCTGTGCACTGGAACAACCTACACCTTCATCTGCAACACTCCAAACTTAAGAATTCAAGAGCAGCAACTTGTAGAAGCTGAGCATGCATTTATTCATGTAGATCAAGCATTAGCAGCCAACAAAGTAGTTGCAAATTAGAGCTATTCACCATTTTCAGCAAGCTGCAAACTACACCAAGCAATTTCAGAACATCACTCTCGATTAGTTGCAACTTTGATGCACCCAAACAGACTTGATGCTGTAGAGCACCACATTAATGATGTTTAGTAGCTGCACTAGATGGAGAGTGAACCCCTCGAGTGTCCAAGTGAAGAACTCGAGCAGTTCAGCCTCCATTCCACACCTCTCGAGTGGTGGATGTGCTAGAAATTAAACCTGTAGAGTGTGTATGCTGCTGGAGCAACCATTTGAGTGATTTAAATGAAGAAAAGAAGAACCTCTCGAGTAGTTCATTCATGTTGATGCCAACTCCACGAGTTGTTAGAAGGCTGGAAGTGAACTCCATGAAAAATCCATGCTGCTGAAGCAAAAGAAGAACCATTCGAGTGGTTCATAGATGAAAGTTTCCAACCTGTCAAGTGCTAGATGCTGAAGTGCAACCTCACGAATAGTTCTGTTGCTGAAATCTAACTCCACGAGTAGTTAAAGTGAACCTCTCGAATGGATGCTGAAACCAAACCTCTCGATTTCATTTCATACAGTTCAAGCATTAAACCTGTCGAGATCTTTCAAACACTTCAGCAACCTATCGACTTACTTCAATAGACCTCACGAGTTCATCAAAGCTCAGCCCAAAACCTCTCGAACAGATTGTTGAATCCCTCCATCCTTTCGAGACACCTGCAGAACCTCTCGAGGCTCGGGCTCCACCAAGATTTATTAGTTGCCAGCCATCAGCAGTGGGTTGTGAGATTACTTTTGGGCATTCACAACAGCTAGGGCATGTGCTGAGTTCTCATACATTTCTCAAACCACTCGAATGGTGCTGCACTTCAACCTGATCCTCTCGAGTAGTTCTTCTGAATTTCTTCAAATCTGTAGCAGCTTGGACTCCATTGGGTTATAATTGATTTTCAGCCATTATCAGTGGTCGGTAGGGGCATTTTTGAGAACTGCAACAAGTCACATGGGACAACAGTCCACATGTAAACTATTTCCTAACTAAATGGAACATTCCCTTGGCTGTAATGAAGACACTTCAGTAGAATATAACAAAACTGATTTCTCTTCTCTGATTGGCCAAAATACTAATCTCTTGGATAAGAATAAGCTGAAATAAAATCCTCTCCTAGGATTTATTAAGAAATAAAGCACAGGGATTGATTCATATGTATAAATACCAAACTGAGTTTTGCAGTTTTGTAGCAAGGAAGCAAGGAAATTCTGAGTTCTCCTTAGCTCATTTTAGTTTAGTTTTTCTTTTCCCCTTTTCTTTTCCCTCTTCTTTCCCTAATCTAGCTTGTTGGATTAGATCTCTGTAGCAGTCAAAGGCTGATTTGAATTGTAAATAGATTTGTAAATTCATTTTGAAGATGCTTGGATTCCTTGCACAGATTGTGGGCTTGAGGATGATTGTAAGTTGTATTTTAGTCAATGAAGAGTTGTTTTTCTAGTTCCATTATATCTGTGATTTGTCTATTCGATTACTTTAGAGTTTTATAGATCTGATGCACCTATGGATGCCTGAGCTTGTATCCTTGCATCCATAGTGCCTGCAGTAATTTTCATGTTCCATTCTTTATCCCCATGGCTGGAGAAAATTTATAGGATGATCTGTGACCATTAAAGTGGACAGATCATAGCCTTTAGACTAATCCAGGATTAAGGGTGAAATTGGATTCTTCCTCTTTATACTTGAGCTTGCAGCCAAGTGTTAGGATATTTTTAAGTACTTGCTACTGACTTTATTCGAAATGGTGACAAGGATTGGGTTAGTGAAAATTAGAGGTAGATTGAAGAGCAGCAAGCCTAAAAATACACAGTCCTGCATGATATAGGGCCTATTATAGCAAGTTTTGATAAGTAAGAGTTTGTCCCACAGGGAAAGTTGATCTAAAGCTCCAAGGGAGCTATCTTTAGTAGACCCTCAAGATCTAGCAATCTTAAATGGAAGGGGATTTATGGTCACTATAGTCTAAATCCTAAGGTAACTTAATGCCTAAACTACAGAAAGGATTGAGAAGAGTGATGGAATGTGAGAAAATAAATATAAAAGGGTGAGAAGTATGCTATTAGGTAGAGATCTGATGGGTCTTGTAACTCAGACTCAGATCTGCATCTATAGAAATCCTGTCCAATGGCTACATTATCACCAAAGAGGAGAAAGGATACAAATCACCCCTGTGCCATGATCCAATCCCTTATGGCCATAACCTGTCCACTTAAATGGTCACAGACTATCCAATAGGGGAACCACAATCAAGAGATGGGTCAGAATAAGTTTATCATTGTAGGCACTACTTCATCCAGGCTACAAGCTCAAGAATCCATAGGAACCTTAACCTCTAAAGTTCTGTGTGTGGGGCTAGGCATACAACGTGCACTAGCCTGGACACAAAGAACCAACAAGAGTTTGAGTACTAGCTTTTAAGCTTGGCTGTTCACTGCTTTGGAAAGACAGCAGTGATCCAGTCACAAGCCTACATTCTCTACAGCCAGATCAGATCTGCCATCTGATGGTGGGTCTACACAAATATAGGGGAGTCTGTCTCTGCACAATCTCTCACAAGGCTACAAGCACAAGTGCAGAGAAGAAGAATCTGTCTTAGATCTGTTGATTGGCCTCACCCTAGGGCAATAGTCTATCCACTTGAATGGTCATAGACTATCCACAGAGGCTATCCTCCTCACTGAAGTCTAAAACAGAACAAGAACATTGCTGCCGCCACCATGTTCACAAGGCTATCAGCTCAAGCTCCCATGGGGATTCAGATTTAGTGGGTTCTGTGGTGGGGCTAGGCCTACAATGTGCCTAACCTGGACACATAGGTCACTTGGATCTAAGTAAAACCTTAAAGACAATCCTCCATTGCTTACCATATAACTTAGCAATGGAGGATCTGAAGGCAGCAGCTTTGTATAGAACAACTCACAAAACACCAATCCCATACATGCAATAGATCCTATTACAAAACTCCATTAAAACTATAGCAAATATTCATACAAAGGCATAGCCAGCAAGTGCTGGACTATGGAGAGAAGGAAAAAAGAAAAAGAAAACTCCTAAACCCTAACCTTAGCCTACTGTAATTCTACAGTCGGTTTCAAGCAGGAGTATAGAAGTCAAGTCCAAAAGTCCTTTAACCTAGGCTAGGCTTAGGCTTATATAGCAGTCGACTCTCTATGAATTAGGGTTAGGAAACCCTAATTTTATCAATGCAATTGTGGCCCATTCTTATCCCTTGGATGCCTCGGGGAATGTGCACAGAGATTGGAGCATTAGAGTGTGTGCCCCAATTACTGGAAGTTCCCAGATTGCCCCTGCAGAAGTGGGGAGAAGTTAAGAACCCGAGCCTCGCTTGGTAGAAAGGCTTTCCAGATCTTATCGCGTGATAGAATTGGCATCACGGGGTTACTTTGACTTGAAGTTCTTGCAGTCCCGAGGTTGGTACTTTGGTCATCGCGGGGATGCTCTGGTCATCGCGAGATTGGTCTTTCCATTTGAATGGCGTGGTAATTGCGCACGCAGTTCGTTCCTTGATGAATCCCGCAACGATCCTCGCGAAGAAAACAATGTACATGGGCTTCTAGATCGCACGAGTAGTTCCTTGAAAGTTTGTATCCCGCAACAACTACGAGATAGCTGCGCACAGGAATGCCTGGAGCTCTCTCTATTCAGTGAATCGCGCGAAGGTTGAAGACTCATCTCTTAAGCTGTGCGAGATTGTGCGAGCGCTTAAGGCTAAACCTCACGAGAACTGCATGAAGTATGCTTTTTACTCCCTGCTGACATCCATCTGCGTGCAAACGATGCAAAGACTGCGCGACCAGTTGTTGTGCTCCCTTCAGAAGTCTGCGACAACTGTGTGACGCATTCTTTTTGGTTTAATTGAGCCCTGCGACATCTGTGCGAGGCATTCTTCTTGATATTTTTCTGCTTTGCTGTGCCTATGCTGCAGCCAACTCTCCGTCTGGGTTCTACCTTCTTTCTTTTGAGAAACTTATGTGGCAATAGTAGGCTTCTTGGCATGGTTAGGGGCTTATTTGTAGCTTCTACTTATTACCTACAGGACAGACTTAAAACACATTTATTAAATAATTCAAGGGCTAATAGAGATTAAGTTAAGGGGTGAAAAGTGGTACTTTTCAGGTCTTAACACCCCCCAAACCTAATCTTTGCTAGTCCCTTAGCAAAGCTGTAACTAATTAAATGCCACTTTCGTAGGGATCATGGGTACATTTAGCATATGTACCAAACCTTTTAAACCCCTAGGTGATCCCTAGTGGAGGAGTGAAGTCTCCTGAGGGTTTTCAGTGAAGACACCCACAAACTTCACCATTAAAATAGTTAAGAATAGTGCAGTTAATGACAACACAAATTTAAATTTACAAAGCTTCATTCCACACCCATTCTTTAACACTCAGAGGAAACTGCAGCAGTGTTACAGGCCATTTAAAACTTAAAAGTTAACATGTGTTTGCATCACCACCATTCATTTTATATTATAAATTCAATGTGTACAATTCAGTACCCAGCTTGCCTTAAATTCAAAATTCAGGTTGGATACAACCCCAATGAAGTCAAAATTTAGACCCAATTCTTACTAGGGCTATCTCTCAACATTAACAATCAGAGGGTGTTCAGATTCATAACAGCTCAAGAGCAGTTACAGACCCCAAATGGGCCTGCAAGCATGAGCATAGGCAAAGCTTATAATTTCTGATATCCTCAAAAATTTTCATCATAGATTGGACAACTTCTCTTCTTCACATGACAACTCATTTTACGTTTGGATCCACAAGGTCTTTCTGAATGGGTTGTAATGTAGCTTATGGGTGAGGGATATAAAGAATCAAGGGGTAAAAAGGGAATCAAAATTAAGAAATCAGCAAGGTAGGGAGTGATTCATGACTTTACAACCTTCATTTCAGCGAAACTTCATCTTTCTTTTTATATTCTAGAATCAAAGTAGCCAACTTCTCTTCTTCTTTTCAATTTTCAGATGATGTTCTTCTCTAGACTTCTCTTTCTTTTTCTCTTTTTATTTTTATTCATTTTTTTTATGATTTTTTTTATTTTATTTTATTTTATTTATGATGAACTGCCACACAACTGCCATTGATACACTACTGTTCACAAGTTACTGTTCTTCACCTTCCACAAAATGTTGGACCATTCTCACTATCTTTAACTCCTCCTTTCCTTTTGAATTCTCAAAGTGAGGGTGAGGTTAAATCAGGTCATGAGGTTAAGGTGCAAGTATTCTGGTGTCTGTCAAAGAAAAGTATGATTTTTAAGGCTCAATAAGTGCATGCAAAAGGGCAGATTTTAAAAGGTTTGATGCTCAGGCTCAAACTATCCAAATGAAGGCCTCGTATCATTTCCTTAGTATCATGAGTGCTGTTATTAGTTTTGATTTGGAGGTGCACAACTTCTAGTGAAAAAGTCTTGATTCAATCAGTCCTCAGAGGAGAAATAATGCCAAAAACACTCTTCAAAAGAAAATGATGGGCCCAAATCTCACTAGATAAGGTCCTCAAGTTGACCCATGGGGTGTAGTTTCACCTATTTCTCTCCTCTTAGGTTCACTGAGTACTAACTGAAAAAAATTTCAGATATTTGCTTCATGGGGGTGTCAAGATTTTTAACTTTTTTAGTTTTGAAAAGTCAGCAAAAATATTTTAATTTTTTACAAGTTTCCTCATTGTATCAAGTTAAGTAAAAATTGACTTTATTCATCCCAGTTATACCACCATTACTGCACTAAAATTAACTATTCTATTGGCAGACCTATCCTGCCACACCCACAAACCATGAGGAGCAGTGTCCTCACCGGTTCAAAGGCTAGACTGGATGTGCAGTAGATTGAATCCAGAATAAAGAAACATAGAAGAAGATAGAGAAACAGAAATAATTAAAAATGCTAAACTGAACAGTATAGAAGCAAAAGAAACATTCGTTATAATAAAAAGAAAATATTACAAGAGATGTAAAAAGGAAAAAAAACAAAATAAAAGGGGGGAGAGAGGGATCAAGGGGGAGTCGGTGGGGGAGGGTTTGAGGAGATGGTGGGGGAGATGCAGGTGGTTTAATTTTTTTCTTCTTTTTCTCTCTCTTCTCCTTTTTCTTCTCCTCCTTTGCCAGGATCCGCTGGACTTCTTCATACTCATCCCACAGAAATTGAAATGGGTCCGGCTCCTTAGGCGATGGGGGGTCCAACCACATGGGATAGAATTTGATAGGGAACTTGTTGGGTTTGTCACTCACCATGGTTGTGAGGGGGGGCCGGACTACTAGGTTTAGAAGAGGAAGGATGAGATGAAGGGGAGCTAATGTTCTATTTAAAAGACTTGGACGGTGGGAAATGAATCGGCGTGATAAATTTTTGTCCATTTCCAAGCTCGGCAATAAATTGTTATTGTGTGGGGAATGAAGAATCACGCAATCGATTATGGGAAAAGAGAGCGCACAATTAATGGAGGTCTAAAGATAGGCTTGGTATTTAAGGGGAAAGAAGACAATCGGAAGGTGTGGAATTCGTTCGCTCGTTCAGGGACTCATGAGCTCAAACAGGGCCAACGATTGTGAAAATGTGTCCATTTTAATCCCTTGATCGAGATCAACACTCGACCTCTGAGCCCCATTTGTTCTGAGGCCTGTACTTGCATTCATTCAGTTCCATCCACATCTACCTTTCACATGGATTCCTATTGCAAATTAGCATAGCCTCCCTAAATTCATCTCCCATGACAAAATTGAACAAAATGAAGACTAAAATAAAAAAAACTTAAACAAGCACACATAACAGATCAATATACAAAAAAAAGGAAAAATTATATTAACTGAAAAAAACTTGTACAATTGTAATTACAAGGAGAAGATTGGAAGGGAACGAAAAGAGAAACCTAAGTACAATTTAAGCTAAGCGAAAAAATCTGAATCAGAATCGGTAAACCAATCCCAACCCATCTTTTTAGCATGGTCCCTAAGGGCAGCTTTTTCCTCTTTTTTCTTTTCTTGCTTGGACTTTCTTGTTTGGGCTGGTGATTTCCTCATGGTTGGAGCTTTTGGTGCCCTCACCCTTATTTTTTGTTGCTTTGGTATTTTTGGTTCCTTGGGTTCTTGAGTGGCTTTTGGTTTTCTTTTCTAAGTGGGAGCTACAGGAGATTTGCCTTTGTCTTCCTCAGTGGGGGCCATTGGGGATTTCCCTTTTGCTTTGGGTTCAGGCTGGCCAGGGGGTTTTGTCTCCTCAGATTGGGCAGCTGGCTCTTTGCCAATTTTTATAGAGGCGGCTATAGAAGTAGTCCTCTTAGCAGTGACTTTACTCTGTTTAGGATAAGTTTACGCTTTTGGAGGTGCAGCAGAGGCCTTGGTAGGTGGAGGTTGCTCTGTAGGAAGTGATGAAGGAGGGGCAGCAGGGGCCTTCCCTTTCTCTTGCTGGATCTTTGGTTGTGCCTCCTCAGACTGGGCAGTTGGGTCTGGAGTAGCTTTAGGCTTAAAGTTTGGCATGCGAATAGAGAGTGGGGTGGGTTGCAGAGGAGCATTTCTGACAGCAGCCAATGCAACTTCCAATGAGGCTTTCTAGATTTTGTGTTTGAGGAGGTCAGTCTCATGGATTTCCTTTTGGATTTTGAAGATCTCCCAGGCATTGTTGAGCCTCTTTTCAAATAGTCTGGCTCAGGTCTTCTCTGTAGCAGCGTTTGCTTTCTCCAGCTCCAAATTCAGCTCATTATAAGTAGTTTTAGATTTGGCCTTCTGATAGGCTTCCAAGATATTAGTCCACCCCAAGGAGATGCCCAGTAGTTACTTTCTGTGGGCTTCCTTCATTTCATCAATCTGCTGCAGTAAGGGGGTCTCAATTGACCGTCTAAGTTGGGCCATGCCCCTCAGGACATCCTTCCTAAGATATGGATTGTCCCTCATGGCATGGAGGATGGTGAGGTAGGGAGGGATGTAAAAAAAATGTTTGGGTGCGATGGACAGAGAGAAAGTGGAAGGAGCAAACTGTGATTGGTCCTTGGTGGGGCTAGGGGGGTGAACAGTGGGTAAGTCTAGTTGTGGGAGGAGGGGAACAGGTTCTAGGTCTGTTTGGGTCTATTTGTCAGTGAATGTTAGAGGGGGTATGATAAGAGGTGGGATGGAGGGTATAGGGGGGAAAGAAAATGAAGTAGGCTCCCTAGGGGTAGGTGGTGGTGGTGGAGGAAAAATGGGAATGGTGAAAGGTATGAAAGAGAATGGTGGGGTTATGGGGAATAAAGGGATTATTGGTGGTGGGGGGGGTTGGGAGTCAAGGCTGAAGTCTGTTTGGGTCTCTTTGTCAGTGGAAACGACCAGGGGGGTTGTAGGGGATTGTTGAGGGATGGGTGGGTTGGTTAATATCTGTAGGGTGGATTGGATGGCTGGTCACAGGTGTGTAGTGGTGGATAATTAGGATTGGATGTCTTAGATAAGGGATAGGATAAGTGTCAGTGTGTCAGGGCTGGGAGGGTGAGTTTGTGTAGAAGAGGGCACTGGTTGAAAAGGTGAGGAAGGGGCATGATGGAAAGTGGAGGGAGGGGGAGAGTGGGGTTCTGATGAGTGATTTTGGGATGTAGTTGGGGAGTCTGGGAGGGGGGTGTAGTGGGTGGGCATGGTGTCAAGGAAACTAGCCATAAAGGCTTGGAATCCTATGGTTGTGTTAGGGTGTAAGTCAATGTCTGTGAGGGGGGATGTAGTAGGTATGGCTGGGGTGGTGTCTTCTTCAAGGTGAGTTGTGTCAGTGGAGATAGAGGGGATTGTGGGAGGTGTCTGGGATATGGTGGGGGTTGTCTCAGTGGTTTTCCATTTTTTATAGGAAATGAGTGGAGGGCTGTCAGGTTTATGTGAAGCTGATGGGGGTATTGGGGTTGTGTATTGAGGTAAGGTAGGGGATGGGGAGGGCCTTGCATGGGGGGTGGTGTCCTCCCAGGTACCGATCACAGGTGAAGGGGGAGTGGGCATAGATGATGAGGATAGAGGAGGGTGAGAGAGGGATGGAATAGGTGTAGTGGATGCGAGAGTAAAAGGTGGAGTGGCTGAGGTGGCTGCTACAGCAGTGGTGGTCATGACAGGCTCTGGAAGCCCCTCCTTGGTAGCAGGGGTAGACCTTGGGACAGCATCCTCAGCAGCTTCCTTGGGAGGGACCTGAGCCTCAGCTTTCTTCTTCTTCTGAGCCTTCATCAGGCTCCTACTGATTCCCCATTGCCTCTTGGAAAAAGTAGTAGAGGCAAGGGTTGTAGTCCCCTCTGTTTAGCTATCTTGTACCCCCCTTTCAAAAGTAGCTTGGTAATGATTCTGGCATAGGAGAGTGTGTGAGGATTCTGGTTCTGCCCTATCTTCTCCACTAGGTCTTTCATTGCCTCAAAGATGAGCCAGGCTGCATGGAAGCCATGGCCTAGAGAGAAAGAATAGACAGCATCTGGAATGGGAGTTCTCTCATGCTGATGCCCTGAGCAATAAATGTTCTTTCGCAGGACTTGGTCATTGAAGAGGAGTTCAGGCTCCAATTCTCTTCTTCTGATCGAATCCCCTGATGCCTTTAATCCTCTGGTCAAAGCTCTTGCAATTGTATTAATGGAAGCGCTCAGGGGGGGCCATATCCATAGCTAGGGTCGAATGCGGCTGGGATGCCCAATACTTCTGCAATCACTTTGGGGCTCACTAACATCTCAAAATCGTCAATCAGCACCAGCAAGCATACTTGTCCATCCTTATCCTTTTTGACCATGATGTGCTAGTAAAACATATGCACTAACCTAGGGTAGGCTAGTGCTGGAATTCCTCTCAACAAGGGTGTCAGGCCTGCTTTGCTCATAAACTGCACGACAGGGGTAGAGAGAGGCCCCTTCTCAAAGAATGGCAGGTCAAAAGTTGTTTCAGGCTCTAAGGGGATTGAAGCTATGTGCTCTGAAGGAATGGAAAACTCAGGGGTTGGCTCCTCCGCCTCCTCAACCACTTCCTTCCCTTTTTTAGGTGCCTTTGAAGTCTTGGCCTTCTTAGGGGTGGTCTCAACAGGGCCTTATCCTTGCTCCTCTTCTTTGGTGCACTCTTGGGGACCATTACAACTTCTACCTTGAAGGATGAGAAAGGGGGATTTAGATCTAAGTGCCTACCCTAAAATTCTAGGGTTTAGTTTGATTTGATGCACAGGGCACCGCGAGATCTCTGAGCAGAGGGCAATAGATGGGGGTGATGCTAGGAACAAATCTGTTGATTCCTGGTGTGAATGATAGGTTGTAGAGTTGATGCTGAAGGAGAGAGGTAGAAGAGCGCCAAAAGCTAGGGTTTCACAGAGTGAAGAAGGAAGAGAATACTGGAAAGGGAGACAAGCGCGGGGTTAAAATATTTATCGCGAAGCTCGGTGCGCTTTGGAACATCTGGTCACGAGATTGGAAATGAACCTAGCGAAGGTGTTATTCAATGTGGACCGCGCGACAATCTCCCAAGTTGACCTTAGTTTAGAGGGCGCGATAGTATGTGAAGAATTCATGTGAATTGTGCGAGCAGCTCCCAGGTCTCTATTTGGATTGTTAAAAAGCTCTGAGGTTCACTAAGAATCTTGTGACAGTCTTAGAATCTCGCAACAGCTAAAGAAGTATTCCTATTGAATTGCGCGAGAGTCTCCCAGGCTTCCTGTTGAACCCCGCGATAGGCTTTGAATCTCGCGATAGCTAATGAAAAGCTCTATGTGGATCATGCGAGAGCTTCTCAGGTGCAATTGAATCTCGCGACAACTATTGAATGGTTCTATGTGAACTGCGTGAGAGTCTCTCAGGCCTCCTTTTGGACCCAACGACAGTAAAGTATCAAACAGAGAGCATGTGCTCTCTATTTTGCCATTTCCAGTTGTGCTATGGTTGGATCCTAGGCATGACTCTCACCATGGGTACCTCTAGACACATTAAAAATCAACCATTCAAGCAAGGACAACAATAATCAACCTCCCACATTATGCATTCAAACAAAAACTATCAATTAAAAAGTAGTAAGCATCAAACCAAGCATAAAAAGTTCAAACCAGACAGGTTCAGATTCAGTTGGGACCACTAACATTTCCTAGAGAATTTGAACAAAAGAAAGCAGGATAAATCTACCAAAACCAAAGTACATATGATACAATAATGACACACCTGTGGATTAGTTTAAAGAAGGATCCCCTTGAAAGTGAATGGTGTCCATGGGTTCGACAGGTTTTTCAAAACAAGGCTTAAGCCTCTGACCATTCACCTTTAAGGTTCTCCCAGACTTAGGATCCTTGATTTTCATAGCACCAGATGGGGAAACATGCATGACAATGTAGGGACCTTCCCATCTGGATTTCAATTTTGCAGGAAAGAATTTATGTTTGGAGTTAAACAACAAAACCTTGTCACCAGCTATGAGGCTCTTTCTCAACAGCCCCTTGTCAAAGAAAGCTTTGGACCTTTCATTGTAGATCCAGGCATTGGCATACGCATCCATCCTTAACTCATGCAATTCTGACAACTGCAGCAACCTGTGATGACTAGCAGAAGTTAGGTCGAGATTTAAATGTTTAATGGCCCAATAGGCCCTGTGTTCTAACTCCACTGGGAGATGAGAAGCCTTGCCATAAACCAGTCTGAATGGGGACATACCAATGGGAGTCTCATAGGCAGTCCTATAAGCCCACAGTGCATCATTAAGCTTGTCAGCCCAATCCTTCCTATCAGTCCTCACAGTCTTCTCAAGGATGTGCTTGATCTCCCTATTTAAAATTTCAACTTGCCCACTGGTTTGTGGGTGGTAGGGAGTAGCAATCCTATGGGTGACAGAATATTTCTTGAGCAAGCTCTCAAAATTTCTGTTGCAGAAATGGCTACCCCCATCACTGATAATGGCTCTAGGGGTGCCAAATCTCGAGAAGATATTATGCTTTATAAACTTAAGGACAACCTGATTATCATTAGTTCTTGTAGCAATGGCTTATACCCATTTGGAAACGTAATCCACTGTCACTAAAATGAAATGAAAACCATTTCAAGGAGGAAAGGGACCCATGAAGTCAATACCCCACACATCAAACAGTTCCACAACAAGGATGGGCTGCAAAGACATTGAGTTTCTTTTGGACAACCCTCCTAATTTTTGACATCTTTCACAGGTCCTGCAGTGTGTATTGGCATCTCTGAATAAAGAAGGCCAATAAAACCCACACTGCAAGACTTTGTCAGCTATTTTTCTTCCACTAAAGTGGCCTCCACAGGCATTTTCATGGCACATGGCCAGAATACTGGGGACATCACTCTCGGGAACACATTTCTGGATGATTTGGTCTGCACAATACTTGTATAGGCAAGGTTCATCCCAGAAAAAGAATTTGACCTGTGAGAAAAATAGGTCTTTGTCCATTTTTGTCCAATGGGTAGGAATCTTGCCTATAACTAGATAATTGACAATATGTGCATACCAGGGAACCAAGGATTGGATGGCAAGCAATTGCTCATCCAGGAAGACATCATTTGTAGCAAGGTCATCAACACCTTTTTCCAAAACAATTCTGGACAAGTGGTTAGCCACCACATTTTCTGCACCCTTTTTGTCTCTGATTTCAATGTCAAACTTCTGCAACAGGAGTATCCATCTAATCAACCTGGGCTTCGCATCCTTCTTAGACAATAGGTACTTCAATGCTGAGTGGTCAGTGAAGATTACAGTTTTAGACCCAAGTAGGTAAGGTCTAAATTTGTCCACAGCAAAAACCACTACCAGAAGCTCTTTCTCAGTTATTGTATAATTCAGCTGAGCTTCACCAAGTGATTTGCTTAGATAGGCAATGACCACTGGCAGTTTATCTTTTCTCTGGCCCAAAATAACACCTATTGCCAGGTCAGATGCATCACACATCAACTCAAAGGGCAGTGTATAGTCAGGTGTTTGGAGTACAGGGGCAGAGGTGAGGCAAATTTTTAAAGTTTCAAAAGCCTCAAGACATTCAGCAGAAAAGTCAAAGGGCACATCCTAGCAGAGCAGGTGGCACAATGGTTTATCAATTTTGCTGAAGTCTTTGATGAACTTCCTGTAGAATCCAGCATGTCCAAGGAAAGATCTGATTTGTTTGACTGTTCTTGGAGGGGGCAAATTTGCAATGAGGTCAACTTTGGCCTTATCTACCTCAATCCCGTCTTTAGAGACTACATGGCCCAACACAATACCTTGTGTTACCATGAAGTGGCTCTTTTCCCAACTTAAGAGCAAATTGGTCTCCTCACATCTTTGCAAGACCAGGTTGAGGTGTTGCAGACATTGGCTAAAACTGTCCTCATAAACAGAAAAATCATCCATAAAAATTTCCAAGAATTTGTCAATCATATCAGAAAATATGGCATACATAAACCTCTGAAAGGTGGCTGGAGCATTAAACAGCCCAAAAGGCATCCTTCTGTAAGGAAAGGTGCTAAAAGGGTAAGTAAATGTAGTTTTCTCTTAATCGAGAGGGTGCACAGGGATCTGGTTGTACCCTGAGTACCCATCAAGAAAATAGTTTAAAGCTTTCCCAGCCAACTTATCCAAAATTTGATCAATAAAGGAGAGAGGGAAGTGGTCTTTTCTAGTCTTAGAGTTGAGCTTTCGATAATCGATGCAAACTCTCCAGCCAGTGGTCTCCCTTGCTGGTCTAAGCTCTCTAGACTCAGTTGCTATCACTGTTATGCGAGACTTCTTGGGCACCACCTGAATAGGTGCCACCCATTCAGAATCAGAAATGGGGTAAATTACCCCAGCATCCAGCAATTTGATGATTTCTTTTAGGACCACCTCCTGCATGTGAGGATTTAGTTTCCTCTGTATTTCCCTGGAGGGTGTTGAGCCCTCCTCTAGATGGATCCTATGAATATAGATTAATGCATCAATCCCTCCTAGATCAGTAATGGTCCAGCCAATTTCCTTCTTGTGCTTCCTCAAAACTGTTAGCAATTCCTCCTCTTACTCATTTGTAAGAGAAGAGGAGATAATTATAGGAAGTTTTGTATCTTTCTCAAGGAAAGCATATTTCACTATATCTGGAAGCTTCTTGAGCTCCAGATCAGGGGCTTGTTGGATGGATGGCAGGATTGGTGCTTTGTTGGTTTGAGGAAGGGGCAGCAATGTAGGTTTCAACATGGACTGCTGCACTAAGCCCACAGAAGACTTCAATGTGGACATGTTTTCTGGCATTAAAGTTGGGCTTCCTTCCTCTACCATGTTCCAAACTTTAGTTAAATTTGTGACAATGTTGCCCCACTTTAACAGCATGAGCAGTTCTTCTTCAACAGCTTCTTCTAATACATTCACTATAAAGAATTCCTCATTGTCCAGCTAAGGGTACTTTGCACTGTTGTACACATTAAGCTCAACTTTCATATGTCTGAAAGTTACCTCCATGATTCCAGACCTACATTAAATGCATGCATTGGCAGTGGTCAAGAATGGTCTGCCCAGAATAACAAGTATCGGGGATGTACTCTTGTTGCAGCCCATGTCCAAAACAAGGAAGTCTGCAGGGTAGAAGAACTTATCTACCCCCACTAAGACATCCTCAACCACTCCCATGGGTCTCCTCTCAGACCTATCAGCCATCAATAGCACAATGGGGGTGGGTTTAAGCTCCCCCAAACCTAGTTGTTGATACACATTGTATGGCAGCAGGTTAACACTGGCTCCAAGGTCTAGAAGGGCCCTTCCGATTATGTGGTCTCCAATTATATAGGGAATAGTGGGTATCCTTGGGTCTTGCAACTTCTCTGGCATTGTCATGCTTAATACAGAATTAACTGTATCAGTTGCAAAGACCTTTTTGGACAAATGGCCTCTAGCTTTCCTTTTCTGAGTACAAAGGTCTTTCCAAAATTTTGCATAGGCTGGGACATGTCAGATAGCATCAAGCAGGGGTAAATTCATTTTTACCTGCTTAAAGCTCTCCATCATTTCCTCTATTTGTGCATTCCCTTTATTTTTCCCTTGTTGAAGGGTAGCAGGCAATTCCTGGCTCTGTGCTCTAACAAAGTCTCTTTCACTTTCACTTGACAGCTCTTTGGGAATGACCTATCCTTGTTCCTTTCCCACCTGGTTGTCTACCAGCCTGCCAGACCTTAGGGCTGTGATGGCATTAGCCCCCTCAAAATTTGAGGAGCCTTCTCCAATCAAATATTGGCCCTTAGGGTTGGCTATTGGCTGGCTTGGCAACCTGCCCTCTTGTCTTTTGGCCAAGGCATTGACTATTTGGCCAAGCTGCTCTTCTATTTTCTTTATGCTTTGACTATGAGAAGTCACAGTTTGATTCAAGGGTCCAAGGCTTTGCAAATGGGTCAAAACTTGGTCCTCGAAAGAAGCACTTCGGGGCTGAGGTGGTGGAACTACCAACTGATTTTGTCAGTAGTTGTCACGATGTTGGAAATTGACCTTGGGGCATATCCTGTTAATGCCATCGTGGCCTTTGAGGTAAGGCCAACATCTGTTGTGGCTGCATATAATTGTCTTGTCTCCACCTCAAATTTGGGTGGTATCTCCATTGGTAACCAGCATTTTGGTGCTGGTATCTATATGGTTGTTTGTTGTAGCCACGAGATTGTTGCTGGCCAAATGATTGGGCAGCAGTAGCCTGTTCTATCACATACTCAGGGTATTGCCCTACAGATGGGCACTCTTCCACTGTGTGTTATGGGGATTGGCATATCAGACATGCCTCCATCACTTGTGCAGCCAATCTGGGCTGCACCACAGTTAAAAGTTTATCAAACTTGTCCGAAAGATTGGCCATCTGCATTCTCAGGTCATCATTTCCCCTAACTTCATACACCTTTCCTTTAGAAGTTTCAGCAAGCCCCAGCTTAGGAGAAGGCTCTTGAACAGTTATTGATGAGGACATCTTCTGGAAAGCATTTTCACTGATTACCTCGAACAAGTCCCATGCCTCATCAGTTATTTTATGCATGTACGTTCCACCACAAGAGGCATCTACCATGTATCTACTTTTCTCATCAATCCCATTATAGAAGCTCTGGACAAGCTGTCAGTTAGGAATCTTGTGGTGGGGACATTGTTTTAGCATCTCCTTAAATCTGTCCCAAGATTGGTTAAAATCCTCAGTTGGGGATTGGGCAAAAGCAAGTATGCCTTTCCTCAACTGGCTGGTTTTGGTCTCTGGGAAAAATTTGGTCAGAAATCTTGTCTGGGGGTCTTTCCAAGTAGTGATATTGTTGTTTAGGAGAGTAGACAACCAGGTGTTGGCCCTGTCCTTTAGGGAGAAAGGAAAGAGCCTTAACCTAGTGGCTTCTGGTCCCAAACCAGCGATGGAGAATATAGTACACAGGGCCAAGAATTGGTCAATGTGCTTGTAAGGGTCTTCCTTGCAAAGCCCATGGAAAGAGGGAAGCATTTGGATGATGGAGGTTTTAATCTCATAGCTTCCCTAAACATCTGGAAATTTAATGTGCAATGGAGAATTATAATCATCAGGGGCATTCAATTGCTTCAATGTTCTGGGCTGCTCTTCACCCATGACTGCTGTCTCAATTTCAATAGGGGGCTCGACTATGGTGTGTCTGTGCCTTCTCGGTATTTTATCCCTTTCTATCTCAGGGTTAGGAGGCTCTAAGGTAGGACTGAGGGATCTCCTTCCTAACATGCACACACACCAACAGCAGAGAAGACTACTCGCAGACACAATGCACTTAACAAAATTATAACTATCCTAATCAACTGCTATGGAATTTTCAAAGGAGAAAAAGACTGAGGTTTTGAGGTTTAGAGAAGTGCAAACAGAGGTAGCTAGACTCCCAGTGCAATTCTACTCTCCTTCTCTGCTACTGTCCAGATCTGCAAGAAAAATTCAAAATGTAAATCAGCAGTATCAATTATTCACAAGTACAGCTACCAAAGAATAAAGAATACAAAAATCTAGGGTCTACTAATAGATCAAGATTCTCCGGCAGCGGCGCCAAAAACTTGTTACGATATTTTTAAGTGCTTGCTACTAACTTTATTGGAAATGGTGATAAGAATTGGGTTAGTGAAAATCAGAGGTGGATTGAAGAGCAGCAAGGCTAAAAATACACAGTCCTGCAAGATAAAGGGCCTGTTGTAGCATGTTTTGATAAGTAAGAGTTTGTCCCACAGGGAAAGTTGATCTAAAGCTCCAAGGGAGCTATCTTTAGTAGGCCCTCCAGATCTGGCAATCCTAAATGGAAGGGGATTTATGGTCACTATAGTCTAAAACCTATGGTAACTTAATGCCTAAACTACAGAAAGGGTTGAGAAGAGTGATGGAATGTGAGAAAATAAATATAAAAGGGTGAGAAGTGTGCTCTTAGGTACAGATCTGATGGGTCTTGTAACTCAGACTCAGATCTGCAGCTATAGAAATCCTGTCCAATGGCTACATTATCACCAAAGAGGAGAAAGGATCCAAATCACTCCTGTGCCATGATCCAATCCCTTATGGCTATAACCTGTCCACTTAAATGGCCAGAAATTATCCAATAGGGGAACCACAATCCAGAGATGGGTCAGAACAAGTTTATCATTGTAGGCACTACTTCATCCAGGCTACAAGCTCAAGAATCCATAGGAACCTCAACCTCTAAAGTTCTGTGTGTGGGGCTAGGCCTACAACGTGCACTAGCCTGGACACACAGAAGCAGCAAGAGTTTAAGTACTAGCTTTTAAGCTTGGCTGTTCACTGCTTTAGAAAGACAACAGTGATCCAGTCACAAGCTTATAATCTCTATAGCCAGATTAGATCTGCCATTTGATGGTGGGTCTATACAAATACAGGGGAGTCTGTCTCTGCACAATCTCTCACAAGGCTACAAGCACAAGTGCGGAGAAGAAGAATCTGTCTTAGATCTGTGGGTTGGCCCCACCCTAGGGCTATAATCTGTCCACTTGAATGGTCACAGACTATCCACAGAGGCTATCCTCCTCACAAAAGTCTAAAACAGAACAAGAACATTGCTGCTGCCACCATGTTCACAAGGCTACCAGCTCAAGCTCCCATGGGGATTCAAATTTAGTGGGTCCTGTGGTGGGGCTAGGCCTGCAATGTGCCTAACCTGGACACACAGGTTACTTGGATCTAAGTAAAACCTTAAAGACAATCCTCCATTGCTTACCATACAACTTAGCAATGGAGGATCTCAAGGCAACAGCCTTGTACAGAACAACTCACAAAACACTAATCCCTTACATGCAATAGATGTAATTACAAAATTCCATTAAAACTATAGCAAATATTCATACAAAGGCATAGCCAGCAATTGCTAGACTATGGAGAGAAGGAAAAAGGAAAAAAAAAACTCCTAAACCCTAACCTTAGCCTACTATAATTCTACAGTCAGTTTCAAGGAGTACAGAAGTCAAGTCTAAAAGTCCTTTAACCGAGGCTAGGCTTAGGCTTATATAGCAGTCGACTCTCTGTGAATTATGGTTAGGAAACCCTAATTTCATCAATGCAATTACGGCCCATTCTTATCCCTTGGATGCCTCGGGGCGTGTGCACAGAGATTGGAGCATTGGAGTGCATGTCCTAATTGCTGAAAGTTCCCAGATTGCCCCTACAGAAGTGGGGAGAAGTTAAGAACCTGAACCTCGCTAAGTGGAATGGCTTTCCAGATCTTATCGCATGATAGAATTGGCATCACGGGGTTGCTTTGACTTGAAGTTTTTACAGTTGTGGGGTTGGTACTTTGGTCATCGCGGGGAAGCTCTAATCGTCGTGGGATTGGTCTTTCCATTTGAATGGCGCGAGAATTGCGCGCGCAGTTCGTTCCTTGATGAATCCTACGGCAATCCTCGGGAAGAAAACAATGTACTTGGGCTTCTGGATCGCGCGAGCAATTTCTTGAAAGTTTGTATCCCGCGGCAACTGTGCGATAACTGCGCGCAGGAATGCCTGGAGCTCTCTCTATTCAGTGAATCACGCGAAGCTTGAAGACTCATCTCTTGAGCTGTGCGAGACTGCATGAGCGCTTAAGACTGAACCTCGTGAGAACCGCGTGAAGTATGCTTTTTACTCCCTGCTGACATCCATCTACGCGCGAATGGTGTGAAGACTAAGCGACCAGTTGTTGTGCTCCCTTCAGAAGCCCGCGACAACTGCACGATGCATTCTTTTTGGTTTAATTGCGCCCTGTGACATCTGCACGAGGCATTCTTCTTGATATTTTTATGCTTTGCTGTGCCTATGCTGCAGCCAACTTTCCGTCTGGGTTCTACCTCCTTTCTTCTGAGGAACTTCTGGGGCAATAGTAGGATTCTTGGCATGGTTAGGGGCTTATTTGCAGCATCTGCTTATTACCTACAGGACAGACTTAAAACAGATTTATTAAATGATTTAGGGTCTAACAGAGATTAAGTTAAGGGGTGAAAAGTGGTACTTTTCAGGTCTTAACACCAAGTGAAAGATTATAGTAGATCCGACTCTTGCTATGATTTACATATCTGTTTTATAATAAAAACTAGCCCCTAGCTGTCAACTTCTCATCATTTTTACTTTATTTTACCACACCATCTACATTTTCTTCTTTCCCCTTTCTTTAGATCTAGTTTTATTCATATTTTTAGTTTAATATAGTTTAGTTTTGGGACACCTAAACACCCTCTCTTTACCTTGTTTTCTAGTGTAGGTTTATAGTTGCCAGATCTGTAGCCAGATCTGGAGTTTACTATACACCCTAGTGGTTTAGATGATCACTCTCCTTGGGACAAACTCTTACTTTCAAAACTTCCTACAACAGGGCCTGGATTTTTGCAGGACTGTGTTTGGTTTTGTGTTGTATTCAATCCATTTTGTTTTATTTTACCATTCTTCAGTTCTCTCACATTATTTTCATTGTCATATTTTTAATAATAAAAGGAAGCAGCAAAAACCCAACAACAAAGCCCTCCTCTCATCTACACCAATCATTCAATCTCCGGACTATTCCATACCTTTCAAAGTAATGTGTGATGCTTTCGACTACATAATAGGTGCAGTCTTAGGACAACGGAAAGATTAGATCCCTCATGTAGTTTATTACATGAGTTGTACCTTGATTGAAGCACAAGTTAACTATACCACCACTAAGAAGGAGCTTCTCGCAATCGTATTTGCATTAGACAAATTTCGACCATACCGTACTCTACAGTAAAGTATTTATTTGCTAAAAAGGATGCCAAACTGAGACTAATCCGATGGATCCTACTTTTGCAGGAATTTAACTTCGAATAAAGGACAACAAAGGAAGTGAAAATGCAGTGGCAGATCATCGGGCAGAATCGAGATGCCTAAGACCATCAGTAAAGAACCTCTCCACGATACCTTTCCAGACGAGTAGCTTTTCGTTGTCCAAGTAATAGTTCCATGGTATGCCAATATTGTAAATTATTTGGAAACAGGTAAGATCCCCCCAAACTGGTCGAATCAAGATAAATATATTTTATTTGCTAACATCAAATATTATATTTGGGAGGACCCATACCTATTTAAAATATGCTCAGACCAAATAATTAGAAAATGTGTGCCCGATAGTGACACCCACAATATCCTATGATTTTTTAACACATATGCTTGTGGGGGCCACTGTTGGCTACTTAACTTGTGTTCAAAAAGAGATTTACAATAACACAATTAAAAGATCTATTGGTTGCACACACGAAGGCAAGAAGACACACAGACCTGCAAGTATTCAGGACCTGTTGTAGCAAGTTTTAAAGGGTAAGTAAGGGTATGTCCATAGGGAAATGTGAGCTGAAAATTAAGTAAATCTCCAGATCTAAGGCAGATCGGGCACCCTACCTAGTACTAAAATAGCAAAAGAGATAGGAGAGGTTTTAAGGGTCACTTTAAACTAAACTACAGAAACACAATTAATTGCATAAATGAATTGAGATTAAATCCAGAGTTCAGATCTTGCAAGTGAGGGGAATATTTGGTGAAATTGGAAACAGAAAATGGAGAGAAACAACTTGGAGTTTGGTCTTGCTACAATTGGATTAAGCTGACAGTGTCATAAAGAATTCAGAATGCATCAATCCCTCATCTGGCTGTAAGCATAGCTGCAGGGTAAAAGGATCTGATCTAAGCCAGAGATTTGGATTAATCTTAAGGCTATGATCTGTCCACTTCAATGGTCACAGATCATCCAATAGATTCACCCCTTTCTTAGGTTTCCAACAGAACATTATAATCCCTACAAATGCTACAACTGTCAGGCCACTGACACAGGCAATTACAGGAATATCAGACCTAGGGGGATCAAATGGTATCCAAGAGGTCTACCAGTTAAGTGAGTGAGCTGAATCCCATCTACACAAATCTGATCGAGCACCAAATGAAACCAAATAAACTATGGATTTAATTAAAACAATAAAACCAGTATTGCAATGAAATAAACTCACTATATAATAAAATGCTCTTAGATTTGTAGTCTGTGTATTATCTGACCCTCAGTAACACTCTCAACTCTATCCCATTACAGATCCAACCTCACTCCTTACTGCTCCAAAGAAATTAGCTAACCATAGTTGGGCAAAAAGGAAGAATAGAGAATTTCGATGCAAGCTCTGATCTTGAGAATTGATCCCCCTTTTTTCTGGCAGCTTCCCTCCTTATATAGCTCTCCCCCTCAATCTTAGATCTGTTTTTCCCACCAATCACAGCTTAGCTAGAATAATTCTATTATTCCCTCTTTTATTTCCCTTTTAGAAGGCTCTCTTAGTTAGTTAGAGTTGGGAGAGAGCACGTGGGTCGGTTAGGGTTTCCCAGGGCACTTATAGAAACTTCGTGTCGGTCACCAGAATGTCTCGGATTGCATGCGACAGGTCACCTACTTGTAGCGTGTGCACAACAGCTTTTCTGATAAGTCCTTCAGTCGATTTTGATAGGTTCTTGAAGCTTTCGACAAGTTTCAAGTAGGCCCTTTATTCCTTTCGCTAGAATTCAAGATCCTTTCGATAGGCTCCGATAGGTTGCTCCTGAGAATAGAGCTCCAACATCCACAACCTTCATTTGGTGTGTTTGACAGGTTGGGGAATCCTTTCGATAGGTTGATCTCTGCACAATAAATTTTGATAGGTTTACTTCTAGGTCCTATCAATAGGTTCCAAACTTCTCGATAGGTTCCCTTCAAGCTCAGGCAACCATTTGATAGGATGCTCCATTTTCATTTCTGATTATACGATAGGTTCTAGATCCTATTGAATTCTCCCATCCTCACTTCCTTTTTTTAGCCTTCAGATCCTATCGACAGGTTCCAGTAACCTCTCAACGGGTTGTTTTCAGCCTATTTTCACTCCTTCAATGTTGCTTTACTGTTGCTGCATGCCCTAAGTGGGCCATTGTTGGGTCTGAACTACGTGAGAGATGGATTTTTGTAATATGACTGCCTTTTACTGCTATCTATAAGACATACTCAACAAGCATTTATTAGTCCACTCATAGGTCTATCAAAGCTCATGTTAAGGGGTGAAAAGTGGTACTTTTCAGAGATTAACACACCCCCAAACCTAAGCTTTGCTAGTCCCTGAGTAAAGGAAGAATAAAGAAAATTAAAATGCCACTTTTGTAGGGAGCACAGATGCATTTAGCATATGCATCAAGCATTTTGAACCCTAGGTGATCCCTAGTGGAGGAGTGGAGTCTCCTGAGGGTTTTCAGTGAAGGTACCCTCAAACTTCTCCAATAAAATTAGTTAATACTCATGCAACATGCTAAAACAGAATTCAAGTAAAATAAAATAAATTCCACACCATGTCCCTTCAGTTTTAGAGGATTTTCAGCAGAAAAATCATCAGTTTAAAACCTAAAATTCTACTGTAATTCTTTCATCATCAATCAGTTTATGTCAAGGCATTGTGCCGGAAAATTAATGCAGAGTTCACCTTTAATTTAAGAATTCTGTTTTGATAATGCCCCAATCAATTTATGATTTCAGACCCAAATCTTACTTGGGCTGTTCACTCATAACAAAAGTAGAAGGGTGCATCATTTCTCACACAACTCAAGAACAGTTATAGCCCTCAAATATGATTGCAAGCATGAGCATAGGCATTGCTCAAACTTCTAAAATTTTCTAACTCTTTTCACCATAGATTAAATAATCCTCATCTCCACATGACTGCTCAATCCATTTCAGATCAGTAGGGTCTTTTTTTATTGGGTTGTAATGTGGTTTATGGGTGAAATTTGTGAAAGAATAATGGGGTAAAAAGGATTCAAATTGAGAAATTAGTAAAAGTGAGGAGGTGGTCTAGACAACACCTTCTTCATTTCAGCACAATTTCATCTACTTCTTGAATTTTTAGATTTGAAGTGGCCAGTATCTAATCCTCTTTTCAGTCTTTCAATGAAATGACTTCTCTTTCTCATTCCTTTTCTGTATGTTTTTCTTTTTATATTTTTCCTCATTTTTCTTTTTATGGGTTGGAATGCCACAACACCACCAAATGTGCTTTCTTCTTTCCCAACCAACCATCAAACCAGCTCTACCTTCTAAAATCTCAAAGTGAGGGTCAGGCTGTATCAGGTCACTGAGGTTTTGGGTTCAAATTTTTTTATTTTTATCAAAGAAATCTAGGAATTTTAAGGCTCAAATGGTGTGTATCAAGGACAGTTAAAAGGTGGGACATTTTAAGCTCAAACTATCCAAGGGATGACCTTATTTCATATCTTGAATGTCATGAATGCTGTCAAGCTATTTTAATTTGGATTTGCCTAACTTCTAGTGATCAAAACTTGATCCAATCAGTCCTTAGAGCAAAAAAATTGCTAAGACACTCTTCAAAAATAAAAAAATTCAGGCCCAAATATCACTAGGTATGGCCTTCCATCAAATTTTTTGGGGGTGTATCCTTACAATTTTCTTCTCATTTCAGCCTCACTAAACATCAATTTTTAAAAATTCTTGACATTTGCCTCATGAAAAATGCTAAAACTACAGCTCATTTCAGTTTTAAAAAGTTTTTAGTTTCCTCTTTTTTTTCAAAAATCAGTGGGAAATCCTTTATTTTCAAAAACGTTTTTTCAACATTGCTGCATTGGCATTAACTCATTTCATTGGCACACCTGCCATACCCCCAAACCTAAATTAATTAGTGTCCTCACTGTTCAGAGAGCATGGTAACCATGAAAAGGGTAGATGAAGAAGCAGATGCACAATAAGCACAAAGAAAGACAGAGTACAGAAAAGAAACTATGATGAACAACTAACATATGTACATGGTCTAAATCATTAAGGGAAAATAAACAAAAATAGTCTATATATATTTACAAGCATCATCAGGCTAACCATACAAGTCTGCCAAAATTTTCAAATTCTCCTTAGATAAAGGAGCTTTTCCTTTAGGTTAGGACTTCTGGGTGGACTGCTTGGGGGCCTCCTCATATTGGATAGCAGATTTATTGGTTTTCTTGCCAGAAGCAGCAGCAGAGTCAGAATCAGAATCAGTAGGGAAAAGGATAGTAGGATCGAGGCCAAGGGCAGTAGCAGCTTGCCTTCTTTCCTCCTTGAAGAGTAGAGTGGAGGAGGTGTCATGTGGGGGTGGGGGTTTAGTGGGGGCTACTTCTTCAGACTGGGTAGCAGGTTCCTTCCCTTTACTGCGAGTAGAAGCAGAGGAAACAGATCTCTTTGCAGTAACTTCTCTCTTTGTATAAGTCCTCTTAGGTTTTGGTGGGAAGGTTTAGCTATAGGAAGATCTTGGGCTGGAGGGGGGGGAACATCTATAGGTGGGGTAGGAGTAGGTTGAGTGGCAGGAGAGTTAGAAGGAGGAGCTGTAGCAAGAGGGGTTGGTTGAAATGGTTGAGAAGTCAATGAAGCAACTTTTCTCTCCATAATATTAATTTTCTTCGCTGCATAAAGTAGGTTGGACTCCGAGAGTTCCTGGGTGGCCTTAAGTATCTCCTGAGCATTGGCTAATTTTTTCTAGAGAAGTTCAGCATTCTTCTTCTTGGTTGAGAAGTCAATGAAGCAACTTTTCTCTCCAGAATATTAATTTTCTTCGCTGCATAAAGTAGGTTGGACTCCGAGAGTTCCTGGGTGGCCTTAAGTATCTCCTGAGCATTGGCTAATTTTTTCTGGAGAAGCTTAGCATTCTTCTTCTCAAACTCGACAATGCGAGTCTGAGCATCAGCAAGTAGTTTGGCGGACTCATAACGAGTTAGGATTTCCTTCCACCACTGAGAGATATCCCAGAGCTGGATTCTTTGCTCAAATTCCATGAGAACAATCCTCTCCTCATAGGAGACTTCCAGGGAAGCTCGAAGGGCAGCCATACCTGTCAAGACATCTCTGGGGATGTAGGGATTGTCCTTCATTGCATACAACAGAGTGAGGTAAGGGGGAATGTAGATGGGGGATCTAAGTACATTGGGCAAGGAAAGGAGTGGAGTGGAAGATGAGGAGGGGGTGGAGAAACCAGTTCCTCATGTGGATCAGTTTGGGTTGAGGCATCTGTGAAGACAAGTGGAGTGAGAGTAGGTGGTTGGGTGGTAGGTGACACAACAACTTCAGTGGCTACTATTAGAGGTGATGGAGGGGTAAAAGATGGGGATGAGATAGGTATGGGGAAAAATGGAGTTGCTGCCTCCTCAGATTGGGTAGCAGTTGTGGGAGGTGGAGCTATGGGTGAAGATGGAGGAGATTAATGGATTGGTGATCGGACAGGGGAAAGAGGGGAAGTGTGAGGGGGTTGGGGAGCTGAAGAGGATGGGGTAAGGGTGGACTAAATGGATGGAAGGCAGGAGCTCATGAGGGCTTGGTTGTTGGTGTTGGTGGTCAATTGAGCTTGAATGGACTGTAATAGGGAGAGAATTTGAGTGAAAGTATCAGGAATGATGGGATTAGAGGGGACAAGTGTTTGAATAGGGTGGAAAGGGGAGGAGGGTGCATGGTTGAAATTAGGGGGGTTGGGGTGTGGGGAGTCAGGGAGTGGGGTGTACTAATGCCTAACATCTTCCACAATTGATGTCATGAGGGCAGTGAACCCAGCAGTGGTAAACTGGTCTAAGCCCTGGGTATGAAGGAGGGGTTGATGAAGGGGAAAGTTATAAATTGGTTGGTCAAAGGGTGGAGAAGAAGGGGTAGGGGTAGGCTCTGGTAGTGTTGGAGGTGCAAGGACTTCAGGTTCAAGAATTTGAGTGGTGGGTGGAGGTAAAACTGGCTCAGAGGGGAGGAGGGGGGGTCTGTTGGAAGAGGGACTGATACAAAGGGGAAAAGCAAAGTGGGTGGAGGTGTTGGTGATGATGTAGGTAAGGTAGGTGAAAGGATGGATGATGGTATCTCAGCAGTAAGATCTGCTGCAGTTGTAGTTAGAACCTCCTCAACCTCCTCCAACTCAGTTGGCTTACTCTTCTTAATCTGGATTAGGCTGGTGGACCATGCCCTTTTTTCATACTTTTTTTGAGTCATTCCTTTGAACCACATATTTCCTAGCCTTGAGCAAATATGTAATGAGTTTGCTGAAAGGCAACCCAGCACCTTTAGCAAATGCCTGTCTTTTAAGCACCTTATCATTAATGTCTACCATTGTCTCAAAAATCAACTGTGGTGCACTCAAAAATAGCCCTTTTGAATAGTAGTACAAAGCATCTATAACTGGGGGCCGTCTCTCCTACAGGTGCCCAGTGACATACATATTCTTTCTCAAAATAGTGTTGATGAATCTATGGTTAGATTGGAGGTCTCTTCTCATCACAGATTCACCAGATCCCACAATTCCATTGGTGAGATATTTAGCCATTTCTCTGAATGTAACCCATTTGGGTGCTCCCGCAGATCTAGTGGAGTCAAATTGATGTGGAACTCCCAAAGCCATCCCAATGTCCTTGCAATCCATAGTGATTTGCCAATCATCAATCAGAATTTCCAGTACAGCCTCATTCCCAGGCACCACCTTCTTTGTCAAATTCTGGTACCATAATTTAACCAGCCTGGGGTACACAGTCTCCCTCAAGGGTGTAAGTAGGGGTAACAATCTCTCCTTCTTTAGATACATTAGTATCCCCTGACATTCCTCTATCTCAGTAAAGTATATCAGATCAAAATCTGTCTCAGGGATAAGGCTCAACCCATCCACAAACTCAGTAGGGGTGGTAAATGCAGTAGGAAGCTCCACCGCAGGTAATATGTCGGGGTTGGGCAAAGGTGTTTCCCTAGTTGGAGCGTATCTCTCCATAAGTATTTTTGCATCAGGCTCCTGAATTGAGACAGACTTGGCCTTTTTTCCTTTAGGAGCCTTATTGGGCTTCCCCTCAGGAAGCTTCCTCCGGGTAGGTGGGTTGGTGGTAGGCTTTGATTTTTTGGAGGACTTTGGGGTGGAAGAAGCTGGTTGCCGGAATAGGTCGGCTAGGGTTTCTTCAGAATCGACCATTATGCTCTCAGAAATTGATCTCTTAAAGCTCACTCAACAATTTGAATTAAAATTTTGAGGTAAACAACTAGGAAAATAACAGAGTGAAGCAGAGAGACAGCTTACCCAAAACTCCTAGGGTTTTGCAGAAATCATGATGCACAACTCCAATTTCCCAAAAATCAGGTGCAAAATGCTCCTTTGTGTGGGCTGAATGAACTTGAGGAGTGGCAAAATGAGTGGCGAAAGGTCCTTACGATATTTGGCAGAAAATGAGAGCAACAACCAATGAGGGAGAGAGAGCTAGGGTTTCACAGGAGGTGTTGAATGAGCAAAAATGACCTAACGACAAGTATATAAAGAGTGAAAATCGATTTCGATAGGATGAGCTAAGTGATTTTGATAGGTCAAGGCGTCCTATCGAACACTAGAAAGAATACAACGTGCAGATGAAATGCTTCGATAGGTTAAATCCTTCCTATCGATAGGTTCATGTAGCGCATGATTCGTCCTTTCAGTAGGTTCCTAATAAGTATATAGAACCTATCGAAAACTTTTTTCTAACCTTTTGAACCTATCGAAGAGTTGTTTTAACCTATCGACACTCAGTGCCTATCGAAATCCTCAAATGACCTATCGAAAGGTCCCATATGCTCATAGAAACTGCATTTTTGTGTTTTGTTCAGCCTCAGCACCCAGCAAACTCCTTTGTTGTGCTTCCATTTACGTTGTTTTCAATATTAACATACTCCCATGGTTCCTGGACTGCTTGGCAAGATTGATATGATGACCTGATGCTAGCATGGAAAATTTATTGAAAATGAATAAAACATCAAAATAGAAAGTAATCACTTAAAATAAAATCAAAATATAGTACATATGATACACACTGAAATCATGTATAAATTGGATGGTCCTGAAAATCAATGGTCTCCTCAGGCTCACAAATTTTTTCAACATAAATCTTTAGCCTCTGGCCATTGACTTTCATGACTCTACCATCTTTGGGGTCTATGATTTCTACAACCCTGGATGGGGAAACATGTAAAACTGTGTAAGGCCCATCCCATCTGGAGTGCAATTTTCCTGGAAAGAATTTTAATCTTAAATTGAACAACCATACCTTGTCACCTATTTTGAATTCTTTTCACAGCAAATGCCTGTCATGAAAGGCTTTGATTTTTTCCTTGTAGATTCGGGCATTTGAATATGCTTCCATCCTTAACTCATCAAGCTCAGATAATTGTAGTTTCCTATTCACACCAGCAGAAGTCAAGTCAGAATTTAATGCCTTAATGGCCTAATATGCTCTATGGTCTAACTCAACAAGCAAGTGACATGCCTTGCCATATACTAGCCTGAATGGGGACATCCCTATGGGGGTCTTATAGGCAGTCCTATAAGCCCACAAGGCATCTGGCAGTTTTATAGACCAATCTCTCCTATCAACTCGCACGGTCTTCTCTAGGATATGTTTGATTTCCCTGTTGGAAATCACTTCTTGGCCACTAGTTTGTGGGTGGTAGGGAGTAGCAATTCTGTGGGTCACAAAATATTTTTCCAATAGTTTTTCAAAATATTTGTTACAAAAGTGGCTTCCTCCATCACTAATAATAGCTTTGGGAGTGCCAAACCTAGAGAAGATGTTGTCCTTTAAGAACTTAATGACAACCTTATGATCATTTGTTCTTGTAGCTATGGCCTTTACCCATTTGGACACATAGTCCACAGCTACAAGAATGAAATTATATCTATAGGAGGGGGGGAAAGGTCCCATAAAATCAAATCTCCATTTGTCAAATAGTTCAACAACAAGCACAGGTTGCAAGGGCATGGAGTTTCTTTTTGTAATACTTCCCATTTGTTGGCATTTTGAACAAGCTTTGCAATGTTGTATGGTATCCTTGAACAGAGTGGGCCAATAGAAACCACTTTGAATCACCTTTGCAGTAGTCTTGTTACCACTGAAATGGCCCCATAAGCCTGTTCATGACACATGGTTAAAATGTTTCCAATCTCAGTTTCAGGAACACATCTTCTTATCACCTGGTCTGCACAATACTTAAAAAGGTAAGGATCCTCCCACATGTAATATCGAATGTGTGAGAAGAACAGATTCTTATCATCCTTACTCCAATGTGGGGGTACCCTTCCCACAACAAATAGTTTACTAGGCTGGCAAACCAGGGCATACTTATCTCCACAGCAAAAAGCTCCTCATCTGGGAAATAATCATTGATGGACAAGCTCTCTATTTCAGCATCTGGAATCTTGCATAAGTAGTCTGCAACCACATTTTCAACCCCCTTCTTGTCTTTGATTTCCAAGTTGAATTCCTGCAGAAGAAGAATCCATCTAATTGAATTCCTCAGGGTTGAATGGTCAGTAAACACAGTGATCTTGGATCCCAACACATATGATCTGAACTTTTCCAAAGTAAATACAATGGCTAGCAGCTCCTTTTCAGTTGTGGTGTAATTTAATTGAGCATCAATCATTGATTTACTAGCATATGCCACCATACATGGTGCTTTGTCTTTCCTTTATCCCAGCACTACACCAATGGCAAAGTTTGATGCATCACACATTAGTTCAAATGGTAGACAAAAATCAGGAGCTTGCAATATAGGAGCAGTAGTCAAACAGGTCTTTAGAAGTTCAAAAGCAACTAGGCATTCATCATTGAACACAAATGGAACCTCTTGGAACAGCAAGTGGCAGAGAGGCTTGGAAATTTTGCTAAAGTCTTTGATGAACCTCCTGTAGAAACTAGCATGGCCCAAGAATGACTTGACTTGTTTGACAGTTTTGGGAGGAGGCAAATGTGCTATTAAATCAATTTTAGCTTGATCAACCTCTATTCTTCTTTGGGAAACAATATGTCCTAGAACATACCTTAAGTCACCATGAAATGACTCTTTTCCCAACTCAAAACTAGGTTGGTCTCCTCACACCTTTACAGCACAAGGTTGAGATGGTACAGGCATTGGCTAAAATCATCCCCATAAATAGAGAAATCATCCATAAAAATCTCTAAAAAAATTGTCAATCATGTCAGAAAGATAGCATACATGCATCTTTGAAAAGTGGCAGGTGCATTACATAGCCCAAATGTCATCCTTCTGTATGCAAAGGTTCCAAATGGACAGGTGAATGTGGTTTTTTCTTGATCTCGAGGGTAAACAGGAATCTGGTTGTATCCTGAATAACCATCAAGAAAATAGTAAAAAGTCTTACCTACCAACTTATCTAAGATTTGATCTATAAAAGGCAATGGGAAGTGATCTTTACTAATTTTCTCATTGAGCTTACGATAGTCTATGCATACCCTCCAACCAGTGGTCTGTCTGGCTAGAATTAGGTCACCTAAGTCTGCTTTAACTACTGTGATCCTAAATTTCTTGGGCACCACCTGGGTAAGGGCCACCCATTGAGAATCTGAGATAGGGTAAATGACCCCAGCATTAAGAAGTTTGACTACTTCTTGCACACAGCTGGATTTATCCCCCCCAAATCTGCAATAGTCCACCCTATTGTTCTCTTATGCCTTTTTAGCAAAGGAATTGTTCTTCTGCTCAAGAGTGAGGGAAGAAGAGATTATCACTGGTAGTTTGTGATTGGCTCCTAAAAAGGCATATTTTAAAGATTTTGGGAGTTGCTTTAACTCTATATCTGGGGTACTGATGAGTGAAGGCAGTAAGGGTGCCTTAGAAGGTGGTGGAAGAGGTAATAAAGCAGGAGTCCATGGGTGATGCTTTGCTGGCCCTGATTCAGAATTTATACTTTCCACTTGCTCAAGCTCAGATGTGGAAGCTTTCTCTTTCACTGTTTCATTCCATACTTCTTCAAAAACATTAAACAAATCATTACCAAGCAGCAGCTGGGGTAGATTTTTTTACACAAATTCATCCAGCACATCGATGGAAAAACAATCCTCATTTTCTAAGTGGGGCTGATGGGCTGCATTGTACACATTCTGCTTGACTTTTCTATTGCCAAAAGATACTTCCATGACCCCTGATCTACGTTATATACAAACATTTGTGGTGGCTAAAAAGGGCCTGCCTAAGATTACAGGGACAGAAATAGCACACTTGCTCGGCACCATATCCAACACCAGGAAATCAACAGGATAAAAGAATTTGTCAACCCCAACCAAGACATCTTCAATGATCCCCACAGGTTTCCTTTTAGATTTGTCAGCTAGTAGTAAGACCACATGTGTGCGCTTCAACTCTCCTAAGCCCAGCTTCTCATATACTGAATATGGAAGCAAATTCACACTAGCACCCAGATCTAACAAGGCTTTTTCAATGGTACGATCCCCAATAATGTAGGGGATAGTTGGGATTCTAGGGTCTTGGAGTTTTGTTGGAGTTGCAATAGTCAGTATTTGTTTTACTTTTTCTATTGAAAAACTTTCTTGGACAGATGTATCCTTGATTGTCTTTTGTGGGTGCAAAGGTCCTTTAAAAACTTGGCATAGGCTAGAACCTGCTTGATTACATCAAGTAGACGCAGGTTGATCTTCACTTGCTTTAAAGTTTCCATCATTTCCTCTATTTTGGCATGCCCTTTATCAAAAGGGGAAGGTGCCTGCATTGCCCTAAGAAATGGCAAATATGGGACTGCTCCCCCATTTATAGCCTTATCCAACTCATCATATCATTTTTTAATTTTATTTTTTTCTTGAGGGCCATCATTATCCTTCTTATTTAATATGGGTTGCTCCTATTGTACCTTCTCTTTTTTTTTCTGAATTTTTCAAAGGCCCACAGCCTACTTGATTGTCCACCAACCTTCCACTTCTTAATATGGTAACAGATTTGGCTTCCTCATGGGAAGAAGAAACCTCACCTACAACATATTGTCTCCTTGGGTTGTCCATTGGTTGGCTGGGTAGCCTCCCTTCCTCTCTCTTTGTCAAAGCATTAGATAACTGACCAAGATGGTCTTCTATCTTTTTGATGCTTTGGCTATGAGAGTGTACAGTTTGAGACAAGGATCCTAAGTTCTGCAATGAGGCCAGAACTTGTTCATCAAAAGAAAGTGATCTAGAAGCTGGAGGAGGTGCAGCTTGCTGCACAGGTTGAGCCATAGGCTGAGTCATGGGTTGTTGATAGTGGGGCCTTGGAAAGTAATTCTCGTGCTATGGCTAAGTATTTTTATACGGCATGAGCTGCTGTGGCTGTTGCTACTGGTTTGGAAAAGTATCAAGTTGGGGTGGTTTCTCTATTGGTAACTAGCAGTAGGCTGTTGTCTAAAAGACTGAGTGGCAGCCACATGCTCCATCACAAAATTTAGAAATTGAACAGCTGAGGGGCATTCCTCAAGGGAGTGAGTGGGGGACTGTCATATAACACATGCCTCCTCCACTTTAATAGCCATGGGTGACTAAATTGCTCCCATGAGCATTTCAAACTTCTGGGTCAAACTGTCCACTTTCCTTTCCAAATCATTGTGCCCACTCAACTCATGCATCTTTCCTCTTGTGATATTTTCTTTCACTATTCTATGGATTTCCAAATCCCTGGACAATGTCTCTCTCTGCATGGAGTTCTCACTGATGATGTTAAACAATTCCCAAGCCTCCTTAGCAGTTTTGTGGAGGAAAGTACCACCATAAGAGGCATCTACCATATCTCTGCTTTTAGAATCAATTCCCTGATAGAAACTTTGAACAAGCTTCCATTCAGGGATTTGATGATGGGGACATTTCTTGAGGAGTTATTTGAATCTCTCCCATGCTTGGTGAAATTCCTCAGTTGGGTCTTGAGCAAATGAGATAATACCCTTCCTCAACTGGCTTTTCTTGGACATGGGAAAAAACTTGGCCAAAAACTGACATTGAAGATCACTCCAGGACTGAATACTGTTGGGTGGGAGCATTGACAACCCAGTCCTGGCTCTCTCCTTTAATGAAAAAGGAAAGAGTCTCATCCTGGATGCTTCCTCCCCCAAACCTGTAATATTGAATGTAGTACACAGTCCTAGAAATTCATCAATATGTTTATATGGGTTTTCTTTGGTCAGGCTATGGAATGAGGGTAGCATTTGGATTATGGAAGACTTGATCTCATAGTTCCCTTGAATAGCAGGAAATTGAATGCAGAAGGGGGAGTTGTAAACCCCTGGTGCATTGAATTCCTTCAAGGTTCTAGGTTGCTCACCCATTTCAGCAGATTCAAATACAACAGATATGGGTGAGATTTATTTAGACCTAAGAATTCTTTTAATCTCTGGATTTAATGGAACAATCTGAGGATTGAGAGTTTTCCTTCCAAACATACACCACTCATAATCTTAATGCACACAAGATGCAGAGCAAATTTAACTCAACAATCAGGAACAAGCATAATTAACTAATAAATCTATAAATCCACAGATCAGAAAAATAAGAGTAGAGGGATGCAAACTTTAACACCGCCTCTAGCACAATGCTCCTCCTTAGACACAGCTTCCAATCTGTTAAAAACAATAAAAACTATTCCAAAATAGCAAAAAATTTCAAAAGCAATTAGTGAAAAACTAACTAGTCTATTACAGATCTACAATCTATACAAAAACAAACTTAGATCTACCAATTTTAAGCACACAGATCCCTGGCAGCGACGCCAAAAACTTGTTGGCTACTTACCTTGTGTTCAAAAAGAGGTTTAAAATCACACAATTAAAAGATCTATTGGTTGCACACATCAAGGCAAGTAGACCCACAGACCTGCAAGTATTCAGGGCCTGTTGCAGCAAGTTTTAAAGGGTAAGTAAGGATATGTCCACAGGGAAATGTGAGCTAAAAATTAACTAAATCTCCAGATCTAAGGCAGATCTGGCACCCTACCTAATACTAAAATAGCAAAAGAGAGAGGAGACATTTTAAGGGGTTGTCACTTTAAACTAAACTACAGAAACACAATTAAATGCATAAATGAATTGAGATTAAATCCAGAGTTTAGATCTTGCAAGTGAGGGGAATATTTGGTGAAATTGGAAACAGAAAATGGAGAGAAACAACTTGGAGTTTGGTCTTGCTACAATTGGATTGAGCTGATAGTGTCACAAAGAATTCAGAGTGCATCAATCCCTCATCTGGCTATAAGCACTGCTGCAGGGTAAACGGATCTGATCTAAGCCAGAGATTTAGATTGATCTTAAGGCTATGATTTATCCACTTCAATGGTCACAGATTATCAAATAGATTCATCCCTTTCTCAAGTTTCCATCAGAACATTATAATCACTGCAAATGCTGCAACTGCCAGGCCACAGACACAGGCAATTATAGGAATATCAGACCTAGGGAGATCAAATGGTATCCAAGAGGTCTACCAATTAAGTGGGTGAGCTAAATCCCATCTACACAAATCTGATCGAGCACTAAATGAAGTCAGATGAACTATGGATCTAATTAAAACAATAAAACTAGTATTGCATTGAAATAAACTCAGTATATAATGAAATGCTCTTAGATTTGTAGTCTGTGCATTATCTGACCCTCAATAACACTCTCAACTCTCCCCAATTACAGATCCAACCTCACTCCTTGCTGCTCCAAAGAAATTAGCCAACCATAGTTGGGTAAAAAAGAAGAATAGAGAATTTTGATGCAAGCTCTGGTCTCGAGAATTGATCTCTCTTTTTTTTGGCAGCTTCCCTCCTTATATAGCTCTCCCCTTCAGCCTCAGATATGTTTTTCCCGCCAATCATAGCTTAGCTAGAATAATTCTATTATTCCCTCTTTTATTTCTCTTCTAGAAGGCTCTCTCAGTTAGTTAGAGTTGGGGAAGAGCACCTGGGTTGGTTAGAGTTTCCCAGGGTACTTCTAGAAACTTCGTGTCGGTCACCAGAGTACCTCGGATTGCGTGTAGTAGGTCACCAACTTTTAGTGTGTGCACAGTAGCTTTTTTTAGAAGTCCTTCAATTGATTTTGATAGGATCTTAAAGTTTTCGACAAGTTCCAAATAGGCCCTTTGTTCCTTTCACTAGGATTCAGGATCCTTTTGATAGGTTCTGATAGGTTGCTCCTAAGAATAGAGCTCCAACATCCACAGCCTTCATTTGGTGTGTTCGACAAGTTGGGGAATCCTTTCGATAGGTGCAATAAATCTCAATAGGTTTGCTTCTAGCTCCTATCAACAGGTTCCAAACTTCTCGATAGGTTCTCTTTGAGCTCAGGCAACCATTCGATAGGATGCTCCCTTTTCATTTCTAACTGCGCGATAGGTTCTGGATCCTATCAAATTCTCCAATCCTCACGACTTCTTCCATTTTTCAGCCTTCAGATCCTATCGACAGGTTCTAGTAACCAGTCGACACGTTATTTTCAGCCTGTTTTCACTCCTTCAAAGCTGCTTTGCTATTGCTGCATGCCCTAAGTGGGCCATTGTTGGGTTTGAACTGCAATGAGAGATGAATTTCTACACTATGACTGCCTTTTACTGCTATCTACAGGACATACTCAACAAGCATTTATTAGTCCACTCATAGGTCTATCAAAGTTCATGTTAAGGGGTGAAAAGTGGTAGTTTTCATAAATTAACAGCCACTTCAGTGGTAAGAAAATGGCTGCCATGGTACTGCAATCAGGATTTTTTTGGCCATCGTTATTCAAGGATGCTCAGAATTTTTGTAAGGCCTGTGATCGATGCCAGAAATTAGAAGCAATGTCCAGAAGAAATATGATGCCCCTACAACCGATTTTGGTCGCGGAACCCTTTGATGTATGGGGCATAGACTTTAGGGGCCCACTTCCACCCTCGTACGGATATATGTATATCCTTGTAGCCATTGACTACGTATCCAAATGAATCGAAGCATCAACCACAAGGACTAATGATCATAAGGTGGTAGTCTCTTTTATAAAAAAAAAAATATTTGCATAGTTTGGAACCCCACAAGCTATTATAAGTGACTGGAGTAGTCATTTTTATAATCGGTATTTCGAGAGTTTTCTTAAGAAATATGGAGTTACACATAAAATCACAACTCCCTATCACCTCAGACCAGTGGTCAAGTAGAAGTTTCTAGCCATGAAATAAAGAAAATATTAGAAAGAACTGTTAGACCTGATAGAAAGGATTAGTCCATAAGACTGCATGATGCTCTATATGCATATAGAACAGCCTACAAAACCCCTATTGGTATATCTCTTTTCCTATTGGTGTACGATAAGGCTTATCATTTACGTGTCAAATTAGATCATAGAGCTTTCTGGCTGATTAAGACACTTAATTTCGAACTGACTGCATTCGGAGAACAACTAAAACTCAAACTTAATGAGTTAGAGGAGATCTGAAATGAAGTCTGTCAAAATGCTCGAATTTATAAGGCCAAAACTAAAGCATTTCATTATAAATATATTTTGAGAAAGAGTTTTGAGCCGGGCCAAAAAGTCTGGTTACACAATTTAAGGTTAAAACTATTCCCTGGAAAATTATAGAGTCATTGGGACGGACCCTATAATGTCATAGAAGCATTCCCTCACGAGGTTGTCACTATTCAGGATCCCAGGGACAATCTTACTTTTAAGGTTAATGGGCAGAGACTTAAACTGATAGTGACTTTACAAGAAAAAGACACAGTAGTCCCAATATCACTAAAAGAACTAGAATACGATTGCCAAACTAATGGGCAGCATCGTGCTACCGACTCATCCATAGCAATCCTATAAAAATTTTAGATGTACAATATTAAGTATAAGTAATTAAGGTAGATATGAAAAATCGTAGTTATTACGATTTCTCGTACTTATTACACAATCGTTACAATTACAATTAGTTGATACAAGTGTGAATTTAACTAAGTGCCTAGCTATCGTATGGGTACAACTTCCAATAATAATGGCGTCGCTACAATTCACGCGGTGCAAACATGTATTTCACCATTAATGGATATACCAACTGGTTGCACTCCACAATGCCAGCCATAACTTCCATTAATAGTGACTATTCACATCTTGGAATCCTTAAATACGAACCTACATCTTCAGTATTATCATTCCATTCAATTTACATCCTTCATTCATCTTCAACATATTCACAATGGCGAATCCACGAAATTTGTCTGAATTCATAGAAGCTTTTTCTTGCCTCATACAACAACACGAGGACGAGATCATGGCATTATTAGAAGAATGAGGCCGGCTAATCAGTGAAATCATAGCTCTCTTCGGCTCCTCCATCCAAGCCTGGATTAATGACACCATCCATCCCCCACCTCGTACACCTCACCCTCCACCACTACCTCCTAAGTCTTCTTAACCATCCTTTTCCCTTTTCTGTTGGACGCACCCACTTCTGGGGCGTGACCATACCTTTATGTTTTGGGCGATAACATTTTAGAAGCTGAGGACCGATCTTTATAGAAGAGGAATCCTTATCTCGGACGTTGCTGCTAGTGTCGTAGTTTAGTGTGTGTCTAGATTTTTTCTAGGAATTTCATTCGATGTAATTAGTTTTCTTTTCATATATATAAATCGTTCTTTTTTTATATTTGCTGTTTCTAATAAATTTTTTTGGATTCTTTAAAACCGGTAGTATTTAACTCCCAAGTTTGGGGGAAGATTTTTATTCTTTTTACAGATTATAAACTCGGTAACTAATGCAGTAGTAAAATAGGTTAATATTTTTCCTGTGTGTCCCCTATTTTTGTGCCAATGAGGACATTGTCCTAATTAAGTTTGGGGGGCGATATATATCAATTTTGAAAATATAATATATTAGTATAGTTTTTTTTTAGAGTTTTATTTAGAATTTTCTAAAATTAAGAAAGTTAATCATTATATGAGAATTATGATAGAAAAAAATATGAAAATCCAAAATTCTTAGCAACCCATCATAGTAGTAGTTTAAAAATCAAAATAAAAATAGTTACAATTCTAAGTAAAGCATCTCTAGAACACTATATTAGGTGAATGTTTGAAACTAGACAATTGATCTAAACTATAAATATTTTAGATTATAGTTTCAAAATCATATAACCAATGGGCTATAGAGCCTATTTCCTCTTTTATTCTGAGAAAGACAGACTATTTTTATTCATGCTAAATTTTCTTTGAATTTTTCTACTATTTGAAATCTCATAATACAAAACTTAGAATCAAGATACTCTATGAATATGATGATTTTTTATTTGGAACTGTCTATTAAATATATCAAAGTAATAAGACATCCATATTAGTAAATCGTGAAAATGAACAAGGGCCATCTTTTGTTAAACCATAACCAAAAAGCCAAAAATCCCAGAATATTTTACCCTTTGAACCCATATTAGAAGCCTAAAAATTAAATTTCTTTGTACCAAAATTTTATAAACCTTTAACCATATATACAACTCAAAACTTTCTATCCTTGACCCTTACAATTTCAGAGAGTTTAGAATATAAAAGAAGGGGAGAAGAGGGAGTGAAAGAAATAGAAGAAATCGTAAAAAGACGATTCCATGAAAAAAAAAAGAGAAGGAAAAAGCTTCCAACTAGAGAAGAAATATGGAATTTATACTAGAAAAGAAATAGAAAGAAGTTACACAAAATGATGATACTTACTGAAGCTGAAAAATATATAAGAAAAAGAGATGAAAAAGCTAAATTCTCATAAACAATTTTGAATCCTCTTTACCATTTTCTTTGAAACCTTCTAAAAACCCAAAGCCCCATTACAAGCCGAAGGAAAGACCATTGTGATTTATAATTTGCAAGAATATGAGTCTAGTAGAGATATATAAAATAAATACTATGAATAAATAGAGAAGTTATATGAACATAACTGATTATCCTTTCCATGAGATTTATCTTCTTAGTTAATTGTCCGATGAAATTTACATATATATCTACAATATTGTGAGAACCCAACAGTTTGATTATTTTTTAGAGTATGCCAATAAGTGAGAGTTTGGACGAAAATATTTTCTAAAACTTGCAGTTTAGAAAAATGTATGATGAATAAACTTTTCACTGATATGCACATACTCCACACTATACCGAATTGAAATTATTGAGTTCTGATAGAGGATAATTACAATGATGGAAAGCTAAGGATAAAAGATTTGAAAATTTTAGAAAACTAATGAACATCTAATTATTGACTGAGTAAATAGTATATAAAAATCTATATTTTGAATTTTTAGTTTTGAAAAACTCAAAAATATTGAAAGTTTGTAGGTAACTTCACTGAAAACCTTCAGGAGACTACAACTCCTCCACTAGGGATCACGTAGAGGTTTAAAGGCTTGTTACATTTGCTAAATGCAATCATGCTCCCTATGAAAGTGGCATTTAAATTTTTAGTTTTAGGATAGTTTAATTTTCCTTGTTTGCTAGGGACTAGCAAAACTTAAGTTTGGGGGTGTGATCAGTCACATAATTTACCATTTTATCACCCTTAACTTAGTGATGTTAGGCTTTAGTTTGCTACTAATAAGTTACTGATGTACGGATATTAAAGATAAATAGTAAAAGAGAGCCTAAGTGTTAATATTCATCAAAGCGAACTCAAATAGCAGTAAGAATTATGATTGAGCGGGTAAAGACAATTCACCAATACAAGAAAGCTGAGAAATCGTATTTAACAATTTTGCACTACTGTTGAAGTAAAAAGAAGAAAGAAATAAGAAATTATAGTTTTACGACTCGTTAAAATGACAATTCTTCAGAAGCGACAAAAGAGTAAAGACGATACAGAAGAGAAAGGCAATGAATCGTGAATAGAAAATCGTTCAGTAAGAAAGCCATGAAGGAAGAGAAAATTGTGATTTACGATTTTCCAAAAAAGCTATAATAAAAGAATTTGTTATCTACGATTTCCAATAAAAGAAGCTTTCGTATTTACTATTATTGCTACTGATCACGTGAGAGCTATCATTGCCATGAACAGAATTAGAAGACCCCTAGAATTAGAAGTTTAGCTGATCACGGATCTGAGAAGATTGATGAAAATATACTCTGAAGGACTCTGCTGCTAAAGATTAAAGAACCTTTCCGAAACGCATCAACTAAAGAAAGTAAGGAAAAGATGAAATTAGAAGTACAGTTATATTAGGATAGGTTTTACTTCTTTCATTAGATTTAAAACTTGTAAATCGACTCCTTATGATCTATAAATAAGAGAGCCCAGTGTAGGAATAATCATCGAAGAATTTTAACATCAATTAACACCTGAGGTTGGATTTTCTTCTGATCAATAGTGTAAAACAGTTAGACTAGATTAGATATCCAAGGTTTCTCAAGAGAAATTGATGACTGTAATTGAGTGCTAAAGATTAGAGTAGATATCTGTAGTTTCTCAGGAGCAATTGACGACTGCAGCTAAGGGGTAAAGGATATATTTTACTTTACCTTTTAGTTTAGATTTTATTTTATGCAATTTACAGCTTTGCAAACATCTCTAAGTTTTAATTTTAATTGACGACTCAAGTTAGAATTTGCAGATTAGTGCAACGATCTTTAATTTTTCATCTTCAGTTTTCTAAGGTTTGATTGACGCCCAGATTTTAGGAAGTTATTGATTAGAATAAATCTGTATTAATAGGATCTTAGACTTGATTGATGACCAATGCTAATAAACTAGAGATGTGGTATAATGGTATTATTTAAATTCATAAATATCTGATAGCTGAAGATTGGGATTGACGACCTCAATCAGAAGGAGGATTTAGATTTATTTTATGCACTTTAGATTAAAATAAATTCTTTTATTCATATTTCTCCAGTAGATTAGATCTTGAAGATAAATAGAAGTTTTTAAAATAAGGATTTAAATAAAAGAAATAAATAAGAAATAAATAGATAGACAAACTTCCTCATGGGAACGATCCTATGCTAGTACTATGATTTCCATTATGCGCTTGAAATAGGTTAAGACTTGAATTTAACATAATTTTAATATATAAAATAAGCCGACCAGGACCCCAGGTGCTTTTAGGCATATGGATGACGCATTTCTCTCTAGGCTGTGTCCCGAAGTGGCTGAACATGCCTACCTTTCTAATGAGGCAGTTAGAGTACCTTCCCCTGAGCTGATCCCAAGGGTGAGTTCCCCTTATTTAGGGGTATGCATGCCCTCATTTGTCTTTTTCTTAGTTTCCTGATTTCTCCATTCTTCCTCCTTTGTAGGTTTACGAGTCAGCCATTCAGCAGACGAATTACTATTGTCACATCGCTGACCTTTAGGAGGCTGAAGTGGTGAGTATAATGTTTGATTATCCATTCCACATTTTGTAGGCTTATGCTTTCCCCTGATTGATCCTTCTGATGTGATGCTTTCAACGTGCTCAGAAGCACTCACGTTCACTACTTAACCGACCGTCTTAAGCATCGTCCCATGTGGGTGATACCTAGACTTTTCAAAGGACTAAGCATTCGTGGAAGAGGGACTCTCAAGGACCTGGAGCATGATTGAAGGCCGTCTCTGTTGCTTTTTTCTTTCTATGAACAATTGACCTTTGAGTATTTGGAACAATTTGTAATAGCACTGTGACTGCTTGGTGCACTCTGGATATTTGCAGTTAATTTGAATTTTTAGTAGGCATCTTTGTTTTTCTTCCTTGATCGCTATTTCCTATTTTGGATGTGACCTGCTTGCCTAAAACATGAAAGATAGGTTAGATGGCTTTGTGAAACTGTAATTATGCCTCGTACTCTTCTACAGGATAGCCATGAGTTTGGCAAAAATGAGGGAATGCCCCTAGATTTATGCATCAGCTAAAATGGCTAGGGTCCATGCACTTCTCTTTTGTTTATTGCGAGTGTGTTCCTGTAAAATGAGAGTGTAAAATAGGTTAAATGATAAACTCAAGGGTCCCAGCTCGTGGCTTGGGGTGCCATAAAAGATAAGTTAGTCTTTTGTATGTAGGTAGATTGGTCCTAGGGGATGGGAAGACAGATCTTCCCCTTTTGCCCCCTCTCTTTGTTTCTTCTTCTTCCTTCTTTTTGGTCTAGTGTGTTTGTCTATTACACACGCTAGGCATTTGTGGACGGTGGCGGGCCTATAAGGCCCAAGAGAGCTCTCCTTTTTCCTAATTCTAAGTTGGGTTTTGGATTTTACTCCGACTTTTTTGCCATTTCTACCTGAGGGTGGGTCCATTGTTATACATTGAATCATGATTCCTTTAAACGGATTTGTATGACCATAGACCCGCTTCATGACTCCGCCCCTCTAGGTGGGTCTGGGACCTTTATACTTCCCTCTATGGGTGTGGGGCCCAGTTTTATGAAGAGATGGCTTGATAGCATAAATGAAAGTGAACTTGCGAGTTTGGATCAACTCGGGTTGGCCCTTCCCTCTTCTTTCCTTGATGTCCCTCTATTTTGGGAGCTCATTCATATAGCGGTTTCGCATTGGGATGTGGAAGCCCATGTCTTCTGCTTTGGGACCCGTGAGCTAACTCCAACACTTGAAGAGCTCTCTATTGTTTTAGGTTTGAGGCTACATCGAGGCCTTGCTAAGATGGTACCAAAGTCGGGTTATGCAACGGTCATCCACATGGCTTTAGGCTTGAAAAAGGGCGATGATGAGAAAAGCCTTACCGGTGGGCCCACCAGGTGTTCGGTGAATTTCCTGAGAGAACTTTTTGGTGATGAAAGTTTACGAAAATTGCCAGTCAAGAATATTCATAATGTGAAAGCTTTCTCTCTTTGCCTTCTCTCAGAGGTCCTTTTTTACACCGAGGGGAAAAGCTTCTCTCTCACGCTTTATGATATATTGGCGGAGTTTGAAGAGGGCCACTTCGTGATGCATTTGGTTTGAGTTGAGCTTTACCGCTATCTTCACGCCTTTGCCTTGGGTCTGGTGGAGTGATTTCGGGGATGTCCTATTCTACTTCAGGCCTGGCTTGGGGAGCATCTTGCCCTGTTGGGGTCTGTGCCCTACTTTTATGTTGTCTGGGGAGAGGTGGCTCGCTGCATTTTAGGTCGATGCTCCAAGTTGCCATAGGGGAATATACATGAGTTGCGCCTTTGGCTGATTGAGGCCTAATTGGTATGGAGACTTCCATGGCTTGACAGGACCTTCTCAATAGTTTGATCTAGAGACCACGGGGGTATCACCCATCTTGGCTTGACTGGTAGTACCTATTACTTCCCATCTCGGGTGCAATGCCAGTTTGGTTATACTCAGTAGGTGCATTGTGCGACCAAACCACCCCTACGCACCTTGATTTTCTCATGGGAGCCCTCTGGGGATCTGGATAGGATAGCGCTCTTTCGGAAATGCATTAGTTGATGCACATGTGCAATCTGGAGCAAGGGAATCCAAATTGGACTTCTTCAGAGTATGAGGCTTGTTTACAATCTAAGAGGCCTTCTGATTATTGCTTGGACCAGATGAAGAGTAGTGATGTAGAGGGGCCTTGGCTGAGGAAAGAGTCGGCGCTTCGGACTCGGATTGAGTTGCAGATAGATGAGAAGTGAGTCCTGCACTAGCGACTAGAGAAAGAGCAGGTCAGAACTAATGTTGTAGAGATGAGAGTTGGTGTTGCAGAGTGTGAGGTCTTTCATCTGGAAGGAACTCTGAGTGATGCTCTTGGTGATACAAATGCTTCTCGGAAGTGATATAGGGGCCATCATGGTCCCTGGATGACTGATCGAAATGCCTGTGAGGATGCTTTTCGTGTAGAGATTCGTTTCTTGAAGCGCAAGTTGGGTTGTTGACCTGATCCTGCACATACTTTTTGCATAAATCAAAACACCATAGGAAGGGGTATAAGAACCCCTTATAGATATCTTTTTGGTATATATATTTTTTGTCTCTCTTTTTGTAAAGGTAAAGAGTTGGGTACCACATAGATTACCTTTTTGAGATGTGGTGTGAGTAAAATGTGAAGATAAAAATGGAAAAGGGAAATCTATTTTTCTTGTTTTCTTTATATGTATAAAAAAGTAAAATGGAAGTCTTTTATCTTATATAAGTATCTTTTCTTCTCTCTCTCTTTTCTTGTTTGATGCCATGAATATGAGGAGTAGTAATAGGTCCCATTTTGAGCATAGTCGAACCCATTCATGGTCGGACCTGAGTGAGGTTTAGAACCTTTACCAAGGTCAAAATATCCATCCCTTTAGATTTAATCAATCTTGTATCCTTACCTTGGGTCATGCGTTTAATGGTGCGGTCTGAAGGATTTGCCTGATAATCGAGAACGTAACCAAGGGAGTAATTAGAGATTTTCTTCTTTCTTTTTCTCTTCTCTTTTCTTTTACTCATAGCGTCCAAGTTGGGTTTTCTCCATGCCCGTTATCGTCCCTTTTTTTACCCATAGCACCCCTTCAAGTTTTCACTGTGTCCATGGGTATGCATTTTTACCCCAGGCGCCTTTTCAGGTTTTTACCTAGTCTGCACAAGCTTGTTGTTTTTACTCATCGCGCCCTTTCGGGTTTTCACCATGCCCATTTTTCTTTGAGCTTGTATATTCTTTTTCTTTCTTCTTTTTCAAAGCCCACGACATGGACGTCGACTCCATCATAGCCGATCGGATGGAGTTCTTTCGTTATCTCTAAACTTGGCTCGTGTTGATTTAACAGATATTGTGACTAGTTGTAGACCTTAAAGAGGGCTTTCTTCAGGGATGTATCTTGGCCATGGATTTGAAAGGGATAGGGTCGGAATTTTGAAGGTATTCTCGGGTTAAAAGATTTCTTTGATTGGGTTCAAGTTGCCGTAATACACCTCTTCCTTGGGGGATTTTCATTATACCATCCCCATCATATTTCTATCTCTTTTCTTGTCTATTTTTTTATTCTTTTTCTTTTCAGACAGTCTCTTTTTGGGGTTTTATTTTTTTGATTTTTTTATATTTTGAGGGTAACTCTTTTCTCTTCCCTCTTCTGTTGGTATATATACACACATTTTCTTTTCGTAGGAGGGGTTTATAAAAGTAAGGCTCATGGCTCAATTGCTGTAGCAAGGGGTATGAGTGGTCATGGATGTTTTCTTAGCGACTTGGCTTTGAAATGATGACCTCTTTTGCGGGGTCCTTATGTAGTCTCGTATCTATTTTATCAATACTTACCTTGTTATAGGAGACTTAGGAATAGAATCGTTGAATGTATCCAGCGTTGATTGGCTCAGGAAAGAGATCTTCGTCCATGGTGGCAAGGCAGAGTGCGTACCCTGGGAGCACTTCTCGGATGACGTAAGATCCCTCCCAGTTGGGCTTGAATTTCCCTCTAGGATCAGCGTGGAGAGTAGGGAAGTTCTTCTTGAGTACAGTGTCACCCACCTTTAAATCTCGGATGCGAACACGCTTGTTGTAAGCACGTTCGATCCTTCTCTGATAGGCCTGGGTGTGACACAAGGCTAGGAGCCTCTTCTCTTCTAGTAGGTTTAGTTGCTCAAAGTGGGACCTCTCTCTTTTGACTTTCGGTAGATCAAATTCGATGAGAATGCAGAGTGAGGGTACTTCAACCTCAACAGGCAGGACAACCTCCGTTCCATACACAAGGGAGAACGGTATTGCCCCTGTAGTGATACAGATCGATGTTCAATATGCCCATAATGCAAAGGGTAACGTTTCACTCCAATCATGGTATGTGACAACCATCTTCTCAAGGATGTAGACGTTTGTCTTCTTGGTAGCCTTGACGACCCCATTGGTTTGCGGCCTATATGGTGATGAGTGATGGTGTTTGATTTTGTACTGCTCGAAGAGGGCTCTAATGCGCTTGTTCGTGAAGTTGGTGCCGTTATCTGTGATGATGTCCTTGGGCATGCTGAATTGATAAATGATATTGTTCTTGATGAACTTCTTGACATGACTGGCCATAATGCTCACTTAAGACACTGCTTCTACCCATTTGGTAAAGTACCCGGTGCAACGAGGATAAATTGATGCCCATTTAATGCTTTTGGTTTAAGTTTTCTGACTATGTCGAGGGTCCATGTGGCAATGGCCAGGGAGTGGTCATGCTGTGTAGATCTATGGCTGAAGCATGTATCATATTGGAGTGTTCTTTGCATTTGTAGCACTTCTGCACGTGCTTATAATAGTCAGTTTCCATGGTGGTCCAAAAATACCCTTGCCATAGTATCTTCTTGGTGAGCATGTGCCCATTGATGTGGGCCTCGCATACTCCATCATGGATCTCCTTCATGATGTTGGCTGCCTTGCCTTCAGTTAGGCATCTGAGTTGGATGTTGTTATATGATCGCCTGTAGAGGCACTCACCATAGATAACGTAATTTGTCGCTAAACATTGGATGGTCCACCTATCCATCTTAAACATATTTTAAGGGAAAGCCCAAGTTTTAAGGAAATTCTTAATTTTTGAGAACCATGGAGGCTCATTATCTATCTTTACATTTCCCTCAATCTGGAGGCTGAAAGCAGGCTCGTTCCTCTACTCCATCATGCTTAGCTTCATCTCGACGCCATATGGAATTTCGACCATCGATGCCAAAGTTGCGAGTGCATCGACAAAGTGATTTCTTGCTCTCGGGACATAGGGGAAGGTAACATCATCGAAGCACTCGATCATATCTTCCAGGTTCTCATGGTACGTGATCCGCTTCTCATGCTTTGTCTTCCAGTCTCTGTTGGTTTTGCAAATGATTAGGTGTGAGTCACCAAACACCTTGAGATGAGTTACATTCAGGTCCAAGGTTGCTTGTAGGCCTGCTACTCAGGCTTCATATTCGGCCATGTTGTTAGCGTAGGGAATGTTTAGCTTGGTGGAGACTAGTATATGAGATCCTTTTGGCGAGGTCAGAATAGCATCGACTCCTTGACATTCAGTATTTGTTGCCTCGTCGAAGAGCATTACCCAGGACACCTCTATCCCCTATGCATCATCCTCTATCACAAACAAGATGTCTTCATCTGGCAATTCAATTCTCAAAGCCTCATAGTCAGGTAAGGGATTCTCAGCCAGATGATCAACTAGTGCTTACCTCTTTATTGACATCTGAGTGACATATGTGATGTTGAATTTACATAAGAGAAGTTGCCAGTGCGCAGTTTGGCTAGTGAGGGCCGGCTTTTCGAACAAGTACTTCAATGGATCCATTCGTGCTAGGAGTAGAACAGCTTGAGATAGCAAGTAGTGGCGGAGACTCTATGTAGCCCATTCGAGATTCAGGCATGCTTTCTCCAGACGAGAATAACGTGTCTCGTAATCAGTGAATTTCTTGCTCAGGTAGTAAATGACCTGCTCTCTTCTTCCTGAATCATCATGCTGCCCTAGGACACATCCCACCGAAACTTTCATCATGGAGAGGTACATTAGTAGTGGTCTCTCTGGCACTGGTGGTACCAACACTGGCGGCTTGAGAAAGTAGCACTTGATCTTATTGAATGCCGCTTGATAGTCATCGTTCCATTCAATGGCCGAATCTTTCTTAGTAGCTTGAAGATCGGCGTGCAGATAGGAGTGAGTTGAGTGATGAATCGACTGATGTATTGTATCCTACCCAAGAAGCCTCTGACCACTTTCTCTGTAAATGGTGGTGGCATTTCGACGATAGATTTTACCTTGATCGAGTTAACCTCAATGCCCCTTCTGCTGATGATGAAGCCTAGTAGTTTTCCTGACTTGGTGCCAAATGTGCATTTTTGAGGGTTCATGACCAACCTGTATTTTCTTAGCCTCTCAAACAGCTTTTGGAAGTTTATCAGATGATCGCCTCTTTCTCGTGACTTGGAGATCATGTCGCCAAAGTACACCTCAATTTCTCAGTGCGTCATGTCGTGGAAGAGTGCTGTCATTGCCCTTTGGGACGTCGCCCCAACATTCTTCAACCCGAATGGCATGACTTGGTAACAGAAAGTTTCCCATGGAGTAATGAACACTATTTTCTCTTGGTTTGCTTTGGCCACTTTGATCAAATTGTACCCAGAGAATCCATCTATAAATGAGAGCATCCCATGCCTGGCAGTATTATCGACTAAGATGTCGATGTGTGGCAACGAAAAGTCGTCTTTTGGGCTCGATATTGGCCAGCCATTGTGGGCATTTGGAGACTATGGGAAAACATGCATCGTACTATTTGATGACCTCATCGTTTACTTTCAGCATCCATTCTGGCCTGAGGCATGCCAACTTCTGCTTGACTGGCTTGACATCTAGATACAGCAGTAGCTCATGCTCGACCAAATCGAAATCCAAACAAGGCATATCCTCATATGGCCATATGAAGACGTCTTGGTATGACCGTAGGAAATCAATCATGGCTTTTCTTTCCTCGAGAGACCACATTCTGATTTTAGTGATTCTAGGGATCTCTCGGTACCCTGATTGACGTCATCTATTTCTTCAACGATTGGGGTAGGGCCATGCTCAAAATCAGCAAATTGGTCAAGGAGTTCATCGGGAAGCTCCTTAGTGGGGATCTCCTCGTCTAGACTCGTGACTCCTACCTCTTCTCGTATTTCTACAGGAAAGGGGTCGATTTCATGTTGGATGGGTTTTTCAATTAAGGCATCTTTTTCTTTGATTTTCTCGATAATCTTAGAAGACAATATTTTTTATTTTGCATTCTTTCTATTTTTTTAGTATTTTTCTTTTCTTCGGCGATGGGCCCTTGGCAAGGTGGGTTTCTATATACACATGGTATTGCCTGCTAAGGGCTAATCTCACTTGTTATAGGTTATTTTTTTTGGGAAGTTGGTGTCGTATTTACGGCCTTTTGATACTTCCAGAGTTAGGGGTGTTGAAGCTCAATTCCTCACCTAGGTATCGCACTTTTACCTATTTTGATGGAGGAGGCTTGTGCAACCGTGGGAATCGAGACAATCCCATCGCAACGATGCGCTCTCTAACGAAAAATATAGAGTTGCCACGGAGCTTTTGGTGTCTCGAGAAACCTAGATCATTTTTATAAGCACCAAAGGGCCAAAAATATGACTCTGAATCCGGTCTACGCCAAAGGCTCTTAGGTAGGGGCTTCGGTTATCGATTGGGAAGGTGTTAGGCAACCAATCAACCTGCTCAATACGGTCTCTACTTATGGCCAAAACAAGAATAATAAAAAAGAAATAAAAAAGGCTTCCTCTTACCCAAATGGGTCTTAAAATCCTATTTGTGCCCCTCCGTTCCTACCAAAAATTCGGCAGCGTAACGGCACAAATGGGAGGAAGGAGGAATAACCGAGAAGGTAGAGGAATAGAGGGGACAGCCGGAGCTCTCAGGCCCTTGTTGCACTATTGTGGAGCCTTGCGTTGGCTTGCTTCGGTGTGCTTTTGAAGGTTTGTATGGTATGAAATGAGGTTCTAACTCCTAAGGCTTGATAGCTAAGGAGTAGAGAGGGAAGGCTAAGGGGTAACACACCTCTAACCTAGAGATTACGGGAGAAATACTAAGGTCTAAAGGTGTTTTTTGAATTCTAAAATTTGTATGGGAATGGTGCACTAGAGGAGAGAGAGAGAAGGGATTCCTTAATCTCTTAATTGCAAAATTTTTCAAGCCATTTGCAAGGAGGGATGCCTCTCTATTTGTAGGAAAAAAAGAGGTTAGAAGGGTGCTTAGAGGCTAATTGGGATTAGCAATTAGGTAATGGGCTATCTAAGATTTCTTAGGGTTTTTGGAGCCTTGAAATATGTGAAGAGTTGCTCCAATAGTGGATGATAGGGTGAGGCTTCAAACCACTTAAAGAGTTACACATAGATAGTAAATGGGTGCAACAAAACTAGCAAAACACACCCTAAAGGTCAAGATGGTCAATAAGTCAAACCCTAATCACAAAATTTGAGGCAAAGAACCAGATTCACTGTTCATATGCTTGGTACAACTAATATGCACAGTAAAATAGTGCATGAACAGTGCATGGAAGTTGGTTCCTTGAGGTGAGGTCCACACCTATAGCTGGCGCAACTATTAGTTGTGCCAAGCCATTTTTGGGGAGAAATGTCCTGGCGTAACTATTAGTTGCGGAAAGTTCACCTATAGCTGGTGCAACTATTAGTTGCACAAAATCCCTAATGGGGGTCAGATGAAATTTCCATTCTACCCTTCGAGTTTGAGATGTGATATCTTTCTGCACACAGATCCGATTGGGGTGATTCTTGGCCTGTTGGAAAGCTGAAGACTTCTAATTTTCAATAGTGTGAGATTCATTCATAGTAGAAGGTCACAACTTGTCGCAGTCCACCACTATTCATCCATTGCTTGGGAAAGCTAGGTTTAGGTCTGAGATGGGTCCTAAGGGTTCAGGATTGGTTTCTAAGGGTTCAGGAAGGTTCTTAAGGGATCTAGGGTGATCCCTAAGGGTTTGGGATGGCTCCTAAGGTCTTGGAAGGGTTCCTAAGGGTTCCATACATGCCATCAAAAGCTCGGTGAGATGCCTCCCTCGAAATATATTTCGATTGGGCCTTATGCCAAATTTGGGTGTCTACAGATGCCCGTCTTTGGTATGCGATCACTAATGATCGAATGCCAAAGAAAAAAGACATCCAAAGAGGCTGAAGGCATTACTGATAAGTCCGCTGCATTCAGAATGAACTTTAAACATCAGATGAGTAACATGGTGAGAAAATAAAAGCCCTATATGTCAGGAAAAATGGTCGTTTCTCAAGGTAATCGGTTCCCAAGCGCTTAGCAACATTACTGAGCATAATCAAGGTAGAAAATAAGTTGCAAAAGCCCAATAGGTGGGAAAAATGGTCACTTCTTGTGATGATTTGAAGGAGTTTGATGTTCAAGATTCATTCTAAATATGTTAGCTTTGTAAGTAAGGGGAGTGATCGACCCACATTCAAAGATAGGCGCAACGCAAGTATGCAAGGCTCCATAGTTTTTGTCCAATCATATGAGGCATTGACCACCTCATCTGATTGGTCACGGGTGCCCCCACTTGAAGTAGGGTTCGAGGTTTTTGGGCGAACCCAAAGATCCCAAAGTTTATTTAGCCTGACTACCGACCAGAGCGAACAAAGGTCGCAACACTTTTTGGGAGTATATGCCATTTTTCCAATGTGCTCGGATCATCATGACCTAGAGTTTCTAACCACAGCACAAATCCGACAAAAAATTGGGTGCCCCCAGAAGGGGGCATCCAATCTCAGTCTCTGCCAACAATGATTTTACTAATCAATTAACTATGCATAAACATGCACCCATTAGGGGTGATAAGCAACAAAGGTGATGGAAGTCTTGACCCAAATCCCGTCCAGGTATAGTGTACAAGAGCAAATGACCATCTTATGGATACCCAGACGCAAGGCGTACACTTTACAGGGATACCGCTCCAATACAGGTTTTAAGCCTGTGAAAATAAAGGGAAATGAACCCTTCTGCATGCATGTTTACACATAGTTTGGTTGATATATAGTTCCATTTTTAACAGGTTGGTTTCAACTAATGATTGACCTTTTTCATAACGGAGCTACCCGGACCTCAAACCCCATAGGGCGCATGCCCAAGCTACGCAGACCAAGAGTCCACAACTCTGAACTAGCCTGTGATGAATCCCAAGTTAAACACTCTCATTCATATGAATTTGAAGACAGGGTGCTTAGCTCGAAGATTTAGCAGTGGAGTCGACTCGATTGAAACATTATTTGTTTGACCGGGATTGACCACATTGCTCCTACTTTCAAGTAGGATCCAAAGATCCAAGGTGAATCGTAGACTTAGGACATTACTATAGCACAGTTGTGTCGGTGATAAAATATTGACATTTTACCACAGCGGAGTACGCATGTGCGTCCAATCATATGAGGCATAGACCGCCTCACTTAACTGGTCACGGTGTCCTCGCTTGAAGCAGGGTTCAAGGTCTTTGGGCGGACCTATTGATCTCAAAATTTATTTAGCATGACTACCGAGTAGAACAAACAGAGGTCGCAACGCTTTTTGGGAGTGCGTGCTGTCTTTTCAAAACATATTTTTATTATTTTACGTGACATTTTTTTATTTTTTATCATATTATGTGATTTTTAGAATTTTGAGTTATCATTTTCTGTGATTTTTATATTTTTGACTTATCATTTTATGTGATTTTTTGATGATTTTTTTTATATTTGGAAGTTATCATTTCATGTGATTTTATTACTTTATTACTTCTATTATTTTATGCAAATTTTTTTTTGGGATTTTCTTTATATTTTTTTGTTGATTTTTAGATTTTTAAGTTTTTATTTAATGTGATTTTTTGGTCTTTTAAAGCTATCATTTTACATGATTTTTTTAGTTTTTTGGAACTATTATTTTATGTGAATTATTCTACCATTTTATGTGAGTTATTCTATTATTTTGGCTTTTCTGTCAAAATTTTTTTCATCATTTTATGGACTTTTTCATGTATTTCCATGTAAGATCGGGACACCTATCGCTCTCGCCCACTTTATTCTTAGCACGGCTTCTCGGGTAAGTCAAATGAGGATCGACACACTGTTTGGGGGCATGTGCATCAGCCGAGAGTGACAAAATAAAGAGAGAGGGGACCAGGTCATGCAGCCGACCCGCACCAGGTCCGTGGACTCGCTATTAAGTGGCTGGTGCAACTATTAGTTGCGCTAAGTCAAAAGAGGCCCCTAAATTACCTGGCGCAACTAATAGTTGTGCCAGGCCTGGCTGGGTTTCATTTTTTAACAGCCGGAGTTCGGGCAGGAAGGGCATATTTTTAAAAATATTTCTACCCCTCTCTTCAAAACTGAAAACGGGCCTCCCCTAGGGTTCCTTTACATTGCTTCTACACGTGCCTCATTGCCAGCATTCGCTGGCGCCGATTGATCGTCATCTCACGCTAGATCAAAGCCCCTTGTTCTTCACAGGGTAACCATTTAAAACTCATTTTCCTTATTTTTTTTGTTTTTTCTTACAAATATGATCATGATCTTACATTCTTTGATGAATAATAGTTTATTTTTGTTGTATGCTTGTTTATTGATGATGTGTTGGGAATTTCTTATGAATAGTGCCATATTTTTGTTATTTTGGGGATTTTATTGGTGCCTAAATATATATATATATATATATATATATATATATATATATACTATTTTTGTTTGGTTTTTTATATAAGAAGGAGGTTTTGTTTTGGTTTTTTTTTTTTTTGAATTATAAAGCAAGGATTTTGGATTTTGTATTTTTTTTTTTTTTGACAATTAATTAGAAAAAGAAGATTTTTGGTTTCTTTTTTTTTGAATTTTATTTAAGGAAAATGATCTTTGTCTTCTCTTAAATTTAGGAACACAAGGGATTTATATACTCCTTTTTTATTGTTTTAAAAACTAACTACGGCATTTATTTATTTATTATTGTGTTGGTTTTTTCTTTTTGATTTTATGGGCACAAACTAAGGGGTTTTTTTTAAAGCTTTAATGTTGTTGTTTTTTTTTTATAAAAGAAAGACTCTTCTTTTTCATTTTTTCTTATTTTTAGGAGCATAAAAGAAAGAGATTATTGGGTTTTTATTTTAGAAGCATAAAGAAGTGATGATGGGATTTTCTTTTATTTTAACTTGCATTATTTTTAAACATAGAGAAAATGGACATTTGTCTTATTTTTATTTACTTTTGAAGAAAAAAAAAAGAGCAGGATTTTTTGCATTTTCAATCTAAAAGGGAATTTCTTTTTTTATGTGTGTATCTTTATTTTCTAAAAAAGAACAGAAAGAGGGTGAGTATACTTACCTTTCTTTGGCGTGTACCATAAAGTGGTTCTTTATCACTAATCTACTATGATATGATTATTTTCTGTTGCCCCAGAATGTCCGGCGACGAAGAATATGTGCCTGAGGAGGGGCCCAAGATAGTCTAGGTTCTCGGGGGGAGAAATTTTTTATGGTGGATCGCAAGGTAGGTTCCTGGCTCGAGATCCAAGGTGAGGCTGCCCGATTTAGCCTCCTCCACCAACAGTACATTCACATTTCAAATTTTGGCATAGCGGGCAAGGTAAAAGATAGGTTCGGTTCTTCCTTTCTTTGTGCAACCTTTCTTTATTTCCATGATCTGATGCCTTTATCTCTTCTGACATAGGACCTACCCCCTATCGTATTCCACTGGGGGTGGCTTGATTTCCATGATTTCTACCTGTATGTCCCCCCTGTGGTGAAGTTCTTGCTGGCGAGGTGGGCTTTGGGGAGTTTCTATCTTGCCCCGCTATGAGGGTCAATGTCGCGTATCTGAAGGCATTGATTGAGCAGTTCCGCCCCAAGATGATGACCTTCCACATGCCTTATGCCGAGATGGCGCTGACGCCCGTAGATTGGGCCATGATTACTGACATCAGGGTTGGGGGTATACCGATAGCCAGTCTCACAGTGTCGAGCAAGGAGGACATTATTCGAATGATAGGGGCATATCTCCCTCGTGGGCAGATGCATGGCACCGAGTCAAGATGACTTGGTTATCTGCGCTCTATACGACTGATGAGTTGGTGGATCTGTGCCAGCCAGATAGAGTGCTTTACATTACGCCAGAGCGGGCGATCATCGTGGACCGCATCACCCTCCTGCTCCTGCTGGGTAAGACCCTCTTTACCAATGAGAGCGGTGGTCGAGTTAGCTTAGCGTTGCCGAGCATTATGGGCAACTGGGGCGACGTCCATAGGTATGACTGGGGCGGGTCCGGATACGCGTGGTTGATGTATGGCATAGATCGGGTTACCACCGGGGATTCCAATTCTATTGTCAATTTTTGGGCCACATTGGGGGTGATCCCTAACTCTTTTGCTTTCGTTAGTTTTATTTGAATGGCCTTCTATGCTACTGACTTATTCTTTTGTGCAATGCTCTTCTTAGGTATGGGGGTACCATCACTTTCACCCTGGGCGCTCGCTTCTCCATTTGGATGCATTCACCTATCCTCCTCTTAGCAACTGGAACAAGCCCGGTGCCGTGACGTGGGCATGAAGCACCTAGAGATGAGCTTGAGATCCCAACTCGACCTGATGGTCCTTGAGCAGGTAAAGCCCTTTTTCAACTCTGTTTATTTCAGCTTAGAAATTCCCCTTGATTGATATCCTGCATGTTTGATTGATTGGCCACATCTTGACTTGGACAGATCCTCCACGACCCATACCTCATGTCTAATTTCTGGGACCAGGCAGCCGTAGGACCATCACGCCTATTTAACAATCGCCGCATTGTTTTCTTCAATGGGGCGTGGGCCAAGGCTTACTACTTAGGGGAGTGCGTGGTGCACCAGTACCAAGCCTATCATGCCATACCCATGGATCCTCCCACTGACATTTTGGATCCCACCGGCAGTATGGAGGAGCTTACTGTGCCCTTCCTCAACAATGGGCTCCCTATCAATGCCCTTCTCGTGCTTGAAGATTATCACATATGGTACGAGTGCCTGTCGTATTTGTTCATCTTGCCGTGATTCATCCTTAACGCCAATTTCCTCGCATTCAGCGGCCCGCACGGTTAGGTAATTCTCCTTTCCTTTTTAGATTAGTTTCCCATTTTATTTTAATTCAGCCTTTGTTCCTTCTTAGCGGATTGTTATTTTGTTCTCAGTTTGCTCAAGGGGATGACTCGGATGATGGAGGTGGAACAGCGGCGGGTATCACAGATACTTCGGGGGAAAGTCCTTCAAGTGTTGGCCCTTCTGGCACGGGTCCCTTGGGTGAGGGTTCTTCAGGAGTTGGTCCATCCAGTACCTCTCATGCTGGTGGCCCTGGTGGTGATCCGCCCGTGGTCTATGAGACTTTTCAACGCCTTCATGATAGCTTTCTCTCAGACCTGTGTGCTGATGTGGATAAGCAGGCACGCATCTCCGCTGAAGCAGCCTAGGCCCCTCCTCCTGAGGTTATTCCAGGGGTAAGCCTTCTTACGATCATTCTTCCTTGGTCTCGGCTTCCTTTGTAAATGCATGTGTTTTATAAGTGCCCTGGTAACTTACATTCCCTCCTTCTTGAACGCAGAATTTTGACTCGCCTATGGAGTTCACGGCATATCATCGTAACATCTCGGAGCTTTGAGATGTGGAGGTGGTGAGTATCCTGCTGCTAAGTTCTTTCTCTATTTCACTATCCTTGGTTTCTCAATTGATCCTGATCTCTGATGTTGATTTTGAGTTACAGCGCGCACATGTGAAGGAGTCGTGATCTTTGCTTAGCAGGATTTCCTAGGCATGGTCCCGGGTGGGAGATATGTGGACTTACCAGGGCTCCTCACGTCGACGGAAGAAGTCAAAGGGTGTTAGCAAGGATTAGGCTCTAGTTTCTGCACAAAAACATTTAGCACTTTTTGGGACAATTTTATTGAAATTATGCAAAGTTTGTAACAGATATTTGTGGCACTTTTCGAATGACTTTCTCTTTGGATATGCTTAGGGCTTTTCTTTGATTTGTATGTTATCATTCCCCAGTATATATTTGATTGCTTGCAGGATGGTCTTGATGATCGCCCATAAAAGTGGCCATTGCCGCATGCCTTGGTGTGGGTTCTTCCTGCACAAATAGTCAACTCATTCCCATGTTAGGTCCCCAGTTAATTTTCTTTTTTGAATGTTCGTATAGCATAAAGCAGGTGAGTCAGGCTACCTGGAAAAGGAGGCCATCAAAGGCCCACCAAAATCCCCAAATCAGCTCAGAAAGGGACAAAAGGGGACAGTTTTGTGCTAGTGCAAATATTAGCTGCTCCAGGCTTAAATGGGTGACAATTAAACTAGCACAGCTAATAGTTGTGCCAGGTATGACCTGGGGAGCTGTGGAGCCTTATATGCCCGAGACAGCCCAAAGTCTCCCTCTTTTCTTTTTGACTTGGCCTTTTTAACTGATTTTTTTTTCTCCTTGCTTTCCCAAGGGCGGGTCCATCAACATACATTGAATTTTATATTCTTAAAAGATCTTTGTACGTTTATGGACCCGCTTTCTAATCCTCCCTTACGTAGAGGGCTTGGGACCAATTTACCCCTCTCTTTGGGCTTGGGGCCCAATTTTCTCAAACATTGGCATGGGAGCTTGAATGAGAGTGAGCTCGTCGAACATGAGCAGCTTGGGCTATAACGTCTTCCCCTCTTTCTTAAGGTTCCTCTATGGTGGGACCTACTTCATGCGACAGCTTCATTTTGGAATGCAAATGCTCATGTGTTCTGCTTTGGGAAGCAGGAGCTAACCCCCACTCTTGAGGAGCTATCTAATTTATCTGGTTTGAAGCTTCACAGAGGCCTCATAAGAGTCACGGTGAAGTCAAGCTACTCCAATCCGTTCACCTTACCCTTGGTTTGAAGAAATTTGAGTACGAGAAAAGCTTCCTTGGAGGGCCCACAAGGTGTTCGATCAAATTCCTCAAAGAACTTTTCGGTGATGAAAGTCTTCGAAAATTGTTGCTTAGGAATATCTTCAACGCGAATACCTTTGCTCTCAGTCTCGTTTTAGAAATCCTTTTCTTTACTAGGGGAGAGAGCTTTTCTCTAGTTCTTTGTGCTATCTTGATTGTGTTGGTCGAGGGCCGATTGGTGATGCACCTGGTCCTTGCTGAATTATACTGATGCCTTGATGCCTTTACTCTGGGTAAGGTGGAGAACCTCACGGGATGTCCCTTGCTACTTCAGGTTTGGTTGGGTAAGCATTTCGCTATCTTGGGACCTGTGCCACATTTTTATAATGCTCGAGGTGAGGCAGCTTGATGCTTTTTGGGTAGGTCACTTACTTTCACAAGGCGACTTGTCAGCTTTGAAGCTTTGGTTGCCCGACGCTGAGTTGATATAGAGGCTTCCTTGGTTAGACTGGACCTTTCTCATAGTTTGTTCTAGTGACCATGAGGGCATCACCCTCCTAGGATTGACTGGCATCACCTTCTATTTCCCATTCTGAGTGTTGTATCAGTTTGGTTCCTCTCAGCAAGTGCCTTATGGGACAAAGCCCCCTCTACGTGACTTGATCGTTTCTAGGGGGTCCTCCGGGGACATAGATCGGACTATTGCTCTTTGGGAGACGCGTCAGTCGACGCTGATATATGATATGGAGCAGGGAGATCTAGCTCAGTCCTCCCCTGCGTACGAGGCTTGGTTATTATCTAAGCAGCCTACTACTGATCATCTGACTAGCCGGAGAGTGTTGATATGGGAGGCCTCTGGCCGAAGGAGACAGCGCTCCGAGCTCGTATTGAGTTGTTGACTGATGAGAAGAGGGTCATGCACGAGATTTTAGCGCAAGAGAAAGTTAGAGCAGGGATAGCAGAGAGCGAGGTCCTTTGTCTGAAGGGATCTTTGAGTGTTGCCTTCGGAGTCATTGATGCTTCTCGGAAGAGGTACAGGAGTCTTCATGGTCATTGGTTGACCGAGCAGAATGTCCGAAAGAATGGTTTTCGTGCTGAGATTAGTGCCTTGAAGAGTGAGCTGGGCAGTTGCTTCTTTCCTACATATATAACTTTTTGCATAGATCAGATACACAGAAAAGGGGCGTAAGAACCCCTTTACAGATACACACATCTTTTTGGTATACATATTTTCTTTATGTTTTTATTTTTTCTACTTTTGTAAACAAGAAAGAAGAAAGAAAGGAAGCTAGACATCACACCGGCAATTTTTTGGGATGTGGTGTAAGCGGTGCATTTGTAAATGAAAAAAGGAAAAGCTATTACATTTACATAAACTTTTTGTTGTGTTTTTTTTTTTTGTTTCCTTCTCTCTTTTTGATTATTGGGTTGCTTTAACAAAGAGGGTCTTCTGCCTTGTTCTTTATTCTCTTTTTGTTTGGTTTGATGCCTCAATCACTGGGTGAGATCTCGGGTCCCCTTTTGAGCATGGTCGAGCCCCCCTTTTGAATGGTAGGGTCTGAGGGAGTTTCAGCAGCCTTACCAAGACTAGAACGTCAATCCCATTGGGCTGAGTAAAACCTTTCCCCTTACCTTGAGTCATACGTTTGACGAAGCCGCTTAATAAAGACAATTCTGGTTCGGGGCCCGATTTGAACTAACATGAGCGGCCCAGAAAAAAGGGATTAGGGAGAGTAACCAAGAGGACTCATCAAACATCAATCTATTGATCATATCAAACCTTTCGTTTTAATCTTTTTCTTTCAAACTCTTTTACTCACAAAGCTCAAGGTGGGATCGTCGTGCTCGTTTTGCCCTCTTTTTACCCGTGGCGGCCTTTCGGGTTTTCACCACGTCCATCAGTTTAGCTCTCTTACCCCAAGCCCCCTTTCGGGCTTTCACCTGATCTGGACAAGCTCACTTTTTTTATCCGTAGTGCCCTTTCGGGTTTTCACTATGTCCATCTTGCTTTGAATTTGTATTTTTATTTTATTTTCTTTTTATTTCTTTCATCATTTTTTAAAAAAAAGTCATGACATAGACGTCGATTCTGTCATAGCCGACTGGATGGGGTTCTGGTGTCGTCTCAGAACTCGGCCTGTGTTGACCTAACAGATGCTATGACTGCTTGTGAACCTACAAAGAGGGCTTTCTTCAGGGTGTAGCTTGGCCATGGGGTTAGGTTAGGATTTGAAGGTATGATTGGCTAAAAAGGATTTACTTGATATGGCTTTAGTTTTTCACAACATACTTTCTTCTTTGGGGGATTTTACTGTACATGCCCATGATTTTTCTACATTTTTTTTGTTCTTTTTATTTTATTTCAGGCAATCTCTTTTTGAGGTTTTGCTTTTTCGATTTTTTTGGTTTTCTGATAGTAATTCTACTTCCTCTCTCTATTTTTTTTATATATGCACATACTTTTTCTTTTTCGAGGAATGGGTTTATTGAAAGAAAGGCCCAGGCTCAAATGGGATAGCAAAGGATATCATCTTTTTTAGAGATGCGTTTTGGCTACTGTGCTTAGAATAATAGCCTCTTTTGGATGGTTCTTAAGCAGTCATGTATCTATTTCAATAATACTTACCTTACCGCGATAGACTAAGAGTAGAACCTTCAGATGTATCTAGCATTGATGGGCTCAGAAAGATAATATCCGTCCATGGTGGCGAGGTGGATGGCATAACCTTGTAGCACTTCTCGGACGACATAAGGTCCTTCCCAGTTTGGCTTGAATTTTCCTCTCGGATCGGCGTGGAGGGATGATAAGATCTTCTTCAACACAGTGTCTCCTACCTTTAGATCTTGACCGCAAACACATTTATTATAAGCGCGTGCGATTCACCCCTGGTAAACTTGAGTATGACACAAGGCTAAGAGTCTTTTCTCGTCTAGTAGATTCAATGGTTCAAAGGGGGATCCCTCTCTCTCTGCTTCAGGTAAGCCTGATTCAATGAGGACTCGGAGCGAGGGTACCTCAACCTGTACCAGTAGGACAGCCTCAGTTCCATACACGAGGGAGAATGGTGTTGCCCCTATAGTGGTACGGATCGATGTTCTGTAGGCCCACAAAGCAACTGGTAGCATTTCACTCCAATCTCGATAAGTGAAGACCAGCTTCATAAGGATGCGGACGACTGTCTTGTTCATGGTTTCCATGGCTCCATTACTTTGAGGTCGATAAGGTGACGAGCGATAGTGCTTGATTTTGTATTGCCCGCAGAAGGCTCAAATGCTCTTATTTGCAAAGTTTGTGCCATTGTCTATGATGATATACTTGGGTACACTAAATCGGCACACAATATTACTCTTGAAAAACTTCACAACGTGATTGGTCGTGATGTTGGCATATGATGCTGCTTCTACCCACTTGGTGAAGTATTCAATGGCGAGGAGGATGAACCAATGACCGTTTGATGCTTTTGGATTAATCATTCTGACGATGTCAAGGCCCCAGGTAGCAAATGGTTAGGGAGTGGTCATGCAGTGAAGATCGATGGCAGGAGCGTGTATCAAACTGGAGTGTTCTTGCCACTTGTAGCATTTTTGAATATATTTGTAGCAATCTGATTCCATAGTGGTCCAAAAGTCGCCCTGCCAAGAATTTTCTTAGCGAGCATGTGACCGGTGATGTGAGCTCCGCATACTCCTTTGTGGATCACCTTCATGATATTGATCACTTCACTTTCACTAAGGCACCTGAGCAAAATGTTGTTGTAGACCGTTTATAAAGGCATTCACCGCAGATGATGTAGCCCGCCGCTAATTGTTGGATGGTTTGCCGATCTGTCTTGGACGTACCCTCAAGTAAAGTTAGTGTCTCATGGAAGTTCTGTATATCTGAGAACCAAGGTTGCTCATCATCGGGCTTTATAGATTCCTCAATCTGAAGGTAGAAGGCCGGCGCATTCCTTTGCTCGATCATGATCGGCTTCATTTCAGCACTACACCAGATTTCTATCATTGATGCCAATGTTGCTAGTGCATCGGCGAAGCGATTCCTTATCCGGGGGACATATGAGAATGTCATGTCTTCGAAACAAACTATCATATCCTTGAGGTGTTCAATGTAAGGGATAAGTTTCTCATCTTTTATCCTCCAATCTCCATTCGTGTGGCATATGATCAATCGCTGAATTTTTACGTATTGCTGAAACACAGCATATACGTAGATCGGTAGTGTAACGATTAATCAAATGGTCGGAGATACCATGTTATTAGTGCAAGGGAAGTTGAGCTTCATAGAGATGAATATGTGACATTCTTTCGGTGAAATCAGAATGGCGCCAACCCCCTAACCTTCAGCATTGGCTACTGTTAAAACCTGATAAGTACCACTTTTCACCCCTTAAATTAATCTCTGTTAGGCCCTTAATCATTTAATAAATATGTTTTAAGTCTATTCTGTAGGTAATAAGTAGCAGCTGCAAATAAACCCTTGACCATGCCAAGAAACTCACTGTTGCCCCAGAACTACCTCAGCAGAATGAGGGATGAACCCAGATAGAGAGTTGGCTGAAGCATAGGCACATCCAAGCAGAAATAAACTAAGAAGGATGCCTCGCGCAAATGTCGCAGGGTTCAATTGAACCAGAGATAATGCCTCTGCGCACTTGTCGTGAGCTTCTGGAGGAAGCACAACTACTGGTTGTGCAGACTTTGTGAGGTCCTCGCGAGGCTCAGTCTAAAGCGTTCTCGCAGTCTCCCGCAGCTCAAAAGAAGAACCGTTAAGCTTCTCGCGACTCACTTAGAAGAGAAAGCTTCAGGAATTCCTATGCGTAGCTGTCGTGTAGTGGCCGCGAGATACAAACCTTCAGAGAAATGCTCGTGTGACCCAGAAACTCATGAACACTGCTTCTTCACGAGGGACAAACCGCGCGAGTAATCCTTGCGCCATTCAAAGCTGAAAGAGTAATCTCGCGACAGCCATTAGTACCCCGCGATGACCAAGATGTAAACCCCAGACTGCATGAATTTCAAGTCAATTCCACCCCGCGATGCCAACTCTACCACGCAGCAAGATCTAGAAATCTTTTCTATCCAGCGAGGATCGGGTTCTAAACTTCTCCCCACTTCTGCAAGGGCAATCTGAGAACCTTCAGCAATTAGGGCATGCACTCCAATGCTCTAATCTCCGTGCACACGCCCTGAGGTATCCAAAGGACAAGAATGGGCCGCAATTGCATTAATGAAATTAGGATTTTCCTAACCCTAATGATGGGGGAAGCCGACTGCTATAGAAGCCTAAGCCTAGCTTAAGTCGAGGAGATCTCTTTTGGGACTTAACTTCTGTGCTTCTTCTCCAAAAACTAACGGTAGAATTTGTTGTTGAATTCTAAGTGTGCATGATTTATTTGTATTTGGAAAACCGATTTACAAATGATGAATTATACTGAATTTGGAAGACTAAAAAGAATAAAGAAATATCAGCACAGAAAGAAGTAAATTAGCCTGCAAGATCAGGGCCAATTGTTGCAAGTTTTAAATGTAAGGGAGTAAAAGATCGTCCACAGAGAATTTATTTAAAATGTAAGATAAACCTCCAGATCTGAGCTACTAGATCTGGCCTCTGATCCTATCTACAAAGCACATAAGATGGGAGGTTGAATTTGTCACATTAACTAAATGATAAAAGTAAAGATTAAGCTAAGTGATCCAGATCTGAGTTGGGGAGATTTTGATATAAATTAATAAGAATGGAGAAATAATATCTAACTTTGATTTGGTTCTTGAAACAAAATGAGAATAAATGTAGATCAAATGAGAGATGATTCAATCTTCATCTAGTTACAAGCACAGATGCAAGAGGAAGTAATCTAACTCAAGGATTAGAGTTAAACTTATGGCTATCGTATGTCCACTTCAATGGCCACAGACCATCCAATAGTCTTTAATCTAAACCCTCAATTCCGAACATGAAATACCACTACAAATGCTGTGAAAGATTAGGTTATAAACACTAATTCCCACAGGGATAATGAATCAAGGGAAATTGCTTGAAAAACAGTAAATCTAAAGGAGTCTAGTGCAATAAGAAGATCACAGGGACCCCTCAACACGAATCCAATTGAGAATGTACGGTTCACAGCAACCTTTTCAAATTCACCATTACAATTAAAGAGCACAGCTTAAACAGCTCTCGGATTTGTAGTCTTGAATACAATTCTCACGTGAAGTACAAAGACATCTCACAGCTCTCAGTTACAAATAAAAGCTAGGCTATTATAGAAATTTCAGACAAGCTATCTGAAATGGAAATGAGGCAATAGAAATGAAACTCAAAATCTGGATACCCAAATTGGGCAAATGGTTCATCTATTTATAGTTTCCCCCAGGTCTAGCTCAGATGTGTATCAACCAATCAGAAGTGCTTAGATCTGTATCAACCAATGGTAGTCGAGCACGAGGATCCAGATCTGTTTTGGCCAATCAGAATTGCTTGATTTGTTTCAGCCAATCAGATGATAGAGGCATCAATTTTGTTATGTAATTCGAAAATCTGTTAGAACTTCTAGAAGTTCCCGCCAATTGATTTCATCTTCGGGTGCTCACATGGGGTATATGCCTTCGGTTTGTGCTCAGAATCTTTCAGAATGTCCTTGGGTTTTTAAATGTATTGGGGTGCGTGTAAAAGATTACTGAATTACCCTTGCAGATGCTAGGAATCTCCAGAATATCATTTCGCGTAGTTTAGCAAACTTTTCGCAAGGTACTGTGACTTCTGAAGCTCTTTTCGTAAAGTTCAAGTTCTGTTCGCAAAGAGTTCTCTTCTTTTCGAATAGGTCAAACAACCTTTCGAAGAGTTCAGGTACTCTTCGAAAACTAAGCCTGGAGCTTTTAGTTTTTTTCGCAAAGTTCAAGTTCTTTTCGAAATGTTCAGATTCTTTTCAAAAAGCACTCTGTAGTGCATTCTTCTGTTCGAATTGCTCCACATCTCTTTTCTGGGTTGAGACCAGGTCTTTGCCTCTTCAGTTCAGGCATTTTGACAGCTAGTGAGGTTGTCCCTTCTCTTTCTTCCTTTGGATCAACATGGATTATCCTCTTTTTGGCACTTTTATGCTGCTTTCATGGTTAAGCCTGTTTTTATTGTTAGCTGTAACACAAGCACTTAGAACACTTATTTAGTTCTCTCAAGGGTCTATCAAGGCCCAGGTTAAAGGGTGGAGAATGGTATTTTCTAGTTCTCAACACACCCCCAAACCTAAGCTTTGCTAGTCCCTGAGCAAAGACAAAATTAAAAACAGAATAAAAAGCCACTTTTGTAGGGAACACAGTTGCATTTAGCATATGCAACAAGCCTTTTAAACCCCTAGGTGATCCCTAGTGGAGGAGTGAAGTCTCCTGAGGGTTTTCACTGAAGGTACCCACAAACTTCTCCAATAAATTAGTTAATATCAATGCAGTTTAAAGCAGACTTTTATCCAGTCAGGTTACTCACACCTGCATTAGTCAAGCTGTAAAAAGATCTCCAGGACAATATTAGTTTAAAACTAAAATTCAGCTGTAATTCCTTTTACCATTCACTCAGTTGGTGTCAAAAAGATTTTAAAAGAAAAATTAATGAAAAGCTTGCCTTCTATTTGAAAATTCAGTTTGATGTTACCCCAAATAATTTGATTTCAAACTCAACTCTCACCAGGGTTTTCACTCATCATGCAAATATGAGGGTTGCACTATTTCACACAACTCAAGAGCAATTATAGTCCTCAAATAGGATTGTAAGCAGGAGCATAGGCTTTGCTTTTGAGTTCTGAATTCACTGCTCTTTTCACCATAGATTCTCAATCCATCATTGATCAGTAAGGACTTTGACTTGGGTGGTACTGTGGCTTATGAGTGAACTTTATCAATAATAAAGAGGTGGAATGGAATTCAGAATTGAGAAGTCAGTCAAGGTAAGGAAGTGGTAGACACATCTTCTTTATTTCAGCACAATTTCATCTTCTTCCTTGAATTTTCAGAGCCAAAGTGGCTATCTTTTTCTCTTTCTTTTTCAAATTCCCAATGAAATGACTTTTTCTGACTCTCATATATATATATATTTTTTTCTTTCCGAAGCACCCTTGACTGGAGTGCAACATTTCTTTTGTTGATACATTATTACCTTCAATTATTTTTCTTCTTCTTTTACCAATCTGTTACCCAACTCTCCTTTCTTCAGCTTCCTTTCCTATACCTTCTGAATTTTTAGAGTGAGGGTTAGGCTCAATGAGGTTGATTAGGTTGGTTGATGAGGTTACAAAGAAACCTTGGGTTTATAAGGCTCAACTGGTGTGTATCAAAGGCAGTTTCAAAAGGTGGGGCTTTTTTGAAGTTCAAACTGTCCAAAAGGAGGCCTTACATCATGTCTTTAATATCATGATTGCTGTCAAGTTATTTCAATTTGAATATGTGTAACTTCTAGTGATAGTAAGCAGGTTCAAACAGTCCCTAGAGCAGAAAAAATTGCCAATTCATATCTCCAAAGAATATATTTCAGGCCCAAGTCTCACTGGGTGCAGTTTTCTATCAAATTCCTGAGGTATAACATCACTGTTTTCTCTCCTTTTAGGTTTACTAAAACATCAATTTTTATTTTGAAAATTTTCTGACATTCCCTTCATGAAGGTATTGGGATTACACTAAAAATCAGTTTTAAAAGTTTTAACTTCCTCATTTTTCAGGTGTGAAATCACTTTATTTTCAAAAATTCTCGTTTCAAAAATTCTACCGATGATCACCAGACATGTTAACTCACTTATTTGCATTTCTGCCACACCCCCAAACCTATGGTGAGCAGGGTCCGCACTGGTCCGAAGTGTATTAGCAAAGAAAAGAAACAAGCAATCAGAAATCATAATGACAAGAAGAAAGAAAAGAAATGCACAATGTATGTACAATGTATTAACACAAAACCAAAATTTTATATATAGACTCATAAAACAGATATGTACAATGGATTCTAATCACTGGGGTCAAAGTCTGTATCATAAGTTGGTTCAATGGGATCAGAACTGGAGTCACTGTCAGAGTCAGAATTAGAATCAGTATTGGAGGCAAGGTGACGTTTTGGACGTTGGCCCCTGTTCTCTTCTCATTCCTTTATTCTGAAAATCTTCTAGCCCCACTGGATCCGCTTGGTACACTTTTGTTTAGGCGCCCTTCCCTGATGGAATCTTCACAGCGATTGGCGTTCCTCACTAGATTAGCAAAACTGGATTGCTGCTAACACACCAAAAAGTATGAGATCACTAGTATAGTATTCTTGGAAATAATTTTGATCTGCTCATTGTCAGGTATCCTATTTTTGACCTGAGCTACTAGTGCTCTCCATCGCCCCAAGTAGTCGCTAAAGGTCTCATTCGAGTTTTGTCTCAAACGGGCCAAGTTTGACTTACGTGGCTCGATGTCTATATTATAGACACATTATTCCTGGAACATGTGCGTTAAGTGCTTCAACATTTTCATCATAGATGGTTCCAAAGATGTGTACCACCTTAGGGCCGGACCAACCAAACTCTTTTGAATGACCTTTATCAATAGTCTTTCGTCCCCTCCATATTGACACATGTCCCCATAGTAGGACTTGAGGTGTGCAATAGGATTATCGGTGTCGTTGTACTTGTCAAAAGCCGACATTTTAAATTTGGGAGGCAAGGGGACCTCAGCGAATAAGCATAAATCTGTGAAGTCTGTGGTGTGAATTTCAGCACCACCCATTTTCATCAACTGCTTTTGTATCTTGTCCAACTATTCTTTTACTTGCTCTGACTCCTTTGATATGGGGGCCACTTTCTCAGCAGTTGGTTGGATTTTACTTTGTGCTACCAGGGGGTGGTAAATGATAGGAGGATGGTTAAGGCTGGTCAATGCCCCGGCATAGGCCCCATTATTGCTAATCTCATCCTCTTCATACTGCTGGTAGACATATTGTGCAGTAAGGGTGGGATTTTCATGCTGGTGTTGCACAGACGGATGGGAATGACAGGAGTGGGGGTTGGGTGAGTTCATTGGGGATGAGGGAAAGTTTGTTGGATGATGGGATGAGTGGAGGTTAGATTTTAGAGTGGGGCCTGATGAAGCCATTATTATTCACTGAAAAGTACCACTTTTCACCTCTTAACCTAGCCTTTGATAGACCTTGAAGCAGACTAATAATCATTTGTTAAGTGTGTTTTGTAGTTAGCAATAATCTATGCAGCTTAACACAAAATCCATCCTTATTGGCCCAAAGAAGAGGAAGAAGACATGTAAAGATGACAGCTGAACCAAAGTCTAATGCAACACCCTAGTACTGCTCACCATGGTGACCAGGTGCTGATCATCATTGACCAAAAGCCGAGTAGATGAATGAAGTTGGCTGAGAATGGAGAAACTGTAAAAGCAGCAAGTGTAATGCAATAGAGTATAGAAAGATAGATCTCGCAGAGTTGAGAAGCTCCCTCGCGAAGCTAAGGATGCAGTGGAAGATGCCCACACACAAATAGGATGTGCAGTTAAGAGGAGACCTGTAAAGACATCATGAAGATCTCACAGATTAAAATCCTCAAAATTTGTGGTATCAAAGCTCTCGCGGAGATCAGGCCTTAAAGCAGCGGCGGGAAGAACATAGCGAGTCCATGTGTGAACTAAACTAAAATTCACCTCGCAGAGTTCGTGCATGGCGCTGGAAGAGAGAGACGCCCAGAATTCTCCTCGCGCGATTAACTGCGTGAGTGAGCACCTCCCACCGACCAAAAGCTACTCCACGAAGGCCCTGCAACTGCGCGAATCAATGAACGCATATGCCAGCCTCACGAAGCACGGGCTCCGCACTTCTCAGTTTTAACTCAAGGACCTTTTGGGAATTTCCCAAGGCTAGGGCACATATCTTGAGGTGCAGTGTTAAGTAGTGAAAAATACCATTTTTTACCCCTAAACATGAGCCTTGAAAGACCCTTGAGAAGACTAAATAAGTGCTTTAGTGTGCATTTTACAGCTAACCAATCAGACAGGTCCAAATCCGAAAAGCATCCCAAAAAGATCAAAAAGCTGACAGCTCATGTCAAGTTTAAAGAAGGAGTGAAGAAACAGCCTCAGCAATGGCTAAAGAGGGTCAAAAAGAGCAGACAAAGACCTGAAGCAAGAGAGAGTTCAATTCGCAAAGAACTTCTACTATTCGCAAAGAAGAATGGGAGCCTAGAGTTCAATTCGCAAAGAACTTCTACTATTCACAAAGAAGAATGAGAGCCTAGAGTTCAATTCGCAAAGAACTTCTACTATTCGCAAAGAACCTTGAACTTTGCGAAAAGAAGAAAACACTCCTCGAAAAGAAGATTGAACTTTGCTAATGTAGCTTGAAGTCATTGAACTTTGCGAAAAGGCCCCTAACTCGCGAAATGGCATTCGGGATTTGTAGTCATCGTCCAAGGGTATTTTAGGAAACTTTGCACGCCCCAATGCAATCAAAAGACCCGGGAACATTCAAGGTTCCAATCATGATCCGAAGGCATATTCCAACCCATGTGAGCGCCCAAAGTTAAATTACCTAGCGGGAACTTCCGAAGCTCAAAGCAATTTCAAACCCATAATAATTGATGCTTCGGCTCGATTATGAACATCAGATCAAGCGATTCGATTGGCCGGACAAGATCGATCACAGTGCTCGACTCCTATTGGTTGATACACATTTGAGCCGGCTTAGGAAAACTATAAATAGACGAACCATTTGCCCAATTTGGGTATCCAGATTTTAGAGTTTTCATCTCTGTTTCCCTCATTCCGGTCGGATAGCTTATCCGAACCCCTGTAATCCCTTCTTGTAGTTTACCTTTGAGAGCCATTGTGAGTGATTTGTACTTCCAAGTTCGGATTCAAGATCTGTAAGTCGAGGGCTCTCTGAGAAGCTCGGTTTGTAAGTCTGAGGGCTCTCTAAGCCGTGCTCTGTAATTGTAATTTTGGATTTTAAAGGTTACGTAATTTGTGTCTTCTCCATTGGAGTCATGTCGAGGGTTGAATGTTCACCTTAGTGCATTAGACTTCTTTAGATTCACTCATCCGCATGCAACTTCCCTTAATTCATCACCCTATGTGCGAATTAGCGTTGGTAACCTAATTCTAGCAAGATTTACGATGATGTTCATGTTCGAACTAAAGAATAGGCCACGCTAGGATGATCTGTGACCATTTAAGTGATGATCACATACCATAAGTCTAAACCTATTCCTTAATTCGGATTTATTTCTCTTACATCCTGTCTTTGGTAGCCGGATGAAGATTGAATCTGCCTGTTGAACTCTGATTCTCCATTAAAATTCAGAGGCTAAAGTACATGAAGCTATTATTTACGCATTTGTCTTATTTTAAACATCTCCCCAACTCGGATGGATCATGTAGTTAGTTCTTTTCTTTATTTGCTTATAGTTAAATGTGACACAATCCAACACTCTCTTTTATCTATTCTTGTTTTAGATAATTATAGAGCGGATCTGGTAGCACAGATCTGGAGGTTTATCTCTCATTTAGACAAACTTCTGTGGACCATCTTGAAATACTTACTTTTAAAACTTGCTACAATTGGCCGATCTTGCGGGCCGTTGTTAGAATGTCTTGATATCCCTTTCATAAGTTAACATCCATATAACCTAGCATTCTTTAATTCTTTAATTTTTGATTCATAATGCGCACATTTATGGCACACTTGGAGTGACAACAAGTTTTTGGCGCCGTTGCCGGGGAAGTTTGTTCTAAAATAGATAGACCTAAGTTTTTCTATTTTGTAGATTTGATTTTTATTTTAATTTTTGCTTTAAACCTCTTTGCATTCCAAGTGCTTGATTAAATGTCTCTGAGCTTTGTATAGAAAACCTGTTTTCTTTATGAGCAGAATTTTTATTTTTTTATTTTTTAAGTTTTATTCTTTGCCTTCTAGTTATTTGAATAAATCTGCGCCACTCTTTTGTCTTTTGTCAAATTTGGGCGTGCTTTGAGTTTTCATTTATTTTCATTTATTTATCAGTCATTTATTAATTTTGTTGTTATTTTTATGCAATGTATGTAAAAGGAAAGGAAAGTTCTTAAATAGACAGTTTGTTCTACCAAACTCTCTCGAGTTGTATGTTTGGCAGAGAACCCTCAATCCTCGAGATTCTCCCGTTAAATTCGTGGTTGAAAGACTCCTAAGAAACCGACATACATCATGATATCTGCTGAAATGGGTGACGACCAGAGATTGTTAAGAGACTACTTTGCCTCTGGTGCTTATAATTCCCCATTTTGCATTCAATTTCCCACAGTGGAGGGTAATTATGAAATAAAGTCCTCCACCATCCAAATGTTGCATTCATTCCATGGATTGTGTAAGGAAGGCCCTTACAAACACATTGATGAATTTCGGGCTTTATGCACAACATTTAACATAGAGGACTGGGTCTGAGAGGCAACCAAGCTTAGGCTCTTTCCTTTTCATTAAAGGACAAAGCTAGAGCATGGTTATCTATGTTAGCACCAAACAGATCACATCATGGAATGATTTGCAATGTCAATTTTTGACAAAATATTTCCCAATGACTAAAACCAACCAACTGAGACAAAGCATCAACTCTTTCTCCCAAAACTCACCTGAACCTTTCCATGAAGCATGGGAAAGGTTTAAAGAATCATAAGGCAATGCCCTCACCATCAAATTCCTAAATGGCATGGTTCAAAGCTTCTATCAAGGAACCGATCGGAAGGGCAAGAACATGGTGGATGCCTCTTGTGGAGGTACCTACTTGGAAAAGCAGTTGAAGAGGTTTGGGACCTCTTTGAGGTGATTGGAGAAAATTCAACCCAATGAGGAATCTCGCCAAGGGACACGAGAATCCAGCTAGGATGAATAATCCCCAATTCACAAGAGGAAAGTTTATGAAGTCAATGAGCTGGAAAGGAAAGTGGATAATTTGACCACAAAATTTGATAGGGATGGACTCATTTAAAGCTCCAAATGGGTCAAGAGTAGAGGAGGCATGTCGATATGCCGGTCCCCACTCATTCCATTGATCAATGTCCTTCGCATCACAATTTCGAACTCATGATGGAACAAGCTCATGCATTTCGGATCTTATGGGCAGAATGACTACCCATGGAGATCTCATCCTAATCTCGTGGAATCGAAATTACCACAGCAATGACAGCCAAAAATCAATTACCTTTCAAACACCTTCACCATATCGTGTAATTTTTATAATAAATCAAATTTTCACCTAACCAACAACAAGCCATGCTGCTGCACCAGCCCCCGCCTCCTAGATCCACGACCTTTTAAGAGCGGTCTTGAGTTCACTTCAAAATCTTGGAACTCTGTCTCGGTGAACCTTCACAAATGAGCATAAAAAATTGAAGAAACTCGGCCAACTCTCAAATTCATTGGCTAAGAGAAGAGGGTAAACTACCCACCAACGTGAACAATCCTAAGGGAGTTCATGGTTGGAGAATCCTCAAATGGCCATGAGGAAATCAAAGTCATGACTACTTTGAGAAGTGGAAGAATAATAAACAACACAAGGTAGTGAAGAGGAAAAAGATGAAGAACAAGTGCAGAACAACAAATTTGGATAGCAATATGGTCATTGATTTACATCGAAAATTCAAAAAAATGAAAAAGAAAAATAACAAAATTGTTGAAAAGATGAGGAGGAGAAATTTGTTCCTCACCTCCCATTTCCCCATGCAATGAAGTGGTTTCTCCTTTTGACAAAGGAAACAAAAAATTGAGGAAATGATGGAGACATTCAAGCAAGTTAAAATTAATCTACCTACGCTTGATGCAATCAAACAGTCCTCGCTATGCAAAATTTCTCAAAGAGGTGTGCACCCACAAAAGGCAATCTAGGATACATTTATCCAAGAAGGCCTTTCTTTGTGGAGAAAATCAACCAAGTGCTATCAATTGCAACACCACCTAAGATGCAAGACCTGAATCCCCACAATCCCTGCATCATTGGGGAGCACACCATTGAGAAAGCCTTGCTAGATCTGGTGCTAGTGTCAACTCGCTTCCCTATTCTGCCTATGAGAAGCTAGGTTTGGGAGAATTGAAACCCACTCAAGTGGTGTTACAAAATGACAGATCCGAAAGGAAACCTATGGGGTTGATTGAAGATGTTTTGGTAGGAGTAGACAAGTTTTTCTACCTGCTGACTTTTGGTGTTGGACATGGAACCAACCAAAAGTACCACCTTGCCATCCCTCGCATTCTGGAAGACCATTCCTCGCTCTGCTAATGCATGCATTCAATGCAGTCCTGCATCATGGAGGTGTCTTTTGGAAATATGAAAGTTAAATTGAATGTGTATAATGTCATACTCAACCTCAATTCTCTGCGAGGAATGTTTCCATGTTGACATCATTGATGAGTTGGTGGAGGAGTCTTTACAAACATTTCGCAAGGTAAAGACTCCACCACGAATTTAAAAATGATTGGGGATCCACCGAGAAAGAAGGAAAAGGAGATCAAATTCAACGGAGTCTGTGCAAGGCACTCACCAACAACATCAAGTTCTCTCTCTTGGAGACCGCTCCTCTCCCTCTTCCACAAGTTACCAAGGTACCTTTGCTGCCCTCTTTTCTCATTAATTGGAACTCAAACACCCCAAAAATCTGAAATATGTGTTTTGGGAGATCATCAAACACTACTCAGGATTATTTCTTCCTCCCTTACAAAGGAGCAAGAAGAGGAGCATTGGTAGTTCTAAAAAAGACAAGAAAGCAATTATGGACCATTCGATTTAGGACGAATAAACCCGATTGTATGCATGCATAAGATCCACTTGGAAGAGGATGCCAAGCCTTCTAGAGAAATGCAAAGAAGGTTGAATCCTCACATGCAAGAAGTGGTAATGAAGGAAGTTGTCAAGCTAGATGTCGGGGTCATTTACCCCATTTCGATTCTGCTTGGTAGCACCCACACAATTGGTGCCTAAGAAATCTGGCATCCATTGTAGCAAATTTAATCTGGTAAACTTATGTCCACCAGGACAAACAATGGATGGAGGGTGCATAGACTACAGAAAATTAAATACCATGACAAGGAAAGACCATTTCCCTCTCCCTTCATTGACCAAATCCTTGATAAACTTGCAGCAAAGCTTACTATCGCTTCCTTGATGGGTACTCTGGTTACAACCAGATCCTGTGTACCCACAGGACCAAGAAAAGACCACCTTCACCGCCTTTGGCACTTTTGCCTATAGGAGGATGCCCTTTGGTCTTTGCAATGCCCTCACATTTTCAAAGATGCATGTATGCCATCTTTTGACATGATTGATCAATTCATGGAGATCTTCATGGATGACTTTTCAATTTATGGAGACTTTTCCCAATGACTTACACCACCTCAAGTTGGTGTTGCAAAGATGTGAAGAAACCAATTTGGTTCTAAGTCGGGAAAAGAGTCATTTTATGGTCACCAAGGCATTGTCCTAGGACATGTGGTCTCCCATAAAGGCATAGAGGTGGACCAAGCAAAATTGATCTAATTGCACATTTGCCTCCTCCAGGCATTAAGCAAATCAAGTTTCTTAGGGCATGCAGATTTTATAGGAGGTTCATCAAGATTTGATAAAATTTCCAAGCCACTCTGTCATTTCTTGTGTCAAGATGTTCCTTTTGTGTTTACTAATGAATGCATGACGCCTTTGAGGTCCTTAAGAAATGTGATTTGACTCCCATCTTGCAGATCCTGACTATTCGGTGCCCTTTGGTGATGTGTGATGCATCAGACTATGCCCTAGGAGCTGTCCTAGGGCGAGAGAAAGATAAGCTTCCCATGTCATAGCTTATGCCGTGGATCCATGATAGATGCCGGCTCAACTACACAACAAGCGAGAAAGCTGCTGGCCATTGTGTTTGCATTGGAAAAATTCGGGCCTTATGTTTTAGGTTCACAAATTGTGGTGTTCTTGACCACTCGCCCTAAAGTACCTTACATCTAAGAAGGATACCAAGCCAGTTAATCGGTGGATCCTCCTATTACGGAGTTTGATCTGATTAAGGATAAGAAAAGTGGAGAATGTGGTGGTGATCACTTATCCGAATTCTCAATCTTAGGATGATAGCTTACCCATTAATGAATCATTTCACGATGAGCAACTTTTTGCCATCAATACCCACGATCCTTGGTTTGCAAACATAGTCAACTTCTTGGCTATTGGAATGATTCCTCAACATTGGAATAGAATGGATAAAGATCTTTTCTTCTCACAAGTTAAACATTTCATTTGGGAAGATCCTTATCTATTCAAGAATTATGCGAGACCAAGTGATCGAGAAAGTGTGTCAGGACCATGAATTCTCGGCATATTGTCAATGTGTCATGAAACAGACTGTGGAGGCCATTTCATTAATAAAACAATTGCAAAGATTCTGCAGTGTGGTTTCTATTGGCCCACAATCTTTAAAGATGCCTTACGACCTTTGTAAATCTTGCGGAAGCGCCAAAAGCTGGGCGATTTCCAAAAGAAACTCAATGCCCTATGACCAATCACAGTAGTTGAGTTGTTTGATGTTTGGGGCATAGATTTTATGGGCCCCTTTCCCTTCTAATGGAAACAATTTCATCTTGGTAGGTGGATTATGTCTCCAAGTGGATTGAGGCCATAGCTACCAAAACCAATGATCACAAAGTGGTTTTAAGATTCCTCAAAGACCACATTTTTCCAGTTGGATTCCCAGGCCATCATTAGTGATGGGGAAGCCACTTTATGACAGTTTGACTCTCTATTAAAAAGTACTCTGTCACTCACAGGGTAGCCACTCCCTATCATCCACAAACCGGTGGGACGGTGGAGATTTCAAATAGAGATCAAACACATTTTGGAAAAAAGCTGTGAAGAAGGGACGAAAGGATGGTCCTTTAAGCTTAATGATGCTTTGTGGGCATCTGGCGCCTACAAGACTCCTATAGGGATGTCCTTTCAGATGGTTTATGGCAAGGCATGCCATCTACCGAGAATTAGAATATAAGGCCTTGTGGGCAATCAAAACTTTTAATATGGATCTAACTGCTGCGGTAACCACAGAAGCTTCAACTCACCGAATCGAAGAACCGAGGATGGATGCCTACACTAGCTCCAGTTGTACAAAGAAAAGGTTAAATCATTCCATGATAGGAGCCTCATGAGAAAAGAGTTCATACCGGGTCCAAGGTATGGTTATTCAACTCTAAACTTAAATTCTTTCTGGCAAATTGAGATTAGGATGGGAAGGGCCATACACTGCTGTCATCAAGGCCTCCCCTCGAGGCTGTGGATATTTTGGATCCCAAGGATGGAAGAATACTCAAGGTAAATGGTGGCTCAAACCATGCATTGAAAACACCCGGGGCCCTTGCTTGCCCACCTATCATCATGAATCTCCAAAAATCGATGGTAGAAAAGTGTATAATATGTTTGTACAACATTGTTTTTCGATTTTCTTTGTTTACATCTATTTTTCTCCCACGCATAGTGTAAATACACTTCAAAGTTCAAATCGCAAAGTAAAAAGTACTTTTGAAAAGTTCAAAGTTCTATTCGAATGATTACGAGTCAGATGAACTACTCGAAAGAACCATGTTCTGTTCGAATAGTTAAAATTTCCTTTTCAAATAGAAAATCTGGGGAAAAGTCCTTTGCGAAAAGATCTTTCTGGAGCCAAATCCATTTCGAATAGACATACTGAAGCTCAGTTCTTTGCGAACTACACTTTCTCAAGATTTTTTACCTTTCGAAAGACACTTTTGCTATTCGAAATAGAGAAAAGGACTCTTTTGGACTAAAGCTGGAGCAGATCTGCTTGAGTTTGCATCCCCTTCTCCTTTGCATTCATTTTCTATGTTTAAATTCTTGAGAACCAGCAGTTCTACTGTGTTTAATGTTTTTTTTTTTTTATACTTTCTGCTGTCTTTTAGGCATGCTGATTTTTTTTTTTTTTTTTTTACAAAAAACCAAATACAAAATAAAAGAAAATGAAAACACAAATAGAAAATCTCTGAGTTGTTTCTCATTATTTTCAGCAGTAGTAAATAAGGGCTCTTGTTGAGCCCGGGCTGATCCAAAACAAGTAAAAAAAAAAAAAAAAAAAAATTTATAAAAACAAAGAAAATATAGACATATATAGATATCTTCCGGATGGGCTGTTTTTCTCCATTTGCATCCACTTTTCCCATCTGGACCTGCTGAGATCATTTTTCTTTTTTAGGAATCATGTAGGATAATGAGTAGTGGATCATAGGCTGTTTTGAATATTCAATGGACCCACTGATTTTATTTTCCTTCGAGATTTCTTCATCATAAATGGGTCTCAGCTGTGTGTGAACCCTGTTTTTAATATGTGCTCCCATGCTTCATTATTTTTTTTCATACACATCATCACCAAAGGGGTCAATCTTATGAATCTTGCTTTTCACTGTATTCCTGCTAATCATTTTTATCATCACTTAGATTCATAAGTATCTCAGGCTTTTGGGTTTGTTTCTTTGGGCTTAGGATATATCATTTGGCATTAGATTTTCTGTTTTAGGAATTTTAGTTTCAAATTCTGTTTTTAGATCGCTGATTTTTTTTCTTTCTTAGTTTAATGTGTCCTCGTTTTATTGATTTTCGTCATTTTTCTGTGAATATAGTTAGTTTATAACTTTGTTTTCCTATTTTGCATTCACAAATTCAGTTTTGTATCAACACTTTTCTTTTCTTTTTTTTAACTTTGTATTCAGGTCCCTTACCTTGTTTTTCTTGTTTCTCTTAGTTTCCTTCCATTTGCATAGTAATCCTTCTATTTGTTAGATTTTATTTAGCAGTTCTAGCGTTGTTTTGTTGATTTTCTTGCATTTGTATATCATGTTTTCATTTCCTTGCTCATATCTTCGCTTTTACATTTTTATTTTCTCACGCATATAGTTTAGATTTTTTCTGTTCTTAGTTTTTCTTTCTTCTTTTACCTACTGCTCTCTCATTGAGAACATTGAGGACAATGTTCATCTTAGGTTTGGGGTATGGCAAGCAGGTCCTCATGGGATAATTAGCATAAGGGCATCACAATCACCAAAGTAATCGAAATGAATCAATTTACTTAAGAATCATGACAATGTGGAAATTTTAAAATTTTCTTTGCAAGAATTTAGACATTCTAAACCCTACAATATTCCACATTTCCATGATGTTAACACCAGGAAAATACACTTGTATTAGCACATAGCAAGTCCACAGGAAGAGAAAAAGGTAAAGATATATACTTAAAAGCTCAAGGAAAAACCATAACCGTGAGAATTGAGCCTATATGTTTTACATCTCTGTTGAAGAGTGGATGAGGCAACCCTTTTGATTCAAAGGACTGGTGAGGCATTAGATCCACTAGAAATTAGGAAACTCCAAATCAAAACAAGCAACAAGATTCATGAAAGCAGAGGAAAAGATCAAGGCCTTCTTTGGACGATTGAGCTTATGAACCAACCAAGAAAGATCTGCCTTGTTTGTACCCCAATTGAGCTATAAATCCTATAATGCTTCATCAAAACACCCATTTTTCTTGCACCAACCAATGGAACTAATTCAGCCCTCCCTCACCTTGAGAATTCGGGGAGTTAAAGGAGAAAGAAGTAAAGATGGAACATTTAGGGCAAATATCAAAATAAATGAAGAAGAAATACCTCAAAATGGGCGATGGTGACTGAGAAAGTAAAAGAAAACAATGTGAAAAAGAAGCAAGCAAAAAAAGGCAAAAGGGGAACTTTATGTTGAAAATTCAAGATTAAAGGAAGAAGAATGAGTACTTTGAACACGAGAATCTCAAAAGAAGCTAAACTCAAGAAGGTGGAGTCATGAACCACCTCCTTCAATTCTGACTTCTCAAAATCCAAACACACTGCTCAACCTTCCTATCCTTGAAACCTCACTCCATGAGCCATACAACAAACCCAGCCTAAAAGTCCTTGTGATCCAAAGTTGAGTGAACTATCATGTGGAGATAAGCGGTTCCCAATCTATGGTGAGGAGATGTCAAGGATGCCAAAGACCTGAGAATCATGCCTATGCTCATGCTTACAAATCCATTTGGGAGATGTAAGCGCTCTTGAGCTTGAGTGAAAATGAACCCTTCAACAAAAATCTTGATGAGAGTACACCAGTAAGTGTTTGGGTTGGAACTTGAGCACATTAAGTATGACTTATAACCTAATTTTTATTCAAATGATGAACTCACGACACATTTGCATGATTTATATGGCTGCTCACAGATTGGAAAGAGTGAAACATTCATAAGGTTTATAAATGTTGAAATCCCTTGCAAACAATAAACCTAAATTTCTGTTTAAACATTGATTCAAGAGTAACTAATTTTGATCTTTGATTGCTCATGGGATGACAAAGGCACTAATGCCAATCATCCCATGGAGAAGTTTGTGGGTACCTTCACAAAACCCTCAGAGACTTCACTCCTCCTCTAGGGATCACCTAGGGGTTTAAAGGCTTGTTGCATATGCTAAATGCACTGTGCTTCCTACAAAAGTGGCTCTTTATTTTGCTTTTACGTTTCTTTGCTCGGGACTAGCAAAGCTTAGGTTTGGGGTGTGTTAAGTAGTGAAAATACCATTTTTACCCCTAAACATGAGCCTTGAAAGACCCTTGAGAAGACTAAATAAGTGCTTTAGTGTGCATTTTACTAACCAATCGACAGTCCAAATCCGAAAAGCATCCCAAAAGATCAAAAAGTCGACTCATGTCAAGTTTAAAGAAGGAGTGAAGAAACAGCCTCAGCAATGGCTAAAGAGGGTCTAAAAGAGCAGACAAAGACCTGAAGCAAGAGAGAGTTCAATTCGCAAAGAACTTCTACTATTCACAAAGAAGAATGGGAGCCTAGAGTTTAATTCGCAAAGAACTTCTACTATTCGCAAAGAAGAATGAGAGCCTAGAGTTCAATTCGCAAAGAACTTCTACTATTCGCAAAGAACCTTGAACTTTGCGAAAAGAAGAAAACACTCCTCGAAAAGAAGATTGAACTTTGCGAACAGAGCTTCAGAAGTCATTGAACTTTGCGAAAAGGCCCCTGAACTCTGCGAAATGGCATTCTGGGGATTTACAGCTCGTTCGAAGGGTATTTCAGGAAACTTTGCATGCGCCCCAATGCAATCAAAAGACCAGGAACATTCCGGAAGGTTCCAATCAAGATCCGAAGGCATATTCCAACCCATGTGAGCGCCCAAAGTTAAATTACCTGGCGGGAACTTCCAGAAGCTCAAACAGAATTTCAAACTCATAACAGAAATGATGCTTCGGCTCTGATTGGTGAACGAGATCAAGCGATTCGATTGGCAATGTCTGGATCACGGTGCTCGACTCCTATTGGTTGATACACATTTGAGCTGGCTTAGGGAAAACTATAAATAGACGAACCATTTGCCCAATTTAGGTATCCAGATTTTAGAGTTTTCATCTCTGTTTCCCTCATTCCGGTCAGATAGCTTATCTGAACCCCCTGTAATCCCTTCTTGTAGTTTGCCTTTGAGAGCCATTGTGAGTGATTTGTACTTCCAAGTTCGGATTCAAGATCGTAAGTCCGAGGGCTCTCTGAAGCTCAATGTAAGTCCGAGGGCTCTCTAAGAACCCGTGCTCTGTAATTTTAATTTTGGATTTTAAAAGGTTACAGTAATTTGTGTCTTTTCCATTGGAGTCATGTCGAGGGTTCTAAATGTTCACCTTAGTGCATTAGACTCCTTTAGATTCACTCATCCGCATGCAACTTCCCATAATTCATCACCAATGCGAATTAGCGTTGGTAACCTAATTCTAGCATTTACGATGATGTTCATGTTACGAACTAAAGAATAGGCCACGACTAGGTGACGGATCTGTGACCATTTAAGTGGGATGATCATAAGTCTAAACCTATTCCTTAATTCGGATTTATTTCTCTTACATACATCTTGGTAGCAGATGAAGATTGAATCTGCTCTGTTGAACTCTGATTCTCCATTAAAATTGAGGCTAAAGTACATGAAGCTATTATTTCTGCATTTGTCTTATTTTAAACATCTCCCCAACTCGGATCTGGATCATGTAGTTAGTTCTTTTCTTTATTTGCTTATAGTTAAATGTGACACAATCCAACACTCTCTTTTATCTATTCTTGTTTTTAGATAATTATAGAGCCAGATCTGGTAGCACAGATCTGGAGGTTTATCTCTCAGTTTAGACAAACTTCTCTGTGGACCATCTTGAAATACTTACTTTTAAAACTTGCTACAATTGGCCCTGATCTTGCAGGCCAGTGTTAGCCCCAATGTGCTGATATCCCTTTCATAAGTTAACATCCATATAACCTAGCATTCTTTAATTCTTTAATTTTTGATTCATAATGCACACATTTATGGCACACTTGGAGTGACAACATGCAGATTTTGAGGTGCCCAACTCAAGGCATTCAAGAGATATAACAGTGCCACATTTTCTAGAAAAATTAGGGTTAATTCCATCAGAGCCAAGGCCATATGCACAGAGTATATAAGCTACACTTAAAGTCTAGTTTTATCATCAACCCTTCTTTTCATCCTGTGTCGGCTGAGAGCTCCAACAGGCTAGGGTTAGAGTTTGATCACCTCTTTTTCCCCTTCTTCTTCCCTCTTAGCCCAGCACTTGCTGTCTAATCCCCCTATAAGCATCTAGGTTTAATTTTATTTTAGTTTGTAGTAGGTTTTATATACATTGTGATTTTGGATGAGCTGTTGTGTACAGGCTGCAGCCTGGAGGCAGTTCATTGTAAGTTGTGTTTATCAATGGATTACTATTTTAATGCCTATTTGAATCTAAGGATCTTATGGTTTCTTTAGATGTCTATAGGATCCATGTATTTGGGACTAGCCCATTCAATTTCTAGTAGATCTATTGTTTACCACCTGATTTCCCTTGGTTTTATAGCCACATGGAAAACAATGCTAGATCTGTAGTGTGATCTGGGGAGCACGGAGGCCTGTGGACCATAGTGGTTACAGTAGTTTTCATATTCTTTCTCAAGCTTCTATGGTATGGACAGACCAATGGGATACCCTGTGACCATTCGAGTGGATAGAGTATAGCCCTAAGGTTGTGTCCATTCACATGTTTGAGAAGAATTCTTCTCCCCTGCACATGAGCTTCTAGATCCTTGTGAGGAGGTTTGTACAGGAACTGGCTCTCCTCTATTTTACCTAGACAACATCAGATTTTAGATATGTATCTCTGTAGTAATTGCAGCTTGTGGCTGAGTCATTGCATGGCATTTGTAGCAATGCCCAGCTGAATCTAAATCCCTATTCAACCTGTTGCATGGTCCTGTTTGTGGGCACTAGTGAGCCGTTGGCCTTAGCAAAGCACTTGGGATCTTATGGGTTGGAATACCTATGGATGTCAGCCAGATCCATGCGCAGATCTGGGGAGCTTGTAGCACTAACATTACATAGTGCTGCAATAGTATTCATGGCTTGATCTGGTCTAGTGGCTGGGGAAATGATCAGTCCACTCCTCTGGACTAGATGGGCAATTTCTGGTTTAACTAATGAGATTAGACAGACTCTATAGGATAGGCTGTGACCATTTGAGTGGACAGCCTATAGCTGTAAGAGCACCCCAAATGGCATGGATTAAACTAGATATTTCTCTCTTGTTGAGGCTTTTAATAGCATCTCAGCAAGGAGCGCTATAAAGACAGACTAAATTTGAGTTATAATACTATTTTAACTCTAAACTTAACCTGCTTACTTCTCACCAATTTTTTTTTTTGATTTTGGTACACACCATCACCATCTTCTTCTTAACCCTTTCTTTAGGATAGGGCTACATTTTATTTCTTTATTTTTTAGGATTAATTTAGTGTAGTCGTGACACCCAGCTCCCTTTCTTTAGGATTGTCAGATCTGTAGCCAGATCTGGAGGCCTACTATTATAGCTAATTTTTTAGTTCTAGATCAATTTCTCTGTGGGACAAACTCTTACTTATCAAAACTTCCTACAATAGGCCCTATATCTTACAGGTCTAAGAGTATTCTAGTTGTGCTGAATCCATTCTTTTATTTTACTTTATTTTTGATTGGTTTCCAGCACATAATAAACTAAAGCATAGCTAGGGTAAAACAAATAACAACCATTGAGCATGGGGGAAGGTTTGAAGCTGACTTTGGGATGTAGGGATTGATGTAAGGTATGGGTTTGAGCTAGGTATGAGGGTTGTGAATGGGTGAAATTTTGGAGAAATTGTGAAGGGTATGGGTGTGAGGCTCCAAGGTTTTGTTGGGCTTGGTTTTGGGCCATGAAGCCTTGGGAGGGTTGGGCCACAAAGCCTTAGTCATGATAGGTTTGGGCCATGTGCCATTGATGGGTTTGGGCCATGGGCCCTTGTTGGGTCTGGCCTATTAGGCCTCGATGGGTCTAGGCCATGGGCCCTTGGTGTGGATTTGGCCCATTAGGCCTTGATGGATTTGTGCCATGGGCCCTTGGTGGGTCTAGCCTAGGGGCCTTGATGGGTCTGGGCCATGGGCCCTTGATAGGTATGGGTTGTGGGGCTTTGGGCCATGGCTCTTTGGGACATGTAGGGAATGCGGGTTTGGGACATTGGGCCATGGGACATATGGGTAGTGGGGGTTTGGGTAGTGTGGATAAAGGGGGGTTTATGGGGGTCATGGGGGAATGAGGTATGGAGGCTTGCTAGGGATGGATCCATGGGGGTGTGGTGTTAATGAGAGGGGATGTGTTGGGGGCCGTCCATTTGTTATAGGTTTGGAATATCTCCTCCATCATTGCCATAGAAAGGGGATCCGATAGAGATGGGCTATTTGATGGTTGGAGGGGTATGGATGGGGTATGGGAATAGGAAAAATTGGGCATGGCCCCTGTAAAATTGGGCATGGCCCGGGTGAGGGGTGGGATATATGGTGGATTAGGAAAATGAAGTGGGGCATCGGTTGATAGATTTGGTATGTATGGGGGAGATGTATGGGACATGGAAATGGAAGATGGGAAAGGAAAATTGGCCATGGCTTGGATAAATGGAGGGATGTGTGGGGGATTGGATGTGGTATGGATGGATGTGGGTGGATCTGGTTGGTTGGATGAGAAATAGGGCATGTTGGTCAAGGTAGAGGATGGATCTTGATTTGGTGTGGAAGGGAGGTGAGATTGGTTTGAGATGGCCATGGGTGAAGGCATGGTTTGGAAAAATGATGGGAAATTTGGATTTTGGGTATTTTGGAAAATGGTGGAAGGGAAAATGGGGGCACCGAATGGGTCGGTTATGGTGAGGTTTGCATGGGTGAGGGAGGTGGTATTGAAGGCCTCTTCGGTGTGGGAATGGGTTGGAGAATGTGGAGGGGATGAGTGTTGTCGCTCCAAGTGTGCCATAATTGTGTGCATTATGAATCAAAAATTAAAGAATTAAAGAATGCTAGGTTATATGGATGTTAACTTATGAAAGGGATATCAGCACATTGGGGCTAACACTGGCCTGCAAGATCAGGGCCAATTGTAGCAAGTTTTAAATGAAAGTGAGTAAAAGATCGTCCACAGGGAATTGATTTAAAATTTAAGATAAACCTCCAGATCTGAGCTACCAGATCTGGCCTCTGATCCTATCTACAAAGCACATAAGATGGGAGGTTGAATTTGTCACGTTTAACAAACTAAAAATAAAGAAAAGAACTAACTACATGATCCAGATCCGAGTTGGGGAGATGTTTAAAATAAGACAAATGCAGAAATAATAGCTTCATGTACTTTAGCCTCTGAATTTTAATGGAGAATCTGTAGTTCAACAGAGCAGATTCAATCTTCATCTGGCTACCAGCACAGATGTAAGAGAAATAAATCCGAATTAAGGAATAGGTTTAGACTTATGGCTATGATCTGTCCACTTAAATGGTCACAGATCATCCAATAGTTGTGGCCTATTCTTTAGTTCAGAACATGAACATCACTGTAAATGCTGCTAGAATTAGGTTACCAACGCTAATTAATTGTAGTGATGAATTAAGGGAAGTTGCACGCGGATGAGTGAATCTAAAGAAGTCTAATGCACTAAGGTGAACATTCGTAACCCTCGACATGACTCCAATGGAGAAGACACAAATTACAACCTTTTAAAATCCAAAATTACAATTACAGAGCACGGCTTCTTAGAGAGCCCTCAGACTTACAGTCTTGAATCTGAACTTGGAAGTACAAATCACTCACAATGGCTCTCAAAGGTAAACTACAAGAAGGGATTACAGGGGGTTCAGATAAGCTATCTAGGAATGAGAAAGCAGAGATGAAAACTCTAAAATGGATACCCAAATTGGGCAAATGGTTCGTCTATTTATAGTTTTCCTAAGCCGACTCAAATGTGTATCAACCAATCGGAATTGGATAGATCTGTATCAACCAATAGTCTGAGCACTAGGATCCGGACTGCTCGCCAATCGAATCGCTTGATCTGGTTCACCAATCGAAGCAGAGGCATCAATTCTGTTATGCATTTTGAAAGTTTGTTAGAGTTTCTAGAAGTTCCCGCCAAGTAATTTCATCTTTGGGTGTTCACATGGGGTGGAATATGCCGTTGGTTCGTGCTCGAATCTTAGGAATGTCTCGGGCTTTTCAATGCATTAGGGCGTGTAGAATTCTTTGAATTGCCTTGTTAAAGCTGCGAATCTCGAATACCTTTTCGCGAGTTAGAGGGCCTTTTCGCAAAGTTCAATGACTTCAAGCTCTGCAAAGTTCAATCTTCTTTTCGAGGAGTTCGGATGCTCTTGAAGCTACACACGGAGTTTTAGTCCTTTTCGCGAGTTTAGGAGCCTTTTCGCAAAGTTCAATGACTTCAAGCTCTCGCAAAGTTTAATCTTCTTTTCGAGGAGTGTTTTCTTCTTTTCGCAAAGTTCAAGGTTCTTTCTGAAAAGTGCAAGTTCTTTCTTGAAAAGAACTCTGTGAGTGCATTTCTCTGTTGAAATGTTCCGCTTCTCTTACAGGTCTTTGCCTCTTCTATTTACTCCTTTCAACAGCCGTTGAGGTTGGTTCTTCAGTGTCTTCCTTTGGGTCGACATGGATTGTCATCTTTTGGCACTTTTGTAGCTTTTATGGTTAAGCATGTCTTTATTGTTAGCAACATAGGCACTTAAAATACTTATTTAGTTCTCTCAAGGGTCTATCAAGGCCCAGTTAAGGGTGAAAAATAGTATTTTCCAGTTCTCAACACACCCCAAACCTAAGCTTTGCTAGTCCACGAGCAAAGACAAAATTTAAAAATAGAATGAAAAGCCATTTTGTAGGAGCACGATTGCATTTAGCATATGCAACAAGCCTTTTAAACCCTAGGTGATCCCTAGTGGAGGAGTGAAGTCTCTGAGGGTTTTCAAGAAGGTACCCACAAACTTCTCCAATAAATCAGTTAAGATCAATGCAGTTACATTAAAGCAAACTTTTATCGAATCAGTTATTCACATCTCGCATCGAGGTTGTAAGAAGATTTTAAGAAAACATCAGTTCAAAACTAAAATTCTCTGTAATTCCTTTACCATTCACTCGGTTGGTGTCAAAAGTTTTTACAAGAAAAATTAATGAAAAGCTTGCCTTCTATTTGAAATTTCAGTTTATGTTGTTACCCCAAATAACTTGATTTCAAACTCAACTCTCACGGGTTTTCACTCACCATGTAAATATGAGGTTGCACTATTTCACACACTCAAGAGCAATTCAGGTCCTCAAATAGGATTGTAATGGCGGAGCATAGGCATTGCTTTTAGATTACGAATTTACTACTTTTTCACCATAGATTACACAAATCCTTATCTCCATGTGACTCAATCCATCAACGATCGATGAAGGACTTTAACTTGGGTTGTAATGTGGCTTATGGGTGAAATTTATCAAGAATAAAGGGTGGAATGGAGTTCAAAATTGAGAAGTCAGATCAAGGTAAGGAGGTGATAGACACACCTTCTTCAATTGACAATTTCATCTTCTTCTTTGAATTTTTCAAAGTGGCCATCTTTTCTCTTTCTTTTCAAACTTCCAATGAAATGCCTTCTCCTTTTCTTTTCTTTTGTTTTTTTTTTTCAAATCAACATTGATGGAATGCCACATTTCTTCTGATACATCATTGCCTTCAATTATTTTTCTTTTTCTTTTACCAAAGCATTAGCCAACTCACCTTTCTTGACTTTCTTTCCTTTACCTTAATTCTCGAGTGAGGTTAGGCTAAATGAGGTTGATGAGGTTTCAAAGAAATCTTGGATTTATAAAGCTCAATTGGTGTGTATCAAGGCGTTTGAAAAGGTTGGGTTTTGAAGTTCAAACTGTCCAAAAGGAGGCCTTACATCATGTCTTTAATATCATGATTCTTTGTCAAGATATTTTAACTTGGATATGTGTAACTTCTAGTGAAAACAAGCGTGTTCAAACAGTCCTAGAGCGAAAAAGCCGCCAATTTATACCTCCAAAGAATACATTTCGGTCCAAATCTCACGTGTGTGGTTTTCTATCAAATTCTGAGGTATATCATCTTATTTTCTCTCATTTTAGGTTTACTAAAACATCAATTTTTTTTTTTTTTTTTAGAAATTTTAACCTTCACTTCATGAAAGTATTAGAATTACACTAGAAATTAATTTTAAAAGTTTTAACTTCCTCATTTTCAAAACAACGGTGTGAAATTACTTCATTTTCAAAATTCTGCTGGTCATAAGTCGCATCAAGCATTAACTTATTTCATTGGCATACCGCCATACCCCAAACCTAAGATGAACATTGTCCTCAATGTTCTGACAATCGAGAGACTAGGCAGGTAAAAGAAGAAAGAAAAACTAACAGAAAAATCTAAACTATATATGCAGAAAATAAAAATGTAAAACTGAAGATATGAGCAAGGAAATGGAAAACAGGATATACAAATGCAAGAAAAATCAACAAAACAATGCTAGAACTGCTAAATAAAATCTAACAAATAGAAGGATTACTATGCAAATGGAAGGAAACTAATGCTAATAACAGAGAAACAGTAAAAACAAGGTAAGGGACTGAATATAAAGTTAAAAAAAATAGAAAAGTGTTGATACAAAAACAGAATTTGTGAATGCAAAATAGGGAAACAAAGTTAGAAACTAACTGTACTCACAGAAAAATGACAAAAATTAGTAAAACGAGGACACATTAACCGAAGAAAGAAAAAAATCAGCGATCTAAAAACAGAATTTGAAACTAAAATTCCTAAAACAGAAAATCTAATGCCAAATGATGTATCCTAAGCCCAAAGAAACAAACCCAAAAGCCTGAGATACTTATGAATCTAAGTGATTATAAAAATGATTAGCAGGAATACAGTGAAAAGCAAGATTCATAAGATTGACCCCTTTGTTGATGATGTGTATGAAAAAAAAAAAAAATAATGAAGCATGGGAGCACATATTAAAAACAGGGTTCACACACAGCTGAGACCCCTTTATGATGAAGAAATCTCGAAGGAAAATAAAATTAGTGGGTCCATTGAATATTCAAAACAGCCTATGATTCACTACTCATTATCCTACATGATTCCTAAAAAAAAAAATGATCTCGGGAGGTCCGGATGGGAAAAGTGGATGCAAATGGAGAAAACATTATCAGGAAGATATCTATATTGTTTTATAATTTTCTATTTTTTATTATTATTATTTTTTTTACTTGTTTTGGATCAGCCCGGGCTCAACAAGAGCCCTTATTTACTATCACTGAAAATAATGAGAAACAACTCAGATTTTCTATTTGTGTTTTACTTCTTTTATTTTGTATTTGGTTTTGTAAAAAAAAAAAATCAAAGATGCCTAAAAGAGAAATTATAATCAAAACAAACATTAAACACAATGAGAATTGCTGGTTCTCAAGAATTTAAAATAGAAAATGAATACAAAGGAGAAGGGATGCAAACTCAAGCGGATCTGCTCGACTTTTGGTCCAGATGCTCCTTGTTGAATGGCTGCTCCGGATCTGCAAACATCCAAAAGCTGCAGTACCTTATTCAAGTATTGACAAAAATAAAAAAGAAAACTCAAAGCACGCCCAACTTTGACAAAAAAGACAAAAGAGTGGCCATTTATTCAAATAACTAGAAGGCAAAGAATAAAACTCGAAAAATAAAAAATAAAATTCTGTCATAAAGCAGAAATGTGTTTTCTATACAAAAACTGTCAGAGACATTTAATCAAGCACTTGGAATGCAAAGTGCAGGTTTAAAGCAAAAATTAAAATAAAAATCAAATCTACAAAATAGAAAAACTTAGGTCTACCAATTTTAAAATCTATTCCCCGGCAACGGCGCCAAAAACTTGTTGTCGCTCCAAGTGTGCCATAATTGTGTGCATTATGAATCAAAAATTAAAGAATTAAAGAATGCTAGGTTATATGGATGTTAACTTATGAAAGGGATATCAGCACATTGGGGCTAACACTGGCCTGCAAGATCAGGGCCAATTGTAGCAAGTTTTAAATGTAAGTGAGTAAAAGATCGTCCATAGGGAATTGATTTAAAATTTAAGATAAACCTCCAGATCTGAGCTACCAGATCTGGCCTCTGATCCTATCTACAAAGCACATAAGATGGGAGGTTGAATTTGTCACGTTTAACAAACTAAAAATAAAGAAAAGAACTAACTACATGATCCAGATCCGAGTTGGGGAGATGTTTAAAATAAGACAAATGCAGAAATAATAGCTTCATGTACTTTAGCCTCTGAATTTTAATGGAGAATCTGTAGTTCAACAGGCGATTCAATCTTCATCCAGCTACCGGCAGATGTAAGAGAAATAAATCCGAATTAAGGAATAGGTTTAGACTTATGGCTATGATCATCCACTTAAATGGTCACAGATCATCCAATAGTTGTGGCCTATTCTTTAGTTGAAACATGAACATCCGTAAATCTTGCTAGAATTAGGTTACCAACGCTAATTCGCTTGAGGGGTGATGAATTAAGGAAGTTGCGGATGAGTGAATCTAAAGAAGTCTAATGCACTAAGGTGAACATTCGAACCCTCGACATGACTCCAATGGAGAAGACACAAATTACGAACCTTTTAAAATCCAAAATTACAATTATTCTGAGCACGGCTTCTTAGAGAGCCCTCGGACTTACAGGCCTTGAATCCGAACTTGGAAGTACAAATCACTCACAATGGCTCTCAAAGGTAAACTACAAGAAGGGATTACAGGGGTTCGGATAAGCTATCGGCCGGAATGAGAAGCAGAGATGAAAACTCTAAAATCTGCAAGCCCAAATTGTGCAAATGGTTCGTCTATTTATAGTTTTCCCTATGCCAGCTCAAATGTGTATCAACCAATCAGAATTGAATAGACCTGTATCAACCAATAGGAGTCGAGCACTAGGATCCGGATCTGCTACGCCAATCGAACCGCTTGATCCGGTTCGATAATCGAGAAGAGGCATCAATTACATTATGCATTTTGAAAGTTTGTTAGAGTTTCTAGAAGTTCCCGCCAAGTAATTTCATCTTTAGGTGTTCACATGGGGTGGAATATGCCTTTGGTTCGTGCTCAGAATCTTCCTAATGTCTCGGGCTTTTCAATGCATTGGGGCACGTGTATGACATGAATTGCCCTTGTTAAAGTGCGAATCTCGAATACCTTTTCGCAGTTCGGGGCCTTTTCAAAGTTCAATGACTTCAAGCTCTGCTCGCAAAGTTCAATCTTCTTTCGAGGAGTTCGATGCTCTTCGAAAGCTACACCTGGAGTTTTAGTCCTTTTCGCAGAGTTTAGGGGCCTTTTCGCAAAGTTCAATGACTTCTGAAGCTCTGTTAGCAAAGTTTAATCTTCTTTTCGAGGAGTGTTTTCTTCTTTTCGCAAAGTTCAAGGTTCTTTACGAAAAGTGCAAGTTCTTTGCGAAAAGAACTCTGTAGTGCATTTCTCTGTTCGAAATGTTCCCTGCTTCTCTTACATGTCTTTGCCTCTTCTATTTAGACCTTTCCACAACTGATGAGGTTGTTTCTTCACTTCCTTCCTTTGGACTGACATGGATTGTCATCTTTTTGGCACTTTTGAGCTGCTTTTATGGTTAAGCATGTCTTTATTGTTAGCTGCAACGTAGGCACTTAAAATACTTATTTAGTTCTCTCAAGGGTCTATCAAGGCCCAGATTAAGGGGTGAAAAATGGTATTTTCTAGTTCTCAACAATGAGTCAGGATCGACATAAGCTGGTCCACGGCCCATGACATGTCTCGGTATTAGGTTGGGTACGGGTGCCTCGGATGAGGCCCGTAAAGCTTCCTCCTTCCCCTACGGGATGATGGAGGGTACGTTGATGCCGTTGTGCCAGCACCAATCAAGACTCTATTTTTGGGTTTTTTATTTTTAATTTTTAAAATTTTTATAAGTGAAAAAGAAATGAGGCTTCCGGGGCCTTTTTGAATTCCCTTCTCGGGTGGCTCTTGTGCCTTCAATAGGTCCCGCGACAAAGGTTCCAAAGCGCTTCGAAAGAATCAAAGGGAAACCCTTCGATCTATTGAAGGCATGGAAACCAATATAAATAACCCGATCCCCCAAAATGAATCAAAAGGAAGTCACCTTCCTTTGATCGGCGAGGGCATATTGGGTGTCAAAAAATGCGAGGCCTAAACAAAGGCACTAAATACACTGATCGGGGAGTCCGGGATGTGAAATAGGTCATAGATTTAGACTAAAGCTGCTGAGAACCACACTGGCACAACTATTAGTGGCGCAAAGAAAAAGTTCTAGATTTAAAGCTGGCACAACTAATAGTTGCGACAGTGTTCTTTTGAAACATTTTACATTGGCGCAACTATTACTTATGCCAAACTAAAAGGGCTCTCCAGTTTGCTTGACAGCAATAGGCTTCATCTGAAATAGGTCACCAAACTGGCTTTTGGTGCAAGCTAGGCTTCTAGGGAGTGACTGTTTATATGATTCGCTCTCTTTCTCACCGAATCTAAGGATTTAAGGCCAAATTGGGTTCACTATCGCTCTCTTTTTGTCGGGTTTTAAGCTTGGTAACGATAAGGTTACACACCCGATATACCTCAAGTGCAAGCACTTAGGTACTAGGTGGGCTTGAACTTTTCCAGATCATCACCACTAGGGGCTGCCGCCGTATTAAGACTCGGGTGGTTGTATGTGTGCCTAAATAACCTAACCCTTTAGAAATCTACCCTGCAAAAATTAATTTAGGTCCCCTTTGTTGGTTTAATTTTATTTTTCACTTTTACAGGAATTTTCTTAAGTTCAAAGACCGGGAGTGATGACCCGTGCCGCCTCTACGGGCCGGCGTTCACTGGCGGAATATGGTTGCAAAATTAAAAGTGCAAGTAGGCCTGCCAAACGGCTAAGGCACTTAAAATGACAGAAATGTAAGGAGTTTAAATGACAATGCACAAGTAGGCCTGCTGTTGGACTACTCTAGGTGTCCAAATGCTGATGTTTATTTAAGTGCTGATGTTTATTTAAGTGGAGTAAAATGGCTATGAAATCAGCAACCTAAAGTACACACAGCCTATAAGATACAGGGCTATTGTAGCAAGTTTTGATAAGTAAGAGTTTGTCCCATAGAGAAATTGATCTAGAACCCAAAATGGGCTATAATAGTAGGCCTCCAGATCTGACAATCCTAAATAAAGGGAGTTGGGTACCACAACTATACTAAATTACCTACTAAAAAGAAAATAAATAAAGTACAGTTCTATCCTAAGAAAGGGTTATGAAGAAGGTGGTGATGGTGTGTTAAAATAAAAATAAAAGGATGGAAAGTAAGCAGTTTAGGCTAAGGTTCATTCAGTTATGTAACTCAGATTTAGGGCTATCTTTGCAGCAAATCCGTACTAAAGTGCAATAAAAAACCCCAGCAAGGTAGAAGAATCCAACTTAACCCATGCCATTTAGACTGCTCTTAAAGCTATAATTTGTTCACTCAAATGGTCACATACTATCCAATAGAGTTTATCAAATCCCATTGATTAATTTAGAAAAGCTAACCTAATCCAAAGGAGTGGATTGATCTTAATGCTAAAATTTGTCCACTTAAGTGGTCACAAACTATCCAATAGATTTCCTCCCAACAATGAACTAAATCAAGTCATGAATACCATTGCAGACACTATGTTTGCTAGGCTATAAGCACCCCAGATCTGCTATATATCTGGCAGATATTCATCGGAGTTCCAACCCATAAAATCTTATGTGTGTGGCAAAGGCCATCAGCACAATGCTTGGACACATAGGAAAAGCAATAGGTTGAATAGAGACTTAAATGCAGCTGGTCATTGCTACAAAAGGGCTACAATGACCAAGCTCACAAGTCTGTAATCACTACAGATAAGCCAGATCTAACATCTGATAGTGGTCAAAGAAAACAGATGGGAGCCTGTTCTTACACAACCTCTCACTAGGCTATAAGCTCAAGTGCAGAGGAGAAGAATCCTTCTCAGATCTATGACCAAGACCTGCTCTAGGGCTATAGTTTGTCCACTCAAATGGTCACATGCTATCCACAGAGGCTGCCTTACCCACAGAAGATGAGATGGAACATGTAAACTGCTGCTGCTACCATGGTCCCAGGGCTACAAGCTCAAGCTTCCATGGGCCTTTCAATAAGCTCAAATCCTAAATGCATGCTATAGCCTGAACAAAACTATGGGCAAATAGGAAAATAATAGATTAAATGAACATTTAAAGCACAAATTCCATTGATCTAAATTACCAATAATGAAATTTCTCAAGGCAGCAACCTTGTGCACAATAGCTCTTCACAAAATCCCAATGTTTAAATGACCTATTGGAAAACTAAATGAAACTACACCTAATTGCTTACCAAAGATTTATCCAGCAAGTAATGGGCTAAGGGAGAAGAAAAAATGGAAAAAGAAGTGATCAAACCCTAACCCTAACCCTAATCAACTTGAGCTCTCAGCCGACAGAGGTTGAAGGAGAGAGTGATTGATAAATTCTAAGTTACAAACACAGCTTATATACTCAGTCCTACTGCCTTTTCTAAGAGAAGAATAAATCCTAATTTTTCTAATAGATGTGGCACTGTTATAACCCTTAGATTTCTTGGGATGTGTACCTCAAGATCAATGCCTCTAAATATGTGCCCTAGACCTAGGGAAATCCCCAAAGGTCCTTGAGTTAAGATTGAGAAGTGGAGAGCACAAGCTTCACGAGGCTGGCTTCTAGACTTTACTTCTGTTGCACAGTTATTTTATGCCTTTTAGTTCCTTCGCGCAGCTTGCAGAGCTCTCGCAAGGTAGAATTTGGCCTTGAATGCTTCTGTCTCACGCAGAAGGACTTTGGATGATCGCGTAGCTGATCTATCTTTGAATGCACTCACGTAGGACTTACAGTTCTTGGCTTGCTCGCGCAGTAGAGCTTCAAAAATTCTAGTCGTGAGGTACTCGCATAGATGGACTTTACATCTCGCTTGGCAGAAGGGTTGAGCTTCCAATCGCGCGAGGGAATGTCTGGGCGTCTCTCTCTTCTAGAGCCATGCGAGAACTTCACAAGGTTGTGGCTGCTGTCCATGCAATTTGGTTTCGGGAGGTAATGCGTGTGGCTGCTTTGAAGCTTGATCCTCACAAGAACTTTGCATGCTTCTTTTCATGTTGATTTCAAAGTCAGAGGTGCGATCGCTAGGCTTCTTTGTAATAATCCCTCATCGAAATGTGTGTGCGTGAGCTTTAGTATGTTGCATGTCATAGTTGTGCGAGGTAGCTTTGCTAGTGGATTGAACTGCTCGAGGCAAGACCTCAACTGTGCGAGATAAGTCATTTGCTCCTCTGCTGCAATGCACATGCTTTTGTTGTAGCATCCTCCACTCTCATCTATGCTTGGTTCATCTACTGGACTTTCTTGGTCCATCATGACATGCAAAATAGTGGCCATGGTGTGTATCACCATGGTGTTCTATCAATCTCTGGCTCAGCTGTCATCTTTTGCTTGAATTCTCTCTTCTTGGCACCAAAGAGATCGACTTTGTGTTAAGCTACACAATTTATTACTAACTATAAAATACACTTACACAATAGTTATTAGTCAGCTTCAAGGTCTAGCAAGGGCTAGGTTATGAGTTGAAAAGTGATACTTTTCACTGAATGACACACCCCCAAACCGAATCTTTACTAGCCCCTGAGCAAAGCAAAATTTAAACAGCTATCATAAGAATGTAAATTCCACTTTTGTAGGGAGCACGGATGCATTTAGCTTATGCATCAAGCCTTTTAAACCCCTAGGTTATCCCTAGCGGAGGAGTGGAGTCTCCTAAGGGTTTTTAGTGAAGGTACCCACAAACTTCTCAATGAAACAATTAATATAAGTGTAACACAATGGTTGATCAATTTGAAATAAATATAGTTCCTTCCACCTTTGCTCTGTCAAAATTAAAGGAGTTTCAAAGTAGTTATGCAAAAAATTTAACACCTCAGTCATGCATACATGCTCATCACATCCAATCAGCTGGCACCAAGAAAACAATATGCGAAAAATAGTACTAAGCTTACCAATACATTAAAATTTAGGTTCGAACAATGCCCCAGTGATTTCAATCTCAGACCCAATGCTTACCAGGGCTATTTCTCACAAATGAATTTAAGGGTGTACCATTTCACAGAAGCTCAAGAGCAGTTACATACCCCAAATGGGTTTGCAAGCATGAGCATGGGCATTGCTTCTAATTTCTTACATCATAAAGTACTCTCATCATAGATTAGACATTCCCTCATCTTCACATGACAATTCATTTGACTTTGGAACAACAAGGGCTTTTCATGGGTTGTAATGTGGCTTATTGGTGTGGGTAGTAAATAATAGAAGGGGTAAAGAGAGATTCACAATTGGGAAATCCGCACAGGTAGGAGATGATTCATGACTTCACCTTCTTCATTTCAGCACAATTTCATCCTCTTTTAAAATTTTAGAGCTAAAGTGGCCAACTTCTTCTCTTCTTTTCAACTTTTCCAATAAAATTCTTCTATTGACTTCTCTTTTTTTTTTTTTTGTATTTATATATATATATATATATATATTTTTTATTTTTTTTTATTTTCATGATAGTTTCCACACATCTACAACTACTACACTGGTATTTACAAATCTCCTCCTCTCTTCTTTTCCTTTCACCAAATGTTAAACTTTACTCACCTATCTTCAACATCCTCTCCTTTACCTTATGAATTCTCAGAGTGAGGGTTGTATCAGGTTAAGAGGTTCAGTTTCAAGTACTTTGGTGTTTGTTGAAGAAAATGGGGTTTTAAGGCTCAAAAAGTGTATGCACAAGGGTAATTTTACAGGTTTGATCTTTTAGGCTTAAACTGTCCAAATGAAGGCCTTGATCCTTTCCTTAGTGTCATGATTACTGTCAAACAGATTCAACTTGAGGTGTCTATCTTCTAGTGAAAAGGGCTTGACTCAGTCAGTCCTTAGAACATAAAAAATTGCCCAAGACACTCCTAAAAATAAAATTTTACAGGCTCAAAGCTCACTAGGTATAGTCTTCAATTGAACTCAAAGGGGTATGCTTTCACCTGTTTCTCTCCTTATTGGTTCACTAACTACCGTTTATAAAAAAATTTCTAATGTTCACCTCATAGAAGTATTGATTTTTAAATGATTTTAGTATTAGAAAGGTCTGCACAGTGTTCAAATTTCCTCACTTTCAACATTGCTTAGGTGAAGTTCATTTTATTTATTTCTCACTTAGCTAAGACTGCTGCACTTATGTTAACTATATCTTTGGCAATCCTTGGGCCACTCCCAAACCTATGAGGAGCAGTGTCCTCACTGATTCAAAGATAAAAGGGCATGTGCAGCAGGGATCATACACAAAAGCAGACAGAAAATAAAGTAAGTAAAGGCAAGAAACAAAGCACACACAAACAACTAAAACAAACTAAGCAGAAATGAAGACAAAAAGAAAAGGAAACAAAATAGAACAAAAGGAAATTGCATTTATAAACAAACATTTATACAATGTAAGGGAAAAGAACTACACAAAAATTATGCAAAGACATCCTAACTAACTACAGGTGCATATCTAGACATCCTAATTATCTGCTGGTTCAGTCTTGACTTGGGGTCTTTTCCCTTTTTCTATTGTAGCAGCAAGAGAAGTAGCAGGAGGGGGAGGCTCCACTACCTCTTGAGGAGTTGTGCCAGTTAATTGAGCAAATCTCCTTTCAAGTATTTCTGCTTTCGTTTCAGCAAGCCGAGTTCTTATTTCATAGAGTTCCCTAGTGGCCTTTACGACATCGTTTGAGGTAGCTAATCTTTTCTCTAGGGCATCTGCTCTCATCTTCTCCATTGTTGTAGAATGCTTTTGAGCTTCATACTAGATCAAAATTCTACCCCATCCCTTAGATATACCCAACAGTTGAACTCGATGTTTGAACTCCATCCGATTGATTCTCTTCATAGGGCTGTCTAATGGAAGTTCTGATAGTAGCCATGCCTTTAATGACATCATTCTTTAAGTAAGGTTGGCATGGAGGAGAGTAGAGTATGGAGGTATGGAGAAGGATGAGGCAGGTAGGATGGGCTACTGATCACTCGCAAGGATCCAGCCAACAAGGGAGAGGGGATGGATGAGGTGAATATGGAGGGTAAAGGATGATGGAGTGCAGGTTTAGGCTCTAGGTCTATTTGGGTTGGTGCTAAGGAGGTGGGTATTAAGTCCTCCACATCTATTGCAGCATCAGAGGTTGCTACAGTAGGTGGCATATTAGGTAGGGGGTAATGGGCAACTAGATAGGGATAGGTTGGGGTTCTGGTTCAGGTTCAGTTTGAGTGGAGGCATTGGTAAATGTAGTTGGAGGGATAATGGGATCAGGTTCAATGGGTGTTATGGTAGGTGCGGTGACAGTTGAGGTTATGGGTTGGGGAGAAAGAGGTGGGGCAGGTAAATGGGCGGTTGTTGGGATAGGTAGCTGTTGTGATGTTGGGGTTAAAAGTGACAAGGAAGCTTGAATGGATTCTAAGCTGTTGTGGATTGAGGCTTGGTTGGGGAGGGCGGAGTTCATGGCATGCAGGTTGGCATGAACGGATGATTGGATTTGGGAGTTAGCCAACACTTGGGCTTGAAGGGAGAGTAATAGGTTAAAGATATGGGGTAGGAAATCAGGAGTGGGGAGTGGGATTGGTTGAAATGGGGAAGTGGGTGCATGAGTGAAGGTGGTGGGCTGTGGTGAATGTGGAGGAGGGGTGAAATGAGGGGGGTGAGGGGAGTCTGAGAGAAGTGTAAACTCATAGTTGATGTCCTCTATGATAGAGGACATCATGGCTGAGTACCCCTCTTCTGAAAGAGGGATTTGGTCATGGGTAGGTGAGGATGGAATGGGTTGGCATAAAGGTTCAAGGAACTCAAGTGGAAAAGGTGTGGAGGTTTCAATGGGCAGGGGGTGTAGTGGGGAACTGTGTGAGATTTCAAGGGTGTAAGTCTCAGGCTCAAAGGCTTGGACTGTTGAGGTAGGTGGTAGGCCAATGGTTGGGTCTGGTATGGCTGTGGTTTCAGGAATTGGGATGTTTTGGGATATATAGGTGGGTTGGCAGTCTGTGTGGGCTTTTGATAATTTTCTTTTCTTTGTATAGGTGGATTTCACAGGTGGGCTAGGGTGAGCTGGGTAAGTTGGCAAGGGTGTAGGTATGGTAACAGTAGGTATGGGGGCTAATGAAGGTTATGATTTTTGGGTTGAGGGGGTAGTGGCTGGCATGTGAGGTGAAGGGGTGGCTGGTAAGGTAATGGCTTTAGATGTGGAAGTGGTGTTGGCTGACACACTTGAGTGGGCTGCCAGAGATAGGGCAGCAGTGGGTGGAGCCACAGAGGCAGCAACTGCAACAACATTAGAGGTTGCTAGTACATCTACTTTCTTCTTCTTCGTCTTAATGAGAGTGCCACTGATCTCCCATTATTTCTTTCCATAATTTATAGGGTTCAGGGCAATGATTTCTTCATTCATTTGAAATTGGTATCTGCCCAACTTCAGCAAGGTTGTAATGAGCCTGTAGTATGGAAGTGAATAGGGTTTCTTCTTAATCTTCACCGTCTCAACAATGTCTGTCATCCCTTTAAAAATCAACTTGGCAGCGTCCAAGTAGTGGTTCTTGTGGAAAGAAAAGAGTGCATCAACAATAGGAGACCACTTCCCCTGCTGATGTCCAGAGCAATACACATTTTTCCTCAGCACCCCATTCATAAATATGAGGTGGGGGTGCATATCTCTCTTCCTGATTGATGCCCCTGATGTAGTGACCCCTCCAGTCAGCTCCTTAGTAATTTTTGAGATGGTGGCCGTCAATGGGGGATCCAAGCCACACACAGGGCTGTACTGGGCAGGTATCCCAAGTATTCTAGCAATGGCTGCCTGATTGAACAAAATCTCAAATTTATCTATTAGCACCAGCAATGTTGGGTTCCCATCATCCCCAGTTTTGACTCTGATATTCTAGTAGAACAATTGCACTAGTCTAGGGAAGACTAGTTGCATTGGGGGCCTGAGTAGGGGCAGTAATGTGGCTTTTGTGAGGTACTCCATGGAGGCAGCTTTCCCAGGTAGCTCCTCAAAGAAGGCTTTATCAAAATTGTCTCAGCCTCCAGCATAATTGCTGTAATAAATTCAAAGGGGACCTTGAGGTATTCATTATCTTCTTCCTCTTCATCCTCAGGGACCTCAGGGGCTACTTCCTTGCCCTTTTTCTGTTTCTTCAATGATTTCTTAGGGCTTTTGATAGGTGGGTTCTCTCTGGCCCTCTTCTTTGGAGCAGATTTCTTTTCGACACCTTCGGCATCAGAGGCCACGCCCTTTCCTTTCTTCCCAGTTAGCTCAATTTAGGGCTCCTCAATGGGTGTAGTTACCACAGGGGTCTCCACATTAGAGGCCTCTATAATTCTTGTAGATTTTTTAGTGGCCACAGGGCTCCCAGCAAGTGGTGGGGTTACCAAAGCAGACAAGGTATCTGTGAAGTTTGAGCCCGTGGCCATAGCTATTCAATTTCTTCAACTTAGGGCTTGAACTCCCAGCAGGTGTAATGCACACTTCTGAAATAAAATAGAACCCAAATTGCTCTCTACTTACTCTAAATTAATGCCCAATTAAATCAACCAGAGAGAGTGACAAATCTTACCAAATGACAGCTAGGGTTTCACCTCACACGTTGCACAAATGTTCAAATCCCCCCAAACCTAGTTCAATATGACTAAGAGGTGATGGGGAGTAAAATTGTATGAGGAAACTAGCTGAGGTTGAGTGGAAAGGGTTCTATAGAAGAAGCGGGAAAAGAGGGAGCTTAGAAATATGCAGTGAAGGCTAGGGTAAAGAAGTAGAATGGATGAAATGGTGAAAATCACAGGGTTTATAGGGTTGAACCTGCTGTTAGCGCAGCTGTTGCAAGGTTCTCGTGAAGTACAATTCTCGCACAGTTCACAGCTAACCTCATGAGAAGTGTTGTCATGGAACAAAAAAGAGCTTCATGAGAATAGATTTAAAAGATTTACGTGCCTCACGAGGCAGCTCGCAGAGTTGAATTTGGGCCATAACGCATGAAGCAGTTTCTCATCTGTCTCATAGCTTAGCTTGTGATCTATGCGAGGAACACCCATTTGGAGTATCATGGTGTGGCCTTTAGAATGTTAACTAGCGAGGCTTTCGAGCAGTATAAAAATGTGATCTCTGTTTTTCACGCAGTTCCCTGTTGCTGACAAGATAGAGTCTTGTGAGGCTTAATGTTAAGCTTCAGCAAGTGCCTTTCACTCGCAAAGCTCTCGCGTGGTACAAATTATCTATCAAAACTCTGTGAGAAAGCTTCAGGTGGCTCGCGAGCTTGCAATTTAGGCCATTTAGCCTCGCGAGAAAGCAACACTTAACCTTTACTTTTAGTTTGTGCCCTAGCCTGTGCATGTTTAATATCATGCACCAATTCAGTGTGCATCAGCACTAACTCCTTTACATGTATTCCATTTCATCATGACAATTTGGTTACCCTTTATCAACAATTAATCCTTAAAAATTCAGAATTCTAAAGACAAGCTTTCAGATTAAATTCATGACATGTATTGTGAGAGCATCTCAACCATCAGCAATAGACATGAACATCAAATTCAAATGACAGATATGCACATGTACTCAAAAAAGAATAGAACAAAACAAAATCAAACACACAAGCAAATCATAATCCTAAAAGCAGTAATTGAAAATTTTCTAAGCAACAGAAAATAAGACAAAGCATTAAACACATATGGTACACACATTCTTTGGTTCTTCACTACTCACCTTCGTTTCTTGTTCACTCTCAATGACCTCCTCAGTTGCCTTGTCCTACCAAATTATCATCCACATGGGTAGAGGATGCTTCTCCAATCATGTATTGCCCCTTGGGGTTGGCTAAGGGTTGACTAGGCAGTCTACCCTCCTCTCTTTTGTTCCAAGTACTACAGATTTGACCCAGCTGGTACTCTATTTTCTTAATGCTTTACCAATGAGAGTTCACAGTTTGGACTAGGTTCCCCAAATTCTGCATATATGCTAACATTTACTCTTCAAAGGAAGAGGATCTGGGCTGTTGTGGGGGCAAGACCAATTGGTTGGGCTGTGGGGCAGGCAACTAAAAATTCTGTCTAGGTGGGTATCCTTGGTTAAACTAGTGCTGGGGTCTGTATGGAGCTACCAACTGCTGCTACTGGGGTTGAGGGTAGGAATCTTGTCCCCATCTCAAATTTGGGTGGCTTCTTCATGAGTACCCAACAGGTTGCGGCCCAAATGCTTGGGCAACATTGGCCTGCTCCATAACAAAATCAGGAAATTGGTTGGTGTTGTTTGTCTTTCTTTACGTGCTGATTTTTGTGTGGTAAAAAAAAATTTAAAAACAAAGTAAAATAAAATAATGGATTCAGCACAACAAAAATAATTTATGACCTACAAGATACAGGGCCTATTGTAGCATGTTTTGATAAGTAAGAGTTTGTCCCACAAAGAAATTGATCTAGAACCCAAAATGGGCTATAATAGTAGGCCTTCAAATCTGGCTACAGATCTGACAATTCTAAAGAAAGGGAGTTGGGTGTCACGACTATACTAAATTAATCCTAACAAAAGAGAAATAAAATGTAGTCCTATCCTAAAGAAAGGGTTAAGAAGAAGATGGTGATGGTGTTTGCCAAAATAAAATATAAAAAAAATGGTGAGAAGTAAGCAGGTTAAGTTCAGAGTTAAAGCAGTAATATAACTCAGATTTAGTCTGCCTCTGCAGTGCTCCTTGCTAAGACGCTATCAAAAGCCTCAACAAGGTATAAGTATCCAACTTAACCATGCCATTTGGGGTGCTCTTAAGGCTATAGGCTGTCCACTCAAATGATCACAACCTATCCTACAGAGTCTGTAAAATCCCATTGATCAATCCAGAAGTTGCTAATATAATTCAGAGGAGTGGACTGATCATTTCCCCAACCACTGGACCAGATCAAACCATGAATACTATTACAGCACTATGTAATGCTAATGCTACAAGCTCCCCAGATCTGGTTGACATCCATAGATATTCCAACCCATAAAATCCTAAGTGCTTTGCCAAGGCCAATGGCTCACTGGTGCTCTCAAAAAGGACCACGTAATAGGTTGAATAAGGCTCTAGATTCAGCTAGTCATTACTACAAAAAGCCAGCAATGACTCAGCCTCAAGCTATAACTACTACAAAGAAATCAGATCTAACATCTGATATCGGTTAGGTAAAACAGAGGGGAGCCAGTTCCTGTACAAAACCTCCTCACAAGGCTCTAGAAGATCATGTGCAGGGAAGAAGAACCCTTCTAAAACATGTCGCTGGACACCACCTTAGGGCAATACTCTGTCCACTGAAATGGTTATAGGGTATCCCATTGGTCTATCCATATCACAGAGGTCTGAGAAAGAACCTGTAAACTGCTAGAACCACCATGGTTCACAGGCCCCTAATCTCCCCAGATCTCACTACAGATCTAGCATTGCTTTTCATGGGGCTATCAAACTAAGGGAAATCAGATGGTAAATAATAGATCTACTGAAAACTTAATGAGCTCATCCCAAATACATGGATCCTTTAGACATCTAAGGAAACCATAAGATCTTTAGGTTCAATTAGTCATTAAAATAGCAATCCATTAATAAAAGCAAACCTTACAATGAACTGCCTCCAGGCTACAGCCTGTATACAACTGCTCATCAAAAATCTCAATATATACAAAACCTATTACAAAACTGAAATAGAACTAAGCCTATGTACATGCAAGGGGATTAGCCAGCAAATGTCGGGCTAAGAGAGAAGAAAAATAAAAAAAAGAGATAAGCAAACCCTAACCCTAACCCTAGCCTATGGAACTCTCAGTCAATAGAGGATGAAGGAAGGATTGATGATTAAAACTAAACTCCAAGTGTAGCTTATATACTCTGTCCATGCAGCCTTAGTTCTGAAGGGATTAACCCTAGTTTTTTTTTTCATATATGGCACTATTATGATCCTTGAGTGCCGTAAGATGTGCACCTCGAGATTCGTTCCTCTAAAAGTGTGCCCTTGCCTTGGGAAATTCCCAAAAGGTCCTTGTGTTAAAACTGAGAAGTGGGGAAGCCGTGCTTCACGGGGCTGGCATATGCATTAATTCATTCGCACAGTTGTAAAGCCTTTGTGGAGTAGCCTTTGGCTGGTGGGAAGTGCTCACTCGCATAGCAAACCTTTAATTAATCGCGCAGTTCCTTTATGCTGCAAAGCTGTTGCGGAGATGATCCGGAGCGCTTGGATTTCTAGCACAGTAGAGCTTTAGTAGCTCTCTCCCTCTCGCTGAGTACTTGCACAAGTATGTTCCTATACTCGTGTAGTAAATGCTAAGGCTTTAGAGTATGCAAGATCTGTGCGGGGAGAATTCTGGGCGTCTCTCTCTTCTTTTGCAATGCAAGAACATCGCGAGGTACATTTTGTTTAGTATACATATAGACTCGCTAAGTTCTGCGTGCGACTGCTTTAAGGCTTGATCTCTGTGAGAACTTTATGATGGCAAATTCTGAGGATTTTAAACCGTGAGATCTTCGTGATGTCTTTACATATCTCCTCTTCACTATGCGCCCCATCTGTGCGAGGGCATCTTCCACTGCATCCTTAGCTTCGCGAGGAAGCTCCTCAACTCAGCGAGATCTGTCTTTTGATACTCTGATGTATTGCACTTGCTGTTGTTGCAATCTTCTCCATTCTTAGCTAATCGCATCCATCTACTAGACTTTGGTCAATGATGACCAGCAAGTAAGTAACCATGGTGAGCACTACCATGGCGTTCCCTTAGGCTTTGGCTCAGCTTTCATCCTTGCATGTATTCTCTCCCTTCTTTTGACCAAAAAGTAGGGATTTTATATTAAGCTGCATAGATTATTGCTAACTATAACATACACTTAACAAATGATTATTAGTCTACTTCAAGGTCTATAAAAGGCTAGGTTAAAAGGTGAAAAGTGGTACTTTTTAGTGAATAACAGACCCCCAAACCTAATCTTTGCTAGTCCCTGAGCAAAGAAAATTTTAAAACAACTATTCTAAGAATTTAAATGTAACTTTCGTAGAGAGCATGAATATATTTAGCATATCTACCAAGCCTTTTAAACCCCTAGGTGATCCCTAGTGGAGGAGTAAAGTCTCCTAAGGGTTTTCAGTAAGGATACCCACAAACTTCTCAATAAAATAGTTAACAGAAGTGAAAAATTATCAAGTTAGCTATCAAGAAATAGAGCATTAGTTCACCTTTGATTCAACAAAAATATGAGGAATTTAAACATATGATATGCACAGATATTTAATCATCACAACTTCTATATAGATGCACGTCATTTCCAATTAGCTCACAGCAAGGGAAAACATCACATGTAGGTCCGTACTGAGCTCATCATTAATTCAAAAATTAGGTTATAGGTCATGCCCAATTCATTCAACATCAGACCTAATGCTTACCAGGGCATACTTCTCACAAGGAACATTGAGGGTTTCCATTTTTTCTCAAGCTCAAGAGCAGTTACAGGACCCAAATGGGTCTGTATGCCTGAGCATAGGCATAACATCTAAGTTCTAGCATCATTGGCTAATCCTTACCATAGATTGGACAACTCTTCGTCTCTGCATGACAGCTCATTTAACTTTGGATCACATGGTCTTTTGACTGGGTTGTAATGTGGCTTATGCGATAGGTTATAAAGAATGAAAGGTTGAGAAGAGATTCCAAATTGAGAAATTAGTAGGTGAAGGAGGTGATTCATGACTTCACGTCCTGTAATTTAGCACCTTTCATTTTCTTTAAAATTCTTCAGATTTGAAGTGGCCAGCTTCTCCTCTTATTTTTGATTTTTCAATGAACTTTTCCTCTTGACTCCTCTCTTATTCCTCTTCATTATTATTTTTCTTTCTTTTGGATGCATTTTTCTTTTTTTTTTTTTTTTTTTGTTTTTCTGACTTGCCACCTCTCTCCTCAACTGCTACATTGCTAAGCTTTAAGTATCTCTTCTCCATTCACCCAATGTTGACCTTATCTTATCCATCTTCAGCTCCTTCTCCTTTACCTTCTGATTTCTCAGAGTGAGGGTAGGCTTGAATCAGGTCCATAGGTTAAGGTATAAGTACTCAGGTGTATTTTAAAGAAAATTGCAAATGAACGCTCAAAGGGTGTGTGCACAAGGGCCACTGATTAGGGTATGTTTGTTTGAGCTCAAACTGTCTAAGAGAAGGTCTTGATCCTTTCCTAGGTATAATGAGTGCTGTCAGTTGTTTCAACTTGGAGGTGCCTAACTTCTAGTGAGAGTATTGACTCAGCCAGTCCTTAGAGCTAGAAAATTTGCCTCAATCACTTCTCAAAGAAAGGAAAAAATAATAATTTGTAGGCCCAAACCTCATTAGTTATGGTCTTCCATTGAACTGTTGGGTATATCCTTACCTTTTTCTTTCTTTAATGATTCATTAAGTACTGATATAAGTGAGTTTTCTTGGTGTTCACATCATGGAAATGCTAAAATTAAAAAACTTGTAATGCTTAAAGTTCTGCAAAAGTTTTAAATTTCTCAATTTTTTATGATTCTTAAGTGAACATGGCTCCATTTCTATCTTACTCACTTGATTCTGCTGCATTTAGGTAAATTGTTTCAATGGCAGATCCTGCCACACCCCTAAACTTATGAGGAGCAGTGTCCTCACTTATTCAAATTTAGATGTGGATGGACAGCAGGTTTAAAACTCAGGTATTAAAAAGAAAATTACACAGCAGAAAAAAAAACCATACAACACAAAATAAACAAACACACACAAACACACAGAAATAAAGAAAGGCAGATTGGAAACTAAACAGAACAAAGAGCACCTTCATTATAACATCTAAAGTATGTACAAAGTAAGGGAAAGAAATGTACAAAATTCATAGACTACTGCCTAACTAAATACATATGCACAATTTAATCATCTAATCATCTGTTGGTTCCTTCTTAATTTGGACCCCTTTTGCTTTATCTTTTTTTTTTTACAGTAGCAACTTCTTGAGCAGGACCAGCAGTTGTGGCAAGTACTGTCCCAGTAGATAGAGCTAGTTGCCTTTCCAGGATTTCAGCCTTTTGTTCAGCTAATTCAGCTCGAGCTATAAGGAGCTCCCTAATCTCCTTTGAGGCAGTCAACCTCCTCTCTAATCCATCAGCTCCCAGCTTTTCGGTTGCAACAACCAGTTTTTTCTTATTCAGCACTTAGCTTCTCTTGGGCTGTGATACTCTCTTGGGCTTTATATAAATGCAACACAGTTGTTTCCATCCCCTTGCTATGTTCTTGAGCTGCCTCTCGTTATCCAACTTAATGTGATGGATTCTTTCTTTATATGGTATCCTGATTGATGTTCTGATAGTAGTCATCCCTCGAATGACATCCTTTTTATGATAAGGATTGAATTTTATTGCATGAAGGAGGGTGGATTATGAGGGAATGGAAAAAGAAGAGGCACGAATCAAAGACTATTCCTCACTTGAAGAAGGGCTAGCCAGGAATGAAAAAGGGGTGGGCTGTGAAATTGCGAATGGAAGCTCAGGTTGGTGTTCTAGGTCATGTTCTGTTTGGATTGACTTGGAACAGGTGGGTATTAAGTCATCCACATCTGTTGCAACATTGGAGGTGGCTACAATAGGGGAGATATCTGGGTCAGTTAGTGTGGAGGCTTCAGTGTAAGTAGGAAGGGGTATGGTGGTTGCCAAGGATAAAGGTTGGGGTAAGGTAGCCAAAGTTGATTGTATGTCTTGGAGGCAAGTCTCTAGGTAAGCCTGGTTTTGGAGAGTGGAGGTTAGGGATTGAATATATGTCTCAATGGAGGCTTGAGTTTGGGTATTGGCCAGCAAAAGGGACTGTAGGGAGAGTAAGAGGTGCAAGATTTGGGGTAAGAGATCAGGTATGGTAGTGGCTGTGGGTTGGGTAGGGGGAACAGGTTGAAAGGGAAAAGTGGGTCTATGTGTGAAAGTAGTGGCCTGGGGTGACGGATGATGTTGAGGGGTGAAGTGTGAAGGGTGAGGTGAGTCTAGGAGAGGGGTATACTCTAAGTTGATGTCTCCTAGGATAGTGGACATCACAGTGGAAAATTTCTCTCCTAAAAATGGATCATGGTCATGGGATAAGGGAATGGATTGGTCTACAGGCTCACCAGCGATAGGTATAAAAGGTGGGGAATAAAGTGGGGTTTCAAAGATATGGGCTGCAGGTTCATAGGGTGTGGGTATGGGGTCTGGAATGGCTGTGGTTTCAGGGATTGGAATTGTTTGAGAGATATGGGTAGGATGGGGTGCAGTAGGGGTTTTGATAGGTTTCTTTTTCTTCTAGTATGGGGTTTTGATGGGTGGGCTAGGGTGGGCTGGAAAAATAGGTAGGGGGTAGAAATAGGGAGGGTGTCTGTGGCTATGGTGGCTGGTGATATAGGGTAAAGTAAGGGAAGTGGGCTTGTGATGGGCTGTGATGTCTGGGTTGAAGGTGGAGGTGGTGTGGCACTAAGTGTAGGTAAATGTGGTGTTAATGGGTTGGAGCTAGCATGGAGGTAGAGGTAATGGCTCAGGAGGTGATAGTTGTGCTGGCTGGCGCAAGTGAGGTAGAGGATGCAGCAGCATCAGCAGTAGCAGTAGCTGCTTCAAGAATGGTGGGGGCTGCTTCTCTCAGTAACACCTCTCTCTTTTTTTCTTCTTCTCCATCATGGTGCCACTGATTCCTCACTGTTTCTTTCCACTCTTTTTGGGGTTCAGGGCCATAGTCTCCTCCTCTCTTTTATAGGGGTATTTCCCCCACTTCAGTAATGCAGTAATCAATCTGCAGTAGGGAAGGGCATGAGGTTTTTTCATGATTTTCACCTTCTCACATAAATAATTAATTCCCTTAAAAACTAACTTGGCTGCATCCAAGTAGTAGTTTCTATGAAATGAGAAGAGGGCATCAGCTATGGGGTACCTCCTCTCCTGCTCATGCCCAGAGCAATACACATTTTTCCTCAACACTGCATTGTTGAGCACTGAAATATACCACTTTCTACCGCTTAACCTGACCTATGATGGACCTTTGAGCATGTTAATAATGTCTTTTAAGTGTGTTTTTATAGATAACATCAAAATAAGAGCTTAATGCTGCAATCCATGCTTTTGAAGCTAAGAAGAAGGAATTGTGTGTTTAGCAGTGGAGCTGATGATTTATTGAAAAGGGACCATGGTGGTTCACACCATTGGACCTTTTTAGCATGCTTTGGCGGCCTTGAAGACCTGCTGTGAGAGAGATTGGTGAATCCCAAAGGTTAATGAGGTGCTATGCAGTAATACAACATTTTGTGTTTATAGCAAGGCAACACCTTGGATGGAAGACAACAGCAAATCAGCACCTCAAGGCATTTTATGCAAATAGCTGCAGAGCAATTCAAGTGGCATATTACAGCTACAACATTAATGCAGTCAAGTACTTTAAGTGTTGAAGTTCTTCTACTCAAGCTGATGATGGAAGCCCATAAGCAGCACAGCTGCAAAATAGAAGAATTCGAGCAGTTTAGAGGGCTGGTGCAACTACTCGACTGGTTTAAATGCATGATTTAGTGAACCCCTTGAGTGGTTTAAAATGATAAGATCCAACCTCTCGAGTGGTTGGTTGAACCCCACGAGTTCGTATGTGCTGAAATCAAACTACAATGCTGAAAAAAGGCTAAAATTGAACCTGTTGCAACCTAGCGAATGGTTATTTGAACCTGTCACAACCTATCTTATGGTTGTTTGAACCTGTAAAGAACCTGTCGAGAGGTTCTGATGCTGAAAATGAACCTATTGAGCATCCTGTCGAATGGTTGAATGAACCTGTCGAGAACCTGTCAAATGCACACCTGAAGCCCATTAAACCTATCGAACAGTTTCCTGAACCAGTCGAGATTGAAGTTTCGAAGCTCCAACCTATCGTGGCACAAGTTCCATCCATTTATTTCACACTTTAGGGATATTTTGGGGATTCCAATGCTTCTAGGGCACACATCCCAATGTCCCACACATCTCAGGAATTTATCTCGGGTTCCATTGGTAAATATCAGTAGCCGGCCAGGGCATTTTTGAGAGCTGCAAAAAACACATCAGCTGGGCACAAATTTCTGCACCTGGGACAGCAGTCCACATGTGATTTTCCTTGGCCTATGCATAATAGAATTGAGTCCTCTGCTCTTTGATTGGCTGCAACTCAAGGCACATGGATAGATGCATATGTGTAAATACCCATCTATTTTACTATTTTTCATCAGCAAGGAAAGTAGAAATAAAGGAGTAGCCTGAGTTCACCTTAGCTCATTTAGGTTTACTTTTAGGTTTTTTTTTTCTTTTTTTTCTTCCCCTTCTCTCTCTAATCCAGCCTGTTGGATTAGATCTAGATAGTAGCTCAGATCTAGTTTGTAATTGTAATTTTGGCATGAAGAAATGTGGATCGATGCACAGACTACAGATCTGGGAACAATGTTATTGTAAGTTGTTTTTTATTTAAGCAATAAATTGTTAATTTTAAAGCTTAATTAAATCTAAAGATCTTGTGGTCCCATTAGATTCTCGATCGGATTTGTGTAGATGGGACTAGCCCACCCACTTAACTGGTAGATCTCTTGAAGACCATTTGATTTCCCTGGGTTTGATATGCTAGTGGGAGCCGGAGCTTGTGGCCTTGCACCCACAGCATCTGTAGTGATTATCTTGTTCTGATTGAAACCTTTGATTTGGAGGAAATCTATTGGATGATCTGTGACCATTTAAGTGGACAGATCATAGCCTTAAGATTAATCCAAACCATCAGAATGGAGGAAATCTATTGGATGATCTGTGACCATTTAAGTGGACAGATCATAGCCTTAAGATCAATCCAAACCATTGGAATGGAGGAAATCTATTGGATGATCTGTGACCATTTAAGTGGACAGATCATAGCCTTAAGATCAATCCAAACCACTGATCTAAATTAGATTCTTATACCTTGCATTTGTGCCTGTTGCCAAATGAAGGATGGCTGCATGTCCTCAGATCTTGATCTTTTTTGCAATGAAAACCAGGCCCTAGCTGTCAACTTGTCCCCATTTTATATTTTATTTTACCATTCATCTTCCTCCATCTCTTAGTTTAGTTTTATTTCAGTTCTATAAATTAGATCTAGTGACACCAGAAAAGCCCTCTTTCTTCTAGGAATTGCCAGATCTGTGGCCAGATATGGAGGTCTACTATACACCTTTTAGGTTTAGATCACTACTCCATATGGGACAAACTCTTACTTATTAAAACTTGCTAAATCCATCCTCTGTTTTACTTTATTTTTATTTTTCTTTTATCATTACACAATAATTAGCACACTGGAAATCCTCCAACATGCATCTATGAGCTTGAGGTTGGGGTACAGATCCTTCTTCCTAATAGAGTCACTTGACGCAGTGATCCCTCCACTTAACTCCCTGGCTATCTCAGTAATGGTGGCAGTTAAAGGAGGACCCAAGCCACACTCAGGGCTATACCTGGCTGGTATCCTCAGTATTTTTACAATGTCAGCCTGGTTGAACAACATCTTGATATCATGAATTAATACCAGCAGTGTTAGGTTCCCATCATCAATAGTTTTCAACCTCATATTCTGATAAAATAATCTGACTAATATTGGGAAAACCAACTGCATTGAGGGCCTCAATAGTGGTAGAAGGGATGCCTTGGTCAGATATTCAATGGTGGTAGAGGTCTCTGGTAGTTCCTCAAAATAGACTTTGTCAAAGATGATTTCAGCCTCCACCTGGATTGCTTGCACAGAGTCAGAAGGGACCCTAAGGTAGTCAGTAGTCGCTTCCTCCTCAACCTCATGAACTACAACTTTTCCCTTTTTCTATTTCTTCTTTAATTTTTCAGGGCTCTTAAAAGGTGAGTGCTCTCTGGCCCTCTTCTTTGGCGCTGGTTTCTTCTCTTTTGGGATTGTTGGCTCAACAACAGGTGAGGGCACCTCAGAGGTCTCCAATGTGGAGGCCTCTGCAATCCTTGCAGATTTTCTAGTGGCCACAGGGCTACCACTGGCAGACGGGTTCAGCATTATAGCTAATGTATCTATGAATTTTGAACCTGTGGCCATAGGTGCTCAGATCGTGAAAATTAGGGCTCACCAATCTTATAACATGCAGATCACACTGAATAAGTACAGAAGCTTTAAACTTATGCCCTTCTTCTCGTTAATAAATAAATCAATCACAGCACAAAGAGAGGAATGGAGATTATACCATTTGAGAGCTAGGGGTTCCACCTAAAAATCTACACAGTGGCTCAACTCCCCCCAAACTTTGCTCGAAGTGATCAAGAGTAGCTGGGGAATAAAATGGTGAGAGGAAAATGCCTGAGGTGGTGTAGATTACAAAGTAGAGAAGAAAGGAAAAAAAAAGGATGTCGGTGTTTGTGCTGGGAAACTACAATAGATAGAGGAAATGAAGAAAATAAGGGGCTTTGCTGAGTTTATAGAGCAAATCCCGCGATTCGCGGAGTTGGAAATAGGAGCTCGCAGAGTAAAATTCTCACGCAGTTGGCATTTAAATCTGTGAGACGTTCTGTCACATAGAAGAACAAACTGCCTCACATTAAAATTCACAGAGCTGAATTAGTGGGTTTGGTGCACGAGAGCTATTACCTTTCAGAATTATTACCTTGCACAACAGTCGTGCAGAACACCACATATGGCTCATTTTTACACTCAGACTGGGCTCGTGGTGCAGAAAGTAACTCCGCAAGGCACTTTTACAGCCATTTATTAGGTCTTTTAGTGCGTGAGCAAGCTAAGGGATGGCTCGCGTAGCAAATTTAAGTCCTCTAGATCTGCGCAATAGAATTTCTTCACAGCCTTTACCCTGTTAGCTCAGTGCAGCACATTGGTTAGTGCATCCATGTTGTTGTGCATCCAACCATTGTGCATGAGCACCAACTCTCGGACAGGTACTTCATTTCAACCATGAAAAATATATGCCCATTTTCAAACATCAGATCATCAACATTGCAGGCTCTTAAAAATAATTTTTCAGCTCAACTTCATGCAAATTATGATAAGGGTACCACAACCATTTGTCAACAAACACATAGTAAATTCAGATGACAAATATGCACATGTATTCAATCACAAAAATGCAAACACAGACAAAGCAACATAAGTAATTCAACATCACTCTAAACACACAACTGATAGATTTATAAATAACATAAAATAAAATAGTATTTTCTTACATATTATACACTTATTACCAACCTTTTGATCAATGGGTGCTAGCTTCCTCTTGAGTAGAGGATGCATCACCAATCATATACTGACCTTTCGGACTTTTGAGGGGCTGACTAGGCAATTTTCCTTACTCTCTCCTATTCAGAGCATTACAAATCTGGCCCAGCTGGTCTTCAATCTTTTTTATGCTATGTCCATGAGAATTGACAGTCTGCACCAAGTTTCCCAAGTTTTACATTGAAGCTAGCATCTACTCTTCAAATGACGAGGATCTGGGCTATTGTGGGGGCAAGGCCAACTGGTTGGACGGTGGGGCACGTAACAGAAAATTTTGCCTTGGTGGGTAACCTTAATTAAACTGGTGCTGAGGTCTATAAGGAGCTACCATTTTCTGTTGCTGGGGTTGAGGATATGAATCTTGTCTCCACCGCATATTTGGGTTGTTCCTCCAAGAATACCCAGTAGGCTGCCCAAAAGTTTGAGAAACATTGGCAAGCTCCATAACAAGCTTAGGTTGTCCACCTTCCTCTCTAGATCACCTTGCACCTTCACTTCATATATTTCACCTCTAGGGGTGGCCTCTTTTACCATCTTAGCTGGGGTCTGGCTATCATTGTGTGACAGAGACTCTTGTTGCATGGAATTTTCCCTTATTATGTCAAACAACTCTCAAGCTTCCTCATCTGTCTTGTGCAGGTAACTACCACTATAGGAAGCATCCTCCATATCCTTGCTATTGGAATTAATTCCTTGATAAAATACTTGGACAAGCTGCCACATTAGAATTTGGTGGTGGGGGCATTATTTTAACATCTCTTGGAATCTTTCCCAAGCTTCATAAAAATCCTCAGTTGAGGACAGAGTGAATGACAAAATATTTGTCCCCATCTGGTTAGTTTTGTTCATGGGAAAGAATTTAGCCAGAAATTTGGTTTGAAGGTCACTCCATGACTGTATGTTGTTGGCTGGGAGCTTTGATAGCCATATGATGGCTTTGTCCTTTAGTGAGAAAGGAAAAAGCCTCAGTTTAATGGCTTCAGGTCCCACACTAGCAATATTGAAGGTAGTGCAAAGTGCTAAAAATTGGTCTATATGCTTGTAAGGATCTTCTTTACTAAGCCCATGAAACAAAGGTAGCATATTGATGCTGGAGGATTTAATCTCATAATTCCCTTCAACAGAGGGGAATTGAATGCAGAAGGGAGAGGTATACTCCCAAGGTGCATTGTACTCCTTTAATGTTTTCTGCCTCTCATCCATGATAGTTGGTTCAGTTTCAATAGTAGGACCCAGTGGGATGCGTCTAGGTCTACGGATCCTTTCAATCTCTAGATTTGGAGCTTCTAGCTCAGGGTTTAAAGACCTACCATGCATATACTCACACCCCTAGTAAGTACAGAAAATGCTCACAAGCACACAAAAGAATATTTCAAACAAAAATTAACAGCTACACAAATTTACACTAAACAAATAACATGGAATTAAACATAAATGGACTAAGATTTAGGGGAAAGGAAGTGCAAACAGAGCTAGCTTCACTCAAATTGCAGCTCTAACTTTTCCCTTCTTCGGCAGTCCATTTCTACAAAATTCCACAAAGAATCAGTAGTACTTTTATTCTAGTTTAGGTACAGCTACATAGAATTTGGAAATCTAAATTATAGTACAACTCAGGTCTACTAAAAAGATCAAGATCCCCGGCATCGACGCCAAATACTTGTTTGTCTTCTTTCAGGTGCTGATTATTGTGTGGTGAAAATACATTTAAAAATAAAGTACATTAAAAGAATGGATTCAGCACAACTAAAGTAATCCTAGACCTGCAAGATACAGGGCCTATTGTAGGAAGTTTTGATAAGTAAGAATTTGTCCCACAGAGAAATTGATCTAGAACCTAAAATGGGCTATAATAGTAGGCCTTCAGATCTGGCTATAGATCTGACAATCCTAAAGAGAGGGAGTTGGGTGTCATGACTACACTAAATTAACCCTAACAAAAGAGAAATAAAATATAGCCCTACCCTAAAGAAAGGGTTAAGAAGAAGATGGTGATGGTGTGTGCTAAAGTAAAATATAAAAAAAATTGTGAGAAGTAAGCAGGTTAAGTTCAGAGTTAAAGTAGTAATATAACTCATATTTAGTCTATCTCTGCAATGCCCCTTGCTGAGACACTATCAAAAGCATTAACAAGGTAGAAGTATCCAACTTAACCCATGCCATTTGGGGTGCTCTTAAGGCTATAGGTTGTCCTCTCAAATGGTCAAACTTATCCTATAGAGTCTGTCAAATCCCATTGATCAAGTCAGAAGTTATTAATCTAATCCAGAGGAGTGGACTGATCGTTTCTCCAACCGCTGGACTTGATCAGGCCATAATTACTATTGTAGCACTATGTAATGCCAGTGCTACAAGCTCCCCAGATTTGCGCACAGATTTGACTGACATCCATAGGTATTCTAACCCATAAAATCCTAAGTGCTTTGCCAAGGCCAACGGCTCACTGGTGCCCACAAAAAGGAGCATATAACAGGTTGAATAAAGCTCTAGATTTAGCTGGTCATTGCTATAAAAGGCCAGCAATGACTCAGCCTCAAGCTGTAACTACTACAGAGAAATCAGATCTAACATCTAATATCGGGTGGGTAAAATAGAGGGGAGCCAGTTCCTATATAAAACCTCCTCACGAGGCTCTAGAAGCTCATGTGCAGGGGAGAAGAATCCTTCTCAAACATGTGGCTGGACACCACCATAGGGCTATACTCTGTCCACTCAAATGGTCACAGGTATCCCATTGGTCTGTCCATATCACAGAGGTCTGAGAAAGAACATGTAAACTGCTGCAACCACCATGGTTCACAGGCCTTCGAGCTCCCTAGATCTCATTATAGATCCAGCATTGCTTTCTATGGGGCTATCAAACCAAGGGAAATCAGATGGTAAACAATATAACTACTTGAAACTGAATGGGCTCGTCCCAAATACATGGATCTTATAGACATCTAAGGAAATCATAAGATCTTTAGGTTCAATTAGTCATTAAAATAGTAATCCATTAATAAAAGCAAACCTTACAATGAACTGCCTCCAGGCTGTAGCCTGTACACAACTGCTCATCAAAAATCCCAATGTATATAAAACCTATTACAAAACTGAAATAAAACTAAGCCTAACTACTTATAAGGAGATTAGCCAGCAAATGCTGGGCTAAGAGAGAAGAAAAATAAGAAAAGGAGATGATCAAACCCTAACCCTAACCCTAGCCTGCTGGAACTCTCAGCCGACGGAGGATGAAGGAAGGATTGATGATTAAAACTAAAATCTAAGTGTAGCTTATATACTCTGCCTATATGGCCTTGGTTCTGAAGGGATTAACCCTAATTTTTCCAGCAGACGTGGCACTATTACGACCCTTGAGTGTCTTGAGATGTGCGCCTCAATATCCGTGCCTCAAGAAGTGTGCCCTAGCCTTGGGAAATTCCCAAAAGGTCCTTGTGTTAAAACTGAGAAGCGGGAAGCCGTGCTTCGCAAGGCTGGCATATGTATTAATTCATTCGTATAGTTGTAGAGCCTTCGCAGAGTAGCCTTTGGCTGGTGGGAAGTGCTCACTCGTGCAACAAACCTTCAGTTAATCATGCAGTTCCTTTACATTGCAAAGCTATCGCAGAGATGATCTGGAGTGCCTGAATTTCTCGCACAGTAGAGCTTCAGAAGCTCTCTCTCTCTCACTGAGTACTCACACAGGTATGTTCCTGTACTTGTGTAGTAACTGGTAAGGCTTCAAACTATGCAATGGGCGTCTCTCTCTTCTTTGGCCATGCAAGAACTCCGCGAGGTACATTTTGTTCAGTATACATTTAGACACGCTAAGTTCTGTGCGCGGCTGCTTTAAGGCTTGATCTCCGTGAGAACTTCACGATGGAAAATTTTAAGGACTTTAAACCACGAGATCTTCATGATGTCTTTACAGCTCTCCTCCTGATTGCGCACCCCATCTGTGCGAGGGCATCTTCCGCTACATCCTTTGCTTCGCGAGGAAGCTCCTCAACTCTTTGAGATCTGTCTTTTGATACTCTGATGCATTGTACTTGCTGCTGTTGCAGTCTTCTCCATTCTTAGCTAACCTCATCCATCTGCTAGACTTTGGTCAATGATGACCAACAAGTAAGTCACCATGGTGAGCACTACCAAGGTGTTCCCTTAGGCTTTGGCTCAGCTGTCATCCTTGCATGTATTCTCCCTTCTTTTGACTAAAAAGCAGAGATTTTGTATTAAGCTGCATAGATTATTTCTAACTATAAAACACACTTAACGAATGATTATTAGTCTTCTTCAAGGTCTATCAAAGGCTAGGTTAAGAGGAGAAAAGTGATACTTTTCAGTGAATAACAATTGGCTAATGGATAATCTTAGAGTGAATGTGTGGGAGATTGGCATATCAGGCATGCCTTCTCCACTTGTGCAACCATTCTAGGCTGCATCACATTCATTAATTTGTCAAACTTTAAGCTCAGATTGTCTACCTTCCTCTCCAACTCACTTTTCACCTTAACTTCATACATTCCACCTCTAGGCGTGGACTCTTTCCCCAACTTAGCTGGGTCTGGCAGTCATTGCGAGACAGTGACTCCTGCTGCATGAAATTTTCTCCTATGATGTCAAACAGCTCCCAAGCCTCATCAGTTGTCTTGTAGAGATAACTACCACCACATGAGGCATCCACCATATCCCTACTCTTAGGATTGATTCCTTGGTAGAATACGTATACTAGTTGCCATTGTGGAATTTGATGGTGGGGGCATTGCTTCAACATCTCCTGGAATCTTTCCAATGCTTCATAAAAATCCTCAGTTGAGGACTGAGTAAATGACAAAATGCTAGTCCTCATCTAGCTGGTCTTGTTCATGGGAAAGAATTTAGTCAGGAATTGACTTTGGAGGTCACTCTATGTTTGAATGATGTTGGCTGGGAGCTTAGAAAGTCAGGTGTTGGCTTAGTGCTTTAGGGAAAAAGAAAAAAGTCTCAGTTTGGTGGCTTTAAGTCCCAAGCCAGCATTATTGAAAGTGGTGTAAAGTGCCAAAAATTGGTCAATGTGCTTTTAAGGATCTTCCTTACAGAGCCTATGGAAGGATGGTAGCATGTTGATGGTAGAGGACTTGATTTCATAGTTTCCTTCCATTGAAGGGAAATATATGCAAAAGGGAGATGTGTAATCCCCAGGTGCATTATATTTCTTTAGGATTCTTTTCCTCTCAGCCATGACAGCTGGTTCAGTTTTAACAATAGAGCCTTGTGTGGAGTTTCTTGGTCTAAGGACTCTTTCAACCTCAGGATTTCGAAGTTCCAACTCTTCCAAGCGTACACACACAAACTTAGCAAGTAAGGAAAATGTTTACAGCACACAAAGAATTTTCAAAGTAAATTAATCAACTAAACAAGATTTACACTAAACTAATTACAGGGAATTCAACATCAAGGGACCGAGTTTTAGGGTAAAAGAAGTGCAAACAGAGCTAGCTAAACTGTAGCTGGAGCTCTAGCTTTTCCCTTCTACTACTGTCTAATTCTAAAAATTTTCACAAAGAATCAGTAGCACTTATTATTCTATTTATGGCAATACGGACCTATCAAGCTTTGAGCCAAACCAAAATTTGGGCGGCGTAATGGCTTGAATCCTTGAACGGAGGAGACACCAAGAAGGTACAGGAAGAGAGGGGTGAGCCGGAGCTCACGGGCCCTTGTTGCACCGTGGAAGTCCTTCGCTTTGGCGTGCTTTCGATGGCTTAAATGGTATGGAAATGGGTTTTAATGCAAGGATTCAATAAAATAGGAAGTTTAGGGTGCGGCCAAAGGCTAGACTTTAGATAAAGGGAGTGATCTAATGGTGGAAATGGATTGAAAAAGATGAACTAAGCTTGCTGGAATTCTGAAAAATAAATGGCATTTTCTCTCACTAGGGTTCTCTCTTAAGAGCTCTCTAATCTTTTACCAAAAAATCCAACCCTTTGGGAAGACGGGGGCCTCTTTATTTATAGAGAAGAGGTGGGTTAGGGGTTTACTTAAGAGCTAATTGGTTTAGCAGGTAATCCCCCATCTAAGGTTTTCTAGGTTTTCAAGATCCTAGGGTTTTGAGAAACTAGTTTTAATGGCGGATGATGGGGTGAGACCATGGGTGACTTAAGGGTGCCAATAAGCTCAAAGGGGGTGCAACCAACCTCAAGACACCCACCTTAACCAAGGGGATGGTCAAAGGGTCAAACCAGATGGAGGAAATTAGAGCATTTCATGACAGATATTGTAGCTAAGCTGGGCGTATATATTACATACGCCCAACCTATGCACAGTAAAAATCAAGAAAACCAGGGGAAAACTGAGAAGATGGGTGCCCGCGCTGTTGGCAATCTATGCTGGGTGTATATATTATATATGCTCGGCCAAATTTGGCCCAAAAATGCCAGGCGTATATAATATATACGCCTGACCAATCTGGGGCCAAATTGGCTGGGCGTATGTAATACATACTCCTGAGCAAAACTTGTCATTTTATGTGAAACTTCTAATGGTCATAACTTTTGAACCACAACTCCAAATTGAGTGATCTTTGGCTCGTTGGAAAGCTGGAGAAGTTCTCTTTCCAATGGTATATGGCTCATCCTCAGCAGTGGTCAGTATAAAAATGTATAGCTCTCCTCCCATCAAGTGCTCAGAAGGATTTAAATTGAGTTTGGGAAGGGATCCTATGGTTTATGGGTGATCTCTAAGGGTTCGAGGAATCATTCTAATAGGTTTTAGGTGATTCCTAAAGGTCTAGATAGATTTCCAAGGGTTCAGGGGTGCCATCGGAAGCACCTGGGTACATCTCTCCCGAAGTATAGATTGATCGGGCCTTGGGCCGAATTTGGGTGTCTACAAAGTGATGAGATGGTAAAATTAGAATACAAAGGTGGAGTAAAATGACTATGAAATCAGCAACCTAAAGTACACACAACCTGCAAGATACAAGGCTACTGTAGCATGTTTTGACAAGTAAGAGTTTGTCCCACAGAGAAATTGAACTGGAACCCAAAATGGGCTATAATAGTAAGCCTCCAGATCTTGCTACAGATCTGACAAACCAAAATAAAGGGAGTTGGGTGTCACAACTACACTAAATTACCTACTAAAAAGAAAAGAAATAAAGTGCAGTCCTATCCTAAGAAAGGATTATGAAGAAGGTGGTGATGGTGTGTTAAAATAAAGATAAAAGGATGGGAAGTAAGTAGTTTAGGCTAAGGTTCATTCAGTTATGTAACTCAGATTTAGGGTTGTCTCTGTAGCAAATCCTTAATAAAGTGCTATCAAAAACTCCAGCAAGGTAGGAGAATCCAACTTAACCCATGTCATTTAGACTGATCTTAAGGCTATAATCTGTGCACTCAAATGGTCGCAGACTATCCAATAGAGTTTGTCAAATCCCATTTGTTAAATTAGAAAAGCTAACCTAATCCGAAGGAGTGGACTAATCTTAAGGCTATAATCTGTCCACTTAAGTGGTCACAGACTATCCAATAGATTTCCTCCCACCAATGGACTAAATCAAGCCATGAATACCATTGCAGACACTATATTTTCTAGGCTACAAGCATCCCAGATCTGCTACAGATCTGGCTGACATTCATAGGAGTTCCAACCCATAAAATCCTATGTGTGTGGCAAAGGTCATCAGCAAAATGCTTGGACACATAGGAAAAGCAACAGGTTGAATAGGGACTTAAATACAGCTGGTCATTACTATAAAAGAGCTATAACGACCAAGCTCACAAGTCTCCAATCACTACAGAGAAGCCAGATCTAACATCTAATAGTGGTCAACTAAAACAGTGGAGAGCCTGTTCCTACCCAAACTCTCACTAGGCTACAAGCTCAAGTGTAGAGGAGAAGAATCCTTCTCAGATCTTTGACCAAGACCTGCCTTAGGGCTATAGTCTATCTACTCAAATGGTCATAGGCTATCCACAGAGGTTCCTGTTGCGATCTCCAGATGTGCTTACTTTATTTGTTGGTGGTAAAAGTAATTTAAAATCAAAGTAAAATAGGGGATGGAATCGGCATAACTGAGAAATCTTAGACCTGCAAGATACAGGGTCCATTTGTAGCAACTTTTGATAAGTAAGAGTTTGTCCCACAGGGAAAGGTGGTCTACAGCTCCAAGGGAGCCATCTCTAGAATTCCCTCCAGATCTGACTACAGATCTGGCAGTTCTAAAAGGAGGGGAGTTTAGGGTCACTTATTCTAAGTATCCTAAGGTAGCTTAATGAACTAACTACAGAAAAGGGTTGAGAAGATGGATGGAGTGAGGGAAAATAAATATAAAAGGGTGAGAAGTATGCTATTGGGTTCAGATCTATTGGAATTTATGACTCAAATTCAGATCTGCTGGTATAGAAATCCTATCCAATGGCTACATTATCACCAAGGAGGAGAAAGAATTCAACTCATCCCTGTGCCATGATCCAATCCCTTAAGGTTATAACCTGTCCACTTAAATGGTCACAGACTATCCCATAGGGGAACTACACTCCAGAGATGGGTCAAAACAAATTAATCATTGTAGGCACTACTTCATCCAGGCTACAAGCTCAGGAATCCATAGGGAACCTCAACCTCTAAAGCTCTATGTGTGGGGCTAAGGCTGTATAGGACCATGATAGCCCAGACATATAGAACCAGCAAGAGATTAAGTACCACCTTAGATCTAGTTGTCCATTGCTTGAGTGGGCCTACAATGGTCTAGTCACAAGCCTACAATCTCCATACCCAGATCAAATCTGCCATCTGATAGCGGGTCTATACTAATATGGGGGAGTCTGCCTCTGTATAATCTCCTACCAGGCTACAAGCTCAGGCTCAGAGAAGAAGGATCCATTTTGGATCGACGGATTGGATTCCCCCTAAGGCTATAACTTGTCCGCTTAAATGGTCACAGACTATCCCAGAGGCTATCCTCCTCACGGAGCCCAAAATAAAACAAGAATATTGCTGCCACCACTATGGTCACAAGGCTACTAGCTCAGGCTTCCATGGGAATTTCAGATCTAGTGGGTCCTGTGGTGGGGCTAAGGCTGTATAGGACCATGATAGCCCAGACACACAGGTCACTTGGATCTGAATGGGACCTTAGAATCAGTCCTCCATTACTTTGAATCACATCCAAAGCAATGGCGGATCACAAGGCAGTAGCCTTGCACAGAGCAACTCATAAACACATGAATCCCATAAAAGTACAACACCCAATCATAAATTCCATTGATCTAATCTTAATAAGCATACAAAGGCATGGCCAGCAAGTGCTGGGCCATGGAGAGAAGAAGAAGAAAAAGGAAAACTACTTACGGCTACAGAAAAACAAGACTATAATGCTGAAAACAAAATAGAGCAAAAACTGAACTCTTCCGACCTCCTAAAACCTAAACCAGGCTTAGGTTTATATAGCAGTGGGTGTGGCGACACATTAGGGTTAGGAAACCCTAATTTTAGCAATGCCACATGGCCTATTAATGATCCTCGGATGCCTCGAGGCACGTGCATGGAGATTTGAGCGTGGGAGTGCGTGCCCTAATCCTTGGAAATTCCTAGAAAGTCCTCTGTGGAATGATGGAAGTTGGAGTTCAAAGGTTTGCCAGGTTGCCGTCGATTCCCAGACTTGTTGCATGGTAGCTCTGTTCTTCGCGTGGTTGAGTTTAACATTAAAACTTCAGACGTCGTGGGGTTGCAGCTTCTTAATGCTTTGAGCAGTTGCGAGGTAGGTAGTTAAGCTCTCGCTGGATTGGGCCTCGCGCGGTTGGATTGCTACTTGTGAATAGCGGGAGAACTGTGCGAGCATTCCATTTCACAATAGATCTTCGCGAGGTTAACTTCTGACTTCGCGAGGCTGCTTTCTTCCTGAACCGCACGACAACTTCTTTTCTTAATAGATCTTTGCGAGGATCCTCGCGATAGCTTTGAGGCTTTTTTAAACTGCGCAACAGGTTCTCTTGACATTTGCATCCCGCGACAACAGCCCGACAACTGCGCAAAGAATCTCCTAAAGCTCTCTCTCCTCAGCGGTTCTGAGTGAACTGTGCGAGGCTGATTTCAGGTCTTCTTGAACTACGTGAGACTACGTGACCATTTACTCCTAAACTTCACGAGAGCTGCGCGAGGTTGTGCTTTTGAAGCTCTTCTGTTACTTAACTGTGCTAGCACTTGTTGTGAAGTCTTGGGAAGCTCGCGAGGACTGCGCGAAGCATAGTTTTCTGAATCCTTTGAAGCTTTGTCAGTTGTGCGAGGCTTGCTTCAGGTCTAGATTCATGGCTCATTCTTCTGAGGGACTTCTGGTGCCAATACAGGCTCCTTAACATGATTTCTGGCCTTATTGCACTACTATTTATTATCTACAGAAAATACTTAATTGGTGATTAGATGGCTTAGGGTCTAATCAAAGGCTAAGTTAATTGGTGAAAAGTAGTACTTTTCAGGTCTTAACAACTCCTTTACTCACAAAAGATGAGATGAAACATGTAAACTACTACTGCCACCATGGTCCCAGGGCTACAAGCTCAAGCTTTCATGGGCCTTTCAATAAGCTCAAATCCTAAATGCATGCTATAACTTGAACAAAACTATGGGCAAATAGGAAAATGACAGATTAAATGAACATTTAAAGCACATATTCCATTGATCTAAATTACCAACAATGAAATTTCTCAAGGCAGCAGCCTTGTGTACAACAGCTCTTCACAAAATCCCAATGTTTAAATGACCTATTACAAAACTAAATGAAATTACACCTAATTGCTTACCAATGATTTAGCCAGCAAGTGCTGGGCTAAGAGAGAAGAAAAACTAAAAAAGGAAGTGATCAAACCCTAATCCTAACCCTAATCTGGTTGAGCTCTTAGCCGACAGAGGTTGAAGGAGAGAGTGATTAATAAATTCTAAGTTACAAGCACAATTTATATACTCAGTTCTACTGCTTTGGCTAAGAGAAGAATAAACCATAATTTTTTTAGTAGATGTGGCACTGTTATAATCCTTAGATTTCTTGAGGTGTTTGCCTCAAGATCAGTGCCTCAGGATGCGAGCCCTAGACCTAGGGAAATCCTTAAAAGGTCCTTGAGTTAATATTGAGAAGTGGAGAGCCCAAGCTTCGCGAGGCTAGCTTCTAGACATTACTTTTGTTGCACAATTGTTTTATGCTTTTTAGTTCCATTGTGTAGCTTGTAGAGCACTCGCGAGGTAGAATTTGGCTTTGAATATTGCTGTCTCGCGCAGAAGGACTTTGGATGATCGCACAGCTGATCTGGCTTTGAATGCACTCGCACAAAAGGACTTGCAGTGGTTAATTTGCTCGCGCAGTAGAGCTTCAGAAATTCTTGTCGTGAGATACTCGCACAGATGGACTTTACATCTCGCTCGGCAAAAGGGTTGAGCTTCCAATCGCGTGAGAGCTGCACGAGAGAACTTTTGGGCATCTCTCTCTTCCCGAGCCATGCATGAACTTCGCGAGGTTGTGGTTGCTGTTGACGCAATTTCGTCTCGCGAGGTAATGCACGCGGCTGCTTTGAATCTTGATCCTCACGAGAACTTTGTGAGCTTCTTTTCATGTTCATTTCAGTTGTAGTGCGCAACTGCTGCGCGAGAGGCTTCTTTGTAATAATCCCCTCACTGAGCTGCATGACTGCTTGGCGAGCTCTAGTATGCTGCATGTCGTAGCAGCATGAGGTATCTTTGCTAGTGGATTGAACAGCTCGAGGTAGCACCTCAAGTGTGTGAGATATGTCATTTGCTCCTCTACTGCTATGCACATGCATCTGTTATAGCTTCCTCCACTCTCAATTATGCTTGGTTCATCTATTGTACATTCTTGGTCCATCATGATATGTAAAATAGTCACCATGGTGTATACCACCATGGTGTTCCATCAATCTCTGGCTCAGCTATCATCATTTGCTTGAATTCTCTCTTCTTGGCAGCAAAGACATGGACTTTATGTTAAGCTGTACAATTTATTACTAACTACAAAACACACTTAAACAACAGTTATTAGCCAGTTTCAAGGTCTAGCAAGGCTAGGTTAAGAGGTGAAAAGTGGTACTTTTCAGTGAATAACACCCGCCAAATGGCTAAGGCACTTGAAATGATGGAAATGTAAGGAATTTAAATGTCAATGCACAAGTAGACCCACAGATCTGCTAAGGTGCTTAAAATGATGAAAATGTAAGGAAATTGAATGCGGCGCGCAAGTAGGCCCACCAAATGGCTAAGGCTCGTAAATGACGTAAAAGTAGGGGTAAGTAAAATGACTTAATCGGAGGGGTGAGTAAAAATAAAATAAAAAACAGTAATAAAAGGTTAGTAAAAACCAAAAATAAAGAGGCCAAGTTCAAGGGGAAGCTCTACTAGCTATTCCCCAGCAGAGTCGTCATCTGTGCCCCTTTCCCATTACCTATTCTCTGCATCGGTTCTCTTCGTGTTGGAGCCGATTGTGCTTCCTTGAACTGGAAGGGGACCATACAGGTGCTTGGCCTCTTATTTAATGCTTGAATACCGATCCTAATTCTCCTCTCATTCCTCTGGTCGATAAACTTTCGAACCCCACTTTTCATGATTTTATTTAACCGCCCTTCTCTTATTGACTTCTCGCAACGATTGGCATTCCTTACCAAATCAGCAAAGCTGGACTACTGTTGGTATAGCAAGAAGTCTGAGATGACTAGCATAGTGTTTTTCTAGATCATTTCGATTTGCTCATCAACAGGTATTATGTTCCTCACTTGAGCTGCCAAGGCTCTCCATCATCCAAGGTAATCACTGAATGCTTCATCAAGCATCTGCTTTAGTCAGGCTAGGTCACACTTGTGGGGTTCAATGTCTATATTGTAGATATACTGTTCTTGGAATAGGTGGGTCAGATCTTTCCAATTTTTTATCATGGATGGTTCAAGGGAGGTGAACCATCTCAAAGTTGGGCCCATAACGCTCTTCTGGAATACTTTGGTGAGGAGTCATTCATCTCTTTCATATTGGCACATGTCCCCATAGTAGGACTTGAGGTACGCAACGGGGTTGCCCATGCCATTGTATTTGTCAAATGTTGGCATATTAAATTTTTGGGGCAAAGGGATTTTCACAAACATGCATAGGTCATAAAAGTTCGTGGCATGGATTTTAGCTCCACCCATCTTCATCAGCTATTTCTAAATTTTTTCTATTTGTTCTTTTAGCAGCTCTGACTCCCTAGATGGTGGGGTTTGCCCTTCTGCAGGCTGCCTCCATTCACTTTTGACTGCCTGTGGGTTGGTCTATTTGGGATGTGGGGGGATGAAATTGGCAAATGCCCCCGTATGCCCCACTATTTCAGGCTTCATCTTCCTCATATTGATTGCTGACTTCAACAATAATGGGGGAAGGAGTGGGATTGATGGGATTTTGCAAGTTTTGGGCGGGTGGCTGATGAGGCCCTTATAAGTGGGGGAAGCTTTGATGAGTGTTTTGGGGGGTAAATGGGTGGGTTAATAGAGAGTTTTGAGTGGAGACTTGGTGAGGCCATTGTGCTTGGTGAGTATTTTGACGTCTGGGTTGGGAGGTAAGAGGATGGGTGAATTGGGGATGGTTGAGGGTATGGGATGGGTCTTCGTATTGGGTTGGGTGTAAGAGATGTGGATAAATGGGGCAATGCCGGGTTGAGGGATTGGATGAGATGGGTGTATTATCTGAGGGGGAATGGGGGCTTACTAGGCATAGGTGAAGTTTGGATATTAGGGGAATGATGGAGGGTTTATAAATGGGGCTCCCGAGTATGGGCCTGACTGGGCTTGGGTTGAGGACATTGGGCCTTGATGGGCTTAGGCCTGGGGTATTGCGCCATGATGGGCTTGGTCTGGGGAATTGGGGGTTGATGGGCTTGGGTGTAGGGTGTTGGGCCTTGATGGGATTGGGCCTAGGTATTGGGCATTGATGGGCTTGGGCCATGGGTATTGGGTCTTGATGGGCTTGGGTATAGGGTGTTGGGCCCCTATGGGCTTAGGTATAGGGTGTTGGGCATTGATGGGCTTATGGTTAGGTATTGGGCCTTTGAGGCCTACTTAGATGGCCCCATGGTTGATTGAAGCCTTGGATGGTAGGGACAATGGGAGGTTGATTTTGGGGGAAGGAGGTATGGAGATTTTGGAGTGTATGGGATGGGTTTAGAGGTGTTTGGGATGAATGAGGGAGGCTTTGAGAGGCGTTCCAAATGGTGTAAGCCCTAACCATGCCCTCCATAATGGCCATGGGATCGGGTGTGGGGGTGGATGCAGATGGTTCGTTCGATGCAGAGAGGAAATTTGGCCATGACCTGGGTAGATATGTGGTTGATTTTGATTGGAGGGAAAGTGCGGAGTGGATATAGGAGAATGGGGCATGGTTTGGGTGTATGTGGGAAAATTGGGGTTGTTTAGATTGGAGGTGGAAGGAAAATGAGTCATATCGGGATTGGGTGTGGGAAAATTTGGGGTATTTTGGTTTGATGTGGAAGGATTGGGGATGCTTTGAGTTGAGGTGCAAGGAAATTGGGGTATATGTTGGATGGATGTGGAAGGTGAATTTGGAGTGGATATGTGGAAAAAGTGATGGATTTTGAGGGAATGTGGGGGATTTGTATGGATATATTGGTGCACCGAAGGGTCCAGTGACGGCAAATGAGGGTTGGGTGAGTGGAATGGAGATAGGAATCTTGTCTGATTGGGAATGTAATGGGGAAGGTGGAGGTAATGAATCAAGGTCGGAGTAGATTGGATCAACCACCCAAGACATGGTTTGGTGGTGGGTCGGTACGGGTTCCTTGGGTAAGGACCAAAAGCCTGTCTTCTTCCTCCCCTATGGGATGATGGAGGGTAAGGCGATGCCGTATTTTTAGCACCACAAGATCCTTTTTTTGGGTTTTGATTTTTTCCTTCATTTTTTTTTTTGATTTTATTTATTTTTTGAATGACAAAACAAAAATCTCTCCCTAGATTAAGGTGGTACTTTATCCGTGGCCCTGGGGAACTCCCTTTTCTAGCGGCGTTCACGCCTCCGATGCTTCCCATGGCGGAGCTCCAATGTATTTTGAAAGAATGAAAGGGAATCCTTTGATCTATGTGAAGACATGGAAATCCGTGCAATGACCTGATCCCTCGGAGGAGTCAATAAGAGGGGTGACCTCTTTTAACCGTTGAGGGCATTTTGGGTGTCGAAAGGTGGGGGAACAATCGGGAGTATGAAGATCGCTAAGTAGGGGCTCAGGAAGGGTAAAAATGGCCTAAGATTCGGGCTGCTCAGTCCTAGAATAGTCTAGCGTATGTATTATATACGCTAGGCTAAAAATCTTGGAGATTTGGCTTAGCGTGTGTATTACACATGCTAGGCAAAATTTATGGGATTTTGGCTTAGCGTGTGTATTAGATACGCTAGGCATATTTTGGGGGTTTTCGGCTTAGTGTGTTGTTGTGCTACCCACCTTGCAATTATTAAATGATTAAAACAGCCAATTAAAAGGCACAAATTACAAATGTATGGAATAAAGGTGAGCAACCAGTCCTACAAGAACCAGGGCTATTATAGAAAGTTTTAAGAGGTAAGTAGGGTATGTCCACAGGGAGTTGAGGTTCAACTATAGTAAATCTCTAGATCTATGGTAGATCTGATACTGTATCTTAATTTAAACTAAACTAAAGCAGGAAAGAGGAGAGGCTCTAGGTTTTTGTCACTTCTACTACAAACTACAAACGATAGATGCAATTGATCTAGATCTAATCGAACACAGAGATAAGGGGAGATATAGAAAAGATGAAAATTCAAAAGGGTGAGGACAACAGCTAGGGGTCTTGGTCTCTTACTAAAAATCAAAGGAATCAAAAGTAGTGTAGAGAACTGATTTGCAACAATCCTCTTTTCTGGCTCCAAGCTACCTAGGTTCCCTTGAATCTACCAATGGATCAAAACAATCCTAAGGTTAGGATCTGCCCTTCCGCTGGATGCAATCCTAAGTTTATGATATGCCCTTCTACTGGATATAGTTCATCTCTGAGATTGCTCTAACCTATTGATCTACCTAGGTTCCCCCGACAGAGGTGAGGTATAAGAATCCAATCTCCACCAATGGATCAAAGTAATCCTGAGGTTAGGATCTGCCCTTCTACTGGATACTGTCCTAACGTTTTGATCTGCCCTTCTACTGGATATAATTTATCCCCGAGATTACTCAAATCTATTGATCTAAATTGGAATAAGAAAACCATTGCAAATGCTACGGGTGCCAGGCTACCAAGCTCCCCATTTTTGTCTGGCATCCATAGGAATATCCAATCCAGGAAAACCAAATATGAAGAAGTGAAATGTAGATTAGAATCATCTTTAAAAAACCCAATTAAATTACAAGCTTACAATACCATTGTGCCCAGATCTATAATCTTTGTAATATACAATCTCTTACAAGCCTCTGAATCTCCCAATTTACAACTCAAGACCTCACCCTAACTACTGAAAAGAGTTTAGTCACTCATGATTAGCTAAATAGAGAAAGGGAGAAGCAGGAAGGAGGAGAATTTAGAGGGAAAAATGGATATCGCCATAAGCTCTGGTTCTCTCAAAGTCTGGATGTGTTCAATGTAATTTCTTCAAGCTTTTATACTCTCCTCCTCTGTCCTCAGATCCGTTTCAGCCAATCAAAGCCCAAGAGAATAATTCTATTATTCTGGACTGCTGATGTGACCGATTTCTCTTCTAGAAGCTCTTCTCCCATTGGTTCATGATTAGTAAATGCACACAAGGTCGTTAGGGTTCACGTGATGCAGTTAGGATTTCCAATCGTGCATAGTTAAATGCCAAAAATGCCCCCAAGAGTCACTGACGTCCTTTGGAACTTGTTCACAAGATTCTGAAATTAGCAGTTGCTGAAGGAAGAACATTGAGAAGTTGCCAAAACGAGTGTCGAGAGGTTTAGGGAACCTCTCGACAGGTTCTGGATCTGCTTTATATTCACGTCGACAGGTTGCATTGGCTTTCGACCGCTTTGTAGACTTCTCAAGAGGTTTGGAATCTTCTCGACAGGATGGGTGGCACTCGTCGACAGGATTGGGGTAGCTCTCGTTAGGATCAGGGGAACATCTAGAGATGTTGATTTGAACTTGTCGATAGGATTGATGGCTCGTCAACAGGATTGAAAGCTCATTTCTTCATTCTGCCCAGTTCTCCATTCATCGTCTCGGTAGGTTATATTAATCCTATCAATTGATTTTACAACTCAACACTGAGCTCTCTACAGGTTTGGATCAATCCTTGCGAGGACAAGTATGACTTCAGGTGAGTTATCGATAGGTTGTCTTGGACTGCTCGACAGGTTCACCTTCAACCTCTCGATAGGTAATTGGATCCGCTCGACTTCCCCTGCATCTCCTGGTATCCTCTCGACAGGATCAACAGTTGCATCTCCAACCTCTCAATCGGTAATTGGATCCTCACGATAGCTTACTGGCACCTCTCGACACTTGGCTTTTGAGCATCATAACCTCTCGACAGCTAGACTTAACCTCTCGATAGGTTCTGCGTTGTGCTTCCACAATTGGCATACATCTTAGGTGTGCTATTCTTCCTTCGTTCAATACTCAGCAACCCCTTAGTAGGTTCAATCTTCATTCCTTGCAGCTAGACTTTGTCTCAGGCATTTTCAGTTGAGTAGCACAATGCTTCTTGGCCTCTTTTAAGTGTATATCTGCACTAAGCTATAATTTATTACTTATCTACAAAACACACTTAAAATACATTATTAGTTGGCTCAAAGGTCTATCAAAGGTCAGGTTAGGAGGTGAAAAATGGTTTTTTCCACTACTTAATACACCCCCAAACTTATGCTTTACTAGTCTCTGAGCAAAGGACAAAATAAAAATAAGTATTAAAAATAAAACATGCCACTTTTGTAAGAAACACAGATACATTTAGCATATGCATCAAGCCTTTTAAACCCCTAGGTGATCCCTAGTGGAGGAGTGAAGTCTCATCAGGGTTTACAGTGAAGTTACCCACAAACTTCTCCAATGATACAGTTAATATTAGTGCAGCAAATTGGAAGAAAATTCAAGCAGTATAAAATTCATTCAACACATTGTCCATTTAGTTTTAGAGGATTCTCAAAAAAAACATGACAGTTTAAAACTAAAATTCTGTTGTAATTCTTGCACAATCAATCAGCTCATATCAAGGTGTTTTGTATGAAAATTATTGCAAAGTTTACCCTCAAATTGAGAAGCCTGTTTTGATAGTGCCCCCATCAATCCTAATTTCAGACCTAAAGCTTAGAAGGGCTGCAACTCTCAATAAAAATAAAAGGGTATATCAATTCACACAGCTTAAGAGCTGTTACAGCCCTCAAGTAGGACTACAAGTATGAGCATAGGCATTGCTCTAACTTATGAAAATTTCTAACTCTTCTCACTGTAGATCAAATAAATCCTTTTCTCCACATGACAGCTCAATCAATTCTAGATCAGTAAGGACTTTTTATTAGGTTGTAATGTGGCTTATGGGTGAAGTTTACAAAGAATAAAAGGGTGGAATAGGATTCAAAATTGAGAAATCAGTAAAGTAAGGAGGTGATTTGCAACTCAATCTTCTTCATTTCAGCACAATCTTCATCTTCTTTGAATTTTCAGATTTGAAGTGATCAATTTCCAATCCTCATTTCAATGTATCCAATGAAGTGACTTCTCTCTTATTCTTGTTTTGCTTTTCTGTTTTTCTCTTTTTTGTATGCTTTTCTCATCATTTTTTTATTATTTTTATTTTATTTTTTTTTATATGGGCTGGAATGCCACAGTTGCATAACTGACACACAACTGTCATCAAATGTGCTTTCTTCTTCTTTCACCAAACGTTGAAGCAACTCCACCTTCTTCAACTTCTTTTCTTTTACCTTCTGAAATTTCAGAGTGAGGGTCAGGCTGAATCAGGTCACTGAGGTTTGGGTTCAAGTACTCTGGTTTTTGTCAAAGAAAGCTTGGAATTTTAAGGCTCAAAAGGTGTGTATCAAGGGCAATTCAAAGGATAAGGATTTTTAAGCTCAAGCTATCCAAATGAAGGCCTTACATCATATCTTTAGTATCATAAGTGATGTTAAGCCGTTTCAACTTGGATTTGCCTAACTTCTAGTGAGCAAAGGTAGATTCAATCAGTCCTTAGAGCAAAAGAAATTATCAAACACTCTTCAAAGAAGAATTTTTTAGGCCTAAATCTCACTGGGTATGGTCTTTCATTAGACTTTTGGGGTATATCCTCACAATTTTCTCTCTTTTCAAGTTCACTAAGCACTCATTCATGAAAAATTCCTAACATTTCCTTCATGAGAGTGTTAGAACTATAACATGTTCCAGTTTTAAAAAGTTTTTTTATTTCCTCCATTTAAAAAAAATTAGGTGGGAAATTATTTTATTTATTTATTTATGTTAAAACCTTGCTGCACTATCATTAACTATCCATTGGCAAACCTTGCCACACCCCCAAACCTGTGAGGAGCAGTGTCCTCACTGCTTGAAAGATCAAGAGATGTGCAACATGATAAAAATATATACAAAAAAGAAAGGAAAGAAAAATTAACAAATAAACTACCGCTAAACAAAGAACATCAATACAAAAGCAAAATAAGAACCAGTAGTAAATAAAACACATAAATAATGACAAGAAAGCAAACAAGAAAATAGAAAGACAGTAAGAAAATCACAGTAAAATAGACTAAAGAGAAATCTATTATTAACACAAAAATATGGACAATGTAAAGAAAAGTGCGCTATAAGAGAATATGTTGAAATATCCTAACTGTACCACTCTAATCATCTGACTCCTCTGCAACCTCAGCTGGATCTTTGAGTCCTTTACCCTTTTCTACCTTCCGAGCAGCAGTAGTAGACTGGGACCTTGGGGACGAAAGTTTTCTAGTCTTGGATGTGGTTTTCTTTGGAGGGGGTGGCTTTCACTTGGAAGGGGGCTCCAGAAAGATGACTTCGAGATGTTCACAGAACCTCTCGATAGGTACCTTAAACCTGTGGAGAATTCAACCAAAAGTCTTTAGAGCCTGTCGAAATGCTCCTGGATCCTATCGACAACCATTTTTACACCTTCAAAACCTATCAAGAATTAGTTCACACCTCTCGACAGCTTCTAGATCTTGTCAAAAAGCAGGCTTGGAAATCTCAGAACCTGTCGAGATGTTTATAGAACTTGGCGATAGGTTAAACTTCAATTTAAACAGGCTTGTAATCAATTCTCGGTTCATTTGCCAACAGATTTGACACTCCGACTCTGTTCACTTCACAACTTTAACTTATTTTACTACTTGAGGTACTAACACACATGGAAAATTTATGTACAATGCCAAACAGGACTGAAATAAAAATAAAAAAAATGAGTAAAAATAAATAACCAAAGACATAAGTTATTGTACATAGTATTCATTTGTTGAAACTCAGTCATGTCATGGAGGTTCATGATAGCAGATGGTCACATTTTCAAAAACATCACCAAAATCGTCACAAAGATCGTTACAATGTAGTAGCTTGGGTAAAGTTTCTTTCACAAGGTCGTCAAATACATTAATTGAAAAATAGTGCTCATTATTCAAATGAGGTGGATGGGCTGGATCATACACATTCAATTTGACTTTCATATTGCCAAATGTTACTTCCATTTCCCCAGATGTACATTGTATACATGCATTTGCAGTGGCCAAAAATAGCTTGCCCAACATCATGGGGATGGAGGTAGCACACTTGCTTGGTTCAATATCTAGCACAAGAAAATCAGCTGGGTAAAAGAATTTATCAACTCCAACTAACACATCCTCTATAATACCCATTGGTTTCCTCTCAGACGTATCAGCTAGTTGCAAGACCACATGTGTGGGCTTCAACTCTCCCAAGCCTAACTTCTTATAAACCGAATATGGAAGCAGGTTTACACTAGCTCCCAGATCTAATAAGGACTTCTCAATAGTATGATCCCCAATGATGCAGGGGATTGTGGGAATTCTAGGGTCTTGAAGCTTGGTTGGAATTGTAATAGACAACACTTGGTTCACTTTCTCAACACAAAAGACCTTCTTGGATAAGTGTATCCTATACTGTCTTTTGTGGGTGCACAATTCTTTCAAAAATTTTGCATAGGCTGAAACCTGCTTTGATGATATCAAGTAAAGGCAAGTTGATCTTTACTTGTTTAAAAGTTTTTATCATATCCTCAACCTTAGCATTCCCCTTATCAAAAGGAGAAACTGCTTTCAATGCATTAAGAAATGGCAAATGGGAAACTGTCCTCCTATTTGCAACCTTAGCAAGTTCATCAGATTTTTCTTTATTTTTGTTTTCAATTTTCTATTGGGGCACATCACCCCCCTTATTTTTTATATGCTGCTCCTACTGCATATTTTCATAGGTTGTTTCTTCATTTTATGCACCTGACTCATCAAGATCATTACCAACTAGGTTATCCACTAGCCTATCGCTCCTCAAGGTGGTGATAAATTTTTCTTACTTAGAAGAAGTCTCACCAACTATGTACTACCCCTTATTTTTTATATGTAGTCTGTGCAATATACAATCTCTTATAAGCCTCTGAATCTCTTAATTTATAGCTTAAGACCTCACCCTAAGTACTGAAAAGAGTTTAACCACTCATGATTGGCTAAAGAGAGAAGGGGAGAAGAAGGAAGAAGGAGGGAGAATTTGGAGGGAAAAATGGATCTCACCCTAAGCTCTGGTTCTCTCAAAGTTTGGATGTGTTCAATGTAATTTCTTCAAGCTTTTATACTCTCCTCCTCTGTCCTCAAATCTGTTTCAGCCAATCAGAGCCGAAGAGAATAATTCTATTATTCTGGACTGCTGAGTGGCCGATTTCTCTTCTAGAACCTCTTCTCCCATTGGTCCACGATTAGCAAATGCACACGAGGCCATTAGGGTTCAAGTGATCCAGTTAGGGTTTCCAATCGTACATAGTTGAATGCCAAAAATACCCCTAAGAGTTGCTAACGTGCTTTGAAACTCTTGCACAAGATTCTTGAATTGGCAATTGCTGGAGGAAGAACATTGAGAAGTTGCTAAAATGAGTGTCAAGAGGTTCAGGGAAACTCTCGATAGGTTCTGGATTTGCTTTATGTTCACATTGACGGGTTGCATTAGCTTTCGACCGCTTTATAGACTTCTCAAGAGGTTTGGAGTCTTCTTGACATGATGGGTAGCACTTGTCGACAGGATTGGGGTAGGTCTCGATAGGATCTAGGGAACATCTCGAGATATTGATTTGAACTTGTTGATAGGATTGATGGCTCGTTGACAGGATTGAAAGCTCATTTCTTTGTTCTGCCCAGTTCTCCATTCATCCTCTCAACAGGTTATATTAATCTTATCAACTGATTATACAACTCAAGTCTGAGCTCTCGACAGGTTTGGATCAATCCTCGCGAGGATAAGTATGGCTTCAGGTGAGTTGTCGATGGGTTGTCTTGGACTGCTCGACCAGTTCAGCTTCAACTTCTCGATAGGTAACTTGATCTTCTGGACTTCCCCTGCATCTCTAGGTATCCTCTCGACAAGATCCATAGTGGCATCTCCAACCTCTAGATCTGTAATTGGAACCTCACGATAGCTTACTGGCACCTCTCGACACTTGGCTTTCGAGCATTAGAACCTCTCGATACCTAGACTTAACCTCTCAATAGGTTCTGCCTTGTGCTTCCACAGTTGGCACTCATCTTGGGTGTGTTGTTCATCCTTTGTTCAACACTCAACAACCCCTTACTAGGTTCAATATTTATTCCTTGCAGCTGGACTTGGTCTCAAGCATTTCCAGTTGGGTAGCACAGTGCTTCTTGGGCTCTCTTAAGTGAATATCTTCACTAAGCTGCAATTTATTGCTTATCTACAAAACACACTGAAAACACATTATTAGTTAGCTGAAAGGTCTATCAAAGGTCAGGTTAGGAGGTGAAAAATAGTATTTTTCATTGCTTAACATGTGTCTATTACACATGCTAGGCAAAAAAATTTTATATTTATATATTTTGACAACAGCAGCAGGCCCGAAATTGGTATATTTTTTTGGTTTTCGGGAAGCAGTGCTTCTGGGGACTATTTTTTTCTTGTTACGTCGGGTCCTTCCTCATCGTACCTAGGGATACAAAAGTTGTTTTGGGACAACTAACATACTCTCCAAGGGTTTTAAGGCTTTTTGTTAAGCTCGGCAACCCATTTGATATACCTCCAGCGCAAGCGCCTTCTCAGATACTAGTTGGGGTGGTACTTTTCGGGATCATCACCACTAGGGGCTGCCATCGAACTAAGAACCCAACGTTTGTATTGCTGCCTAAATTCCCACCCCTTTGTAAAATCTTCCCAACATAAAAAATGAAGTAAGTCCCTTGTTGGTTGAATTTTAAATTCAATTTTAAGGGAATTTGCTTAATGTTCAAAAACAAGTGGTGGGAAACCCATGCCGCCTCTACGGGCTAGTTGTTGTCACTCCAAGTGTGCCATAATTGTGTGCATTATGAATCAAAAATTAAAGAATTAAAGAATGCTAGGTTATATGGATGTTAACTTATGAAAGGGATATCAGCACATTGGGGCTAACACTGGCCTGCAAGATCAGGGCCAATTGTAGCAAGTTTTAAATGTAAGTGAGTAAAAGATCGTCCACAGGGAATTGATTTAAAATTTAAGATAAACCTCCAGATCTGTGCTACTAGATCTGGCTCTATAATTATCTAAAAAAAAGAATAGATAAAAGAGAGTGTTGGATTGTGTCACATTTAACTATAAGCAAATAAAGAAAAGAACTAACTACATGATCCAGATCCGAGTTGGGGAGGTGTTTAAAATAAGACAAATGCAGAAATAATAGCTTCATGTACTTTAGCCTCGAATTTTAATGGAGAATCAGTAGTTCAACAGAGAAGCGATTCAATCTTCATGCTACCAAAGACAGATGTAAGAGAAATAAATCGAATTAAGGAATAGGTTTAGACTTATGGGCGTGATCATCGTCCACTTAAATGGTCACAGATCATCCTAGTGTGGCCTATTCTTTAGTTCGTAACATGAACATCATCGTAAATCTTTGCTAGAATTAGGTTACCAACGCTAATTCGCACAGGGGTGATGAATTAAGGGAAGTTGCATGCGGATGAGTGAATCTAAAGAAGTCTAATGCACTAAGGTGATCATTCAGAACCCTCGACATGACTCCAATGGAGAAGACACAAATTACAGCAACCTTTTAAAATCCAAAATTACAATTACAGAGCACGGCTTCTTAGAGAGCCCTCAGACTTACAGTCTGAGCTTCTCAGAGAGCCCTCAGACTTACAGTCTTGAATCCGAACTTGGAAGTACAAATCACTCACAATGGCTCTCAAAGGTAAACTACAAGAAGGGATTACAGGGGGTTCAGATAAGCTATCTGACCGGAATGAGGGAAACAGAGATGAAAACTCTAAAATCTGGATACCCAAATTGGGCAAATGGTTCGTCTATTTATAGTTTTCCCTAAGTCCAGCTCAGATGTGTATCAACCAATAGGAGTCGAGCACCAGGATCCAGATCTGTTCTGGCCAATCAGAACTGCTTGATCTGGTTCAGCCAATCAGGAAACAGAGGCATCAATTCTGTTATGCATTTTGAAATTCTGTTTGAGCTTCTGGAAGTTCCCTTGAGTAATTTAACTTTGGCGCTCACATGGGTTCGAATATGCCTTCGAATATTGATTGCAACCTTCCGGAATGTTCCTGGTCTTTTGCTTGCATTGGGGCGTGCAAAGTTTCTGAAATACCCTTGGACGGTTGCAAATCCCGAATGCCATTTCACATAGTTTAAGGGCTTTTTAAGAAAGTAGTTAGAGTTTCTAGAAGTTCCTTAAGTAATTTCATCTTTGGGTGTTCATATGGGTGGAATATGCCTTTGGTTCGTGCTCGTAATCTTCCTAATGTCTCTGGGCTTTTCAATGCATTGGGGCTCGTGCGTGATTACTAAATTGCCCTTGTTAAAGCCGCGAATCTCCGAATACCTTTTCGCAGAGTTCGGGGCCTTTTCAAAAGTTCAATGACTTCAAGCTCGCTCGCAAAGTTCAATCTTCTTTTCGAGGAGTTCATTCTTCTTTTCGCAAAGTTCAAGGTTCTTTACGAAAAGTGCAAGTTCTTTGCGAATAGTAGAAGTTCTTTGCGAATTGAACTCTAGGCTCCCATTCTTCTTTGCGAATAGTAGAAGTTCTTTGCGAATTGAACTCTAGGCTCCCATTCTTCTTTGCGAATAGTAGGAGTTCTTTGCGAATGGCTTTCTCTCTTGCTTCAGGTCTTTATGCGCTCTTTTAGACCCTCTTTAGCCATTCTTTGAAATGTTTCTTCACTCCTTTAAACTTGACATGAGTCATCACTTTTTGATCTTTTGGGATGCTTTTCGGATTTGGACCTGTCTGATTGGTTAGCTGTAAAATGCACACTAAAGCACTTATTTAGTCTTCTCAAGGGTCTTTCAAGGCTCATGTTTAGGGGTGAAAAATGGTATTTTTCACTACTTAACACACCCCCAAACCTAAGCTTTGCTAGTCCCTGAGCAAAGAAACGTAAAAGCAAAATAAGGAGCCACTGTTGTAGGAAGGACAGGGGCATCTAGCATATGCAACAAGCCTTTTATACCCCTAGGTTATCCCTAGAGGAGGAGTGAAGTCTCCTGAGGGTTTTCGGTGAAGGTACCCACAAACTTCTCCATGGGACGATTGGCATTAGTGCCTTGTCATCCCATGAGCAATCAAAGATCAAAATTAGTTACTCTTGAATCAATGTTTAAACAGAATTTAGGTTTATTGTTTGCAAGGGATCTCAACATTTATAAACCTTATGAATGTTTCACTCTTTCCAATCTGTGAGCAGCCATAGAAATCATGCAAATGTGTCAGCAGTAGTTCATCATTTGAATAAAAATTAGGTTATAAGTCATACTTAATGTGCTCAAGTTCCAACCCAAACACTTACCAGGGTGTACTCTCATCAAGACTTTTGTTGAAGGGTTCATTTTCACTCAAGCTCAAGAGCGCTTACATCTCCCAAATGGATCTGTAAGCATGAGCATAGGCATGATTCTTAGGCAATGGCATCATTGACATCTCCTCACCATAGATTGGGTTACTTCTTATCTCCACATGACAGCTCACTCAACTTTGGATCACAAGGGCTTTTAATCTAGGTTTGTTTGTATGGCTTATGGAGTGAAGTTTCAAGGAAAGGAAGGTTGAGCAGTGTTTGGATTTTGAGAAGTCGAGAATTGAAGGAGGTGGTTCATGACTCCACCTTCTTGAGTTTAGCTTCTTTTGAGATTCTCGTGTTCAAAGTACTCAGTTCTTCTTCCTTTGATCTTGAATTTTCAACATAAAGTTCCCCTTTTGCCTTTTTTTGCTTGCTTCTTTTCACATTGTTTTCTTTTACTTTCTCGGTCACCATCTTGCCCATTTTGAGGTATTACTTCTTCATTTATTTTGATATTTGCCCGAAATGTTCCATCTTTACTTCTTTCTCCTTTAACTCCTGAATTCTCAAGGTGAGGAAGGCTGAATTGGTTCCATTGGTTGGTGCAAGAAAAATGGGTGTTTTGATGAAGCATTGTAGGATTTATAGCTCAATTGGGGTACAAACAAGGGCGAGATCTTTCTTGGTTGGTTCTGTTAGCTCAAGAATCCAAAGAAGGCCTTGATCTTTTCCTCGGTTCATGAATCTTTGTTGCTTGTTTTGATTTGGAGTTTCCTAATTTCTAGTGGATCTAATGCCTCGGCCATCCTTTGAATCGTGAAAAGGGTTGCCTCAGTCACTCTTCAACGAGATGTAAAACATATAGGCTCAATTCTCACTTTGGTTATGGTTTTTCCTTGAGCTTTTAAGTATATCTTTACCTTTTCTCTTCACGTGGACTTGCTATGTGCTAATACAAGTGTATTTTCCTGGTGATAACATCATGGAAATGTGGAATATTGTAGGGTTTAGAATGTCTAAATTCTTGCTAAGGTAATTTTATAATTTCCACATTGTCATGATTCTTAAGTAAATTGATTCATTTCGATTACTTTGGTGATTGTGATGCCCTTATGCTAATTATCCCATAGGCAGGACACATTTGCCATACCCCCAAACCTAAGATGAACATTGTCCTCAATGTTCTAGACAATGAGAGACGGGAGCGAGGTAAAAGAAGAAAGAAAAACTAAGAACGTAAAAATCTAAACTATATGTGAGAAAATAAAAATGTAAAAGATATGAGCAAGGAAATGGAAAACAGGATATACAAATGCAAGAAAAATCAACAAAACAATGCTAGAACTGCTAAATAAAATCTAACAAATAGAAGGATTACTACGCAAATGAAAGGAAACTAATGCTAATAACAGAGAAATAGTAAAAGCAAGGTAAGGGACTGAATACAAAGTTAAAAAAAAGAAAAAGAAAAGTGTTGATACAAAAACTGAATTTGTGAATACAAAATAGGAAAACAAAGTTATAAACTAACTATACTCACAGAAAAATGACGAAAATCAGTAAAAACGAGGACACATTAACCTAAGAAAGAAAAAAAAATCAGCGATCTAAAAACAGAATTTGAAACTAAAATTCCTAAAACAGAAAATCTAATGCCAAATGATGTATCCTAAGCCCAAAGAAACAAACCCAAAAGCCTGAGATACTTATGAATCTAAGTGATTATAAAAATGATTAGCAGGAATACAGTGAAAAGCAAGATTCATAAGATTGACCCCTTTGTTGATGATGTGTATGAAAAAAAAAATGAAGCATGGGAGCACATATTAAAAACAGGGTTCACACACAGCTGAGACCCATTTATGATGAAGAAATCTCGAAGGAAAATAAAATCAGTGGGTCCATTGAATATTCAAAACAGCCTATGATCCACTACTCATTATCCTACATGATTCCTAAAAAAAAAATGATCTCAGCAGGTCCAGATGGGAAAAGTGGATGCAAATGGAGAAAAACAGCCCATCCGGAAGATATCTATATTGTTTTTATAATTTTCTATTTTATTTTTTTTTTCTTGTTTTGGATCAGCCCGGCCTCAACAAGAGCCCTTATTTACTACTGCTGAAAATAATGTGAAACAACTCAGAGATTTCCTATTTGTGTTTTCATTTTCTCTTATCTTGTAGTTGGTTCTTGTAAAAAAATAAAATAAATAAAAATCGGCATGCCTAAAAGATGAAATTATAATCAAAACAAACATTAAACACGAATTCTTTGGTTCTCAAGAATTTAAAAATAGAAAATGAATACTAAGGAGACGGGGATGCAAACCCAAGCAGATCCGCTTCAGCTTTGGTCCAGATGTTCCTTGTTGGACGGCTGCTCCAGATCTGTAAGCATCCAGAAAACGCGATCTAGGGGTTTCCTCTGTTTGGGTTTCTTTACTTTGAACAGATCGCGCAGCTGGGCTCTACCCTTTTGATTTCTGACAAGAGAAAAGCGCGAAGATTAGAATAGATGGTGGTTATTCGTGTGGAGCTCGTGAGAGAAGAGGGTGAGCTAGGGTTTTGAAAAGGGTTTTGCTTGGGAGAGTTTAGAAAATCTTGAGAAAGTGTAGTTCAAAGAACTGAGCTTCATGTCTATTCAAATGGATTTGGCTCAAAGATCTTTTCGCAAAGGACTTCTCCCCATTTTCTATTCGAAAGGAAATTTTAACTATTCGAATGTAACATGGTTCTTTTCGAGTAGTTCATCTGACTCGAAATCAATTGAATAGAACTTTGGACTTTTCAAAAGTACTTTTACTTTCGATTTGAACTTTGAAGTGTATTTACACTATGCGTACAAGAAAAATAGATGAAAAGAAAATCGGAAAAACAATGTTGTACAAACATATTATACACTTTTCTACCATCAAATTTTTGGAGATTCATGATGATAGGTGGGCGAGGGCTCTGGGTGTTTTCAATGCATGGTTTGAGCCTCGACCATTTACCTTGAGTATTCTTCCATCCTTGGGATCTGAAATATCCCTGACTCTGAGGGAGGCCTTGATGATGATGTATGGCCCTTCCATCTGGATCTCAATTTGCCGAGGAAAGAATTTAAGTTTAGAGTTGAATAACCATACCTTGGACCCCGGTATGAACTCTTTTCTCATGAGGCTCCTATCATGGAATGATTTAACCTTTTCTTTGTACAACTGGAGCTAGTGTAGGCATCCATCCTCGGTTCTTCCGATTCGATGAGTTGAAGCTTCGTGGTTACCAAAGAATTAGATCCATATTAAAAGTTTTGATTGCCCACAAGGCCTTATATTCTAATTCTCTTGGTAGATGGCATGCCTTGCCATAAACCATCAAAGGACATCCCTATAGGAGTCTTGTAGGCGCTCAGATGCCCACAAAGCATCATTAAGCTTAAAGGACCAGTCCTTTCTCTTCTTCACAGTTTTTTCCAAAATGTGTTTGATCTCTCTATTTGAAATCTCCACATGTCCACTGGTTTGTGGATGATAGGGAGTGGCTACTCTGTGAGTGACAGAGTACTTTTTAATAGAGAGTCAAAGCACTGTAAAGTGGCTTCCCCATCACTAATGATGGCTCTGGGAATCCAAATCGGAAAAATGTGGTCTTTGAGGAATCTTAAATCCACTTTGTGATCATTGGATTTGGTAGCTATGGCCTCAATCCACTTGGAGACATAATCCACAGCTACCAAGATGAAATTCTTTCCATTAGAAGGGGGAAAGGGGCCCATAAAAACTATGCCCCAAACATCAAACAACTCAACTACCGAGATTGGCTGCAGGGGGCATTGAGTTTCTTTTGGAAATCTTGCCCATTTTTGGCGATTCGCAAGATTCTGATGTTGTAAGGCATCTTTAAAGATTGTGGGCCAATAGAAACCACACTGCAGAATTTTTTATTTGTTTTATTGCTTGAAATGGCCTCCACAGCTGTTCATGACACATTGACAATATGCCGAGAATTCATGGTCCCGACACACTTTACGATCACTTGGTTGAATAGATAAGGATCTTCCCAAATGAAATGTTTAACTTGTGAGAAGAAAAGATCTTTATCCATTCTATTCCAATGTTGAGGAATCATCCAATAGCCAAGAAGTTGACTATGTTTGCAAACCAAGGATCGTGGGTATTGATGGCAAAAGTTGCTCATCGTGAAATGATTCATTAATGGGTAAGCTATCATCCTCGGTATTGAGAATTCGGATAAGTGATCGACCACCACATTCTCCACTCCTTTCTTATCCTTAATCAGAGATCAAACTCCTGTAATAGGAGGATCCACGACATCTGGGCTTGGTATCCTTCTTAGACAGAAGGTACTTTAGGGCGAGTGGTCGATAAACACCACAATTTGTGAACCTAAAACATAAGGCTGAATTTTTCCAATGCAAACACAATGGCCGACTCTTTCTCGGTTGTTGTGTAGTTGAGCTGGGCATCTATCATGGATCTCACATAAGCTATGACATGGGGAAGCTTATCCTTTCTCTGCCTAGGACAGCTCCTAGGGCATAGTCTGATGCATCACACATCAGCTCAAAGGGCACTTTGAATAGTCGGGGGATCAAGATGGGAGCTGAAATCGACATTTCTTAAGGACCTCAAAGGGTCATGCATTCATTAGTAAACACAAAAGGAACATCTTGACACAAGAAATGATGAGTGGCTTGGAAATTTCTTTGAAATCTTTGATGAACCTCCTATAAAATCTGCATGCCCTAAGAAACTTGATTTGCTTGATTACGGGAGGAGGCAAATGTGCAATTAGATCAATTTTTGCTTGGTCCACCTCTATGCCTTTATGGGAGACCACATGTCCTAGGACAATGCCTTGGGTGACCATAAAATGGCTCTTTTCCCAGCTTAGGACCAAATTGGTTTCTTCACATCTTTGCAACACCAACTTGAGGTGGGGTAAGCATTGGAAAAGTCTCCATAAATTAAAAAGTCATCCATGAAAATCTCCATGAATTGACCAATCATGTCAGAGAGGATGGCATACATGCATCTTTGGAAAGTAACACGGGCGACGCAAACACCAAAGGGCAACCTCCTATAGGCAAAAGTGCCAAAGGGGCGGTGAAGGTGGTCTTTTCTTGGTCCTGTGGTACACAGGATCTGTTGTAACAGTACCCATCAAGGAAGCGAGAGTAAGCTTTGCCTGCAAGCTTATCAAGGATTTGGTCAATGAAGGGAGGAAATGGTCTTTCCTTGTCATGGTATTTAATTTTCTGTAGTCTATGCAGACCCTCCATCCGATTGTTTGTCCGGTGGACATAAGTTTACCAGATTCAATTTGCTACAATGATGCTGATTTCTTAGGCACCACTGTGTAGGTGCTAGCAGAATCTGAAATGGGGTAAATGACAACATCTAGCAACTTGACAACTTCCTTCATTACCACTTCTTGCATGTGAGGATTCAACCTTCTTTGCATTTCTTTAGAAGGCTTGGCATCCTCTTCCAGTGTGGATCTTATGCATGCATACTGGGTTTATTCCTCCTAAATCAAGAATGGTCCACCAATTGCTTTCTTGTCTTTAGTTTTAGAACTACCAACAGCTCCTCTTCTTGCTCCTTTGTAAGGGAGGAAGAAATAATCACAGTAGTGTTTGATGATCTCCCAAAACACATATTTCAGATTTTTGGGGAGCTTGAGTTCCAATTGTGTAATTTGAGAAAAGAGGCGTAAAAGGTACCTTGGTAACTTGTGGAAGAGGGAGAGGCAGGTCTCCAAGAGAGAGAACTTGATGATGTTGGTGAGTGCCTTGCACAAAGCACTCCGTTGAATTTGATCTCCCTTTTCCTTCTTTCTCGATTGGATCCCCAATCATTTTAAATTACGTGGTGGAGTCTTTACCTTGCGTAAATGTTTGTAAAGACTCCTCCACCTCATCAATGATGTCAACATGGAAACATTCCTCACAGAGAATTGAGGTTGAGTAACAAGATTATACATTCAATTTAACTTTCATATTTCCAAAAGACACCTCCATGATGCGGACACGCATTGAATGCATGCATTAGGCTGTGAATGGTCTTCCCGAATAGCGAGGATGGCAAGTGGTACTTTTGGTTGGTTCCATGTCCAACACCAAAAAGTCACAGGTAGAAAAACTTGTCTACTCCTACCAAAACATCTTCAATCAACCCCATAGGTTTCCTTTCGGATCTGTCATTGTAACACCACTTGAGTGGGTTTCAATTCTCCCAAACCTAGCTTCTCATAGATGAATAGGGAAGCAGTTGACACTAGCACCCGGATCTAGCAAGGCTTTCTCAATGGTGTGCTCCCCAATGATGCAGGGATTGTGGGGATTCGTGGTCTTGCATCTTAGGTGGTGTTGCAATTGATAGCACTTGGTTGATTTTCTCCACAAAGAAAGGCCTTCTTGGATAAATGTATCCTAGATTGCCTTTTGTGGGTGCATACCTCTTTGAGAAATTTTGCATAAGCGGGGACTGTTTGATTGCATCAAGCAGGTAGATTAATTTTAACTTGCTTGAATGTCTCCATCATTTCCTCAATTTTTGTGTTTCCTTTGTCAAAAGGAGAAAACTTCATTGCATGGGGAAATGGGAGGTGAGGAACAAATTTCTCCTCCTCATCTTTTCAACAATTTTGTTATTTTTATTTTTCATTTTTTTGAATTTTCGATGTAAATCAATGACCATATTGCTATCCATTTGTTGTTCCCACTTGTTCTTCATCTTTTTCTCTTCACTACCTTGTGTTGTTTATTATTCTTCCACTTCTCAAAGTAGTCACAGCTTTGATTTCCTCATGGCCATTTGAGGATTCTCCAACCATGAATGTCCCTTAGGATTGCTCACAGTTGGTGGGTAGTTACCCTCTTCTCTCTTAGCCAATGAATTTGAGAGTTGGCCCGAGTTTCTTCAATTTTTTAATGCTCATTTGTGAAGGTTCACGATGCAGAGAGTTCAAGATTTTGAAGTGAACTCAAGACCGCTCTTCAAAGGTCGTGGATCTAGGAGGGCAGGGCTGTGCATCGCCGCATGGCTTGTTGTTGGTTAGTGAAAATTTGATTTATTATAAAAATTCTCACGATATGGTGGCGGTTTGAAAGGTAATTGATTTTTGTCCGCTGCTGTTGTGGTAATTTCCCCGATTCCACCAGATTAGGATGAGATCTCCATGGGTAGTCATTCGATTGCATCATCCATAAGATGAAATTTGCATGAGCTTGTTCCATCATGAGTTCTAAAATTGTGATGCGTAAGGAGATTGATCAATGGAATGAGTGGGGGTAGCATATCGGACATGCCTCCTCTACTCTTGACCCATTTGGAGCTTTAAATGAGTCCATCATCTATCAAATTTTGTGGTCAAATTATCCACTTTCCTTTCCACTCATTGACTTCATAAACTTTCCCTCTTGTGAATTGGGGATTATTCATCCTAAATTTGGATTCTCGGTGTCCCTTGGCGGAGATTCCTGCTGGGTTGAATTTTCTCCAATCACCTCAAAGAGGTCCCAAACCTCTTCAACTGCTTTTTACAAGTAGGTACCTCCACAAGAGGCATCCACCATGTTCTTGCCCTTCCGATCGGTTCCTTGATAGAAGCTTTGAACCAGCCATTTAGGAATTTGATGGTGAGGGCATTGCCTTATCATTCTTTAAACCTTTCCCATGCTTCATGGAAAGTTTGATTGAGTTTTGGGAGAAAGAGATGATGCTTTGTCTCGATTGGCTGGTTTTAGTCATTGGGAAATATTTTGACAAAATTGACATTGCAAATCATTCCATGATGTGATCTTTGTTTGGTGCTAACATAGATAACCATGCTCTAGCTTTGTCCTTTAATGAAAAGGAAAGAGCCTAAGCTTGGTTGCCTCTGGACCAGTCCGGCTATGTTAAATGTTGTGCATAAAGCAAATTCATCAATGTGTTTGTAAGGTCTTCCTTACTCAATCCATGGAATGAAGGCAACATTTGGATGGTGGAGGACTTAATTTCATAATTTCCCTCCAGTGGGAAATTGAATGCAAAATGGGGAATTATAAGCACCGAGGCAAAGTAGTCTCTTAACAATCTCTGTTCTTCACCCATTTCAGATGTCCGTGATGTATGTCGGTTTCTTAGGAGTCTTTCAACTTCAATTTAACGGGAGAATCTCGAGATTGAGGGTTCTCTCCCGCAAACATACAACTCGTAGAGAGTTGATCTGACAAAAACCCTGCTTATTTAAGAACTTTCCTTTCCTTTTACACACAGATGTATAAAAATAACAACAAAATTAATAAATGACTAACAAAAGAGTGGCGTGACATTTATTCAAATAACTAGAAGGCAAAGAATAAAAACTCAGAAAAATAAAAAAATAAAAATTCTGCTGCAGTAAAACAGGTTTTCTATACAAAACTGCTGTAGACATTTAATCAAGCACTTGGAATGCAAAGTGCAGGTTTAAAGCAAAAATTAAAATAAAAATCAAATCTACAAAATAGAAAAACTTAGGTCTACCAATTTTAAAATCTATTCCCCGGCAACGGCGCCAAAAACTTGTTGTCGCTCCAAGTGTGCCATAATTGTGTGCATTATGAATCAAAAATTAAAGAATTAAAGAATGCTAGGTTATATGAATGTTAACTTATGAAAGGGATATCAGCACATTGGGGCTAACACTGGCCTGCAAGATCAGGGCCAATTGTAGCAAGTTTTAAATGTAAGTGAGTAAAAGATCGTCCACAGGGAATTGATTTAAAATTTAAGATAAACCTCCAGATCTGTGCTACCAGATCTGGCTCTATAATTATCTAAAAAAGAGAATAGATAAAAGAGAGTGTTGGATTGTGTCACATTTAACTATAAGCAAATAAAGAAAAGAACTAACTACATGATCCAGATCCGAGTTGGAGGTGTTTAAAATAAGACAAATGCGTAAATAATAGCTTCATGTACTTTAGCCTCAATTTTAATGGAGAATCAAGTTCAACAGAGCGATTCAATCTTCATCGGCTACCGAGATGTAAGAGAAATAAATCCGAATTAAGGAATAGGTTTAGACTTATGGGCGTGATCATCACTTAAATGGTCACGGACAGACACTAGTGTGGCCTATTCTTTAGTTCGTAACATGAACATCATCAGTAAATGCGCTAGAATTAGGTTACCAACGCTAATTCGCATTGTGGGTGATGAATTAAGGAAGTTGCATGCGGATGAGTGAATCTAAAGAAGTCTAATGCACTAAGGTGATCATTCGGAACCCTCGACATGACTCCAATGGAGAAGACACAAATTACAGAACCTTTTAAAATCCAAAATTACAATTACAGAGCACGGCTTCTTAGAGAGCCCTCAAACTTCTGATCGAGCTTCTCAGAGAGCCCTCGACTTTGATCTTGAATCCGAACTTGGAAGTACAAATCACTCACAATGGCTCTCAAAGGTAAACTACAAGAAGGGATTACGGTTCGGATAAGCTATCTAACCGAATGAGAAAGCAGAGATGAAAACTCTAAAATCTGGATACCCAAATTGGGCAAATGGTTCGTCTATTTATAGTTTTCCCTAAGTCCATCTCAGATGTGTATCAACCAATAGGAGTCGAGCACCAGGATCCGGATGTCGCCAATCGAATCGCTTGATCTGGTTCACCAATCATGAAACAGAGGCATCAATTACATTATGCATTTTGAAATTCTGTTTGAGCCGGAAGTTCCCGAGTAATTTAACTTTAGGCGCTCACATGGGTTGGAATATGCCTTGGATCTTGATTGGAACCTTGAAATGTTCTGGTCTTTTGATTGTATTAGGGGCAAAGTTTCTGAAATACCCTTGGACGAGTCAGAATCCCTGCCATTTCACATAGTTTAAGGGCTTTTTCATAAAGTAGTTAGAGTTTCTAGAAGTTCCCGCCAAGTAATTTCATCTTTGGGTGTTCACATGGGGTGGAATATGCCTTTGGTTCGTATCGAATCTTAGGAATGTCTGGCTTTTCAATGCATTGGGGCTCGTTTACTAAATTGCCCTTGTTAAAGCTGCGAATCTCCAGAATACCTTTTCGCAGAGTTCAGGGGCCTTTTCGCAAAGTTCAATGACTTCTGAAGCTCTGTTCGCAAAGTTCAATCTTCTTTTCGAGGAGTGTTTTCTTCTTTTCGCAAAGTTCAAGGTTCTTTACGAAAAGTGCAAGTTCTTTGCGAATAGTAGAAGTTCTTTGCGAATTGAACTCTAGGCTCCCATTCTTCTTTGCGAATAGTAGAAGTTCTTTGCAAATTGAACTCTAGGCTCCCATTCTTCTTTGCGAATAGTAGGAGTTCTTTGCGAATGGCTTTCTCTCTTGCTTCAGGTCTTTGTCTGCTCTTTTAGACCCTCTTTAGCCATTGCTGAGGCTGTTTCTTCACTCCTTCTTTAAACTTGACATGAGCTGTCAGCTTTTTGATCTTTTTGGGATGCTTTTCGGATTTGGACCTGTCTGATTGGTTAGCTGTAAAATGCACACTAAAGCACTTATTTAGTCTTCTCAAGGGTCTTTCAAGGCTCATGTTTAGGGGTGAAAAATGGTATTTTTCACTACTTAACACTAGTGTCCACTGATGGCATATGATGACAATAAACGTAAATGCTCACGTAGGCCCGCCAAATGGCCAAGGAAGTAAATGCATAAGTAAGCCCCGCCAATCGACAAAGGCGTGTAAATGACGAAAACGTAAATGCTCAAGTAAGCTCGACCCACCAAATGGCTAAGGCGGTAAATGATTAAATCGTATGGGTGAGTATAAAAATGACAGAAAAGTAGGGGTAAGTATAAAACAAAGTGAAATCGTAGGGGTAAGTAAGTAAAAATGGACAAAAGGGTAGTGAAAGGAAAAATACAAAAAGGGCCAATACTTCCAGGAGAAGCTCTATAAGCTATCCCCAACAGAGTCGCCATCTGTGCAACCGTGGATCCATATTGATCCGTCGCGACGATGCGCTCGTGTGAAAAAAATATAGAGTCACCACCCGAAGCCTTTGGTGTCCCGAGAAACCCAAATCAATATTGAAAGTACCGAAGTGCCAAATATGACTCTGAATTACCGATACACACCAAAGGCTCTTGGGTAGGGAATTCAGTTATTGATCGGGAAGGTGTTAGGCACCCTATCAACCTGCTCGTAAGCGGTCTCTACTTATGGCCAAACGAAAAGAAAAATAAAATAGAAAACAATACTTCCTTTTGCCCGAAATCACTTCGATCCTATTTAAGCCCCCCATAATCACCATTATTTTGGCGGCGTAACAACTCAAATTCTGAGATAGAGGAAAAACAAAGAAGGTAGAGGAATATAGGGGAGAATCGGAGCTCTCGGGCCCTTGTAGCATAGCTATGGGCCTTCGCATAGCTGCGTTCCAGTGAGCTTCCAATGGCACTCTAGGGATAGAGAATGGTTCTAACTACTAAGGCTTGGGAGCTAGTAGTTAGGAGAAGAAGGCTAGGGCATTGTTCCAACTAAAGCTTAGGGATTGGTGGAGGAAAATGTGTGCTAAAAGGCAAACTAAAGTTCTGGAACTTTTTGGTTTTGGATCTAGAAAATGAAGAGGGAAACTCACTAATCTTTTCTCTTTTGGAAAACATTTCAGGCCCTTAATCAACAGGGGGCTCTCTATTTATAAAGAAAGAGGTAGTTAAGGGGAAACTTAAGGGCTAATGGGGCTTAGCAATTAGGTAATCCCAATATAATGTTTTCTAGGGTTTTAGGAGCTTAGATAGGTGGGAAATGGGTTTCAATGGTAGATAATATAATAGACTTCTAAATGGTAAAAGCGTAAAGACGAAGGCTAGTGGGGGTGCAACAGTCCTACTGAAACCAACACCAATGGATGGGGTGGTCAACAAGTCAAACTCCAATTTCGAATTCTCGCCAAATTCTCGAAAATCAATTTTCCTAAGCCTAGCATATGTATTTGACATGCTAGGTATAGGAACAGTGTTCCCTGAGAATCCTGGAGGTTTAGAACCCGTCGTGGGGTCTGTTGGCGGATTCTGAGTTTGTGCTTGCTTTATTGGTTGGTGGTAAGAGTCATTTAAAAATCAAAGAAAGAGTAAAACAGGGGATGGAATCAGCACAACTAAGAAATCCTAGACCTGCAAGATATAGGGTCCATTGTAGCAAGTTTTGATAAGTAAGAGTTTGTCCCACAGGGAAAGGTGATCTACAGCTCCAAAGGAGCCATCTCTAGTAGTACCTCCAGATCTGACTACAGATCTGGCAGTCCTAAAAAGGAGGGGAGTTTAAGGTCACTTATTCTAGATATTCTAAGGTAACCTAATGTCTACACTACAGAAAGGGTTGAGAGGATGGATGGAGTGTAGAAAATAATTATAAAAGGGTGAGAAGTATGTTATTAAGCCCAGATCAGAGGAGTTTTGTAACTCAGATTTAGATATGATGTTGTAGAAATCCTGTCCAATGGCTACATAATCACCACTGAGGAGAAAGGATCCGACCCATCACTCTGCCATGATTCAACCCTTAAGGTTATAACATGTCCACTCAAATGGTCACAGACTATCCCATAGGGGAACCACAATTCAGGGATGGGTCAAAGCATAAAAAGTTAATTATTGCAGGCACTATTTCATCTAGGCTACCAGCTCAAGAATCCATAGGGAACCTCAACCTCTAAACCTCTATGTGTGGGGCTAAGGTTGTATAGGACCATGATAGCCCAGACACATAGAACCAGCAAGCGATTGAGTACAACCTTCGATCTAGCTGTCCATTGCTTGAGTGAGACTACAATGGTCCAGTCACAAACCTACAATCTCTATAACCAGATCAAATACAATATCTGATGGCGGATCTATACAAATATAGGGGAGTCTACCTCTTTACAATCCCCCACCAGGCTTCTACAAGCTCAGGTGTAAAGAAGAAGGATCCATCTTGGATCGGTGAATTAGAAACACCCTAAGGCTATAACCTGTCCACTTGAATGGTCACAGACTATCCCAGAGGCTATCCTCCTCATGGAGCCCAAGACAAAACAAGAATATCGTTGCCACCACCATGGTCACAAGGCTACCAGCTCAAGCTCCCATGGGGATTTCAGATCTAGTGGGTCCTGTGGTGGGGCTAAGGCTGTATAGGACCATGATAACCCAGACACACAGGTCACATGGATCCGAATGGCCCTTAGAATAAGTCCTCCATTACTTTGAAATATAGCCAAAGCAATGGCGGATCACAAGGCAGCAGCCTTGCACAGAGCGTCTCACATTCAAACACAAATCTCATAAAGTACAGATCCTATTACAGAACTTCCATTAATCTAGTTCAAAATGCATACAAAGACATAGCCAGCAAGTGCTGGACTATGGAGAGAAGGAAAAAGAAAAAGAAAACTACTTACAACTACGAAAAGAAAAATAAAATAATCTCAGATCAAGTCTCCCAGAAATGAGATGTATTCCCAGCTATTCCAGGATGTAGAAAGAAAAAAGATGGTCTAAGCTCCCTAAACCTAAGCTAAGTATGGGTATTTATAGCAGTGGTGTGGCGGCGCATTAGGGTTAGGAAACCCTAATTTTAGCCATGCCACATGGCCGAATAGTGATCCTTCGATGCCTTAGGGCGCATGCATAGAGATTTGAGCATCGGAGTGCATGCCCTAATCACTGAAAATTCCCAGAAAGTGCTCTACTGAAGAGATGGAAGTTTGAGGTTCAGATCATCGCTAGGTAGCCATTGTTTCCCAGACTTGTCGCGTGGTAGCTTTTGCTCTTCGCTAGGATGATTTGAAATTGAAACTTCAGCCATCGTAGGGTTGGCTTGGTTTGCTCTTCAGGCAGTCGCGAGGTTGGAGTTCAAGCAGTCGCTGGGTTGATCTTCGCGAGGATAGATTTGAATAGCGCGAGAACTTCGAGAGCACTTCTCTTCACTGGACTTCACGAGTTACCTTGTGAGGCTTTAATGAGTTCTGAACTGTGTGAAGTTCCATGTCTTAACTGATCTTCGCGAGGGTGGCTTTGCCTTCGCAAGGATGCTCTCTTCTTGAATGGCGTAAGAACTGCGCGAGGAGTTCTCTTCTGATAATTGCATCCCGCGGCGACTGCGTGACAACTACGCGAGGAGTCTTCTGAAGCTCTCTCTTCTCAGCCGTTCTGAGCGAACTGTGCGAGGTTGAGAGAGGTCTGCTTTAAGCTGTGCGAGACTGTGCGATGTGTTCTACTCTTGAGCTTCGTGAGAGCTGCACGATTTTATGCTTCTGAAGCTCTTCAGTCAATCATCTGTGCAAGAAGTTGTTGAAGAGTCTTGGGAAGCTCAGCTGGACTGCGCGAGGCTCATTTCAGGTCTAGATTCAGAGTCCATCCTTCTGAGGGACTTCTGGTTCCAAAACAGGCTCCTTAGCAGGATTCCTGGCCTTATTTCACTGCTGGTTATTACCTATATAAAACACTTTATAAGGACTTATTAGGTGGCTATGGCTCTAATGAAAGGTTAAGTTAAGGGGTGACAAGTGGTACTTTTCAGGTCTTAACAAAGCTAGTCCCTTAGCAAAGCTAGTCCCTTAGCAAAGCTACATTAAATCTACTATAAAAATTAAATACCACTTTCGTAGGGAGCACGGATACATTTAGCATATGTACCAAGTCTTTTAAACCCCTAGGTGATCCCTAGTGGAGGAGTGAAGTCTCCTGAGGGTTTTCAGTGAAGACACCCACAAACATCTTCAATGAAACAGTTAACAAAAGTGCAATATCACTCAGTGAGCAGTCAAGGGCCAGACTTAGTTTAATCTTGAATCAGTAATCATAAAATAAATTTAATCCATTGGTTGCACAGTAATTTAAACAGCATAAACTTCTCATGAATGCACAACATTTACAATCAGTTTACAACCACAAAAAACTGCACAATTGTGTGCCAGCACTGAGCCCATCCTTAGGTCAGAAATTAGGTTATAGGTCATACATAATGCGTTCAAGTTCAAACCCAAAAACTTTGCAGGGCATACTCTCATCAAGGTTTTGTTGAGGGGTTCAGAGGAACTGCCAATGATGTCAGCACTTAAGAATTTTGCCTATGCTCATGCTTACAGACCCATTTGGGGGATAACTCTTTATCTCAACATGACAACTCACTCAACTTTAGATCACAAGGGCTTTTAACTGGGCTGTAATGTGGCTTATGGAGTAGGGTTAAAAAGAATGGTAGGTTGAAAAGGGGTTCCAAATTGAGAAATCAGTAGGTGATAGAGGTGATTCATGACTTCACCTTCTTGAATTCAGCTCCCTTCATCTTCTTTGAGATTTTCAGATTTGAAGTGATCAGTTTCTCTTCTTGATTTTGATTCTTCAATGAAAGTTTCTCTTGATTCCTCCCTTACTCTTCTTCATTATTATTTTTTTTTTCTTTTGATGAAATTTTCTTCTTCTTTTTTATTTTTTTTTATTTTTGCTTTTCAGAAATGCCACCATGTTCTCAGTTACCATACTGCCAGAAAATTTTGAGATGTTTCTTCTCCATTCACTTATTACTGACCATAGCTAGTCCATATCCAACCTTTTCTCCTTTACCTTCTTAATTCTCAGAGTGAGGGTAGGCTGAAGCGGGTTCATAGGTTCAGGTTCAAGTACTCAGGTGTATTTTGAAGAAATTTAGGATTTAAAGCTCAAAAGGGGGGGGTATGGACAAGGGCAGTTGCTTTAGGATTGGTCCTTTTAGGCTCAAACTGTCCAAGAGAAGGCCCTGATCCTTTCCTAAGTCTCATGAGTACTGTCAGTTGTTTCAACTTAGAGTTACCTAACTTCTAGTGAGCACAGTGACTCAGCCAGTCCTTAGAACGAGAAGAGATTGTCTTGGTTACTCCTCAAAGGATGGAAAAAAATTTTATAGGCCCAATTCTCACTGGTTATGGTCTTCCTTTAAACTTTTAAGTATGTCCTCACCTTTTTCCCTCTCTAATGATTCACTAAGTGCTCATACAAGTAAGTTTACTTGGTGATATTATCATGGAAATGTGGAATATTAAAAGTTTATATTGTCAAAAGTTTATAGAAATTTTAAATTTCTTATTTTCATGATTCTTAAGTGAACATAGATCCATTTCCATATTACTTAGATGAGTCTGCTGCACTTAGGTTAACTATTCCATTGGCAGGGTCTGCCTGCCACACCCCCAAACCTCTAAGGAGGTTCAAAGGTGTCTCAGGCAAAGCAGATTTATTGACGGGAAAAGAAAAGGAAAGAACAGAGAACATAACACACAACAGACAAAGCAAGATAGTAATGACAGGGGAATAAAGTCTATTAAAAATGAGAAATGTACAAACTACAAGAAAACAGAAATAAAAGAGTGCAGAAATAGAGAAAATCCTAAGTACAATCTAGTCGAAATCTGGCTCAAAACTTGTCCCAACCCATCTTCTTGGCATGTTCTTGAAGGTAAGCCTCCTCCTCTTTCTTCTTTCGTTCTCTCTCTGCCTTTCTTTGGTCGGCAGTTTTGAGTATAGATGGTGCCTTGACCCTCATTTTTCTCCTCTTTGGTTCAGGAGGGATCTCAAAAGATTTATCAGTGGTTGGCTCCGGGGGTTTTGTGGGAGATTTTCCTTTGGGGCCCTTACCTTTGGAGCTCGTCCCTTTGGAGGCTTGCCCTTGCTGAGTCGGAGGGGGAATAAGAGGGGATTGGGCTTGTGCTGGCTCAGGAGGGACAACAGGGGATTTAACTTTTGCTTTCACCTGAGGCAGGGGAGGACTTTTCCCTTTTGCAAGCTTAGGGGGAGCCACAGAAGATTTGTCTTGTTCTTTTGCAATAGGAATGGCAGGGCTCTTTCCTTTCATTGGCTGGCTTATTGGTGGTGCCTCCTCAGACTGGGCAGATTTGTCTTTGCTGATTTTCAAAGAGGCAGTTGGGGGAGTAGTCCTCTTGGCAGTAACTTTCCTTCGCTGAGGATAAGTTTGTTCAGCAGGGCTTGATGAAGGAGCAACAGCAGTAGTCTGGGCACTGGGATCCCTAGGTGGTGCAGAACCAGAGTCTGAGTCAGAAGGAAAAAGCTCAGTGGGATCCAATCCAAGGGCAGCAGCAGCCTGTCTGCGTTCCTCTTTGGAAAGAAGGCGACCATGGGGATCATCCTGAGCAGAAGCTCTGGTGACCTTTGGAGGTGGGGATGGAGGGGCTGGCCTTTTTCCTTTTTGGGCTGCAGTGGCTCTTTTGGAAGTGGGAGGTTTTCTGGAAGGAGTCCGTTTTCTTTTGGGGGCAGGAGAGGGAATAGGGGGAGGCACTGAGACAGGAGTAGGGTCTTTAGCAGGAGCAGGAACTTGAGTAGGAACAGGAGGAGGTACCTGAGTTGGGGCTGTAGGGGGAGGGGCAATAGGTTGCGTAGGTGTAGGGGCAGGGGGAGTGGAAGAAGATGGGCCTGGTTGTGTGGAAGAGGATGGGGCCTCAAGGGGTGCTGTGGCGAGAGGGGTGGCTATTGGTGTTCTGAGTGTGCATGATTTATTTGTGTTTTGAAAATAGGTTTGCAAATGCTAAGTTATACTGAATCTGGGAAAAAAAATAAAGAAATATCAGCACAGAGATAAATGAATTAGCCTGCAAGATCAGGGCCAATTGTAGCAAGTTTTAAATGTAAGTGAGTAAAAGATCGTCCACAGAGAATTTGTTTAAAATGCAAGATAAACCTCCAGATCTGAGCTACCAGATCTGGCCTCTTATCCTATCTACAGAGCACATAAGATGGGAGGTTGAATTTGTCACATTAACTAAATGATAAAAGTAAAAGTTAAACGAAATGATCCAGATCTGAGTTGGGGGAATTTTGATGTAAATTTATAAAAATGGAGAAATAATATCTAACTTTGATTTGGTCCTTGAAACACAATGAGAATGACTGCAGGTCAAATGAGAGATGATCCAATCTTCATCTGGCTACAAGCACAGATGCAAGAGAAATAAATCTAACTCAACGATTAAATTTAGGCTTATGGTTATGGTCTGTCCACTTCAATGGCCACAAACCATCCAATAGTCTTTAATCTAAACCCTTAATTCAGAATAAGAAATATCACTACAAATGCTGTGAGAGATTAGGTTACAAACACTAATTCCCACAGGGTTAATGAATCAAGGGAAATTGCATGAAAAACAGTAAATCTAAAGGAGTCTAGTGCAATAAGTAGATCAGAGGAAACCCTTAACACGAATCCAATTGAGAACGTACGGTTTACAGCAACCTTTTCAAATTCACATTTACAATTACAAAGCACAGCTTAAACAACTCTCAGATTTGTAGTCTTGAATACAATCCTCTTTTGAATTACAGAGATATCTCACAGCTCTCAATTGCAAGTAAAAGTTATGCTATTACAAGGTTTCAGACAGGCGAGCTGATCTGGAAATGGGGGAATAGGAATGAAACTCAAAATCTGGATACCCCAAATTGGGCAAATGGTTCATCTATTTATAGTTTTCCTTAGGTCTAGCTCAGATGCGTATCGACCAATCAGAAGTGCTTAGATCTGTATCAACCAATGGTAGTCGAGCACAAGGATCCAGATCTGTTCTGGAAAATCAGAATTGCTCGATCTGGTTCAGCCAATCAAGCGACATAAGCATCAATTCTGTTATGCAATTTGAAAATCTGTAAGAGCTTCTAGAAGTTCCCGCCAAGTGATTTCATCTTCGAGTGCTCACATGGGGTGGAATATGCCTTCGCTTCATGCTTAGAATCTTCTGGAATGTCCCTAGGTTTTTAAATGCATTGGGACGCATGAAAAAGATTACTGAATTACCCTTGCAGAAGCTAGGAATCTACAGAATACCATTTCGCATAGTTTAGGGAACTTTTCACAACGTACTGTGACTCCTGAAGCTCTTTTCGCAAAGTTCAGGTTATGTTCGCAAGGAGTTCTCTTCTTTTCGAATAGGTCAATCATCCTTTCGAAGAGTTTAGGTGCTCTTCGAAAACTAAGCATGGAGCTTTTAGTTCTTTTCGCAGAGTTCAGGTTCTTTTCGAAATGTTCAGATTCTTTTCAAAAAGCACTCTGTAGTGCATTTTTCTGTTCGAATTGCTCCACATTTCTTTTCTGGGTTGAGACCAGGTCTTTGCTTCTTTAGTTCAGGCATTTTGATATCTAGTGAGGTTGTCCCCTCTCTTTCTTCCTTTAGATCGACATGGATTATCATCTTTTTGGCACTTTTAGGCTGCTTTCATGGTTAAGCCTGTCTTTATTGTTAGCTGTAACACAAGCACTTAAAACACTTATTTAGTTCTCTCAAGGATCTATCAAGGCCCAGGTTACAGGGTGGAAAATGGTATTTTCTAGTTCTCAACAGTGGCCTGTATTGGTTGGGATAGTAGGAAGGCAACCCTCTGTTCCAAAATCTCAATTTTCATGTTATCCCACAGGAGATTGGTATCTGCAAGCTCCTTACTGAGTCAGTTGATCTCTTGAGCATTGTTCAGTTTCCTTTCTAATAATCGGTTGTGCTTTTTTGCCCTTTCTGCATTGGCTTTTTCAATCTCAGTAGTCATTCTGTAATAAGTTGCCGCAGCCTTGTTCGCATTGAGTGTCTCCAAAATTGCCTGCCACCCCTTGGAAATATCTCTCAGCTGCTCGCTGTGAGCAAGCTTCAAGTCACTCATTTTCTGCAGTAAGGGGTATTCGATGGCATGTTGGAGTTGGGCCATGCCATTGAGAACATCCCTCTTGATATAGGCATTGTCCCTCATGGCATGGAGGAGGGTGAAGTAGGGAGGGGTGTAATAGGAGTGTCTGGGTAAGATTGGTAGAAATGGAGTGGCAAAAATAGAAGGTGATTGATCCTGGGGGAGAAAAGTGGGGGCTGTAGTAAGGATGTCGAGAGGAGGAGTGGAAGTGGTTGGGGTAGTCTGTGTTGAATTGTCAGTGAATTGAGGAGGGGGTGGGAGAAGAGGTGGAATCGAAGGTATTGGTGGAAAGTGAAATGAAGGAAGGTCAGTGGATGTGAATGGTTCTGGGTAAGGGAAGAATGGAATGGTGAAGGGTCGAAATGGAAGGGGTGGGGTTGCAAATAGGTGGGGTTGAATGGGAAAGGTGGATGGGAAGGGAATGGGGTCTGTTTGGGTAGAAGTGTTGGTGAATTGTGGAGGAGGTAATATTAGTGGGGGAAGGATAGGTAGAGTGGGGAAGGAGTGGTGGGGTATGGTGTCTTGGAGGGTGAAGGATGTAGTTAAGTCAAATGGGGTGAGGTCTGGTTGCACTGTGGAGTCAGAGGTTGAAGGGGGCTGGATGAGTGGGGTGGTAGGAGGTTGTGTAGAGATGGGTGGGTTTGTCAATGTTTGAAGGGTGGATTGTATGTTGGTGATGGCAGTTTGCATTTGGGCTTGGGTCTGTGTGGTGTTGGAGAGTTGGGTTTGGATGTCATGTATGAGGGAAAGGATATGGGTAAGGGTATCTGAGGTTGGTTGGGGGGTGGAGTAGGAGGATAGGAGGGAATAGGTTGGAAAGGGGAAGTGGGGGCATGATGGAAAGTTGTAGGGGGAGAAGATGAAAGGACTGGTGGGTGATGTTGGGAAGGGAGTGGTAAATCTGGGAGGGGGATATCATGGGATGGCAGGGTGTCAAGCAAGGTAGTCATGAAGGCCTGATACCCTGAAGTGGTGGCTAGGTTAAAGTCAAGATCGTGGAGTGGAGATGTAGTTGGGAGAGGTTGGACTAAGGGTTGGTCGATATGGGGTGTGTCTGTTGGAATGACAGGGGAGGTGGAAGTAGGTAAAGATAAGGCAGGGGTTGTGTGGGAGGTTTTCTTTTTAAGGTATGTTATCAAGGGAGGGCTGTCAGGGTTGAGGTCAAATGATGTTGGAGATACTGGGGCTGTGTATTGAGGTAAGGTGGGTGAAGGGGTAGTGTTGTCATGGGGTTCAACACTTTCCACCCAGGAACGAATCACAGTGGGGGGTGGAATGGAAAAGGGAGATAAGAGAGGGAAGGGGAGAGATGGAATAGGCAAAGAAACTAATGGAGAGGCAAGTGTGGTGGATGGAGGGATTACTGCAGAAGCAGAGGTGACAGAAACTCGCGCCACCTTCTTTGGAGCAGGGGCTTTAGCCTTCTTTTTGGGGGCAGGGGTGGACTTTGCCCCATCAGCTCCCTCTTCCTGCTCAAAAAAAACCTGAGCTTCAGCCTTATTCTTCTTTTGGGGATCCATCAGACTTCTGCTGATCCCTCATTGTCTTTTGGACAAAGTGGTGGGAGTGAGGTCCGCAAATAACTCCCCCACTGGTATCTTGTACCCTCCCCTCAGAAGTAATTTGGTGATGATTCTTCCATAGGGGAGAGTGTGGATCTTCTTTTGCAGCCCGAGCTTCACCATCATATCCTTCATGGCCTCAAAAATCAACCATGCAGCATTAAATCCGTGGCTCAGAGAGAAGGAATAGAGAGCATCAGCAATTGGTGTCCTCCTCTCTTGCTGATGTCCGGAGCAATAGATATTCTTCCTTAGCACTTGATCGATGAACTGTAGTTTGGGATCCAAATCTCTTCTTCTGATGGAGTCCCTTGCGGCCTTCAAACCTCTAGTAACGGCCTGTGCAATTGTGTTAATGGGGGCACTCACAAGGGAACCATAACCACAGTTGGGATAAAAAATGGCAGGGATGCCCAGGACTTCAACAATCAACGCTGGGTTAAGCAGCATCTCAAAATTGTCAACTAACACAAGGAGGCCTGGCTGCCCATGTGTGTCCGGTCTGACCCTAAGGTGCTGGTAAAAGAGTTGCACTAACCTAGGATAGGCTAGTGCAGGAATCATTTGCATCATGGGGAACAAACCAGCCTTGCGTAAGAACTCAATGGCAGGTGATGACAACGGCTCAGATTCAGAGAAAGATATATCAAAAATGGCTTCAGGATCTAAAGGAATGGAATTGAGGAGCTCAGAAGGAGTAGAGTAATCAGGTGTTTTTGCAGCCACCTCAGGAACCACCCCCTTCCCTTGTTTTTATGCCGTAGAGGACTTGGCTTTCTTAGGGGCAGGCTCCACGGTGGCCTGGTCCCTGGCTCTCTTCATAGGTGCACTTTTAGGAGCCATTAAGATTCTCCTTGGTGAGTGTGCATTTGAAAATTTTAAAAGAAAACAATCAAGAGTTGAGTCTTACCCTAAAAGTTACGGTTCTGTTCAATTTGATGCATGGTAGATCGCAAGAGCTCCTAGCAGGGGGCAACTGTTGATGGAAGCTTTAAGAACAAAAATCTAGAATTTCAAAGTGAGAAATGAATTGCAGACAGGATGCTAGAGGAGAGAGATTGAGAGGAGTGGGAGCTAGGGTTTTGCTGGCAGGAGAGGAAAGAGAAAGCAGTAAAGAAAAGTAGCACGGGGTGAGATTTTAAATATCGTGAGGCTCGGCATGCTTTGAAAATATCCTCTCGCTGGATAGGCATGAATGGGTCGCGAGATTAGATGTTCATTTAAACTACGCGAGACAGCCCACCCAGCTATATTTGAAATTCGCGATAGCAAACCAAAGTGTTTCTTTATGAACTGCGCGAGAGGAAACCAAACCAAATTTTCAGAACCCCGCGATGGCTTAACAGAGTCAGAATTCACACACCCACTAGTCAACCTTTTGACCTTGAATTTGTGGGTGGATTCCCTCACAGGCTCTCTTCCAGGGACACCCATAAGCATTATAAAACATTAAAAAATTCCCATACTCTCAAAGCATTAAACTCACACATCATGAAAAGCATTCAAATAATACCATCATCATTCAATCACTTGAAATTAGTAAACAAGGGGAGCAGGAATAAAAGTAGGCATAAAGCACTAAACTCAGATTCCAACAAGATCACTACAAATTCCTCTAAACTGTAAAGTACATATCATACAAAGGTGCACAGTTCTTATTATCAATTCAATGAAAGATCCCGTTCAGGGTTTGAGGATCCTTCACCAATCAAAAATTGGCCCTTGGGGTTAACCACTGGTTGGCTGGGCAACCTTCCCTCTTCTCTTTTGGCTAAGGTATTCGCTAGTTGGCCAATCTGCTCTTCCATCTTCTTGATGCTCTGACCATGAGAATTCTCAGTCTGAGCCAAGGAACCCAGGTTTTGCAGTGAGGTCAAGACTTGGTCCTCGAAAGAAGTATTTCTGGGTTGAGATGGGGGTACGACCAATTGATTTTGTTGCGGATGGGGCTGCTGATGGTGCTGGAAGTTAGACCTAGGGGCATTCCCTTGATTGAACTGTTGTTGTGGCCTTTGTGGTAAGGCCAACATCTGCTAGGGCTGCATGTAGTTATCTTGCCTCCACCTTAGATTTGGGTGGTCTCTCCATTGGTAACCAACATTTTGGAGCTGGTATCCATATGGCTATCTATTGTAGCCCCCAGATTGTTGCTGGCCATAAGATTAAGCAGCAGTAGCATGATCCAAAACCAATTCAGGGAATTGTCCTGCAGATAGACATTCCTCCACTTGTGCTGTGGGGGCTGGCATATCAGACATGCCTCCGCCACATGAGCAACCCTTCTGGGTTGCATCACAGTCAGTAATTTGTCAAACATCATAGAGAGGTTTGCCATCTGCAGTTGCAGGTCATTGTTCCCAGACACCTCAAAAACTTTTCCTCTTGATCCAGCAGCAGGCCCCACCTTTAACTCAGATTCCTGACTAGCTCTTGCCAGGGATGGCTTTTGAAAAGCATTCTCACTGATCACCTCAAACAATTCTCATGCCTCCTCAACAGTCTTGTGCATGTAGGATCCACCACAAGAGGCATTGACCATATCTCTATTTTTCTCATTAATCCCATTGTAGAAGCTTTATACAAGCTGCCACTCTGGGATCTTGTGGTGGGGGCATTGTTTGAGCATATCTTTAAACCTATCCCAGGACTGGTTAAAATCCTCAGTTGGGGATTGAGCAAAAGCAAGAATCTCTTTCCTCAACTGGCTAGTTTTGGTCTCAGGGAAGAACTTGGTCAGGAACTTGGTCTGCAGGTCTTTCCATGAAGCAATGCTATTGTTGGGAAGAGTGGTCAACCAGGTACTGACCCTATCCTTCAGAGAGAAGGGAAAGAGTCTGAGCCTAGTAGCCTCAGGTCCCAAACCAGTGATGTTAAAAGTGGTGCACAAGGCCAAGAACTGGTCAATATGCTTGTACGGGTCCTCCTTGCTGAGCCCATGGAAAGAGGGCAGCATCTGGATGATTGAAGTTTTTATTTCATAGTTCCCCTGAACATCAGGGAATTGAATGCTAAAAGGGGAGTTATAGTCATCCGGAGCATTCAACTCCTTGAGGGTTCTGGGTTGCTCTTCACCCATAATTGCTATCACAGATTCACTTGGGGGCTCTCCTGTGGTATGCCTGTCTCTTCTAAGTCTCCTTCCCCTTTCTAACTCAAGGTTAAGAGGCTCTAAAGTAGTGCTGAGAGATCTCCTCCGTAGCATACAAGCACACCAACAGCAAGGAAAGCTTCTTGCAGGCACATTGCAAAAGAATATCTGTACAATTAACAAATTTATCTAACTAGTTTATAGCTATTCAAAGAATATATTTAAAACTATCCTAGATACTGCTAGAAATTTTTTAAGAAAGATAGACAGAGTTTTAAAAGTCAAAGAGTTTGCAAACAGAGGTAGTTAAGCTCCAATTGCAGTCCAACTATCCTTCACTGCTATTGTCTAGATCTGCAAGAAAGGGTAAAAATTATGTCAGCAGTATCAATTATTCACATTTGCAAAGAATACTACGAATACAAAAACTAAGGGTCTACTAATAGATCATCTTTCCCCGGCAACAGCGCCAAAAACATGTTGGCGGATTCTGAGTTTGTGCTTGCTTTATTGGTTGGTGGTAAGAGTCATTTAAAAATCAAAGAAAGAGTAAAACAGGGGATGGAATCAGCACAACTAAGAAATCCTGGACCTGCAAGATATAGGGTCCATTGTAGCAAGTTTTGATAAGTAAGAGTTTGTCCCACAGGGAAAGGTGATCTACAGCTCCAAAGGAGCCATCTCTAGTAGTCCCTCCAGATTTGACTACAGATCTGGCAGTCCTAGAAAGGAGGGGAGTTTAAGGCCACTTATTCTAGGTATTCTAACGTAACCTAATGCCTACACTACAGAAAGGGTTGAGAGGATGGATGGAGTGTGGAAAATAAATATAAAAGGGTGAGAAGTATGTTATTGAGCCCAGATCAAAGGAGTTTTGTAACTCAGCTTCAGATCTGATGTCATAGAAATCCTGTCCAATGGCTACATTATCACCACTAAGGAGAAAGGATCTAACCCATCACTCTGCCATGATTCAACCCTTAAGGTTATAATCTGTCCACTCAAATGGTCACAAACTATCCTATAGGGGAACCACAATCCAGGGATGGGTCAAAACATAATAAGTTAATCATTGCAAGCACTATTTCATCTAGGCTACCAGCTTAAGAATCCATTAGGAACCTCAACCTCTAAAGCTCTATGTGTGGGGCTAAGGCTGTATAGGACCATGATAGCCCAGACACAAAACCAGCAAGTGATTAAGTACAACCTTCGATCTAGTTGTCCATTGATTGAGTGAGGCTACAATGGTCCAGTCACAAGCCTACAATCTCTATAACCAGATCAAATCCAACATCTGATGGCAGATCTATACAAATATAGGGTAGTCTGCCTCTGTATAATCCCCCACCAGGCTTCTACAAGCTCAGGTGTAAAGAAGAAGGATCCATCTTGGATCGGTGAATTAGAATCACCCTAAGGCTATAACCTGTCCACATGAATGGTCACAGACTATCCCAGAGGCTATCCTCCTCACGGAGCCCAAGATAAAATATGAATGTCGCTGCCACCACCATGGTCACAAGGCTACCAGCTCAAGCTCCCATGGGGATTTCAGATCTAGTGGGTCCTGTGGTGGGGCTAAGGCTATATAGGGCCATGATAGCCCAGACACACAGGTCACTTGGATTAGAATGGCCCTTAGAATCAGTCCTCCATTACTTTGAAATACAGCCAAAGCAATGGCGGATCACAAGGCAGCAGCCTTGCACAGAGCGTCTCACATTCAAACACAAATCCCACAAAGTACAGATCCTATTACAGAACTTCCATTAATCTAGTTCAAAATGCGTACAAAGACATAGCCAGTAAGTGCTGGATTATGGAGAGAAGGAAAAAGAAAAAGAAAACTACTTATGACTACGAAAAGAAAAACAAAACAATCTTAGATCAAGTCTCTCAGAAATGAGATGCATTCCCAGCTATTCCAGTATGTTGAAAGAAAAAAGATGGTCTAAGCTCCCTAAACCTAAGCTAAGTATGGGTATTTATAGCAGTGGTGTGGCGGTGCATTAGGATTAGGAAACCCTAATTTTAGCGATGCCATGTGGTCGAATAGTGATCCTTTAATACCTTGGGGCGCGTGCACAGAAATTTGAGCATGGGAGTGCGTGCCCTAATCACTGAAAATTCCCAGAAATTCCTCTACTGAAGAGATGGAAGTTTGAGGTTTAGAGCTCGCTAGGTAGCCATTGTTTCCCTGACTTGTTGCGTGGTAGCTTTTGCTCTTCGCTAGGATGATTTGAAATTGAAACTTCAGCCATCGTGGGGTTGGCTTGGTTTGCTCTTCAGGCAGTCGCAAGGTTGGAGTTCAAGCAGTCGCTGGGTTGATCTTCACGAGGATAGATTTGAATAGCGCGAGAACTTTGCAAGCACTTTTCTTCAATGGACTTCGCGAGTTACCTCGTGAGGCTTTAATGAGTTCTAAAATGCGTGAGGTTCCTTGCCTTAACTGATCTTTGCGAGGGTGGCTTTACCTTCGCAAGGATGCTCTCTTCTTTAATGGCACGAGAACTGCGCGAGGAGTTCTCTTCTGATAATTGCATCCCGCGGCGACTATGCGATAGCTGTGCGAGGAGTCTTCTGAAGCTCTCTCTTCTCAGTCGTTCTGAGTGAACTCCGCAAGGTTGAGAGAGGTCTGCTTTGAACTACGTGAGACTACGCGATGTGTTATACTCTTGAGCTTCGCGAGAGCTGCGCGAGTTTATGCTTCTAAAGCTCTTCAGTCAATCATTTGTGCGAGAAGTTGTTATAGAGTCTTGGGAAGCTCAGCTGGACTGTGCGAGGCTCATTTTAGGTTTGGATTTAGAGTCCATCCTTCTGAGGGACTTTTGGTGCCAAAACAGGCTCCTTAGCAGGATTCCTGGCCTTATTTCACTACTGGTTATTACCTACATAAAACACTTTACAAGGACTTATTAGGTGGCTATGGGTCTAATCAAAGGTTAAGTTAAGGGGTGACAAGTGGTACTTTTCAGGTCTTAACAGGGTCCACAGAAGCATTTTTTGCCTAGCGTGTCTTTTAGACACGCTAGGTTAAAATCTGCTAAAATTGGTCGCAATTCTGCCTGATTTTCAAACGGCCACCTCTTTTGGTATATAACTCAAATTGAAGCAATTCTTGGCTCATTGAAAAGCTAAGAACATCCTCTTTCCAATGGGATAGGTTTCAGCTCAAGCAGAGGTTTGTGTAAACTTTGGCCCTTCTCTTTCCAACCATTGCCCGGGAGGGTTTAAAACTGGTTTGGGAGGGTTCTATAGGGTAGGGTTGATTCCTAAGGGTCGGGGATAGGCTCTTAAGGGTTTGGGTTAAGCTCTAAGGGTTCTGGAAGTGCTCTTGGAAGCTCAAAGGGTAAGCCTTTCTCAAAGCGTAAGTTAATCGAGCCTTAGGCCAAATTTGGGTGTCTACAAGACTAGTCCACCTGCACACTTTCTCCTAATTCCATCACTTAACCTATTTAACGCTTCCTTTTTACAGGTACCTTAATCATCACAAATGAATGAAGGACATGTGGACCATGGCTACGTTAGCCAATGCGTAACCGGGCAGGGGGTCATTTGCCCATTGGCCAGACTCGTTGTCCTTCCTGCAAAAGAGCAAGCACATCACATCCAAAAGAGAGATAATAAATAGAAAGGGAAAGCAAAAAATCCATTCCATGATTCATCCAAATAAATCTGATCATTCATAATTATTAAATTTTCTTTTGAAGAGTGTTCAAGAGTTTAAAATGTTCATAAAAAAGAAAAAAAGTGGGAAATAAAGGCTACTCTTGATCAGTTTCCTTCTTTCGCCAGCGTGAAGTCTTCTAATACGTCTTAATATCTCCCACCCGCGACCATGCCTGGGACAATCAGCTGAGTAGTGAACACGACTCCTTCTCACGAGGGCACTAAAAGCATCACACCTGAATGATCTGTTAAGATTAGTTAAAGGAAAGCATAGGGCAACAAAGAAACAGGTGAGGAAAACCAACATCATAGTTACCACTTCAGCATCATGATCATCAGCAATATGATGGTAATACTCCGCCTGCTGAACAGCTGACTCATAAACCAGGCAGGAGGGGGGAGAGAGAAGTAAGTAGCATAAGAAAATAATATAAAAGCAAGCACATACCTGAAATTGTGGGCCTCCGAATGCCAAAAGTTGGCACAAGGAACAAAATGTGGGAGGATGGACCGATAGGGGAGAGCCTCATACAACAATTGATACCCCCCGTGCTAGTAAAGGTCATCAATGGAAATCCCATGTCGAAGGAGCCTCCCTGCCTCCTCGGACGTACCCTTTGGCACCATAACATCCTCAGGAGGACCCGACAGCACAACGAAATAGTCCTGGTATTGATGCACTACCCTCTCCCCCAGATAGTAGGCTCAAACCCAGGAGCCATAAAAGAAGACAACGGGATGATCAACGAATAGTCATGACTGGCAAACAACAGCATGGCCTATGAAAGGGGAGCCAATGTAAGGATCAAATGTAATCTACCCAAGAAATGAGAATCTGGTTAAATTAAGCAATACAGTCAAAAATCCAAAAAGTAACCAACAAAAGGAGGGGGAGGTGTCGAACCTGCTCTGGAATCATCAAGTCAAACTGAGACCTCAGACCCAGTTCCAAATGCTTCATTCTCAGGTTTCAACGACGCTCTTGTTGCTAGCAACTCATCAAGGGATATGTGTTCTCGTCAAAGAAGAGAAGGGGGCTGCCAGGTTGGAAGTGCAAATACCTCCGAACCTGAAAAGATGAACAAAGAAGAAAATATGTCAAATATAAAATCAAAAACAAAGATGAGCGAGCAAGAAATAATAAACCAAGAGGGATGAGAGAAAAACCAATGGGTTACCTCAATCACGAGCCAAATTCCAAGGACAGTGCAACATCCCCAACCGAGGCTCTGGCGAAGCTATCCATCAACACCGTGTACCTGACACCGCCCCAATCAAAATAGTGCACATACTCCCAGTTTCCCATCAGGCTGAGAAGGGATAGCGAGACTCGACTGCCACTGGAATTGGCAAGGTTCGTCTTGCCTAGAACAACAAGAAGAGCGATACGAGCCAACAATAAGGCACGCTAAGGCTCAATGATGATATCCATATCCGACTGGTCCTGATCAACCAACTCATCGACCTCGAATAGGTCCACCAACCAAGATAGCTTGACCTCGGAGCCAATCATATGGATGGTAGGGGGTAGCCCCAAATCAATCGAATCACCTCACAATCTGGAATGTGAGGGTAGACTATGGGTACTCCTCCTATCCCAATCCCTGTGATCATGGACCAATCCACAGGAGTGTTGGTCATCTAGGCTACAGACATGTGGAAGGTCATCATTTCCGGATGAAACCTCTCCACTAGGGCCTTCCCATAGGCCGAATCCCCCCTCATAGCAGGGCATTAGAAGAAGTCCCCAAAGCTGGACTGACCTAGAAGGAACCTCACGACATGAGGGTGATGGACATAAAAGCGCTGGAGGTCGAACCAGCCTCCACCGAATAAGATCGAAAGTAAAGACTGCATCAAAAGAGTAGGGATATTTCAGATCCTGAAAGAAAGAGACCCGAACAAAAGGAATCAACCAAGGAATACTTTTTTTACCTGACTGGCTAATCCAAAGTTGGAAATGTGGGTATACTGCTGAGGAAGCAACCCACTGCGAGCCGCCTCACCCTACATCTGATACTAGCTGCAAGAGGAGCACTGCACCTGAACGAGGCGCTCACTCCAAATGCCGAAGATCACGTCAGGGACACCCTCACAGCCCTAGTCCTCATCACTGGACATCCAAAAAAGAGATATACAAGCGACAAGTATAATTAAGTGCATTGCTAAAAACACCGAACCAAAGGGAGGTAAGTAAGCCTCATTTGCACCAAAACTTTTCCAAAAAAAATAAACAAAAACAAAAACATCCCTGAACATTTGCATTTATATTCGAAAAAAAAGGGGGGTTGTAAAATGAAAATTTCAGAAAAACCCCCGCATTTTGGTCATGAGAAAGGCATCATTTTTCCAAAAAATTTTAACTTTTTGACTAAAAATCCCCACAATGCATGCATATAGAGATCATGGGTGGGGATACATTCAGAATAAATAAAGCACCATTTGTCATCATCTATGATAAAAACCCTAGCTACCCTTTCGGAGGGAAATAAAAAAAAAAATTCAAAACAAAAGCTATCCATTTTCTTTCAAAAAAAAAAATTTCAGCACAAAAGGGCAAAATACATCCACTTTTCAAACAAAAATTCATGCAAATGAATGCAACAATCATAAAATGGATCACATTTACAAAGAAAATCATCTAAATACTAAAACCCTAGCGAAATTTGAGATAAATCAAACAAATTTCAAAGAGAAGGAGGGGTTTAAAGGGTTTTTACCTTGTTTGATAAAACCCTAGATCCGGCGTAAGATACACGATTAATTGGCAATAGCAATCACCGACGTGGTATCAAGGTTTGAATTAAATCAAAGAAACACAAGGGGGGGTTCCCGTTTCGGTTTGGAGGGAGGGAGAGAGGAAGATTTTGAAATATACCCAATTTTCGGGTCTCTGCTCGCACCCTGCTGATTTAAACCAATAAATGGCCTAGCGTGTATAATATACATGCTAGGTTTAATTTTCCTAGATTTGGCCTAGCGGGTATAATATACACACTAGGCTCATTTTGCTGTCCTTCTCACCCCTATATATAATAATATGTATAGACGTAAAAAAAAACAATAAAAAATATGTATATATATATAAATATAACAATAATAATAATAAAATAACAAAAATAGGTGGTTTAAAAAGGGTGCCATACGTCCCAAGAAGCATGTCAACCTCCATTCGATCCGCTTGGAAAGTTGTGATAAAATAAAAAGGTTTGAGGTCAATGAGCATGCTCAAAAACCTTGAATAGACATCAAAAATAAAAAAATACATAAAACATAAAATAATAAAAATATGTGGCTGAAAAAGTGGCACACACTCCCAAAAAATATTGCGACATCAATATTCACTCCGCTTGGGTAGTTATGCTAAATTATCTTCAGGATCAATGAGTTCGCTAAAAAATATCGAACCCTACTTCGCATAGGGGCACCCATGACCGATCAAATGGGGCAATCAATGCCTCATGAGATTGGGTACAAACTATGGACCTTTGCATCTTTGCTTTACACTATTCTCTAAATATAGGTTGATCACCCTCCCGCTTGCAGGGTTATTTTATTCAGAATGAAACTCAAACAGCACACCTCATCAATCATATCGAGGAAACGGACATTTTTTCACAACACGTTGGGCTTCTGCTACTCGCACCATCACGGTCATCCCCAGTAATGTTGCTAAGTGCTTGGGGACCGACAGCCTTGAGGAACGGATGTTTTTTCCCGACATATAGGGCTTTCATAAACTCATCATGTTTCTTTCCTGATGTTCGAGTTTCTCTTTGAATATTGCAGACCTGTTAGAATTGCCTTGGGCCTCTTTGAATGACTTTTTCTTTGGCATATGATCACCAGTGACCAGATACCAAAGAGGGGCATTTGTAGACACCCAAATTAGGCCCAAGGCTTGATCGACACGTACTTCGAGAAGGGCATACCTTCGATCTTCTGATAGCATCTCCCCAAACCCTTAAAAACTTTTCCAAACCCTTAGAAACCTTTCTCAGACCCTTAGGAATCAACCCTAACCCATAGAACCCTCCCCGGGTCCACTTTGAACCCTCCGGGGTAGTGGGTAGAAAGAGGAGTGCCAAGGCTTACAGAGACCACTATTGCAATTGACAATATACCCTTGAAAGAGAATTTTCTCAACTTTCCAACGAGCTAAGAATCACCTCAAATCGAGTTATCTATCAAAACTTATGGCAATTTGAAATTTGTCCAGAAATGAAGGAAATTACACTAGCGTGTATATTATACACGTTAGGTAAAAATTGCCTTCTTCCTCCAGAAAGGGCTCTGGACTTCTCAGGGACACTATTCCTAAGCCTAGCATGTATAATATACACTCTAGGCTTAGCTATAGTGTTTTTTGGGAAAAGGTCTGAATTTCATTTTTTAGGTTTGACTTGTTGACCTCCCCAAAGTCTAGGGTGGGTTTCTTTAGGACTGTTGTACCCCCATTAAGCGTATTTGCAACCCTTTAGCCATTCGATGCCCCACCCTATCATCTACCATTAAACCTATTTCCCACCTATCTAAGCCTCCAAAACCATAGAAAACCTTAGATCTAGGATTGCTTAATTACTAACCCAATTAGCCTTTTAACCCTTCACTAATCCTCTCCTTTTCTATAAATAGAGAGCCCCCCCCCCTTGCTTAAGGGCTTGAAATTTTTCCAAGAGAGAAAAATCCTAGAGAGTTCCCTCTTCTTCCCTTTTGAGCATTAAACCCTCAAAATTCCATAACTGAATTCACGCCTTTTGATCCCATTTTCCATCACCAAACCCTTTGATTTGGTTAGGACTAGGCCTTAGCCGTCTTCTCCTACCTTCTAGCTCCCAAGCCTTGGAGGTTCTAACCCAATACTCAACCCATTTGCTATCGGAAGTTCACTGAAAGCATACCAATGCAAGGTCCACAGCGATACTACAAGGTCCCGAGAGCTCCAGCTCTCCCCTCTATTCCTCTACCTTCTTCCCTCTCCTTCCATCCTAGAATTTGAGTTGTTACGTCACCGAAATTCCGGTGAATGTAGGGGGTTCAAATAGGATTGCAATGCCTTCGGGCAAGGAGGAGTGTCATTTATTTTGTTTTTTTTATCATTTGGCCATAACTAGAAACCGCTTAAGAGCGGGTTGATCGGATGCCTAACACCTTCCCGATTGATAATCGAAGCCCCTAGCCAAGAGCCTTTGGCAAAGACCGGTAAATTAGAGTCATGTTTTTGCACTTCAGTGTTTACATATTGATTTTGACATATCCCAGGTAACCAAAAGCTCTGGCCGGTGACTCCATCTCTTTTTTAAATGAGTGTGCATCATCACGACGGACCCGCAAGGTCTAAGATTACACAACTTCTCTTGAGCCATCCATGATAAAAACCTGGAAAGACCTCACCCACATATTCCAAGAGCAATATGTCTACAACATGATAATAGAGCCACACAAACCTGATTTCGCTTAATTGAAATAAAATTTCGACGAGACGTTTAACGAATACCTTGGAAGGTGGAGGGCCCTAGTAGTCCCAGTAAGGAACCTCATCCCGGACGAGGAGTAAATCAAGATGATCTCGAAAACTTCCCTACCCGTTATCTCTGATTTCCTAGTATACCAGCAACAATCCAATTTGATTGACCTAGTAAGAAATGCCAAGCGCTGTGAAAATTTATCAAACGGAGGACTGAGAGAAGGATGGGGGAAAAATTCCAAGCCATAATGACTACGCAGCCCAACACCAGCATGGTACCTTTTCAATTTAGGGTAGCACAACAATCCCCAGGTCAGAGGCAGGGCAATGGACCAATGGCATAAATGACCCCCGACCAGAGAAGGGCCTGTTATAACCGCAAGTTCACTCCCTTAGGGAAATCCCTCAATGTCTTATTGCCTTTGCTAATCGAGAAATGTTTGGTCACACCATTCCGACGAGGCCCTTTCCCAAGAAACTATGATCCTAACATACACTGGAATTCTACCAGGAGCCAAGTCACCCAACCGATCGATGGTTTCCATTAAAGGATGCGATACAAGATTTGATCGAGGTAGGGAAGCTCATTCCTTCGACAGCTCCTTAGGCCAATTAGCACACAAATATTCTGCAAGTACGTTTTCACCACACCCACAGGGGGAATAGGCCCGAGGGCCACAATTAACTTGCTATGGGAAGAGATGGAGGAGAACGACTCCTCGGAATGTATCAACACAAGGGATAGCTACAAAATGTTAGGGCAGTGGAACCAAGAAAGGGAAACCATCGGGGTTGTCTAGCCTTTGAACTTAGCCGATTATTTTCCAAGCCAAACACCCCAAGCATCACTGCTAGATCTTAGGTTGTATTTTCCCACACCATCTTCCATTAATCAGGTCCAACCCAGTTGGGCCGCACCCCCACTATACCATCCATTTTGGGTACCAACCCCGCCAACTACGTGGTGCCTAATTTTATTGCACCTTCAGAATCAGCTCCCATCAACCACATATGGCCCAATTTTGCCACACCATCATCAGTCCATCCACCCCATCTCTAGCACCAACCCCTTACAGTTGGCCCAACTTTTCCACATAACCCCAAGTACAGTCCCCCACAACTCTAGTAGACCACATTTGGCCCACTTCCGTCGCCCCCATCCAATCTATCCATCTCTAGTAGCAATTAACCATATTTTGTCCAATTATCCTATGTCATCAATCTAGGCACATCTGATACCCTCATCTACTCTGTTCTAGATCCTTGGGCCAACATATGATCCCCACTAGGTCCTGCTCAACTACATTCAGATAGATATTAATGCCGGCAAATACAATGAAGGATTTTTGGTAGTTGAGTTCATCACACGACCGGGAAGGATCTCCAAGCAACCAAAGGTGTCAATACCAGCCCAACCTAAAGAAAGAAGAGAACCTATAGTGGTGCATCCATTGGAGAAAATGACTCGAGAACATGCATTAGAAACACAACTTAAAAGAACTCTGACTCACATCACCATCTAGGACTTCTAATGATGTCCCAACTTTACTTCTAAGCTTTAATGGGGGTACACTAAAAGACACCCATGTATCAAATAGGGTCTCCCCAAATGAGGTAGGAGAGATGATCAGACAGGTGTTGCCTCCTATTGCCATCTCATTCTCGGATATCGACCTGTCGGCCGAAGGAAACAATCACTCTAGATCCCTCAACATCACGGTCGAAATCGGGAACTTGGTAATACCGCTAGTGCTAATAGACATTGGGTTCCCTAAATGCATGCCCATTGTAAATGGCGACCAGTATTCATGTTTCAACTCGCCAAGATAGGGGCCTGTGGGTTCGATAATACAAGGAGGGAAGTGATAGGAGAAGTCGACCTTGAACTCACCATAGGGCCAATGACCTCCATCCCATTCCAAGTCATGGATATCAAGTCCACTTTCAATCTATTATTAGGGCGCCCTTGGCTGCATGAAATCAGAGCAGTACCCTCCACCCTACATCAACAGCTCAAATTCATATATGAACAAAAATTCATAGCTATCATGGAAGAGGGGTGAGAGGAGGTTCACAGCATAGAGAATTTAAGTACCAATATGTTTTCAGTACGATGTATCAGCAGTAGCACTTGAACCTCTCAGGAAGGTCACCACAAAAATCGGAGGAGGAATGGTCGTAGCAGTAACCATACTCCAAAAATGGAGCTACAAAAAAGGCAAAGGGTTGGGCCCTCACCTACAAGGCAAGAGAGACCCAGTCAAAGCCAAGGGTGGACAACGAGTGAAATTTGTGAGTGCAGGGGTCATCAAAATTGGCAAAAATGGTTCAACACAGTTGACCCCCCATAAACTAGTCGCTATCCATGAGACCAACCCCAAAATCATTCCCCTTGAGATCGAAATAGACCTCGCCTCTTTGTCAATCTTCGAGGAGGTACTCCCGCCAATATAGCCACCTGCCATAACCCACTCGAAGCCTATGTTAAGGTTTGAGGACTAGGTCTTAGACGAGCCAATGACAAACATGATGGAGGTTGACCCTAGGAAACCATCTCAGTCCACATCCTCCATAGAGTGAGGTAAGGGTATGGCACCTCAGGTAAGGAATTAGGCATCAATGCCCCTAACTCTGGAAGCATCTAGTGGCCTAAAGTTTGCCACCCGCTTCTAAAAAAAAAACTTATAAAAAGTGAGGTTAGCCCTTGGTAAGCAATGTCATGCATGACTCGCATTGCCAAGAGCCAATCTCCGTAGAAAAGAAAAATCCTAAAAAATAGATAAAATAGAAAATCTAAAATAATTGTCTTCTAAAATTCCTGAAGAAAGCAAAGAAAATGATGCCTTAGAAAAACCCATCTGATGAGAAATTGACCTCTTTCCTGTAGAAGTACAAGAAGAGGTAGGATTCACGGATCTGGATGGAGAGGACTTATTTAAGGAGCTTCCCAATGAGCTCCTAGAATAGTATGCCGATTTTGAGCATAGCCTTATCCCAATTGTTGAAGAAATAGAGGACGTCAATCTAGGGACCGAGAAGGTTCCTAAAATCACAAAGATCCGAACATCACTGTCTCCCGAAGAGAAAAAAAGCATGATTGATTTCCTTTGGTCATACCAAGATGTTTTCGCATGGTCATACAAGGATATTCCTGGTTTGGACACCGATTTGGTCGAGCATGAGCTGCCGTTATATCCAGATGTTAAGCCAGTCAAGCAAAAGTTTAGGACCTCCAGCCTGAATGGATGTTAAAGGTATAAGATGAAGTATCATGTAGTATAATGCGGGTTTCCTCATGGTCTCTAAATACCCGCAATGGTTGGCCAACATTGTACCAGTATCAAAGAAAGATGCAAAGGTTCACATGTACATTGACTTCAAAAATCTCAACAAGGTGTGCTCGAAAGACGACCTTCCTTTACCACATATCGATATCTTGGTCGATAACACTGCCAGGCATGGGATGCTCTCATTCATGGACGGATTCTCTGGTTACAATTGGATCAAAATGATAGAGGCCGACCGAGAAAAGACAACGTTCATCACTCCATGGGGCACCTTCTGTTACAGAGTCATGCCATTCGAGTTAAAGAATGTCGAGGCAACATATCAGAGGGCGATGACAACATTATTCCATGACAGATGCATAGAGAAATCAAGGTGTACATTGATGACATGATTGCCAAATCACAGGAGGGAGGTGATCATCTCGTGAACCTCTAAAAGTTATTTGAGAGACTAAGGAAATAGAGGCTTTGCCTAAACCCTCATAAATGGGCATTTGGTGCCATGTCAGGAAAGCTACTGGGCTTCATCATTAGCAAGAGAGGCATAAAGGTTGACCCAATAAAAGTGAAAGCCATCATCAAAAAACCTCCACCATCTATCGAGAAAGAGGTAACAGGTTTCTTGGGTAGAATACAGTATATCAGTCGGTTCATTGAACAGTTAACTCGTATTTGCACGCAGATCTTCAAGTTACTGAGGAAAGACTCACCTGTTGAATTGAACAATGAGTGTTAAAGTGGCATTCGATAAGATCAAAGGTTATCTCCTCAATTCCCCAGTTTTGGTACCCCCAGTACCTGGGAGGCCACTCCTAATGTATCTTTCAACGACAGAATTCTCAATGGGATGTGTCTTAGGGCATCACAACGAAATCGGAAGAAGAGAGCATGCCATCTACTAATTGAGCAAAAATTTCACTAATTATGAGACATGCTATTCTCATTTGGAGAACGAATGCCTGGCTCTCATTTGGGCTACACAAAGGCTTTGTCACTACCTGCTCTCTCAGGCAGTTCTCCTCCTGGCTCGAATGGATCCCTTAAAGTACTTATTTGAAAAGTCGGCTCTGACTTGCTAAACTGCACAGTGGCAACTCCTCTTATCGAAGTTTGACATAACATATGTCACCCAAAAGTCAATCAAGGGGCAATCACTCACTGATAATCTTGCCAAAAATCCATCACCCGATTATGAGCCTCTAAGAACTGAATTCTCTGATGAAGACCTCTTGTTCATGACAGAGGATGACACAGAGGGGATAGAGGAGTCCTGGGTAATGCACTTTGATGGAGCATCAAGTGTCGAAGGTCAAGGATCGGCGCTATTCTAATCTTGCCAAAAGGGTCCTAGGTATCAGTCTTCATCAAGCTCAATTTCTTGTGCACCAATAACATGGCCGAATATGAATCCTGCGTAGCTAGCTTACAAGCAGCTCTAGACTTGAATGTAACTCATCTCAGGATATTTGGTGACTCAGCTGATCATATGCTAGACCAACAAAGATTGGAAAATAAAGGATGGGAAATTAATCCCGTACCATGAGCACTTTGAAGATCTGATCGGGTGCTTCGACCATGTTACTTTTTCCTATGTCCCGCGAGTAAGAAATTGATTTACTGACGTGCTGGCTACGTTGGCATCAATGGTCGAAATTCCATATGGCATAGAAATGAAGCCAATCATGATCAGGAAGAGAAATGAGTTGGCCTTCTACCTCCAGATTTAGGGTTCTATAAGGTTAGATGATGAGCCTCCCTGGTTCTCAAATATCAAGAACTTCCTCGAAACACAAGCTTTCCCTGAAGGCACATCCAAGACCAACATGCATACTATCCAACTTTTAGCGACAAACTACATCATCTATGCCGAATTCCTCTTCAAGAGATCATAAAATAATATCCTACTTAGAAAGCTAACTGTTAGGGAAGTAGCAAATGTCGTAAAGGAAATCTATGAGGTAGTATGTGGGGCCCACGTAATGGGCACATACTCGCTAAAAAGATCCTACGGCAAGGGTATTTTTGGACCACCATGGAAACTGATTATTGCAAGCACGTTCAGAAGTATTATAAATGCCAAAAACACTCCATGGCCATTTGCCACATGGGGCGTCGACATCATCAGAAAGGTCAATCTGAAAGCTTCACACGAGCATCAGTTTATCTTGGTTGCTATCGCATACTTCACCAAACGGGTAGAGATAGCATCTTACGTGAGCATCATGGCCAGTCATGTTGAGAACTTTATCAAGAATAATATTATTTATCAATTCGGCATGCCTAAGGACATCATCACAGACAATGACACCAACTTTACAAATAAGCGCATTAAAGCCTTATGCGAGCAGTGCAAAATCAAACATCATTGCTATTCACCATATCGGCCGCAAACCAATGGGGCCGTCAAAGTTGCCAACAAAATAGTGGTTTGAATCCTTGATAAAATGGTCGTCACATATCTAGACTAGAGTGAAATGCTACCTTTGGCTCTATGGGCCTATCGAACATCGGTCCGTACCGCTACAGGAATAACACCATTCTCCCTTAGATACAAAATAGAGGTTGTGCTACCAATTGAGGTTGAAGTGCCCCACTCTGTATCCTCATTGAGTCTAATCTACCATAAGCCGAGAGGGAGAGACCTCATTTCGAATAGTTGAATCTGATCGATGAGAAGAGGCTCATAGCCTTGTGTCACACCCAGGCCCAGGCCTATTAGAGGAGGATTGCATGTGCTTACAACAAGCGTGTTCAGATTCAAGATTTAAAGGTGGGTGACATAGTACTCAAGAAAATCTTCCCATCTCTCCACTCTGATCCAAGAGGGAAATTCAAGCCCAACTAGGAAGGACCTTAGTCATTCGAGAAGTAAAGTACTCCCTGGATATGCGCTCTGCCTAGGCACCATGGACGGAGAACATTTCTCGAGCCCATCAATGTTGGATACATGACTACTTAAGAGAGGCCATCATTTCAAAGTCAAGTAGCCAAAAAGCATCCCTGAATGCTCGTACCCTTTGTTACACCCGTTGAGTTATTAGCCTTTCTTTCATAAACTCCTGCTAGAAAAAGAAGAAAGAAAAAGTGTATATACCAAAAAAAAAAAAGAGAAGAAAAAGAGTTATCATCAAAATCTAAAATAATCAGAAAAGTAAAATCCCCAACAGAGGATGTCTGAAAAAACAAAAAGAATAAAAAAATAGAAAAGAAAAAAGATAGAAAAATTGTGGGGCATGTACAGTAAAAATCCCCCAAGGAAGAAGTGTATTACGACAGCTGTAACCCAATCTAAAAAAACCATTAACCCCAAGAATACCTTCAAAATTTCTAACCTATCCGTTCTAACCCTGTAGACACCCAAATTTGGCCCAAGCCCGATCGAGACACATTTCGAGAGAGGCACATCTCTGAGCTTTTGATGGCATGTATGGAACCCTTAGGAACACTTTTGAGCCATTCTAAACTCTTAGGAGTCACCCTAGATCCATTAAGAACCTTCTCGAAACCTTATAAACCCATCCTGACCCTTAGAACCCATTCAGGACCTAAACCTAGCTTTCCCAAGAAATGGATGAAGAGTGGTGCACCAGGACTAACTGTGACCTTCAACTATGATCGAATCTTATACCATAAAAAAGTAAAAGTCCTCAGCTTTCCAACAAGCTAAGGATCACCCCAATCGGAGTTGTATACAAGTAGATATCACATTCCAAAACCTAGGGGTAAATTTGTAAATTGGCTGAAATCCCGTTTGGGATTTGGCGCAAAAGTATTACTTGCGTCAAGCCATTTCTCCCCAGAAATAGAATGGTGCAACTAATAGTTGCTCCACCTATGAGTGGGTCCCCTCGCGGGTAGCCAACTTCCCAAAACCGCTGTGCAACACTGTATTAGTGTACATATGCCTGGCGCATCTATTAGTTACGCTAGGCTTATGAACAATACCTGTAGGTTTTTGCCTCAAAATTTGAGATTAGGCTTTGACTTGTTGACCATCTTGACCTTTGGGGTATGTTTTGCTAGTTCTGTTGCACCCATTCATTATCTATTTGCAACCCCTTAAGTGGTTTAAAGCCCCACCCTATCTCCACCATTGGAGCAACTCTTCACACTTTTCAAGCCTCCAAAAATCCTAAGAAACCTTAGATGCCTAGATTAGCTAATTGCTAATCTAAGTTAGCCTCTAAACACCCTCCTAACCTCTCTTTTTCCTATAAATAAAGAGGCACCGCTCCCTTTACAAAGGCTTGAAAAAATTAGCAATTAAGAGATTAAGAAATCCCTTCTCTCTCTCCTCCAGTGCACCATTCTCATACAAATTCCAAAACCTTAAAACCTTCCAAAAACCTTAGCCTTCCATCCAAAAGCTCTAGGTTAGGTGTGTGTTCCCCCTAGCCTTCACTCTCTATCTCTTTGCTATCAAGCCCTAGGAGTTAGAACCTCATTTCTCACCATACAAGCCATCAAAAGCTTACCGAAGCATGCCAATGCAATGCTCCACAGTGGTGCAACAAGGGCCCGAGAGCTCTGGCTCTCCCCTCTATTCCTCTACCTTCTCGGTTCTTCCACCATCCACTCATTTATTTCGTTACGCCACTGAATTTTTGGTAGGAACGGATGGGCACAAATAGGATTTTAAGATCCTTTGGATAAGAGGAAGCCTTTTTTATTTCTTTTATATTATTTTTGTTTTGGCCATAAGTAGAGACCACAGTAAGCAGGTTGATTGGGTGTCTAACACCTTACCAATCGATTGGCATAGTCCGGATTCAGAGTCATATTTGTGGCACTTCGGTATTTATAAAATTGATCTAGGTTTCTCAGGACACCAAAAGCTCTTGGTGGTGACTCTAAATATTCTTAGAGAGCGCATCGTCACGATGGGTTTGACGAAAACCCACGGGTTGCATAGATGGCGACTCTACTGGAGAGTAGCTAGTAGAGCTTCCCCTTGAATTTGGCCCCTTTATTTTTGATTTACAAACCTTTTATTGCTATTTTTTACAATTTTTTTACTCACCTCTCCGATTACGTCATTTTATTTACCCCTACTTTTACGTCATTTACGAGCCTTAGCCGATTGGCAGGCCTACTTGCGCACTGCATTTAATTTCTTTATGTTTCCATCATTTCAAGCACCTTCGCCGATCGGCGGATCTACTTGTGCATTGTCATTTAAATTCCTTATATTTCTGTCATTTCAAGTGCCTTAGCTGTTTGGCGGGCCTATTTGTGCTTTTAATTCCGCAATCATATTCCGCTAGTGAATGTCGGCTGTTAGAGGCGGCACGGGATCCTCACCCTCGGTTTTTGAACTTAAGAAAACTTTCTTCAAAGTGAAAAGTAAAATTGAACTAACAAAGGGGATTTAAATTGATTTTTGCAGGGTAGATTTTCAAGGGTTGGGTTATTTAGGCACGCATACAAACTCCCGAGTCTTAGTACGGTGACAGCCCCTAGTGGTGATGATCCGGAAATGTACCAGCCCATCTATTACCTGAGAAAAGTGCTTACACTTGAGGTATATCGGGTGGGTAACCTTCTCGTTACCAAGCTTAAAACTTGAGAAAAAAGAGTGTTAGCGAACCCAAATTGGCCTTAAAACCCCTAGGATTGGTGAGGAAAGAGACGAATAATATAAACAGTCAATCCCCTGAAGCATAGCTTCCACAAAAAACAAATTGGGAGACCCATTTCGGACTGTAGATGCTGCTATCAAAAAATTTGAAAACCCATCTTTGTCTGGCGCCACTATTAGTTGTGCCAATGTAAAATTCCCCAAAAGAACATTGGCACACTATTAGTTGCACCAACTTTATTCTGGGAAATTTTACTCTGGCACATCTATTAGTTGCACCAAGTTGGTTTTAGGCAGCCACAGCCCGAATCTGAGGCCTGTTTCACACCTCAGACTCCTCGATCAGTGCCTTTAGTGACTCTGTTTAGGCCCCGCAATCTCCGACACCCAATTACGCCCTCGCTGGTCAACAGAAGGTGACTTCTTTTTTATTTGGTTCGGGGGATCAGGTTGTTTACATTGGTTTCCATGTCTTCAATAGATCAAAGGGTTCCCCTTTGATTCTTTTGAAGTGCTTCGGAGCCTTTACCGCGGAACCTATATAGGGTACAAGAGCCACCTGAGAAGGGAATTCAGAAGGCCCCAGAATCCTCATTTCCTTTCACTTATAAAAATTCAAAAAGTTAAAAATAAAAAGCCCAAAAATAGAGTCTTAATTGGTGTCGGCACAATATCATCATCGTACCCTCCGTCATCCCCATAGGGGAAGAAGGAAGAAGCTTTATGGGCCCCATCCGAGGCATCCGTACTTAACCCGATACCAAGCAATGTTGTGGGTTGTGGACCCGACTTATGCCGATTCTGACTCATCCCCTCCACATTCTCCAACCCATTCCCATACTAAAGAAGCTTTTACTTCCACCCCCCTCACCCAATCAACCCTCACCATAACCGGCCCATTCGGTGCCCCTATTTTCCATTCCACCACTTCCCAAGATATCCAAAATCCAACCCCCCATTTCCCATCATTTTGCCAAGCCATGCCTTCATTCATGGCCATCTCCAACCCATCTCACCTTCCTTCTACACCCGTTCAAAACCCAGCCCCATTCTCCACTTTAACCAACATACCCTATTTTTCATCCGCCCAACGCATACCTAATCCACCCACATCTATCCATGCCGCATCTGATCCCCCACACATCCCTCCATTTACCAAAGTCATTCCCATTTTTTTCAGAACCATGACCGGTTTTCCTCTCTCATCCTTCCACCTCTATGCCCCATACATCTTCCCCCTACATGCCTAATCCGTCCACCAATGCCCCACCTCATTCCTCCAACCCACTTCATATCCCACCATTTACTTAGGTCATGCCCGATTTTATCGGGGCCATGCCCAATTTTCCCTCTTCACACACCCCATCCATGCCCCGCCAACCCTCAAATAACCCATCTCCATCTGATCCCACTTCCATGGCCATGATGGAGGAGATGTTCCAAACTTATAATAGGTGGAAGGCCTCCCAACACATCCCCTCTCATCCGCACCACACATCCATGGATCCATCCCATACCCTATCAAGCCTCCATGCCACGTTCCCCCATGACCCCCATCAACCCCCATAATCTACACATCCAAACCCCCATTACCCACATACTCCAAGGCCCAATGGCCCGAACGCCCATTACCCACATACCCCAAGGCTCCATGGCCCAAAACCCCATAACCCATACCCATCTAGGCCTATGGCCCAGACCCACCAAGGGCCCATGGCCCAAACCCACCAAGGGCCCATGACCCAAACCCATCAAGGGCCCATAACCTAGACCAACCATGGCCCATTGGGCCAAACCTTCTAACATGACTAAGGCTTCATGGCCCAAGCTATCCAAGGACCCATGGACCCAAACTTCATAACCCAACCCTCCCAAGGCTTCATGGCTCACACCCAAGCCCAGCAAAGCCCTAACCTTGGAGCCTCACACCCATACCCTTCACAATTCCTCCAAAATTTCACTCACCCACAACCCCCATACCCAGCTCAAACTCATGCCTTACATCAACCCCAATTCTCCCATATCCCAACATCCCAAAGTCAGTTCCAAGCCTTTCAACATGCCCAATGGCCTCATCAGGCCCCACCTTAAAATATGACTTCCACTCATCCCATCACCCAACAAACCTTCCCTCACCTCCAATGGACTCACCCAACCCCCATCCAGGCCATTCCCATCAAGTTCATGCAGCACCAGCAAGAGAATTCCGCCCTCACTACTCCTTATATAGACCAGCAGTATGAAGAGAATGAGATTAAGAATAGTGGAGCTTATGTTGGGGCTTTGACTAGCCTTAACCCTCCTCCTATAATCTCCCAACCCCTGGTAGCCCAAAGTAAAGTCCAACCGACTGCAGAGAAAGTGACCACCATATCCAAGGAATCGGAGCAGTTGAAAGAGCAGTTAGACAAACTCCAGAAGCATTTGCTAAAGATGGGTGGTGCTGAAATCCATGCCACAGACTTCTCAGATTTATGCTTGTTTGCTGAGGTTCCCTTACCTCCAAAATTTAAAAAGCCAGCTTTTGATAAATATAACGGCAACGGCAATCCCATATCACACCTCAAGTCCTATTGTGGGGACATGTGCCAGTATGGAGGGTATGAAAGATTATTAATAAAGGTCTTTCTGAAAAGTTTGACTGGTCCAGCCTTTAGGTGGTTAACATCCTTAGAACCATCTATGATAAAGATGTGGAAGGACTTGACGCACTTGTTTCAGAAATAATATGTGTAGAATATAGATGTTGAACCGCATAAGTTAGACTTAGCCTGCTTGAAGCAGAAACCCGAATGAGACCTTTAGCGATTATTTAGGGTGTTGGAGAGCACTAGCAGCTCAGGTTAGAAATAGGATACCTGATGATGAATAAATAGAAATGATTTCCAAAAATACTTTGCTAGTGATCTCGGACTTTATAGTGTATCAGCAGCAGTCTAGCTTTGCTAATCTAGCAAGGAACGCCAATCGTTGTGAAGATGCTATCAGGGAAGGTCACTTGAGCAAGAATGTACCAAGTGGAGCCAGTGGGGTTAGAAGGTTTTCATAATAGAGGAACAAGAAGAGAATAGGGGCTGATGTCCAGAACATTGCCAACACTAGGCCCATTAATAATATAACCCCATTCCAATTTCAAGTAGCCCAGCCAGCACCAGTCATAACTGAGCAGATGCAGAGAGCATGGAATGGACAAGGAGTGTAGATGACTCCGGAGCAGAGGAGAGCCCGCTACGACCGAGTGTTTACACCCCTAGGGCAATCATTAAGTGTACTTTTGTCATTGCTAATAGAAAAGGGATTAGTTACTGATCGTCAACCGCAACCTCCTCCTCAACCAATCCTAAAGAATTATGACCCTAATACTCACTGTAATTTTCATTAGGGCTCGGGTCACCCGACTAATCACTGCTTCCCATTGAAGCATGCAATCCAAGATTTAATTTATGTGAAGAAAATTATTTCGCCAGCACCTTCTCAAGTGAACCAGCATCCAAACATTCATCAGGTGCCATTACCCCCACATCCTACCAGAGGAGCAGGTCCCAGACCCACCATCGGGATGATAGAAGAATGTGAGGAGGAATTTGAATTTGATCTATCGGATTACATCAGCGACTGAGAAAGTTATGTGGCACCATTGCAAAGAGATTACGAAGAAAGGAGTATTGGGTGATTGAACCTTTGAACTTGTCGGATTATTTTCCTAACCCAACACAACGAATTGAACCCTTAGACCTTAGGACTTATTTTTCATCACCCACACCCATCAATTATGTGCACATAAATGCATATGAACCATATTCTACAACCCCCGTCAATTACTCGATAGCCCATCATACCCCTAATCCCCCGCCATCACCCACCAGTTACTAGTGGCCTACCCCTACCCCTTTACCCTCGGTGCAACCACCCACAAGCTTCACCACCCCAGCCTGGCCCAATTTTTCCACCCAACCATCTATCACTAAAGTGACCCAAGTGTTACGCACCCCTCTGGAGCCATTAGTGCAAGTTCCTTCGATGCCGGCAACTATACCATTACGCAATCCTCATCATGTTCTGCTGAGTTACGATCAGACAAATGGCTACATCTGCAGCAGCAGAGAAGGGGCAGTAGACTTCGTTACTCGATACGGGAGGATTTTGAAGCAGCTAGAAGCACTAGCAACAATGCAAGCCCAACCAGAGGGAAAGAAAGATAGTGTTGTTAATCCTTTTAGAAATATGAGTCGAGAACATATATTGGAGACTCAGCTAAGAAGAATGCATGCTCATATTACTGTATGAGATTTATTAATGACGTCCCCACTCAATTTTCAAGCTTTAATGGGGGTATTAAAGAATGCACATGTATCGCTTCAGGTTAGCCCGAATGAAGTTGGACAAATAATTGGTCAAGTGATGGCTCCAAATGCCATTTCACTTTTAGATGCCGATTTATCGAATGAAGGGAGTAGTCACTCCAAATCCCTTAATATTACCGTGGAATCCAGAAATATGAAAATCCCACTGGTGTTAATCAATAATGGGTATACATTAAACATATGCCCACTAAGATCTGCCACCAAGATTGGGATGGATCCATGCATGCTAAGACTCACGAGGAGCAGTGCCCGAGGTTTTGACAACATGAGGAGAGAGATAATGGGGGAAGTTGACCTTGGGCTATTGATTGGGCCAATGAACTTCTCCATATTATTTCAAGTAATAGACATTAAATCCTCATTCAATTTGCTGTTAGGGCACTTGTGGCTGCATGAAGTTGAAGCGATCCCATCCACGTTGCACCAGAATCTCAAGTTTGCGTCCAGGCATAAGATTATCACTATCATCGGCAAAGGGCACAGTGAGAAGGGAAAAGCCACCAACAGTGTTGAAAAGCCCAAAGTGCTGGATGTGCCACACACCGCTAAGGACGTTGACCTCCACAGTTTCGAGTATGAGGTATCAGTGATACTCCCGGAGCCCATCGAGGGCATCATTCTAAGAACCGGAGGTGGAATGGTAGTGGCAGTAGCCATGCTCCAAAAGTGGGGCTATCAAAAAGGAAGAGGACTTGGGCCCAGACTGCAAGGTAGAAGAGAATTCGTCACAGCTAAGGGTGGTCAGAAAGTCAGGTTTGGGTTAGGTTACAAGCCTGCGAAGAAGAAGTGCGAGAGGCTAAGGAAAAAGCCCGTACGACGGCAACTGCGAGAGCTAGGGGGATGCACATAGAGGAAAAACCCCATCCTAGGCCTCATATCAAAAATTCATTCAGAAGTGCCAGGGTTGTAGAGATTGACCAAAATGGTGTAACGTAATTGACCTCACATAAGCCTACAACATTGGTTCACCCCACCAATCCCCACATCACCCTTCCCAGCTTGGAGACTTGGTCGAGTTATCCCTCTTTGAGGAATGGCGGTCCATACCTGAACAAACTCCCCCTATGATGAATCACTATAAAATTATGTTAACATTTGAGGAAATCATCTCAGATGAACTGGGGATCAACATGATGGAGGCTGACTCTGAAGAGCCGTATTAATCAGCACCCTCCATCTAAACAGGTAAAGGGGCGGCCTCTCAGGTACGCAACTGGGAATCTTTGCCCCAAACCTTGGAAGCGGGGAATGGCCTGAAGTTCAATGCCCATTTCCTAAAAAAAAACAACCTATAAAAAGTGAGATAGGCTCTTGGCAGGCAATACCTTGTATATACATAGACTCATGCTGCCAAGGGTCTGTCTTTGAAGAAAATAAAATATTTAAAAACATAGAGAAAATATAAAATCCAAAAACATTGTCATTTAAAATTCTAAATAAAATCCCACAAAAAGATGCCTTAATTAAAATACCTATCCCACGTAAAATCGACCCCTTTTCTGTAAAAATACAAGAAGAGGTAGGAGTTACGAGTCTGGACAAGGATATCCCTTGGGAGGAGCTCCCTAATGAGCTCCTTGACCAGTTTGCCGACTTTGAGCATGGCCCTACCCCCATTGTCAAAGATACAGAAGATGTCAATCTAGGGATTGAGGAGTTTCCCCGAATTAGGAAAATTGAAATGTCACTGTCTCCTGAAGAAAGAAAAAGTATGATCAATTTCCTTCGGTCATACACAGATGTTTTTGCCTGGTCGTACAAGGACATGCCTGCTCTAGACACTAATTTGGTCGAGCATGAGTTGCCGCTATCTAGAATTTTGTTTGATGAATGTGCTACACCTATTAGAGATATGTTCCCTAATGAGCAGCTGTTTGCTATTCAGGCTCTTGTCCCATGGTTTGCCAACATTGTAAACTACTAGGCTGCTGGCAGGATCCCTTCCCATTGGTCTAAAATGGATAAAGACTTATTCTTTTCACAAGTCAAGCATTTTTTCTAGGAGGATCCTTGCCTATTAAAGTACTGTGTAGACCAAATAACCAAGAAGTGTGTTCCTGAGTGTGACTTTCCCAGTATTTTAAGCATGTGCCATGAAAGTGCCTGTGGGGGTCACTTCAGTGGGAACAAAACAACAGTTAAAATTTTGCTATGCATATTTTATTGGCCTTCCTTATTCAAGGATGCTCATGCACATTGCAAAGCCTGTGTCATATGTCAAAAGATGGGTAACTTGTCAAGAAGAAATTCCATGCCATTGCAGCCCATCTTGGTTGTAGAACTGTTTGATGTTTGGGGCATTGATTTTGTGGGCCCTTTCCCTCATTCTTTTGGTTATACATTTATCTTAGTGGCTATGGACTATGCTTCAAAATGGCTGAAAGCAGCTGCCACAAGGACCAATGACCATAAAGTAGTCCTGAAGTTTGTGAAGGAAAATATTTTCTCAAGATTTGGCACCCCCGGAGCCATCATTAGTGATGGGGGCAACTACTTCTGTATTAAGCACTTTGAGAGCTTGCTTAAGAAGTACTCTGTTTCACATAGGATTGCTACACCTTACCACTCATAGAGCAGTGGGCAGGTAGAGATTTCCAATAGGGATATCAAGCATATCCTAGAGAAAACAGTGAGGGCAGATGGGAAGGACTGGGCTGTTAAGCTTTCTAATGCAGTGTGGGCTTATAGGACTGCCTATAAGACCACAATAGGAATGCCCCCTTTCAGGCTGGTCTATGACAAGGCTTTCCATCTACCAGTAGAGTTAGAGCACAGGGCCTTTTGGGCCATTAAAATATCGAATATGGATCTAACTGCTGTTGGTGTTCACAGGAAGCTGCAACTGTCAGAGCTGGAGGAGCTGAGACAAGATGCTTGTTGAGTAGTGAAAAATATCATTTTTCACCTCCTAACCTAACCTTTGTTAGGCCCTTGAATTGAATAATAAGGGGTGTTAAGGATGTTTTGTAGATAAGCAATAAAATCTAGCCTTAGTGCAGATATCAACCTAAAGAGGCCAAAGAAGCAATCTGTTCCTCATCACGGATTCACAACAGCCCAAAAGCCTATCAGTCAAGCAATCAGAGTTGTATAAATTCATGAGAAGGTCATGGGCTCAACAAGTCATACTTGAGACCAAGAACAGTTGCAGAGAAGATAGATTGAACGCACTATGAGATTGCTGAGTGCTAATAGATGGAAGATAGTGCACCAGAAATAGGTGCCAGCTGAGGAAAGTCAAGGAAGAAGATGCCGAGAGGATCTAATAAGCTATTGCAAGGTTCCAGCTGCTTGTCGATAGGTTGTGATTATAGAAAGAAAGAATCCTGTCGACACCTTAGCTGAAGGTGCAGTGGAAGTCGCAAGGTGCGAATGAACCTATCAAGCAGAACGAGAGAAATTTTTTATAGGATCCTCCAGTACCTATCGAGATGATTCCCAACATGTTGATCACTTCACCAAGTCGACAGGATGATTGTAACCTGTCGACAAGATGAAGGAATAATTGAATAGAGGGTATCGAGAGCTACTTCAAACCTGTCGAGAGAAGCTAATCCTAGCGACTAGTGCACTTCAACCCAGTGAGAGATTTATCCCAAACCTATTGAAAGACTGAGCATACAGACCAAGAACCCATCGAAAAGCTCTCTGTACCTCTCAACATTCATTCTAGGAACTTCCAATGACCCTCCTTCAGCAGTCGCAACTTCCAGATTTCGTGCAGACGTTCCAAGGCATGATAGCGACCCCTGGGGGTATTTTTGGTATTCAACTGAGTACGAGCAAGAACTCTAACTACCTAACATGTACTTATCAGTTGTGGACCAATAGGAGGGAAGCTTCTAGAAGAGGGATCAGCCACATCAGCATAACTACATTATTCTTCTGAATTCTGAATGACTGAAATAGATATGAGAAAAAGGTATAAACAGAGGAGCAACGAGATTGAAAGGCATCCAGAAATTTAGAGAGCAGAGCCGCGATCGAATTCATTTTACCCTCCAATTTTTCCCTCCCTTTTGCTCCTTCTTCCTCGCCATTAGCCAATAATGGTTGGCTAAAATCCTCTTCACTAGCTAGGGTAAGGTGTTGGAGTGTTTGCCTCCACTCAAATGAGGGTCTAAACTCATCAATAAAACTAGGCAGAACACACTCACACAGACCTGCAAGTAATCAGGGTCTGTTGCAGCAAGTTTTACAAAGATGGTGAGTAAGGGAATGCCCACAGGGAGGTTGATTTAAAAATATGATAAATCTCCAGATCTGTATTAGATCTGGCACCCTAACTAATGCTACGTTAGCTAAAAGGTAGGGGAGAGGTTTAAAATGGATTGTCACTTAAGCTAAGCTAAAATTAAACATATACTAACTTGGATCAAGTTTAGGATCTTAGATCTTGCAGGGTAAAGAGGTAAAAAGCAGCAATTGGAGAAGAGTAGCTTGGAGATTTGTTTTCACTGAAATCAAATTCAACTAATTATGCTACAGAGGTTCAGAGCACACAATTCCCTCAACTTGCTATAAGCACAATTGTAGGGTATAAACTCCACTTCAAATCACAGGATCCACCTGGTCTTAAGGCTATGATTTGTCCACTTTAATGGTCACAGACCATCCTATGGACTTTATCGAATCCATGGATTTGCAGCAGACGAATCCAATTGGAGCTTGAACTTGGACTAATCTTAAGGTTATGATCTATCCACTTTAATGGTCACAGACCATCCTAGGGATCTCCTCCAAAGCTAAGGCCTCAATTAGAACAATTAAAACCACTACAGATCCTGCAATTCCTAGGTCACAGACTTAAGGGATGAAAGGAGTATCAGATCCAGGGAGGTCTGGTGGTATCCCAGAGGCCTACCAGTTACGTGGGTGAGCTGATCTACAGACTCCTCGACACAAATCCGATCGATCACCAAATGGAACCAAAGGAACTTTAGATCTAATTAAAGCATTAAAAACAGTATTAACATTGCAATCAATGTCACTCTATAATAGAAATACTCTCAAATCTGTAGTCTATACAGCTAGGAACCTACAATAGCTCTCTTAACCTTACCCAATTACAGATCTAACTTCTCTCCTCGCTACTCTAAGGGAATTGGCCAACCATGGTTTGGCTAAAGGAGGGAAAATAGAATTTCTCTGCAAGCTCTAATCTCCATAATTTAGCTTAGATCTCGATCCCCCCTCAATTGCAATTGGGGGTCTCTATATATAGCTTTCTCCTCTGTTTTTCCTGCCAAAAATCCCTTCTAGAAGGTCCTTAGAGTTTGTTAGAGTTCTGTTAGAGCATGTGGGTCGGTTAGGGTTTCCTAGGGTATCTTCTAAAACTGTCGTGCCGGTCACCAAATGCCTCGGGTTGCATACAGTAGGCCACCGAATCACAATGTTTTCACAACTGAATTTCTGAGAAGTTCTGCACACGATTTCGACAGGTTCAGGAAGCTTTCGATAGGTTCAAATAGAGCATTTTGGTCCTTTCGCTAGGGTCTCAGATCTCTTCGATAGGTTCTGATAGGATGAGCCTTCTCTTAGAGTTTCAGCATTCTCAGCCCTTAGCCTGGAGTATTCGACAGGTTGGAGGGGCTCTTCGACAGGTTGGAGAGCCATTTCGACAGGCTTCGCTCTGCATGCCACCATTTCGATAGGGTTGTTCTCACTCCTATCGAAAGGCTCAAGTTCCCTTCGATAGGTTCTGTTCCAGAGCCTTCATCTCGATAGGTTTGAAGAAACCATTCGATAGGTTCCCTTGACGTCTTAGGCAGGTTTTCGATGGGATGATTTCTTCCTTCCTTTCAGCTGCTCAATAGGTTCTTGGATCCTATCAAACTCCTCAATCCACACGAACCCATTTTTCTTCTGCCTTCAGGTCCTATCGAAAACCTCTTCAACTGTACGAATTCTTCCTTTCTTTGCTTTTAGCTCTTGTCGAAGTCTTCAGGTGACCAATAGATAAGATGTTTTCAGCCTGTTTTCACTTCCTTCGCCTTGCCCTACTGCAGCCACACGCTCCAAGGGTCCAGTGAGATGTCTACAAAATGCTGAGAGATAGCCCCTTTTAGGGTATTCTTGAGTGGTTTTCTACATTAGTGTCCTCTTTCATTGCTGTCTACAAAATGCATTTGATAGAAGCTTATTAGTGTGCTCACAAGTCTATCAATAGTAAGGTTAAAGGGTGAAAAGTGGCATTTTTCACCACTTAACACACCCCCAAACCTAAGCTTTGCTAGTCCCTGAGCAAAGGAGGATAATAAAAAAAAGAATTAAATTGCCACTTTCATAGGGAGCACGGATGCATTTAGCATATGCACCAAGCCTTTTATACCCCTAGGTGATCCCTAGTGGAGAGTGAAGTCTCCTGAGGGTTTTCAGTGAAGGTACCCACAAACTTCTCTAATAAGGTTGGTTAATAGTAGTGCATCCTGCTAAACAGAGTTTCAGTGAACTAGAATAAATTCTCATCAGGTCTTTTCAGGTCTAGAGGGTTTTCAGCAGAAAAATCACCAACTTAAAACATGGAGTTTTGCAGTAATTCCTTCATCATCAATCGGTTCATGTCAAGGCATTGTGTTTGAAGATTGATGCATGGCTCACCTTTCACTTGAGAATTTTGTTTTGATACTAGCCCCATCAAATTGGATTTCAAGCCCAAGTCTCACCAGGGCTGTTAACTCGCAACAAAAATGAAGGGTGTAGAATTTCACACAGCTCAAGAGCAGTTACAGTCCTGAAATAGGGCTATAAGCATGAGCATCGGCATTGCTCTAATTTCTAAAATTTTCTAACTCTTTTCACCATAGATTAGACAGATCCTTATCTCCACATGATAGCTCAATCTATTTCAGATCAGTAAGGTCTTTTCATTGGGTTGTTATGTGGCTTATGGATGAGGTTTATAAAAGAATGAAAGGGTAAAAGGGATTCAAATTGAGAAATCAGTAAAGGTAAGGAGATGATTCATGGCTTCCCCTTTTTTATTTCAGCACAATTCCATCTACTTCTTGAATTTTAAGGGCCAAAGTGGCAAGCTTCTTCTCTTCCTTCCAATCTTTCAATGAAATGACTTCTCTTTCTCATTCTTTCACTCTGTGTTTTTATTTATTTATTTATTATTTTTATTTTTTTTTATGGGTTGGAATACCCCAAATACCACCAACTATGTTTTTCTTCTCTTTCAACCACTTCTCAAACCAGCTCTACCTTCTTTCATTCCTTCTCCTTTTCCTTCTGAAATCTCAGTTTGAGGTTCAATCTGTATCAGGTCACTGAGGTTTTGGGTTTAAATTTTCTAGTTTTCATCAAAGAAAATTGGGACTTTTAAGGCTCAAGTGGTATGCATCAAGGGCAGTTCAAAGGTGGGAGATTTTAAGCTAAAACTGACCAGGGGATGGCCTTACTTCATGTCCTCAATGTCATGAATGTTGTCAAGCTGTTTCAATTTGGGTTTGCCTAACTTCTAGTGATCAGAATTAGATCCCATCAGACCTTAGAGTAGAAAAATTGCCAAGGCACTCTTCAAAGAAACTTTTTCAGGTCCAAATCTCACTGGGTATGACATTCCATCAAATTTTTCAGGGGTGTATCTTCACAATCTTCTCTTATTTCAGGTTTACTACACATCAAATTATTTTTCACAACTTGTTGACATTTGCCTCGTGAAGTCTGTTGGGCTACGACTTATTTCAGTTTCAAACAGTTCTTTTTTATTTCTTCTTTTTATTCAAGTGAGAATTTATTCTAATTAATTCCAAACACTTCTTTTTAGCCTAGCTGTACTAAAATTAACTAATTTATTGGCATGCATACATGCCATAACCCAAAACCTAAACTAAACAGTGTCCTCACTGTTTACAACATAGGGGGTGTAGCAGTTTATGAACAGAGCAAAACTCAAAGTAAGTAGACAACTGAATAAAGAAAAAAAATAGTTTATTAATAGTGGTTAAACAGAGCACAAAATAGAGCATTTTATTACAATGGTTAAGCACAAGGAAGCGAAAGGTGGAAGAGGAACTGTAAGCCAGGAGGGAAGGAAGAAAAGGAAAAAGAAGGGGGTCAGGGGGCAGGGTGACGGGTGGTGGAGGAGGATGGTGGCGGAGAAGCCGGTGGCTCGGTCTTCAGCCTCTTCCTCTCCTTCTTATCCTTGTCCTTTTTCTCCTTAGCGAGGATCCGCTGTACCTCCTCATATTCATCCCAGAGGAATTGCAATGGGTCTGGTTCCTTGGGCGGTAGTGGCTCCAGCCAAAAGAGGTAGAGTTGAGCAAGAGTGAGAGTGGGCTTGTCATCTGCCATAGTTATGAGGAGTGCAGAGGGTAGAAGGAAAGGAATGGGCCGAAGTCGAGCCAGCTGCATCGATTTAAGGTGGATGTGGGAGAGAATATGAAATGGTGCATTCAATATCGTCGTTGTCGATGAAAAGGAATGAATGGTTAATTTGATCAACCAGTATGGGGAATGAAATCGTGCATTAACTGGTAGCCTATATTTAGCGTGGGGAGTTACGGCGTGGGGCAGAAAACCAGGGGGTGCAGAGTTTAAGGCTCGTGTTGTGCGCAGTTGTACATGGTACACATGGGTCGATTTTGATAGGATGAGTGTAGATTGTCGACAGGTTAAGGCTTCCTATCGAAGTCACACCAGTATGGGGCTGGCAGTTGAATGCTCTCAATAAGTTTAACCCGTCCTATCGAACAGAATAAACGTGCATTCGATAGGCTTGGATGGCCGCTTGCGATAGGTTGGTGCCCTGTCGAACGGAGGGTGGATAAAACATTCACTTCATTAGGTGATGATGGGTGAGAACAACTTTTCGATAGGTGGGGTATTACATTTTTCACTCTTGTCGATAGGTTCCAGGCAAGTGTCCAGAACCTATCGCAAAGTTGTTCTCACCTATCGAAAGATCTCAACACCTATCAAAATCCTCACCAATCCTATCGACATCAGTAGCCGACCTAGCGAAAGGTCCAAATGACCTATCGAGAGGTTCAATGAGCTCAATAATATGGCCTGTGTGTGCAGAGCATTTAGCCTTCGTACCCAGCAACTCCTCTACTACGCTACCAGTTAGCAAATTGGCCTCTGACCTTATGCCATTGATTCCTAGACTGCGGGCGATATTGAAACGAAGCTTGAACTTGACATGGCCATTTTATTGTAAAGAATATCATTGGAAATAATCGAGGCATAAATCAAATATAATACATATGATACAAATTGAAGTCAGGTATTAACCTGGAGGATCCTGAAGATCAATGGTCTCTTCAAGCTCACAAATGTTGTCAACGTAAAGTTTCAGCCTCTGACAATTGACCTTAAGGGTTCTGCCATCTGTAGGATGCATGACTTCGACAGCTCCATATGGAGAAACATGTACCACTGTGAAAGGTCCATCCCATCTGGACTGTAGCCTTCCTTGAAAGAATTTTATTCTGGAGTTGAACTACCATACCTTGTCATTGGGCTTGAACTCTTTGCGGAGCAAATGTCTGTCATGGAAGGCTTTGGTCCTCTCCTTGTAACTCCGGGCATTTGCATAAGCTTCTAGTCGCAGTTCATCCAGTTCTGATAACTGGAGTTTCCTGTGAATACTAGCTGAGTGTAAGTCAGGGTTTACTGCTTTAATGGTCCAATATGCTTTGTGTTGCAATTCAACAGGCAAGTTACATACCTTGCCACATACTAGTCTGAATGGGGACATGCCTATGGGAGTTTTATAGGCTGTTCTATAAGCCCATAAGGCATCAGTCAACTTGCTAGGCCAATCGCTTCTGTAGGTTCTCACAGTCTTCTCGAGAATATGTTTGATTTCCCTGTTGGAAATCTCTACCTGCCCACTGGTTTGTGGGTGGTAGGGAGTGGCTACTCTGTGGGTAATAGAGTATCTTTCCATTAGTTTGTCAAAAGGTTTATTACAGAAGTGGCTTTCCCCATCACTAATAATAGCTTTAGGAGAGCCAAATCTTGAGAAAATGTCATCTTTCAATAATTGAATGACGACTTTGTGGTCATTTGTCCTTGTAGCTATGGCTTCTACCCATTTGGATATATAATCCACAGCGACAAGGATGAAATTGTATCAAGCAGAAGGGGGAAAAGGTCCCATGAAGTCGATTCCCAAAATATCAAATAGTTCAACAACAAGTATAGGTTGCAAGGGCATAGAGTTTCTCCTTGTAATGATGTCCATTTGCTGACATCGATGACAAGCTTTACAGTGCTGCTGGGCATCCTTGAATAGGGTAGGCCAGTAGAAACCACTTTGAAGGACCTTGGCCGCAGTCTTTTTACCACTGAAGTGGCCCCCGCAAGATTGTCCATGACACATGGTTAGGATGTTTTGAAACTCAATTTCAGGAACACAACGTCTGATCACCTGGTCTGCACAATGCTTAAACAGGTAAGGATCCTCCCACATGTAATATCGAATCTGTGCAAAGAACAGATTTTTGTCATCCTTGGTCCAATGTGGAGGGATTCTACCCACAGCAAGGTAATTGACAATATTAGCAAACCAGGGCATACTTATTTGGATAGTCAGAAGCTACTAATCTGGGAAGGAGTCATTGATGGGCAAGCTTTCCATGTCAGTTGTTGGGATCCTTGACAGATGGTCAGCCACCATGTTCTCAACTCCCTTCTTGTCCTTAATCTCTAAATTGAATTCCTACAAGAGAAGAATCCATCTGATTAGTTGTGCTTTAGCTTCCTTTTTGGACAAGAGGTATTTCAAAGCTGAGTGGTCAGTGAACACAATAATTTTTTATCCCAGCACATAAGATCTGAATTTTTCTAAGGCAGAGACAATAGCTAATAGCTCTTTCTCAGTTGTAGTGTAATTCAATTGAGCATCAACCATTGATTTATTGGCATATGCTACCACAGAAGGTGTCTTGTCTTTTCTTTGCCCCAACACTGCCCCAATGGCAAAGTCTGATACATCACACATCAGCTTAAATGGCAGAGAAAAATCAAGGGATTGCAAGATGGGAGTTGTGGTCAAACACGTTTTTAACAATTCAAAAGTAACTCGGGATTCATCGTTAAAGCCAAAAGGAACATCCTGGCACAACAGGTGACAGAGGGGTTTGGAAATTTTGCTGAAATCCTTGATGAACCTTCTGTAGAAGCGAACATGACCTAGAAATGACCTAACTTGTTTGACAGTTTTCAGAGTGTTAAGACCAGAAAAGTACCACTTTTCACCCCTTAACTTAACCTTTGATTAGACCCTTAGCCATCTAATAAGTTCTTGTTAAGTGTTTTATGTAGGTAATAATCAGCAGTGAAATAAGGCCAGGAATCCTGCTAAGGAGCCTGTTTTGGCACCAGAAGTCCCTCAGAAGGATGAACTCTGAATCCAGACCTGAAATGAGCCTCGCGCAGCTAACCCAAGCTTTAGAGGATTCAGGAGAAATATGCCTCGCGTAGTCCAACTGAGCTTCCCAAGACTTTACAACAACTTCTCACGCAGTTGAGTGAAAGAAGAGCTTCAGAAGCACAAACTCGCGTAGCTCTCACGAAGCTCAAGAGTAGAACATATCACGCAGTCTCACGCAGTTCAAAGGAGACCTCTCTCAACCTTGTGCAGTTCACTTAGAACGGCTGGGGAGAGAGAGCTTCAGAAGACTCTTTGCACAGGTGGCACGCAGTAGCCGCGGGATGCAAATATCAGAAGAGAACTCTTCGCACAGTTCTTGAGCTATTCAAGAAGAAAGCATCCTCGTGAAGACAAAGCCATCCTCCTAATGATCAATTAAGACATGGAACCTCGCGCAGTTCAGAACTCATTAAAGCCTCGCTAGGAAACTCACGAAGTCCATTGAAGAGAAGTGCTCGCGCAGTTCTCGCGCTATTCAAATCCATCCTCGCGAAGATCAACCCAGCGAATGCGCAGCTACCTCGTGACTGCTTGAACTCCAACCTCGCAACATCTCAGGCTTTGAAGTCCACTCAACCTCACGAAGCCTAATCCAGTGAGAGCGCAATTCTCTACAGCGCGACTGCCTGAAGAGCAAACCAAGGCAACCTCTCAACGGTTGAAGCTTGAATGTCAAACCATCCTCGCGAAGAGCAAGAGCTACCACGCGACAAGTCTAGGAAATAATAGCTACCTAGCGAAGCTCTGAACTTCAACTTCCATCGCTTCAGCTGAGGACGTTCTGCGAATTTCCAGCGATTAGGGCATGCACTCCCACGCTTAAATCTCTGTGCATGCGCCCTGAGGCATCCAAGGATCACTATTAGGCCATGTGGCATCATTAAAATTAGGGTTTCCTAACCCTAATGCACCGCCACACCACTGCTATATAAACTCATACTTAGCTTAGGTTTAGAAATCTTGGAACAAATCTGGGAATAGATCTTGGAACATGTCTCATCTCTTGGAGATTTGATCTAAGATCATTTTTCTTTTCTTTTGTAGCTGTAAGTAGTTTTCTTTTTCTTTTTCCTTTTCCCCATAGTCCAGCACTTGCTGGCTATGTCTTTGTATGCATTTTAAACTAGTTTAATGGAAGTTTTGTAATAGGATTTTTACATTATGGGATTTGTGTTTGAATGTGATCTGCTCTGTGCAAGGCTGCTGCCTTGTGATCCACCATTACTTTTGCTGTGATTCAAAGCAATGGAGGACTGATTCTAAGGGCCACTCAAATCCAAGTGACCTGTGTGTCTGGGCTGTCATGGTCCTATACAGCCTTAGCCCCACCCCAGGACCCACTAGATCTGAAATTCCCATGGGAGCTTGAGCTGGTAGCCTTGTGACCATGGTGGTGGCAGCGATATTCTTGGTTTGTCTTGGGTTCCATGAGGAGGATAGCCTCTGGGATAGTCAGTGACCATTCAAGTGGACAGGTTATAGCCTTAGGATGATTCTAATCCACCGATCCAAGATGGATTCTTCTTCTCTGCACCTGAGCTTGTATTAGCCTGGTGGGAGATTGTACAGAGGCAGATTCCCCTAGATTTGTATAGATCCGCTATCGAATGTTAGATCTGATAAGGTTATAGAGATTGTAGGCTTGTGACTGGACCATTGTAGCCTCACGCAAGCAATGGACAGCTAGATCGAAGGTTGTACTCAATCTCTTGCTGGATCTATGTGTCTGGGCTATCATGGTCTTATACAGCCTTAGCCCCACACAAAGAGCTTTAGAGGTTGAGGTTCCCTATAGATTCTTGAGCAGGTAGCCTAGATGAAATAGTGCCTACAATGATTAACTTGTTTTGACCCATCCCTGGATTGTGGTTCCCCTATGGGATAGTTTGTGACCATTTGAGTGGACAGGTTATAACCTTAAGGGATTGAATCATGGCAGAGAGATGGGTTGGATCCTTTCTCCTCAGTGGTGATAATGTAGCTATTGGATAGGATTTCTATAACATCAGATCTGAATCTGAGTTACAAAACTCCTCTGATCTAGGCTCAATAACATACTTCTCACCCTTTTATATTATTTTCCACACTCCATTCTTCCTCTCAACCCTTTCTGTAGTTTAGACATTAGGCTACCTTAGGATCTGTAAACTAAGTGACCTTAAACTCCCTTCCTTAGGATCCAGATCAGAGTCGATCCGAGGGACTACTAGAGATGGCTCCCTTGGAGCTGTAGATCATCTTTCCCTGTGGGACAAACTCTTACTTATCAAAACTTGCCACAATGGACCCTGTATCTTGTAGGTCTAGGACTTCTTAGTTGTGCTGATTTCATCCCCTGTTTTATTTTTATTTTAAATTTCTTTTACCACAAACAAATAAAGAAAGCACAGCTGGAGTAGCAAAAAGTTTTTGGCGCCGTTGTCGGGGAGAATTGATCTATTAGTAGACCCAAAGTTTTTATAGTTTTATTATTCTTTGGTAGTTAAGAATAATTGATACTGCTGATGTATTTGTGAGTTTTTCATTTGCAGATCTAGACAGCAGCAGTGAAGGACAGTTGGACTGCAATTGGAGCTTAGCTACCTTTGTTTGCAAACTCTCTAACTTTTAAAAAAAACTCTGTCTATCTTTCTTGAAAATTCTCTAGCAGTATCTAGGATAGTTGTAAATGTATTCTTTGAATAGCTGTAAATTAGTTAGATAAATTTGTTAATTGTAAAGTTATTCATTTGCAATGTGCCTGCAAGAAGCTCTCCTTACTGTTGGTGTGCTTGTATGCTAGGGAGGAGATCTCTCAGCCCTACTTTAGAGCCTCTTAACCCTGAGTTAGAGAGAGGAAGGAGACTTAGAAGAGACAGGCACACCACAGGAGAGCCCCCAAGTGAATCTGTGACAGCAAATATGGGTGAAGAACAACCCAGAACTCTCAAGGAGTTGAATGCTCTGGATGACTATAACTCCCCTTTTAGCATTCAATTCCCTGATGTTCAGGGGAATTATGAAATAAAAACTTCAATCATCCAGATGATGCCCTCTTTCCATGGGCTTAGCAAGCAGGACCCTTACAAGCACATTGACCAGATCTTGGCCTTGTGCACCACTTTTAATATCACTGGTTTAGGACCTGAGGCTACTAGGCTTAGACTCTTTCCCTTCTCTCTGAAGGATAAGGCCAATACCTAGTTGATCACTCTTCCCAACAATAGCATTGCTTCATGGAAAGACCTGCAGACCAAGTTCCTCACCAAGTTCTTTCCTGAGCCTAAAACTAGCCAGTTGAGGAAGATAATTCTTGCTTTTGCCCAAGCCCCAATTGAGGATTTTAATCAAGCCTGGGATAGGTTTAAGAGAATGCTCAAACAATGCCCCCACCATAAGATCCCAGACTGGCAGCTTGTTCAAAGCTTCTACAATGGGATTGATGAGAAAAGTAGGGATATGGTTGATCCTCTTGTGGTGGCACTTACATGCACAAAACTGCTGATGAGGCATGAGAATTTTTTGAGGTGATTAGTGAAATGCTTTTCAAAAGCTATCCTTGGAATGAACTTATCAGGAGTCTCTTAAAGTAGACTCTTTGCTACATCAAGAGGAAATGTTTATGAGATATGCAGGAATAATGACTGCACTACTGGATGGCAAACCTCTCAGGGATGTTTGACAAATTATTGACTGTGATGCAACCTAGAAGGGCTGCTCAAGTGGTGGAGGCATGTCTGATATGCCAGTCCCCACAGCACACAGTGGAGGAATGCCCATCTGCAGGGAAATATCCTGAATTGGTATTAGCGCATGCCGCTGCTGCACAATCTTTTGACCAGCAACAATCTGGTGGCTACAACAAATAACCATATGGATACCAGCACCAAAATCCTGGTTACCAATGGAGAGACCACCCAAATCTGAGGTGGAGGCAAGACCTCAAAGGCCCCAGCAGATATTGGCTGTACCTCAAAGGCCACAGCAGCAGTTCAATCAAGGGAATGCCCCTAGGTCTAACTTCTAGCACCATCAGCAGCCCCATCAGCAATAAAATCAATTGGTCTTACCCCCATCTCAACCCAGAAATACTTCTTTCGAGGAGCAGGTCTTGACCTCACCGCAAAACCTGGGTTCCTTGGCTCAGACAGTGAATTCTCATGGTCAGAGCATCAAGAAGATGGAAGAGTAGATTGGCCAACTAGTGAATACCTTAGCCAAAAGAGAAGAGGGAAGGTTACCCAATCAACCAGTGGTTAATCCCAAGGGCCAATTTTTGATTGGTGAAGGATCCTCAAACCTTGAAGGAGATCTTTCATTGAATTGATGCTAAGAACTGTGCACTTTGTATGTTATGTATTTTACTGTTTATAGGAATTCTTAGTGATCTTGTTGGAGTCTGAGTTTAGTGCTTTATGCCTACTTTTATTACTATTCCCTTTATTTGATAATTTCAAGTGATTGAATGATGATGGTATTGTTTGAATGCTTTTCATGATGTGTGAATTTAATGCTTTGAGAGTATGGGAATTTTTAAATGTTTTATAATGCTTATGGGTGTCCCTGGAAGAGAGCCTGTGAGAGAATCCACCCACAAAACAAAGGTCAAAAGGCTGACTAGTGGGTGTGTGAATTTTGACTCAGTTTAAGCCGTCACGAGGTTCTGAAAATTTGGTTTGATTTCCTCTGGCGCAGTTCATAAAGAATTACTTTGCTTTGCTGTCGCGAGTTTCAGATATAGTTGTGTGGGCTTCCTCGCGCAGTTTAAATGAACATCCAATCTCGCGACCCATTCATGCCTATCCAGCGAGCAGATACTTTTAAAGCGTGCCAAGCCTCGCGATATTTAAAATCTAACCCCGCACTGCTTTTCTTTACTGCTTTCTCTTTCCTCTCCTGCCAGTGAAACCCTAGCTCCCACTCCTCTCAATCTCTTTCCTCCAGCATTCTGTCTATAGTTCATCATTCACTTTGAAATTCTGGATTTTTGTTCTTAATGCTTCCATCAATAGTTGCCGCCTGCTAGGAGCTCCTGCGGTCTACCGTGCATCAAATTGAACAGAACCCTAACTTTTAGGGTAAGACTCAGCTCTTAATTTTTTTTCTTTCAAAATTTCAACTACACACTCACCAAGGAGAATCTTAATGGCTCCTAAAAGTGCAACTGTGAAGAGAGCCCGGGATCAGGCTCCCATGGAGCCTGCTCTAAGAAAGCCAAGTCCTCTACGACACAACAAAAAGGGAAGGAGGTGGTTCCTGAGGTGGCTGAACAATCACCTGATTACTCTACACCCTTTGAGCTCCTCATTTCCATTCCCTTAGAGCCTGAAGCCATTTTTGATATATCTTTCTTTGAAACTGAACCATTGTCAGCACCTACCATTGAGTTCTTGAGCAAGGCTGGTTTGATCCCCTTGATGAAAATGATTCCTGCACTAGCCTACCCTAGGTTAGTGCAACTCTTTTACCAGTACCTTAGGGTCAGACCAGACACACATGGGCAGCCAGGCCTCCTTGTGTTAGTTGACAATTTTGAGATGCTACTCAGCCCAGAGTTGATTGTTGAAGTCATGGGCATCCCTGCCATTTTTTATCCCAACTGTGGTTATGGTTCCCCTGTGAGTGCCCCCATTGACACCATTGCACAGGCCCTTACCAGAGGTTTGAAGGCTACAGGGGACTCCATCAGAAGAAGAGATTTGGATCCCAAATTGCTGTTCATTGATCAAGTGCTGAGGAAGAATATTTATTGCTCCAGCCATCAGTAAGAGAGGAGGACACCAATTGCTGATGCTCTCTATTCCTTCTCTCTGGGCCATGGATTTAATGTTGCATGGTTGATTTTTGAGGCCATGGAGGATATAATGGTGAAGCTCAGGCTGCAAAAGAAGATCCACACTCTCCCCTACGGAAGACTCATCACCAAATTACTTCTGAGGGGATGATACAAGATACCAGTGGGGGAGTTATCTGCTGACCTCACTCCCACCACTTTTGCCCAAAGATAATGGGGGATCAGCAGGAGTCTGATGGATCCCCAGAAGAAGAAGGTTGAAGCTCAGGTTGTTTCTGAGCAAGGAGAGGGAACTGTTGTGGCAAAGGCCACCTCTGCCCCCAAAAAGAGGGCTAAAGCCCCTGCTCCAAAGAAGGTGGTGCCAGCTTCTGTCACCTCTGCTTCTGCAACAATACCTCCATCCACCACACTTGCCCCTCCATCAGTTTCTTTGCCACTTCCGTCTCTCCCTTTCCCTCTCTTATCTCCATTTTCCATTCCACCTACCCCTGTGATTTGTTCCTGGGTGGAAAGTGTTGAACCCCATGACAGCACTCCCCCTTCACCCACCTTACCTCAATACACAGCCCCAGTATCTCCAACATCATCTGACCTAAACCCTGATAGCTGTCCCCTGATATCCTACATTAAAAAGAAGACCTCTCACACAACCCCAGCCAGATCCTTACCTAAACCAACCACCCCTATCATTCCCACAGATACCCCACATATTGACCCAGCCACTATCCCAACCATCCCTACCTCACCTCCACTCCCAGACCTTGACTTTAACCTAGCCACCACTTCAGGGTATCAGGCCTTCATGACTACCTTGCTTGATACCCTGCCAACCCATGATATCCCTCTCTCAGATTCCCCACTCCCTTCACCACATCACTCACCAGACCTTTCATCTTCTCCCCCTACAACATTCCATCATGCCCCTACTTCCCCTTTCCAACCTGTTTCCTCCTCTTCTCATACTCCACCCCAACCAACCTCAGACACCCTTACCCATATCCTTTCCTTAATACATGACATCCAGACCCAACTATCCACCATAACACAAACCTAAGACCAAATGCAGACTAACATCACCAACATAAAATCCACCCTTCAAACATTGACAAACCCACCCATCTCTACACAACCTCCTACCACCCCACTGATTCAGTCCCCCTTCCACCTCTGACTCCACAGTGCAACCAGACCTCACCCCAATTGACTTAACTATAGCCTTCACCCTCCAAGACACCATACCCCACCACTCCTTCCCCACTCTACCTATCCTTCCCCCACTCATATTACCTCCACCACAATTTACCAACACTTCCACCCAAACAGACCCCATTCCTTTCCCATCCACCTTTCCCATTCAACCCTACATATTTGTAACCCCACCACTTCCATTTCGACCCTTCACCATTCCATTTTTCCCTTACCCAGAACCATCCACCTCCACTGATCATCCTTCATTTAATTTTCCACCCATGCCTTCCATTCCACCTCTTATCCTACCCCCTCCTCAATTCACTGACCACTCGACAAAGACTGCCCCAGCAACTTCTACCCCTCCTCTAGACTTCATCACTACAGCCCCCACTTTACCCCTCAGGATCAATCACCTTCTACTTCTTCCACTCCATTTCTACCAATCTTACTCAAACACTCCTATTATACCCCTCCCTACTTCACCCTCCTCCATGCCATAAGGGACAATGCCTATATCAAGAGGGATGTCCTGAGGGGCATGGCACAACTTCGTCAATCCATTGAATCCCCTTGGCGGCAGAAGCTGAGTGACTTGAAGCTTGCTCACAGCGAAAAGCTGAGAGATATTTCTAAGGGGTGGGAGGCAATTTTAGAGACACTCAATGCGAAGAAGGCTGAGGCAACCTACTATAGAATGACTACAGAGATGGAGAAGGCAAATGCCCAGCATGCACAATCGAGAGCCAGGTTGTTAGAAAAGAAACTGAACAATGCTTTGGAGATCAACAAACTCAGTAAGGAGCTTTCTGATACCAATCTCCTTTATGCTACCAAGAAAATTGAGATTTTGGAATAGAGGGTTGCCTTCCTTCTAGCCCAACCAATTCAGGCCCCATCCTCTTCCACACAACCAGGGCCATCTTCTTCCACTCCCCTTGCCCCTACACCTACACAACCTGTTCTCCCACCTCCTACAGCCCCAACTCCGGTACCTCCTCCTGCTCCTACTCAAGTTCCTTTTCCTTCTAAAGTCCCTACTCCAGCTCCTACTCCTGTCTCAGTGCCTCCCCCTGTTCAATCACCTGCCCCCAAAAGAAAAAGGACTCCTTCCAAGAAACCTTCCACCTCCAAAAGAGCCACTGCAGCCTAAAAAGGAAAAAGTACAGCCCCTCCATCCCCACCTGCAAAGGTCACCAGAGCTTCTGCTCGGGATGATCCCCATGGTCGCCTACTTTCCAAAGAGGAACACAGACAGGCTGCTGCTGCCCTTGGTTTTGATCCCACTGAGCTTTTTCCTTCTGACTTAGACTCTGATTCTGCACCACCTATGGATCCAAGTGCCAAGACTCCTATTGCTGCTCCTTCATCAAGCCCTGCTGAACAAACCTATCCTCAGAGAAGAAAAGTTACAGCTAAAAGAACTTCTCACACTGCTGCCTCTCTAAAAATTGGAAAAGAAACATCTGCCTAGTCCGAGGAGGCACCACCAATGAGCCAGCCAGTGAAGGGGAAGAGCCCTGCCATTCCTGCAGCAAAGGAACAAGAAAAGTCTTCTATTGCTCCCCCTAAGCTTGACAAAGGGAAAAGTCCTCTCCTGCCTCAGGTTAAAGAAAAGGATAAATCCCCTGTTGTCCCTCCTGACCCAGAACAAGCCCAATCCCCTCTCATTCCCCCTCAGCCTCAGCCAAGGAAGGGCCCAAAGGGGAAGAGTCCCAAAGGAAAAAGTCCTATCAAATCCCCTGTGCCAACCACAAATAAATCTTCAGTGATCCCTCCTCAACCAAAGACCAGAAAAATGAGGGTCAAGGTACCAACCATGCCCAAAATTGCGGCCCAAAGAAAGGAAGAGAGGGAACGAAAGAAAAAAGAGGAAGAGGCTTACCTTCAAGAGCATGCAAAGAAGATGGGTTGGGACATGTTTTGATCTAGATTCTAACTAGATTGTACCTAGGATTTTTTTTCTGTTTCTGCACTCTTTTGCTTCTGTTTTCTTTTAGTTTGTACATTTCCCATTTTTAATAGATTTTCTTCTTTTGTCATTACTATTTTGCTTTGTCTGTTGTGTGTTTTGTTCCATGTAATTTTCTTTTCTTTTTACCATCAATAAATCTGTTGCACATTCACTTTGAATCAGTGAGAACACTGCTCCTCATAGGTTTGGGGGTGTGGCAGGCAGACCCTGCCAATGGAATAGTTAACCTAAGTGCAGTAGAGTCATGTGAGTAATATGGAAATGGATCTATGTTCACTTAAGAATCATGACAAATAAGAAATTTAATATATTTACAAACTTTAGACATTATAAACTTTTAATATTTCACATTTCCATGATGATATCACCAAGCAAACTTACTTGTATCAGCACTTAGTGAATCATTAGAGAAAGAAAAAGGTGAGGACATACTTAAAAGTTCAAAGGAAGACCATAACCAGTGAGAATTGGGCCTATAAAATTTTTTTCCATCTTTTGAGGAGTGACTAAGGGAATTTCTTCTAGTTCTAAGGACTGTCTGAGTCACTGTGCTCACTAGAAGTTAGGCAACTCCAAGTTGAAACAACTGACAGCACTCATGAGACTTAAGAAAGGATCAAGGCCTTCTCTTGGATAGTTTGAGTCTAAAAAGACCAACCCTAAAGCAACTGCCCTTGTCCATACCCCCTTTGAGCTTTAAATCCTGAATTTCTTCAAAATACACTTGAGTACTTATACCTGAACCTATGAACCTGATTCAGTCTACCCTCACTCTGAGAATTCAGAAGGTAAAGGAGAAAGAGTTGAAGATGGACTAGCTATGGTCAACATTAGGTGAATGGAGAAGAAGTATCTCAAAATTCTGGCAGTATGGTAACTGAGAATATGGTGGCATTTCAGAAAAGCAAAAAAAAAAATAAAAAGAAGAAAATTCTATAAAAAAGAAACAAAAATAATAATGAAGAGGAGTATGAGAGGAGTCAAGACGAACTTTCTTTTGGAATATCGAAATCAAGAAGAGAAACTAATCACTTCATATCTGAAAATCACAAAGAAGAAGAAAGGAGCTAAAATCAAGAAGGTGAAGTCATGAACCACCTCTTTCACCTACTGATTTCTCAATTTTGAACCCCTTTTCAACCTTCCATTCTTTTTAACCCCACTCCATAAGCCACATTACAGCCCAGTTAAAAGCACTTGTGATCCAAAGTTGAGTGAGCTGTCATGTGGAGATAAAGAGTTACCCAATCTATGGTGAGGATCCGTCAATGATGCCAGAACTTCAAAGCTATGCCTATGCTCATGCTTATAGACCCATTTTGGGGATGTAACTGCTCTTGAGCCTGAGAGCAAATGAACCCCTCAACAAGAGCCTTATGAGAGTATGCCCTGGAAAGTTTTGGGTCTGATCTTGAATGCATTAGGTATGACCTATAACCTAATTTATGATCTGATGATGAGCTCAGTGCTAGCACACACTTGTGCAGTTTTCTGTGGTTGTCAACTGATTGGAAATGTTGTGCATTCATGAGAAGTTTATGCTGTTTAAATTACTGTGCAACCAATGGATTAAATTTCTTTTATGTTTACTGATTCAAGAGTAAACTAAGTCTGCTCCTTGACTGCTCACTTGATGGTATTACACTTTTGTTAACTGTTTCATTGAGAAGTTTGTGGGTGTCATCACTGAAAACCCTCAGGAGACTTCACTCCTCCTCTAGGGATCACCTAGGGGTTTAAAAGGCTTGGTACATATGCTAAATGTATCCGTGCTCCCTACGAAAGTGGCATTTAATTTTTATAGTAGATTTAATGTAGCTTTGCTAAGGGACTAGCAAAGATTAGGTTTGGGGTGTGTTAAGACCTGAAAAGTACCACTTTTCACCCCTTAATTTAACCTTTGATTAGACCCTTAGCCATCTAATAAGTTCTTGTTAAGTGTTTTATGTAGCTAATAATCGGTGAAATAAGGCCAGAATCTTGCTAAGGAGCTGTTTGGCACGAAGTCCCTCGGAAGGATGGACTCGAATCAGACTGAAATGAGCCTCATGGTGACCCAAGCTTTAGAGGATTCAGGAGAAATATGCCTGTGATCCAAGAGCTTCCCAAGACTTTACAATAACTTCTCGTAGCTTGAGTGATCAAGAGCTTCACAAACCACAAAGCTCTCAAAGCTCAAGAGTAGAACACATCGCGCAGTCTCGCACAGTTCAAAGCAGACCTCTCTCAACCTCATGCAGTTCACTCAGGCAGGGAGAGAGCTTGAAAGACTCTTTACAGGTATTGTCGACAATAGCATGGGATGCAAATATCAGAGGAGAACTCCCTCGCGCAATTCTCATACTATTCAAGAAGAAAGCAACCTCGCAAAGACAGAGCCATCCTCGTGAAGACATAGCCATCCTTGGGAAGATCAATTAAGACATGGAACCTCGCGTAGTTCAGAACTCATTAAAGCCTCGCGATGAAACTCGCAAAGTCCATTGAAGAGAAGTGCTCACGCAGTTCTCTCGCTATTCAAATCCATCCTCGCAAAGATTAACCCAGCGAATGCGTAGCTACCTCATGACTGCTTGAACTCCAACCTCGCGACATCTAAGGTTTTGATGTCTACTCAACCTCGCGAAGCCCAATCCAGTGAGAGCGCAATTCTCTACCGCGCAACTCCATAAAGAGTAAACTAAGGCAACCTCACGATAGTTGAAGCTTGAATGTCAAACCATCCTCGCGAAGAGCAAGAGCTACCACGCGACAAGTCTGGGAAACAATAGCTACCTAGCGAAGCTTTGAACTTCAACTTCCATTGCTTCAATAGAGGACGTTCTAGGAATTTCCAGCGATTAGGGCATGCACTCCCACGCATAAATCTCTATTCACGTGCCTCGAGGCATCCAAGGATCACTAATAGGCTACGTGGCATCGTTAAAATTAGGGTTTCCTAGCACTAATGCGCCGCCACACCACTGCTATATAAACCCATACTTAGCTTAGGTTTAGAAATCTTAGAACAAATCTAGGAACAGATCTTGGAACACGTCTCATCTCTTGGAGATTTGATCTGAGATCGTTTTTCTTTTCTTTTATAGCTGTAAGTAGTTTTCTTTTTCTTTTTCCTTCTCTCCATAGTCCAACACCTGCTGGCTATGTTTTTGTATGCATTTTGAACTAGTCTAATGGAAGTTTTGTAATAGGATTTTTACATTATGGGATTTGTGTTTGAATGTGATTTGCACTGTGCAAGGCTGCTGCCTTGTGATCCACCATTGCTTCGGCTGTGATTCAAAGTAATAGAGGACTGATTCTAAGGGCCACTCAGATCAAAGTGACCTGTGTGTCTGGGCTATCATGGTCCTATATAGCCTTAGCCCCACCACAGGACCCACTAGATCTGAAATCACCATGGGAGCTTGAGCTGGTAGCCTTGTGACCATGGTGGTGGCAGCGATATTCTAATTTTTCCTTGGGCTCTATGAGGAGGATAGCCTCTGAGATAGTCTGTGACCGTTCAAGTGGACAGGTTATAGCCTTAGGGTGATTTTAATCCACCGATCCAAGATGGATCCTTCTTCTCTGCATCTGAGCTTGTATTAGCCTGGCGGGAGATTGTACAGAGGCAGACTCCCCTATATATGTACAGATCCACTGTCAGATGTTAGACCTGATCAAGTTATAGAGATTGTAGGCTTGTGACTGGACCATTGTAGCCTCACGCAAGAAATGGACAGCTAGTTCAAAGGTTGTACTCAATCTCTTGCTGGTTCTATGTGTCTGGGCTATCATGGTCCTATACAGCCTTAGCCCCACACATAGAGCTTTAGAGGTTGAGGTTCCCTATGGATTCTTGAGCTGGTAGAATAGTGCCTACAATGATTAACTTGTTTTGACCCATCCCTGGATTGTGGTTCCCCTATGGGTTAGTTTGTGACCATTTGAGTGGACAGGTTATAACCTTAAGGGATTGAATCATGGCAGAGAGATGGGTTGGATCCTTTCCCCGTAGTGGTGATAATGTAGCCATTGGACAGGATTTCTATAACATCATATCTGAATCTGAGTTACAAAACTCCTCTTATCTATGCTCAATAACATACTTCTCACCCTTTTATATTTATTTTCCACACTCCATCCTTCCTCTCAACCCTTTCTGTAGTTTAGACATTAGGCTATCTTAAGATCTGTAAACTAAGTGACCTTAAACTCCCTTCTCTTAAGGACTGCCAGATCTGTAGTCAGATCTGGAGGGACTACTAGAGATGGCTCCCTTGGAGCTGTAGATCATCTTTCCATGTGGGACAAACTCTTACTTATCAAAACTTTCCACAGTGGACCCTGTATCTTGCAGGTCTAGGACTTCTCAGTTGTGCTGATTTCATCCCCTGTTTTATTTTGATTTTAAATTTCTTTTACCACAAACAAATAAAGAAAGCACAGCTGGGGTAGCAACATGGAGGGGGAAAATGAGTAATCAGATCGATCTTAGCTTGATCAACCTCGATTCCTTTGTGAGAGACAACATGTCCTAGAACAGTGCCTTGAGTCACCATGAAGTGACTTTTCTCCCAACTCAGAACTAGGTTGGTCTCCTCACACCTTTGCAGTACGGAGCAAAGGTGGTGTAGGCATTGGCTAAAATCATCTCCATAAATGGAGAAATCATCCATAAAGATCTCTAAAAACTTATCAATCATGTCAAAGAAGATAGCATGCATGCATCTTTGGAACGTGGTAGGTGCATTACACAACCTAAATGACATCGTTCTGTATGCAAAGGTCCCAAATGGGCAAGTGAATGTGGTTTTTTCTTGGTGCTGGGGGTATACAGGGATCTGATTGTACCCTGAATATCCATCAATAAAATAGTAATAGGCCTTGCCTGCCAGCTTGTCCAAAATTTGGTCTATGAAGGGTAGTGGGAAGTGATCCTTGCTGGTTTTTTCATTGGGTTTTCGGTAATCTATGCATACCCTCCAACCAGTGGTCTGTCTGGTTGGGATCAACTCATCTGAATTTGCTTCAACAACTGTAATGCCAGATTTCTTGGGAACTACCTGGGTAGGTGCTACCCATTATGAATCCGAGATGGGATAAATTATCCCAGTGTCTTGGAGTTTGACTACCACCTTCATCACAACCTCCTGCATGTGTGGGTTAAGTTTTCTCTGCATCTCTCTAAAAGGTTTGGAACCTTCCTTGAGATGAATTTTATGCATGCACACAGTAGGATTGATTTCCCCAAGGTCTGCAATGGTCCATCCTATTGCCTTCTTATGCCTTTTTAGTACACAAAGTAGTTCTTTTTCACCTTTCGAGTGAGGGAAGAAGAGATTTTCACAGGCAATTTGGTGTTGTCTCCTAAAAAGACATATTTCAAAGATTTTTGGAGTTGCTTTAACTCCACCTCTGGGGGACTGATGAGGGTGGGCAATAGGGGTGCCTTGGAGGGGGCTGGTAGAGGTAACAAAGTAGGCCTCCATGGATGGTGCTGTGCTGGTGGAGCTTCAGAAGAGACAAGTTTCACATGCTCAATCTCAGAGGTGGGACCCTCTTCTACCTCTGTTTCCTTTCATACTTTGGCTAGCTCATTAAACCATTCCTTCCCATGTAGCAGCATATTCACATTTTCCTGCACAACCTCATCTATCACATCAAGAGAAAAATAGTCCTCATCAGAATGAGGTTGATTTGCTGCGTTGTGAACATTCAATTTGACCTTCATATTTCCAAATGACACTTCCATGATTCCAGACCTGCATTGAATACAAGCATTATCTTTGGCCAAAAAGGGATTGCCTAGAATCACAGGTATGGAAGTGGCACTCCTACCTGGTTCCATATCCAGTACCAAAAAGTCAGCAGGATAGAAGAATTTGTTAACTCCAACCAAAACATCCTCGATTATCCCCATAGGTTTCCTTTTAGATCTGTCAGCCAACTGGAGGACCACATGTATGGGCTTTAATTTGCCTAAGCCCAGCTTCTCATATACTGAATATGGAAGCAAATTTACAGTGGCTCCCAAATCTAATAAGGCTTTGTCAATGGTACGATCCCCAATGATGCAGGGGATAGTGGGGAGGCCAGGGACTTAATGTTTGGGGGGAGTTACAATCGATAGGACTTGCTTAACTTTTTCTGCTGAAAAGACCTTCTTGGATAGGTGTATCCTAGACTGTCTTTTATGGGTGCCCAGGTCTTTTAAAAACTTCGCATAGGTTGGGACTTCTTTAATGGCATCAAGTAAAGGCAAATTGATCTTTACTTGCTTGAAAGTCTCCATCATTTCCTCAATTTTTCTTTGTCCTTTATCAAAAGGGGAAGGTGCTTGTAGTGCCTTATAAAATGGCAAATGTGGGATTGCTCCCTCACTTGTAGCCTTAGCCAATGGGGCCTCTTTCTCTTTGATTTTTTTCTTTTCATGAGGATCCTCATTATCCTCTTTATTCACAACTGATTGTTCCTTCAAGTCTATCACTGGTGGTCTTTGTTGTGTGCTGGTAGAAAACTTAATTTTCTTCCTCCAAGTTCCTCACAGGCTCACAGCCCACTTGGTTGTCCACTAGCTTACCACTTCTCAAAGTTGTAACAGATTTGGCTTCCTCATAGGTGGAGGAAACTTCACCCACTACAACCTACCTTTGTGCATTGTCCTGTGGTTGGCTAGGCAATGTTTCTCCCTCTCTCCTAGTTAGAGCATCAGACAGCTAACCAAGTTGGTCCTCTATCTTTTTAATGCTCTGGTTGTAAGAGTGCACAGTTTGGGATAAGGTGTTCAAGCTCTGTAGTGAAGATAGAACTTGTTCCTTAAAGCATGGTGCTCTCACAGCTGAAGGGGGTGCAGATTGTTGCACAGGAGGAACTATAGGTTGGGCAATGGGTTGCTGATACTGACGCCTTGGGACATTTCTTTCTCGATAGGGATGAGCACTTCTGTAGGGCATGGGCTGCTGCTGCTGGCTGGGGTATGCATCTTATCCCCACCTCAGATTAGGATGGTTCCTCCATAAGACCGAGCTGCCCAGCTATGACCACATGCTCTATTATAAAATCAGAAACTGGTCAGCAGATAGGCATTCTTCAAGGGAATGAGTAGGGGACTGACATATGGCACATGCCTCCTCTACCCTAGCAGCCAAAGGTGACTGCACTGCTCCTATCAGCCTATCAAATTTCAGGGCTAGGCTGTCCACTTTCCTTTCCAACTCACTTGGCACACTCACTTCATATATCTTCCCTCTTGAGGTATTCTCCTTTACCAATTTAGGAGGCTCTAGATCTCTTGCTAAGGTTTTCCTTTGCATAGATTTCTCACTAATAATATTAAAGAGCTCCCATGCCTCCTCAGCAGTTTTATGGAGATAAGTGCCACCACAAGAAGCATTTATCATATCTCTGCTTTTAGCATCAATTCCTTGATAAAAACTTTGAACCAATTGTCATTCAGGGATTTGATGGTGGGGGCATTTCTTTAGGAGTTCTTTAAATCTCTCCCAGGAATGATGAAAATCTTCAGTTGGATCTTCGGTAAAAGAGATGATACCCTTCCTCAACTGGCTGGTTTTTGACATAGGGAAGAACTTTGCCAGAAATTGACATTAGAGATCACTCCAGGACTGATTGCTGTTAGGTGGAAGCAAGGACAACCAGGTCCTAGCTTTGTCCTTTAATGAAAAAGGAAAGAGTCTCATCCTGGTAGCCTCCTCCCCCAAACCTATGATATTAAATGTAGTGCACAGTCCCAAGAACTCATCAATGTGCTTGTAGGGTTCTTCTCTGGTCAGCCCATGAAATGAGGGCAGCATTTGAATGATGGATGATTTTATCTCATAGTTTCCCTGAGTAGCTGGGAATTGAATGTAGAAGGGGGAATTATAGACCCTTGGTGCATTAAAGTCTTTAAGGGTTCTCGGCTACTGTTGCTCACCCATTTCTATAGAATCAAATGCAACAGAAGTAGGTATAGTTGGTCTGGATCTGAGAAGTCTTTCAACCTCTGGATTTAGTGGAATAATCTGAGGTTGGAGAGTTCTCCTACCAAACATACAACACTCAGATACTGAACGCAAAACAGATTCTCAACATAGTAAGTGGAATCAACCAAGCTTTCTAACTATTCTAAGAAAAATCAACAAATGTGAAAGAGAAAAGGGGAGTAGAGGGATGCAAACTACAGAGCAGCTTCCAGCATAATTCTCCTCTTCTTGGCAACCTTAGATCTAATGAAATGCACACAAAATACTGAAAAATAACAAAACTTACAAATATAGTTAGTAAAATTAAGCAAACATCTATCAATATCTACAGATCTATGATCAAAACTTAGATCTATCAATTTCTAAACACACCTCCTCGGCAGCGGCGCCAAAAACTTGTTGGAGTGTTTGCCTTCCCTCAAATGAGGGTCTAAAATCATCAATAAAACTAGGCAGAACACACTCACATAGACCTGCAAGTAATCAGGGTCTGTTGTAGCAAGTTTTACAAAGATGGTAAGGAAATGTCCACAGGGAGGTTGGTTTAAAAATATAATAAATCTCCAGATCTATATTAGATCTGGCACCCTAACTAATGCTACATTAGCTAAAAGACAGGGGAGAGGTTTAAAATGGATTGTCACTTAAGCTAAGCTAAAATTAAACATCGACTAACTTGGATCGAGTTTAGGATCTTAGATCTTGTAGGGGAAAGAGGTAAAAAGCAAAAAATGGAGAAGAGTAGCTTGGAGATTAGTTTTCACTGAAATCAGATTCAATTAATTATACTACAGAGGTTCAGAGCACACAATTCCCTCAACTGACTATAAGCACAGCTGCAGGGTATAAACTCCACTTTGAATCACAGGATCCACCTGGTCTTAAGGCTATGATCAGTCCACTTTAATGGTCACAGACCATCCTATAGACTTTATCGAATCCATGGATTTGTAGCAGACGAATCCAATTGGAGCCTGAACTTGGACTAATCTTAAGGTTATGATATGTCCACTTTAATGGTCACAGACCATCCTAGGGATCTGCTGCGATCTCCAGATGTGCTTACTTTATTTGTTGGTGGTAAAAGCAATTTAAAATCAAAGTAAAATAGGGGATGGAATGAGCACAACTGAGAAATCTTAGACCTACAAGATACAGGGTCCATTTGTAGAAAGTTTTGATAAGTAAGAGTTTGTTCCACAGGGAAAGGTGATCTATAGCTCCAAGGGAGCCATCTCTAGTAATCCCTCAAGATCTGACTACAGATCTGGCAATCCTAAAAGGAGGGGAGTTTAGGGTCACTTATTCTAAGTATCCTAAGGTAGCCTAATGAAGTAACTATAGAAAAGGGTTGAGAAGATGGATGGAGTGAGGGAAAATAAATATAAAAGGGTGAGAAGTATGCTATTGGGTTAAGATCTGCTGGAATTTATGGCTCAGATCCAGATTTGCTGGTATAGAAATCCTGTCCAATGGCAACATTATCACCAAAGAGGAGAAAGAATTCAACTCATCCCTGTGCCATGATCCAATCCCTTAAGGTTATAACCTGTCCACTTAAATGGTCACAGACTATCCCATAGGGGAACCACACTCCAGAGATGGGTCAAAACAAGTTAATCATTGTAGGCACTACTTCATCCAGGCTACAAGCTCAGGAATCCGTAGGGAACCTCAACCTCTAAAGCTCTATGTGTGGGGCTAAGGCTGTATAGGACCATGATAGCCCAGACACATAGAACCAGCAAGAGATTGAGTACCATCTTAGATCTAGCTGTCCATTACTTGAGTAGGCCTACAATAGTCCAGTCACAAGCCTACAATCTCCATACCCAAATCAGATCTGCCATCTGATGGCGGGTCTATACTAATATGGGGTAGTCTGCCTCTGTACAATCTCCTACCAGGCTACAAGCTCAGGCTCAGAGAAGAAGGATCCATTTTGGATCGGTGGATTGGATTCACCCTAAGGCTATAACCTGTCCACTTAAATGGTCACAGGCTATCCCAGAGGCTATCCTCCTCTTGGAGCCCAAAATAAAACAAGAATATTACTGCCACCACCATGGTAACAAGGCTACCAGCTCAGGCTTCCATGGGGATTTCAGATCTAGTGGGTCTTGTGGTGGGGCTTAGGCTGTATAGGACCATGATAGCCTAGACACACAGGTCACTTGGATCTGAATGGGACCTTAGAATCAGTCCTCCATTGCTTTGAATCATAGCCAAAGCAATGGCGGATCACAAGGCAGCAGCCTTGCACAGAGCAACTTACAAACACATGAATCCCATAAAAGTACAACACCCAATCACAAATTCCATTAATCTAATCTTAATAAGCATACAAAGGCATGGCCAGCAAGTGCTAGGCCATGGAGAGAAGAAGAAGAAAAAGGAAACTACTTACGACTCTGGAAAAACAAGATTACAATGCTAAAAACAAAACAGAGCAAAAAGTGAACTCCTCCAGCCTCCTTAAACCTAAATCAGGCTTAGGTTTATATAGCAGTGGGTGTGGCGGCGCATTAGGGTTAGGAAACCCTAATTTTAGCGATGCCATGTGGACTATTAATGATCCTTGGATGCCTCGGGTCATGTGCACGGAGATTTGAGCTTGGAAGTGCGTGCCCTAGAAAGTCCTCTGTAGAATGATGGAAGTTGGAGTTCAAAGGTTCGCCAGGTTGCAGTCGATTCCCAGACTTGTCGCGTGGTATCTCTGTTCTTCGCGTGGCCGAGTTTAACATTAAAACTTTAGACATCGCGGGGTTGCAGCTTCTTAATGCTTTGAGCAATCGCGAGGTAGGTAGTTAAGCTCTCGCTGGATTGGGATTCGCATGGTTGGATTGCTACTTGTGAATAGCCCGAGAACTGCGCGAGCATTCCATTTCACAATAGATATTCGCGAGGCTAACTTCTGACTTCGCGAGGCTGCTTTCTTCCTAAACCGCGCGACAACTTCTTTTCTTGATAGAACTTCGTGAGGATCCTCGCGATAGCTTTGAGGCTTTTACGAATCGCTATGATGTGTTCTCTTCACATTTGCATCCCGTGGCTACTGCGCGATAGTTGTGCGAAGAATCTCTTGAAGCTCTCTCCCCTCTGCAGGTCTTCTTGAACTGCGCAAGACTGCATGACCATTTACTCCTGAACTTGGTGAGAGCTGCACGAGGTTGTGCTTCTGAAGCTCTTCCATTACTCAACTGTGCGAGCACTTGTTATGAAGTCTTGGGAAGCTCACGAGGACTGCGTGAAGCATAGTTTTATGAATCTTTTCAAGCTTTGTCAACTCTGAGAGGCTTGCTTGAGTGCCTGGATTCGTGGCTCATTCTTCTGAGGGACATCTGTTGCCAATACAGGCTCCTTAACATGATTTCTGGCCTTATTGCACTGCTGTTTATTATCTACAGAAAACACTTAACAAAACTTTATTAGATGGCTAAGGGTCTAATAAAAGGCTAAGTTAAGGGGTGAAAAGTGGTACTTTTCAGGTCTTAACACACCCCCAAACCTAATCTTTGCTAGTCCCTTAGCAAAGCTACATTAAATCAACTACAGAAATTTAATACCACTTTCGTAGGGAGCACGGATACATTTAGCATATGTACCAAGCCTTTTAAACCCCTAGGTGATCCCTAGTGGAGGAGTGCAGTCTCCTGAGGATTTTTAGTGAAGACACCCACAAACTTCTTAGTGAGACAGTTAACAAAAATGCATTATTATCAAGTGAGCAGTTAAGAAATAGAGTTAGTTCACCCTTGAATCATTAAAAATATAAGAAATTCAAACACATTGGCTGCACAGAAATTTAAATAGTATAAGCTTCTCATGAAAGCACATCATTTTCAATCAGTTTACACCAAAGACATTAAACATGTGTGTCAACATTGAGCTCATCACTGGATCAAAAATTAGGTTGTAGATCATACTTAATGCATTCAATATCAGACCCAAAACTCACCAGGGCATACTCTCATAAAGAACTGTTGAGGGTTTCATTTTCTCTCAAGCTCAAGAGAAGTTACATCCCCCAAATGGGTTTGTAAGCATGAGCATAGGCATAGCTCTGAAGTTCTGGCATCATTGACAGATCCTCACCATAGATTGGATAACTTTTTATCTCCACATGACAGCTCACTCAACTTTGGATCACAAGGGCTTTAACTGGGCTGTAATGTGGCTTATAGAGTGGGGTTAAAAATAATGGAAGGTTGAAAAGGGGTTCAAAATTGAGAAATCGATAGGTGAAGGAGGTGATTCATGACTTCACCTTCTTTAATTCAACTCCTTTCATCTTCTTTGAGGTTTTCAGATTTGAAGTGATCAGTTTCTCTTCTTGATTTTAATTTTTCCAATGAAAGTTCCCTCTTGACTCTGTTACTCCTCTTCATTATTGTTGTTATTTCTTTTTGATGCATTTTTCTTCTTTTTATTTTGTTTTTGCTTTTATGAAATGCCACCATTTTCTCAGTTACCATACTGCCAGAATTTGAGGTACTTCTTCTTTTATTCACCTAATGTTGACCATAGCTAGTCCATCTTCAACTCTTGTTCCTTTACCTTCTGAATTCTCAGAGTGAGGGTAAGGTTAAATCAGATACATAGGTTCAGGTGCAAGTACTCAGGTGTATTTTGAAGAAATTTCAGATTTAAGGCTCAAAGGGGGTATGCATGTTGATTGCTTAAGGTTTATGCATTTAGGCTCAAATTGTCCAAAAGAAGGCCTTGATCCTTTCCTAAGTCTCATGAATGCTGTCAGTAGTTTCAACTTGGAGTTGCCTAACTTCTAGTGAGCACAATGACTCAGCCAGTCCTTAGAGCTAGAAGAAATTGCCTTAGTCACTCCTCAAAGAAAAAAATAAATTTGTATAGGCCCAGATCTCACTGGTTATGGACTTCCTTTGAATTCTTAAGTATGTCCTTACCTTTTTCTCTTTCCTTGGTGATCTCATCATGGAGATGTGAAATTTTAAAAGTTTATACTGTCTAAAGCGGAAAAATTTAAAATTTCATTATATTTCTGATTCTCCAGTGAACATGGTTCCATTTTCATATTACTCACATTATTCTGCTGCACTGAGGTTAACTATTCCATTGGCAGGATCTGCCTGCCACACCCCCAAACCTAGGAGGAGCAGTGTCGTCACTGGTTCAAAGGAGGGTGTGCAGCAAATTTATTATCAGAGAAAAGAAAATAGCAAGAATGAAAACAAATAAAAACAAAGAACTTCACAGAATAACAGGAAAAGAAAATTTCATTAAGACTAAAAAAAAAAGAAAAATTACAAAAAGAAAGCTGCTAAGAAGAGAGGGGAGAGGGAATCAAGGATGTGGGGGCTGAGAAGGTGGTGGGAGGGGTTGAGTGGAGGGCGCAGGGGATGGGGATGGTTCTATCTTTTGCTTTTTCTTCTTTGGCTGGTGCTTGTCCTTCTCCTCCTTCTCTAGGAACTGCAGAACCTCCTCGTATTCATCCTAGAGGGGTTGTAGGAGGTTTGGCTCTTTAGGTGGGGGCGGTTCCAACCACATCGGAAAAAACTTGTTAGGCAGAGCATTAGGCTTGTCATCTGCCATTGGTAGGACTAGGGAAGGACCGCTAGGGTGAGAGGAGAAAGGATGAGATGAATATGAAAAGGGACACACCCTGTGTATTTAAAGACGAGGATGGTGCAAGATGAATCGGTGTAATAACATCCAAGTTGGTGCAATTAATTGAGAGTGAGTTGGGAAGTGAAAAGTTACAGCAATTAGCGTGGGAAATGACAAATGCATGTAACTTGCGCAGCTGGTTAAGGGGATCGCGAGATAGGAACGAAATCTTGCGATGATGGATGTTGCAGAATGCAGTGCTCGAGAGGCTCTGTAGCATTTGTTGAAGCTCGCGACGGCGTAATAAATACTCTATGTGCATTGCGCGAGAGCTTCCCAAATCTCAATTTGAAATGCGCGAGGGCTTAGTACCCAACATGGAGCAATTCATGCAGTGCAGCATACTCACCAAAAATATTCAAACAGTATACATTCAATTCAAAAATCAGCAAATCGCAGAAGAAGTAATCATACCAACCCCACATAAACTCTATCAAACTCAACAAACTCGACCCCATCGAGACACTATAATTTCCTAAAAACTATTGAAGAAATGAAAGTAGTATAGTACAACATGGGCACAACTGTGGGTCAGGTAGAAGAAGGGGTCCCTTGAAAATGAATAGTGTTCATAGGGTCGGTCAGTTTTTCGAGACAAGGCTTAAGCCTCTGACCATTCACTTTCAAGGTTCGCGCTGATTTGGGATCCTTGACTTCCACAACACCAGATGGGGACACATTTAAGACAATATAGGGACCTTCCCATCGGGATTTTAGTTTGCCAGGAAAGAATTTTAGTTTGGAGTTAAATAACCAAACCTTGCCATCAGGTACGAAGCTTTTTCTCAATAAGCCCTTATCAAAGAAGGCTTTAGACCGTTCCTTGTAGATCCTGGCATTGGCGTAGGCATCCATCCTTAGCTCGTCCAATTCCGACAACTCCAGGGACTTGTGATGACCAGCAGAAGTTAGGTTCATATTTAAGTTTTTAATGGCCCAATAGGCCTTGTGTTCTAACTCTACTAGGAGATGGAAAGCCATGCCATAGACCAGTCTGAATGGGGACATTCTAATTGGAGTCTTATGGGCAGTCCTATACGCCCACAGTGCATCATTGAGCTTATCAGCCCAATCTCTCCTTTCAGTCCTTACTGTTTTCTCAAGGATGTGCTTGATCTCCCTATTAGAAATTTCAACTTGCTTATGCGTGGGTGGTAGGGAGTAGCAATCCTATGGGTCACAGGATATTTCTTGAGCAAGCTCTCAAAATTCCTGTTGTAGAAATGGCTACCCCTATCACTGATAATAGCTCTAGGGGTTCCAAATCTTGAGATAATATTCTGCCTTACAAATTTGAGGACCACTTGGTTGTCATTGGTTCTTGTGGCAATGGCTTCTACCCATTTGGAAACATAGTCCACTGCCACTAAGATGAAATGGTAACCATTAGAAGGAGGAAAAGGGCCCATGAAGTCTATGCCCCATACATCAAATAGTTCTACAACAAGGATGGGCTGCAAAGGCATTGAATTTCGTTTGGACAGCCCTCCTAATTTTTGACATCTCTCACATGCCTTGCAGTGTATATATGCATCTCTGAATAAAGAAGGCCTACACCGCAGACCTTGTCAGCTATTTTTCTTCCACTACAGTGGCCTCCACAGGCATTTTCATGGCACATGGCCAGAATACTGGGGGCATCACTTTTGGGAACACATCTTTGGATGATTTGGTCTGCACAGTATTTGTATAGGCAAGGATCCTCCCAAAAAAAATATTTGACCTGTGAGAAAAACATGTCTTTGTCCATTTTGGTCCAGTGGGCAAGAATCTTTTCTATAACAAGATAATGTCACAATGTGTGCAAACCAGGGGACCAAGGATTGGATTGCAAATAATTGCTCATCCGGGAAGGCATCATTTGTAGGACCATCAAGACACTTCTCCAACACAATTGTGGACAAGTGGTCAGCCACCACATTTTCCACACCCTTTTTGTCCTTGATTTCGATGTCAAACTCTTGCAGTAGGAGTATCCATCTAATCAGCCTGGGCTTAGCATCTTTTTTGGACAATAAGTACTTCAATGCTGAGTGGTCAGTAAAGATTATAGTTTTAGATACCACCAGGTAGGATCTAAACATGCCAACAGCATACACCACTGCCAGAAGCTCTTTCTCAGTTGTGGTATAATTCAGCTAAGCTTCAGCAAGTGACTTGCTGACATAAGCAATGACCACAGGCAGCTTATCCTTTCTTTGGCCCAAGACAGCACCTATTGCCAAATCTGATGCATCACACATTAATTCAAAGGGCATGGTTTAGTCTGGTGTCTGGAGTATAGGGGCAGAGGTAAGGCAAACTTTCAAAGTCTCAAAAGCCTTTAGACAGTCAACCGAGAAGTAGAAAGGCACATCCTGGCAGAGCAGGTGGCACAATGGCTTAGCAATTTTGCTGAAGTCCTTAATGAACCTCCTCTAGAATCCTGCATGCCCAAGGAAAGATCTAATTTGTTTGACTGTTTTTGGAGGGGGCAGATTGGAAATGAGGTCAACTTTGGCCTTGTCTATCTCAAGCCCTTCTTTAGAGACTACATGGCCCAACACAATGCCTTGTGTTACCATGAAGTGGCTCTTTTCCCAGCTTAGGACCATATTGGTCTCCTCACATCTTTGCAAAACTAGGCTGAGGTGTTGTAGACACTGGCCAAAACTATCCCCATAGATAGAAAAATTATCCATAAAAATCTCCAAAAAACTTGTCAATCATATCAGAGAATATGGCATACATACACCTCTGAAAAGTGGTTGGCGCATTACACAGCCAAAAAGGCATCCTTCTGTAAGCAAAGGTGTCAAAAGGACAAGTAAAGGTGGTTTTCTCTTGGTCTTGAGGATGCATAGGGATCTGGTTGTACCTTGAGTACCCATCAAGAAAATAGTAAAAAGGTTTTCCAGCCAATTTGTCCAAAATTTGATCAATGAAAGGGAGAGGGAAGTGGTCCTTTCTGGTCTTAGAGTTGAGCTTTCTATAATCAATACAAACTCTCCAGCCAATGGTCTCCCTGGCTTGTGTCAACTCTCCAGATTCGGTTTTAATAACTGTTATGCCAGATTTCTTGGGCACCACTTGGATAGGTGCCACCCAGTTAGAATCAGAGATGGGGTAAATCACCCTTGCATCTAGCAATTTAATGATTTCCTTGAGGACCACTTCCTGCATATGAGGATTTAACTTCCTCTGCATTTCCCTGGTGGGTAGTGATCCCTCAAGATGAATCCTGTGCATGGAGATTGATGCATCTATTCCTCCCAGATCTGCAATGGTCCAACCAATTACCTTTTTATGCTTCCTCAAAACTGTTAGTAATTCCTCTTCCTGCTCATTGGTAAGAGAGGAGATAATCACAGGAAGCTTATCACCTTTCTCAAGGAAGGCATATTTTAATGTTTTTGGAAGCTTCTTGAGTTCCAGATCAGGGGCTGGTAGGGTGGATGGCAAAATTGGTGCATTGGTGGTTGGAGGAAGAGGCAGCAATGTAGGTTTCCAAATGGAATGCTGCACTAAGCCCACAGAAGACTTCAATGTGGTCATGTCTTCTGTTATCATAGTTGGGCTTTCTTGCTCCACCATATCCCAGACTTTAACTAAATTCCTGACAGTGTCGCTCCACTCTAGTAGAGTGGGCAATTCTTCATCCATAATTTCTTCTAGTACATCCACTGTAAAGCTCTCCTCATTATCCTCTTGAGGGTACATTGCACTGTTGTACACATTCAGCTCAACTTTCATATGTCCGAAAGTTACCTCCATGACTCCAGACCTGCACTGAATGCATGCATTGGCAATGGCCAAGAATGGCCTGCCCAAGATAACAGGTATGGGATTAGTACTTTTGTTGTAGCCCATGTCCAAAACTAGGAAGTCAGCAGGATAAAAGAATTTCTCTACCCCTACCAAGACATCCTCAATCATTCCCATAGGCCTCCTCTCAGATCTATCAACCATCATTAGCACAATGGGGGTAGGTTTTAGCTCCCCCAAACCTAGTTGTAGATATACACAGTATGGCAGCAGGTTAACATTGGCTCCAAGGTCTAAAAGGGCCTTCCCGATTGTATGGTCGCCAATTATGCAAGGAATAGTGGGTATCCCTGGATCTTGCAACTTCTCAGGAATTGATGTGTTAAATATAGAATTCACTGTATCAGTTGCAAAGACTCTTTTGGACACATGGCCTCGAGCTTATTTCTTTTGGGTACAGTGGTCTTTCAGGAACACTGCATAGGCTGGGACCTGTTTAATTGCCTCAAGCAGGGGTAAATTGATTTTCACCTGCCTGAAGGTCTCCATCATTTCCTCCATCTGGGCATTCCCTTTCTCAAAAGGGGCAGGACCACCCAAAGCTTGAGGAAATGGCAACTGAGGTACTGCTGGTTCCTTAGCTGCTAGTCCATGACTAAACTTCTATTTTTTTCTTTTTTCTTATTTTTCTTCCAGCAGAGGCTCAACTACAGCCTCTTTATATTTCTCCTACTGCAGGGTGGCAGGCAATTCTTGGCTCTGTGTTCCAACAACATCCCCATCACACTCATTCGAATAATCTGTGGAAATGACCTCTGCTGATGCATTACCCCCACACAGTTGTCTATCAGCCTGCCAGACCTTAGGGTAGTGACAGCATTGGTTCCCTCAAAACTTGAGGAAGCATCTTCAATTAAAAACTGACCCTAGGGGCTAGCAACCGGCTGGCAGGGCAACCTCCCTTCATCTCTCCTAGCCAAGGCATTTGAAATTTTACTTATCTGCTCTTCATTTTCATGGATGCTCTGACCCTGAGAATTCACAGTCTGAGCCAAGGACCCAGGTTTTGCAAAGAAGTCAAGACCTGGTCCTCGAAGGAGGCATTTTTGGGTTGAGATGGGGGTAAGACCAATTGATTTTATTGCTGATGGGGCTACTGCTAGTGTTGGAAATTAGACCTAGGGGCATATCCCTGATTGAACTGCTGCTGAGGCCTTTGGGGTAAATCCAACATTTGTTGGGGCTGCATATAATTGTCTTGCCTCCACCTCAGATTTGGGTGGTCTCTCCATTGGTAACCAGCATTTTGGTGCTAGTATCCATATGGCTAACTGTTGTCGCCACCAGATTGTTGTCGGCCAAAAGATTGCGTAGTAGCAGCATGTTCCAATACCAATTCAGGATATTGCCCTGCAGATGGACATTCCTCTACTGTGTGCTGTGAGGACTGGCATATCAGACATGTCTCCACCACTTGAGCAGCCCTTCTGGGTTGCATCACAGTCAGTAATTTGTCAAACTTCAAAGAGAGGTTTGCCATCTGCAGCTGCAGGTCATTGTTCCCAGACACCTCATAAACTTTTCCTCTTGACGATGCGACAGGCTTCACTTTTGACACAGACTCCTGACTAGTTCTTGCCAGGGATAGCTTTTGAAAAGAATTTTCACTGATTAATTCAAACAATTCCCATGATTCATCAGCAGTCTTGTGCATGTAGGTTCCACCACAAGAGGCATCAACCATATCTCTATTTTTTTCATCAATCCCATTCTAGAAGCTTTGTACAAGCTGCCAGTCTGGGATCTTGTGGTGGGGGCATTGTTTGAGCATTTCCTTAAACCTATCCCAGGCTTGATAAAAATCCTCAGTTGGGGATTGGGCAAAAGCAAGAATTTCTTTCCTCAACTGGCTCGTTTTGGTCTCAGGGAAGAACTTTGTCAGGAACTTGGTCTATAGGTTTTTCCAAGATGCAATGCTATTGTTGGGAAGAGTGGCCAACCAGGTACTAGCCCTATCCTTCAGAGAGAAGGGAAAGAGCCTGAACCTAGTAGCCTTTGGTCCCAAACCAGTGATATTGAATGTCGTGCACAAGGCCAAAAATTAGTCAATATGCTTGTAAGGGTCCTCCTTGCTAAGCCCATGGAAAGAGGGCAACATCTAGATGATGGAAGTTTTAATTTCATAATTCCCCTGAACATCAGGGAATTGAATGCTAAATGGAGAGTTATAGTCATCCGGAGCATTCAACTCCTTGAGAGTTCTAGGTTGTTCTTCACCCATGAGTACTTGCTCATATTCAATTGGGGGCTCTACTGTGGTGTGCCTGTTCCTTCTAAGTCATCTACCCCTTTCTAGCTCAGGGTTGAAAGGCTCTAAAGTAGGACTAAGAGATCTCCTACCTAGCATACAAACACACCACCAGCAGGGACAACTCCTTACAGGCACATTATACTTGACTCAAAGAATTTATCTAATAAATTCACAGCTATTTTACGAAAACATAAATTTACAACTATCCTAAATACTGCTATGGAAATTGTAAGAGAAATAGACAGAGTTTTAAAGGTTTAGAGAATTTGCAAACAGAGGTAGTTAATCTCCAAATGCAGTCCATTGTTCTTCTCTGCTGCTGTCTAGATCGGCAATAAAGATTCAAAATTACATTAGCGATTATTCAAAGCTACAAAGAACACTAAAAATACAAAAACTAAGGGTCTACTAATAGATCATCTTTCCCCGGCAACGGCGCCAAAAACTTGTTGCGATCTCCAGATGTGCTTACTTTATTTGTTGGTGGTAAAAGCAATTTAAAATCAAAGTAAAATAGGGGATGGAATTAGCACAACTGTGAAATCTTAGACCTGCAAGATACAGGGTCCATTTGTAGCAAGTTTTGATAAGTAAGAGTTTGTCCCAAAGGTGATCTCTGACTCAAGGAGCCATCTCTAGTAGTCCCTCGAGATCGACTTCTGGTCTGGCGATCTAAAGGAGGGGAGTTTAGGGTCACTTATTCTAAGTATCCTAAGGTAGCCTAATGAAGTAACTACAGAAAAGGATTGAGAAGATGGATGGAGTGAGGGAAAATAAATATAAAAGGGTGAGAAGTATGCTATTGGGTTTAGATCTGCTAGAATTTATGACTCAGATCTAGATCTGCTGGTATAAAAATCCTGTCCAATGGCTACATTATCACCAAAGAGGAGAAAGAATTCAACTCATCCCTGTGCCATGATCCAATCCCTTAAGGTTATAACCTGTCCACTTAAATGGTCACAGACTATCCCATAGGGGAACCACACTCCAGAGATGGGTCAAAACAAGTTAATCATTGTAGGCACTACTTCATCCAAGCTACAAGCTCAAGAATCCATAGGGAACCTCAACCTCTAAAGCTCTATGTGTGGGGCTAAGGCTGTATAGGACCATGATAGCCCAGACACATAGAACCAGCAAGAGATTGAGTACCACCTTAGATCTTGTTGTCCATTGCTTGAGTGGGCCTACAATGGTCTAGTCACAAGGCTACAATCTCCATACCCAGATTAGATCAGCCATCTGATGGCGGGTCTAAACTAATATGGGGAGTGCAGCTCTGTACAATCTCCTACGGTGCAAGCTCAGGCTCGGAGAAGAAGGATCCATTTTGGATCAGCGGATTGGATTCACCCTAAGGCTATAACCTGTCTACTTAAATGGTCATAGACTATCCAAAGGCTATCCTCCTCAAGGAGCCCAAAACAAAATAAGAATATTGCTGCCACCACCATGGTCACAAGGCTACCAGGTCAGGCTTCCTTGGGGATTTCAGATCTAGTGGGGCCTGTGGTGGGGCTAAGGCATATAGGACCATGATAGCCCAGACACACAGGTCACTTGGATCTGAATGGGAACTTAGAATTAGTCCTCCATTGCTTTGAATCACAACTAAAGCAATGGAAGATCACACGGCAGCAGCCTTGCACAGAGCAACTCACAAACACATGAATCCCATAAAAGTACAACACCCAATCACAAATTCCATTAATCTAATCTTAATAAGCATACAAAGGCATGGCCCGCAAGTGCTGGGCCATGGAGAGAAGAAGAAGAAAAAGGAAAACTACTTATGGCTATAGGAAAACAAGCCTACAATGCTAAAAATAAAACAGAGCAAAAACTAAACTCTTCTGGCCTCCTTAAACCAAAACCAGGCTTAGGTTTATATAGCAGTGGGTGTGGCGGAGCATTAGGGGTAGGAAACCCTAATTTTAGCGATGCCACGTGGCCTATTAATGATCCTTGGATGCCTCGAGCACGTGCACAGAGATTTGAGCGTGGGAGTGCGTGCCCTAATCCTTGGAAATTCCCAGAAAGTCCTCTACAGAATGATGGAAGTTAGACTTCAGAGGTTCGCCAGGTTGCAGTTGATTCCCAGACTTGTCGTGTCGTAGCTCTATTCTTCACATGGTTGAGTTTAACATTAAAACTTCATATGTCGTGTGGTTGTAGCTTCTTAATGCTTTGAGCAGTCGCGAGGTAGGTAGTTAAGCTCTCGCTGGATTGGGCTTCACGCGGTTGGATTGCTACTTGTGAATAGCGTGAGAACTGCGCGAGCATTTCATTTCACAATAGATCTTCGCGAGGAAAACTTCTGACTTCGTGAGGCTGCTTTCTTCCTGAACCGTGCGACAACTTCTTTTCTTGATAGATCTTCACGAGGATCCTCGCGATAGTTTTGAGGCTTTTCTGAACTGCGTGACAGGTTCTCTTGACATTTGCATCCTGCGGCTACTGCGCGAAGAATCTCCTGAAGCTCTCTCTCCTCAGCAGTTCTGAGTGAACTGCGCGAGGTTGATTTCAGGTCTTCTTGAACTATGCAAGGCTGCGCGACCATTTACTCCTAAACTTCATGCGAGGTTGTAAGCTCTTACATTACTCAAGCTGTGAGCACTTGTTGTGAAGTCTTGGGAAGCTCGCGAGGACTACGCGAAGCATAGTTTTCTGAATCCTTTAAAGCTTTGTCAGCTGTGCGAGGCTTGCTTCAGGTCTGGATTCATGGCTTATTCTTCTGAGGGACTTCTGGTGCCAATACAGGCTCCTTCACATGATTTCTGGCCTTATTGCACTACTGTTTATTATCTATAGAAAATACTTAACAAAACTTTATTATATGGCTAAGGGTCTAATCAAAGGCTAAGTTAAGGGGTGAAAAGTGGTACTTTTCAGGTCTTAACACTACAGATGCTGCATTTCCCAGGTCACAGACTCAAGGAATCATAGGAGTATCAGATGCAGGAGATTGGGTGGTATCCAAGAGGCCTACCCGTTAAGTGGGTGTGCTGATCTACAGACTCCTCTACACAAATTCGATCGATCACCAAATGGAACCAAAGGAAGTTTAGATCTAATTAAAGCATTAAAAATAGCATTAATATTGCAATCAACGTCACTCTATAATGGAAATACTCTCAGATCTGTAGTCTGTGCAGCTAGGAACCTACAATAGCACTCTTAACCTTACCCAATTTCAGATCTAACTTCTCTCCTCGCTACTCTAAGGGAATTAGCCAACCATGGTTGGGCTAAAGGAGGGAAAATAGAATTTCTCTGCAAGCTCTAATCTCTCGAATTTGGCTCAGATCTCGATCCCCCCTCAATTGCAATTGGGGGTCTCTATATATAGCTTTCTCCTCTATTTTTCCTGCCAAAAATCCCTTCTAGAAGGTTCTCAGAGTTTGTTAGAGTTCTGTTAGAGCATGTGGGTCGGTTAGGGTTTCCTAGGGCATCTTCTGAAATTGTCGTGCTGGTCACCAAATGACTGAGTCATGCGAATCACAACATGTGCATAGCTGAATTTCTGAGAAGTTCTGCACACGATTTTGACAAGTTTAGGAAGCTTTCGACAGGTTCAAATAGAGTATTTTGGTCCTTTCACTAGGTTCTCAGATCTCTTCGATAGGTTCTGATAGGATGAGCCTTCTCTTAGAGTTTCAGCATTCTTAGCCCTTGGCCTCGAGTATTCGACAGGTTAGAGGGGCTCTTCGATAGGTTGGAGAGCCATTTTGACAGGCTCCGCTCTGCATGCCACCATTTCGATAGGGTTGCTCTCACTCCTATCGAAAGGCTCAAGTTCCCTTTGATAGGTTCTGTTCCAGCGCCTTCATCTCGATAGGTTTGAAGAAACCATTCGATAAGTTCCCTTGACGTCTTAGGCTGGTTTTCGATGGGATGATTTCTTCCTTCCTTTCAGCTGCTCGATAGGTTCTTGGATCCTATCGAACTCCTCAATCCACACGAATCCATTTTTCTTCTGCCTTCAGGTCCTATCGAAAACCTCTTCAACTGCACGAATTCTTCCTTTCTTTGCTTTTAGCTCTTGTCGAAGTCTTCAGGTGACCAATCGATAGGATGTTTTCAGCCTATTTTCACTTCCTTCGCCTTGCCCTACTGCAGCCACGTGCTCCAAGGGTCCAGTGATGTCTACCCTCTAGTATGTTGTTGCTGGGTTTGTCCTATGATGAGAGATAGCCCCTTTTTGGGCATTCTTGAGTGGTTTTCAGCATTAGTGTCCTCTTTCATAACTGTCTACAAAATGCACTTGACAAAAGCTTATTAGTGTGCTCACAAGTCTATCAATAGTCAGGTTAAAGGGTGAAAAGTGGCATTTTTTACCACTTAACATAAGGATATGATCTGTAATTGAGAGTTTCAGAGGCTTTGTGAGGGATTGGATGATGCATAGATTGTAGATCTTAGCACATCATTGTAAGTAGTAGCATTCTAATGAAATTATGGGTTTTAGAGTTAATTCTAAGCTAGATTTCATTTATTCGTATTTGATTTCCTTAGTTTGGATACTCCTGTGAGCCAGTCAGAAATGGGGAGCTTGTAGCCTGCCATTCACATCACTACAATGATTAACTTGTTCTAAACAAGACCACTGGCCCAAGATAATCTCTAGGATGATCAGTGACCATTAAAGTGGACATATCATAGCCTTAGGATTGCGTTGATATATTGGGACAATCACTAGGATGGTCTGTGACCATCAAAGTGGACAGACCATAGCCTTAGGATTGCTTCAATTCTCTAGTTAAAATTGGATTCTTATACCATGCATCTACTAGGGTAAAACCTGGGGAGCTTGTAGCTAGATGAAGGATGTAGCAGATCTTATGTAAACATTGCCTCTGATTTAATCAATTTTCAGTGAAATATCAAATCCCTAGCTGCTGATCTTCATCCTTTTAATTTTTAATCCATTTTCCTTCACTTCTGTGTTTTCTTAAGCTCTGGATCAACTACATTTAATTTCTATAGTTTGTAGTGATAAAACCCAAAAACCTCTCCTCTTTTATGTTTTAGAATAGCTTATAGTATGATAGAGTGTCAAACCTATTGTAGATCTGGAGATCCATCATAGTTTATTCACATTTTCCCTTTGGACATATCCTTACTTACCTATAAAAATTGTTGCAATAGCCCTGTAACTTACAGTTGTAGGAGATTGTAGTTGTGCTGAATCCATCCTTTGTTTTAATATGATTCTATTTTGTTACACACTAAATCAGCACAGTCGATTTTCCCAACAATGCTTATGCCAACTCAAAGATCTACAATGAAAAAGCTAAGGCATTCTTTGATAAGGGCATGTTGAGAAAAGACTTTGAGCATGGTGCAAAGGCATGGCTGTTTAACTCCAGGCTTATATTGTTCCCAGGAAAATTAAGAACCAGATGGGATGGTCCTTATACTGGGATTCATGCATCCCCATCTGGGGTTGTGGATATCATGGATCCCATGTCTGGGAAAATCATGAAAGTTAATGGGCAGAGGCTTGAGCCTTGTGCTAAAAAATCTATGGAGCCACCTGCCACCATTCACCTTCAAGAGCTTCCCAGTGCTGACTGATCCACAGTCTTATAACATGTGTACCATGCCTGTTTGCTTATGTTTGATGTGTGTGCTATATTGATTTCTGTCATTTGATGTATGTTTAATTTTTTTTTGGTGTGATGTTCTAAATTTGTATTTGTTTAGAGTATTTTTAGAAGCTGAATCTATGATTTAGAGCATGTTTTTTTTGTGGTTTATGCATGAACTGGAAGAATGAATTGAATGTACACCATAATTGTTGAGCATTCCCTTGATTAATCTGCTGTGATTTAATATTACTGGTTGCTAGCATTTGTATTTGTTGATATGTGTGCATATAGCCTAATGTGTAGGCATGAACCATGTGTCTAGAGCTTTTAGGAAGATAATGCTGAGGTAGACCCAAGAATGGACTGATGCAGCCCTACGAATGAGAATGAAGAAGAATGAGCAAAATCTCACGAGGGCATATTTTAACTAAAATGGCCTATCTTGTGGTTCACCCTGAACTGCGCGAGGAGTTAGTTCCACATTGGAACTGCGCAACAGGCTAAATAAATAGCCTCTCGAGGAGCTGTGTGACTGTGAAAATGCATCTCGCACAGTTCCATTTGAACTGCGTGACACTAAATCCAAATTCTTTGCTATGCGAGTTTGGATTACACTCAAAAGAAGCTCCGCGAGATCCAATCTGGATCCTCGCGAAGCCCAGGATTTTCTCTAAAATACCCGCGAGAGCTCTGTCAGTCATTTTCTTCACAGAACTCTGGTGATTTTTCTCTTCCTGGACTCCCATTTTTCTTCACCATTGGACCTTGCTGCTCCATTGTTCCCTTTGCAAACCTCACATTTTGATCAGCAACTGATTCTGAGCACTTTACACCTGGCAAAGTCAACTTTGGGCCACGGGACAACTTCTATTGCTAAAACCTAGGGTGGGGTAAGTTTCCAACACTTCACCAACTGGTTAATCTTTAAACTAGAAGTTTATCAATAGTAGTTGAATTTTAGGGAGTTAGTTGTGCTGAGAAGCTAAGTGGACCAATAGTCAGCTTGAGTTGTAAAATCCAAACCCAAAACCCTAGATTTTAGCAGCGACTATGGCTAACAAAGCCCCATTTCAGGAAAACCTTTATTCCATGTTGAACCCTATTGTAATAGACATCCCTACAACAACTAGGAAGTCTGTGAGGATTGTAGAGGCCTCTACTAGGGAGGCCACTGATATTCCTGCACCCCAGGCTGAGCCCCAAATGGAGAAAGGTAAAAAGAGGGCTGCCCCTATGAAGAATGCCAGATCTGCCACTCAGAGCCCTAAAAAGTCCAAAAATAAATATAAGAAGGGAAAGGAGGTTGAGAAATCCAACCCTCTGAAAACCCCAAGTGCGTTTGTGGCTGCCATTAAATTGGAGCCAGAGACTGCCTTTGATAAGGCATTTTTTGAGGAAGAACCCTTGGCTGCTGCATCCATAGAATTCCTAACCAAGGCCTCCCTGTTACCCCTGCTCAGGCCCCAATTACAGTTAGTCTTTCCTAGGCTAGTGCAGCTATTCTATCAGAACATCAGGGTTAAGATAGGTGGTGATGGAAACCCTATGCTACTGATCTTAATAGATGACTTTGAGATGCTGGTAAATCCAGCTAGGATAGCAGCAATCCTAGGTATACCAACTACCTACAATCATGAGTGTGGCTTGGGAGCACTTCTAACTGCCACCATTTTAGAGAAAGAAAAGGAGATAACAGGAGGGATTACAACATAAAGAGTGTCCATCAGAAAAACAAACTTGGATCCAAGCCTACTATTTATGGATGAAGTACTGAGAAAAATGTTTTCTGCTCTGGGCACCAGCAAGAGAGAAGGTGTTGTGGCTACCCCAGGTGCTTTAGTTTATTGTGTGGTGGAAACTAATTAAAAACAAAGTAAAATAAAAGAATGGATTCAACACAACTAGAGTAATCCTAGACCTGCAAGATACATGGCCTATTGTAGCAAGTTTTGATAAGTAAGAGTTTATCCCATAGAGAAATTGATCTAGAACCCAAAATGGGCTATAATAGTAGGCCTCCAGATCTAGCTACAGATCTGAAAATCATAAAGAAAGGGTGCTAGGTGTCAAGACTATACTAAATTAATCCTAAAAATAGAGAAATAAAATGTAGCCCAATCCAAAAGAAAGGGTTAAGAAGAGGATGGTGATGGTGTACCAAAATAAAACATAGAAATTGGTGAGAAGTAAGCAGGTTAAGTTCAGAGTTAAAATAGTAATGTAACTCAGATTTGGTCTATCTCTGCAGTGCTCTTTGCTGAGACGATATTAAAAGCCTCACCAAGGTAGAAATATTTAGTTTAACCAATGCCATTTGGGTTGCTCTTAAGGCTATAGGACGTCGTCACAGCCTATCCTATAGAGTCTGTCAAATCCCATTAGTTAAACCCGAAATTGCTCATCTAGTCCAGAGGAGTGGACTGATCATTTCCCCAGCCACTGGACCAGATCAATCCATCAATACTATTGTAGCACTATATAACGCTAGTGCTACAAGCTCCCCAGATCTGCGCACAGATCTGGCTAACATCCATAGGTATTCCAACCCATAAGATCCTAAGTGCTTTGCTAAGGCCAATGGCTCACTAGTGCCCACAAAAATGATCATGCAACAGGTTGAATATGGCTTTAGATTCAGCTGGGCATTGCTAAAAATGGTCTGTAATGACTTAGCCACAAGCTACAATTACCACAAAGATCTGATGTCGGCTAGGTAAAATTGAGGAGAGCCCGTTCCTGTTTAAACCTCCTCACAAGGCTCTAGAAGCTCATGTGCAGGGGAGAAGAATCTTTCTCAAACATGTGAATGGACCCAACCTTAGGGCTATACTCTGTCCACTCGAATGGTCATTGGGTATCCCATTGGTCTATCCATGCCATAGAGGCCTGAGAAAGAATATGAAAACTGCTGTAACCACCAAAGTCCACAGGCCTCTGAGCTCCCCAGATCTCACTACAGATCCAGCATTGCTTTCCATGGGGCTATCAAACCAAGGGAAATCAGATGGCAAACAATAGATCTACTAGAAACTGAATGGGCTAGTCCTAAATACATGGATCCTATAGACATCTAAAGAAAACCATAAGATCTTTAGATTCAAATAAGCAGTAAAATAGCAATCTATTGATAAACATAAAACTTACAATGAACTGCCTCCAGGCTGCAGCTTGTACATAATTGCTTATCCAAAATCCCAATGTATATAAAACCTATTACAAACTAAAATAAAATGAAACCTAGATGCTTACATGGGGATTAGCCAGCAAGTGTTGGGCTAAGAGAGAAGAAAAAAGAGAAAAAGAAGTGATCAAACCCTAACCCTAGCCTGCTAGAGCTCTTAGCCGACAGAGGATGAAATGAAGGGTTGATGATAAAACTAGACTCTAAGTGTAGCTTATATACTCTGTCCATATGGCCTTGGCTCTGAAGGGATTAATCCTAATTTTTCTAGCAAACATGGCACTGTTTCATCCCTTGAATGCCTTAAGTAGCGCGCCTCAAAATCTGTCCCTCGGGATGTGTGCCCTAGCCTTGAGAAATTCTTAAATGGTCCTTGAGTTAAAACTTAGAAGTGGAGAGCCCGTGCTTCGTTAGACTGGCATATGCATTCACTGATTTGCATAGTTGTAGGGCCTTCGCAAAGTAGCTTTTGGTCGGTGGGAAGTGCCCACTCGCACAGTTAATCTTTCGTTAATCATGCAGTTCCTTTGGGCTGCAATGTTGTCGCGGGGATGCATTGGGGTGCCTAGACTTCTTACGCTGTAGAGCTTCAGAAGCTCTCTCACTCTCTAGGCGCTCACATAGCTATGATCCTGTGCTCGTGTAGTAATTGGTAAGGCTTCAGAGTGCATGAGATTTGCACGAGGAGAATTCTGGGCATCTCTCTCTTCCAGGGCTATGCACGAACTCCGCGAGGTGAATTTTAGTTCAGTTCACACATGGACTCGCTATGTTCTTCGCACAGCTGCTTTAAGGCCTGATCTCTGTAAGAGCTTCATGACCACAAATTCTGAGGATTTTAGTCTGCGAGATCTTAGCGATGTCTTTACAGCTCTCCTCTTAACTGCGCGTCCTATTTGCGCGAGGGCATCTTCCACTGCATCCTTAGCTTCACAAGGGTTCTCAACTCTGTGAGATCTATCTTTCTATGCTCTGCTGCATTGCACTTGCTGCTTTTATAGTTTCTCCATACTCAGCCAACTTCATTCATCTGCTAGGCTTTTGGTCAATGATGATCAGCACCTAGTCACCATGGTGAGCACTACCAAGGTGTTCCATTAGACTTTGGTGTGGCTGTCATCTTTGCATGTCTTCTTTCTCTTCTTTGGGCCAATAACGATGAATTTTGTGTTAAGCTGCGCAGATTATTGCTAACTACAAAACACACTTAATAAATGATTATTAGACTGCTTCAAGGTCAATCAAAGGCTAAGTTTAGAGGTGAAAAGTAGTACTTTTTAGTGAATAACACACCCCCAAACCTAATCTTTGCTAGTCCCTGAGCAAAGGGAAATTTAAAATAACTATTCTAAGAATTTAAATGCCACTTTCGTAGGGAGCACGGATACATTTAGCATATGTACCAAGCCTTTTAAAACCCTAGGTGATCCCTAGTGGAGGAGTGAAGTCTCCTGAGGGTTTTCAGTGAAGGTACCCATAAACTTCACCATTAAAATAGTTAAAAATAGTACAGTTAATGACAAAAATAAATTTCAATGGATAAAGCCTCAGTCCACACCTACCCTTTAAAATCAGAGGAAATTACAGCAGTAATGCAGCCATTTAAAACTCAAAATCAACATGCATGTGCATCACCACCAATGAGTTCACAATAAGAATACAATGTGCATAGAATCAGTACAAAGCTTGCCTTAAATTCAAAATTCAGGTTGGACACAACTCCAATGAATTTAAAATTCAGACCCAATTCTCACTAGGGCTATCTCTCAATCATAAAAATCAAAAGGGTGCTACATTCTCATCACCTCAAGAGCAGTTACAAACCCTAAATGAGCCGACAAGCATGAGCATAAGCAAAGCTTCTAATTTTTTATATCCTCATGAATTTTCACCATAGATTAGACAACTTGTCATCCCCACATGACAACTCATTTCACTTTGGATCTACAAGGTCTTTTTGAATGGGTTGTGACGTGGCTTATGGGTGTGGGATATATAGAATGAAGGGGTAAAAAGGGATTCAAAATTGAGAAATCAGCAAGGTAAGGAGTCATTAATGACTTTACTACCTTCGTTTCAGCACATCTTCATCTTACTTGATATATTTCAAAATCAAAGTGGCCAGCTTCTCCTCTTCTTTTCAGATGATGTTCTTCTCTAAGCTTCTCTTTCTTTTTCTCTTTGTTTTGGTTTTATATATATATATTTTATGATGAACTGCCACACAAAAAAACACTAATACACTGCTATTCATATGTTGCTTTTCTTCTCCTTCCACCAAATGTCGGACCACTCTCACTATCTTCAACTCCTTCTCCTTTATCTTATGAATTCTTAGTGTGAGGGTACAATTGCATCAGATCAAGAGGTTAAGGTGCAAGTACTCCGGTATTTGTCAAAGAAAAGTAGGATTTTTAAGGCTCAATGAGTGCATGCAAAAGGGCAGTCTTAAAAGGTTGGATTTTCAAGCTCAAACTGTCCAAATGAAAGCCTTGGATAATTTCCTTAGTGCCATGAGTGCTGTCAATTAGTTTTGATTTGGAGGTGCCTAACTTCTAGTGGAAAGGTCTTGACTCAATCAGTCCTTAGAGTATAAATATTGGCAAAAACACTCTTCAAAAGAAAATGATGGGCCCAAATCTCACTAGGTATGGTCCTCAAATTAACCCATGGGGTGTATTTTCACCTTTTTCTCTCCTCTTAGGTTCACTAAGTACTAATTGAAAAAAATTTCTGATGTTAGCTTCATGGTGGTGCAAAGATTTTGAAATTTTTAGTTTCAACATGTCAGCAAAATTTTTTAATTTTTCACAAATTTTCTCATTCTAACAAGTTAGGTGGGAATTGACTTTATTCATCCCAATTAAACCAACACTACTGCACTAAAGTTAACTAGTTCATTAGCAGAGCCTGCCACACCCCCAAACCTATAAGGAGTAGTATCCTCACTGATTCAAAGGTGGATGTGCAGCAGGCTCAAGACATAGACATTAATAGAGCAGAAACTACAAGAGAAAAAACACATAACAAACAACCATAAAAATAAATAGACAGATATAAAGAAAGACAGATTGGAAAGTAAACAAAATAAAACCAAGAGCAATGTTATTATAAAAGCTAAAGTATGTACAAAGTATGTGGAAGTAAACTACACAAAAAATGACACACTACTTCCTAACTTAATTCATGTGCAAAATTTATTAGCCATATGAGTCTGTGGCCTCAGGAGGTAGTTCCTGGATTCCCTTTTCTTTTGCTTGCTTCAAAGTGGCAGCCTTAAACATTAGTCATTTGGAAGTAGTTTTCCTAGGCTTGGCTGTGCTTTTTCTTGCTGGAGTGGAGGGCTCAACAATAGGTGAGGGAGCCTCAAAGGTCTCCAATGTGGAGGCCTCTGCAATCCTAGCCAATTTTCTAGTGGCCATAAGGCTGCCATTGACAGATGGGTTCAGCATCGTAGTGAGGGTATCTACAAATTTTTAACCCGTGGTCATAGGTGCTCAGATTAGCAAAATTTGGGTTTACAACCTTGAGAAAATACTACGCACTCAGAGTAAGCACAAAAGCTTCAAATTCTCCTTCTTCTCTTATTTTAAATAAATCAAACACAGGGTAGAGAGAGAAATGGAGATCGTACCAGTTGAGAGCTAGGGTTCCACTTGAAATTGTGCACAATGGTACAAATCCCCCAAACCTCATTCAAAGTAACCAAGAGTAGCTGGGGAACAAAATTGTGAGAGGAAAATGCTTAAGGTGGTGTGGGTTACAAAGTAGAGAAGAAAGGAGAGGAAAGAGACATCGATTCTTATGGTGGGAAACTAGGACAGACGGAGGAAATGAAGAAAATGAGGGCTTCATTGAGTTTACAGAGCAAATCTCACAGTTTACAGAGTTGGCAAAGGAGCTCGCGGAGTAAAATTCTCGCGCAGTTGGTATTTGAGACTGCGAGACATTCTATCACGCAGAAGAACAAGCTGCGTCACTTGGAAACTCACGGAGTTGAATCATTGACCTTAGTGCGCGAGGCCCTGTGTTGCTTTAGAACTTTATCTCATGCAGTGCTCGTGCAGAACAACACTGAGGCCAAACTTCTCTTACAGCTAGAGCTAATGGTGCAGAAAGGCAGCTCCGCGAGGCATTTTTATAGCCATTGTTCAGACTTGTAGCACATGAAGAAGCCACGTGATGGCTCGCGCAGCAAATTTAAGACTTCTACCTTTGCGAGACAACATATCTTTCCAACCTTTACTCAGTTAGCTTAGTGCAGCACATTGGTTATTACATTCATGTTGTTGGGCACCCAACCATTGTGCATGGGCACCAAACCTCAGACAGGTAATTCACTTCAATCATGAAACACATATGCCCATTTAAATCAACAAATCATCAACATTGCAGGATTCTGAAGATAGTTTTTCAGATCAAGTACAATGCAATTATGATGAGAGCACCTCAACCAATCATCCACAATCATAAACAGTAAATTCAAATGATAAAAATGCACATGTATCCAACACAAAATTCAAAAATAGATAAAGCAAAACAAGAAAATCATCATAACACTAAAAATACAACTAACAGAATTCTACCGAACACAAATCAAAATAAAATTTTCATACATATGGTACACTTATTACCAATGTTTGGATCACGGAGCACTAGCTTCCTCCTGAGTAGAGGATGAATCACTAATCATATACTGACCTTTAAGATTTGTCAGGGGCTAACTAGGCAATTTTCTTTCTTCTCTCCTATTCAGAGCATTACAAATCTGGCCTAACTGATCCTCAATCTTCTTGATGCTCTGTACATGAGAATTGATAGTTTGCACTAAGCTCCCCAAATTCTATATTGAAGTCCGCATCTGCTCTTCAAATGAAGAGGATCTGAATTGTTGTGGAAATCGGATTAGGCGTAAGCGAGATAATAGAAAATTTTGCCTTGGTGGATAATCTTGATTAAACTGGTGCTGGGGTCTGTAAGGAGCTACCATTTACTGCTGCTGGGGTTGATAAAAATCTTGTCTCCATCTCAGATTTGAGTGATTCCCCCAAGAATACCCAGTAGGCGGTTGCCCAAAAGTTTGAGTAGTATTGGCTTGTTTTATAAAAAAATCTAGAAAGTGGGTGGCAGATGGACAATCATGAATAGAATGTATGGGAGACTTGCATATCAGACATGCTTCCTCCACCTATGCAATCACCCGAGGCTGCATCACATTCATCAGTTTGTCAATTTTCAAGCTCAGGTTGTCCACCTTCCTCTCTAGATCACCTTGTACCTTCACTTCAAATATTCCACCTCTAGGGATGGCCTCTTTTACCATCTTAGCTGGAGTATGGCTATCATTGCGTGACAGAGACTCCTGCTGCATGGAATTTTCTCCTATTATGTCAAACAGCTCCCACGCCGTCACCGTCTTGTGGAGGTTACTATCACCACTGGAAGCCTCCACCATATCTCTGCTCTTGGAATTAATTCCTTGACAAAACACTTGGACAAGCTGCCACATTGGGATTTGGTGGTGGGGGCATTCTTTTATCATCTCCTAGAATCTTTCCCAAGCTTCATAAAAATCCTCAGTTGAGGACTGAGTGAATGACAAAATATTTATCCTCATCAGGCTAGTTTTATTTATGGGAAAGAATTTGGCCAGGATTTTGGTTTGAAGGTCACTCCATGACTTTATGATGTTGGCTGGGAGCTTTGATAGCCATGTGTTGGCTTTGTCCTTTAGTGAGAAAGGAAAAAGCCTTAGTTTGGTGGCCTCTGGCCCCAAGCTAGCAAAATTGAAGGTAGTTCAAAGTGCTAAAAATTGGTCTATATGCTTGTATGGATCTTCTTTACTAAGCCCATGAAACGAAGGCAACATATTAATTGTGGAGGATTTAATCTCATAATTCCCTTCAGTAGAGGGGAATTGAATGCAGAAGGGAGAAGTGTACTCCTTAGGTCCATTATACTCCTTTAATGTTCTCTGCCTCTCAGCCATGATCTCTAGTTCAGTTTCAATAGCAGGGTCCTATGAGATGCGTCTAGGTCTAAAGATCCTTTCAACCTCTAGATTTGGAAGTTCTAGCTCAGGGTTTAAAGACCTTCTACCATGCATATACTTACACCCACAGTATATATAGAAAATGCTCACAAGCACACACAAAGAATAGTTCAAACCAAAATTAACAACTATACAAATTTACACTAAACAAACACAGGGAAGTAAACATAAATGGACTGATATTTTGGGGAAAGTAAGTGCAAACAGAGCTAGCTTCACTCCAAATGCAGCTCTAGCTTTTCCCTTCTTCTGCTATCCATTTCTATAAATTTCCACAAAGAATCAGCAGCACTTTTATTCTAGTTTAAGTACATCTACAAAGAATATGGAAATCTAAATTATAGTACAACTCAAGTCTACTAAAAAGATCAACTTTCCCGACAGCGGCGCAAAAAACTTGTTGTGGGTACACCAACGACTTTAGTTTACTGTGTGGTGGAAACCAATTAAAAATAAAGTAAAATGAAAGAATGGATTCAGCACAATTAGAGTAATCCTAGACCTGCAAGATACAAGGTCTATTATAGAATGTTTTGATAGGTAAGAGTTTGTCCTACAGAGAAATTGATCTAGAATCCAAAATGGGTTATAATAATAGGCCTCTAGATCCTGCCATGAGATCGACAATCCTAAGGAAAGGGAGTCACGACTACACTAAATTAATCCTAAAAATAGAGAAATAAAATATAGCCCTATCCTGAAGAAAGGGTTAAGAAGAAGATGGTGATGGTGTATACCAAAATAAAATATAAAAATTGGTGAGAAGTAAACAGGTTAAGTTCATAGTTAAAATAGTAATATAACTCATATTTAGTCGGTCTCTGCAGTACTCCTTGCTGAGACGCTATTAAAAGCCTCAACAAGGTAGATATATCTAGTTTAACCCATGCCATTTGGGGTGCTCTTAAGGCTATAGGCTGTCCACTCAAATGGTCACAGCCTATCCTATAGAGTCTGTCAAATCCCATTAGTTAAACCAGAAATTGCCCATCTAGTCCAGACGAGTGGACTGATCATTTCCCAAACCACTGGACCAGATCAAGCCATGAATACTATTACAACACTATGTAATGCCAGTGCTACAAGCTCCCCAGATCTGGGCATAGATCTGGGTGACATCCATAGTTATTCCAACCCATAAGATCCTAAGTGCTTTGCTAAGGCCAACGGCTCACTAGTGCCCACAAAAAGGGCCATGCAACAGGTTGAATAGGGCTTTAGATTCAGCTGGGCATTGCTACAAACGGCCTGTAATGACTCAGCCACAAGCAATAATTACTACAATGAGATGATATCAGGCATCTAATGTCGGCTAGGTAAAACATGGGGGAGCCAGTTCCTGTATAAACCTCCTCACAAGGCTCTTGAAGCTCATGTGTAGGGGGGAAGAATCCTTCTCAAACATTTGAATGGACACAAACTTAGGGCTATATTCTATCAACTCGAATGGTCACAGGGTATCCCATTGGTCTGTCCATGCCACAGAGGCCTTAGAAAGAATATGAAAATTGCTGCTACCACCATGGTCCCCAGGCTTTCGAGCTCCCCAGATCTCACTGCAGATCCAACATTGCTTTCAATGGGGCTATCAAACCAAGGAAAATCAGATGGTAAATAATAGATCTACTGGAAACTGAATGGGTGTTACGAACTAGAAAACACATTTTTCCACCCCTTAATCTAGCCTTGATAGCCCCCTGAGAGAACTAAATAAGTGTTTGTAGTGTTTGTTTTACAGCTAACAACAAAGGCAGGCTTAACCCTAAAAGCAGCTTAAAAGTGCCAAAAAGAGGATGACCTATTTTGATCTGGAGGAAGATGGGGAAAGGACAACCTCATTGGCTGTCAAAATGCCTAGACTAAAGAGGACAAAAGCCTGGTTTCAACCTGGAAATAAGTTTGGAGCTACTCGAAAAGAAGAATGCTTTACAGAATTCTTTTTGAAAGGATTCTTGAACTATTCGAAAGGATCCCTGATGTACTTGAAAAGAACCTGAACATTGCGAATAAAACTAAAGCTCCAGGTTTGGTTCTCGAAGAGCACCTGATCTATTCGAAAAGAACCAAACTTGCTGAAGATCTATCCGAAAAGAAGGAAACTCCTTGCGAACTGTACTAGATGTATGCGAATAAAACTCCAGAAGTCATTTTTCCCTTCGAAAAGTTCTCCAAACTGTGCGAAATGGTATTCTGAAAATTCCCAGCAGCTGCAAGGGCAATTTAGTAATCTATACATGCGCCCCAATGCATTTAAAAACTCAGGGGCATTATGGAAGATTCGAAGCACGTACCAGAGGCATATTCCAATGCATGTGAGAACCCAAAGATGAAATTACGTGGCGGGAACTTCTAGAAGCTCAAACAGATTTTTGAATTACATAACAGAATTGATGCGTCTGTCTCCTGATTGGCTGATCCAGATCAAGCAGTTCAAATTGGCAAGAACAAATCTAGATCCTTGTGCTCGACTCCTATTGGCTGATATGGATCTAACCAATTTTGATTGGTTAATGCACATCTGAAATGGACTTGGGGAAAACTATAAATAGATGAACTATTTGCCCACTTTGGGTATCCAGAATTTGAGTTTCATTCCTGCTGCCCCATTTCCAATTCAGATCAAGATAGCTTGTTTGAAACCTCTGTAATAGCCTAGCTTTTGTCTGTAACTGAGAACTGTGAGATACTTGTATGAATTCAAGTGAGAATTGTATTCAAGACTACAAATCTGAGAGCTATTGTGAGCTGTGCTCTGTAATTATAATGGTGGATTTGAAAAGGTTACTTTCATCAGTACATTCCCAATCGAATTCATGTTGAGGGTTCATTGTGATCTCCTCACTCATTAGACTCCTTTAGATAGGCTATTTTTAAGTAATTTCCCTTAATTCCCTATCCCTATGGGAATCTGTGTTTGTAACCTGGTTCTCACAGCATTTGTAGTGGTGCCTTTGTTCTGAATCAAGACTTTGAATTGAAGAAGAAAATTATTGGTTGATCTGTGTCCATGACAGTGGACAAATCATAGCCATACGTTCAACTCAATCCTAAGCCTTGAATTGGATTATTTTCTCTTACATCTGAGCTGGTAGCCAGATGAAGATTTGATACTTTTTCAATGGAGTTACACTATTTCTCATCCTGTAATCAATTACTAAGCCTGAGTTAGCTGGTAGTTCTCCATTCTTATTAATTTTGCATCCAATTCCCCCACTCAGATCTGGATCACTTAGTTGAAATTTTACTTGTAGATAATTTAGCTAATGTGACAAATTCAAACTCTCATCTTATTTGCTTTGTAGATAGGATTAAAGGTCAGATCTGGTAGCTCAGATATGGAGGTTTATCTTACATTTTAAATCAATTCCCTGTGGACGATCTTTTACTCACTTACATTTAAAACTTGCTACAATTGGCCCTGATCTTGCAAGCTAATTAACTTCTCTCTGTGCTGATATTTCTTTATTCTTTTTAGTTTTCCAAATTTAGTATAACTCATCATTTCCAAATCGGATTTCAAAATATAAATAAATCATGCACACTTAGAATCAACAACAAGTTTTTGGCGCCGTTGCCGAGGAATAGATTTTAAAATTGGTAGACCTAAGTTTTCTTTTATTTGCCAACTGCATTACATTGTTTAAATCAGCAGCTTACATTTAAGCTTGGAATCTACTCGATTTTGAAGGTTTGCTTTGCATAATTTTTCTTCTCTATTTCTGTGTTGTATATTTGGTAGGAGAAATCTCAATCCTGAGATTGTCCCTCTGAATTTAGAATTTGAAAGGCTACTAAGAACCAGACAAACATCACAGAATTTTACTGAGACTGCTACTATGGGTGAGCAACCTAGACTTTTGAGGGATTACTTTGCACCTGGTGCATATAATTCCCCATTTTGCGTTCAATTTCCTACTGTTGAAGAAAATTATGAAATCAAATCATCAACTATCCAGATGCTTCCTTCCTTCCATGGTTTGAGTAAGGAATATCCATACAAGCATGTAGATGAATTCTTGTCTCTTTGTACCACATTCAACATAGCTAGACTTGGTCCAGAGGTAACCAAGCTTAGGCTCTTTCCTTTTTCATTAAAAGACAAAGCTAGAGCAGGGCTGTCCATGTTGCCACCAAACAGTATTACTTCTTGGAATGATTTGCAATGTCAATTTTTAGCCAAATACTTCCCTATGCCTAAGAATAGCCAGTTGAGACAAAGCATTGTTTCTTTTTCTCAACACTCAACTGAAACTTTTCATGAAGCATGGAAAGGTTTAAGGAACTTTTAAGGCAATGCCCTCATCATCAAGTTCCCCAATGGCAGCTTGTTCAAAGTTTCTATCAGGGAATTGATCAAAAGGGCAAGAATATGGTAGATGCTTCCTGTGGAGGCACCTATTTGCAAAACAGTTGAGGAGGTGCAGGACCTATTTGAAGTTATTGGTGAAAATTCAACTCAACAGGAATCTTTGTCAAGAGACATTGAGAATCCTGCTCGGTTGAATAAAGAGCAGACTACCAAGGGAAAGATTTATGAGGTGAATGAGTTGGAAAGGAAGATGTATAATCTAACCACAAAGTTTGATAGATTGATGGACTCACTTAAAAATCCAATAGTTGCAAGAGTGGAGGAGCATGTCTGATATGCCAGTCCCCTACTCATTCTCCTGATCAATGTCCTGCTACACCACAGTTCCCAGATCTAGTGGTGGAGTAAGCTCATGCTGCCCAATCGTTTGGACAGATGCAATCTAATGAATATGCATGGAGAGGGCACCCCACTTTAAGGTGGAGCCAAGGCAATTATCAAACACAACAACAGCAGTAACCAAAGCATCAAATACCTTTCAAAACTGCTCAGCCTTACCGACAGAATTTCTATACCAAGCCTAATTTTTAGCAGCCCATTCCACAACAGATGGCACACCCTGTGCACCAATCTGTCACAGCTCAGCCTCCTTCCAGATCCCCTTCTTTTGAAGACCAAGTTCTAACCTCACTCTAGAATTTAGGATCTTTAACTCAGACTGTAAACTTTCACAGTCAAAGTATAAAGAAGATTGAAGATACATTGGGTCAACTTTCAAATGCTTTGGCCAAAAGAGAGGAAGGCAGGTTTCCCAGTCAACCCTTGAACAATCCCAAAGGATAGTTCACGGTTGGAGAGGCTTATGTTTCACATGAAGAAGTAAAATCGATCACTACTTTGAGAAGTGGAAGAGTTGTAAATAACAATGTGGATGCAGAAAAAGAAGAAGAAAAAAATAAGGAAACTGCTAGGAACATGCAACAGGAGCAGCAGGATGTTAGCATTGGGGGTGCTGATGTACCTCAAAAAAATAAAAAAAAAGAAAAACAGAAAAATCAAAAATATTCTGGTGATGATTCTAAAGCTGTAAATGAAGGACTAGTTTCTCATTTACCATTTTCCCATGCCATGAAATCTGCATCTCCTTTTGATAAAGGAAATACAAAAATAGATGAAATGGTGGAGACTTTCAAGAAAGTCAAGATAAATCTTCTTTTGGTTGATGCAATCAAGCAAGTCCCAGCCTATGCAAAATTTTTGAAGGACATTTGCTCACACAAAATACAATCTAGGATCCAGTTATCCAAGAAGGTCTTTGTTGTGGAAAGAGTTAAACAGGTTTTGTCCACTGCCACACCTCCTAAACTCCAAGATCCTGGAATCCCCACAATCCCTTGCATTATTGGGGAACATACCATTGAAAAGGCTTTATTAGATTTGGGTGCTAGTGTCAACCTGCTTCCATATTCTGTATATGAGAAACTAGGTTTGGGAGAATTAAAACCTACTCATGTGGTGTTACAATTAGCAGACAGATCAGAAAGAAAGCCAGTTGGGGTAATTGAGGATGTGTTGGTTGGAGTAGATAAGTTTTTCTACCCGGCTTATTTTCTGGTATTGGATATGGAACCCACAAAAAGCAGAACTTCCATCCCTGTCATTTTGGGGAAACCATTCCTGGCTACAGCCAATGCTTGCATTTAATGCAGGTTTGGTATTATGGAAGTGTCTTTTGGAAATATGAAGGTAAAGTTAAATGTTTACAATGCAGTTACCCAGCCTCAATTCAGTTATGTGGAATGCTTTCTTGTTGATTTGTTGGATGAACTGGTAGAAGAAACTTTACCACAGTTCTTGCAGTGTAAAGATTTAACCACAGATTTTTAAGATGTTTGGAGAAATGATGTGGAAGAGACAGTTTATAAGTCCGAGGAGGTCGAGTGTAAGAAACTCATGAGAAAATAGTAAGGTTTTCTTCATGGAAACCTGTTGTTTTTCCCTTCCACAAACAGCCAAGGTACCTTTGTTACCTTCTCTTCTCAGCCCACCTGATGTAGAGCTAAAACAGTTGCCAGAAAATTTGAAATATGTGTTTTTAAGAGATCATAAAACATTACCTGTGATTATTTCTTCATCCCTCACTGAGGAGCAGGAGGAAGAGTTGCTGATTGTATTGAAACAGCATAAGAGGGCAATTGGCTGGACTATTGCTGATTTGAGAGGAATCAGTCCAGCTGTTTGCATGCATAAAATTCACTTGGAAGAAGATGCAAAGCCTTCCAGAGAAATGCAAAGGAGGCTAAATCCTCATATGCAAGAAGTGGTCATGAAGGAGGTTGTTAAGTTGCTGGATGCTGGGGTCATTTACCCCATCTCTGATTCAGCTTGGGTGGCACCTACACAGGTGGTACCTAAGAAATCTGGGATCACTGTTGTAACCTTAGATTCTGGTGAGCTCATTTCAACCAGACAAATAACTGGTTGGAAGGTCTGCATTGATTACAGAAAGCTAAACACAATGATCAAAAAGGACCATTTCCGTCTTCCATTCATTGATTAGATTTTAGATAAGTTAGCAGGAAAAGCTTATAACTGTTTTCTTGATGGTTACTTTGGTTACAACCAGATTCCTATGTATCCACAAGATCAGGAAAAGACCACATTCACTTGCCCCTTCGGCACTTTTGCCTATAGGAGGATGCCTTTTGGTCTTTGTAATGCGCCTGCTACCTCTCAAAGATGTATGTACTCCATTTTCTCTGATATGATTGACCAATTTATGGAGATTTTTATGGATGACTTTTCAATATATGGAGATAGTTTTATCCAGTGTTTACATCATCTCATCTTGGTGTTACAGAGATGTGAGGAAACTAATTTAGTTTTGAGCTGGGAGAAGAGCCATTTCATGGTCACCCAAGGCATTGTCCTTGGTCATGTTGTCTCCCATAAGGGCATTGAGGTGGACAAAGAAAAAATTGATTTAATTGCACATTTGCCTCTTCCCAAAACTGTTAAGCAAATTAGAAGTTTTTTAGGGCATGCTAGATTTTGTAGGAGGTTCATTAAGGACTTCAGTAAAATATCCAAGCCTCTTTGCCATTTATTGTGCCAAGATGTCCTGTTTGTTTTCGATGATGAATGCCTTAAGGCATATGAATTCTTAAAAAATTACTTGATTTAAGCTCCAATACTACAGTCTTCAGATTATTCACTGCCTTTTGAGCTGATGTGTGATGCATCAGATTATGCTTTGGGAGCTGTTCTTGGGCAGAGAAAGGATAAGATGCCTCATGTCATAGCTTATGCCAGTAGATCAATGATTGATACACGGCTCAATTACACAACAACTAAGAAAGAGCTGCTGGCAATTGTTTTTGCTTTGGAGAAATTCAGGTCATATGTTTTGGGTTCACAAATTGTGGTGTTCACTGACCACTCAGCCCTGAAATAGCTTCTGTCTAAGAAGGATACCAAACCAAGATTAATCAGGTGGATCCTCCTATTATAGGAGTTTGATTTACAGATTAAAGACAAAAAGGGTGTGGAAAATGTGGTGGCTGATCACCTGTCTAGAATTATAACTGCTGAGATTGATAGGTTGCCTATCAATTACTCTTTTCCTGATGAGCAACTTTTTGCTATTAGCGTGCATACCCCTTGGTTTGCAAATATAGTCAATTTTTTTGCTACTGGGAGGACCCCTCAACACTGGAATAAAATGGATAAAGATCTCTTCTTTTCAAAGGTTAAACACTTTATTTGGGAGGATCCTTACCTATTCAAGATTTGTGCAGACCAAATAATTAGAAGATGTGTCCATGAAGAAGACTTCCATAGCATACTTTCCATGTGTCATTAACAAGCCTGTGGAGGTCATTTTAGTGGAAACAAAATTGCAGCAAAAGTTTTGCAGTGTGGATTTTATTGGCCCACACTCTTCAAAGATGCACTGCAACACTGTAAGTCTTGTCAGAATTGCCAGAGATTGGGTGGCATTTCCAAGAGAGATTGAATGCCTTTACAACCCATTTTGGTAGTTGAATTATTTGATATTTGGGGGATAGATTTTATGGGGCCTTTTCCTCCTTCAAATGGTTTTAATTTCATTTTAGTAGCTGTGGATTATGTATCCAAATGGGTTGAAGCCACAACCACTAAAACCAATGACCACAGAGTTGTCCTTAAATTCTTAAAGGATAACATTTTTTCCAGGTTTGGTTCCCCCAGAGCCATTATCAGTGATGGGGGAAGCCATTTTTGTAATAAGAATTTTGAAGCTCTATTGAAAAAGTACTCAGTGACTCATAGAGTAGCTACTCCATATAATCCATAGACCAGTGGACAAGTGAAGATTTCCAACAGAGAAATCAAACATATACTGGAAAAAACTGTGAGGAAGGACAGAAAGGATTGGTCCCTTAAGCTAAATGATGCATTGTGGGCATATAGGACAGCCTATAAAACCCCAATTGGCATGTCCCCATTCAGATTGGTCTATGGTAAAGCATGTCATTTACCAGTGGAGTTAGAATATAAGGCCTTTTAGGCCATCAAAACTTTAAACATGGATCTTACTACTGCTGGTAATCACAGGAAATTGCAGCTCTCTGAGTTGGAAGAGTTGAGGATGGATGCATACACCAATGTAAGATCTTACAAAGAAAAAGTTAAGGCTTTCTATGACAAAAATCTGGAGGGAAAAGAATTCACAGTTGGCACCAAGGTATGGTTATTCAATTCAAAACTCAAGTTTTTTCCAAGAAAGCTAAGATCCAGATGGGAAGGGCCATATACTGTCATTCAAGCATCTCCATCTGGAGTTGTTGAAATTATGGACCTAAGTGATGGGAGAACCTTGAAAGTAAATGGTCAGAGGCTCAAACCATGCATTGAAAATATTCTGGAACCTGTGATGACCATCGATCATCAAGAGACTCCACAAATCTGATGTCACACAACTGTATCATATGTATTGTAACTGTTTCTATTCTGTGATTTTAGAATAGTTTTGTAATTTTTTTTTTTCTCTGTTTTAGTCATGTTTTAGTTAAATTTTCTTAGAGGAATCATAAGTTCTGCACGTTTTGTGGTTAAATTTGAGTTTTGTACTTCAGAACTTTTGTTCATAATTTTCGAAAAGTTTTACAATCATTTCGTAAAGAAAAATTCATTTCGAAAAGTACAATCTTCTTTTCAAAAAGGATCTGAACTTGTAACCACAACTGTTCGAAAAGAATGAATATGCTCTTCGAATAGTTGTTTCTGGAGCCTTGTGCTTTTCGAATAGTTGTTTTTGGAACCTTATGCTTTTCGAATAGTTGTTTCTGGAGCTTTTTGCTTTTCGAATGGTACTGATGCCATTTTTCTTTTTGAAAAGGACTTTTTTCAACTTTTTGAAAACTTCAATAAGGCATTGCGAAATCAATTTAAGCATATTTAAACCCATTCGAAGCAAGGTTTTCATATTCGACAGCATTCCAGCCCGTCTTGTTTCGCGGAAAACCCATTTTTTCCATCTCTACGTTCTTCGGGAGCTCAGAACGAATTGCCTTCATTTCTTTGCCACTGATTAAGCTTGAAAAGAAGAACATTTTGCCTCTGGTTTTGATGGATTTGATCAAGCGGTCAGAGATTTTGAGCAAACCCTAGCTTTTGGTATTTTTCTCCCCATATGCTCTGTTTGTGCTTTCAAAATTTGATTTTTTTCTGTAACATACATTGTCTGGGATTTCAGAGAGTTGGTAGTTAATTGTTGTTAAAAAGAGGAACTATTTGAAGAAGTGTTTAGAAATTGTTAAAATGGGGAAGGCTGAAAAATCGCTGGCTGCGATGTTCCCTAGGTCTTCTGCCAAGAAAGTTAGTAAACCCTCCACCAAAGGAAAAGCCAAAACTTCAGCCAAGAGGAAACTGTCAATGGATAAGGCTGATAAGATTGAGAAAGGAAAGAAGGTTAGACTTGAGGAACCCATCCCAACAGCTGACCCTAGTCCTGAGCCTGAGCTTCCTCCTCTTCCTATGCATTTGGTACTGCCAAACCCTTTCATTGAAGCTCAAAAGCTGATTCTAGAGCTTATTGTTGATGAGAATTTTTTCTCGAACAAACCTGAATGTAAGCTATCATTGAACTACATCAGGGATGCTTCACTGAGCAACATTCTAACCCCTCTTTCAGAGAAAATTTATCCAAGAATGGTGCGATTATGGTACCAAAATATGGTGAAAGTGACAGAAGGATGCTGATGACCCAACGCTTGTAATTTTCATTGATGATTGTGATTTAACAGTCACTTATGAAGACATTGGAAATGCCTTGGGGATACCATTTCAATATGATCCGCTGGTCCTTTAGCTGCACCAGAGACAACTACTTTTAAAGATATAGCTGCCCATCTAACTAAAGGCATAGTTGGAAGTGGGCAGTCCATCATGAGGAGAGACTTAGCACCCCAATGTTTGCTGATGGATTTCATTTTGAGAGGGTGTTTTTATGTCACTGGGCACAGTCAGGAAAGAAGGACACCCATTTTGGAGGCCCTCTTTCATTTTTCTAAAGGGCAATTCTTCAATGCTCCTATGCTAATTTTCAAAGCCATGGCTGACATCAGTGCCAAGATGAAGAAGGAAATGTAAAATAATGGAATACCATTTGGAAGGTTGATCACAGCCCTACTAAGGGCCAAATTTGACATTGATGAGCAAGAGCCATTTGAGATTATCCCCCCTCATGCTTTTGGGAAGAGGGCTTGGACTACAAGCCAAACCATGTTGAATAAAATGAGGGAAGAAAGCGAAAGCCAGAGGCTGCTATCCCTGAACTTGAGGTGACCAGCTCTTTAGCTGCACCTATTGCACCTGCAGTTGCCATTGAACCTACCACCATTGCTGAGGTAACCAGCTCTTTAGCTATACCTATTGTTGAGGAAACCATCATCTTTCCCACCTCACCTATCACAGCACCTATCCCATCACCTATCCAGCAGTCCCATCACTCATCACCACCATAATCCCAATTACAGATTCTCCATCTACAGCAACTCCTCCAGCCATACTTACACCACCAATTTCACCTAACAATTTCCAAGATATTGCCACAGATTTTGTTGTCCACTCTCCTAGCACGCCTCTCCTTCAAAGATTCTCAGGTTCACCAGCTCATTCAGCCCATACACCTTAAATTACCCATACTCCTGAACCTGAGATATTCACCACTGAAGCCTATTCATCCTTGATGGGATCTATTTTGGAGAATATTGGGCATGACTCTGTCCTCATGCCTGATCCCCCTCAATTCACTCATTTGGCTACTTCCCCCTTTACAGTCATCTCACCCATTGCCTCCCAACCATCTACAACAATCATACCAGTCCCTACTCTGCCTACCACACCCACACCTGACACAATTAGCCAAATCTATACCTTCCTCCAATCTCTCCAAGCCCAGCTACAAATCAACACAGACAACCAATCTGACAAATTCCTTTCTCCAAACCTTGGCTTCCACATCCCAGCTAAATACCTCAGTCCCACTACCTCCTATTTCTAACCATGCTACCCAAACAGACCCTGAGGTAGTGTTTTTAGATCCACCCATCCTCAATATTTCTGACCATGCTACACAAACAGAACTTGAGGTAGTATTTTTAGATTCCTCTTCTCCCACCCCCACTGCTGGGATACATACGGTCCCCTACCACTCCATTCCCATTCCACGCTTTGCCACTCTCAAAAGGGCTATGGAAGAGAACCCTTACATCTTTCGCGATGTCCTCAAGGGGTTAGCAGATCTTCAAGCTTACATTAGAACCCCTTATGAAGACCAGATTCAGAAGCTGAAGCTATTTATGAAATTTGAGAGAAATAAGATGCAAGACCTGTTGAGCCAAACATTTCAGATGGTTAGGAGTGAGCAGCAAAAAGTTACCATGTTACAAGAGAGTCTGGCACAAGAAAAACCGAGGACTGATAAACTTACAAAATATATTAGCCTCACCAAAACGATCAAATCTGAGGAGTACAGTGAACTTCTAACCACAATCCAAGAGAAAGCTAAATCGAGTTCAGACTTTAATACTGACTCAAGTTCTGACTCCAACAGTGATTCCAGTTCTAACCCCATTGAACCAACTTATGATACAGATTTCGACCCTAGTTATTAGACTACCTTGTAAATTTTTTGTTTTGTTGTTTCTGTAGTGTGTAATTAATGTTTACTGTTGACTTTTGTTAATTTGCAATTACTATGCATTTCTTTTTTCTCTGTTAATGTGCTTTTTGTTTTTTTTGTTCTTTTCTTTTTGCTTATTCACTTCTGGACTAGTGAGGACACTGATCCTCATAGTTTTGGGGGTGTGGCAGAATTGCCAATAGTTGAGTTAACATCAATGCAGCCTATGATCGGCAGAATTTTTGAAATTGAAGTGATTTCACACCTGTTTGTTTTCGAAAAATGAGGAAGTTAAAACCTTTTAAAATTAATTTCTAATGTAATTCTAATACTTTCATAAAGTGAATGTCAAAAAATTTCCAAAAGAGAAGTGATGTTTCAGTAAACCTAAAAAGAGAGAAAACAGTAATGATATACCTCAGAAATTTGATAGAAAACCACATCCAGTGAGATTTGGACCTAAAATGAATTCTTTCGAGGTATGAATTGGCAATTTTTTCTGCTCTAGGGACTGTTTGAACCTGCTTACTATCACTAGAAGTTACACATATCCAAATTGAAATAACTTGACAGCAATCATGATATTAAAGACATGATGTAAGGCCTCCTTTTGGACAGTTTGAACTTCAAAAAGCCCCACCTTTTCAAATTGCCCTTGATACACACCATTTGAGCTTTATAAATCTAAGATTTCTTTGAAACCTCATCATTTAGCCTAACCTCACTCCTCTGAGAATTCAGAAGGTAAAGGAAAGGAAGCTGAAGAAAGGAGAGTTGGATAACAGTTTGGTAAAAAGAAAAATAATTGAAGGCAATGATGTGTCAGCAGAAGAAATGTGGCATTCCAGTTAATGTTGCTTTGAAAAAAAAAAAAAAGGAAAAGGAAAAGTCATTGAAGTTTGAAAAGAAGGAGAAAAAGATGGCCACTTTGGCTCTGAAAATTCAAAGGAGATAATGAAATTACGATGAATTGAAGAAAGTGTGTCTATCACTTCCTTACCTTGATTGACTTCTCATTTTTGAACTCCATTCCACCCCTCTATTCTTGATAAAATGCACCCATAAGCCACATTACAACCCAAGTTAATGTCCTTACTGATCAATGATGGATTGAGCTGTCACATGGAGATAAGGATTTGTGTAATCTATGGTGAAAAGAGCAGTAAATTCAGAACTGAAAAGCAATCCCTATGCTCTTGCTTACAGTCCAATTTGAGGGTTGTAACTGCTCTTGAGCTGTGCGAAATAGTACAACCCTCCTACTTGCATGTTGAGTGAAAACCCTGGTGAGAGTTGGGTTTGAAATCAACTTATTTGGGGTAACATCAAAGCTGGATTCTCAAATAGAAGGCAAGGTGTTCATTAATTTTTCTTGTAAAAAATTTTTTGACACAAATTGAGTGAATGGTAAAAGGAATTACAGCAAAATTTTAGTTTTGAACTGATGTTTTCTTGAGAATCTTCTTACAGCTTGATTGATGCAGATGTGAATAATCTGATTGGATGAAAGTCTGCTTTAACAGAACAGCATTGATATTAACTGATTTATTGGAGACGTTTTGTGGGTACCTTCACTGAAAACCCCAAGGAGACGTCACTCCTCCACTAGAGATCACCTAGGGGGTTTAAAAGGCTTGTTGCATATGCTAAATGCAACTGTGGTCCCTACAAAAGTGGCTTTTCATTCTGTTTTTAATTTTTTCTTTGCTCAGGGACTAGCAAAGCTTAGGTTTAGGGGTGTGTTGCGAACTGGAAAACACCATTTTCCACCCCTTAATCTAGCCTTGATAGACCCCTGAGAGAACTAAATAAGTGTTTGTAGTGTTTGTTTTACAGCTAACAACAAAGGCAGGCTTAACCCTAAAAGTAACTTAAAAGTGCCAAAAAGATGATGACCTATTTTGATCTGGAGGAAGAAGGAGAAAGGACAACCTCATTGGCTGTCAAAATGCCTAGACTAAAGAGGTCAAAAGCCTGGTTTCAACCTAGAAATAAGTTTGGAGCTACTCGAAAAGAAGAATGCATTACAGAATGCTTTTCGAAAGGATTCTTGAACTATTCGAAATGATCCCTGATGTACTTGAAAAAAACTTGAACATTGCGAATAAAACTAAAGCTCCAGGTTTGGTTCTCGAAGAGCACCTGATCTATTAAAAAAGAACCAAACTTGATGAAGATCTATTCGAAAAGAAGGAAACTCCTTGCGCACTGTACTAGATATATGCGAATAAAAGTCCAGAAGTCATTTTTCCCTTCGAAAAGTTCTCCAAATTGTGCGAAATGGTATTTTGAAAATTCCCAGCAGCTGCAAGGGCAATTTAGTAATCTCTACACGCGCCCCAATGCATTTAAAAACCCAGGGGCATTATGGAAGATTCGAAGCACGTACTAGGCTTAGACTCTTTCCCTTCTCTCTGAAGGATAAGGCCAATACCTAGTTGATCACTCTTCCCAACAATAGCATTGCTTCATGGAAAGACCTGCAGACCAAGTTCCTCACCAAGTTCTTTCCTGAGCCTAAAACTAGCCAGTTGAGGAAGATAATTCTTGCTTTTGCCCAAGCCCCAATTGAGGATTTTAATCAAGCCTGGGATAGGTTTAAGAGAATGCTCAAACAATGCCCCCACCATAAGATCCCAGACTGGCAGCTTGTTCAAAGCTTCTACAATGGGATTGATGAGAAAAGTAGGGATATGGTTGATCCTCTTGTGGTGGCACTTACATGCACAAAACTGCTGATGAGGCATGAGAATTTTTTGAGGTGATTAGTGAAATGCTTTTCAAAAGCTATCCTTGGAATGAACTTATCAGGAGTCTCTGTTAAAAGTGGGCCTGCTGCTACATCAAGAGGAAATGTTTATGAGATGTCTGGGAATAATGACCTGCAGCTGCAGATGGCAAACCTCTCAGGGATGTTTGACAAATTATTGACTGTGATGCAACCTAGAAGGGCTGCTCAAGTGGTGGAGGCATGTCTGATATGCCAGTCCCCACAGCACACAGTGGAGGAATGCCCATCTGCAGGGAAATATCCTGAATTGGTATTAGCGCATGCCGCTGCTGCACAATCTTTTGACCAGCAACAATCTGGTGGCTACAACAAATAACCATATGGATACCAGCACCAAAATCCTGGTTACCAATGGAGAGACCACCCAAATCTGAGGTGGAGGCAAGACCTCAAAGGCCCCAGCAGATATTGGCTGTACCTCAAAGGCCACAGCAGCAGTTCAATCAAGGGAATGCCCCTAGGTCTAACTTCTAGCACCATCAGCAGCCCCATCAGCAATAAAATCAATTGGTCTTACCCCCATCTCAACCCAGAAATACTTCTTTCGAGGAGCAGGTCTTGACCTCACCGCAAAACCTGGGTTCCTTGGCTCAGACAGTGAATTCTCATGGTCAGAGCATCAAGAAGATGGAAGAGTAGATTGGCCAACTAGTGAATACCTTAGCCAAAAGAGAAGAGGGAAGGTTACCCAATCAACCAGTGGTTAATCCCAAGGGCCAATTTTTGATTGGTGAAGGATCCTCAAACCTTGAAGGAGATCTTTCATTGAATTGATGCTAAGAACTGTGCACTTTGTATGTTATGTATTTTACTGTTTATAGGAATTCTTAGTGATCTTGTTGGAGTCTGAGTTTAGTGCTTTATGCCTACTTTTATTACTATTCCCTTTATTTGATAATTTCAAGTGATTGAATGATGATGGTATTGTTTGAATGCTTTTCATGATGTGTGAATTTAATGCTTTGAGAGTATGGGAATTTTTAAATGTTTTATAATGCTTATGGGTGTCCCTGGAAGAGAGCCTGTGAGAGAATCCACCCACAAAACAAAGGTCAAAAGGCTGACTAGTGGGTGTGTGAATTTTGACTCAGTTTAAGCCGTCACGAGGTTCTGAAAATTTGGTTTGATTTCCTCTGGCGCAGTTCATAAAGAATTACTTTGCTTTGCTGTCGCGAGTTTCAGATATAGTTGTGTGGGCTTCCTCGCGCAGTTTAAATGAACATCCAATCTCGCGACCCATTCATGCCTATCCAGCGAGCAGATACTTTTAAAGCGTGCCAAGCCTCGCGATATTTAAAATCTAACCCCGCACTGCTTTTCTTTACTGCTTTCTCTTTCCTCTCCTGCCAGTGAAACCCTAGCTCCCACTCCTCTCAATCTCTTTCCTCCAGCATTCTGTCTATAGTTCATCATTCACTTTGAAATTCTGGATTTTTGTTCTTAATGCTTCCATCAATAGTTGCCGCCTGCTAGGAGCTCCTGCGGTCTACCGTGCATCAAATTGAACAGAACCCTAACTTTTAGGGTAAGACTCAGCTCTTAATTTTTTTCTTTCAAAATTTCAACTACACACTCACCAAGGAGAATCTTAATGGCTCCTAAAAGTGCAACTGTGAAGAGCAGGATCAGCTCCCATGGAGCTCGCTCTAAGAAAGCCAAGTCCTCTGACACAACAAAAGGGAAGGAGGTGGTTCTGAGGTGGTGAACAATCACGATTACTCTACACCCTTTGAGCTCCTCATTTCCATTCCCTTAGAGCCTGAAGCCATTTTTGATATATCTTTCTTTGAAACTGAGCCATTGTCAGCACCTACCATTGAGTTCTTGAGCAAGGCTGGTTTGATCCCCTTGATGAAAATGATTCCTGCACTAGCCTACCCTAGGTTAGTGCAACTCTTCTGATACCTTAGGGTCAGACCAGAGACACATGGGCAGCCAGGCCTCCTTGTGTTAGTTGACAATTTTGAGATGCTACTCAGCCCAGAGTTGATTGTTGAAGTCATGGGCATCCCTGCCATTTTTTATCCCAACTGTGGTTATGGTTCCCCTGTGAGTGCCCCCATTGACACCATTGCACAGGCCCTTACCAGAGGTTTGAAGGCTACAGGGGACTCCATCAGAAGAAGAGATTTGGATCCCAAATTGCTGTTCATTGATCAAGTGCTGAGGAAGAATATTTATTGCTCCAGCCATCAGTAAGAGAGGAGGACACCAATTGCTGATGCTCTCTATTCCTTCTCTCTGGGCCATGGATTTAATGTTGCATGGTTGATTTTTGAGGCCATGGAGGATATAATGGTGAAGCTCAGGCTGCAAAAGAAGATCCACACTCTCCCCTACGGAAGACTCATCACCAAATTACTTCTGAGGGGATGATACAAGATACCAGTGGGGGAGTTATCTGCTGACCTCACTCCCACCACTTTTGCCCAAAGATAATGGGGGATCAGCAGGAGTCTGATGGATCCCCAGAAGAAGAAGGTTGAAGCTCAGGTTGTTTCTGAGCAAGGAGAGGGAACTGTTGTGGCAAAGGCCACCTCTGCCCCCAAAAAGAGGGCTAAAGCCCCTGCTCCAAAGAAGGTGGTGCCAGCTTCTGTCACCTCTGCTTCTGCAACAATACCTCCATCCACCACACTTGCCCCTCCATCAGTTTCTTTGCCACTTCCGTCTCTCCCTTTCCCTCTCTTATCTCCATTTTCCATTCCACCTACCCCTGTGATTTGTTCTGGGTGGAAAGTGTTGAACCCCATGACCTCCCCTTCACCCACCTTACCTCAATACACATTGAAGATCTCCAACATCATCGACCTAAACCACGATAGATGTCCCTGATATCCTACATTAAAAAGAAGACCTCTCACACAACCCCAGCCAGATCCTTACCTAAACCAACCACCCCTATCATTCCCACAGATACCCCACATATTGACCCAGCCACTATCCCAACCATCCCTACCTCACCTCCACTCCCAGACCTTGACTTTAACCTAGCTACCACTTCAGGGTATCAGGCCTTCATGACTACCTTGCTTGATACCCTGCCAACCAATGATATCCCTCTCTCAGATTCCCCACTCCCTTCACCACATCACTCACCAGACCTTTCATCTTCTCCCCCTACAACATTCCATCATGCCCCTACTTCCCCTTTCCAACCTGTTTCCTCCTCTTCTCATACTCCACCCCAACCAACCTCAGACACCCTTACCCATATCCTTTCCTTAATACATGACATCCAGACCCAACTATCCACCATAACACAAACCTAAGACCAAATGCAGACTAACATCACCAACATAAAATCCACCCTTCAAACATTGACAAACCCACCCATCTCTACACAACCTCCTACCACCCCACTGATTCAGTCCCCCTTCCACCTCGACTCCACGGCAGGACCTCACCCCAATTGACTTAACTATAGCCTTCACCCTCCAAGACACCATACCCCACCACTCCTTCCCCACTCTACCTATCCTTCCCCCACTCATATTACCTCCACCACAATTTACCAACACTTCCACCCAAACAGACCCCATTCCTTTCCCATCCACCTTTCCCATTCAACCCTACATATTTGTAACCCCACCACTTCCATTTCGACCCTTCACCATTCCATTTTTCCCTTACCCAGAACCATCCACCTCCACTGATCATCCTTCATTTAATTTTCCACCCATGCCTTCCATTCCACCTCTTATCCTACCCCCTCCTCAATTCACTGACCACTCGACAAAGACTGCCCCAGCAACTTCTACCCCTCCTCTAGACTTCATCACTACAGCCCCCACTTTACCCCTCAGGATCAATCACCTTCTACTTCTTCCACTCCATTTCTACCAATCTTACTCAAACACTCCTATTATACCCCTCCCTACTTCACCCTCCTCCATGCCATAAGGGACAATGCCTATATCAAGAGGGATGTCCTGAGGGGCATGGCACAACTTCGTCAATCCATTGAATCCCCTTGGCGGCAGAAGCTGAGTGACTTGAAGCTTGCTCACAGCGAAAAGCTGAGAGATATTTCTAAGGGGTGGGAGGCAATTTTAGAGACACTCAATGCGAAGAAGGCTGAGGCAACCTACTATAGAATGACTACAGAGATGGAGAAGGCAAATGCCCAGCATGCACAATCGAGAGCCAGGTTGTTAGAAAAGAAACTGAACAATGCTTTGGAGATCAACAAACTCAGTAAGGAGCTTTCTGATACCAATCTCCTTTATGCTACCAAGAAAATTGAGATTTTGGAATAGAGGGTTGCCTTCCTTCTAGCCCAACCAATTCAGGCCCCATCCTCTTCCACACAACCAGGGCCATCTTCTTCCACTCCCCTTGCCCCTACACCTACACAACCTGTTCTCCCACCTCCTACAGCCCCAACTCCGGTACCTCCTCCTGCTCCTACTCAAGTTCCTGCTCCTTCTAAAGTCCCTACTCCAGCTCCTACTCCTGTCTCAGTGCCTCCCCCTGTTCAATCACCTGCCCCCAAAAGAAAAAGGACTCCTTCCAAGAAACCTTCCACCTCCAAAAGAGCCACTGCAGCCTAAAAAGGAAAAAGTACAGCCCCTCCATCCCCACCTGCAAAGGTCACCAGAGCTTCTGCTCGGGATGATCCCCATGGTCGCCTACTTTCCAAAGAGGAACACAGACAGGCTGCTGCTGCCCTTGGTTTTGATCCCACTGAGCTTTTTCCTTCTGACTTAGACTCTGATTCTGCACCACCTATGGATCCAAGTGCCAAGACTCCTATTGCTGCTCCTTCATCAAGCCCTGCTGAACAAACCTATCCTCAGAGAAGAAAAGTTACAGCTAAAAGAACTTCTCACACTGCTGCCTCTCTAAAAATTGGAAAAGAAACATCTGCCTAGTCCGAGGAGGCACCACCAATGAGCCAGCCAGTGAAGGGGAAGAGCCCTGCCATTCCTGCAGCAAAGGAACAAGAAAAGTCTTCTATTGCTCCCCCTAAGCTTGACAAAGGGAAAAGTCCTCTCCTGCCTCAGGTTAAAGAAAAGGATAAATCCCCTGTTGTCCCTCCTGACCCAGAACAAGCCCAATCCCCTCTCATTCCCCCTCAGCCTCAGCCAAGGAAGGGCCCAAAGGGGAAGAGTCCCAAAGGAAAAAGTCCTATCAAATCCCCTGTGCCAACCACAAATAAATCTTCAGTGATCCCTCCTCAACCAAAGACCAGAAAAATGAGGGTCAAGGTACCAACCATGCCCAAAATTGCGGCCCAAAGAAAGGAAGAGAGGGAACGAAAGAAAAAAGAGGAAGAGGCTTACCTTCAAGAGCATGCAAAGAAGATGGGTTGGGACATGTTTTGATCTAGATTCTAACTAGATTGTACCTAGGATTTTTTTTCTGTTTCTGCACTCTTTTGCTTCTGTTTTCTTTTAGTTTGTACATTTCCCATTTTTAATAGATTTTCTTCTTTTGTCATTACTATTTTGCTTTGTCTGTTGTGTGTTTTGTTCCATGTAATTTTCTTTTCTTTTTACCATCAATAAATCTGTTGCACATTCACTTTGAATCAGTGAGAACACTGCTCCTCATAGGTTTGGGGGTGTGGCAGGCAGACCCTGCCAATGGAATAGTTAACCTAAGTGCAGTAGAGTCATGTGAGTAATATGGAAATGGATCTATGTTCACTTAAGAATCATGACAAATAAGAAATTTAATATATTTACAAACTTTAGACATTATAAACTTTTAATATTTCACATTTCCATGATGATATCACCAAGCAAACTTACTTGTATCAACACTTAGTGAATCATTAGAGAAAGAAAAAGGTGAGGACATACTTAAAAGTTCAAAGGAAGACCATAACCAGTGAGAATTGGGCCTATAAAAATTTTTTCCATCTTTTGAGGAGTGACTAAGGGAATTTCTTCTAGTTCTAAGGACTGCCTGAGTCACTGTGCTCACTAGAAGTTAGGCAACTCCAAGTTGAAACAGCTTGCAGCACTCATGAGACTTAAGAAAGGATCAAGGCCTTCTCTTGGATAGTTTGAGTCTAAAAAGACCAACCCTAAAGCAGCTGCCCTTGTCCATACCCCCTTTGAGCTTTAAATCCTGAATTTCTTCAAAATACACTTGAGTACTTATACCTGAACCTATGAACCTGATTCAGTCTACCCTCACTCTGAGAATTCAGAAGGTAAAGGAGAAAGAGTTGAAGATGGACTAGCTATGGTCAACATTAGGTGAATGGAGAAGAAGTATCTCAAAATTCTGGCAGTATGGTAACTGAGAATATGGTGGCATTTCAGAAAAGCAAAAAAAAAAATAAAAAGAAGAAAATTCTATAAAAAAGAAACAAAAATAATAATGAAGAGGAGTATGAGAGGAGTCAAGACGAACTTTCTTTTGGAATATCGAAATCAAGAAGAGAAACTAATCACTTCATATCTGAAAATCACAAAGAAGAAGAAAGGAGCTAAAATCAAGAAGGTGAAGTCATGAACCACCTCTTTCACCTACTGATTTCTCAATTTTGAACCCCTTTTCAACCTTCCATTCTTTTTAACCCCACTCCATAAGCCACATTCTGTTGATTAAAAGCACTTGTGATCCAAAGTTGAGTGAGCTGTCATGTGGAGATAAAGAGTTACCCAATCTATGGTGAGGATCCGTCAATGATGCCAGAACTTCAAAGCTATGCCTATGCTCATGCTTATAGACCCATTTTGGGGATGTAACTGCTCTTGAGCCTGAGAGCAAATGAACCCCTCAACAAGAGCCTTATGAGAGTATGCCCTGGAAAGTTTTGGGTCTGATCTTGAATGCATTAGGTATGACCTATAACCTAATTTATGATCTGATGATGAGCTCAGTGCTAGCACACACTTGTGCAGTTTTCTGTGGTTGTCAACTGATTGGAAATGTTGTGCATTCATGAGAAGTTTATGCTGTTTAAATTACTGTGCAACCAATGGATTAAATTTCTTTTATGTTTACTGATTCAAGAGTAAACTAAGTCTGCTCCTTGACTGCTCACTTGATGGTATTACACTTTTGTTAACTGTTTCATTGAGAAGTTTGTGGGTGTCATCACTGAAAACCCTCAGGAGACTTCACTCCTCCTCTAGGGATCACCTAGGGGTTTAAAAGGCTTGGTACATATGCTAAATGTATCCGTGCTCCCTACGAAAGTGGCATTTAATTTTTATAGTAGATTTAATGTAGCTTTGCTAAGGGACTAGCAAAGATTAGGTTTGGGGTGTGTTAAGACCTGAAAAGTACCACTTTTCACCCCTTAATTTAACCTTTGATTAGACCCTTAGCCATCTAATAAGTTCTTGTTAAGTGTTTTATGTAGCTAATAATCAGCAGTGAAATAAGGCCAGGAATCTTGCTAAGGAGCCTGTTTTGGCACCAGAAGTCCCTCAGAAGGATGGACTCTGAATCCAGAACTGAAATGAGCCTCGCGCAGCTGACCCAAGCTTTAGAGGATTCAGGAGAAATATGCCTCGCGCAGTCCAACTGAGCTTCCCAAGACTTTACAATAACTTCTCGTGCAGTTGAGTGACTGAAGAGCTTCAGAAGCACAAACTCGCACAGCTCTCGCGAAGCTCAAGAGTAGAACACATCGCGCAGTCTCGCACAGTTCAAAGCAGACCTCTCTCAACCTCATGCAGTTCACTCAGAACGGCTGGGGAGAGAGAGCTTCAGAAGACTCTTTACACAGCTGTCGCACAATAGCCGCGGGATGCAAATATCAGAGAACTCCCTCGCGCAATTCTCATACTATTCAAGAAGAAAGCAACCTCGCAAAGACAGAGCCATCCTCGTGAAGACATAGCCATCCTTGGGAAGATCAATTAAGACATGGAACCTCGCGTAGTTCAGAACTCATTAAAGCCTCGCGATGAAACTCGCAAAGTCCATTGAAGAGAAGTGCTCACGCAGTTCTCTCGCTATTCAAATCCATCCTCGCAAAGATTAACCCAGCGAATGCGTAGCTACCTCATGACTGCTTGAACTCCAACCTCGCGACATCTAAGGTTTTGATGTCTACTCAACCTCGCGAAGCCCAATCCAGTGAGAGCGCAATTCTCTACCGCGCAACTCCCTAAAGAGTAAACTAAGGCAACCTCACGATAGTTGAAGCTTGAATGTCAAACCATCCTCGCGAAGAGCAAGAGCTACCACGCGACAAGTCTGGGAAACAATAGCTACCTAGCGAAGCTTTGAACTTCAACTTCCATTGCTTCAATAGAGGACGTTCTAGGAATTTCCAGCGATTAGGGCATGCACTCCCACGCATAAATCTCTATTCACGTGCCTCGAGGCATCCAAGGATCACTAATAGGCTACGTGGCATCGTTAAAATTAGGGTTTCCTAGCACTAATGCGCCGCCACACCACTGCTATATAAACCCATACTTAGCTTAGGTTTAGAAATCTTAGAACAAATCTAGGAACAGATCTTGGAACACGTCTCATCTCTTGGAGATTTGATCTGAGATCGTTTTTCTTTTCTTTTATAGCTGTAAGTAGTTTTCTTTTTCTTTTTCCTTCTCTCCATAGTCCAACACCTGCTGGCTATGTTTTTGTATGCATTTTGAACTAGTCTAATGGAAGTTTTGTAATAGGATTTTTACATTATGGGATTTGTGTTTGAATGTGATTTGCACTGTGCAAGGCTGCTGCCTTGTGATCCACCATTGCTTCGGCTGTGATTCAAAGTAATAGAGGACTGATTCTAAGGGCCACTCAGATCAAAGTGACCTGTGTGTCTGGGCTATCATGGTCCTATACAGCCTTAGCCCCACCACAGGACCCACTAGATCTGAAATCACCATGGGATCTTGAGCTGGTAGCCTTGTGACCATGGTGGTGGCAGCGATATTCTAATTTTTCCTTGGGCTCTATGAGGAGGATAGCCTCTGAGATAGTCTGTGACCGTTCAAGTGGACAGGTTATAGCCTTAGGGTGATTTTAATCCACCGATCCAAGATGGATCCTTCTTCTCTGCATCTGAGCTTGTATTAGCCTGGCGGGAGATTGTACAGAGGCAGACTCCCCTATATATGTACAGATCCACTGTCAGATGTTAGACCTGATCAAGTTATAGAGATTGTAGGCTTGTGACTGGACCATTGTAGCCTCACGCAAGAAATGGACAGCTAGTTCAAAGGTTGTACTCAATCTCTGTCGGTTCTATGTGCAGGCTATCATGGTCCTATACAGCCTTAGCCCCACACATAGAGCTTTAGAGGTTGAGGTTCCCTATGGATTCTTGAGCTGGTAGAATAGTGCCTACAATGATTAACTTGTTTTGACCCATCCCTGGATTGTGGTTCCCCTATGGGTTAGTTTGTGACCATTTGAGTGGACAGGTTATAACCTTAAGGGATTGAATCATGGCAGAGAGATGGGTTGGATCCTTTCCCCGTAGTGGTGATAATGTAGCCATTGGACAGGATTTCTATAACATCATATCTGAATCTGAGTTACAAAACTCCTCTTATCTATGCTCAATAACATACTTCTCACCCTTTTATATTTATTTTCCACACTCCATCCTTCCTCTCAACCCTTTCTGTAGTTTAGACATTAGGCTATCTTAAGATCTGTAAACTAAGTGACCTTAAACTCCCTTCTCTTAAGGACTGCCAGATCTGTAGTCAGATCTGGAGGGACTACTAGAGATGGCTCCCTTGGAGCTGTAGATCATCTTTCCATGTGGGACAAACTCTTACTTATCAAAACTTTCCACAGTGGACCCTGTATCTTGCAGGTCTAGGACTTCTCAGTTGTGCTGATTTCATCCCCTGTTTTATTTTGATTTTAAATTTCTTTTACCACAAACAAATAAAGAAAGCACAGCTGGGGTAGCAACATGGAGGGGGAAAATGAGTAATCAGATCGATCTTAGCTTGATCAACCTCGATTCCTTTGTGAGAGACAACATGTCCTAGAACAGTGCCTTGAGTCACCATGAAGTGACTTTTCTCCCAACTCAGAACTAGGTTGGTCTCCTCACACCTTTGCAGTACGGAGCAAAGGTGGTGTAGGCATTGGCTAAAATCATCTCCATAAATGGAGAAATCATCCATAAAGATCTCTAAAAACTTATCAATCATGTCAAAGAAGATAGCATGCATGCATCTTTGGAACGTGGTAGGTGCATTACACAACCTAAATGACATCGTTCTGTATGCAAAGGTCCCAAATGGGCAAGTGAATGTGGTTTTTTCTTGGTGCTGGGGGTATACAGGGATCTGATTGTACCCTGAATATCCATCAATAAAATAGTAATAGGCCTTGCCTGCCAGCTTGTCCAAAATTTGGTCTATGAAGGGTAGTGGGAAGTGATCCTTGCTGGTTTTTTCATTGGGTTTTCGGTAATCTATGCATACCCTCCAACCAGTGGTCTGTCTGGTTGGGATCAACTCACCTGAATTTGCTTCAACAACTGTAATGCCAGATTTCTTGGGAACTACCTGGGTAGGTGCTACCCATTATGAATCCGAGATGGGATAAATTATCCCAGTGTCTTGGAGTTTGACTACCACCTTCATCACAACCTCCTGCATGTGTGGGTTAAGTTTTCTCTGCATCTCTCTAAAAGGTTTGGAACCTTCCTTGAGATGAATTTTATGCATGCACACAGTAGGATTGATTTCCCCAAGGTCTGCAATGGTCCATCCTATTGCCTTCTTATGCCTTTTTAGTACACAAAGTAGTTCTTTTTCCTGCTCGAGAGTGAGGGAAGAAGAGATTTTCACAGGCAATTTGGTGTTGTCTCCTAAAAAGACATATTTCAAAGATTTTTGGAGTTGCTTTAACTCCACCTCTGGGGGACTGATGAGGGTGGGCAATAGGGGTGCCTTGGAGGGGGCTGGTAGAGGTAACAAAGTAGGCCTCCATGGATGGTGCTGTGCTGGTGGAGCTTCAGAAGAGACAAGTTTCACATGCTCAATCTCAGAGGTGGGACCCTCTTCTACCTCTGTTTCCTTTCATACTTTGGCTAGCTCATTAAACCATTCCTTCCCATGTAGCAGCATATTCACATTTTCCTGCACAACCTCATCTATCACATCAAGAGAAAAATAGTCCTCATCAGAATGAGGTTGATTTGCTGCGTTGTGAACATTCAATTTGACCTTCATATTTCCAAATGACACTTCCATGATTCCAGACCTGCATTGAATACAAGCATTATCTTTGGCCAAAAAGGGATTGCCTAGAATCACAGGTATGGAAGTGGCACTCCTACCTGGTTCCATATCCAGTACCAAAAAGTCAGCAGGATAGAAGAATTTGTTAACTCCAACCAAAACATCCTCGATTATCCCCATAGGTTTCCTTTTAGATCTGTCAGCCAACTGGAGGACCACATGTATGGGCTTTAATTTGCCTAAGCCCAGCTTCTCATATACTGAATATGGAAGCAAATTTACAGTGGCTCCCAAATCTAATAAGGCTTTGTCAATGGTACGATCCCCAATGATGCAGGGGATAGTGGGGAGGCCAGGGACTTAATGTTTGGGGGGAGTTACAATCGATAGGACTTGCTTAACTTTTCTTGAAAAGACCTTCTTGAATAGGTGTATCCTAGCCTGACTTTTATGGGTGCCCAGGTCTTTTAAAAACTTCGCATAGGTTGGGACTTCTTTAATGGCATCAAGTAAAGGCAAATTGATCTTTACTTGCTTGAAAGTCTCCATCATTTCCTCAATTTTTCTTTGTCCTTTATCAAAAGGGGAAGGTGCTTGTAGTGCCTTATAAAATGGCAAATGTGGGATTGCTCCCTCACTTGTAGCCTTAGCCAATGGGGCCTCTTTCTCTTTGATTTTTTTCTTTTCATGAGGATCCTCATTATCCTCTTTATTCACAACTGATTGTTCCTTCAAGTCTATCACTGGTGGTCTTTGTTGTGTGCTGGTAGAAAACTTAATTTTCTTCCTCCAAGTTCCTCACAGGCTCACAGCCCACTTGGTTGTCCACTAGCTTACCACTTCTCAAAGTTGTAACAGATTTGGCTTCCTCATAGGTGGAGGAAACTTCACCCACTACAACCTACCTTTGTGCATTGTCCTGTGGTTGGCTAGGCAATGTTTCTCCCTCTCTCCTAGTTAGAGCATCAGACAGCTAACCAAGTTGGTCCTCTATCTTTTTAATGCTCTGGTTGTAAGAGTGCACAGTTTGGGATAAGGTGTTCAAGCTCTGTAGTGAAGATAGAACTTGTTCCTTAAAGCATGGTGCTCTCACAGCTGAAGGGGGTGCAGATTGTTGCACAGGAGGAACTATAGGTTGGGCAATGGGTTCTTCGTCTTGGCCTGTAGGACATTTCTTTCTCGATAGGGATGAGCACTTCTGTAGGGCATGGGCTGCTGCTGCTGGCTGGGGTATGCATCTTATCCCCACCTCAGATTAGGATGGTTCCTCCATTGATACCCAGCAGCAGGCTACTGCCCATAAGACTGAGCTGCAGCCACATGCTCTATTATAAAATCAGAAACTGGTCAGCAGATAGGCATTCTTCAAGGGAATGAGTAGGGGACTGACATATGGCACATGCCTCCTCTACCCTAGCAGCCAAAGGTGACTGCACTGCTCCTATCAGCCTATCAAATTTCAGGGCTAGGCTGTCCACTTTCCTTTCCAACTCACTTGGCACACTCACTTCATATATCTTCCCTCTTGAGGTATTCTCCTTTACCAATTTAGGAGGCTCTAGATCTCTTGCTAAGGTTTTCCTTTGCATAGATTTCTCACTAATAATATTAAAGAGCTCCCATGCCTCCTCAGCAGTTTTATGGAGATAAGTGCCACCACAAGAAGCATTTATCATATCTCTGCTTTTAGCATCAATTCCTTGATAAAAACTTTGAACCAATTGTCATTCAGGGATTTGATGGTGGGGGCATTTCTTTAGGAGTTCTTTAAATCTCTCCCAGGAATGATGAAAATCTTCAGTTGGATCTTCGGTAAAAGAGATGATACCCTTCCTCAACTGGCTGGTTTTTGACATAGGGAAGAACTTTGCCAGAAATTGACATTAGAGATCACTCCAGGACTGATTGCTGTTAGGTGGAAGCAAGGACAACCAGGTCCTAGCTTTGTCCTTTAATGAAAAAGGAAAGAGTCTCATCCTGGTAGCCTCCTCCCCCAAACCTATGATATTAAATGTAGTGCACAGTCCCAAGAACTCATCAATGTGCTTGTAGGGTTCTTCTCTGGTCAGCCCATGAAATGAGGGCAGCATTTGAATGATGGATGATTTTATCTCATAGTTTCCCTGAGTAGCTGGGAATTGAATGTAGAAGGGGGAATTATAGACCCTTGGTGCATTAAAGTCTTTAAGGGTTCTCGGCTACTGTTGCTCACCCATTTCTATAGAATCAAATGCAACAGAAGTAGGTATAGTTGGTCTGGATCTGAGAAGTCTTTCAACCTCTGGATTTAGTGGAATAATCTGAGGTTGGAGAGTTCTCCTACCAAACATACAACACTCAGATACTGAACGCAAAACAGATTCTCAACATAGTAAGTGGAATCAACCAAGCTTTCTAACTATTCTAAGAAAAATCAACAAATGTGAAAGAGAAAAGGGAGTAGAGGATGCAAACTACAGAGCAGCTTCCAGCATAATTCTCCTCTTCTTGGCAACCTTAGATCTAATGAAATGCACACAAAATACTGAAAAATAACAAAACTTACAAATATAGTTAGTAAAATTAAGCAAACATCTATCAATATCTACAGATCTATGATCAAAACTTAGATCTATCAATTTCTAAACACACCTCCTCGGCAGCCGCGCCAAAAGATTGATGGAGTGTTTGCCTTCCCTCACATGAGGGTCTAAAATCATCAATAAAACTAGGCAGAACACACTCACATAGACCTGCAAGTAATCAGGGTCTGTTGTAGCAAGTTTTACAAAGATGGTAAGGAAATGTCCACAGGGAGGTTGGTTTAAAATATAATAAATCTCCAGATCTATATTAGATCTGGCACCCTAACTAATGCTACATTAGCTAAAAGACAGGGGAGAGGTTTAAAATGGATTGTCACTTAAGCTAAGCTAAAATTAAACATCGACTAACTTGGATCGAGTTTAGGATCTTAGATCTTGTAGGGGAAAGAGGTAAAAAGCAAAAAATGGAGAAGAGTAGCTTGGAGATTAGTTTTCACTGAAATCAGATTCAATTAATTATACTACAGAGGTTCAGAGCACACAATTCCCTCAACTGACTATAAGCACAGCTGCAGGGTATAAACTCCACTTTGAATCACAGGATCCACCTGGTCTTAAGGCTATGATCAGTCCACTTTAATGGTCACAGACCATCCTATAGACTTTATCGAATCCATGGATTTGTAGCAGACGAATCCAATTGGAGCCTGAACTTGGACTAATCTTAAGGTTATGATATGTCCACTTTAATGGTCACAGACCATCCTAGGGATCTGCTGCGATCTCCAGATGTGCTTACTTTATTTGTTGGTGGTAAAAGCAATTTAAAATCAAAGTAAAATAGGGGATGGAATGAGCACAACTGAGAAATCTTAGACCTACAAGATACAGGGTCCATTTGTAGAAAGTTTTGATAAGTAAGAGTTTGTTCCACAGGGAAAGGTGATCTATAGCTCCAAGGGAGCCATCTCTAGTAATCCCTCAAGATCTGACTACAGATCTGGCAATCCTAAAAGGAGGGGAGTTTAGGGTCACTTATTCTAAGTATCCTAAGGTAGCCTAATGAAGTAACTATAGAAAAGGGTTGAGAAGATGGATGGAGTGAGGGAAAATAAATATAAAAGGGTGAGAAGTATGCTATTGGGTTAAGATCTGCTGGAATTTATGGCTCAGATCCAGATTTGCTGGTATAGAAATCCTGTCCAATCACAATACATTATCACCAAAGAGGAGAAAGAATTCAACTCATCCCTGTGCCATGATCCAATCCCTTAAGGTTATAACCTGTCCACTTAAATGGTCACAGACTATCCCATAGGGGAACCACACTCCAGAGATGGGTCAAAACAAGTTAATCATTGTAGGCACTACTTCATCCAGGCTACAAGCTCAGGAATCCGTAGGGAACCTCAACCTCTAAAGCTCTATGTGTGGGGCTAAGGCTGTATAGGACCATGATAGCCCAGACACATAGAACCAGCAAGAGATTGAGTACCATCTTAGATCTAGCTGTCCATTGCTTGAGTAGGCCTACAATAGTCCAGTCACAAGCCTACAATCTCCATACCCAAATCAGATCTGCCATCTGATGGCGGGTCTATACTAATATGGGGTAGTCTGCCTCTGTACAATCTCCTACCAGGCTACAAGCTCAGGCTCAGAGAAGAAGGATCCATTTTGGATCGGTGGATTGGATTCACCCTAAGGCTATAACCTGTCCACTTAAATGGTCACAGGCTATCCCAGAGGCTATCCTCCTCATGGAGCCCAAAATAAAACAAGAATATTACTGCCACCACCATGGTCACAAGGCTACCAGCTCAGGCTTCCATGGGGATTTCAGATCTAGTGGGTCTTGTGGTGGGGCTTAGGCTGTATAGGACCATGATAGCCTAGACACACAGGTCACTTGGATCTGAATGGGACCTTAGAATCAGTCCTCCATTGCTTTGAATCATAGCCAAAGCAATGGCGGATCACAAGGCAGCAGCCTTGCACAGAGCAACTTACAAACACATGAATCCCATAAAAGTACAACACCCAATCACAAATTCCATTAATCTAATCTTAATAAGCATACAAAGGCATGGCCAGCAAGTGCTAGGCCATGGAGAGAAGAAGAAGAAAAAGGAAACTACTTACGGCTACAGAAAAACAAGATTACAATGCTAAAAACAAAACAGAGCAAAAAGTGAACTCCTCCAGCCTCCTTAAACCTAAATCAGGCTTAGGTTTATATAGCAGTGGGTGTGGCGGCGCATTAGGGTTAGGAAACCCTAATTTTAGCGATGCCATGTGGACTATTAATGATCCTTGGATGCCTCGGGTCATGTGCACGGAGATTTGAGCTTGGAAGTGCGTGCCCTAGAAAGTCCTCTGTAGAATGATGGAAGTTGGAGTTCAAAGGTTCGCCAGGTTGCAGTCGATTCCCAGACTTGTCGCGTGGTATCTCTGTTCTTCGCGTGGCCGAGTTTAACATTAAAACTTTAGACATCGCGGGGTTGCAGCTTCTTAATGCTTTGAGCAATCGCGAGGTAGGTAGTTAAGCTCTCGCTGGATTGGGATTCGCATGGTTGGATTGCTACTTGTGAATAGCCCGAGAACTGCGCGAGCATTCCATTTCACAATAGATATTCGCGAGGCTAACTTCTGACTTCGCGAGGCTGCTTTCTTCCTAAACCGCGCGACAACTTCTTTTCTTGATAGAACTTCGTGAGGATCCTCGCGATAGCTTTGAGGCTTTTCTGAACTGCGCGACAGGTTCTCTTCACATTTGCATCCCGTGGCTACTGCGCGATAGTTGTGCGAAGAATCTCTTGAAGCTCTCTCCCCTCTGCAGGTCTTCTTGAACTGCGCAAGACTGCATGACCATTTACTCCTGAACTTGGTGAGAGCTGCACGAGGTTGTGCTTCTGAAGCTCTTCCATTACTCAACTGTGCGAGCACTTGTTATGAAGTCTTGGGAAGCTCACGAGGACTGCGTGAAGCATAGTTTTCTGAATCTTTTCAAGCTTTGTCAACTACGAGAGGCTTGCTTCAGGTCTGGATTCATGGCTCATTCTTCTGAGGGACATCTGTTGCCAATACAGGCTCCTTAACATGATTTCTGGCCTTATTGCACTGCTGTTTATTATCTACAGAAAACACTTAACAAAACTTTATTAGATGGCTAAGGGTCTAATAAAAGGCTAAGTTAAGGGGTGAAAAGTGGTACTTTTCAGGTCTTAACACACCCCCAAACCTAATCTTTGCTAGTCCCTTAGCAAAGCTACATTAAATCAACTACAGAAATTTAATACCACTTTCGTAGGGAGCACGGATACATTTAGCATATGTACCAAGCCTTTTAAACCCCTAGGTGATCCCTAGTGGAGGAGTGCAGTCTCCTGAGGATTTTTAGTGAAGACACCCACAAACTTCTCAGTGAGACAGTTAACAAAAATGCATTATTATCAAGTGAGCAGTTAAGAAATAGAGTTAGTTCACCCTTGAATCATTAAAAATATAAGAAATTCAAACACATTGGCTGCACAGAAATTTAAATAGTATAAGCTTCTCATGAAAGCACATCATTTTCAATCAGTTTACACCAAAGACATTAAACATGTGTGTCAACATTGAGCTCATCACTAGATCAAAAATTAGGTTGTAGATCATACTTAATGCATTCAATATCAGACCCAAAACTCACCAGGGCATACTCTCATAAAGAACTGTTGAGGGTTTCATTTTCTCTCAAGCTCAAGAGAAGTTACATCCCCCAAATGGGTTTGTAAGCATGAGCATAGGCATAGCTCTGAAGTTCTGGCATCATTGACAGATCCTCACCATAGATTGGATAACTTTTTATCTCCACATGACAGCTCACTCAACTTTGGATCACAAGGGCTTTAACTGGGCTGTAATGTGGCTTATAGAGTGGGGTTAAAAATAATGGAAGGTTGAAAAGGGGTTCAAAATTGAGAAATCGGTAGGTGAAGGAGGTGATTCATGACTTCACCTTCTTTAATTCAACTCCTTTCATCTTCTTTGAGGTTTTCAGATTTGAAGTGATCAGTTTCTCTTCTTGATTTTAATTTTTCCAATGAAAGTTCCCTCTTGACTCCTCTCTTACTCCTCTTCATTATTGTTGTTATTTCTTTTTGATGCATTTTTCTTCTTTTTATTTTGTTTTTGCTTTTATGAAATGCCACCATTTTCTCAGTTACCATACTGCCAGAATTTGAGGTACTTCTTCTTTTATTCACCTAATGTTGACCATAGCTAGTCCATCTTCAACTCTTGTTCCTTTACCTTCTGAATTCTCAGAGTGAGGGTAAGGTTAAATCAGATACATAGGTTCAGGTGCAAGTACTCAGGTGTATTTTGAAGAAATTTCAGATTTAAGGCTCAAAGGGGGTATGCACAAGCGCAGTTGCTTAAGGTTTGTCTGTTTAGGCTCAAATTGTCCAAAAGAAGGCCTTGATCCTTTCCTAAGTCTCATGAATGCTGTCAGTAGTTTCAACTTGGAGTTGCCTAACTTCTAGTGAGCACAATGACTCAGCCAGTCCTTAGAGCTAGAAGAAATTGCCTTAGTCACTCCTCAAAGAAAAAAATAAATTTGTATAGGCCCAGATCTCACTGGTTATGGACTTCCTTTGAATTCTTAAGTATGTCCTTACCTTTTTCTCTTTCCTTGGTGATCTCATCATGGAGATGTGAAATTTTAAAAGTTTATACTGTCTAAAGTCTGGAAAAAATTTAAAATTTCATTATATTTCTGATTCTCCAGTGAACATGGTTCCATTTTCATATTACTCACATTATTCTGCTGCACTGAGGTTAACTATTCCATTGGCAGGATCTGCCTGCCACACCCCCAAACCTAGGAGGAGCAGTGTCGTCACTGGTTCAAAGGAGGGTGTGCAGCAAATTTATTATCAGAGAAAAGAAAATAGCAAGAATGAAAACAAATAAAAACAAAGAACTTCACAGAATAACAGGAAAAGAAAATTTCATTAAGACTAAAAAAAAAAGAAAAATTACAAAAAGAAAGCTGCTAAGAAGAGAGGGGAGAGGGATCAAGGATGTGGGGGCTGAGAAGGTGGTGGGAGGGGTTGAGTGGAGGGGGCACGGGATGGGGATGGTTCTATCTTTTGCTTTTTCTTCTTTGGCTGTTGCTTGTCCTTCTCCTCCTTCGCCAGGATCTGCAGAACCTCCTCGTATTCATCCCAGAGCGGTTGTAGGGGGTCCGGCTCTTTAGGTGGGGGCGGTTCCAACCACATCGGAAAAAACTTGTTAGGCAGAGCATTAGGCTTGTCATCTGCCATTGGTAGGACTAGGGAAGGACCGCTAGGGTGAGAGGAGAAAGGATGAGATGAATATGAAAAGGGACACACCCTGTGTATTTAAAGACGAGGATGGTGCAAGATGAATCGGTGTAATAACATCCAAGTTGGTGCAATTAATTGAGAGTGAGTTGGGAAGTGAAAAGTTACAGCAATTAGCGTGGGAAATGACAAATGCATGTAACTTGCGCAGCTGGTTAAGGGGATCGCGAGATAGGAACGAAATCTTGCGATGATGGATGTTGCAGAATGCAGTGCTCGAGAGGCTCTGTAGCATTTGTTGAAGCTCGCGACGGCGTAATAAATACTCTATGTGCATTGCGCGAGAGCTTCCCAAATCTCAATTTGAAATGCGCGAGGGCTTAGTACCCAACATGGAGCAATTCATGCAGTGCAGCATACTCACCAAAAATATTCAAACAGTATACATTCAATTCAAAAATCAGCAAATCGCAGAAGAAGAAGTAATCATACCAACCCCACATAAACTCTATCAAACTCAACAAACTCGACCCCATCGAGACACTATAATTTCCTAAAAACTATTGAAGAAATGAAAGTAGTATAGTACAACATGGGCACAACTGTGGGTCAGGTAGAAGAAGGGGTCCCTTGAAAATGAATAGTGTTCATAGGGTCGGTCAGTTTTTCGAGACAAGGCTTAAGCCTCTGACCATTCACTTTCAAGGTCTGCCCAGATTTGGGATCCTTGACTTCCACAACACCAGATGGGGACACATTTAAGACAATATAGGGACCTTCCCATCGGGATTTTAGTTTGCCAGGAAAGAATTTTAGTTTGGAGTTAAATAACCAAACCTTGCCATCAGGTACGAAGCTTTTTCTCAATAAGCCCTTATCAAAGAAGGCTTTAGACCGTTCCTTGTAGATCCTGGCATTGGCGTAGGCATCCATCCTTAGCTCGTCCAATTCCGACAACTCCAGGGACTTGTGATGACCAGCAGAAGTTAGGTTCATATTTAAGTTTTTAATGGCCCAATAGGCCTTGTGTTCTAACTCTACTAGGAGATGGAAAGCCATGCCATAGACCAGTCTGAATGGGGACATTCTAATTGGAGTCTTATGGGCAGTCCTATCATACTGATTGCATCATTGAGCTTATCAGCCCAATCTCTCCTTTCAGTCCTTACTGTTTTCTCAAGGATGTGCTTGATCTCCCTATTAGAAATTTCAACTTGCCCACTTGTCTGTGGGTGGTAGGGAGTAGCAATCCTATGGGTCACAGGATATTTCTTGAGCAAGCTCTCAAAATTCCTGTTGTAGAAATGGCTACCCCTATCACTGATAATAGCTCTAGGGGTTCCAAATCTTGAGATAATATTCTGCCTTACAAATTTGAGGACCACTTGGTTGTCATTGGTTCTTGTGGCAATGGCTTCTACCCATTTGGAAACATAGTCCACTGCCACTAAGATGAAATGGTAACCATTAGAAGGAGGAAAAGGGCCCATGAAGTCTATGCCCCATACATCAAATAGTTCTACAACAAGGATGGGCTGCAAAGGCATTGAATTTCGTTTGGACAGCCCTCCTAATTTTTGACATCTCTCACATGCCTTGCAGTGTATATATGCATCTCTGAATAAAGAAGGCCAATAAAACCCACACTGCAGGACCTTGTCAGCTATTTTTCTTCCACTACAGTGGCCTCCACAGGCATTTTCATGGCACATGGCCAGAATACTGGGGGCATCACTTTTGGGAACACATCTTTGGATGATTTGGTCTGCACAGTATTTGTATAGGCAAGGATCCTCCCAAAAAAAATATTTGACCTGTGAGAAAAACATGTCTTTGTCCATTTTGGTCCAGTGGGCAAGAATCTTTTCTATAACAAGATAATGTCACAATGTGTGCAAACCAGGGGACCAAGGATTGGATTGCAAATAATTGCTCATCCGGGAAGGCATCATTTGTAGGACCATCAAGACACTTCTCCAACACAATTGTGGACAAGTGGTCAGCCACCACATTTTCCACACCCTTTTTGTCCTTGATTTCGATGTCAAACTCTTGCAGTAGGAGTATCCATCTAATCAGCCTGGGCTTAGCATCTTTTTTGGACAATAAGTACTTCAATGCTGAGTGGTCAGTAAAGATTATAGTTTTAGATACCACCAGGTAGGATCTAAACATGCCAACAGCATACACCACTGCCAGAAGCTCTTTCTCAGTTGTGGTATAATTCAGCTAAGCTTCAGCAAGTGACTTGCTGACATAAGCAATGACCACAGGCAGCTTATCCTTTCTTTGGCCCAAGACAGCACCTATTGCCAAATCTGATGCATCACACATTAATTCAAAGGGCATGGTTTAGTCTGGTGTCTGGAGTATAGGGGCAGAGGTAAGGCAAACTTTCAAAGTCTCAAAAGCCTTTAGACAGTCAACCGAGAAGTAGAAAGGCACATCCTGGCAGAGCAGGTGGCACAATGGCTTAGCAATTTTGCTGAAGTCCTTAATGAACCTCCTCTAGAATCCTGCATGCCCAAGGAAAGATCTAATTTGTTTGACTGTTTTTGGAGGGGGCAGATTGGAAATGAGGTCAACTTTGGCCTTGTCTATCTCAAGCCCTTCTTTAGAGACTACATGGCCCAACACAATGCCTTGTGTTACCATGAAGTGGCTCTTTTCCCAGCTTAGGACCATATTGGTCTCCTCACATCTTTGCAAAACTAGGCTGAGGTGTTGTAGACACTGGCCAAAACTGTCCCCATAGACAGAAAAATCATCCATAAAAATCTCCAAAAACTTGTCAATCATATCAGAGAATATGGCATACATACACCTCTGAAAAGTGGCTGGCGCATTACACAGCCCAAAAGGCATCCTTCTGTAAGCAAAGGTGCCAAAAGGACAGGTAAAGGTGGTTTTCTCTTGGTCTTGAGGATGCACAGGGATCTGGTTGTACCCTGAGTACCCATCAAGAAAATAGTAAAAAGCTTTTCCAGCCAATTTGTCCAAAATTTGATCAATGAAGGGGAGAGGGAAGTGGTCCTTTCTGGTCTTAGAGTTGAGCTTTCTATAATCAATGCAAACTCTCCAGCCAGTGGTCTCCCTGGCTTGTGTCAACTCTCCAGATTCGGTTTTAATAACTGTTATGCCAGATTTCTTGGGCACCACTTGGATAGGTGCCACCCAGTTAGAATCAGAGATGGGGTAAATCACCCTTGCATCTAGCAATTTAATGATTTCCTTGAGGACCACTTCCTGCATATGAGGATTTAACTTCCTCTGCATTTCCCTGGTGGGTAGTGATCCCTCAAGATGAATCCTGTGCATGGAGATTGATGCATCTATTCCTCCCAGATCTGCAATGGTCCAACCAATTACCTTTTTATGCTTCCTCAAAACTGTTAGTAATTCCTCTTCTGCTCATTGGTAAGAGGAGATAATCACAGGAAGCTTATCACCTTTCTCAAGGAAGGCATATTTTAATGTTTTTGGAAGCTTCTTGAGTTCCAGATCAGGGGCTGGTAGGGTGGATGGCAAAATTGGTGCATTGGTGGTTGGAGGAAGAGGCAGCAATGTAGGTTTCCAAATGGAATGCTGCACTAAGCCCACAGAAGACTTCAATGTGGTCATGTCTTCTGTTATCATAGTTGGGCTTTCTTGCTCCACCATATCCCAGACTTTAACTAAATTCGACAGGTCGCCCACTCTAGTAGAGTGGGCAATTCTTCATCCATAATTTCTTCTAGTACATCCCTTTGTAAAGCTCTCCTCATTATCCTCTTGAGGGTACATTGCACTGTTGTACACATTCAGCTCAACTTTCATATGTCCGAAAGTTACCTCCATGACTCCAGACCTGCACTGAATGCATGCATTGGCAATGGCCAAGAATGGCCTGCCCAAGATAACAGGTATGGGATTAGTACTTTTGTTGTAGCCCATGTCCAAAACTAGGAAGTCAGCAGGGTAAAAGAATTTCTCTACCCCTACCAAGACATCCTCAATCATTCCCATAGGCCTCCTCTCAGATCTATCAACCATCATTAGCACAATGGGGGTAGGTTTTAGCTCCCCCAAACCTAGTTGTAGATATACACAGTATGGCAGATGGTTAACATTGGCTCCAAGGTCTAACAGGGCCTTCCCGATTGTAAGGTCGCCAATTATGCAAGGAATAGTGGGTATCCACGGATCTTGCAACTTCTCGAGAATTGATGTGTTAAATATAGAATTCTTGTATGTCGATTGCAAAGACTCTTTGGACACATGGCCTCGAGCTTATTTCTTTTGGCAGTGGTCTTTCGGGAACACCTGCATAGGTGGACTGTTTAATTGCCTCAAGCAGGGGTAAATTGATTTTCACCTGCCTGAAGGTCTCCATCATTTCCTCCATCTGGGCATTCCCTTTCTCAAAAGGGGCAGGACCACCCAAAGCTTGAGGAAATGGCAACTGAGGTACTGCTGGTTCCTTAGCTGCTAGTCCATGACTAAACTTCTATTTTTTTCTTTTTTCTTATTTTTCTTCCAGCAGAGGCTCAACTACAGCCTCTTTATATTTCTCCTACTGCAGGGTGGCAGGCAATTCTTGGCTCTGTGTTCCAACAACATCCCCATCACACTCATTCGAATAATCTGTGGAAATGACCTCTGCTGGTCTGTTACCCACCTGGTTGTCTATCAGCCTGCCAGACCTTAGGGTAGTGACAGCATTGGTTCCCTCAAAACTTGAGGAAGCATCTTCAATTAAAAACTGACCCTAGGGGCTAGCAACCGGCTGGCAGGGCAACCTCCCTTCATCTCTCCTAGCCAAGGCATTTGAAATTTTACTTATCTGCTCTTCATTTTCATGGATGCTCTGACCCTGAGAATTCACAGTCTGAGCCAAGGACCCAGGTTTTGCAAAGAAGTCAAGACCTGGTCCTCGAAGGAGGCATTTTTGGGTTGAGATGGGGGTAAGACCAATTGATTTTATTGCTGATGGGGCTACTGCTAGTGTTGGAAATTAGACCTAGGGGCATATCCCTGATTGAACTGCTGCTGAGGCCTTTGGGGTAAATCCAACATTTGCTGGGGCTGCATATAATTGTCTTGCCTCCACCTCAGATTTGGGTGGTCTCTCCATTGGTAACCAGCATTTTGGTGCTAGTATCCATATGGCTAACTGTTGTCGCCACCAGATTGTTGTCGGCCAAAAGATTGCGTAGTAGCAGCATGTTCCAATACCAATTCAGGATATTGCCCTGCAGATGGACATTCCTCTACTGTGTGCTGTGAGGACTGGCATATCAGACAAGTCTCCACCACTTGAGCAGCCCTTCTGGGTTGCATCACAGTCAGTAATTTGTCAAACTTCAAAGAGAGGTTTGCCATCTGCAGCTGCAGGTCATTATTCCCAGACACCTCATAAACTTTTCCTCTTGACGATGCGACAGGCTTCACTTTTGACACAGACTCCTGACTAGTTCTTGCCAGGGATAGCTTTTGAAAAGAATTTTCACTGATTAATTCAAACAATTCCCATGCTTCATCAGCAGTCTTGTCCATGTAGGTTCCACCACAAGAGGCATCAACCATATCTCTATTTTTTTCATCAATCCCATTCTAGAAGCTTTGTACAAGCTGCCAGTCTGGGATCTTGTGGTGGGGGCATTGTTTGAGCATTTCCTTAAACCTATCCCAGGCTTGATAAAAATCCTCAGTTGGGGATTGGGCAAAAGCAAGAATTTCTTTCCTCAACTGGCTCGTTTTGGTCTCAGGGAAGAACTTTGTCAGGAACTTGGTCTATAGGTTTTTCCAAGATGCAATGCTATTGTTGGGAAGAGTGGCCAACCAGGTACTAGCCCTATCCTTCAGAGAGAAGGGAAAGAGCCTGAACCTAGTAGCCTTTGGTCCCAAACCAGCGATATTGAATGTCGTGCACAAGGCCAAAAATTAGTCAATATGCTTGTAAGGGTCCTCCTTGCTAAGCCCATGGAAAGAGGGCAACATCTAGATGATGGAAGTTTTAATTTCATAATTCCCCTGAACATCAGGGAATTGAATGCTAAATGGAGAGTTATAGTCATCCGGAGCATTCAACTCCTTGAGAGTTCTAGGTTGTTCTTCACCCATGAGTACTTGCTCATATTCAATTGGGGGCTCTACTGTGGTGTGCCTGTTCCTTCTAAGTCATCTACCCCTTTCTAGCTCAGGGTTGAAAGGCTCTAAAGTAGGACTAAGAGATCTCCTACCTAGCATACAAACACACCACCAGCAGGGACAACTCCTTACAGGCACATTATACTTGACTCAAAGAATTTATCTAATAAATTCACAGCTATTTTACGAAAACATAAATTTACAACTATCCTAAATACTGCTATGGAAATTGTAAGAGAAATAGACAGAGTTTTAAAGGTTTAGAGAATTTGCAAACAGAGGTAGTTAATCTCCAAATGCAGTCCATTGTTCTTCTCTGCTGCTGTCTAGATCGGCAATAAAGATTCAAAATTACATTAGCAGTATCAATTATTCAAAGCTACAAAGAACACTAAAAATACAAAAACTAAGGGTCTACTAATAGATCATCTTTCCCCGGCAACGGCGCCAAAAACTTGTTGCGATCTCCAGATGTGCTTACTTTATTTGTTGGTGGTAAAAGCAATTTAAAATCAAAGTAAAATAGGGGATGGAATTAGCACAACTGTGAAATCTTAGACCTGCAAGATACAGGGTCCATTTGTAGCAAGTTTTGATAAGTAAGAGTTTGTCCCACAGGGAAAGGTGATCTACAGCTCCAAGGGAGCCATCTCTAGTAGTCCCTCCAGATCTGACTACAGATCTGGCAGTCCTAAAAGGAGGGGAGTTTAGGGTCACTTATTCTAAGTATCCTAAGGTAGCCTAATGAAGTAACTACAGAAAAGGATTGAGAAGATGGATGGAGTGAGGGAAAATAAATATAAAAGGGTGAGAAGTATGCTATTGGGTTTAGATCTGCTAGAATTTATGACTCAGATCTAGATCTGCTGGTATAAAAATCCTGTCCAATGGCTACATTATCACCAAAGAGGAGAAAGAATTCAACTCATCCCTGTGCCATGATCCAATCCCTTAAGGTTATAACCTGTCCACTTAAATGGTCACAGACTATCCCATAGGGGAACCACACTCCAGAGATGGGTCAAAACAAGTTAATCATTGTAGGCACTACTTCATCCAAGCTACAAGCTCAAGAATCCATAGGGAACCTCAACCTCTAAAGCTCTATGTGTGGGGCTAAGGCTGTATAGGACCATGATAGCCCAGACACATAGAACCAGCAAGAGATTGAGTACCACCTTAGATCTTGTTGTCCATTGCTTGAGTGGGCCTACAATGGTCTAGTCACAAGGCTACAATCTCCATACCCAGATTAGATCAGCCATCTGATGGCGGGTCTATACTAATATGGGGGAGTCTGGCTCTGTACAATCTCCTACCAGGCTGCAAGCTCAGGCTCGGAGAAGAAGGATCCATTTTGGATCAGCGGATTGGATTCACCCTAAGGCTATAACCTGTCTACTTAAATGGTCATAGACTATCCAAAGGCTATCCTCCTCAAGGAGCCCAAAACAAAATAAGAATATTGCTGCCACCACCATGGTCACAAGGCTACCAGGTCAGGCTTCCTTGGGGATTTCAGATCTAGTGGGTCCTGTGGTGGGGCTAAGGCTGTATAGGACCATGATAGCCCAGACACACAGGTCACTTGGATCTGAATGGGAACTTAGAATTAGTCCTCCATTGCTTTGAATCACAACTAAAGCAATGGAAGATCACACGGCAGCAGCCTTGCACAGAGCAACTCACAAACACATGAATCCCATAAAAGTACAACACCCAATCACAAATTCCATTAATCTAATCTTAATAAGCATACAAAGGCATGGCCCGCAAGTGCTGGGCCATGGAGAGAAGAAGAAGAAAAAGGAAAACTACTTATGGCTATAGGAAAACAAGCCTACAATGCTAAAAATAAAACAGAGCAAAAACTAAACTCTTCTGGCCTCCTTAAACCAAAACCAGGCTTAGGTTTATATAGCAGTGGGTGTGGCGGAGCATTAGGGGTAGGAAACCCTAATTTTAGCGATGCCACATGGCCTATTAATGATCCTTGGATGCCTCGAGCACGTGCACAGAGATTTGAGCGTGGGAGTGCGTGCCCTAATCCTTGGAAATTCCCAGAAAGTCCTCTACAGAATGATGGAAGTTAGACTTCAGAGGTTCGCCAGGTTGCAGTTGATTCCCAGACTTGTCGCGTCGTAGCTCTATTCTTCACGTGGTTGAGTTTAACATTAAAACTTCAGATGTCGTGTGGTTGTAGCTTCTTAATGCTTTGAGCAGTCGCGAGGTAGGTAGTTAAGCTCTCGCTGGATTGGGCTTCACGCGGTTGGATTGCTACTTGTGAATAGCGTGAGAACTGCGCGAGCATTTCATTTCACAATAGATCTTCGCGAGGAAAACTTCTGACTTCGTGAGGCTGCTTTCTTCCTGAACCGTGCGACAACTTCTTTTCTTGATAGATCTTCACGAGGATCCTCGCGATAGTTTTGAGGCTTTTCTGAACTGCGTGACAGGTTCTCTTGACATTTGCATCCTGCGGCTACTGCGCGAAGAATCTCCTGAAGCTCTCTCTCCTCAGCAGTTCTGAGTGAACTGCGCGAGGTTGATTTCAGGTCTTCTTGAACTATGCAAGGCTGCGCGACCATTTACTCCTAAACTTCACGAGAGCTGTGCGAGGTTGTGCTTCTGAAGCTCTTCTGTTACTCAACTGCGCGAGCACTTGTTGTGAAGTCTTGGGAAGCTCGCGAGGACTACGCGAAGCATAGTTTTCTGAATCCTTTAAAGCTTTGTCAGCTGTGCGAGGCTTGCTTCAGGTCTGGATTCATGGCTTATTCTTCTGAGGGACTTCTGGTGCCAATACAGGCTCCTTCACATGATTTCTGGCCTTATTGCACTACTGTTTATTATCTATAGAAAATACTTAACAAAACTTTATTATATGGCTAAGGGTCTAATCAAAGGCTAAGTTAAGGGGTGAAAAGTGGTACTTTTCAGGTCTTAACACTACAGATGCTGCATTTCCCAGGTCACAGACTCAAGGAATCATAGGAGTATCAGATGCAGGAGATTGGGTGGTATCCAAGAGGCCTACCCGTTAAGTGGGTGTGCTGATCTACAGACTCCTCTACACAAATTCGATCGATCACCAAATGGAACCAAAGGAAGTTTAGATCTAATTAAAGCATTAAAAATAGCATTAATATTGCAATCAACGTCACTCTATAATGGAAATACTCTCAGATCTGTAGTCTGTGCAGCTAGGAACCTACAATAGCACTCTTAACCTTACCCAATTTCAGATCTAACTTCTCTCCTCGCTACTCTAAGGGAATTAGCCAACCATGGTTGGGCTAAAGGAGGGAAAATAGAATTTCTCTGCAAGCTCTAATCTCTCGAATTTGGCTCAGATCTCGATCCCCCCTCAATTGCAATTGGGGGTCTCTATATATAGCTTTCTCCTCTATTTTTCCTGCCAAAAATCCCTTCTAGAAGGTTCTCAGAGTTTGTTAGAGTTCTGTTAGAGCATGTGGGTCGGTTAGGGTTTCCTAGGGCATCTTCTGAAATTGTCGTGCTGGTCACCAAATGCCTCGAGTTGCGTGCTACAGGTCACCGAATCACAACATGTGCATAGCTGAATTTCTGAGAAGTTCTGCACACGATTTTGACAAGTTTAGGAAGCTTTCGACAGGTTCAAATAGAGTATTTTGGTCCTTTCACTAGGTTCTCAGATCTCTTCGATAGGTTCTGATAGGATGAGCCTTCTCTTAGAGTTTCAGCATTCTTAGCCCTTGGCCTCGAGTATTCGACAGGTTAGAGGGGCTCTTCGATAGGTTGGAGAGCCATTTTGACAGGCTCCGCTCTGCATGCCACCATTTCGATAGGGTTGCTCTCACTCCTATCGAAAGGCTCAAGTTCCCTTTGATAGGTTCTGTTCCAGCGCCTTCATCTCGATAGGTTTGAAGAAACCATTCGATAAGTTCCCTTGACGTCTTAGGCTGGTTTTCGATGGGATGATTTCTTCCTTCCTTTCAGCTGCTCGATAGGTTCTTGGATCCTATCGAACTCCTCAATCCACACGAATCCATTTTTCTTCTGCCTTCAGGTCCTATCGAAAACCTCTTCAACTGCACGAATTCTTCCTTTCTTTGCTTTTAGCTCTTGTCGAAGTCTTCAGGTGACCAATCGATAGGATGTTTTCAGCCTATTTTCACTTCCTTCGCCTTGCCCTACTGCAGCCACGTGCTCCAAGGGTCCAGTGATGTCTACCCTCTAGTATGTTGTTGCTGGGTTTGTCCTATGATGAGAGATAGCCCCTTTTTGGGCATTCTTGAGTGGTTTTCAGCATTAGTGTCCTCTTTCATAACTGTCTACAAAATGCACTTGACAAAAGCTTATTAGTGTGCTCACAAGTCTATCAATAGTCAGGTTAAAGGGTGAAAAGTGGCATTTTTTACCACTTAACATAAGGATATGATCTGTAATTGAGAGTTTCAGAGGCTTTGTGAGGGATTGGATGATGCATAGATTGTAGATCTTAGCACATCATTGTAAGTAGTAGCATTCTAATGAAATTATGGGTTTTAGAGTTAATTCTAAGCTAGATTTCATTTATTCGTATTTGATTTCCTTAGTTTGGATACTCCTGTGAGCCAGTCAGAAATGGGGAGCTTGTAGCCTGCCATTCACATCACTACAATGATTAACTTGTTCTAAACAAGACCACTGGCCCAAGATAATCTCTAGGATGATCAGTGACCATTAAAGTGGACATATCATAGCCTTAGGATTGCGTTGATATATTGGGACAATCACTAGGATGGTCTGTGACCATCAAAGTGGACAGACCATAGCCTTAGGATTGCTTCAATTCTCTAGTTAAAATTGGATTCTTATACCATGCATCTACTAGGGTAAAACCTGGGGAGCTTGTAGCTAGATGAAGGATGTAGCAGATCTTATGTAAACATTGCCTCTGATTTAATCAATTTTCAGTGAAATATCAAATCCCTAGTCACGATCTTCATCCTTTTAATTTTAATCCATTTTCCTTCACTTCTGTGTTTTCTTAAGCTCTGGATCAACTACATTTAATTTCTATAGTTTGTAGTGATAAAACCCAAAAACCTCTCCTCTTTTATGTTTTAGAATAGCTTATAGTATGATAGAGTGTCAAACCAATTGTAGATCTGGAGATCCATCATAGTTTATTCACATTTTCCCTTTGGACATATCCTTACTTACCTATAAAAATTGTTGCAATAGCCCTGTAACTTACAGTTGTAGGAGATTGTAGTTGTGCTGAATCCATCCTTTGTTTTAATATGATTCTATTTTGTTACACACTAAATCAGCACAGTCGATTTTCCCAACAATGCTTATGCCAACTCAAAGATCTACAATGAAAAAGCTAACGCATTCTTTGATAAGGGCATGTTGAGAAAAGACTTTGAGCATGGTGCAAAGGCATGGCTGTTTAACTCCAGGCTTATATTGTTCCTGTGAAAATTAAGAACCAGATGGGATGGTCCTTATATCGATTCATGCATCCCCATCCGGGGTTGTGGATATCATGGATCCCATGTCTGGGAAAATCATGAAAGTTAATGGGCAGAGGCTTGAGCCTTGTGCTAAAAAATCTATGGAGCCACCTGCCACCATTCACCTTCAAGAGCTTCCCAGTGCTGACTGATCCACAGTCTTATAACATGTGTACCATGCCTGTTTGCTTATGTTTGATGTGTGTGCTATATTGATTTCTGTCATTTGATGTATGTTTAATTTTTTTTTGGTGTGATGTTCTAAATTTGTATTTGTTTAGAGTATTTTTAGAAGCTGAATCTATGATTTAGAGCATGTTTTTTTTGTGGTTTATGCATGAACTGGAAGAATGAATTGAATGTACACCATAATTGTTGAGCATTCCCTTGATTAATCTGCTGTGATTTAATATTACTGGTTGCTAGCATTTGTATTTGTTGATATGTGTGCATATAGCCTAATGTGTAGGCATGAACCATGTGTCTAGAGCTTTTAGGAAGATAATGCTGAGGTAGACCCAAGAATGGACTGATGCAGCCCTACGAATGAGAATGAAGAAGAATGAGCAAAATCTCACGAGGGCATATTTTAACTAAAATGGCCTATCTTGTGGTTCACCCTGAACTGCGCGAGGAGTTAGTTCCACATTGGAACTGCGCAACAGGCTAAATAAATAGCCTCTCGAGGAGCTGTGTGACTGTGAAAATGCATCTCGCACAGTTCCATTTGAACTGCGTGACACTAAATCCAAATTCTTTGCTATGCGAGTTTGGATTACACTCAAAAGAAGCTCCGCGAGATCCAATCTGGATCCTCGCGAAGCCCAGGATTTTCTCTAAAATACCCGCGAGAGCTCTGTCAGTCATTTTCTTCACAGAACTCTGGTGATTTTTCTCTTCCTGGACTCCCATTTTTCTTCACCATTGGACCTTGCTGCTCCATTGTTCCCTTTGCAAACCTCACATTTTGATCAGCAACTGATTCTGAGCACTTTACACCTGGCAAAGTCAACTTTGGGCCACGGGACAACTTCTATTGCTAAAACCTAGGGTGGGGTAAGTTTCCAACACTTCACCAACTGGTTAATCTTTAAACTAGAAGTTTATCAATAGTAGTTGAATTTTAGGGAGTTAGTTGTGCTGAGAAGCTAAGTGGACCAATAGTCAGCTTGAGTTGTAAAATCCAAACCCAAAACCCTAGATTTTAGCAGCGACTATGGCTAACAAAGCCCCATTTCAAGAAAACCTTTATTCCATGTTGAACCCTATTGTAATAGACATCCCTACAACAACTAGGAACTCTGTGAGGATTGTAGAGGCCTCTACTAGGGAGGCCACTGATATTCCTGCACCCCAGGCTGAGCCCCAAATGGAGAAAGGTAAAAAGAGGGCTGCCCCTATGAAGAATGCCAGATCTGCCACTCAGAGCCCTAAAAAGTCCAAAAATAAATATAAGAAGGGAAAGGAGGTTGAGAAATCCAACCCTCTGAAAACCCCAAGTGCGTTTGTGGCTGCCATTAAATTGGAGCCAGAGACTGCCTTTGATAAGGCATTTTTTGAGGAAGAACCCTTGGCTGCTGCATCCATAGAATTCCTAACCAAGGCCTCCCTGTTACCCCTGCTCAGGCCCCAATTACAGTTAGTCTTTCCTAGGCTAGTGCAGCTATTCTATCAGAACATCAGGGTTAAGATAGGTGGTGATGGAAACCCTATGCTACTGATCTTAATAGATGACTTTGAGATGCTGGTAAATCCAGCTAGGATAGCAGCAATCCTAGGTATACCAACTACCTACAATCATGAGTGTGGCTTGGGAGCACTTCTAACTGCCACCATTTTAGAGAAAGAAAAGGAGATAACAGGAGGGATTACAACATAAAGAGTGTCCATCAGAAAAACAAACTTGGATCCAAGCCTACTATTTATGGATGAAGTACTGAGAAAAATGTTTTCTGCTCTGGGCACCAGCAAGAGAGAAGGTGTTGTGGCTACCCCAGGTGCTTTAGTTTATTGTGTGGTGGAAACTAATTAAAAACAAAGTAAAATAAAAGAATGGATTCAACACAACTAGAGTAATCCTAGACCTGCAAGATACATGGCCTATTGTAGCAAGTTTTGATAAGTAAGAGTTTATCCCATAGAGAAATTGATCTAGAACCCAAAATGGGCTATAATAGTAGGCCTCCAGATCTAGCTACAGATCTGAAAATCATAAAGAAAGGGTGCTAGGTGTCAAGACTATACTAAATTAATCCTAAAAATAGAGAAATAAAATGTAGCCCAATCCAAAAGAAAGGGTTAAGAAGAGGATGGTGATGGTGTACCAAAATAAAACATAGAAATTGGTGAGAAGTAAGCAGGTTAAGTTCAGAGTTAAAATAGTAATGTAACTCAGATTTGGTCTATCTCTGCAGTGCTCTTTGCTGAGACGATATTAAAAGCCTCACCAAGGTAGAAATATTTAGTTTAACCAATGCCATTTGGGTTGCTCTTAAGGCTATAGGACGTCGTCACAGCCTATCCTATAGAGTCTGTCAAATCCCATTAGTTAAACCCGAAATTGCTCATCTAGTCCAGAGGAGTGGACTGATCATTTCCCCAGCCACTGGACCAGATCAATCCATCAATACTATTGTAGCACTATATAACGCTAGTGCTACAAGCTCCCCAGATCTGCGCACAGATCTGGCTAACATCCATAGGTATTCCAACCCATAAGATCCTAAGTGCTTTGCTAAGGCCAATGGCTCACTAGTGCCCACAAAAATGATCATGCAACAGGTTGAATATGGCTTTAGATTCAGCTGGGCATTGCTAAAAATGGTCTGTAATGACTTAGCCACAAGCTACAATTACCACAAAGATCTGATGTCGGCTAGGTAAAATTGAGGAGAGCCCGTTCCTGTTTAAACCTCCTCACAAGGCTCTAGAAGCTCATGTGCAGGGGAGAAGAATCTTTCTCAAACATGTGAATGGACCCAACCTTAGGGCTATACTCTGTCCACTCGAATGGTCATTGGGTATCCCATTGGTCTATCCATGCCATAGAGGCCTGAGAAAGAATATGAAAACTGCTGTAACCACCAAAGTCCACAGGCCTCTGAGCTCCCCAGATCTCACTACAGATCCAGCATTGCTTTCCATGGGGCTATCAAACCAAGGGAAATCAGATGGCAAACAATAGATCTACTAGAAACTGAATGGGCTAGTCCTAAATACATGGATCCTATAGACATCTAAAGAAAACCATAAGATCTTTAGATTCAAATAAGCAGTAAAATAGCAATCTATTGATAAACATAAAACTTACAATGAACTGCCTCCAGGCTGCAGCTTGTACATAATTGCTTATCCAAAATCCCAATGTATATAAAACCTATTACAAACTAAAATAAAATGAAACCTAGATGCTTACATGGGGATTAGCCAGCAAGTGTTGGGCTAAGAGAGAAGAAAAAAGAGAAAAAGAAGTGATCAAACCCTAACCCTAGCCTGCTAGAGCTCTTAGCCGACAGAGGATGAAATGAAGGGTTGATGATAAAACTAGACTCTAAGTGTAGCTTATATACTCTGTCCATATGGCCTTGGCTCTGAAGGGATTAATCCTAATTTTTCTAGCAAACATGGCACTGTTTCATCCCTTGAATGCCTTAAGTAGCGCGCCTCAAAATCTGTCCCTCGGGATGTGTGCCCTAGCCTTGAGAAATTCTTAAATGGTCCTTGAGTTAAAACTTAGAAGTGGAGAGCCCGTGCTTCGTTAGACTGGCATATGCATTCACTGATTTGCATAGTTGTAGGGCCTTCGCAAAGTAGCTTTTGGTCGGTGGGAAGTGCCCACTCGCACAGTTAATCTTTCGTTAATCATGCAGTTCCTTTGGGCTGCAATGTTGTCGCGGGGATGCATTGGGGTGCCTAGACTTCTTACGCTGTAGAGCTTCAGAAGCTCTCTCACTCTCTAGGCGCTCACATAGCTATGATCCTGTGCTCGTGTAGTAATTGGTAAGGCTTCAGAGTGCATGAGATTTGCACGAGGAGAATTCTGGGCATCTCTCTCTTCCAGGGCTATGCACGAACTCCGCGAGGTGAATTTTAGTTCAGTTCACACATGGACTCGCTATGTTCTTCGCACAGCTGCTTTAAGGCCTGATCTCTGTAAGAGCTTCATGACCACAAATTCTGAGGATTTTAGTCTGCGAGATCTTAGCGATGTCTTTACAGCTCTCCTCTTAACTGCGCGTCCTATTTGCGCGAGGGCATCTTCCACTGCATCCTTAGCTTCACAAGGGTTCTCAACTCTGTGAGATCTATCTTTCTATGCTCTGCTGCATTGCACTTGCTGCTTTTATAGTTTCTCCATACTCAGCCAACTTCATTCATCTGCTAGGCTTTTGGTCAATGATGATCAGCACCTAGTCACCATGGTGAGCACTACCAAGGTGTTCCATTAGACTTTGGTGTGGCTGTCATCTTTGCATGTCTTCTTTCTCTTCTTTGGGCCAATAACGATGAATTTTGTGTTAAGCTGCGCAGATTATTGCTAACTACAAAACACACTTAATAAATGATTATTAGACTGCTTCAAGGTCAATCAAAGGCTAAGTTTAGAGGTGAAAAGTGGTACTTTTTAGTGAATAACACACCCCCAAACCTAATCTTTGCTAGTCCCTGAGCAAAGGGAAATTTAAAATAACTATTCTAAGAATTTAAATGCCACTTTCGTAGGGAGCACGGATACATTTAGCATATGTACCAAGCCTTTTAAAACCCTAGGTGATCCCTAGTGGAGGAGTGAAGTCTCCTGAGGGTTTTCAGTGAAGGTACCCATAAACTTCACCATTAAAATAGTTAAAAATAGTACAGTTAATGACAAAAATAAATTTCAATGGATAAAGCCTCAGTCCACACCTACCCTTTAAAATCAGAGGAAATTACAGCAGTAATGCAGCCATTTAAAACTCAAAATCAACATGCATGTGCATCACCACCAATGAGTTCACAATAAGAATACAATGTGCATAGAATCAGTACAAAGCTTGCCTTAAATTCAAAATTCAGGTTGGACACAACTCCAATGAATTTAAAATTCAGACCCAATTCTCACTAGGGCTATCTCTCAATCATAAAAATCAAAAGGGTGCTACATTCTCATCACCTCAAGAGCAGTTACAAACCCTAAATGAGCCGACAAGCATGAGCATAAGCAAAGCTTCTAATTTTTTATATCCTCATGAATTTTCACCATAGATTAGACAACTTGTCATCCCCACATGACAACTCATTTCACTTTGGATCTACAAGGTCTTTTTGAATGGGTTGTGACGTGGCTTATGGGTGTGGGATATATAGAATGAAGGGGTAAAAAGGGATTCAAAATTGAGAAATCAGCAAGGTAAGGAGTCATTAATGACTTTACTACCTTCGTTTCAGCACATCTTCATCTTACTTGATATGTTTCAAAATCAAAGTGGCCAGCTTCTCCTCTTCTTTTCAGATGATGTTCTTCTCTAAGCTTCTCTTTCTTTTTCTCTTTGTTTTGGTTTTATATATATATATTTTATGATGAACTGCCACACAAAAAAACACTAATACACTGCTATTCATATGTTGCTTTTCTTCTCCTTCCACCAAATGTCGGACCACTCTCACTATCTTCAACTCCTTCTCCTTTATCTTATGAATTCTTAGTGTGAGGGTACAATTGCATCAGATCAAGAGGTTAAGGTGCAAGTACTCCGGTATTTGTCAAAGAAAAGTAGGATTTTTAAGGCTCAATGAGTGCATGCAAAAGGGCAGTCTTAAAAGGTTGGATTTTCAGGCTCAAACTGTCCAAATGAAAGCCTTGGATAATTTCCTTAGTGCCATGAGTGCTGTCAATTAGTTTTGATTTGGAGGTGCCTAACTTCTAGTGGAAAGGTCTTGACTCAATCAGTCCTTAGAGTATAAATAATGGCAAAAACACTCTTCAAAAGAAAATGATGGGCCCAAATCTCACTAGGTATGGTCCTCAAATTAACCCATGGGGTGTATTTTCACCTTTTTCTCTCCTCTTAGGTTCACTAAGTACTAATTGAAAAAAATTTCTGATGTTAGCTTCATGGTGGTGCAAAGATTTTGAAATTTTTAGTTTCAACATGTCAGCAAAATTTTTTAATTTTTCACAAATTTTCTCATTCTAACAAGTTAGGTGGGAATTGACTTTATTCATCCCAATTAAACCAACACTGCTGCACTAAAGTTAACTAGTTCATTAGCAGAGCCTGCCACACCCCCAAACCTATAAGGAGTAGTATCCTCACTGATTCAAAGGTGGATGCAGAGCTCAAGACATAGACATTAATAGAGCGAAACTACAAGAGAAAAACACATAACAAACAACCATAAAATAAATAGACAGATATAAAGAAAGACAGATTGGAAAGTAAACAAAATAAAACCAAGAGCAATGTTATTATAAAAGCTAAAGTATGTACAAAGTATGTGGAAGTAAACTACACAAAAAATGACACACTACTTCCTAACTTAATTCATGTGCAAAATTTATTAGCCATATGAGTCTGTGGCCTCAGGAGGTAGTTCCTGGATTCCCTTTTCTTTTGCTTGCTTCAAAGTGGCAGCCTTAAACATTAGTCATTTGGAAGTAGTTTTCCTAGGCTTGGCTGTGCTTTTTCTTGCTGGAGTGGAGGGCTCAACAATAGGTGAGGGAGCCTCAAAGGTCTCCAATGTGGAGGCCTCTGCAATCCTAGCCAATTTTCTAGTGGCCATAAGGCTGCCATTGACAGATGGGTTCAGCATCGTAGTGAGGGTATCTACAAATTTTTAACCCGTGGTCATAGGTGCTCAGATTAGCAAAATTTGGGTTTACAACCTTGAGAAAATACTACGCACTCAGAGTAAGCACAAAAGCTTCAAATTCTCCTTCTTCTCTTATTTTAAATAAATCAAACACAGGGTAGAGAGAGAAATGGAGATCGTACCAGTTGAGAGCTAGGGTTCCACTTGAAATTGTGCACAATGGTACAAATCCCCCAAACCTCATTCAAAGTAACCAAGAGTAGCTGGGGAACAAAATTGTGAGAGGAAAATGCTTAAGGTGGTGTGGGTTACAAAGTAGAGAAGAAAGGAGAGGAAAGAGACATCGATTCTTATGGTGGGAAACTAGGACAGACGGAGGAAATGAAGAAAATGAGGGGCTTCATTGAGTTTACAGAGCAAATCTCACAGTTTACAGAGTTGGCAAAGGAGCTCGCGGAGTAAAATTCTCGCGCAGTTGGTATTTGAGACTGCGAGACATTCTATCACGCAGAAGAACAAGCTGCGTCACTTGGAAACTCACGGAGTTGAATCATTGACCTTAGTGCGCGAGGCCCTGTGTTGCTTTAGAACTTTATCTCATGCAGTGCTCGTGCAGAACAACACTGAGGCCAAACTTCTCTTACAGCTAGAGCTAATGGTGCAGAAAGGCAGCTCCGCGAGGCATTTTTATAGCCATTGTTCAGACTTGTAGCACATGAAGAAGCCACGTGATGGCTCGCGCAGCAAATTTAAGACTTCTACCTTTGCGAGACAACATATCTTTCCAACCTTTACTCAGTTAGCTTAGTGCAGCACATTGGTTATTACATTCATGTTGTTGGGCACCCAACCATTGTGCATGGGCACCAAACCTCAGACAGGTAATTCACCCAAACATTGCAGGATTCTAAAGATAGTTTTTCAGATCAAGTACAATGCAATTATGATGAGAGCACCTCAACCAATCATCCACAATCATAAACAGTAAATTCAAATGATAAAAATGCACATGTATCCAACACAAAATTCAAAAATAGATAAAGCAAAACAAGAAAATCATCATAACACTAAAAATACAACTAACAGAATTCTACCGAACACAAATCAAAATAAAATTTTCATACATATGGTACACTTATTACCAATGTTTGGATCACGGAGCACTAGCTTCCTCCTGAGTAGAGGATGAATCACTAATCATATACTGACCTTTAAGATTTGTCAGGGGCTAACTAGGCAATTTTCTTTCTTCTCTCCTATTCAGAGCATTACAAATCTGGCCTAACTGATCCTCAATCTTCTTGATGCTCTGTACATGAGAATTGATAGTTTGCACTAAGCTCCCCAAATTCTATATTGAAGTCCGCATCTGCTCTTCAAATGAAGAGGATCTGAATTGTTGTGGGGGCAGGGCCAACTGGTTAGACTGTGGGGCAGATAATAGAAAATTTTGCCTTGGTGGATAATCTTGATTAAACTGGTGCTGGGGTCTGTAAGGAGCTACCATTTACTGCTGCTGGGGTTGATAAAAATCTTGTCTCCATCTCAGATTTGAGTGATTCCCCCAAGAATACCCAGTAGGCGGTTGCCCAAAAGTTTGAGTAGTATTGGCTTGTTTTATAAAAAAATCTAGAAAGTGGGTGGCAGATGGACAATCATGAATAGAATGTATGGGAGACTTGCATATCAGACATGCTTCCTCCACCTATGCAATCACCCGAGGCTGCATCACATTCATCAGTTTGTCAATTTTCAAGCTCAGGTTGTCCACCTTCCTCTCTAGATCACCTTGTACCTTCACTTCAAATATTCCACCTCTAGGGATGGCCTCTTTTACCATCTTAGCTGGAGTATGGCTATCATTGCGTGACAGAGACTCCTGCTGCATGGAATTTTCTCCTATTATGTCAAACAGCTCCCACGCTTCGTCAGCTGTCTTGTGGAGGTTACTATCACCACTGGAAGCCTCCACCATATCTCTGCTCTTGGAATTAATTCCTTGACAAAACACTTGGACAAGCTGCCACATTGGGATTTGGTGGTGGGGGCATTCTTTTATCATCTCCTAGAATCTTTCCCAAGCTTCATAAAAATCCTCAGTTGAGGACTGAGTGAATGACAAAATATTTATCCTCATCAGGCTAGTTTTATTTATGGGAAAGAATTTGGCCAGGATTTTGGTTTGAAGGTCACTCCATGACTTTATGATGTTGGCTGGGAGCTTTGATAGCCATGTGTTGGCTTTGTCCTTTAGTGAGAAAGGAAAAAGCCTTAGTTTGGTGGCCTCTGGCCCCAAGCTAGCAAAATTGAAGGTAGTTCAAAGTGCTAAAAATTGGTCTATATGCTTGTATGGATCTTCTTTACTAAGCCCATGAAACGAAGGCAACATATTAATTGTGGAGGATTTAATCTCATAATTCCCTTCAATAGAGGGGAATTGAATGCAGAAGGGAGAAGTGTACTCCTTAGGTCCATTATACTCCTTTAATGTTCTCTGCCTCTCAGCCATGATCTCTAGTTCAGTTTCAATAGCAGGGTCCTATGGGATGCGTCTAGGTCTAAAGATCCTTTCAACCTCTAGATTTGGAAGTTCTAGCTCAGGGTTTAAAGACCTTCTACCATGCATATACTTACACCCACAGTATATATAGAAAATGCTCACAAGCACACACAAAGAATAGTTCAAACCAAAATTAACAACTATACAGATTTACACTAAACAAACACAGGGAAGTAAACATAAATGGACTGATATTTTGGGGGAAAGTAAGTGCAAACAGAGCTAGCTTCACTCCAAATGCAGCTCTAGCTTTTCCCTTCTTCTGCTATCCATTTCTATAAATTTCCACAAAGAATCAGCAGCACTTTTATTCTAGTTTAAGTACATCTACAAAGAATATGGAAATCTAAATTATAGTACAACTCAAGTCTACTAAAAAGATCAACTTTCCCGACAGCGGCGCAAAAAACTTGTTGTGGGTACACCAACGACTTTAGTTTACTGTGTGGTGGAAACCAATTAAAAATAAAGTAAAATGAAAGAATGGATTCAGCACAATTAGAGTAATCCTAGACCTGCAAGATACAAGGTCTATTATAGAATGTTTTGATAGGTAAGAGTTTGTCCTACAGAGAAATTGATCTAGAATCCAAAATGGGTTATAATAATAGGCCTCTAGATCTGGCTACAGATCTGACAATCCTAAGGAAAGGGAGCTGGGTGTCACGACTACACTAAATTAATCCTAAAAATAGAGAAATAAAATATAGCCCTATCCTGAAGAAAGGGTTAAGAAGAAGATGGTGATGGTGTATACCAAAATAAAATATAAAAATTGGTGAGAAGTAAACAGGTTAAGTTCATAGTTAAAATAGTAATATAACTCATATTTAGTCGGTCTCTGCAGTACTCCTTGCTGAGACGCTATTAAAAGCCTCAACAAGGTAGATATATCTAGTTTAACCCATGCCATTTGGGGTGCTCTTAAGGCTATAGGCTGTCCACTCAAATGGTCACAGCCTATCCTATAGAGTCTGTCAAATCCCATTAGTTAAACCAGAAATTGCCCATCTAGTCCAGACGAGTGGACTGATCATTTCCCAAACCACTGGACCAGATCAAGCCATGAATACTATTACAACACTATGTAATGCCAGTGCTACAAGCTCCCCAGATCTGGGCATAGATCTGGGTGACATCCATAGTTATTCCAACCCATAAGATCCTAAGTGCTTTGCTAAGGCCAACGGCTCACTAGTGCCCACAAAAAGGGCCATGCAACAGGTTGAATAGGGCTTTAGATTCAGCTAGGCATTGCTACAAACGGCCTGTAATGACTCAGCCACAAGCAATAATTACTACAATGAGATGATATCAGGCATCTAATGTCGGCTAGGTAAAACATGGGGGAGCCAGTTCCTGTATAAACCTCCTCACAAGGCTCTTGAAGCTCATGTGTAGGGGGGAAGAATCCTTCTCAAACATTTGAATGGACACAAACTTAGGGCTATATTCTATCAACTCGAATGGTCACAGGGTATCCCATTGGTCTGTCCATGCCACAGAGGCCTTAGAAAGAATATGAAAATTGCTGCTACCACCATGGTCCCCAGGCTTTCGAGCTCCCCAGATCTCACTGCAGATCCAACATTGCTTTCAATGGGGCTATCAAACCAAGGAAAATCAGATGGTAAATAATAGATCTACTGGAAACTGAATGGGTGTTACGAACTAGAAAACACATTTTTCCACCCCTTAATCTAGCCTTGATAGCCCCCTGAGAGAACTAAATAAGTGTTTGTAGTGTTTGTTTTACAGCTAACAACAAAGGCAGGCTTAACCCTAAAAGCAGCTTAAAAGTGCCAAAAAGAGGATGACCTATTTTGATCTGGAGGAAGATGGGGAAAGGACAACCTCATTGGCTGTCAAAATGCCTAGACTAAAGAGGACAAAAGCCTGGTTTCAACCTGGAAATAAGTTTGGAGCTACTCGAAAAGAAGAATGCTTTACAGAATTCTTTTTGAAAGGATTCTTGAACTATTCGAAAGGATCCCTGATGTACTTGAAAAGAACCTGAACATTGCGAATAAAACTAAAGCTCCAGGTTTGGTTCTCGAAGAGCACCTGATCTATTCGAAAAGAACCAAACTTGCTGAAGATCTATCCGAAAAGAAGGAAACTCCTTGCGAACTGTACTAGATGTATGCGAATAAAACTCCAGAAGTCATTTTTCCCTTCGAAAAGTTCTCCAAACTGTGCGAAATGGTATTCTGAAAATTCCCAGCAGCTGCAAGGGCAATTTAGTAATCTATACATGCGCCCCAATGCATTTAAAAACTCAGGGGCATTATGGAAGATTCGAAGCACGTACCAGAGGCATATTCCAATGCATGTGAGAACCCAAAGATGAAATTACGTGGCGGGAACTTCTAGAAGCTCAAACAGATTTTTGAATTACATAACAGAATTGATGCGTCTGTCTCCTGATTGGCTGATCCAGATCAAGCAGTTCAAATTGGCAAGAACAAATCTAGATCCTTGTGCTCGACTCCTATTGGCTGATATGGATCTAACCAATTTTGATTGGTTAATGCACATCTGAAATGGACTTGGGGAAAACTATAAATAGATGAACTATTTGCCCACTTTGGGTATCCAGAATTTGAGTTTCATTCCTGCTGCCCCATTTCCAATTCAGATCAAGATAGCTTGTTTGAAACCTCTGTAATAGCCTAGCTTTTGTCTGTAACTGAGAACTGTGAGATACTTGTATGAATTCAAGTGAGAATTGTATTCAAGACTACAAATCTGAGAGCTGTTGTGAGCTGTGCTCTGTAATTATAATGGTGGATTTGAAAAGGTTACTTTCATCAGTACATTCCCAATCGAATTCATGTTGAGGGTTCATTGTGATCTCCTCACTCATTAGACTCCTTTAGATAGGCTATTTTTAAGTAATTTCCCTTAATTCCCTATCCCTATGGGAATCTGTGTTTGTAACCTGGTTCTCACAGCATTTGTAGTGGTGCCTTTGTTCTGAATCAAGACTTTGAATTGAAGAAGAAAATTATTGGTTGATCTGTGTCCATGACAGTGGACAAATCATAGCCATACGTTCAACTCAATCCTAAGCCTTGAATTGGATTATTTTCTCTTACATCTGAGCTGGTAGCCAGATGAAGATTTGATACTTTTTCAATGGAGTTACACTATGGAGAAGAAAGAAAAGGTTGGAAACTCGTGTAGAGGAGGAATAAGGATTTCAGCTCAAGGTGTCGAATGGATGGAATGAACCTGTCGATAGATTTTAAACAAGCAAAACACGATTTCGATAGGTTGGAAAGAAGATTTCGACAGGATGAAACAACCTGTCGAATAGTTAAAACCACATTAATTTGCCTAACTCTCAGGCTGAATGTTTCAAGAGGTTCATCAAACCTCTTGACAGGTATACAGGTTTCAGAAATTATAAATCGAGAGGTTCATCCAACCTCTCGATAGGTTACCATTTTTTAGAAATTTAGCTTCCGAGAGGTTTCTCAACCTCTCGATAGGTACACAAAACCTATCAAAATTGCAGCACATACCTTCAGTACCTATCGAATTCCTATCTCATCCTCTCGACAGGTCTCAATACCTATCGAATTCCATAAGAGACACCTTCAATACCTGTCGAATTCATATCTAATCCTCTCGACAGGTTGTTCTGCAATCCAAACGTACTTCTCATCAGTACACAATCCACATTCAATACAGATTCATCAATCCTCCTTAGTTCCCATTTATTTCTCATGGATTATGGACCCCTCCTGACCTCAGCACAACTGAGTTATTACACCAGATAAAAAAAACTAAATCAAATTTGTAGAATATATACAATGACAGACAGAATTGGAGACAACAATAATATTCTAACTGACAGTTATGATACATAATGTACAACGTTGAAAATCATTTACACTTTAAAGGTTCTTGAAGGTTAATGGTCACCACAGGCTCCACTATATTTTCAACACAGATTTTGAGCCTTTGACCATTGACTTTCATGATCCTACCATCCTTGAGATCCATGATTTCAACAGCTCCTGATGGGAAAACATGAATCACAATGTAGGGCCCCTCCCATCTAGATTTCAACTTCACTGAGAAAATTTTCAATTTTGAATTGAACAATCATACCTTTTTACCTCCAGTAAACTCCTTTCTCAACAAATACTTACATTAAAAATTTTGGCCTTTTCTTTATAAATCCTTGCATTGGAGTAGGCATCCAATCTCAGCTCTTCAAGTTCTGACAGTTGTAGCCTCCTGTGCATACCAGTAGCAGTTAGATCAAAATTTAATGTCTTAATAGCCCAGTAAGCTTTATGTTCTAACTCCACTGATAAATGGCATGCTTTGCCATACACCAACCTAAAAGGAGACATCCATATTAGGCTCTTATAGGTAGTTCTATAAACCCAAAGAGCATCAGTCAACTTTAGGGACCAGTCCTTCCTATCAGTTCTCACAGTTTTATCTAGAATGTGCTTAATCTCTTTGTTAGAAATTTTTACCTGCCCACTGATCTGTGGGTGATTTGGAGTGGCAACTCTTGTCACTGAGTACTTTCTAAGCATATTTTCAAAATGCTTATTGCAGAAATGGCTTCCCCCATCACTAATGATGGCTCTAGGGGTACCAAACCTAGAGAAAATATTGTCTTTCAAGAACTTGATGACAACTCTGTGATCATTGGTTCTTGTGGCTATGGCTTCAACCCACTTGGACACATAGTCCACAGCCACAAGAATAAAATTATATCCATAAGGAGGGAAAGGACCCATGAAGTCAATCCCCCAAATATCAAATAATTCAATTACAAGAATGGGCTGTAAAGGCATGGAATTTCTTTTAGAAATACTTCCCATTTTCTGGCATTTTTCACAAGCCTTGCAATGCTGCCATGCATCTTTGAATAAAGTTGGCCAATCAAATCCACTTTAAAGTATTTTTGTAGCAATCTTATTTCCACTGAAATGGCCTCCACAAGCCTGTTCATGACACATTGTTAATATGTTGTTGAATTCATTTTCAGGTACACATCTTCTCACAACCTGGTCTGCACAGTTCTTGAAAAGGTATGAGTCCTCCCACATATAATATCTTATCTAAGAGAAAAATAGATCCCTGTCCATTTTAGTCCAATGTGGGGGGATCCTACCCACAGCCAGATAGTTCACTATGTGTGCAAACCAAGGTAACTCATGTTGACAGCAAAGAGTTGTTCATTTGGAAATGAATCATTGACAGGCAGTCCATCAAACTTAGCAGCTAGGATCCTAGACAAGTGGTCTCACCCATATTTTCAACCCCTTTTTTGTCTTTAATCTCAAGATTAAATTCCTGTAATAGGAGGATCCATCTGATTAATCTGGGTTTGGCTTCCTGTTGGGGTATTTCAAATACTTACTGCTAACTTTATTTGAAAACAGTGATAAGAATGTGTTAGTAAAAATAAATTAAAGGTGGATTGAAAAACACAAAACAGCAAGTCTAAAAATACACACAGACCTGCAAGATACAGGGCCTATTGTAGCAAGTTTTAATAAGTAAGAGTTTGTCCCACAGGTGTCACTAAGCTATACTAAAAACTAGGAAGAAAAATAAGAATAAACTACGGCTAAAGAAAAGGGATAAAGGAGGATGATGATGTGTGTGATAAAATAAAGATAAAATATGGAGAAGTAAATAGCTAGGAAAAAATTAGTTATGCAACTCAGTGTTAGTCATGAATCTGTAGCAAATCCTTACTGAAGTGTTATCAATAACCTCAGTAAGATAGAAGAATCCAACTTAAGGTAGAAGAATCTAACTTAACCCATGCCATTTAGACTGCTCTTAAGGCTATAATCTGTCCACTTAAATGGCCACAGACTATCCAATAGAGTCTGTCAAATCCCATTAATTGAGTAAGAAAAGCTAACCTAATCCAAAGGAGTAGGCTGATCAAACCTAATCCAATGAATCAAATCAGGCCATGAATACCATTGCAGACTCTATGTTTACTAGGCTACAAGCTCCCCAGATCTGCGTACAGATCTGACAGACATTCATAGGAGTTCTAACTTCTAACTTATAAAATCCTATGTGTTTGTCAAAGGCGATCAGCACAATGAGTTAACACATAGGAAAAGCAACATGTTGAATAAGGAGGACTTAAATTCAGCTAATCATTGCTACAAAAGTCCTACAATGACTCAGTCCCCCAAGTCTATAATCTCTACAATAACTCAGATCTACACACTGATAATGGTGGTGCAAAACAGAGTAGGCTTGGCTCTGTACAATCTCTCACTAGGCTAGAAGCTTAAATGCAGAGAAAAGAATCCATCTCAGATATGTGACCAAGATTGCCCTAGGGCTATAGTCTGTCCACTCAAATGGTCATAGGCTATCCACAGAGGCTCCCTTACCCACAAATGATGAGATAGAATATATAAACTGTTGTTACCACTATAGTCCCAGGGCTACAAGCTCAAGCTCCCATGGGCCTTTCAATAAGCTCAAATCCTAAATGCATGCTACAACCTAAACAAAACTGCGGGCAAATAGGAAAATAACAAATTGAATAAACATTAAAATAGGTATTCCATCGATTAAAATGAAACTTATAATATTCTGCCCTCAAGGCAGTAGCCTGTGCAAACCCCAAATCAGTTCACTCTATTTCATACAAAACTGATTGCAAAACATGAAATAAAACTAACTGTTACAAAGAACCTAGCCCAGCATTACTGTTGTGCTAAGCCAAGAAGAAAATGGAAAAGGGAAAAGGAATTAAAACCCTAAATGAGCATAGTAAACCCTAGCTCAGATCTCAGGCTATTCCTGGATCGAAACCCTAATCCTAGGTGATCATAGGTTAACCCTGGATGATTTACAAAACAGGAGGATGTTCTATTTATAAATAATCCTTGAACTTTGGTGTGCCCTAGAAGCAAGGGTGAGGATGTGGAGTTGATTAAGTGGCCCATCTGCGACCCTTGGCTGCCTTGGGATGCATGGAATAGATGGGCACCTCGGGAGGTGTGCCCCAATATGTGTGAAATGCCCAAATAGTCCCTGTAGTGGACTGAGAAGTTGAGAGCCCAAGCTTCATGAGGTTAAAATGCTTCAAGAGTTACAGGTCACTAGGCTCTCACTGAGCTAGAATGTGCTTCATTTGTAGCTTGCTAGGTTGAAGCCTCATCTTGTGAGGTTCCGTTTTGTGTGTAGCTTAATACAGCTCGCGCAGATGGCTTCAGGCTAAATCCTCGCTAGGTTCTCGCTAGGCTGAAGTGAGAGCTCATTGAGACCACTTAGAAGCTCGCGAGGTTGATAGTGTGTAGCTTTAATGTGCTCGCTAAGCTCAAATGGTATCTTGCGCGGCTGGATTAGAAGTTGAAAATGAGCTGGCGAGGTTGAATTGAAGCGTGCGGGGACTGCTTCTGGAGTACGCGAGAGCTGTGCGACATGCCTTCTGAAGCCTACATCCTTGTGAGAATGCGCAACCAGCTATACTACTGCAGGTTTGGACCTCGCGAAAGTTGCACGAGGCATCTTCTGAGTAAATTAAACCTCACGATAGTTGTGCGAGGTAGCTCTATGGCTCTCTGCTGTTGTGCATCTTCTGCTAAAGCAGCCTCCTTCACTTAGGTCCACCAACCTTTCATCTTTTAGGCTTCTAGGGTCTACTTTGGCATGCAATATGGTTGTTAAGAGTGAAAAATACCATTTTTGACCTCCTAACCTAACCTTTGGAAGACCCTTGAGGTGTTTAATAATGTGTGTTAAGTATGTTTTATAGATAAGTAATAAATTGCAGTCCTAGCACAAATAGCCAACAAAAAGGGTCAAATAAGCAATTTGTAGCCTAAGCCTATGCTCAAACTCTAATGATCCACAAATCCTTAGAAACTCATGGAAGGCCATGAACCCAACTAGGTGCACCTGAAACCAAGTACAAGGCCAAGGGATGAAGATTGAATCAACCCAGAGGTGACTGAGGGCGAGACAGATGAAAGATAGCACATTAGAAGTGCATGCCAGCCAAGGATGCATAGAAATAAAGCCATCGAGAGGTTCTCTTAAGCTGCTGAGAGGATCTGGTGCCTAAATTAGAAGATATCGAGAGGATCTGGATCCTGTCGAGAGGATACCTGGAGGTACAAAGGAAGTCGAGAGGATCGATTTACATGTCGAGAGGATGAATGAGCCTGTCAAGAACCCGTCGTGCAGTACACCCAATCCTGTCGACAACTGCTAGGCATAGTCGTCGAGAGGACAAAAAGAAGCTGTCGACAGGATCTACGACAACCAATCGACGAGTCAACCAAAACCTGTCGAGGAGATGAATGAGACGATCGTCAATCCTATCGATAAGCATCGTCAATCCTATCAATAGGTCTACAAACCTGTCGATTTGCATTCAGAGCTAAACAGAACTTGACGAGAAGATCCCAAAACCTCTCAACACTCGATTTGGGAAACTTCTCAATCTGTCTTCAGCAGTTGTCCACGCCAGATGCCTGTGCATGTATTCCAAAGCACATCAGCAACCCCTGGGGGTATTTTTGGTACACAATGGGCCACGCGCGAAAACCCTAATGGTATCACATGTACTTGTCAGATGAGAACAATGAGAGAAGAGCTTCTAGAAGAGAAATCGGCCACATCAGCATAACAGAATTATTCCCTTGCATTCTGATTGGCTGAATGGATCTGAGGACAGAGGAGGAGAGTATAAAAGCTTGGAGAAAATGCAGAAGAAACAATCCATAAATTGAGAAAACCAGAGCTTAGGGTAAGATCCATTTTCCCAAAATTCTTCCTTCTTCTTCCTCCTCTCTCCCTTCTATCTTTAGCCAATCATGAGTGGCTAAACTATTCTCAGTAGTTAGGGTGAGGTCTTCAGCTGTAAATTGAGAGATTCAATGGCATTGTAAGGACCTGTAAGATGCACAGATTACATATCTGAGCACAATTGTGTTGTAGTTTTGTAATATAATTATGGATTTTAAAGTTGATTTTGATCTATATTTCACTTTTTCGTATTTGTTTTCCCTGGGTTGGATATTCCTGTAGCTGTTAGCCTATGAGGGTCTTATTGTTGGGATCCTGCCTTGCGTCTAAAAAGGGGTTTAAAATCAACCAATAGAAGGGTCTATGGTTAGCACACACCAAGGCAGGCTCGCACACAGTCCTACAAGTATTCAGGGCCTATTGTAGCAAGTTTTAAAAGAAAATAAGTAAGGGTATGTCCACAGGGAAATGTGGCTGAAAATTAGGCAAATCTCCATATCTAAAGCAGATCTGGCACCCTTCCTAATGTTAAAACAGCAATAGGAAGAGGAGAGGTGTAAGGGTTTGTCACTTTTAAACTAAACTACAAAAACAATTAAAATTACAGAAATGGATCCAGAGTACAAATCTTGCAGTGAAGGGAAATTTAAAATAGAAAATAGGAAGAAGCAGCTTGGAGTTTGGTCTTACTGCAATTGGGTTGAGCTGTCAGGGTTACAGAGAGTTTAGAGTGCATTAATCCCTCATCTGGCCATAGGCACAGTTGCAGGGTAGAAGAATCTAATCTAGGCTAGAGATTTGGCTTGATCTTAAGGCTATGATCTGTCCACTTCAATGGTCACAGATCATCCAATAGATTCACTCCATTCTCGTGCTTCCATCAAAACATTATAACCACTACAAATGCTGCAATCGCCAGGTCACAGACACAGGCGATTACAAGAATATCAGATCTAGGGAGATCAAATGGCATCCAAGAGGTCTACCAGTTAAGTGGGTGAGCTATTCCCATCTACACAAAGTCGATCGAGCACCAAATGAAACCAGAGGAACTATAGATCTAATTACAGCAGTTAAACCAACATTACATTGAATTAAACTAACCATACAATGAAATACCCTCAGATTTACAGTCTATGCAACATCTAACCCTCAATAACACTCTTAGCTTTCCCTAATTATAGACTAAACCTCCCTCTTTGCTACTCCCAAGAAATTAGCCAACCATGGTTGGGCTAAAAGGAAGGATGGAGAATTTCGATGCAAGCTCTGATCTCCATAATTCATCCCCCTTTTCTAGCGGCTTCCCTTCCTTTTATAGCTTTCCTCCTCTGCCTCAGATCCATTTTTCCCGCCAATTATAGCTTCCAGAATAATCATCTTATTCCCTCCTTTACTCCCCTTCTAGAAGGCTCTTTAATTCGTTAGAGTTGGGGGAGAGCACGTGGGTCGGTTAGGGTTTCCCAGGGCACTTCTAGAGACTTCGTGTCGATCACCATAGTGCCTCAGATTGCATGCAACAGGTCACCAACTTGAAGCGTGTGCATAGTAGGTTATTGAAGCTTTCGACAGGTTTGAATACAGCCTTTTGCTCCTTTCGATAGGTTTCCAGATCTATTCGATAGGTTCCGATAGGATGGTCCTTCCATTAAAGCTTCAGCATTCCTAGCCTTCATCTGGAGTGTTCGACAGGTTGGAGGATCATTTCGACAAGTTCATCACTTCGTGGCAGCTTTCGATAGGTTTTCTCTTAACTTCAACCAACAAGTTCAAGCACCTTTCGATAGGTTTGAGTAGTAGTTCGATAGGTTGGAGTTTCAGAGCTTTAATCTCGATAGGTTCAGGCAATTGTTCGACAGGTTCAATTCACACCTTAGGCAAGCTTTTTGATAAGATGCCTCTTTCTGTCTTTCACTGCTCGATAGGTTCCTAAATCCTATCGAACTCCTCAATCTGCATGAATTCTTCCTTTTTCAAGTTTCAGATCCTATCGAATCCTTCCAATAACCTCTCGACAGGTTGTTTTCAACCTGTTTTCACTTCTTTAACTCTGCCCTGTTGTTGCTACATGCCCCAAGAAGCCATTGGTGTGCAGCCCTCTTGTGTGCCATGGTTGAGTTTGATCTGTACTGAGAGATGGACATTCTTGTGAAGCATTTGTGAGTGAATTTCTGCACTATGCCTGTCTTTTATTGCTTTCTACAAAACATACTCAACATGTGCTAATTAGTCTACTCACAGGTCTATCAAAGGTCAGGTTAAAGGGTGAAAACTAGCATTTTTCACTGATTAACACACCCCCAAACCTAAGCTTTGCTAGTCCCTGAGCAAAGGAAAAATAAAGAAACTAAAATGACACTTTTGTAGGGAGCACAGATGCATTTAGCATATGCATCAAGCCTTTTAAACCCCTAGGTGATCCCTAGTGGAGGAGTAAAGTCTCCTGAGGGTTTCCAGTGAAGGTACCCAAAAACGTCTCCAATAAAATTAGTTAGTACTAATGCAACATGCTAAAACAGAGTTTAAGTACATAAAATAGATTCCACACCAGGTCCATTCAGTTTATTAGAGGATTTTCAGCAGAAAAAAAAAATCATCACTTAAAACTTGAAATTTCGCTGTAATTCCTTCACCATCAATCAGTTCATGTCAAGGTATTTTGTCTAAAAATTAATGCAAAGCTCCCCTTAAATTTAAGAACTCTATTCTGATACAACCCCAACCAATTGGATTTTAGACCCAAGTCTTACTAGGGTTGTTCACTCACAACAAAAGTAGAACGGTGCATCATTTCACACAGCTCAAGAGCAGTTATAGCCCTCACATAGGACTGCAAGCATGAGCATAGGCATTGCTCTAATTTCTGAAATTTTCTAATTCTTTTCACCATAGATCAAACAAATCCTTGTCTCCACATGACAGCTCAATCTATTTCAGATAGTAAGGTCTTTTTATTAGGCTGTAATATGGCTTATGGGTGATGTTCTACAAAGAATAAAAGGGTAAAAAGGATTCAAATTGAGAAATCAGTAGAAGAAAGGAGGTGATTTGCAACTCAACCTTCTTCATTTCAGCACATCTTTATTTTCTTTTTGAATTTACAGACTTGAAGTGATCAGCTTCATCAGCTTCTTATCTTCTCGTAGATTTTCAAATGAAGTGACTTCTCTTTTCTTTTCTTTTTTTTTTCTTTTTTTTTCTCTTTTTTTTTTATGGGTTGGAATGCCACAACACCACCAAATGTGCTTTCCTCTTACTCAACCAAATTTTAAACCTTGCTCCTCTAACCTCACTTCTTCTTCTATTTCCTGGTTTCTCAGATTGACGGTGAACTGAAATAGGTCAAAAGATTTTGGGGTTTCCATTCTTCTAGTTTTCATGAAGGAAAATTGGGATTTTTAGGCTTAAAAGGTGTGTATCGAGGGCAGTTCAAAGGTGGGGCATTTTAGCTCAAACTGTCCAAGGAATGGCCTTACTTCATGTCCTCAATGTCATGAATGTTGTGAAGCTATTTTAACTTGGATTTGCCTAACTTCTAGTGAGCAGAACTAGATCCAATCAATCCATAGAGCAAAAAAATTGCCAAGACACTCTTCAAAAAAAAATAAAAATTCCAGGCCCAAATCTCACTAGGTATGGCCTTCCATCAAATTCTCTGGGGTGTATTGTTGGTCTATTTTGAGTTGCTTGCTACTGACTTTATTGAAGACAGTGATAAGAATGGGATAAATAAAAAAAAATGATTGAAAGGTAGAGTGATGATTACGAAGCAGCAAGCCTAAAATATGCACAGTCCTGCAAGTTACAGTGCCTGTTGTAGCAAGTTTTGATAAGTAAGAGTTTGTCCCACAGGGAAGTTTATCTAAAGCTCCAAGGGAGCTATCCTTAGTAGGCTCTCCAGATCTGGCAATCCTAAATGAAAGGGATTTAAAGTCACTATAATCTAAATCCTAAGGCAACTTACTGTTTAGATTATAGAAAGGGTTAAGAAGAGTGGTGGAGTGAGAAAATAAATATAAAAGGGTGAGAAGTATGTTATTAGGTACAGATCTGATGGGGTCTTGTAACTCAGACTCAGATCTGTTGCTATAGAAATCCTGTCCAATGGCTACATTATCACCAAAGAGGAGAAAGAATCTAGCTCACTCCTGTGCCATGATCCAATCCCTTAAGGCTATAACCTGTCCACTCAAATGGTCACAGACTATCCAATAGGGGAACCACAATCCAGAGATGAGTCAGAACAAGTTTACCATTGTAGGCACTACTTCATCTAGGCTACAAGCTCAAGAATCCATAGGAACCTCATCCTCTAAAGTTCCATGTGTGGGGCTAGGCCTACAAAGTGCACGAGCCTGGACACACAGGACTAGTAAGAGTTTAAGTATTAGCTTTTAAGCATGGTTGTTCACTGCTTTAGAAAGACTGCAGTGATCCAGTCACAAGCCTACAATCTCTACAGCCAACTCAGATCTGCAATCTGATGGTGAATCTATTCAACTATAGGGGAGTCTGTCATTGCACAATCTCTCACAAGGCTACAAGCACAAGTGCAGAGAAGAAGAATCTGCCTTAGTTCCATGAATTGGCCTCACCCTAGGGCTATAATCTATCCACTTGAATGGTCACAGACTATCCACAGAGGCTATCCCCCTCACAAAGGTCTAAGACAGAACAAGAACATTGCTGTCACCACCATGTTCACAAGGCTACAAGCACAAGTTCCCATGGGGATTCAGATTTAGTGGGTCCTGTGGTGGGGGAAGGCCTGCAAAGTGCCTAACCTAGACACACAGGTCACTTAGATCTAAATAGTACCTTAGAAGCAATCCTCCATTGCTTACAAAACAACTTAGCAATGGAGGATCTCAAGGCAGCAGCCTTGTACAGCACAACTCACAATAAAAACAACATCCCATACATGCAACATATCCTATTATAAAAAAAACTCCATTAAAATCTATACCAGATAATCATACAAAAGGCATAGCCAGCAAGTGCTGGACTATGGAGAGAAAGAAAAAGGAAAAAAGGAAAACTCCTAAACCCTAACCTTAGCCTACTGTAATTCTACAGTTGGTTTTTAGAGAAGAAGCACAGAAGTTAAGTCCCAAAAGAGATCCTCTTAAACCTAAGCTAGGCTTAGGCTTAGATAGCAGTCAGTTCTCTCCCAATTAGGATTAGGAAAACCCTAATTTCATTAGTATAATTATGGCCCATTCTTGTCCCTTGGATGCCTCGGGGCGTGTGCACGAAGATTGGAGCATTAGAGTGCGTGCCCTAATTACTGGAAGTCCCCAGATTGCCCTTACAGAAATGGGGAGAAGTTTAGAACCCGATCCTCGCTGGATAGAAAATATTTCTAGATCTTACTGCGTGGTAGAATTGGCATCGCGGGGTTGAATTGACTTAAAGTTCATGCCATCACGGGGTTTACGTCTTGGACATCGCGGGGTACTAATGGTTGTCACGAGATTACTCTTTCAGCTTTGAATGGCGTGGGGATTGCTCGCGCGGTTCGTCCCTTGGTGAATCTCACGATAGATCTTCTCGCAGAAGCAGTGTTCCTGAGTTTCTGGGTCGCGCGAGCATTTCCCTGAAGGTTTGTATCTCATGGCCACTGTGCGACAGCTGCGCGTGGGAATACCTAGAGCTCCCACTTCTGAATGAATCGCGTGAAGCTTTAACGACACCTCTTTTGAGCTATGCAAAACTGCACGAATGCTTCACTCACTTATGGCTGAGCTTCACGAGAGCCGTGCGAAGACTGATTTGCAATTCTTTCTGTCATCAAATCACACGGGAGCAGCGCGAGAACTACGTGGCCAGTTATTGTGCTTCCTCCAGGGGCTCGCGACAACTGTGTGAAGGCATTCTCTTTGGTTTATTTCTGCTTTGATGTGCCTATGCTTCAGCCAACTCTCAGTTTGGGTTCATCCTTCATTCTGCTGAGGTAGTTCTGGGGCAACATTGAGCTTCTTGGCATGGTTAAAGGTTTATTTGTAGCTGCTGCTTATTACCTACAGAATAGACTTAAAACACATTTATTAAATGATTAAGGGCCTAACAGAGATTAAATTAAGGGGTGAAAAGTGGTACTTTTCAGGTCTTAACACACCCCCAAACCTAATCTTTGTTAGTCCCTTAGCAAAGTTGTAATTAAATGCCACTTTCGTAGGGATCACGGGTACATTTAGCATATGTACCAAGCCTTTTAAACCCCTAGGTGATCCCTAGTGGAGGAGTGAAGTCTCCTGAGGGTTTTCAGTGAAGACACCCACAAACTTCACCATTAAAATCAGTTAAGTATAGTGTAGATAATGACAATACAGATTCAATTGTTTAAAGTTCCATTCCACACCCATTTAATACTTAGAGGAAACTGCAGTAATGTTTGCAGGCCATTTAAAACTTAAAAGTTAACATGTGTTTGCCTAACCACCATTTATTTAACATTAGAATTTCAATGTATAAAAATTAGTACCCAGCTTGCCTTTAATTCGAAATCCAGGTTGGATATTTCCTTAATGAGGTTAAAATTTAGACCCAATTCTTACTTGGGCTATCTCTCAACATTAATAACCTGAGGGTATTCACATTCTCAACAGCTCAAGAGCAGTTGCAGACCCTAAATGGGCTTGCAAGCATGAGCATAGGCCAAGCTTCTAATTTCTGACATCTTCAAGGATTCTCACCATAGATTGGGCAACTCTTCATCTCCACATGACAGCTCATTTGACTTTGAATCCACAAGGTCTTTTTGAAAGGGTTGTAATGTGGCTTATGGCTGAGGGGTGTAAAGAATAAAAGGGGTAAAAAGGGAATCCAAATTGAGAAATCAGCAAGGTAAGGAGTGGTTCATGACTTCACAACCTTTATTTAAGCAAAAATTTCATCTTCCTTTTTATATTTCAGACTCAAAGTGGCCAGCTTCTCCTCTTTTTCTCATTTTTTTAGATGATGCCCTCTAGATTTCTCTTTCTTTTTTTTTTTCTTTTTTTTTTTTTTAGTTCTTTGTTCATTCTTTTGATAAATGCCAGACAACTGCCCTTGATACACATCTATTCACAAGTTGCTTTTCTTCCCCTTCCACAGAATATTGGACCATTCTCAGTATCTTTACCTCCTTCTCCTTTACCTTCTGAATTCTCAGAGTGAGGGTAAGGTTGATTCAGGTCATGAGGTTAAGGTGCAAGTGTTCTGGTGCTTGTGAAGGAAAATTATGATTTTAAGGCTCAACTAGTGTATACAAAAGGGCAGATCTTAAAAGGTTGGATTTTCGGGCTCAAACTGTCCAAATGAGGGCCTTGGATCATTTCCTTAGTTCTCATGAGTGCTGTCAATTAGTTTTGATTTGGAGGTGCACAACTTATAGTGAAGAAGTCCTGATTCAATCGGTCCTTAGAGCAGAAATAATGCCAAAAACACTCTTCAACAGAAAATGCTGGACCCAAATCTCACTAGGTATGGTCATCAAATTTTATCCATGGGGTGTATTTTCATCTGTTTCTCTCCTCTCAGGTTCATTGAGTACTAACTGACAAAAATTTCTAATATTAGCTCCATGGTGGTGTCAAGAATTTTTAACTTTTTATATTTCGAAAAGTCTGCAAAAATGTTGTAAAGTTTTGGAATTTTCCTCATTGTCTCATTGTATCAAGGTAAGTGGCAATTAACTTTATTCATTCCAGTTATACCACCATTGTTGCACTAAAATTACCTATTCTATTAGCAGACTGCCACACTCCCAAACCATTCGGAGCAGTGTCCTCACTGGTTCAGAGGTGATAAAAGGCAGAAGAATCCAATCAGACAGACAGAAATAAACGCAACAGAAGATAGAGAAACTGAAAAAAAATAATGCTAAGAACAGTATAGAATGAAAAGAAACTATCATTAAAAAGAAAATTGAAAATGGTACAAAAAGAGTGTAAAAGAAAAGACTAAATGGGGGGGGTGATTAAGGGAGTGGCGGTGGGGGAGGGTGTGAGGAAGATGGTGGGGGAGATGCAGGGGGATCCAGTTTTCTCTTTTTCTTCTCTTTCTTCTCCTTCTTCCTCTTTTTCTTTTCCTCCTTGGCGAGGATCCTCTGAACCTCGTCATATTCATCCCAGAGAAATTGTAATGGGTCTGGCTCCTTAGGCGGTGGGGGATCCTCCCAGATGGGGTAGAATTTGATGGGGAACCCAAAGGGTGTGTCATTCGCCATGGGTGGGAGGAGGTGTGGACTGCTAGGGTTGGAATAGGAGGGATGAGATGAAAAGGGACTGATGGCTGATTTAAAAGAGGGGGACGGTGGAACATGAATTGGTGGATTTTAATTTGTGCCCCTTTTTAAACTTGGCAATAAATGAACGTTGTGTGGGGAAAGAAGAAACACACAATTGGTTCTTGGAAAAAAGAATGAGCATTAACTGAATATCTAAAGATAGGCATGGTATTTAAGGGGATCAGTGTATCTCACGGGGATCCTCGCGAAGAATAATCAGTGATGAATAGTTGACATTTTTCGCGCAGCTGAGCTGGGGATCTCTACGAGGTAGCCTGACATGGCGCATTAATTTGAAAAAGAAGTCAGTAGAATCCCTGAGGCAGGTCTTTGCACAGATTTATTCAGCCACCATCGACATCTATCCTCCACACGGATTACTATTGCAAAGAAGCATAGCCTTCCTAAAATCATCTCCCATGAATGACAAAAAGAACAAAATGAAAACTAACAAACAGAAACAAGCACACAAAATAGAGCAATAGACAAAAACTAGAAATTCTATTGAAGTGGAAGAAAATATTTACAAATGTAGTTACAAGAAGCAAAACCTAATCTACAATCTAGAAACTAGGATCTAATCTGAACCCGAATCTGTGTAGAAATCCCAGCCCATTTTTTTAGTATGTGCCCTAAGGGCATCTCTGTCCTGTTTCTTCTTTTCCTCCCTCTCCTTTTTCTTTTCGCCTGGTGTTTTCTTTGCAGTTGGAGCTTTAGGTGCCCTCACCCTTACTTTTAGTTGCTTGGGAGCTTTTGGTTTCTTAAGTTCTTGAGGGGCTTTTCCTTTGTGCTTAGCAGGGGGGGTGGCAGGGGATTTTCCTTTACCTTTACCTTTGGCTTTTGCTTCTGTAGTGGGGACCACTGGGAATTTCCTTTTCCTTGGGACTCAGGCTGGCCAGGGGAATGTGCCTCCTCAGACTGGGCAGCTGGCTCTTTTCTAATTTTTAAAGGGGCAGCTTTGGGAGTAGACCTCTTAGCAGTGACTTTCCTCTGGTTAAGATAAGTTTGCTCTTGTGGAGGTAAAGCAGAGGCCTTGGGAGGTGGAGGCTGCTCTGTAGGAGGTGAGGGAGGAGGGGCAGCTAGGGACTTGCCTTTCTCCTGCTGTGTCTTAGGTTGGGCCTCCTCAGACTAGGCAGCTAGAGATGAAGTAGCTTTGGGCTCTGGGATGGGCATTTGAACAGAGATTGGTGTGGGCTGCAGAGGAACATTTCTGGCAGCAGCCAATGCAGATTCCAATGAGGCGATCTGGATTTGATGTTTGAGGACGTCAGTCTCATGGATCTCCTTTTGGATTCTGTGAATCTCCTGGGCATTATTTAACCTCTTTTCAAACATTCTAGCCTTCATCTTCTCGGCAGCAGCATTTGATTTCTCCAGCTCCAGATTCAATGCATTATACTCAGCTGTAGCCTTGGCTTTCTGATAGGCCTCCAAAATATTTTTCCACCCCAAGGAGAGGCCCAGTAGTTGTTTTCTGTGGGCCTCTGTCATTTCATCAATCTGCTCCAGCAAGGGGGTCTCAATGGATTGGCGAAGCTTGGCCATCCCCCTCAGGACATCCTTCCTAAGGTAAGCATTATCCCTCATGTGATGGAGGATGATGAGATAGGGAGGGCTGTAAAATGATGTTTTGGGGCGATGGGCAGATATGAAGTGGAAGGAGGGAGCTGTGAGTGGCCTTGGGGGGGAGAAGGGGGGGTAACAGGGACTAAGTCTAGTTGTGGGGAAGGGGATAGGTTCTAGGTCTGTGTTTGTTTGTCTTGAATGTTGGAGGTGGGAGGATAAGAGGTGGGATGGAGGGTATAGGGGGAAATGAGAATGGGGTAGGCTTAGTAGGAGTAGGGGGTGGTGGTGGGGGGAAAATGGGAATGGTGAAAGGTATGAAAGGAAATGGGGGGGTAAAAGGTAATGGGGATGGAAGGGGGGTTGAAGGTCAGGAGGGAAGTCTGCTTGGGTTTCTTTGTCAAGGATGGACTGTGGGGGGGGTTGAAGTGGATGGTAGAGGGATGGATGGAGTGGTTAAGGTGTGTAGGGTGGATTGGATGGAGGTGAGTTTAGTCTGCATCTGGTCCTGTTTTTGGGTATTGGTGGATAACTGGGCTTAGATGTCTTGGATAAGAGATAGGATGAGGGTTAGTGTGTCAAGGCCAGGAGGTTGGGTTTGTGAAGAAGAGGGTACTGGTTGGAAAGGTGAGGAAGGTGCATGATGGAAAGTGGAGGGAAGGGAAGAGTGGGATTTAGGGGAATGATGCTGTGAGGTAGTTGGGGAGTCTGGGAGGGAGATGTAGTGGGTAGGCATTGTGTCCAGGAAACTAGCCATAAAGGCTTGGAATCCAATGGTGGTATTTAGGGTTAAGTCAATGTCTATGAGGGGGGATGTAGTAGATTTGGCTGGGGTGGTGGTTTCTGCAAGGTGGGGTGTGTCAATGGGGATAGAAGGGATTGAGGGTGGTGTCTGGGAGATGGTTGGGATGGTCTCAATGGTCTTTCATTTTTTATAGGACATGAGTGGGGGGCTGGTAGGCTTAGGTGGAGATGAGGGGGGAATTGTGGAGTGTACTAAGGTAAGGTAGGGGATGGGGAGTCCTCCCATGGACCAAGCATAGGTGAAGGGGGAGTGGGCATGGAGAATGTAAATAGAGGGGGTGAGAGATGAGGTGGGAAGAGGGTCTGTCTTGAAGCGATGGAAGTGATAAGCTCTGGGGGCACCTCCTTTGTAGCAGGGGTAGACCCTGATCCGACTGCCTCTTCTGCTTTCTTGAGCAGGGCCTGAGCCTCAGCTTTCTTCTTTTTCTGACCCCCCATCAAGCTCCTGCTGATTCCCCATTGCCTCTTGGAAAAGGTAGTAGGGGTAAGGGTGGTGGTCTATTCAGTCCTTCCTATCTTATATCCCCCTTTTAGCAGCAATAAGGTAATGATTCTTGTACAGGGTAGTGTGTGAGGCTTCTTGTTTGTCCCTATCTTCTCCACTGTGTCTTTCATTGCCTCAAAAAGTAGACAGGCTGCATGGAAGCCATGGCCCAGGTGGAAGGACTAGACAGCATCCGCAATGGGGGTTCTCCTTTCCTGCTGATGTCCTGAGCAATATATGTTCTTTCGCAGGACTTGGTCAATGAACAGGAGTTCATGTTCCAATTCTCTCCTTCTGATCGAGTCCCCTGTGGCTTTTAATCCTCCAGTTACGGCCCGTGCAATTGTATCAATCGATGCACTCAGAGGGGGGCCATATCCACAGCTAGGGTCGAATGCTACTGGGATGCCCAACACTTCAGCAATCACCTTGGGGCCCACCAACATATCAAAGTCGTCAATCAGCACCAGCAAGCACCCTTGTCCATCGTTGTCCTTCTTGACCTTGATGTGCTGATAAAATAGCTGCACTAGCCTGGGGTAGGCTAGTGCTAGAATTCCTCTCATCAATGGCAGCAGGCCTGCTTTGCTCATAAACTGTACTGCAGGGGCAGAGAGAGGTTCTTTCTCAAAAAATGGTACATCAAAGGCTGTTTCAGGCTCCAATGGAATTAACTCCATGAGCTCAGAAGGAGTAGAGAACTTAGTGGTTGGTACCGCCGCCTCCTCAACCACTTCCTTTTCTTTTTTGGGGGACTTTGAAGTCTTCGCCTTTTTAGGGGTGGTCTCTGTAGGGTCCTTGTCCTTCCCTTTTCTCTTCTGTGCAGTTTTTGGAGCCATTTCTAACTCTGTCTTTTCGTTTGAGAAATCGAGGCTAAGATCTAGGGTTTTGTTTGATTTGACGCACAGGGCACCTCAAGATCTCTGAGCAGAGGGCAATGGATGGGGGTGATGTTAGGAACAACTCTATAGATTTGTGAAGTGAATGATGAGCTATAGGAGTGATGCTGGAGGGGAGAGGAGAGAGCGCCAGAAGCTAGGGTTTCGCAGAGGGAAGAAGGAAGAAAATAATGGGAAAGGGACCAAGCGCGGGGTTAAAATACTTATCACGAGGCTCGGCGCGCTTTGGGACATCTGGTCACGGGGTTGGAAATAAACCTAGCGATGGTGTTGATTCAATCTGGATTGTGCGACAATCTCTCAGGTTGTCCTTGGAGCGTGCGACAGAGTGAGATTAATTCATGGGAATTGTGCGAGTAGCTCCTAGGGCTCTATTTGGATTGCGCGAAAAGTTCTGAGGTTTATTTTGAATCTCCCAATAGACTTAGAATCTCACGACAGCAAATGAAGTATTTATGTTAAATTGTGCGAGAGTCTCCCAGGTTACCTTGTGAACCTCGCGAGAGTCTTGGAATCTTGCGATAACTACTGAATAGCTCAATGTGGACCGCACGAGAGGCTGTCAGGTACACATGAATCTCGCAATAGGTATGGAATGTTTCTATGCGAACTGCACGAAATGCTCTCAGACTCCCTTTTTAACCTCGCGACAGCCTGAGAATCTCGCGATAGCAAATGAAGTAAGCTATCTGTAGTGAGCGAGAGTCTCTCGGGCTACAAATGGGACCTAGCGACAGTAAGGTATAAAACAGAGAGCATGTGCTCTCTGTTCTGCCCTTTTGCATGTTTGTTGTGGCATGACCCTTACTATGGCTACCTCTAGACACTCAATCATACAATCAAGGACCACAAAAATCGACCTCTCATATTAGGCATTCAACAGAAGCTATCAATTGAAGAGTAGGAAGAATCAAACCAAGCATAAATAGTTTAAAACAGATAAATCCAGATTCAGATAGGACCACTAACAAATCCTAGAGAATACAAACGAATGAAAGCAAGATAAATCAACCAAAGCTAAGTACATATGATACAGTAATGACATACCTGTGGATCAGTTTGAAGAAGGGTCCCCTTGAAAGTGAATGGTGTCCATGGGTTCAACAAGTTTTTCAAAACAAGGCTTATGCCTCTAACCATTAACCTTAAAGGTTCTCCTAGACTTGGGATCCTTGATTTCCACAGCACCAGATGGGGAAACATGCATAACAATGTAGGGACCTTCCCATCAGGATTTCAATTTGCCAGGAAAAAATTTAAGTCTGGAGGTAAACAGCCAAACCTTATCACCAGCTCTGAAACTCTTTCTCAACAACCCTTTGTCAAAGAAAGCTTTGGACCTTTCCTTGTAGATCCTAGCATTAGCATATGCATCCATCCTTAGCTCTTCCAATTCGGACATCTGCAGCAACCTGTGATGACTAGCAGAAGTTAGATCTAGATTTAAATGTTTGATGGCCCAATAGGCCCTGTGTT